>JALGBA010000036.1:2772500-4195870 GCA_023970755.1 Azemiops feae
CTTCTTGTTTAAAGGATTAAGTAAAAATTATAGGCAAAAGAAAAAAGGAGGATGAGCCAGATGTGGACTGGGTAGAGAAGGCTTATAAACTGCTAACATTAGGTGGCAAGATCAAAGAGAATTCTCAAGGGAAGAAGTTCAGTAATGGGAATTCTAGCTGGCATCTAAAACTGGTTTATAATGGATTAGATAGTTCTAGTTACTTGCTGTTGAAGATGCACTGTTGGTGTGGTGCATTCTACTCAGAGTAACATTGATTGGTAAACATAAAAATGGACTGAGCATTTGACACTAATTAAGATTTATGGAATGGTGGGTGAGACTGGGCCAAGACTCACCCCAGCATTTCAGAGCATGTCAAAGGAACAGTATTCTCAGACACATGGTTAAAATGACCCTATAAGGTTCAATTAAGATAGACTAAAAGTTTAGCTGCCAAAGAATAAGCAGCCATCCATCTGAAAGTGGATGTCCAAATGCAGATGAATTTTTAAGCTTTTTACTTAGATCTAAAGTATTATATAGGAATATTTCTAGTATTTAGGAATTGGGGAGATACACATCTGTTAGAACACACATATGCTAGGCTTATATCATATAGTATTAACACTTGCTTATTTAAAACATGTTCCAATAATTGAGGGGTTGCCACAAAGAAGTGGGGGTCAACCTATTTTCCAAAGCACCAGAAGGCAGGACAAGAAACAGTGGATGGAAATTAATCAAGGAGAGAACCAATCTAGAACTAAGGAGAAATTTCCTAACAGTGAGAACAATTAACCAGTGGAACAGCTTGCCTTTAGAAGTTGTGGGTGCTCGATCACTGGAGGCTTTTAAGAAGAGACTGGACAGCCACTTGTCTAGAATGGTACAGGGTCTCCTGCTTGAGAAGTGGACTAGAAGATCTCCTTGATCCAGTGGTGGAATTCAAATATGTGAACAACCGGTTCTCTGTGTGGATGCCACTTCCGGAAGTCCATTCTGGGCCTGGGCAACAAAAAATTAGCTACCAGTTCTGCCGAACTGGTGAGAACTGGCTAAATCCCACCACTGCCTTGGTCCCTTCCAACTCTGTTAGTCTGTTATTCTGTTAAAATGCTTTTGAGAACAAATACACATTTTGAGAATGAAAACATATAAAGTGCATAAAACTACAGTATATTATTCTATACTCAAATTAATGCAAAGGAATCACTCACAAAAGAATGCAAAATAGTTTAGTAAGTCTTGCATCCTGCAACGTAAAATGTCTGTTTTGATAAGGTCTACCTTATGTCCAAACTCTATTTCTAAATAAAAAAGAAATGAAACTGGAATCTTGGTGATCTTGGCTACCCAACCAGATCCTAGGCATGATATTCAGGCAATCTTGGATCATGGGAAAAGTCTATTGTATACTACAACAAAAGTTCACATGTTTCCACAACTGCTTCCTATTACCATTCTTTTTCAACATCTATGTGTGCAAAAGGAGGTTAATGAAAAAGGTAAACAAAAGAATTGTCAAGGGGCTATTTAACTAGAGGAAGCCAAAGCTGATTCATTTCCTGCTTCATCCATGGGTCTAAAGGAAAAGAGCAATACTTCAGGTTCAATTTAATAATCCTACCTGAGATACAGTACTTACATCCTTACTATTATCTGATAATGTACATGTTAATTCAAAAGCTGTTCAAGCCTTTGTATTCTCCATTTAAGTAATTTAATATAGAAAGGAAATAGAGACAAACAGCTACAACCAAATTCTTCCATCACCATCCTCTCCATGAATCAAAGAATACCTTCTGCTTCAATTTACAACCCTATAAAAATCATGCTTCTAATCTTTGTATAATACCTAGGCATAGGCATCCATGGTTGACAATCATCTTCCACTTCATGAAAAGTAACAATGTGTAATTTTCCTCTATGCAATATTCATTAATGGCAAAACAAATAGCTTTTCAATAAACCCAATGACATGGCATGGACGGAAAAGTTTTGTCTCCTTTGGCGGAGGTACACATTCAGATTATCTGCATTTTCCGAAAATGGACAATATGTTTGTTGCTCTGGGGCCAAACTGTACAGCAGGAATTGGATAGAAAATAGCTTACATTGTAGATAATGTACTCTTTGCCGTATTTCTTTAAATTGTTGAAAGGAACCAATTTGCTGAGTAATGTTGAATAACCTTTCAGTGAATTATTCTGTCAAACAATATTCCAACTCTGTTTTCAAGTCACCATATTTTTAAAAAGCAAGTAAACATTTTCCAAACCACAGGCAGGTTATTTCAAAACTATGTAGCTGAGTTCCAAACTCATTTTATTCCCATACTGAAAAGCTTCCAAAATGTAAAGAGAAAATATTCCCCAAAGAAATGTAAAACTGCCCTCCATAGACCTGTATTCATAGCCACTAATGAAAGTACTACATATCCTAGCATTCAAACAGACCCAGAGGCCTACTATATTCCCACAGGATGCCTTGCTATTGAATGAAATACATGTAATTTTTCCTTTACATTTAAGTGGTGTTGAATTAAAAGACACATGAATCAGACTCAGCTGTCTGTACCAAAGGCAATTAATAATCCATCCATCATTTGTTTTTATATCAAAAGGGTTCTTCTATCCAAATCGACTTCACACTCCACATGAAACCTATGGATGAGTTCATCAAACAGCTCAAAATGTAAGCTTGATGAGTCTACTATACAGACTTCACTAACCTCTTATTAAAGATTCATAAAGGCATAATATATATTTTAATAAGTCAGGTTTTCCTGAATTTTAGACATAAAATTCAACCCTGAATTAAATGCTTTCTACTAACATAACTGAGATAACAGGAAACATTTCAGCTTACCACTGTATTCAGGGTGAGTTAATAGGTATTTTCTGGCCAAACGATGGTGTGAACTAACAGCACACAAGGCTGCATCCCAACATAAGTACTGCAATGCACAGAGGTCCAAATTTGTTGTTCTCTTTCTGTAAGGGGACTTCTATATGAATATATATCTCCTCACTCTCAGTAGTATCCATGAAGATAAGGGAATAGACAAATTAAATAAACAGATACAGCAGAAGAAGAGCCAAGGACTCCTGAATTAAAAGTATGTTCCGAGAAAGTTTTGTGGAAGAGTTTTGGTAGACATTCAAGAGTATTAACTCTTGATAACTTACAAGAGTTATCTTAACATCATTCTATCACATCTACTTGGTCTCATTGACATTTAAAAAAAGGCTAAACTCATCTAACCTCAACAAAAACACATGTAGATATAACAACAAATATGAAATTAAAAATGCCTGAAAAATCTTAATGCATCAAAATAACATCTTTATAATACTATTTTAAACAAATATTTTAAAATAGCAATAGCACTTAGACTTATATAACACTCCATAGTGCTTTATAGCACTCCCTGAGCAGTTTACAATGTCAGCATATTGCCCCCAACAGACTGGGTCCTCATTTTACTAACCTTGGAAGGATGAATCTTGAGCCAATCAAGATTGAACTCCTGGCTGTGGGCAGAGTTAGCCTGCAGTACTGCATTCTAACCACTGCACCACAGGGCTCAGTGTCCTTTTTACATTAAAAAATGATAAAATAGCTGGATTTTTTATACTCTGTAAGATAATTGTATTGTAAATAACACATGCATTTTGTCAATGAAACATATTCTGAAATGGCCACTTGGAAACCTATAGATCATTTTTAATGTAGAAATCTCCCCCAAAGACAGGTCAATAGTCCCAGCTCTACTAGCCTTTCAGAAAGCTATGAAGACTTGGCTCTTCCCTCAGGCTTTGGGTCTTGGGTGATTGTTACTGAAACTCTGGCATGAGTCTATATGATTAGTGGGAATTGAGATTCTCGTAGAAGTCTCAGCTGGGTTACTTTTTTGCTTTTAATATTTTTTTTTCAGTTTGTTTGCATAGATGAGCAGCCGTATGAATTGGATAAATAAATAAATTATTCTCCATAAATTCAGAGGTCATTTTTGTTCTTTTCTTCTTATCAACATTAAATATCTTTGTTACCCTTAGAAATATTTTTTAAAAAAATAATAAAATCTATATTGTCTGTATTTAAATCTTTATTTAAATTAAATCTATCTATATTCTCTGCATAATACAGTTTAAATTTCTGAGACAGTTAGAAATTGTCTATTGACTCTCATCCAAGAAAAAAAACACAAAGTTTGATTGCCTTTGTGGATTTCACATATTTGCAAATACTAAACTGCAGAAGAAAACTGTACAATAAATTGTACAATAAGGCCACACTTGGAATACTGCATCCAGTTTTGGTCAACACGATGTAAAAAAGATGTTGAGACTCTAGAAAGAGTACAGAGAAGAGCAATAAAGATGATTAGGGGACTGGAGGCTAAAACATATAAGGAACGGCTGCTGGAATTGGGTATGTCTAGTTTAATGAAGAAAAGGACGAGGGGTGACATGATAGCAGTGTTCCAATGTCTCAGGGGTTGCCACAAAGAAGAGGGAGTCAAGCTATTCTCCAGAGCACCTGAAGGCAGGACAAGAAGCAATGGATGGAAACTAATCAAGGAGAGAAGCAACCTAGAACTAAGGAGAAATTTCCTGACAGTTAGAACAATTAATCAGTGGAACAACCTGCCTCCAGAAGCTGCGAATGCTTCAACACTGGAAGTTTTTAAGAAGAGACTGGACAGCCATTTGTCTGAAATGGTATATGGTTTCCTGTTTGAGCAAGGGATTGGACTAGAAGACCTCCAAGGTCCCTTCCAAATAACAACAACAACAACAACAACAACAACAACAACAACAACAACAACAACAATAACAATAATAATAATAATAATAATAATAATAATAATAATAATAATAATAATAATAATAATAATAATAATAATAATAATAATAATAATAATAATAATAATAATAATAATAATAATAATAATAATTCTGCCACCAATCTAATAGTTGGGTTGAAAACAAGGTTGTCTTTGACTGCAAGTAGAGTACTCCAGTACAAGGCATTATGTTTGGCGATAGCAGTCCTCTTCTGGGAATATGGACTGTTGTTCATCTATTTCACCTCCAAAATGTACATTACTGTATCTGCTGCCTCTGTCGGGTTTACTGTTATTTTGCTGCATTTTTATTTCAAACTGAACCTAGAAAATACTAAACTACAAAGTGATTTCTTTGTGGCTGAGCATGTTGTACAAACCTAGCCACTGTTGGTTGTAAACTACAGTTTAGAGTTTAATAAGTGTTCTGCAAACCTGGCTAACCATAGTTTATTCAATAATAATCACAGCAATCTAATCCAGTATTTTCTTTTAATTTTCTTTCAGTGTCAATGCCCAACAAGCACTGGTAACACTAATGGCAGAATAATAAAAACAACTTGATTGTGTTCCCTAATTGGAAGATCAAATATTTAAAATTCCATTTTCACAATCTCATAATTACAGATACTTTGGATAACCATTCCATCAGTTTGATTGACAGTTCTGTTAGATGGATCATTAATGGAATTAGCTGGAATATTCGAAGAAATGGTATTCAAAACCTGTCAGTGGAATTTAGATTTCTTTTTTCACCTAATAAATTTATTCACATTGTTTATTTTTTTTAAAAATCATTTTTAAAAAATGATATATACAAACTTATTTCTTGAATATTGCATCATTGGCTTTGTAGTTTTATAGCAGTGGGACTTTCTCATGTACTGCTTTTTTGCTCATTGACAGCTAATAGAATGGTCATTCTGTAGAATTCAAGTTGCATTATACTTATCCAAAATACTTATCCACTTCTATGATGATCATAAAATTGATAATAATAACAAAGTGATGCAAATATCAAATTTTAACACAAATTCTAATTCAGTCAGAATTTGGTTATAATTCTAATTTGCAGTACTAAGTTTAATGATTATTTCCTTCCTATTGCAACAAGAAAAAAATGTGCTTACAAGAGCAGTTTGGATCTTGCTTTAAATGCAGAGAATACGAAACTAGGTGAACGTGTATGAATTATTTAAAACTACATGAAAATCATCCACCCCCCCTCCAAATCTTCTAACTTAAACCTACTTCATTGTTGCATGCTCTAGAGATGAGTGACATTTAACACAACTCTGTCATGCTCCCATACACACTTTCCTGTCTGACAGCCAGAGGGGGGGAAATGTAGGGATAACAGGCAAGCATATGCAGATTTTAAGTGTTTCAGCCTATTTGATCTATCCTTCCTCTCAGTTTCTCTGAACCAAAGTCCATGCAGCATAGCAACAATCAAAAGAAGAAATATTGCCATCTGGCAAAATGTCAAAACAATATCACTTCATTTGTTGCATGATTAAGAAACACTTCCCATCCGATAAATAAGAGACACTGAGAATTAATGTGCAGAGTGGGTGCTTAACTGACCCACATTATCTATAGTTCTTCCTGCTTGGTTGCCTAGCTTTTCTAAGTTTAAAGAAGTAGAGTTGTGTACGTGTATGTGTTAACTGCAGTTGAGGATGGGGGATAGGAGATGATCTAAAATGTCAGATCTTCACAATGAATAGCAAGTGAAAATATTTACACTACTAGTTGTAATCTTGCAAGACCAAATATTGACCATTTTTCAAGAAGTGACATCCATCTGAAGAGACTACACTAAAACTTTGGGTTAACTCATATAGGATCCAAAGACAGAAAATAGTTTTGGCCTATAGGATAATAATGAAGACATGGTTCATATATTTCACTCAGCTCTGTCATTTTCAGGGTGTCTGCAGGGTACGGTAAAAAAAAAAAATCAAAATGGTGGCCATAATGGTGTGATCAAAGCTCTACCTTTTAATTTGTTTCATACACATGACATATAAAAACAGGAAGAGCTTCTATTGCACCATCATGACTGCCATATTATTCTGTTTTGTTTTGTTTTGTATTGTATTGTTTTTACTGCAGTCAGCAGACATGTCTGGAAAATTTGCTCTCTTCCAGTTCCCAGGTTCACATGTTACTGCATGAAATTCAGAAGAATATAGAAGAGCGAGGTTGTTGTAATCCTAAATCTCCTACACTCATAGCATCTTTTTACTGAGAACAGGTCCAAATAAAGGTCCCAATATAACAAAACAGGAAGTCATCACACAAACGCTATCTTTTTGTAGTTGTATTGTGATATTGCATACATATACATATAGGACACAAAAATACATACAGGGCACAATACTGATATCATAATACT
This sequence comes from Azemiops feae, assembly GCA_023970755.1. Lineage (NCBI taxonomy): Eukaryota > Metazoa > Chordata > Lepidosauria > Squamata > Viperidae > Azemiops > Azemiops feae. Next base: position 2,779,733 of record JALGBA010000036.1, read on the forward strand.
CATTTTGCAAACTGTCCCTTTTGAGCTTTCATACGTTTGTTTGTACTGTTGAAAGGTTAGGTGAAGCATTACTAGGTGGCTAGAAAAATGGTAAAATGATAAAGCCTTTAGACTTTTTTTAAAAAGAAAAAGAAATGCCATCTGGCTAATCCAGAAAAATAGTAAATTTAAAAAAATGCTTCTGTGGGTTTTGAATTGGCAACATCAGTTCAGGCCAGCAGAACATTCTGCCATTTCCTTATTGCTGGCAAGGAGAAGCATAGAGAGTATCAGCTCAGTAGAAGAGGCACTCCTGCCTGTGCAAAGTAACCTATGAACTATTGTAGTTAGCCTGCAGCACTCTGAAGCACTCCGTCCCAAACAAACAGGAATACTCAAACTGACATAGGGAGGAAAAGGGCAGTTTTGAAGTGGACCTGAGAGATGCAAGTGGAAGTTGCTTTCAGGCTGAGTGGTGGATTGATAGAGGGTGACATCCATTTCTGCTCTCCAGAAATGTTTGCTGGTCAGTTCTGATGACAGGGCAAGAGGTAAATCCAGAACTGACCTTAGTGAGATTGTCCTGAAGGAACAGCAGTATGGATTTATCCTCTGTTGGACAAGCAACATCCCAGAGCTATTTATAAGGGGCAAATGACTTGCACTTCTTACAGCCTATGGACCACTTTCATAGGACCATTAACTGACTGATTTATTGACTTAATCATTTTCTAAAGCCATCCACCCAGTGACTCTTCTATTTCAAACTCTTGCAGAAGAGATCATTTCAAATTTCTATAAGAACTATTCATTCCTTCTTTGCAGTTTGCAGACTAACAAAGAAGGGTTAGAATAAGCGTGAGAAATAAAACCACTGTTGCTTCTATTCTCACTTTCCATAACACAGCATTCTCTACATATATTGGGAGCACAACTTCCTGAATTCTAAGTCATAATGGTTTTCTGATTTGAAATTATGGAATTTTTAATCCCAATATATATTGATGCAAGATAAAACAGCATTACACTCTCTACCTTTCAAAGCTCTAATGAGCTAAGACTCCAGGAAAACTTTACTGCAAGTAGAATTCCACTTAGCAAATTCAAGACTTAGTAACAGAGGGCATCCATAGTGAAGTTCACTCTCACACCTATGCAGCATTTTAATCAGATGTTAGAATGCAAGTTGGTACTATGTCTAATATTTACACTCATATACAGAATCAATCAAACGTGTGTTCTCTATTCTTCTAGATGCATTCATGATGACTTGGCATTTCCCCAAAATTGGTCTTTCTAGATACTAGAATGAGATGAAATCTAGGATTGGCTTGCTACTGTTGGGAACTATTCATCTTTTGCCCTGAATTCCATTACACTCCCTTGTAAAGATTAAGGATCTTTAAGGAGAAGTTACTAGGGATGCAGATACTAGGGATGCAGGGAGAAGGAAGATTCTATTGTACAATCTAAAGTTGATATCTTAATACTGCTCCAGGTTACACATTGTAGTACAAGAAATTATTAACAATGTTAAATCCTAAGCAAGCCTTATTTGCTTAATTTGCAGGATGAGAATACATTAGAAAATTTTATTTAACTGCCTTTTCCAAAGAAAGAAAGGGGAGGAAGAAAAAAAAAGGATATAAAAAAAAAAAGTTGATATAGAGCAGGGGTCTTCAAACTTGGCCCTTTTATGACTTGTGGACTTCAACTCCCAGAATTCCTCGCCAGCGTGCCTGACTGAGGAATTCTGGGAGTTGAAGTCCACAAGTCATAAAAGGGCCAAGTTTGAAGACCCCTGATATAGTGTGTTGCATCAGAATTCCAGACAGATTTGATTAAGAGAGTTTACTAAATCTGTCAGAGACCACTTAATCTAAAACGAGGGTCTTCTCATTGACTCACTATTTTAGCTACTGTAAAATAGGTTCCCAATTGTGCAACTGCCCTGCTAAATGTTAAATATAACTCACAAAAACCAAATGCTCCATGAAATGAATTCTATGTGTATGCTTTCTGCAGCAGGTTTAGATAAAGTATTTGGCAGGATCTTTTTTACAGAAATCTCATTTAAAATACAGCTGAGTGCTCTCTGAGCTATTTCTTTTGATTGGGAAAGCAAATAGTACATGACACAGAGGAAATGATAGATTCTTGATGTGTGACTGGGTAAAATAACACAGCTGTAAGCACATAAACTGCTCTCTGCTCAACCAGGTGAACTACATTTTTCTGTGTGTACTACATGCTTCAGTAGGGCAACCATATGGGACTGCATAAATCTAGGCATCACTGGAATAAAGAAAGAGAATGTTGTTGTTATTCCACACCTTTGCTGTCATCTAGTGACCATCCAGATTTTTATACCTTCAATATGGTAGCCATATACTAAAATGTACATATTTGTATTTTCTTCGACCCAAAATTCATTATCAGCATCCTTTTATCATTACACGTTTGCCTTCACACTGGATTAGTACTGTTTTTAAAATCTAAAACTAATAACCCCAACTATTAAGAATATCTGCAAACAGCTTCAGCATGAATCAGTTTACTGATTCTTCTAATTCTAATTCTCATGGACAGCTGCTCTTTAGAAGTCCTTACACATAATTAAGATGAGAAATTTCAGAGAATTCCAGAGATGTTGTTGGAGAAATAATGCAACAATAGTTATTTTTCTTATTTTAATATGGTGAGCTTTTCAGGATTTAGTGTTGGAGGAAGCCATAAAATGGAATTGCAGAGTTGTTGGAAATCAGGCAGCATATGAATTTAATATTTTATTATGGTTGGTCGCACAATCAGCTAGATGTCTAGAGTGGATTTGGCATTTTTATCCACCTATCGAGTCCTTCCCAAGAACCTGGGATAGGCAGATGTTGTTTGATGGTGGTAAAGATACTTTTGCAGAACGTAAGCTGTTTCAAGTAAAGCTGCTTTTTGCAATTGATTGATGGTAATTTTGTCAATGCCGATGATATTCAAGTGGTGTTCCAGATGTTTTGGGATTGCACCCAAAAATTGCTATAATTTTTGCTTTCTTTTGCCACAGTTGTTGTATTTGTGCTTTTATTTGCAGGTCTTTGTATTGTTTGATTTTTTTCCAGTTTTTTTCGCTTCTGTTCTGCTATCTCCAGGTACTACAATGGCCACTTTTTGGTCTTTCTTATGAACAGACATTGGTAGAAATCTGCTGGCTCCTTGACACATCTCCCTCTCTTAAATTGGCAGGGTAGGGATGGTGCTGAAAACCTATGAGATAGCAAGATTCTTCATTCGTAAGGTGACCATGGGGCCACCTTAGGCTCTCCTTGTGTCCCAGAGTTTTCAAATAAATCACACTTTCTGAACAAACTGCCTACACTGACAATTACATTCTTTCCAGTGACAAAATGGCAAGCCAGTTACATTACAATGTTGTGCATGAATATTAATGACTTGGAGTAGGAAATTGAAAGTTCCGCTGGCTCTGATTTTCCATCAAGTATCCATTAACTAATTGTATGTGCATCACAATAGAGGCCATTAGCACTCTCAGTATTGTCTTCCTTGAAAACGTTAAGTTCACCTTGAACAGGAAGAAACAAGTTCACTTATAGTGTTATCAGGTAATAACCACTCTCCCTCTTTGCACTGCTATCCTTGTGAATGAAAGCCAGTGTGAATGAAGTTAGTTTGCTTACACTTACCTAAAGGCTGCAGGGAGCAAGAATTTAATTTGATCTGAAAACCTCCCACAGCCTGCACATTTCGAAGACCCAGTCACAAAGCCAATCAATAAGGACCATTCAGATATTTGCTGTCAGGAGCTAAAAAGAAAATAGATACCAGGAAAGCCATAAGTGTGATAAATTTTGGTGCCGCTTCCCTCTGACTAATGTAGGCACTAAAACACTGCATGAATATCCTACTTTGAAAGATGTCATATTTCTGAGAGGCCAATCAATCTCAGGTCCTCTGTGGGCCACATTAAAATGCATTTGTCACTGTACATTTATGAAATATTGATGGTGTTTTTAAGGGGAGAAGTGTTAGAAGGTGGAGAGGTAGATCAAAAAGCGGAGAGGGAGCAGCTTCAATGAATTATCTTTAGGCTACAAGAAGAAGAAATGGATTCAGGACCTTATTGTGGGTGAGTGTGAAAAAGTCATCGATAGTATTGCAAGTAAGCATATGAGCAGTAGGCAATGGCTCACAACTGAAACAACTGCTGTAATGCCTAAACCCATCAGTTTGAATGATTTTGTATTTCCTTCATCAAGAGAGGACATGGAATCTACATTTCTAAGCAAAGTACCTTTTAAGAATGCCTACATGGGTGGATATGTCTTTGTGTGTTTAATGGTGTGTGGAAATGACTTAGGGAGACAGGAGGAAGAGCTGCAGACTAGACAACCATCATTGCAAAGATATATCAGCCTACAGAAGGAGAAAATCGTGTGGATTGTTTGTTTGTTTGTTTGTTTCACTAAAACTGTGAAACAGTTTTATAGAGCCTTGGTGGCACAATGGTTAGACTGTAGTATTGCAGGCTAACTCTGCTCACATTACCAAGAGTTTGATTGCCTCGATCCTGACAGGCTCAAGGTTGACTCAGCCTTCCATCCTTCTGAAGTCGGACCCAGATTGTTGGGGGCAATGTGCTGACTCTGTAAACTGCTTAGAGAGGGCTGTAAAAGCACTGCCAAGTGGTATATACGTAAGTCTAAGTGCTGTTGCTACTGCTAAAATAATCACAGAAAGCAAACAGCATTCTTTTGATCTCAGGCACATCCATTTATCTATTTAATTATTTAATTTAATTTTTATGCCACCCATCTCCTTTATAAGGTGACTTTGTGTGGTTTACAAGTTACAAAAGAGGTAGAAAAATAATTAAAACATTAAAACATTAAAACTACACAGATTAAGATTACAAAAATTATACTAAAACCAGAACTAAGAATGGATGGGATGGGGATAAGGTCTTTTTCCTCTGTCAGTCACATCCAGTGGTGAGCATCCCCCTCAGGACCCCAGGCCAACTGGCAAAATTATGTTTTAATACCCTTCCAGAAGTCCAAAAGTGTGAGATCAATTTTCATCTCCGAGTTTTCCACAGAGATGGGGTCATAGCAGAAAAGGCTCTTCTCCTTGAACCCACATGCTGGAATTCCTTGGCAGAGGGCATCAGTAGCAGGCCTGTTGGTGCAAATGGGGAGGGCTAGTCCCAGTGGGGAGAGACAACTCCCCAGATACCCTGGACCCATGCCATATAGGGCTTTTTTGGCTCTTTTCCAAAAGTAGTAAGAATATTTTGCTATAAGGCAAAGGACATTTCCACTGTCCTTTCTTTTCCTCCCCATAGAAACTTGAGTTTAAAAGGGCTTTGCAATTGAATGCAGTTTCTGTTTATTTGCTTTCTGGAAGAGAATGCATGCTTGGTCAGATGGTCTTCCTTGCTACATGATGTATGGATGGATGAATGGATAGATTAGATTAGATTAGATTAGATTAGATTAGATTAGATTAGATTAGATTAGATTAGATTAGATTAGATTAGATTAGATTAGATTAGATTAGATTAGATTAGATTAGGATTGCCAGGCAAATATGGCTTTCTGTCAGTTGCCCCAAGGAAATTTTTATAAGCTGTTTTGCTGTATAGGGTATACAGTTTTGGTAATAAAGGAAAAATTTCCCCCAAAGTTTGAAAGCACTGCTTAGGCTCTCCAAGTGCTCACTACCATCTCAACTTCTCGTTTTTTTCTTGGTGGATGATAAGTTTCAGCCAAAGCATTGGTCTCCAGTGCCTATGATTTTTATGCTTTGAGAATGCCTTCAGGATATATTTATAGAACAACGCTGATATTTTGCCTTGTAGCACATTAGCATCTTGGTTAAATTTTTAAAAATCATAAATCAAATCGGGTGAGAAGATTCCAAGACATATGTCCATGGATATTTGGCAGGCTACAGGCTCCATGTTGAGAACCCATAACCCTATTTTCATTGCCCATAAAGTTGACCAGGTCTATAATGGTTCCAGATTACAGCAGGTAAGTGACTCTAAAACTGAACAGAGGGGATTTCTCTTTATTAGAGAAACCATTTGGTATTCAGCCAAACACAGTGTGAGAATGTGCCAATTCCAAATATAAATGTTACAGCCAGAACCTCATTTTTATTCCTTTTATTCCTACTTTATGCATTCATTTATCTATCAAACTGATAAAAATAAAAATAGAACACAAGGCAGTAAAATCAGTTGCCAAATTCACTATGCACAGGGAGTTCATTATACTATCTATGATAATGCTTTATAGTCAGCTTTTCCCAAAGACCCTGTATTTACATTCCTAAGTACTTTGCAAATAGCTACTCCATGTGCAGAAAGGATTGGCAGCTTAGGTATCAGCAAAAGGTTTTCACAATTTTGGAATGTGTTCTGACTGGAGTGTAGCCAGAACTAGATTTGGCCACTTTCACAGAACATTATGCATTTTCGGCTCAGTCAATTGTTTGATTTAACTTATTCATCTCAACCAGTAATGGCAACAACAGTAGCTGTGCACTTTAGAGCTTAAAACACAAACAAAAAGACACTCATTCCACTTGGAACAATTAAATACACAAGGAATTGCAAAGATATGAAGAGCAATAAAGCTAAGAAGAAAAGTTATTTGCCCTCCTACTCTCCTAGGTCATTAGACTGAAAATTAGAGTATAACAGTGCAGTTCTATGCATTGGTAATGCAGTGACCAAAATGAGGCAATTCGCCACAGCCAACTCGCTGCGGCCAACTCACCATGGACAACTCGCTGTGGGACAATTCACTACAGCCAACTCACTGCAACCAACTCACCACAGGACAAGTTAACAATTCAATTGAATTGAATTGTTTATTTTAATTTTTGTCATTCACATTTTATTTTGTCCCTCTTTTTGCACCCGTTCTTTAATTATTCTATTCCACCATTTCTTTGATATTAGTGTAACTCTTGTCCTGCAGTGAGTTGTCCCATGACAAGTTGGTCTTGGCAAGTTGTCCCACAGTGAGTTGGCTGCGGCAAGTTGGCCATGGTGAGTTGGCTGTTGCAAATTGTCATAGACTCTGCAGTGACCTATTTGTACCAAGCTTAGAACTAGGGCTTAGAAGAAGTCTATCAGGAAAGATTCCCCTTCCTGTCCCCCTGCCTTCATTGCACATCAATAGAATCAGGAGCACATTCTCACTGATAATTAGAATTACTAATTAAGAAAATGTTAGAGCTGATTGCAGCAAAGTTCACAGTAAATCATGATGATACTATATTGGCAACATGCACACCATCACGTAAAGGCTACCATTACATACTTGAGTCTCAACATCTCACACAAGGGTATAACTCACATCATTTGCATGACACAAATTTTATCATTTGAGATTCCCCCCCCCATCCAAATCCTCCCAGTCAATTCCCATGACTGATCTACCTGAAAAAGAGATGGTGATAGACTTGAAGACTGTTCTTATCCCATATCCATAAGTATCTCATAAAGTACATTTGAAAATTTATACCTTTTGTTTATTTCTTTGGCTGAAAGCAGATCCTATTCTCAATTCGTACATTTCACAAATAGACCTTATTTCAACTCTCTAAATAGGTTGCATGGTTCTAATTTTGCAGATATCTACCACAATAATATATACTCAGCCCTACTTAAGCATCTGGAAATAAAGAACATTGGTGTCTCCTGTCTGGCCAGGAATGGCTGGTAAAAAGAGACTAAAATGGAAGCTAATTACATGTAACTAGTTAGTTATTGAGGACTTCTTAAATATATTGAGATGGACCTCATTCTCCTCCTAGATCTTTGGTCTATGGTTCCTCACAACTTGTTGTGTGGCACACCTGGAACCTTGATTAATTATAGCAAATTGGAAGGATGATGGATGATTCAGCAGAGGAGAGAATAGCCATTAAATTCATGTGTATCTTATGTTCTACTGTAACAGATGTAAGGTATACAAATGTTCTCCACCTTTTCTACTCTGAGCTTTCCGGAATGAAACAAGAAACAAATAAAATGAGGGCTGGACTAAAGCAGGAACCAATCAAATAATAGCGGAATACATTGCTCTAGTCTCTGTATTCTGCAATGATGAGCAGCAAATATTGATAAGGAAAGCAAAAGAAAGAAGTGTCTTCTTCCAAACTCTTACTGACAGAAATTACCTGGGAAGTAATTTGTTCATAAATATAGATGAAGTCATTGCAAGCTGCTATGCAAAAATGTGTAAAAAAGCAAAAGGAAAGGACTGAAAAAATAAAAATATTCTCCAACTTTGCTTTTTCCATTACCAAGGATTTGTAGATATGACATTTCCTTTGTTTCAAAGTCTTTTTAAAAATGTTAAAATATATTAAGGTCATGCAACAGTGGTAGTTGATTTGCACATATTAACATAATTCTCTCTCAATTCATAATATTCCTCATAGCATAATAAAAGCCACATAAAAGCTCAATAAATATGCACCTAATATTATTTTTTTTGTTTGTCAATTCAATAATGAAGTATCTCTGGGCAGATTAGAGGAAGAAATCCAACAACGTGTATATAAAATGTATGAAAATAGACATTTTAACCAAAGGCATTAAAATTTGCTATAAATCTAGGATTGAAATCCCTGTGAGGGCATTCCATAGATGGAGTTGATGATAAGACCCTCTTTCTTGTAGCTATCTGCCTAATGTCATTTGGCAGGACCCCCAGAGAAGAACCTCTGAAGATGACTTAAGGGTCCTGGCAACTACATATGGATTCAGTGGCTCCAAGCCATTTAAAATTTAAAGGTCAACATCAACATTTTGAGCAGTCTGGAAATGGATTGGGAGTCACTGTACCTTACCTAGGAGAGCCATTATTGACCTTACCATTCCCAGTTAATAATCTAGGGGCTCTGTTTCAGAGAAGCGTAATTTTCTAAATCATTTTCAAAGGTAGCTCTGTGTAAAACATATTGCAATTAATCCAACTGGAAGATTACTGAAGAATGTGTAACTGAGGCCAGGCTTTAGAGTCACATCTAGCATCAGTTTAAACTGATAAAAGGTACTCCCATCAATGTCAGAACTGAAATGTTTGGGAAAGGCATCTAGTGGTATTGTAAAACAACAGAATTACTTTTTGTGACTGGCTTCACTTCAGAAGATGCAGTGGAGTTACTGATTTTCAGGGACTCTGAATTAAAGTCAGTCATGATGTCAAGAGATGAGATTTGAGATCTTATTGGCAAACCAAACATAAAAATAAAAAGTATGTGTGCCCATGTGAGAAACGGTTACAACTCAAAATGTAAAAACATATCTAACATAATTACTCATTGCTTTCCTAAAAAATGCTTGTCTGCCACAGGACTATAAAATGAACAGTTTTCAAAATGAGATCAGGGAGGATCCAAGAGTTACAAGCCAACTGGCTTAACATCTGTTCTGAGTAAATTGGTGGAAAATATTACTAAAAGATAACATTATCAAATGTATAGAAAGACAAATCTCACCATAGGAGAACCAGTATGTTTTCTGCAGACTCTTATCCCATCAAGTATTTAAAGTTCTTTTTGAAATGTTAGCAAACAGGAAATTTGGGGTGAAACATATTCTATTCTATTCTATTCTATTCTATTCTATTCTATTCTATTCTATTCTATTCTATTCTATTCCATTCCATTCCATTCCATTCCATTCCATATAAAAGGACAAAGTCTATTGCAGGGGTCTTCAGATTTGGCCATTTGATGACTTGTGGACTTCAACTTCCAGAATTCCTCAGCCAGCATGCCTGGCTGAGGAATTCTGGGAGTTGAAGTCCACAAGTCATAAAAGGGCCAGGTTTGAAGACCCCTGGTCTATTGTCTGTACAGAATTAAGAGTAAAGAGTAAAAAATGGTTTCTGATAGACAAATGATTAAAGAACAGGAAGCAATGATTAAGAAATGAAGAGCTATAAACACCGGGTTCCCAAAAAATCTATAATGAATGCTTTCTGTTTTCATAAATGATATACAGTTTAAATAAAACAATTAAATAGCTGTTCATGGATGACACCAAATTATTTTGATTGCTTAAAATTGGAAGAAACAGTGAAATGTTCAATAAATGACTATTAAATTAATAAATGTGCTTTAACAAGCAAATTAAAATTATGCTCATACAGCATAAAGTCCTAATTTCATGATGAGGTCTGATAACTATCTAAAGAAAGCTTTTTATGTTGGACAGTTTAATGGGTAGCTCATTGAAAAGACTGATTTGCGTCAAATGATCTGAAAAGCGAAATTCCATATCAACATCAGCAAGAAAAGAAGAAAAAATAAAACTGCAAGCATCATACTATTGTCATGACTTGTGCAGAGTAATCAGATTCCTGCTGGCTCTTCCCAGTTGCAATGCCCATTTGTGAGGTGGTTCCAGTGGAGGGTGGGCCTTGGATGACACTGCAGGAAGAGCTGCTCTTCTTTCTTTCTGGTGCAAAACTAGTTCGCCCTCCTGTGGCGCACCTTGGGAAGTGTGTGAGCATGTATCACAACAGAGCTAGTTATTTGGCAGCCAAACTACTACTCTGCAGTAGCATTGTAGTCTCCTGGATAATGCAACAATGCCATATGCTAATAATAATAATAACATCCCTGAGCTTGGTGGAATCCCATGATTCCCAACTGTTTGCAAGAGACCGTGAAAACATCAGTTTCTGCCATCTACTCACACACAAAAACAGGTGTCTGGAGAACATATAGATGATCTTAAGGTTTCTCCTTGCTCAGGATTGAGTTTTCAGCAGGCTATATCCAACATTCAACCGTCTTTCCGCCATACCATCTCATGCTGTCCAGGAGACATCAATTTGCCATTCCTCACCAAAAGGTCTGGTCAGGGAGACTTTATGATTGTAGATTAAAGACCCAGCTCCTTACACAATTCATGGTAAGATAAGTGGATCAAAGGAATCTGTTCATAGTGGGATGAAATTATGGAGGTAGGGAGATTAGAAACATATGAGCTTACAGTACATGGTAACAAAGAGTTCTCCTTTTGTTCAGAGAATTACTTGTTACCTAATTCTCTGAGTAAAATCTATGGAGTTTGTGAAAAAAATCAGATAAATCTCTTGAACTCTGGGGGATATATATATTAAGACTAGAGGCTCTTTAGAATATAGCTGGAATGCAAAAGGAATTGTTTAAGTGGCATCTGGAGCAACAAAGCAGAAAAAAAGGTCATTTGTAGAACAATTAGAAGTAATGTTTCAGCTTGGGGGTCTTCCTCAGGCATCGAGAAACTAGGACATAGCCAAATTCAATGGAATCCTGTTCCTCTGTTGCCTGAGGAGAGCCCTAGAACCAAAATGCCATCTTTTATTTAATTTTCTTGTTTGACAGATCAAACATTTCTCTTACTATTTTGTGCTCTTGGAACTTGCAAAGTGTCAGTGAGAAGTTAGTTTACTATGAGTCTTGCACCGCAACATGAATTTTTGTGCAAATTATTTGTAGGATTCTAGTAATATTTTTTCTTTATTTTCCTGTTGAGAAAATGATAGACCAATTACATGGCTTACAAAAGTAAAAACAATCATATGGAGAACTATTGTATCACTGCATGGACATGTACAAATTTGGTGGTTTCAAATTTGCAGCCTCTGAGATACATGCAGCTTCCAGCTACATTGTACAGCTCATATAGCTGTACAATATACAGCTCATATAGCTGTACAATATACACAGACAACAGAGGAACATCAGCTAGAGATACCTTGCACAGACATTATTGCTTCCCATTAGCTAAGAAGAAGGTACAAAGAAGGTACATCTTAGCAGATGACATGGCAAACCCTGTCTATATTGTTACCAAAATAACATATCAATGTAGTCACTAGAAATAGAACTCAACTTCAAAGAAATGTTCCTTTTATGAAGAATGCTTATTAAGAGCTATAAACTACAGAAAAACAATTTCACTTGCAGATCTTCCTTGTAGGTTTTCAACAGCATTTAAGCAGACACTAGAAAACAGAACAGAAGATCAAATGAACTTTTATTCTGGTGAAGGCATCATTTGAAACATTTTGAAATGCAAACAATGAGGGGGATGTGTGGAGAGGAGAAGGTCTCAAGATTCAGTATGTAGTTTCTCAGTGATAGTCTCAAAGAGCAGATTGTACCACAGCAATCCCTTTCAGTGGATTGGTGTTCAAAGCACAAGACAGAATTACTTGCCAAATTATTGGGATATTCCTCAAGACGGTTGGAACTTCTATTAGGTAACTGAGATGAAGTGATTTTAAGGTTCCACCACACTTATGAAGGTTCAGTGCTTCTGTAGAAGGAAGTGATCTTACTACAGTAAAGGCTAAATGTTAATTTAGGTGTTAATATCTATCATTTAAGATCATATCTTATCTGCTCCAAAGTGAAAACCTACTCAGGCTTATGCCCATACATAACTGGTGGAACTACAGTTACTTGTGACCAGGCTCAGAGTTGCCATAGAAACTATATTAGAATACAGTAGAACAGGGGTGTCAAACTGCTGGCCCACCGGCCAGATGCGTCACACAGTCCGGATGCGTCACGCGGAAGCCATGCCCACCCCAGCTCCGGCAAGGGGAAAATAGTCATGATACGTCATGACATGTCACATGACGTGGCAATTTTGACACTCCTGCAGTAGGACATGGATGTTGAAGTCATTCAGAATTAAAAGTCATGGGAACTACAACACCAGTAATGAGATGAACTCCTAAAGGGCCACTGCTTAGTAAGTACATGGTCAACATAGCAGAAATAGCCCTAATCTGTTGGTGTAGCCCACATCTACACACTCTCAATCAGTTATGACTGAGGCAATCCTCCTAATGGTCATTCAGATTTCATGAGCAATCACAATACCATTTTCTCCCTGTCCTTGTTGTTTTGGCTGCTGCAGGACCTGGCTATGGCAATCCAGCCAGGCAAATTTCCAATAGAGCTACATGCCTATCATTGCTCAGTCAGATCTCAGTAATACACCTACTGGTCTATACAATACTCCATCCACTTTTCATTACTTTATGTTTTGGGATCTGAATACTTCTATAGTTTAAAAAAAAAAACAAGTAGAACAAGTTCTTTATTACACTCTGTTCTTTTTGAAATTTATTTATAGGTATTCATGTCTACTTCACATCTGGGAATATGTAAGCAGCTGAGACTGAGAAATTCACAAATTGCCACCTGGAAATGTCTACGGAACAGAGGACATATACTATCATGACCTGCAAATGCTTTATGAATGGGGCCCTTGTGGCTTCATATCAGGAATGAATCTGAAGCAATGACAGACAACTCATACCAAAAAAAAAAAAAAACCCCTACCTTTTTGGGGATCCTGAAGAACTCTCTCAAAGAGCTACATTCAAAAAGTGGGCTCTTGAGACTTGCTGAGTGATGAGTCCTTCCAAGGCAGGTGAAGGTTTTTTGTGAAAAACCACATTTATGATTGCCATTATAGCTCCAAAAAGGAGGGTTTTGAAATATGAAATTTGCTTTGCTGGCAAATTCTGATAACAACAACTCTTCATCAAAATTATCAAATAGATGTAGAGCTGGGGCTATCAAGCGTTGTCAAGTTACCTTCATTGTCATTGGTATAAGAGATTTCTTTTCATTCTCACTTGCACCTTGCTTTGGACTCCTAAAAATGATTGAAGAAATGGCCTTTATTGGTTTTAGTGCGTTGACTATTAAAGTTGTTATTTAGAAAAGAAGATATCTTTGGGCTAAAGATCTTCTCCTCTGCACCTTAATGGCAAAACTATCACTATTTTAGTAAGAAGCCGAGAAATTTTCCTGGAGATTTCTTGAACTTATGTCTATGAAGATTCTGTGACCCTGAGGGCACAGATAAACCTCCAAGTGACCTCAACAACTCTCAGAAAGAGGACTAACGACCACATGACTGCAAGGAATATAAATCCTTCCATTCTCCCACATTCAGTCAGAACTGAAGAAGCTTCTGGGATGAGAAGCGAAATGTCTTCAAGAAAAACAAGAAAGTCCAGTCGCCTTTTGAAAAAAAGCACCTTTGGGACTTGAACTTATGCCCTTAGAATTCATACCTTGTGCTAGTTCCAGAATCAGCCTCCCTCTATTCTATTTAACATAATTAACAGCCACAATATTCAACTTTAATTCTAACTTTAGATTGTCATGCAAGTTTAAATGAAATAAGAATATACCGTATGGGAATTGAATAGCAGATACTGTAACTGGATTGTCTCTATTGAATAGTAAACACTGTCTGTAGTCAAGGTTTCTGGTCTTCCTTCTTAAGATTTGCTAAATTAACATTTGACTTGTAGTTTTTGAAATGGGCAACGCTATTAATAGATTACCATCCTCTATAAAATAAGACACATGGTCATTCTCACCTTATTTTAATACAACAGACATAACTGCAGATTTATTTAGGAGTGTCTGATAGTGTAAAGACTGCTCTATCTTAACCACAAACTGAGAGCCATTATGTGACTACCACATGTCTCTGCCTGATCTGATTTCAAATCTGAAAGATATACATTCCTCTAATTGAAAACTGGTACATGAAAAGCTTTATTAATTTAAATCGTGGTGCTATGGTGCAGCAGTGACAGAAAGTGCCCTTGGGCTGATCTTCTCTGACCTGTCATTAAACATGCTTTTAGTTAACTATTGGTGATGGCAGTTTCTTAGTGCTTCAGTCAGATCACTTTTAGGGCAAAAAAGAAACCAAAACAAAATCTCTTTTCTTCAAAGATCCTTTGGTTACTGGCAGCTTTTTACAAAACCTCTCATGAGCCTAAAGGTACACAGACAGTACAAGTTATTAGAGAGTTTAAAGGGATGCTGGAGGGCCTTTAACTCATCTTTAAACGCAAAATTAATGCTTACGACTGTGATAGTGTTGAAAGATCATAATGATTGAATCAGAACCATTTCTACTGCGGAAAAAATATTTTACATCTATTACCATACTCAACCATTCTTAAGCAGTATAAGGACTGCTTAAAGATTATTTCATACTTTATAAGACAAATAAAGATTTGTCACTGTCTTGAACATGGCTGCCTGAAATGTAAAGTACATGTTTATTTTTGTTTATTGCCATAAGTTAACTAAATAATTTTTGTTTATACAGTTTTATATTCTGTTAATTAATTCCTTATTCATTAATTGATAATGATTAAAAAACAATTCATAAGCAATTAAAAATAATTTGAAACAAAAGAAATTTCAATTTTCTAAAAGTAACAAAAGTAAACCATAAATATCTCAAAGTTGCCTTATCAGGGAAATGGGTGGCTTAAAAATTTACTAAATAAATAAATAAAAGACTAAAATGCAAGTCATCGTGAAAATAAACAAACATAAATAGCAGCACCAGCTTAATATGGGACTTACCTGATGCAGATAGTTTATAAAGCTTAGAACCAACTGTATCCAGACAGGGAAAAGCTTGCATCAAGAATTTCTAAGGTTGTCAGGCTGTCTCAGCTTAGGCATTTAGGAAAGAAAGACCATTGACTCCATTTGTAGCAAAAAGTATACTTTTACTAAAGCTAAGTGGTTACAGCAAAAGCAAAAACAGATCTGAATATTCCCATATAAACCCAGTATTTTCCCTTCCCCCTTGGTCCTTTCATAAACATCCAATGGTTTTGAAACTAGGTGTTTTTGTAACAGCTTTAAAGTTTGGCGCCTCTTTGGTGGGTGTTTGCATTCCATTCTCATGCTTGTGGCTTTGGATCTGCCAACTGTTGTCTCTCTTTTTGGGCTGGCTCCTCTGGTTTCTTTCTTTCTGTCATCCCCTCTCTATATATCCCTCTGCTCCCTCCTCTCTTCCCCCCTTTTTATGGCAGGACACCATCAAATGAACCAGGGCCGAAGAGATGCAATGGCAGATCTGACAATATCACCTAGTGAATTATTGGTAATGTGCAAACTCTAGAGATTCTCCACACTAGACCTTATTTAAAGTAGAAGATATTCTGTTAGATATCCAGGTACAACATTACATTGCTAACTTGTAAAAAAAAAAATTATTTTGAGATGCATCTCCAAAACCAAGGTATGTCATGGCCCAAAGCAGAGTTTGGAAATGAAGTATGTGTTTTGCAAACCAAATGGCAGAATACAGTTATGGGATCACAGCATTTCCCCTTTGCCGTTTAGTTGAGAGGAACATGCTACCAAAGGACACAATTTCTAATATGCTTAAATGCCAACACTTCCCATCCCATAAATGTAAGATTTCCCTATCTCATTCTATGTTTGGTTAGGCTACTGGTTGTTTAGACCATCAAAAGTGGAACAGGTGGATTTTAATTTGCCACATTGTCATTTTCTGGGAATGCACACACACACACACACAAACATTTTGTTGCTTAGATAACACTTCACATAATATTCCCTTTCAGATTTTTATTTATCTTAGAGGGGAGGTAGAGGCATTTTGCATAAGTTAATTATAGCAAAATGAAAATGTAAAAAGAATTATAATGCTATAGAAAGGCAAGGATGGCACCATGGTACATTTTACATGTTTGAACACAAGTTTCAGAATCCCACTGACTATTTTTGGCTAGGAATAGTGAGAGTTCAAAACATCTTGGGATAATGGGTGGGTACATTAGTATTTTTTCCATAATAAAATAAAGCATTCATAGCCTGATTCTCAAAGATTCGCACAGAAAGTTGATAATCTATAACAGAATAACAGAGTTGGAAGGGACCTTGGAGGTCTTCTATTCCAACCCCCTGCTCAGGCAAGAAGCCCGATACCATTCCAGACAAATGGTTGTCCAATCTCTTTTTAAAAACTTCCAGTGTTGGAGCATTCACAACTTCTGGAGGCCAGATTTATAACTCCGAAAGCAGGTAAAAGCTTTTGCCAGAAGAGTCTTTGCACAATTCCATCTGGTGCACCAGTTATGATTATGCCTGGATTAGGAGACCTTTATTAAGGCATGCATGCCTTGGACACCTCTCTGTTGTTCTCTTTTATATGAAGATGCCTTGAAGACCACCCAGAACGTATAGCTGGTGCAGAATGATTAGCTTGAATAGTTATGGATACTCATTTCACTCAAGCAACATCACTACATCAAGAAATATATTGGTTGACAGCTTCTGGGTGCAACTCAAGATGTTGGTTTCACCCTTAAAATTCTACATAGTTCAAGACCTGGGGATCATTATGACTTCCTATTCCCAGCAGTACAAAATCTACCCATCTAGTAAGATCTGAAAGGGAGGTCAAAGACTCTAAAGACAGCCTTCTCCATTGCTGCTGTTCACTTCTCTAGGACAGCAATTGCCTTGGGATTGGAACAGTTCTAATCCTGCTGGGATTTAGGAAGGTCTTGAAGACCTTATTGTCCCAAGAACGTTTTGATAGCATCAATTGATTATGACCTCTCTCTCTCCAATATGTGATTATTTATATTGTTGACAGTGTTGTCTTCAATGCAATATGATTGATGGTGCTAATACGTATATTGTCATCTATTATTTTAATTCTTTTTACTGATATGACATTGCTTACAGTCAGTTATGACTAAAGCAGCATAAAAAACTAAAATAAATAAATGCACTTTTACTTTTATAAAAAACCCATTGCCTGGACTCAACACAAGTTTTTAACAATTCACCCAAATCTACTTGAAAAGTACATGCTTTGGATTTGCAACAGTGATGATTGTAGTTTCCAAATAATATACACATTTAATTAAATAATGCATTCTATAGAGTTATTAAAGGTAAAGATAAAGATTTCCCCTGTCCAGTTGTGTCTGACTCTAGGGGGCAGTTCTCATCTCCGTTTCTTAGCCAAGGAAGCCAGCGTTGTCCAAAGACATTTCATGGTCATGTGGCCAGCATGACTATATGCCTAAGCACACAGAATGATGTTATCTTCCCACCGAAGTGGTACCTATTTATCTACTTGCATTTGCATGCTTTCAAACTGCTCGGTTGGCAGGAGCTGGGGAAAATAATGGGAGCTCACCCCATCATGCAGCACACGGGTCTCGAACCCGGGCTGTCAGCTTTCCAGCTGACAAGCTCAGCATCTTTAACTTAACTTAACTGAGCAATGGGGACAGTGAGTTAATTGATACAGAACATTCCTGTCCCCAGCAATCTAAAAATTATAGGGTTATCAATGCATGTAACATAGAGGTGTGTGTGGACAAGAATATCAACCTAGCTGTCAAGCAAAATCAAGCTTTTAATAGTGAGTGCCACACAAAGTGCACTAACCAAATAGGTGGTAAGACAATAGGGGAACTCAGGCACCACACCGGTTATGTAGAAAGTAAACAAAGGGTCAGTCATAAAGGACTCAAATGTCTATACACCAATGCACAGAGTATGAGCAATAAACAGGGTGAACTAGAAATTCAGGTAAATGAGGGCAGATATGATATTGTTGCCATTACGGAAACTTGGTGGGATGAAATCCACAAATGGAACACACAGCTAGAGGGATTTAAATTATTTAAAAGAAACAGACCAAATAAAAGAGGAGGTGGAGTTGCTCTCTATATAAGAAATAACTATATCTCTACAGAAATAGAGCACAACAATGATGAAAACTGTCTTGAATGCATTTGGGTCAATATAAAAGGGGGGGGGAATGACATTGCCATAGGTGTATACTACAGGCCACCCAACCAAACAGACGAAACTTTTTGCTAGTCAGCTAACTAAGGTATGTAGGAAGCACATCACAATAGTAATGGGGGACTTTAATTACCCTGACATCAACTGGGAGACAAACCCTGCACCAAGTGGAAGATCAAACAGATTCCTGACAAACCTAGCAGACAACTTTGTCTGCCAAAAAGTAGAGAAGGGAACTAGGGGATCAGCCATATTGGACCTAATTCTCACTAACAGAGATGAAATGATAGAAGGTGTTGAAGCCACAGGAACCTTGGGAGGAAGTGATCATGCAATATTGGAATTCAACATTATGCAAACACAAGCAATAGAACACAGTCAAACTAGAGTCTTGAACTTTAAGAGAGCTAATTTCAATAAACTTATAGAGAGCTTTGGAAGGATTCCATGGATGAGAATCCTCAAGGGGAAAACAATTCAAGAAGCTTGGGAAATTTTGAAAAGTGAGATTATAAAAGCCCAGTCTAGCACAATACCAACGAAGAAAGAAACCAGCATGGCTGCATAAAGAACTCTCTGATAAACTGAAAGACAAAAAGGACAAGTATAAAAAGTGGAAAGAGGGGCACATAACTAAGGCAGAATATCAGCAAATAGCCCGAGCGTGCAAAGATGAAGTGAGGAAAGCTAAGGCTCAGAATGAACTAAGGCTTGCGACAAAAGTCAAAAATAAGAAGAAGAAAAAAAAGTTTCTTTCAACATGTAAAAAACAAGAAAAAGGTTAAGGAAATGATTGGTCCATTAGTGGGAGAAAGTGGCAAGAAGGTGACAAGCAACAGGGAGAAAGCAGAACTATTTAACTCATTTTTTGTATCCGTCTTTACACAAAGGGGAAAACAGTCCAACCTATCAAAAACTGTACCGTAAAAAACAGATTGGAAACACAAGTTAAGATAGGCAAGAAAATGGTAAGTGAGCACCTGTCCAGCCTAGACGAGTTCAAATCACCAGGACCAGATAGATTACATCCCAAGGTTTTGAAGGAACTGGCAGATGTGATCTCAGAACCACTGAACTATATCTTTCAAAAAAAATCCTGGAGCACTGGGGAACTACCAGAGGACTGGAAAAGAGCTGCTGTAGTTCCCATCTTCAAAAAAGGGGGAAAAATGGATCCAAGAAACTACAGACCTATCAGCCTGACCTCAATACCTGGGAAGATTCTGGAAAGGATAATCAAACAATGAATCAGTGAACACATAGACGCAAACAAAGTCATTACCAAAAGCCAACATGGGTTTGTCAAAAACAGATCATGCCAGACAAATCTTATTGCATTCTTTGACCAAGTGACAAAATTAGTGGAATGCTGTGGATATAATTTACTTGGACTTCAGTACTTCAGTAAGACATTTGATAAAGTAGATCACAACCTACTACTTGATAAGATAGAAAAATGTGGGTTAGACAGCATCACCACCAGATGGATTCGTAGCTGGCTGATCAGCCATAATCAGCATGTGGTCCTCAATGGAACTGCATCTACATGGAGAGTAGTGTGTAGTGGGGTGCTCCAGGGCTCTGTTCTAGGCCCAGTGCTCTTCAACATCTTCATCAATGATTTGGATGAGTAGATAGATGGAGAATTCATCAAATTTGCAGACAACATCAAGCTGGCAGGAATAGCCAACACTCCAGAAGATAGGCTTAAGATACAGAAGAATCTTGACAGACTTGAACATTGGGCGCTATCTAACAAAATGAAATTCAATGGTGAAAAAAGTAACGTTCTACATTTAGGCAAGAAAACCAAATTCACAGATATAGTATAGGTGGTACCTTGCTCAATAGTAGTAACTATGAGAGGGATCTCGGAGTCCTAGTGGACAATCACTTAAATATGAGCCAGCAGTGTGGTGCAGCTGCCAAAAAAGCCAAAACAGTTCATTAACAGAGGGATAGAATCAAGATCACGTGAAGTAATACCACCTTACAATGCCTTGGTAAGGCCACACTTGGAATACTACATCTAGTTTTGTTCACCATGATGTAAAAAAGATGTCAAGACTCTAGAAAGAGTACAGAGAAGAGCAACAAAGATGATTAGGGGACTGCAGGCTAAAACATATAAGGAACGGTTGCTGGAATTGGGTATGTCTAGTTTAATGAAGAGAAGGACGAGGGCGGACATGATAGCAGTGTTCCAATATCTCAGGGGTCGCCACAAAGAAGAGGGAGTCAAGCTATTCTCCAAAGCACCTGAAGGCAGGACAAGAAGCAATGGATGGAAACTAACCAAAGAGAGAAGCAACCTAGAACTAAGGAGAAAATTCCTGACAGTTAGAACAATTAACCAGTGGAACAACCTGCCTCCAGAAGCTGTGAATGCTCCAACACTGAAAGTTTTTAAGAAGAGACTGGACAGCTATTTGTCTGAAATAGTATATGGTTTCCTGTTTGAGCAAGGGATTGGACTAGAAGACCTCCAAGGTCCCTTCCAAATAACAACAACAACAACAACAACAAGATCATACAGTATAAAATTTATGGAAAGGAAAAGAAATCAGCAGAGAAACTTAATGTTGGAGGTCAAATTGCTGAGCCATCACACTTCTTTATAGAATTATTATATTTCATCATCTTCATCATCACCATCTCACTCTTGGAATTCTGTTTTTACACTCTGCTAAGCAATGCATTAAGGAGAAGAAAAATATCTATTCTTTCTGTCTTATGAAAACATTTCCACAACAAACACTGTCATCCAGATCTCTTCAGGACTCAAGTAGAATATGAATCTAGCTGATCATGTGACACTAAATAAATAAATAAACAAGTAACTGTAACAGACAGCCTAGGTACATACAGGAGCTATGCAAAATCATAAAGCATATGCAATGAAAGATCAATGCAATATTCCTAGCTATTGCTCTATTTTAACTAATGCCTCATTTGGATTGATTTTAAATTCTTCAGTCATATCCTCTATGGTCACATGTACTATAATTGACAAATTCCTCAACATCCATAAACCCTTTGATGCAGTCCTGGTATTTCCTTTATGCATGTTGTCCTCACAAGGAGAGGGCAGGTAAGCAAAAGGGAAATCAAGGAAAACAAAGCACTCATGCCATCACTGAGGTCCCATAAATATTCCCTATGGAACTCATTACATATTTGAGCAAACATTACCTTCACCCACGCAGCTAAATTTCCTTTTTGTTTAGCTGATCAATTCCCCATCAAACTTTCATGTGGGATTCAAGCCATCTGTGGCATTTTAATTAGACCTAAGACTACTACAATATCAGAGACAGAACCAAGAACCATTTAAATCCCTTTTGCCTATATATTAGAGAGAGAAAGAGAGAAAAGACACAACGGCAAGAAGGCTGTAGAGGTGAGAGTGGGAACAGAAGAGATAGGTAAAAGGCTACAGAAATGAAGAGGCCACAGACTAATTAGTTCTTGTTATTAGGTTAAGCCTGCTCTCTAGTGGCCATATCAAGACTCTGTAAACATTGGGGAGGGGACCTTAGAAATAGAAGGATTTTTTTTTTAAAAGGCATCATACTTACCCATCAAAAAGGCAACCTTACAAATCTCACAGAGACTTACTCTTCTGCTTGCAATTTACATGCAATTTGACCTCCAACATTAAGTTTCTCTGCTGATTTCTTTTCCTTTCCATAAATTTTATACTGTATGTTTCTTTTGTTGGTCCTCTTACATAGATATGGCCAACAATGGTGACTGTTATCTATGTTAAATCTATTCATAGTTATTTATTGATATAGTCAGCAAATGGAAGATTGAAGCCCTTCTACCCTTTTTACCCTGAAGCTCCAGTGAATTGACTAGCACAATAATCCCTGAGTCTTCAAATGCCTGTTCACATGTTTCTTGGTGTCTGGTAGGTTCCCTGCAGTAAGAATATGAAGCTAGCAATGCATATAGATCCCACATAAATTCTAGAGGCAGTCTTATAAAATGAAATTTTGGGTAATGCCAGCTCAGTGCTTTTGTTAAAAAACCTCTGGCTTTATGGATGGGCTTATGATTCACTGTCTGATTAGTATGACTGTGTTCATTGACTTTGGCCCTTCCTTCATGTAACTATATCTATCCAGTCTCCTTGTGACACTGTGGCAAATCAAATCAATATAGCTCCATGAACCTGCTTTGTAATGGCCTACTTTTTTTCCTAGATGCCTTCCTGCATCTGTTTCCCTCTCCCTTTATCAGTTCCTTGTTCTCTGCTCTTTATGGTCTTCTGTTGTATGTGGTCTTACACATGTCTGTCTTCTTATTCCCTGGAGGTATTTTGATTTAGACTTAGGAACTATAATATTTTGTTTTCCTTTGGCTGTTGAGGTTGGCAACTCCTAGGCCTTGTGCTTAAGGCCTCATGATCAATGCCCAGATGTTGTGGTGAAGGCTCACGTCCCAAGCATATCCTGGATATGCTTGAATGCCAGTTTTGACACTTCATTCCTTCCAGTCTCTACTTCATGGTTAGGTCTGAGCTTTTAATTAGGCATGGGTTTTAACATTATAAAAGTTAGATTGTATTTTAAACATTTAAAGATAAATTTTATCTTTTATTCAGTATATTTTTTCATTCTTTTTTAATCCTTTCTATTAACATGCACTTTTAGAATGTAATTGTATTTCCATATTTTTTCTTCTTTGCAAGATGTTGGCAATTGTCTAGATGTGGAACCTTTCAGTATCTTCTTTGGTCAGCAGGTTCTGTTCATCACAAAATGAATCACTTTTCTTGCATATGCTTAATGCTAACTGTAGCCAATATAATTTTTAAATTGCTACTCAGACATGTCCTTATCAATACACATTCCATGGGATGAGCCCTGTATATATTTTGGATGGCCTATTAGTATATTTGAGAATGATTCAGGTTTTTCTTTTCCTGTGTTTGAGGATCCCAACTAAATAAGTCACGCCAATATGCATTATTTTAATGTCTTTTATCTATGACTATTTATAGCAAGGGAATGAAATATTACCCTGCTTAAAGCTTCATAGCTTAATCTAACCTTTATTGTTAGTCAGTATAGTTTTTAGAGTAATTTATATTGTTTAATTATGCTTGGATATGTGTCTCATTTTAGGTATCTCAACATTCAGCAAATGTATGTAGCACTCATACCTAATTCCTAAAATAGGTTTTCTGTTCAAGAGATGGGTAATGGTAGTTAGTAACAAAAAATACTTAAAATTAATTCCTACACTTTGCTTGCTTCTTGGTGTTGTATAACAGATTGTACCTAACTTGGCAACTATTTTGTAAATTCCTTATAAATCAGTAGTTCAAAAGGTTGGGTAGTTCTTGAAATGGAGGAATACAGACAGTGATGTTCCTTAAGAATCTGTATATTATTTTTATTTCACAAATGATATGGAGTTGAGGAAAGTAATGAAGCAACTCTGGATAAAAATCAAATTACTTAAGTTACTCAAAACAGTGAAGAGTTCTACAAGGTCCTTCAAAGCTGTGGAAAGGCTATTGAAACAACAGTTAAATAAGGGAGAAATGATCCATATTGCCATAAAGTACCAATTCATTTATACAATGATGAAATCTGATAACAAATTAAAATAATTAAGGGCTGAGATAGACAGACAGATATTCTTGTCTAAGAAGGGGGGGGCAAGATTTTAATCATGCAATTATTAAAGTTTTTTACTTCTCTTATGGACATCTTTGTTTCTTGGTAAGTGTTTTGTGATAGCTCATACTCATTATGGCAACCTTTTTATGAGAGTATCCATGACAGAATCACAAAATGTCCAATATATCTACCAGCCTAAAGTATTGGAAAATTCTGCAATATAGTATAAGATAATTCTCACAGTTTTTTGTTGAATACGTATGCAATTATACAATCTTTTTTTTCTGATAATTTGTTCCTACTTTTTTTTTACCCACATCTTTGATTCCCTGAATTTGCTCAGGTGCCATACAGAACAGAACAGAATAACAGAGTTGGAAGGGACCTTGGAGGTCTTCTAGTCCAACTCCCTGCTCAGCCAGCAAACCCTATACCTTTTCAGACAAATGATTGTCCAATCTCTTCTTAAAAACTTCCAGGGTTGGAGCATTCAAACTTCTGGAGGCAAGTTGTTCAGACTACTGAACAACTTGCCTCCAGAAGTTTTGTTTGTTGTATAAACTACTCCCTGTAAGATTTTTTCATCAACTAAGGAAAAGGAGGCAAACTCCAAAAGATATACTGGATTGATATTATGAAAAGAAGAACTTTTAATATACATTTCAAATACATGTCTATTCTGGTAAATAGGTATTGCAGTCTTAGGGAAGCATAGCATAGTAGACATTTAAAATATTCATCATTCCACTTTAATTTTTTTAATGGAAACAGTATACAGATGTTTAAAATAAATATTTTTAACAAAACCCTGCTAAGCCTGAATCTTGGGAATCAGTTGGTGTTTTTTTGTTCCTGCCATTAACTGAAATAAAGCAGTTCTGGACTGGAACACACTGTACTAATCTGTGAGAGTTAAGTTTAGTCTTGCAATGACTCTGTATTGTCATACCTCTTTGTGTATCACCAGCTAGATTATGCAGGGACACAGATCTTCCAATTTGCACAGAAATGTGGTGAGACAGTTGTAATTGTTACCAGAGATGTTTGCATAATGCCAGCAGTTATGGGAAATAGTTGAAGCAGATACTCATACTCAGAATATTCTAAGTCATCCCCCTGAGGGTGATCTGGCACTTCAGAAATGACTTGCCACTGTTCACATGTTTATTCTACAAATATACCTGATGAAATAAGAGTTGAAGGATATTAATCAGGATGATTTACCGCATGATCCCATGTGTGTTTTCTCAGAATTTGGCTTCTCTCTACTTAACAGAGTTTAGGCCTCGGTAAGTAGGACAGCTGTGCCACAGTACGAAAAGAAAAAGCTAAAGAAAAAGTTACCTTGTAATGTGTGTCAAAAGGATGACTTAGACATATACTGCTTGTCTTCCTTCCTTCTCCATTATTCAGGATCAGAAGATGGCAAGATACAGATGGCTATGAAAAGGACATCACCAAGAAGAAGTTAAAGATGACATGGATTTTCATTTGCTAATTTACCGGTATATGCATGCCTGTACATTTAGAAATGATTACTATAATCAGGAGCCTGCAAAACTGTTGAAGAATATAGAAGAAAACTGAAAGGACTTAGGAACAGATATGTCCTTTCACAAGTTATTAATAACAACTATTTTTAACTGTGAAATATATATTCATTTGCCCATACATTGAATCATGGAATTGGAAAAAAAGTTTGGAGTTCATCTGGGCTAAACCCCTACTTAACACAGGATTTTCTTACCATAGCATCTCATAGATGGCCATCCTCTGTAATATATCCAGTAAAGTAAAGTCAGTAAACCCCGAGGCAATCCAGTTCCATTGTTAATCCATTCTTATCATTAGGAATTTTGTATCCTGAAGTCCAGGGAAAATCTACTACTTGTAATTTAGGTCTATTGTTTCTTCTCTTGACTTCTTGTACATGAAACCCTTCAAGTATGTGAAGAGAGCTACTATGTGTCCCTAGAGTCATCTCTTCTCCAGAATATCTATAGCCCATAACTCTAATTGCTTCTCATTTATTTCTTTCAAGGACCCTTATCTTCTCAGTTGCTGTTCTCTGGGCAAGCTCCACTCCAGTTTGTTGATGTCCTTCCTAAAATGTTATGTCTACAATTGTACAAAATAATCTAGTGTGGTCTGAATTAACACAGAGCAGAGAGGGATGATGACTTTTCTTGAATCTGACAGTATAATTCTGTTAGTGCAAATAGGATTGTATTTGTTTTTCTATAGCTAATTAACTACAGCTTGTGATCCACTAAGGTGTCTAACTCGAAACCCTTTCATATTTACTGCTGTCCAATACAGTTCCACAACCCCCATTTTATACTCATGACTTTGATTTTTCTACTCAAATGTAGGACTATGCATCCTACTACTGAAATCCATCTTGCTGATTTCTGCCCATTTTTCCTGCTTGTCATGATTCTCCTGAATCTTTGTCCTGTATTTCTTTTCATTTAAAAAGAATCAAGGCTTATACTTTGTAAATTATAACAAACACGTATTCATATGTGATCTGAGCCCTGTCAAAGTAAAGTCGAATCTGTGGTCACTAGTCATTTGTGCTTGCTTCTCTCCTGTACCCAACCAATTGCCATAATGTGTTGAATTTTGCAACCAGTCTTCTACACTTCCATTGTTCCTTCTACAATATTTTCTCCCGAGATTCCAGATATGATAACATCATTGGAAAGCCCCAGAGATTGTAGAGCTGCAGAAAGTTTGTGAAAGAAAACCATCATGTGAGGGAAATATTGTCATTACCTCCACTGGGTTTATTGCTTTCGAGGTAACTTTACAGTGGAATAGCAGCAGCAAAACTTCCAAAATACACATTGGTCTCCAGATGTTTAACTCTACCTTGAATCCTACTGCAGAACAAAATTCCAAGGATTCCCCATCTACTTACTGAAGCATACAAGAATGGACAAGTGCAACCATACACATTCAACCATCTTTTTTCCTTGGGAAAATGTATAACCTCTGAATCCTGCTTGGGAACTATTGATTGATTACATGTATATCTTGACTTTCCTCTTGGTTCTGGACTGCCAAGGCCTCCCATTAACATTTTTTGGGGACCCACAGAAACTCACTGCCACAGATGATGATGATGATGATGATGATGAGGAGGAGGAGGAGAGGAGGAGGAGGAGGAGGAGAGGAGGAGGAGGAGGAGGAGGAGGAGGAGGAGGCGGCGAATTATCTCATGAATCTTAAGATCACTACCTCTACAATCAAAAACTATTTATCTGAACTCCTGAGAAAAACAAGAACAAACCTCCAGATATAATCTTTTATATTCTGAACTCAGTAGCTTTGGGAGAAAATCCTTTTATTGCACTTCACCCCCTTCTCACAATTAATAATGCAGCAGATTGTTTAAAGTGTGGTAAAGAGTAAGTCATTTTAATGGATCTTGAGCACAAGATTGGGGGTTAGCAAATATACCTTCCTGATAGACCAAGCCCCAAATAACTGTCACTTTGGGAATGAACGTCTACATTACCCATTCTTGTTGTGATAATCTTACAGCAAATATACAGAAGGCCCACAAACTGAAATGACTAGACCCTTGAGTCCCAAATGTAAAGAGCTTTCTCAACTTTACATGCTTGATCCAGCAACTACGTTTCTGCCCATATTCATTGCTGGCACTCTCTGAATGGATGCCACACACCCAAAAGAGCTTCTACATCTAAAGGTTTCCAATCCTCAAGAATCTTCTCTGAATCAATGTTATCAATCCTGCTTGTAATTTTACATACTTCAAAAGGTTAAGATGCAAAGCACCTTTATCGACTGAGGTTTCTTGGTGGGATCAGTAAAGCATGACTGATTAGAGCCCAGTTCTAAAGAGCTTGGCTTTTGTAGGGCTGGAATAAATAGGAGGCATGTCAATAACTTAGATCCAGGTGTATTGACATAGCTTGCAGCTTCAATAGGCGATTAACACTTTACAGAACTTACCCAGTGACCTCCCCCAGGCTTTACTGCACATATTCTGCTATCAGCTACATTATCAAAGTTTCAGAATAAAAATAATGTTAGGTAGAAGGTAGTGACTTCTTTTAACATCTGGGAAGGTTAACACTTTTACTTTAGATTTCTTTTCTTGGTGTGTGTGTGTGTGTGTGTGTGTGTGTGTGTGTGTGTGTGTGTGTGTGTGTATTTGCAATATGTGCAACAGATTCATTTCTAGTCTCTACAGTCTCTAAGCCCATAGTGGAGAGCCTGGGAAACTTCAGCATCATAAGTAATTGAATCTGTCACATACCACAACATCACAAAGAAACTCCTAAGGAATGACGGGCATTGCAAACCCACCCCTTCTTCCAAATCTTGAATAATGAAATAAGTTACAGTGAAATGCCTTGTTGGCAGATGAATGTATCTGATAGCTAGTCTTAAATCAAATCCACGATTATGCTGAAGCAAGAATAAAGCTACATTGCAATATACAAACTGGATGTCATCCCAGGATAGATAGAGATGAAAATTCAGGACTATAGCAGAATTAAATAAAACTGTACACTGGAAGGGATCCATATTAACATATCTCAATGATTTCCATACTTTGCTCCTTAGTTCACTGCTCCATTCTTGCATAATATGCCTTGAATCTCAGAACCCTGTTACCATCATATCAGACAATAATTTCAGAACTAAAGGGCAGAAGTGCTTGCCCTTTATCAAGAAAGTTTATTAGCATTCATTAATTAATTAATAGTAAATAGGGTTGATTCCATATAAGGGGAGGGGCTTTAAAAATGGCATCCTTGTCTAGTTTATGTCTCTTCAATCCTTATCACTGTACCATTGAAAAAAAGAAACAGACTTGCTACAGACTTGGGAAAAGATAAAACAAAAACATTACATAAGAATTCCAATGTGGTTATCCCCAACAGAAGCTCTGAAACACCCAAACCTACTAGACATAAATAAGATAATTAGATACAAGGAATTGGTAAATGAACAGGGAAATCTGAAAACAAAACAAGAATTGGAACAAGATGTAGGCAGAGAGATTGATTGGTGGACATTCACACAAATCCAATCTAAATATACAGAGGACAAAAAATTATATGAAATACAAAAAGAATCGCAAGAATTGGATAAAATTATACATGGAACAGAAATAAAATTAATTAGTAATATATATAAATATTTACTGAGATATAAAATGGAAGATGAGGTTGTCAAAGACACAATGATTAGATGGGCAAAAAATTTCGGATACAACATAGAATTGGAGAAATGGGAAAAAATATGGGAAACAAACATAAAACTGACTATGTCTGCGGCATTCAAGGAAAATCAGTTGAAGATGTTTTACAGATGGCATCTTCCACCAGCAAAGCTTGCTAAGATGTTCCAGAACAACTCACCGACATGCTGGAAATGTAAAAAGGTACATGGAACATATTATCATCTATGGTGGACATGCCCCGTTGCAAAAAAATACTGGACTAAAATAAGAAGATGGATGGAAGAAATAATAGATCAACCTGTAGATTGGAAACCAGAGATCTTCCTGCTGGGTATCTTAAATAGAAAATACAGTAAAGAAATACGGTACTTAATCTTACATATAACAACGGCAGCAAGAATAGTCTACGCACAGTTCTGGAAAAATGAGAATATACCATCAGAGGAAGAAGTGATAAGGAAAATCTTAGACTGTGCGGAGATGGACAAATTAACAAAAGAGATAAAAGAAAAGGAAGACACAGAGTACTATGTAATATGGAATAAGTGGTATGATTGGTTGGAGACTAGAAATAATAAATGAAAATAAATGCAGAAAGGTCAAGAAAGGGAAAATGTGTGTATAATAATGTATAATAATGTATAGTAATAATATCTATTATTCTTAGTATGAAATATAGTATGAACGAAGAAAATGGAAATAAGAAACAATGGGACAACAAGGACAAATATTTTTTAAAAAGAAGAATAAAGGGGGAAAATGTAAATAATAGAAGATTACAGTTACGAAATTGCTGTTTAAAAAAAAAAAGGAGTATACATTGTATGTTTATGTGTGTTATGTTTTGTTGTCTTAAAAAAATAAATATATATATAAAAAAAAAAAAAGAAAGAAAGAAAGAAACAGCAAGTAAGCAGATAAGATGTTATGTACCATCTCTGAGAAGCATAGGGGGAAGATGCTGCTCTGTCTCTTTGGCCAGCCAGGAAAAAATAATCTCATTAGCTATATAGACCCTAGAAGAAGATGTCCATGTTCCAAACACTAGCAATTTTTCTCAGACTCCCAAATGGGATGTAGCTTGGCCAAAGATGCCAATCTTCCCAACAATATCCATAGAAAAAGGGTAAGCAAGTAGATAGATGGCTTCTATTTCATGGTGCACTCTGCATAACAGGAAATAAATCAAATTGCATTGTTCTGGGATTTAATAGCAGCTTATACTAATAGTTTTTATTTCTATTTTTGTTTTTCCATATTTTTTCTCATCATTGTGATATACAGCAACATTTTGGGGAAACAAAATATGGATTCCAAAGAGACAGCCATCAAAATGGTTTCTATAAGCGTAAAAAATAAATTTATAGAAATTGGGTTCTTTATGTCCAGCGGTCATTCTTTCTGTATTTATTATTACTAATGAAAATGACAAAATGGAGTCCATGCTATTTAGCTTTCTAATGGTTGCAAGACAAATATACATTCTTAGCCCTTGATTATCCATTGGGTAAGGATAATCAAGATGGTATTAAAGTAAAATCTCAGTTTAACAGACCATTGTAGGGAAAGAAAGTCCATTAAAACTGAATGTCCATTAAATCTGAAAAGTTATGGTTCCATAAGGGCATATGCATAAAAGTATGCATGAGGCCTCCTGATTTTTTTCAAGTTGATTGGGTTTGGTGCTGTAGCTACCTTGTCACATTAATATCCATATTCACTCATCCCCACCCCCTGTTAGGAGAACAACAGTTTCTTTCACCTGCAGCCAAGGCACTCACTTTCTTGTACATCTCGCAATCCTTGTGCCTGATAGCCAGAAGAAGTATAACCCACCCCTTCTTTACTAAGTGCCTAAACTTCCTCCCCAGCTCTGATTTTCCCTGGACCATCCTATGTTGGTGCCAAACTTCCCACCTTTCAACCCCACTTCCCTTCTTCCTAGTGACAGCTTATAGATGTGTAGACACGCAGACATACCCACACCAGTCTTCCCAGTGATTTAACCTCAATTAAATGGACTATACGCACTGTTTTGTGGGGATCTCTGAATCAAAACAATACTTATTATAAGCCTGTGAAATGGCAGTTTTAATGCACTTACATATATATTATTTACATACACACGCACACATTTAAGAAATGTATATATTCCATAGCATAAAAAGAAATCTCTGGACAACATAAATATGCTATAAAAGAAAGCCTTTTTTGTTTTATTATAGCTGAATGATTTTGATTCTTCTTTGAATAGGTTATGCTGTTTATTATTAGAGTTCACCACAGTTTAGGAAATACAGAAATGATGCTTAAAATGTTGCTGTATAGAACAACCAATTAGGATTTCTTATCAAAAAAATTTAAAAAATTCCTGAATTCCCATTAAAAAAAAAAGTAGAAGCCTCCATTTCTATAATCCCATGTCATATATCAGAGAATCCCTATGGGCTGACTTGCCGAGATATGGATAAAGATTGACACTTAGATTATTGCACTTTAAAAATACCTAAGTAGAATCCACCCATAAGTATTCATTATTTTAAAATGAAATATAAGATTAAGAGCATTCTCTTCCGTTCATAGTGCTATTATTAAAAGACAACCTAACTGACCTCTTTATTTTCAAGTAAGCAGTTTCTTATTGTGCCTTAAGTATAAAATTTAAGTAGCTAACAGATACAGAACTACACAGACATATAGTATTCTGCAAGCCTATCCTATATGAGATGCCAGATGTCACCAGAAATTTGGGGTTCTTTAAGATAGCAGAGCATGTAACTATCAAAGTGATTCACAGTTTGATGCTGAATGTGATCACTTTGATTACTAAAAGGACAAATTATCTTCAGGTGTTTTATTTTTTAAAAAAAGCCATTAATAGAGCAATAGATACATATCCTTTTTTCTACTTGTTACCCTGCCTCTGTTTTCAGGGAAGATCTACTGTACATGGAGCGTGGAATTGTCTGAACTGAACATGGTTACAGTCCTTTATAAAACTGAACCTTGTGTGACTAGGGCTTTTGGTGTTCTGATATTCAGTCAAACAATTACACTTTCCTTAATTATCTTCCTCATCTATCAGGAGACATGATAGGGGAAGCATGTGGGCCATAGCATTATCCTTTTTCATCATTATTATGTGGTTTTAGTTAATACTTTAAGGGCTTACATTACTTTCCCATGCAGAAACCTTCCAGGGTAGACCAGCCAGGGAACATGACTGGATAAGTTAATTTTACTTTTATGTAAGGATACATTAATAGAATATTGCAAGTCTGAAAGTACTCCTACTGTCTTCGTCAGTGTCTGAGAACTTGGGGGGAAGTTGCTGAGCTTCTTTCTCCACCCATTATGTAGCTGTGGGCTATGCCCTCTCTTATCTGACCATTCCCTAGACATCATCTCTTTCTCCTCATCTCCCAAAGTCATTCCCACATATTATGGGGGGAAATGGTAGACAATCAACTAGTTTAAGTGTGCTGCAAATATGAACGATGACTTCAAAAATGAGGAAGAAAGAATTTCAATGTAGGGGTCAAGGATACTTTTTTGATGCAGAGAATCCCACCTTATTTCTATGTACATTTTATACAGAGGAAGAGCTGCTCAGTTCTGGTCATATGGGAACAGGACAAGTGATAACATTGCCTGAACAAACTTTGTCTCTTTCTTCACAGTATTTTATTCCTGTCTATCAGATTCAAAACAGCCTGTTTAATATTTGGTCAGTCACTCATCTTAAAACACAAGGCTAACATGTGTCCCCACTTTTGACACTTTCACCCATCAATAAAAACCATAAGAACCCTTAAAAAGCCAGGTTCCTTTAGTGTGGTGCAACTTAGAAACATGTATAGAAGGTCAAGAATGACCCCCTGCTTCCTGAAGACAAGTATTGTATAATTCTATCAGACAACCCTTATTTGAGGCAGTTACATTTGTACAGTATTTCACACAGGCATTTGAGAGTCATTTCCCCGTACTTAATAGACACTTAACATGCTACGGATTATTTTTTGGGTAACACTTTATTTCAGATTTCCCATCATTATGAATTCATTTACTACTGGAAGTAATAGCCCTATTCCTAATGAATTCATCTGGTATTAATATGGCTTTTGCAAGTGTGTCCATAGGTGCCCAAATGCAATTTAGCATTAGTTAAATGAGAGTTAATGGACACTTAAAGTGCCACTTATTTTCTAAGTGGTCCATTAAAAAAAGGAAACTAATGCCTGCCTCCATATTATTCCTAGAATATAGTACATTGATTCCTGTAGTGAATGTAGAAATTTCAACACACAAACCCAAAACCATTTTGTAGATCAGATCAAGATGTGATCTCGGATCTCGGAACCATTGAACTATATTTTTCAAAGATCCTGGAGCACTGGGGAATTACCGGAGGACTGGAAAAGAGCTGATGTAGTTCCCATCTTCAAAAAAGGGAAAAAAATGGACCCAGGAAATTACAGACCTATCAACCTGACCTCAATACCTGGGAAGATTCTGGAAAAGATAATCAAACAACGAATCAGCGAACACCTAGAGGCAAACAAAATCACTACTAAAAGCCAACATGGGTTTGTCAAAAACAGATCATGCAGACAAACCTTATTGCATTCTTTGACCAAGTGACAAAATTATGATCAGAGGAATGCTGTGGATATAATTTACTTGGACTTCAGTAAGGCATTTGATAAAGTAGATCACAACCTACTACTTGATAAGATAGAAAAATGTGGGTTAGATAGCATCACCACCAGATGGATTCGTAGCTGGCTGACCGGCCGTACTCAGCGTGTGGTCCTCAATGAACCGCATCTACATGGAGGGAAGTGTGCAGTGGGGTGCCCCAGGGCTCTGTTCTGGGGCCAGTGCTCTTCAACACCTTCATCAATGATTTGGATGAGGGGATAGATGGGGAACTCATCAAAATTTGCGGATGACACCAAGCTGGCAGGAATAGCCAACACTCCAGAAGACAGGCTTAAGATACAGGAGGACCTGGACAGACTTGAAGATTGGGCGCTATCTAACAAAATGAAATCAATGGTGAAAAAAGTAAGGTTCTACATTTAGGCAAGAAAAACCAAATGTACAGGTATAGTATAGGGGGTACCTTGCTCAATAGTAACTGTGAGAGGGATCTCGGAGTCCTAGTGGACAATCACTTAAATATGAGCCAGCAGTGTGCTGCAGCTGCCAAAAAAGCCAACACAGTGCTGGGCTGCATTAACAGAGGGATAGAATCAAGATCACGTGAAGTATTAATACCACTTTACATGCCTTGGTAAGGCCACACTTGGAATACTGCATCCAGTTTTGGTCACCACGATGTAAAAAAGATGTTGAGACTCTAGAAAAGTGCAGAGAAGGGCAACAAAGATGAGTAGGGGACTGGAGGCTAAAGCATATCAAGAACGTTTTGCTGGAATTAGGTATGTCTAGTTTAATGAAAAGAAGGACTAGGGTGACATGATAGCAGTATTCCAATATCTCAGGGTTGCCACAAAGAAGAGGGAGTCAAGCTATTCTCCAAGGCACCTGAGGGCAGGACAAGAAGTAATGGATGGAAACTAGTCAAGGAAAGATGCAACCTGGAACTGAGGAGAAACTTCCTGACAGTTAGAACATTAACCAGTGGAACAACCTGCCTCCAGAAGCGGTGAATGCTCCAAACACTGGAAGTTTTTAAGAAGAGACTGGACAGCCATTTGTCTGAAATGGTATAGGGTTTCCTGCCTGAGCAGGGGGTTGGACTCGATGACCTCCAAGGTCCCTTCCAACTTTATTATTATTATTATTATTATTAAGATCCATTGAGTCTTTGCTTTTTCACAAATAGAACATTAAGATAAATAGACTGGCCTCTTTCTAGTCCACAGCATCTGATACTTATAGATTTACTGATCTTCTGTATGCAAAGCTCCTTCAGAGGCCAAAGCTAAATGCTATCTACATGTCAGGTGCAAGCAACAGATCTACACATGTAGGGTTCAAACTACTTTATTGCATTCTGCCTATACTACAAGAATCTCCCCAGACACGTGAATTCCCTTGGAAACAAACAGATAAGGTCCCATGGAGGTTGGGGGGTGGGGGGGCTGCCCTAAGTGTCTTGTAGTTGCACAATTCCTCACTTGATCCTTCATCCTTGCCTGGCTGGCACTTTCCCAATATTACTAGACCAAATGTCCATAAATTTATAGTAATTCTTTTTTTACTATAAGCATTTAATATAGTAGCCATCATCAAAATTGTTATGGCAGTGAACTAAAAGGTTTAATTATGTACCACATTAAAAAATATTTTCTTTTGTCAATCTTCTTCCTGCTGTCTAGCAACTTTATTATCAGTTCTGGTCTATTAGTATTATTTACTGATTTAGATAATATGATAAACATGTCTATCTAATAAGTATGCATATATGGGTATTGGGAGAAAAAAAATCTGTCCTTGCTTTATTGTGTTTCACTCAAAATCAGCTGCTCCTGTTTTAGATTGCACAATCACATGTAACTACACCAGATATGCAGACAATGTACAGCTTTGTACAGCTTTAAAAAAAAAACACCCAATGTAATTGGCAACATTTAAACATTAGTTTAAACATTTAAACTACTGTTTTAGTTGCAGGTCATTTCCCAATAGTTACTAACACTGAATTGGTACTTCATACTTTCTCCATGGACAGTGCTGACATTTTTAGCAAGCTTTTTCTCTTTTGTAATAGTCACTACCTTTCCAGTTTTAGGCAAAGCCAGCAGAAGTATATCCAATACTGTAAATGTAGAGTATACACCTTTTCATGAATGGAATGAATGCACATATTCTGGACATCAGTTTTCTACTGTCTTAAACTCTTAAAAATAAGGAATTATTTACATGAAGCCAAAAAGAGTTTTTCTTTCTTTATTCCCTAACACAGTAAGATCCTTTTAAAACATTTAAGTAATTATTTCTAGGAGATGTTGACAGAGGAATGAAAGCTATACCTGGGGAGCTGGTAACAAGCAGTAAAACTCCTAACATAGGCAAAGGTGCATGACCAGCCAGCACTTCCCACCTTTCAAGAAATCACATTGTTCTCAACATTTCAGCAGCCCAAAATTAGCTCATATATTCAGGAGTTGTTGGCATCTAACAGCAGGCAACTTCTCAGATGCATTGGCTTTGCTTGTGCTCTTAACAAAACTTCAAGCCTGGGAACCATAACAAATACCTGCAAATATCAAGGCAGGCAGTCACACATTTTTATCCTCCCTGCCTGCCCCCATCAGTTTACTGAAGGAGACTGAAACTGAAATCCCAATAACTTTGAAATAAAAACACATTGTCCTACAGCTCAGATTTCTTCAATTCATAAGGCAAACTATTGACCATAATTTGGCAGGCACATTAACTTAAACTCCAGTTAATAATCTAATGTTCACAATTATTATGAGGTCCCATGTAACTTTACTTAAAAATAAGTCTTGCTGGATTTCATGTGATTTAATAGGCAACCCAAGAACCAGAAGGAGAATCAGAGGAACTATTTTGGGTCAGTCCCATTGCACATACTCATTCAATTACTTCAAGAAACAAACAAGAAGTGAAATGTACATTCATTTATAATACCCACTTCATTTTCTATGAGCCTCTGCATTCTGTAAAGTAGAGGGTCCCCAACCCCCAGGCCACAGCCCACTATCGGTCTGTAGCACATTCAGAACTGGGTCATGGAAGTGATGGGCGAGCACACGCACATGAGCGCGCAGCTCTACAAATGGAGCTGTGCACACATGCATGCATTTGCCTGCGGTTCATGCAGAACCATCCCTTTCCCCCCATCACCACCAGTCCACAAAACTGGAAATATTGGAGACTGCTGCTGAAAAAAACTGACTTTGCCTAAAGGTATGTGATCTCCAAAACCAGAGGGGGGGAGCAATTAAGATCAACTGATGTTCAGCCAAACCATAACAGAGAAAAACATATTATATGATAACCAGCATTAATTCCAGTACTGTACACAGTGAACTAACATACTACTGCTGCTTTCCTTTCTTAAAACCATTTCCCATCAGATGCCACCACGATTTTCTTCCATGAAGATTGTTGACCTAGCAACAAGGCCTTGGAACTGAGCCCCCAATGCAATCTAGCAGAGCCACTATATACTGGTCTCCTTTTTTAGTGTGTTCTCCAGCCTTTCATCCTCAATTAATTATACAATATTGTTTATGTATTAAACAGTAATAATTTTAATAGCACATGTATATTTCATAAATGTACATTTAATTTTATGCACAGAGCATAAATTTAATTTCAAGCACAGAATTTATGTTCACGCCATGAGAGTTATTGTATCACTGAGAACCAATTGGCAATCGGTCTGCATTGTCCTGATAAAAGCTGGACAACAGGAAAGCTTGTAGATAAGGACTAGTGGATTTTTTTAAAAAAAGAGAGGTAATAGGAAGAACAATAATATTCAAAAAGGGAAACATATATATGAATATTAATTTCTTCAGGAATTATTTTCCCACCAACTTGCTTCAAATTAAATGTTTCATGTTTCTATTCCTTGTTGACTTTAATTAATTACTATTAGATTCAAGGATTTGGCAGATTAAGCAATCTTTCCCAACCTAAAGGCTAAATCTTTAGCCAAGACTAAAGCAATTAAGAAATCCTGAAACAAGATACTGTGATGTGTTTGAAGAGAATGGCACACATTAACAGCAGGGCATGACTTTCTGAGCCAATATTCCTCTCTTAACATAATGTTGTACAGTTTGTGGAGTTAATATTGAAATATTGTGCATTTTAATCTACAATATAAACATGTAAGCCAGGTCCACAAGGCAAGCAAAGTAGTCTTGTAGCGGCTGGGATCCCAATCTGAGCAATTCTGCTGAAGTAGCCCTTGTTTAAAATAATAGCTCAGCATTTTATAATTAGACTTGAAAAAAGCATCTGTGTTCTTTCCAAATTTAGCCCAAACAAAATAAAATTAGTTCTTTTTTTTTTTTTTAGTAATAATGCAACTTTGTCCTAGAGGCAGCTATTCTCAGCAACATTCCATTTTTTGTGTTGCACAAGTTCTGTTTTGCAGCTCTCCTAGCTGTGATTGGCTACCTGAATCATACAATATTGGTCTGAATTCCTTCTCAATGGCCCTGACCCATTTCTGATAAAAAGTTAGCTAGTTCCTTAAGAAACACAACAGCCTATTGGATCCATACACCATATCTTCTCCACTGGAAAAAGAAGCATATCTTCTGATATAGATACTTTATTAGATACCACCCATGTCCCTTTCCTTCAGGTTTCATTCTAGATTGACAACACTTTACTAAAACTTCAAGGAAGCACATTGATGACAGGTATTTGTATGCAACAGCGTCGGTAGGAATCAGGAATTCTACAATTGCTTTTCTCCCCTTCAAAGTAAGTGGAACAACTAAAGAAATAATAAGCCAGGCATAAAATTTTCTTAGATCAAAAATTGAATGTAATTTATGTATTGTGCTTCTGTTCCCTTTGTCTTCTAAGGAGCCAAAGGGAACATACATAGGATTGTCCTAATTTTATCCTCACAATAATAACACTGCAGTGTGTGCATGTTAAAAAAATACCTCTGAGTAAAAGAAAGCTATTGGCCAAGTTAACTAGTGTCTCCATGGCCGAAGCAGAAGCTTCAACTTTGGACTTCTTGGTTTTATTCCATCATATTGACCCTCATCTGAATATAGCTAGTATCTTGGTGTAGGGATTCAGACATGAATGTATATGTGTATCATATACTGCTTTCTCCATATCCACAATTTGATATTGCTATATATTGAGATATAAAGACACAATAATATTAATGCATATTGTGAATGCCTAAAAACTCAACAATGTTGACAATGAGGAAAAACTGACATATTGCATACTGCAGTGTTATTATTGTGAGGATAAAATTAGGACAATCCTATGTATGTTCCCTTTGGCTCCTTAGAAGACAAAGGGAACAGAAGCACAATACATAAATTACATTCAATTTTTGATCTAAGAAAATTTTATGCCTGGCTTATTATTTCTTTAGTTGTTCTACTTACTTTGAAGGGGAGAAAAGCAATTGTAGAATTCCTGATTCCTACCGACGCTGTTTTCAGCATAGGGTCTCCTTTGCTCAATCTTCTCTCATAATAGAGACCATCTTCAGCTGTCTTCCGTACATCAGGTGCTCAATGGTACTTTCCCAATTAAACAAGAAGTGCTGTCACCACCTGGGTATTGGCTGGCTGATGGAACCAGAGTGTGGTGCCTTTTTCCAACATTCTCCAGAGGTACCTTCACTGAAATATATACATGATATTGGATGGCTTAATTTATTCATAAGGCTATTTCTAATCTAATTTTTGCCCATTATCCAGGGGCAAGTGAAGTCACACAGTGAGAAAAGAGCTGTGGTTTAGGTTTCTCTTTCTTTTTTTTTCTCTCCAAAATTACCACATGGAGAACCTGCAATTAATATACAAAACATGAGTCACAAATAGGTTTATAAATAAATGATAAACTATAGCTGCCACTTTATTTACCCATGGATTTACAGAATGGGGGATTCTGATTAAAGCAGAATTATCAGTTCAGACACACTGAGGGATTTAACAACAGTAATCCTTAACAGCTTCCTTGATACACATTTGGTTTCCTTGGATAGGAGACATACAACAGGGTGGGGATGGATGCTTTCCAGATGGCCCTCTGAACAAAAGGATAAGTATTTGGGTGGTTGAAGGAAGTTTAAGGCCAGGCTACATGGGGTGTGTACAGGCTCAAATTATCCTATTTTGGACATATTATGTGAAGACCTAGCTCACTGGAGAAGGCTCTGATGCTGGGAAAGGTGGAAGGAAGGTGAAGTGATATTCCTGGAATGTATGGAATGACAATGTTGCTTCATTTATTGTTTTCTTCTTTGTCTGTTACAGAGGAGCTGATGTTTTTGTTTTGTTTTTTGGGAGGATTTAATGAAGGGCCACTTGAGATAGCCACACTTTCTGAGGGCTTTCCTTGACGTGTTTTAGTTCTTTTTTTTTTTTATTCTAACCACTGTGGCGCCCTGGCTAGGCTCAAGTTCACATAGGATGCTAAGTCATGGTTTCTTTAACTATGGTTTCTTGGCTAACAATAGTCTGGGTTCACTCATCACAGTCAAAAATTATGACCACACAGTGCAATGTGATCCTTTGTCCTTTTGTCTTTTCTTTTTTCACTAGCCAAATCTTCTCTTTTTTTCTTTGAGCTGTTTCCCACTTGCACATCACCATAGTATAAACATACCCTAGTAACTCTCATTATGCCATGTCCTCATGAAGTTGTCTCATCTCATCTCAGCCAAGACCTGGAGTAGCTTAAAGTCATCGTTAGCTATTCTACTCTTAGCATTTTCCTTTTCAACTAGGAAGCAAGCCATAGGCAATTTTGCCACAGGTGCAATCATATATACTTCATCGATGATTGGTCAAGGTTACAAGTAATTCCTAGGGGTTGGTATCAGCCCTCCACCTGTTGGCCATTTTAGACTGATGAAGGCATGCACTGTCCCCTCCAATCCTTGAATCCTGTCTATCAGAACTCTTTTGCTTAGGTATATGGGAGAGCCTGGGTCTTTCAAATCGGCAGCTTTCCCTGTAACTGCTAGATCTTCAAACCCATCACTGACTTGGAATCCTAGATCAGCTTGAACAGTAGTGACCAGTGATAGTGCTGGAGATTGCACGGTGACATTGGAGAGACAACTGGTTCTGGTTCTGTTGCTTCAAGATGCAATTCTCCCTTCACTTGATGTCTGTCATTCATAATGCTTCTAAGCACAATCTGTTCTAAAATAG
This sequence comes from Azemiops feae, assembly GCA_023970755.1. Classification (NCBI taxonomy): domain Eukaryota; kingdom Metazoa; phylum Chordata; class Lepidosauria; order Squamata; family Viperidae; genus Azemiops; species Azemiops feae. The sequence goes on from JALGBA010000036.1 coordinate 2,821,111, forward strand.
TGTTAAATCTGTGTCCAAAAGGACCCCAACTGCCTGCTCTGGCCTGGATATTTTGCATGGCTTTTTTTAAAGAAAAAAGTTTATTTGAATTCAATTTGGGGTCACTCCAACTCTTACATCAGGGGTGTCAAACTGCCGGCCCGTGGGCCGGTTTCATCATACCAAAGCTGCACCCCACCCCATTGCCAGCAATGCAAAAAGAGTTGCAATACATCGCGATACATTACGTGACATGGCAAGTTTGACACCCGTGTCTTACATTATAAAATAAAATAATAAAAACAAAAAGGCAAAGATGTCTGCTTATGGCAGATGAGAGTTGGATTCCTTATGAACAAGGGTTTAGTATTATTCATGAAAACTGGAACAGAGGAATAGTGTTAAATCAGGTGGCTGATAGATTAAGACAAGACTCCACATCCTCCCTCCCCTACATATCCTGCTCCTTTTCTCCCCCCCTTTTTTTAATTGCAAATTATTATTAGTTTTGAATTGTTCAATGTTTTATTGTCTTTTAAAGTTTGTAAGCCGCCCAGAATCACCTCTAGGCAAAATGGGTGGCATACAAGTTGAATAAATAATTAGATAAATAGATAAATAAATACTAAGAGAAGCCTATTAAGAAGCTGACATCAGTTGTGCTCATGCACCCTATCAAAACAGTTTTGCCAGACCCAAGTAAGGCTTGACGGATCATCCAGTCATCTGTGAAAATGTGCCTCGTCCCCCAGTCCCACCCTATGTTAAGAATGATTGACTGATGCTTTCCACTAGCTAATGTGGAACAGGAATTACCAGTGAAGCTGCACGGTTTACTCTGGTATCATTTTTTTGTCAGCTCAAGGTAAGTAGTACTTTAACATAGCAATGAGGAAAAGCCTTTCATTTTGAAATTAAATAATCATTTGAGGTTTACTTGATTTAATGCGAACTCATAGTGAGGTTCCACTTTCAAACTAAGCTATCTTGGCAAACTTCTTTAAAATGTAAAATAAATCATGATTGATATCAAGCATTGATTAAATAAGCTATTAATGCTGATTTGAGGAGAAAGAATTTACTTCTGAGGAGGAAAAAAAGAACGAATAGAGAAAGCAATAGCAAGGCTGATTCTCATTGAACAAGCAGGCATATTAAACTGGGATTTATCTCATCATTCCTCCTTTCATAGTCTCACACCAAGCTCCAAGCATAAAAAATAAGGTGAACAGCAACCCTTTCATCACTTCTATTGACCTCCCTAAGCTTTCCAACCTTACAGTTCAAAGTTAATAGTGAGAACTGTTGAGGTCAGTTGGGCTATACAACCATCCACTGTGTTTGCCAAAAAGTACATTTCTTTGGCTTTTCTCTGGAAGCCTGTGAAGTCTTTTTTTTCCCCACAGGGGGCTGGGTGGGGCAGAAGACTGCTTAGAACATTTTTCATATGGCAAATATATGCTGCCAACTCAGGTTTCACAGCTGAACACTCCCAAGGTACTAGTTCTGCAATTCAGGCCCTGGCTGTCCTCCGTAGTGCATGATGGATAGCTTTACAATGAAGGCACTATGAAAAGTACCAGCTGTCCAGGTACATGCTTTGGATTAGCTTGGCTGAGCAACACCTCCTCTATCTTTGCAGGTTTTTTTTCTCGTTCCCAGAACATATTGCAGAGTAGATCTGCAAGCTCTTTTGTATGCTAGAAACTCATCCATGTAATTTTGATGAGCCCTCTATAGTTTGGAAGTGGATTTTTGTTTATAAACGCTGGAACTTCTGATCTTTTTTTTTTTTTTTACAACACTGTTGTTTGAACATCACTGTGCTAAAATCTGCTAGCACAGTGTTCAGAAAAGTTCAGGAAAAATGCTGTGGGAAGTGGAAATAGATTAAAATTTTAATTTACAAAAGAGAAGCATGAAATAGATTTATGTATTTGTGTGGGGAATATATATTTATATGGGGGGAAAGTAAAACGAGTGAAATCTGCTTGGGAGGAAGGGAGGGAAAGACTGATAGACCAGCTTTCTACAAAATGGTAGCTTTATCCAAGAAGACTGAGAATTATGGAAAGTGTAGTCACTCTGCCCCCAAACTGTACTTGATTTGGAAGAGACTAGAGAAATATCAGTTTGTGTTTTCAGACATGCTATAATCTTAAACCAAAGTGTGTTGTTAGTTTTTTGCCCTGTGATTCTATAAGAATGTTTTTGTTTATTGTGCTTATATGTTGCTTTCTTTGTTAGAAAATATGTGATTACTATTTTTAGGAGGGTTTCCAATGGCCTTCTGGCTCATGTAATTCAAGATTTTTTCAAGAATCCACTTGCTTTCTCCCATGTGTAAGCTCATGATTTTTGCTTTTAAAAATACTTGCAAGCCAAAACACATTGCATGCTCTAAACCTTTATCTTTAAATCTCCAGGTAGTTTTAGAGAATTCCCTAACCTTAATACAGTTTTTCCTTTGGGCTCAAAAGAAGCCACCAGTGAATGTCTAAATTGTGTTTTTATTGTAAACCAACGATGGGTAGAACAAGCCCATTGTTAACATGATCATCGAATATATTCAATATTTGGGGTGGTGTTTGGTTCATTCTGACTTCACTAATACAGCATTCCAATTAAAAACAGGCAGCAGCCCAGAGCAACAATTCCCATTACATTAGTACAATGGGAATATTTACAGCTCCTCAGAGAATACTCCCCCGAGCATTTGTTCTGCAAATGAACATTGTTCTGCAAATGAACATTGACAGAAAGGTCTTGCCCTTACTTATGAGCACTGATGTGCCAATGTTTGGATTCACAGTTTCCAGTTACTGGACAGGTTTTATTGCTTTTTTTGCAAAAGATCAGTTAACAGATCAGACCATTATATATATATATATATATATATATATATATATATATATATATATATATATATATATATATATATATATATAACAGCTATGAAAACATTCTTGTTTTTACAGTTTAATTCAAAGATATTTAAGATACCCATCCCATCAGATGCCACCTGTCCCAAGAAGGCTGTTACCATGTGAAAGTAAGTGGATACATTACATTTTACAGGAAAAACACATTCCAGTTTGTCCATGGTATGTCTTCATAATGACCTTGACTCCTATAATGGATAATATCTAAAAACACATGACAAATAAACTTGGGAACAAATGGAACCTGTAAGTGATTATTTCCCACATATTAGGCCCTTGGCATAATGCCATATTCAGCACAGCAATGCATATTGTATTGTGGATATGTATGGTGGATACCCTACTACCCCACAAATACTCATGTTGAAGACCAGTGCAATATTGTAGTGATAAGCATGTAGATTTTATTTTATTCATTTTATTTGTATTTTATTTATTTATATCAGACATGTCAAACTCGCGACATCAAGTGACGTCACACGACGTATTGGAACTTTTTCCCCATTGCCAGCAATGGGGTGGGCGCGGTTTCCTGGTGACGCGCCTGGCCCATGGGCCGGCAGTTTGACACCCCTGATTTATATCCTGCCTTTATTATTTTTACCAATAACTCAAGGTGGCAAACATATCTAGCACACCTTTCTCCTCCTATTTTCCCCACAACAGCAACCCTGTGAGGGGAGTTGGGCTGAGAGAGTATGACTGGCCCAAGGTCACCCACATTGTTTTCATGGCTAAGGCAGGAGTAGAACTCACAATCTCCTGCTATCTTAACCACTAAACCAAACAGAGAGCCAGGATTGTTTTTGTGGGGAAAACAGGAGGAGGAAGTTATATTGGATATGCTTGCTGCCATGAGTTATTTGTAAAAATAATAAAGGCAAGATTTTTTTTTCTTTCTATGACCCTGTAATCCCTTTTATCAGGGTGGAGTCAGGGTGACTGAATGAAGCTAAGAGTTTACTGGCCGGATGCCCTTCCTGATGCTTACATGGAGTTCACAGTAAATATTTTCTCTTTGCACCTTGATAAGAGAAAAATCTGCTGCTACCTAGGATTGAATTCTTAACCTCCCAAGCGTGAGGCAAGCGTCTTCACCTTTAGGCCATCAAGCCTCTCAAAGGCAGGAAAGATAGATAGATAGATAGATAGATAGATAGATATAGATAGATAGATAGATAGATAGATAGATAGATAGATAGATAGAGAGAGAGAGAGAGAGAGAGAGAGAGAGAGAGAGAGAGAGAGAGAGAGAGAGAGAGAGAGAGAGAGAGAGAGAGAGAGAGAGATAGATAGATAGATAGATAGATAGATAGATAGATAGATAGATAGATAGATAGATAGATAGATAGATAGATCAGTTTCATGCTGTTTTTTGTTAAGGTCAGCACAAGATTATTATTTTTATGATTTCTTTTTGCATTCTATCCAGTTCTGATTCATTTCTTAAAGCACAAAAAGCTGCACTGGGATAAATTAAAAAAGACAAAATCTAAGTGTACTGTAATCATTTATTTTATCTATTGATGAACACACGTCATATCAGCAAATAAAGCTGTTGGACCCCAAAGGTGCTTTTTCATGAGGCAACTGGACTTTATTTTTCTTTGAAGACATTTTGCTTCTCATCCAAGAAGCTTCTTCAGCTCTGACTGGATGGTGGATAATGGAAAGATTTATACTCCTGCAGACAGCTGTTCATTTGCATTCTTTTAGCGAGTCATTAAAGCTATCTGGAGGCTTATCTGTGTCTTCAGGGTCACCTGAGTAGTGCAAATGGGTGTGGAGCCTTCTTAGAACCGCTGAAAGGATGTCAGATTCCCCCCCCCTCTGTTAAGAGAGGGCTGTCCAATTTTGACATAGATTGCCTCTTTGACCCCTCTTTCAAACCAGCAGTCCTCTCTGTCCAAAATGCTGTTGGAATGCTGGAACTGCCACAGCCAAGATCAATTGTCATCTCTCATGAACCCATCAAGTCAGTATTAAAATATTTACACTGATTGTTAATTCTTTCCAGGCTCATTTCAAGATGCTGTTTTTGGTGAACACATTTCAAATTGTATAAGTGTGACAGAAGCCTTCCATATTCATGGCATGACTGCCACAGAAGGCATGGCTAACTGCAAACATCCATGTTTCAGTTAACTAGCTTATCCAATAATTTAAGCTGTTATGATCAAGACAAAAGTGGAATCTGAACTCCAACCCCCCCCCCAAACAATTCTTTTAAAACCATAATTACCTTGTCTAGCTTCTATTTAAAAGAAGGCAAACTGATGATGCTCACAAGTGAACAAAGATGAGCTATAATTCTCAAATCTCAGCAACATAGCCAAAAGTGAACTTCACATACATGCAGTACAGCACAATGTATAATACAACAAACAGCAAGATATAACATTTCCAGAAAACATACCTATTTTCTCTATTCTCACCACAAACTCTTGTTCCTAGAGCACTCCCTCTGCATTACATACAGCTTATCTTTCTCGCTGCTCTAGGTAGTTTGACATGCTTCAGATGGGAATGCTGTACAGCAGCCACCTCTTTTCGCTTTGTAATAATGACTTTTTCATATATATAAGACCCAAAGGAATTCTTAGAAATAAACAAGGTACAGGCTACTGTCACTTTTTCTTCTGCAGTTCAATAACCAGTTTTTTTCTTTAAATATATAAGACAAAACATGAGGAGAAGAGAGCCAGTAGGCACCAAAGAAACTATCTGCAAGTACATTGGTGTTCATGATACCACTCTTGGTTTACATTTAAACCATTAAAAAACAGTTCAGGACTTCCACTAAGTTCAAACATCTTACTGTGAACTTCAAGGACAGTACAACTGCTTACAAGAGCCTGCTTGTCAACCATATCAAACACATTTTCTTAGGAGCTGCTGATGCAACCCAATTTCTCTACTTTCAAAAAGTCTTAAAACAGACCTTTGCAATGTAGCCTTTAAATTTTTAAATCATTTTTACGATCACTTATGTTTCAAATTATTGCAGTGTGTTTCTGCATGTTCAGTGTCTATTTTAATTAATTTGTTTCTTTTTATTTGCAACACTGGATTCTATTTTCTTTGCTGGACAGCTCTGATATATATCCAGGAACTAGTAATGGAAGTCATCACATATGAAAATGATGCTGTGAATATAGACGACTGACCCATTAGGTATATCAGATATTTAAAGTGAGGAAGATCTATGTTCATTGTTCCATGGTTTTTCCCCCCAAATAGTTTTCTTCAGATATTTAAACCATGTGGATTCTTCCCTTCATGCTGCCTCCAAATGTACTATCGGGGACAGCCTTTGGCCATATTCTAATCAGGAGTCTCAAATTCACACATGTGCCACACTTCATTCACACAAAGCCATAGAGTAATGGTTGGAACCTATCTTCCTTAGGCTTACAAGGAAATATCCCAAATTTGCAACCTTGAGAAGGACAAGCCAAGAAGCAACTATGCCTCCTACCCCTTCTCCTAGTTTTAGAATGAGAAGCACAGCTCCAGATCTGGGTGTGAGCAATCAAGGGACAACTCCACTGCTAGTCCTGCATAAAAACATTAGGGGCCACCACCTGGGAATAGAGCTACACTTTTACTCCAAAGTTCTAGCAAGGAAAAGCTTTGCCAGTAGAAGTGGAAGCAGTTCTCAGTCCTAGCTATGAAGATGTTTCAATGAGAAATTAGTGTAGTGCTAGAAGTTCCATCAAAATATTGGAAAGGAGCAATTGTCTGTATATTTTTTCTCTCTTAGATGCATGATTTTATATTTTCATATAATGTTGAGTAATAAAAAATAAATAAATCATCTGTTTTACTCACTATAGGATCATACTATTTTCCAAAGCGCCTGAAGGCAGGACAAGAAGCAACGGATGGAAACTAATCAAGGAGAGAAGCAACCTAGAACTAAGGAGAAACTTCCTGACAGTTAGAACAATTAACCAGTGGAACAACCTGCCTCCAGAAGCGGTGAATGCTCCAACACTGGAAGTTTTTAAGAAGAAACTGGAAGCCATTTGTCCGAAATGGTATAGGGTTACCTGCCTGAGCAGGGGGTTGGACTTGATGACCTCCAAGGTCCCTTCCAACTTTATTATTATTATTATTATTATTATTATCATCATCATCATCATCATCATCATCATCATCATCATCATTATTATTATTATTATTATTATTATTATCATCATCATCATCATCATCATCATCATCATCATCATTATTATTATTATTATTATTATTATTATTATTATTATTATTATTATTATATTATTATTATTATTATTATTATTATTATTATTATTATTATACTTGGGTCATACTTCGCTTTGTCCTGGTCTTGGAGTGTGGTATTCCTGCAGCCATTTAGTTATCATGTAAATATCCTGCCACTCTACAATCTTCTCTCTAGCCATCTTCCACCTCCCTTCCTGTGTTCCCATATGTCAATTCAATCCCAAGGGAAGATATCTTCAGGGAATTTGTCAAATATTTTCAGCAGGTGGTTGTCTTCTCCTTTTTTTCCTTTTCCTTCTTCTTCCCACATTCTCTAAATAAATATCTTATAGTTTCCAAGGTAAGAAACCTTGTTCTGGAAGTTTCCTCTCAAAAAGAAAATTTAAAAGAAGGAAGATGTAATTTGACTTTCTATCACCAAGATCACAGAGGGGAAACTAAAGCTTCTATATCAACCTTCATATATATTCAAAATTTTAAATAGAACATTTAAGAGCATTATATTCCAATTCACACTGAACTTTCCCATTTTCCTGACATTTATACTCTGCTACCTAAAACTATTTACAAAGCATTTTCCAATATATATTTACAGCCAGGTAATATATTGAGCAGGCAGGTTTTGCATGCTGGAAGTATTTAAAAATATAGTATCGGTTATGAAGGATGATTTAGTCAAAGGAGCATCAATCTCTCCCAAGTAGCTCATTATATCAAGTGTTGTAGATCAGGGGTGTCAAACTGCCGGCCCACAGGCCGGTTTCATCATACCGAAGCCGCACCCATCCCATTGCCGGCAATGCAAAAAGTCGCAATATGTCGTGACACGTCATGTGACGTGGCAAGTTTGATACCCATGTTATAGATGGAATTGCTGAAGTGTCATGTAGCATCACCCAGAAAAGAAAAGGAAAGAACCTTTTTCATTATAAGCCATACTGTAAAGAAGAATTCCATACAGGGAACTGACATAGATACATAGACTCACAAACGTGGGTACAGAAATAGAGAAGCATTCCTATTTCATATTCCTTCTTCTCATATCATGTGGCCAGTCAGAACATAACCTCTGCATAATATTCCATGTAAAACTGAGCTCAGGTTTTCTCTTTCCCCTGTAAAATCTAATGCCTAATAACAAATGGTTATTTTACTTCATTCTGTTGTTATATAGACTGGAATGAGCCCAGAGGCATTTCGGGCAGGAAAAGGGGAGTCACGATGGGTGGAGTTTCTTCTGAGCCATCACAACATTGCTTCCATTATTTTACAATCTCTTGTGAGCTTTGTGGTTGAAGGGGGACTAAACCTAGCCTTTCTGAGCCAAGGCCAACACCTGAACTACTATCCTTGCTCTTTTGGGAGGGAAAATTAGATGTGTGGTATAACATGTAAAGTTACAGTGCAAAACTTGGCTTTCGGTATTTAGAAACACTGAAATTTAGAAATCAGACACAAGTACTTAAATCAACAGGTTTGCAAGCCACATGTTGTCATTTCCCCCCTCTACAATTGCCTGTTGTGTGGTATAGTTTACAGAAAATGCAGAAATAGATTGTTTCCAGTGGAAATGTAATTTAAGAAAAGAAAACCTAAGCAGATTCTTGAAAATGTCTAATGAAACGTCCATATGAAGAAAGCAACCCGCCCTCCAAGGACCAAACTATATGCACCACTTAATGCATTATTAGCAACTAGGCCTGCTTTATTTATTTATATAATTGATTGCAGGTGTGGAGGGAAACAGTTTTATTTTGGACCCTTCTGTTTCAAATATTCTTTCTTTCTACATAGCTATCAGAATTTGATTTAAAAAAAAAGTTTCTTGGGTGCAAAGGGGAGCTTTTTCTTTATTCTCATAACTGCATGGGATAGAATGTTATTTTCAAGACTGTGCCTGTTCCCACTCTGTAGTCCCAACAGAAGTCAACTCACAGATGCAGAAAACATGGTGGGACATATCTTGAAATGTCATGCAATTCTAAGTCTTCTCTTCTAATGGTATGTTCTCCTTTGAAACTGGGAAACTCATCTGGATCTTTGCATCAAGACTGATCTGGCAAAGTAAACATTCCTGATGCTTCTCAAATGATGTGAGGTGTATAGAATGGCAGCAGAGATGATCTAATCCTATATGATATAAATATGCAGCAGATTAACATTGCAGTAAATCAGAAGGAACAAGACATCATGCAGAGTTGCAGCAGGAAAGCATTGCCAACTGATAAAGTATCAGTTAATTAGTTTAAATTAATTTTAATTTTAATTACTATAGAGTTTAGTTAAATTAATTGCATTCATAATTTTATTAATATATCATTACTTTCATATCCAGTGCCTGAGAACAAGATTGCCTTACTGTCAATAGTATTGTAGTAATTTGCTTGACATTAGTAGAAATGAGAAATAATATATAAATATTTTGATAAAATATGTGATGCATTGGTAGTTAAATAACAGGGATTTATTGATTAATTGGATTTTTATTGATTAATTGGATTTATAGCCTACCCCCATCATAGAAGAAACTGAGCAGCTCACAATAACAAACAAAACACAATAATTGAAAATAAAACAGCTTACGTATTCATTAAAACATCCCAGAGCAATACTGGAAAGCTCAGTTTCTAACTTTTTCCAGAATGTAGATAATTTTGGAGACCAAGGAACCTCCAACACAAGCCTGTTCCAGAGGTCCAGACTCATCATATAAAAGCAATGTTTAGTCTCCTTAATCTCCCACAAAATAGGTGTAATATATATCCACAAGTAAACATCTGTGACATCCAGTACATTCTACATCTGTGACATCGACTACATTTTGCACCAGCTGAACCTTCAAGGCTGTCTTTAAAGCCAGACCCATGTTCACAGAGGTCTAAACTGGATTGTTAAGTTTTGCAACAGAAAGAGGCAAAGCTATGCAGACTGGTTGGCTTTGATTCTAATTGGCCTCAACTACCTTCTGTAGAAACAAGTAAATGAATTGTTATCACCATTAGATAGGCAACCTTTGAGAACAAAGGTGGTTTGTGGTTAAGGTGTTACTAGGACTGGGGAGATTCAGGTTCAATACCATCCATACCCATGCAAACTCACAGGGTGACTTTAAGCCATTTTTTTTCTTAACTTAATTTACCTCAAAGGGTGTTGCTGGGTGGAAGTCGAAAAAAACCACAGGACAGTAACCCAAAATTCTTGGAGGAAATGTACACTACAAACTAGCAATCATTTGCTAATGCTCTGCATATTTGGAGTGATTCCCATATCTCACTAAACCAAAATATGTTTTTTGTTTAGTAAATATGCATGCTACAACCCCTTATGTCAGCATCTGACTTTCAAGCCACATTTAAAATGGGAAAATGTTATTTTTTATGTAGGTAGGGGCATTGACTTTTATGTGTGGATACAGTCAAATGCCTCAAATTTTTACTCCTGGAAAGAAAAAAAACTTTCTTCTTTTTAAAAAAAACATCTAGAGTTAGAACTCTAGGGAAACAGAGCAACAAGTTACTGTTCCTGAACTAAGAAAACAACTGGATTTTAATTTTGATAAATACTGGAATTACCTCAAGATGACAGGGAAAGTTCAGGAAGAAAGGAACAAAGGTTTTTACTCTGAGACAATTCTACTTGGGAAAAATACTGCATTAGAGGGGTTTTCTAAAATGTTTATCTATATGGACTTATTGTCTCTTTGGGAGGGGGATTCTGTACAAGGAGAGCATTCTGTGTCATATTTGGGCAAGAAGATTTTTCTTTTTGTTAACACCTCATTAATTATAATGGGCCAACACCATCTTGTGGCATGCTGAGAACACTGCTTATATTTTTGTAAATCACTTTTCATATATAATATTTTTGAATTTGAATTAGCCTATGTCTAGTGAGATCGGTCTATCTCAAGAAGAGGAGGGCTAGATGCTTTAGTCCCATGACTCTACGAGCTGGGAGGTTGTACTAGGTTGTATTTCTTTTCCCTTTTTATTTTCCACAAGGGCAGTGTAGGTTGCAGTGGGCCTGTCTGTCTAACAGAATAGGGTTGGGAGAGGGTACAAGATGAGAAACCTACTGAAGATGAATCATGGCAGCAATAGCTACCAAGCAAGTATTCCAGGACAGGATGTGGAGCCAGGGTATGTAGACCGGCTGGGTTTCCAGCAGAGAAGCAAAAGAAAGCATGTCACTTCTGTCAGGCCATTATGCCAGCCAACTGTGATGTATTCAAAACCATGATTAAGCAAACAGTAGCTCAATATGATATATGAACCAAATTGATACTACCAAACTTCAACTTTCCAGGTTGATGTTCACCACTCTCCCTGAATGAAGAAAAGAAATATTTATATTCTTGCATACCTATTACTTAACTGAAGTAAGAATTAATGCCTATACATTAGGCTTGTACAAATAGTTTAGAGGCATGATTAGTTCTTGTTTGTCTAATAAAGAAATTTATAAGGAAGTGACTTTTAACCTTCATTACAAGTACAACCAAATTTAGTAACTCTTCACTACAACCAAACAAAAAAGTCTTTCACTACTATGATGCTTACTTCATGAACTCAAACAGTAGTAACAAAGCTTTTATTTTTGATTGCTCTCTGACCAAGTGAAATTCACTAGAGTATGTTGACATAGAACCAGCACATGACCTTTGGAGTCTTTCTACAAATCATTCAGTTCACAATTATGCTCACTGACTGCTCAAGGATGGTTTTCTGATACAATGCTATTGTACTCGGTCAAGAACAAAAAACTTACTCTGTAGTCCCAGCAAGAAAAATGCTCTGTGGTGAATCTTTTGAACCGAAGCCTGGTAGAAATAAATCAGCCAAGGGAGAGATTTATGCTTTGCTGTACATTCCCTGTACAAATCTGTTCCTTGGACAGTCAGACCAATGAGAAGTTCAATGGGTCAGATGCTATTGGCTTGGATGTAGAAACAATATTTGATGATCAATTGTTTAATTGAACCATTTGCTTATTAAGAGGATATTAAAGGTGTTTTAAGAACTAGCCTCATAATTTGATTACCTGCTAAGAATGAGAGCAGTTACAAAGCTAGAAGAGGATGGATGGAAATACTGGAGGTCCAACAGGCTTGAAGGGAGCCGTGTTACAGTAAATTCTCCATTTAAGAGACAATGAATGAGATGGATGGTGGAATACACCTCCATGAGCTGCATTCCACATCTTCTGTAATTTCCAAGCAGCAGTCAATATTTATGACACTTCTGGTCATAAAGTTGGAAGTATAGCAGTACTCCAGTTACTAAGGAAATATGAGAAACTCTGGACCATTACTTCTACCTACTCTTACTGATCATCATCCCTTGTTACATACAATTTCGTTCATTTAACAATGACATTTATTATGAATCTAATAAATAAAAAACACATTATTATTTAGTATAATATATCAACTCAGTCACAGTGAATTACTACAACTACCTGAAAGGAAAGGGGGCATTGATGGTTCAATGGTTAAAGATGCTGAGCTTGTCAGTTGGAAAGCTGACAGCCTGGGCTTGAGACCCAAGCACCACATGATGGGGTGAACTCCCATCCTTGTCCCAGCTCCTACCTACCTAGCAGTTCAAAAACATGCAAATGTGAGTAGATATATAGGTACCACTTCGATGGGAAGGTAACAATATTTCTCAAGCTTCAGCATATAGTCATGCTGGCCTCATGACCACAGAAAGTGTCTTCGGACAACACTGGCTTTCTCAGCTAAGAAACAGAAATGAACACCACCGCCTAGAGTTGGACACAAGTGGATAGCGGAAACCTTTACCTTTCCGTAACTGAAAGGAAGAAAGACTTGATTTTAGGACAACACGCATCACAAAAGAAAAGATTAGACCCCCCCCCAAAAAAATGTTTGCTTCCATTACCTTATCCTCAGCAAATTTAAGATAACACACTCCCATTTAAAATATAAATCCTATTCCTTTTGGGGGGGGGGAATGGAATAACTGTATACTATTCCCAGTCTGTCTTCTTTTAAATTGAGAAATGGCCCAGTTTACATGGTAGTTGGGTTTAGATTAAGGAAACAAACATAATTGAATTGAAAAATTCTAAGAGATAAGAACATAAACAGTGATCTGCTGCTGGATCAGACTCCTGCTCCATCTCTCATTCTCAGAGCGGCTAACTGCACAAGGAACCCCACTGGTCTACCAGCAGATGGCCTTCAGAGGCAGTTACATTACCTTCAAGGCTAATAGCCACTGATCCACATGGTTTCCACAAATTTGTCCAATCAAAGCCAGCGCCATATTTCATGACATTAAATTCCAAAGTTTATGTGCCTGTTGTGTAAAATAAATATTCTTTTGTCTGTCCTGATTCTTCCAAGGTACAATTTTACTGTATTGTTCTCTGGTTCTAGTATTTTGGGGAAGGGAAAGTAGTTCCTCATTTTGTAAATAAAAATAAATAAAACTAGTGACTTCAGATTTTAAAAAGCTGGAGCATTTGGAGCAACTATTGTACACTAGTTGAATGAAAAGACTACATTAAACCATTCATTCTCTTCACTCTCAGACAGGAAGAAACCCTGACTGGTGCATCTATTTCTAAATTCTCAATACCTACATACAGCATTAAAGCCACACCATATGCAGATAAAAGAGAAAAACTTGGAGCATTTTCTTATTCCAGCTATTTTTCTGGACCAGGTACCACCTCTAGTGAGTGTTGCACATGACATCCCTTCCTTCTCCATCCCAAACAAATAACTTTTTAATGCACCTGTCATTTCAAATGTCAGAAATGAGATGGGGTCAAGCTTGGAGCAAAATCGGCCTGCTGCTTCTTTGACCCACCATTCATCACTGCATTTATCCACAACACAGACATATCAGCTGGGATGAAAACATGAACATCTACACACTGCAATACAAGTAGCCTTGAAAATACCCATTTCTGTTTTAGTGATTTTATTAATAGTGCTCAGAGGAAATTAATAGAGGCCCTGTTGGACAGCTTTGTACCAGCATTAACCCAGTGAAGAAAACAACTAAAACTTCCTGTATTTGATCAGCAAATCAAGAGAAAACATAGACAGGAACCAGTGAATGGATAAAGATAATGTGTGGTGTTTATAGCCCTGGTATTTTGCTGGGTGAGAAAGTTCTGCAAAAACGTAATGATCCATGTATATATGTGTGGCTAGACACACAATCTGTACTGTAAGTAGGAAAACATAGATATTCATACAGAACAACAAACCTATCCAAATTCTTCTATTTGGGATAAAGGAACCGGCCGTTACTATAGAAAGAGGCTAAGCATGATGGTGCATTCATTTGATATCTCACAGTGTAGCTCAGAAGAAGCCAAATGGTGTTTTTTCTTTTTCCTTTTTTTTTAATAAACTGATTTTCCAAAATATTCATTGTCATCTTGAATTAGACCCCAAGCTGAACCCAATTTAGTGCATACATGTTTACAATACCCAGCCAAGAGATGAAGACAAAAGTTCCTACAGTACACTGTATGTCATTTGAACTTATCACTCTCCTATAATACCCATTGGACAGGAATTTGATCATTTGAAAGGATCTACATTACTAAGCATATTGCATTATTTGCAGGAGATTTTATGAGTTAACTATATATTTAAAAAATCATGTTTGTCCTGAAACTACAATGCTGTAAATTAATTAGATTCTTCAGTAGTATGATTTTAAAGAGCAATTATAGCTATGTTGGCCCATGGAAATTTAGGTTGCAAATGCTTCAGCAGAACCAACCAAATGCTACAAAATACTATGTAGGCTTTCCAGATCTCAGGAGGTAGGGCAGAAACAAGAAAGTAAATATCAGGCCAGGTGTGCCAGCTCTGTTGCCTGAAAATTAAAGTCAGTCTCAAGATGCAATCAAAATACAATCCTTCATAATATAATCTTTCTCTTGCTAATACAAATGCTAATTGTTACATGTTAATCACTATAATCCTCCAAAGATTAATACAGGCAATAGCCCCACTGAAATTAATGCAGCTCACAAATTTATCACTGTGTTTAGGTCCCTACCTAATAAATTGTCAACTCGGCAGAGTGATTTATATCCTTTATTTATTCTTTGGGAGAGCTGGAAATTTTCTATTTATTTGCATGTAGAATTATGTAGATTACTAGGCATCATATTCTTCCCTTTGGTCAAAAACAGAGTGTATTTTGAGGATAATTCTTACACTGGTTATGGTCATGACAGTGTGTGGCAAGAAGAATGGATGGATGGATGGAAGGAAGGAAGGAAGGAAGGAAGGAAGGAAGGAAGGAAGGAAGGAAGGAAGGAAGGAAGGAAGGAAGGAAGGAAGGAAGGAAGGAAATAATTTAAATTGATGCATTGGAATATGCAGGAACCTCTTTAAAGCAATTATATATTCACATTTCTTTTTTAAAAAAAAAAGATTTTTATTGATTTTTATTTCATACATTCAATAGTATTTGTTCAACAAATGTGCTGTCCTGAGTTTACATTCACTAATACATATTTAGTTCCTAATCCTTTATTCTTTCCTCTAGCCATTGATAAAATAAGTCCCAAGTTTGATAATATTCCATTTCTTCTTTTTCTTTCAGCCTGTCAGTCTATCCATCTCTGCACATTCTAGTATTTTTTTAATTATTTCTTCATCTGATGGTATTTCTTCATTTTTCCAATACTGCGCAAATATAATTCTTGCCGCTGTATATATTCACATTTCTCTACATGTTTGTAAAACAAATGGCAAAACTGCTTTAAGCAGTTGGATCATTAAAACAGTCTTTTCTTTAATGTGACTCATGAAATTACAGCACCTTCCAAATTGCCTTTTCTGAATTAGTTTTGAACCAGGTACCTTCATCTTTGTTTTCATTGTTGGTAATGCTCCCTATTTATAACTAGAACTTCCTAAATTAAAAACAAAAAATGAGCTATGTGTCCCCACATATTTACTTACATAAAGAGATATGTTTTCTCTATTGCATTTAAACTGATTTATTTTTAAAAGTTTTTGATTTGCTTATGGACTGGTTATATGACTTGCTTGATCTATGTAGGAAGAGTATACTGGGTCCAACAATCTTATGAATCCCCAAACAGACAGACAGACACACAGAGAGAGACAAGTCCTATAAGAAGTTAGTTTGTTAAATGTATTGAAAGATTTTTATTGAGAGAATATAAGAGGTGACAAAGAATGAAATACTGTAAGTTCAATTTCACTTTGTACTTCAGTGGGTTACATATAGTTTTTGTACTTTGAGTAACTGAAAAATGTATGAATGCAAGAAATATACTATACATTTTTTTGAAATAGACAAAGCATATTGTAAAGTGAATAAAGTTGTACTGAGAATATTTTACATGAATATTGAGTTGCTTACTGCAGTAAGAAAGGTAAATGATGGAATTAAAACATATGTGAGTATAAATAGAATGCCTAGTAAGTATTTGAACATTGAACAATCTTATATTTAGTCCAAATACTGTCTGGAACCTGACTTCTTTTCATTTTTTCTTTGTCCCTTCTCACTAAATTCTTCAAAGCTTTAGTAAGACTAACTTGTATTTAAAGCTTCTTTTGCTAAGGATTGAAAGAAATTTATCCAGAGCTGTAAAACCTATCATTCCAAAGGTTTGCAATAGCTGAAAACAAGCAATTTCCAAAAGTGATTACAAAAGGAAATACAGTATGTGAACGTTATATTCGTAAAGCTGCCAGTTTTGCTTGAGAAGTTCCCCCAACTCCCTGAGTTTTAAACTTTCCAGACACTGCTCTCTTGCAGTCTCTTGCAGAGGTGCATCTTACTGGAGCACTTGTGGATAATCCCATCCTCTCCTTGTCCAGACAAGAATCTCATAGAGCAGGTCCACTCACCAGCTCCTTATTCCACTGCCATCATCAACTCCATTCCCACCAATTTGCCATTTCTTCTGCAGATATCCAACACAATATATCAATCAATGCCATACTCTTCATTAGGATCCCAACTGATTTGCAGCAAGTGTTAGATAGATTGTATGATGCAGATGTGAAAATAGATGGGCAAATTTTAAGATCTAAATATGATGATAGAAAAATTATAGATCATGACAAGAACTGTTGAATTAATGTTTGTTGAAAGATATGAGAATACTATGTATAACAGCCAAATTATAGAAGTGAGAGATGGATATGCCAGAAGAGGCATGAAAGTTAGCTGAATGCAGCTGGAATGGGTAATTTAAGAAGTGTGTGAGGCAAACAAGCAGGTAAGGTGAAGATTAAAAGGGGGCTGAAAGAATGTTGACCGAATGTTGACTGAATGCAAAAGTTGAATGGCCAAACAAAAGAAGTGCAATTGGTTTGGTCATTTCAACAGAATGAATGAAGCTTGAATTGCAAAACAAATACATGAAGGAAGATTGAATAGGTCAAGAGGAAAGAAAAGATCAAGAAAGTCATGGCTGATGACTTTCTTTCAATGAGATCATCAAAAAGAGGTGAACTAGGACAATGTATGAAATGGTGTATGAATCCATTTTGGAAGCAAGGAGGGTTTACAAGGATAGACAGATGTGGAGTGCCATAATGAATGATAATAGAGTAAACTGAATTTAACCATATTTCCTTCTATCTTCTCTTATTTCCTGCCTTTAACTTCTGTTGCTTTGGGGGTTGTTGTTGTTGTTTTAGGTAGTTTGTATAATATTGCTTTCCTTAAAAGGAAATTGTATAATGGGTATATACATTATAATATGTAACTTTCTTTTCTTTTTTAATGTTTTAAGGCTTTCACTGATCACTGTACACCAAGCTAAACCAGATGAATCAATGGTCTAATACAATAGTCATATTTGCATAATACAGTGCAATACATTCTAATAAGGTTAGGCATATTGGTTGAATTTAGAACATAAATGAAGCTATGAAGTGTTGAAAGGCACAATATAACAAAGACAACTGGTAGACCTTCGTGAGTATCAAACAAGCGAGGAAGGTCAATTTAATTTGTCTCTGCTCTCTAGACTTCAAGGAACAATCAACAAAGTAGGTTAAGCTTAACAAAGCCAGTTTAAGTTCATACGGATATAAAATGGATTGAAAAATCAACTAAAAATGTAGTATATATTTGAGGTTTTTCTCTAAACATCCCCAATACAACTTTCAAAGGAATGAATAAATCCACTGAAAAAAATCTATGACAAAAAGAGTTTTCCCCATTTTCTATTTTATCAGCATGAGTTCAATGGCCTTACTACAAATCATCTGTTTAATTGAAATCTGGCTTCCTTTCTCAGGGTTTTTCAGGCTTTACAAGTTTGTTTTGGGATTATTATTATCATTATTATTATTATGCTTCTGTGCTTTTTCCCCATTCTTAGGGTGACAGCTATTTTATCACCCAAAGCAAGAATGCTGAGCCTGGGGTACAAACAAAACATTTGGTGAAGGGAGAAAAACATGTACAA
The DNA here is from genome assembly GCA_023970755.1 of Azemiops feae. Taxonomy (NCBI): domain Eukaryota; kingdom Metazoa; phylum Chordata; class Lepidosauria; order Squamata; family Viperidae; genus Azemiops; species Azemiops feae. The sequence goes on from JALGBA010000036.1 coordinate 2,839,740, forward strand.
ACCAAGCAGAAATAGAGGAAAGGTTGCAAACTAGCTTAGTAAAATTGCCGACATTTCACTTTAGGGCACCCAGCACCTGCACCTCTGCCCCTGGCATCTCTTCCTGCAGACATTTCTATTATTTTCATTACTGTTTGTGACTTGATCATTAATAAATTACTATTTTTTTCTCATTGGCTCTAGCTACCAGGGGAGAAGGCAGGTGTGCCAAGCTAACAATTAGTCCTTGGTAATGCATGCTTGGCAATAAAAGTTATTCTTAAGCTGCAGAGTTTACTAACTGAATCCTGTTTCCCTAAAAGTAATTAAAGGAAACTTTTTGCAAGATGGGAATCACAGTAAAGATATGGCCAAAAAAGGAACAGGTCCATCTCTTCCACCTAGCATTCTAAAGTTGCAATCCAACACACATATATTTGAGATATAATTGAACCATGTAGGACCTATATATGGCTTTCCTCAATAACCTTAAGCCTGCTTATGCCCAATTTAATTTTGCAAAAGTATTCAATATTATTCCTGTTTCCCAAAAAGGTCCATTTACCTCCAAAAAGAGCCAGGATAGTTCCTTAGTTAAATAAATAAGTTGTGAACCAGAATCTTTTGCCTCTTCTTAAAACTGATAGCCAAACATGTTTTTTCTCTAGTTATAAAATAGATAAAAATTGCTATAAAATATTTAAAAATCCAATTGTTAAAATAGGTGATTTTTTTCAGATCACGAATATAATACATAGCAACAATACTTAAGTAACTATATCAGACAGAAAAGCACAGCTGTTTTATAGATCTGATCTTCAGTTTGGCTTTCCTTTTAATAATATCAGATTGTTTACTATTTTTAATAGTGTGTTGTTTTTTATTAAGCTAAGGCATCCTTCCAAAGGGAACTATCCACAGGCATTCTGGTAGGTGCTACAGTGCTATTGCATATGTCATGATCTCATTATATAAATGATGCATAAAATCTGTGTTCAAATGTCAAGAATCATTTGATGTAAAATTTGTAATTAGTGACTTTTGATTATGCAGGTTATGTCATTCTGCTCTCCTACAAGCATCCACGGATCTCTGAGTCAGTAGTGGTATTAAACTTCCATTCTACTTTGCATAATCAGTAACTGGATAGCTGGGTTTCTATGACCTTGTTCAAATCATTTTTGCCTCGTAATATTTATTTCTTTAGTTAATTTTTCCTATATGCTTTCATTTCTTTAAAGCACCTTTACACTAAAAAGACAATCAAAATAATCCCAAAACTTCTTTTCCCCATGCAAAGAGTTCTAGAAATTTAAATAGGAAATAGAAAATGATATTTTAAATTTTAAAAAAAGACATAAAAACAGATAGCGGGATAGCAGAAATGCAAATGTACATACTAATTGTTAAAGTTAAATAGAATTATCATATCAGAAAATGGAGAAGCTTGGTGCAGAGGGTATTTTTAAATCCTTCACAAAAAATGGAGGGATGGGGGCTAAAGGAAATTAATTCACATTTTTTCTTCTGTTTAAAGCATTATATTCTACCATTGTTGGTATTGGTAGTATATAAGAAATATTGGGATAACATTGAGAGAGAAAGAGAGAAAGAAAGTGATTGGAGCCAAAATATGCAAACTATTGCACTTGCTCTTACTTCCAACAGATTACAAGAGATTCAAAAGGCACAGCAAGGGTGGCACATTTATGGATGAAACCCAGCAAATGAAAGATCAAAGGTCGCCCAGAGCACAGTAGGATCTGGGAGAGGTTGGGCACTGGAGATTAATTTCTTGGATGGTTAGAGCCAAGGTTTAATAGCAATCTAGGAGAGAACAGTGATTAAGTTCATTGTTAACAGAACCTATGGATGAGGTCACACAACAGCTGGAAAAGAAGATTTTCTCTATGTATTTTACCCAACTAGAGTTAAATGGCTTAACAGTGTGTTATATCCACAAGACCTATTGTAGGAACAAGTGAATTTCTAGTTGCTCCACTGGGGTAGAAGTTACAAGCAAGGCAACATATGTTGTATATATAGCACTTAACATTAAATTAATAAGAAATACGTAAGACCAGGTTAATGCATACTGTATAGCTAAGAATGTCAGAATGCCAAATTGGAAAAAGTTATGTCATTCCATAAAGCAGAAGAAAAAAAAGGGGGAGGGGGAGTACCCAGTAAATTCAGAAGAACACATTTTTAAACAAGCCAATCTATAACAGGAGCATTGTGAATTTTGAAGGTTTTAGGAAATGGCATCTTAGTCCCCAGAACCTTAGAGAAAAAAGGAGAAATGCTATAGCTTCCAGAGAAAAGAGACAAAGCCAATATCATCATGGAATTCATAGGGCACGGGATTCTTTTTGAACTTTATAACTTTGATCCAGATTGAATCAGTGATGCATAAGTCTTACTGAGATCCGTGAGACATTATTAGACACAGTGTAGAATTTACATTACATAATGCAAATCACCTGTTCTATTTATTCAAAAACCTCACCATAAATAACAACACAACAAAAATGTTACACAAAACATTAATAGCCATGCCATTTAATTTTATGGGTTGCTCACAGTTATCACTGATAAAATATAGCAGAAGCTCATAGTAATATAGTACTAGAAGCCTGTAGCTGCATATCTAAGCATTTAGTCTTATCCATACAAGAAGAAATTGCACAAATCCTTTTTTCCCCCTCGCTATTACATTCTATAGAACTGCTCTCCAAAACGCACTGTCAGTCTTTTGCTCTGAATGGCTGTTGAAGTTGCTTTCCTTCCTTTAAAAACGACTTAAAATAAATATAGCATGTTGGAATGTAACTCAATGGCACAGAGTACAGCAACCTATATTTCTTGAGGATGCCAACATTCTGATGCCAAAATACCTCGTAAGACTGGACTACCCCTTGCACTGTAATTAAATTGAATCTACTCCTTGGCTAGGCTTTGTCCCTGAACAATACTACCATTTGAGAAATACATTCTCAGGGCACTCATACATCACCCGAGCAAACTCTGTGTCCATGATGTATTGGTGTAATGCATCATCAGAGTGCACTCTCACTCTAAGGATGTATAGGCATTGTAGATCATGGAGGTAAGACAGAGTCATGATCTACTACTCCGGGGATGGCACCAATCATGACAAAGCTGGGCCAGGCTGGGCCAGCTGAGAGAAGGTAGGCTGGTACTTCAAACAAGAGAATTAGCACAAAACAAAAGCTTATTTCAACAAAAGGTTTGTGCTTTCTGTTGGTACTAAAATGGGCTGTTCTTATTCAATTATTTAAGATCCAGTTTATATCACAACCTCTAACAGCTTGAAGGTGGCACTCCTGGTTCAGATTTCCTTGAGGTCCATTTGAAATTAGTCTTAGTTTTATATTCTGAATAGAAACTCATTAATAATCCAGTTCCTTTAAGGAAGAAAGTATGTTAGTTTTCAGAAAATCTTACTGTCTAAGTGTTTACTGCTTGTAAAATAATTCTACAATCAAATATTAAACTTTTCCTTTAATGAGAGCCAAAGTGTCACAAAAAATAATTTAAAAAACCTAAATCAAAAAATGTAACCATGAAATATAAGCTATGATAACCATTCTGAAACAGGGTTCTGAAGTATACTGTACTTTTTGAAGTTCTGTTTGGGATGGGGAGGGGGGAGTTCCACCTAGAGTTTCATTAAGAGGTTTTGGATGAAAATAAAAACTTTGTAAATATTTACTCTGAAGATGAACTTTATGGTTATTTTCCATGTGTGATTTCTGTAAGTGAGCAGAATTCTGTTTTGAATTTCTAGCACTCAGTTTAGACAGGAAAACTCAATTAGTATTGCAATAGCTGCTTTTTTGAATTGCTAGATGCCCAACTAGAGCATTGTGGTATAAGTACTGGCCCTGGAAATGCTTCCACCAAGTCACTCCTGAAACTCTCGCTTCCAACTGACTTAACTTCCAGCATGCCTGGACAGCAGTGTTTGCCTTCCTCCAAAACTAGTTCTCCAAATATCAGGGAAGAGTCTTCCCATGAGACAGAGAAGCCCCAATCTGTCATTCTCCAGATCTGCCCACCCTTTTATTATATCCACTTTAATCCAGCACATTTCAAGAACAGTTGTTGGGTTTTTTAAATCAGATTTTCAGGTTTTTTTCTAAAACACAATGTACAAAATAGGAGGGAAAGGGAGGAGGGGGCAAAACAGGTCAAGGCACCAATTCTCAAAGATAATTGATAGATAGAATTTGTTTAGATGTCTAGTAATCAAGGGCCAGTAGAGTGGACCAAATTAGTTGCCTGTCTCAACTTTTCTTCTGGTCTGCAGCTTAGACATACATTAAGAAATAATACTGTTGTATGAATGAAATAGGAATTAGGTGATACTTACATTGATGCATCTACATCCTTTTAAAATAACCAGTGATTTAACCTCTAATTGCTGCAGCAGGTATAAAGGTATAAAGGCAAGACAAATCAGATTTTTGCATCTTTTCAACCCCATTAATCTCTGAATGACCCCTTGACAAAGGGGCAAAAAGAAGCTCCAAAGCACTGAACTGTTTTCACATCAACTGAACTTTCCTTTTCTCTCTTTTTATCATCATCATCATCAATTTCCAATGAAAAGGTACATTTCCCTTGCAGGTTGGTAGAGGAGGGGCATGGTAGAGTGTATTATTTTTATAAGGGGCGTAGAAAAAGCTTTGATTTTGCAGTTTACCATGTTGAGGCCTCGAAGTGCTCACTGTCGGAGGGTACTGATTACCCAGCTCCATTCATCAAAGTGTCAGTTTTCTGACAGCCGCTAATAAATATACTGCCAGAACCCCTCACACCTGGCAGCCATGGCACACTGCAACACGCAGCTAACCTAATTTGCTAATTGCTGCTTTCCCCATTAATTTTAGTCCTGTCTTGTTTGGTGTTGACATGGAGAAAAAGAAAGAAATTGGGGAGTGGGAAGCATAAAAATATGTCTGGGATTCTCTCTCTCTCTCTCCCCCTCTCTTGCTCTTTTTGTTCTTTACAATTTTAAAACTTCCATTTAAAAATAACTTCACACTCCTGCACCCAGTCTAGTTTTTAGAACCAAAGTTTGGACTTGAATCATCATGTTCAGGCTGCTTAATTCCTTCCCACCAAGTAACCTGAATCTGCTCACATAACATGATTAACAGAAAGAGCTTTTAAACAAAACAGGGCATCACTCACAGACATGATAAACCCAAGTTCTCACCATCATTTTTAATAACTGCACACTGTGTTGAGGTAACATTCAGCAAGGGGTTGTCTCTTGTAAATGAAGGTGTACTTCAGTTTAGCCATTTCCAACTTAAAACACGGATTGTGGGATGGAGCCATCAAGAGGACTGGAGTGACCATGTTTTTCCATTGCTTATTTGTCTCTTTCCATGCAAGATACCATGCTCACATTCACTGACCAAACTATATTCTCTCAAATGTCTTTCAGAACTGGATTTGGCTGCAGTGAAATCTACCTGTTGACAGTTTGGAAGATTTCCTTTGTAGAAGCAACTAACATATTCCATTCCACCCCTTCACCTCCCACAATATTGCATGCACAACAGCCCTCATCAATCAGTGTCAATTTGCAGTAGCAATCCTATCATTTTGCTATATGTCACCATACTATAACTTGGCTGAAGGCTACATTAAACTCAAACTTCATTAAATTACAAATAATGACAACTCTATTTCTTAGAGTGCTTATTCCACCGCCAGCCCCTTCCAAGTGATCTATTTGGAGCGCCTCCCTGTCAACATTTTCACATTTAAAGGAACTTTCTTTCCCTCCTATTTAAATCTCACCTGTGCATAGGTAGTAACTGTGGGTAGCCCAGATTTCTGTTTTCAATAAGTCATTGTTACACTAGCTTTCTTGCTTTGAATACCTGGCAGCTTGCGCATGTTGAGTCAGCTTGAAACTGCTACCAATCTAGATAAAGACCATAGCAGCTGGTCTTCCTTAATATTTTGACTCTTGACACAAAGGGTAGTTGCTCCATCAGCTTCTCTTCTGAAGGCCACTGGGTCTTCCAAATGGAAGCATACCAAAGTGTTCACAGCTCCTCAGCAGCCTTGTGGTAAGCGCCTTTTGTTCAAAGCTCAGAGCTGTTAATTAAAGACTGGTGATTAATGATTAAGCTCATTGTGGTTTCTAACTCAGACTCAAATACTCCTACGGTTGCTGACTTTGCTCAAGACTTCAGGGTTGAATTCTGCTGCACACACAACTATTTATATATACTGTAAGTCCATCAGAACTGTTTAAAAGAAGAAGAAAAAAAGAAAAGGTGTCCATTTGTGAAGAGCGAAGAGAAAAATTACTCTGGACCTGAAAATATAGAGGTCATCTTTTCAAAGTAACAAAATGTCCAGCTGTCATAAGCCTATCTAAATCAAGGCTCATTATTATTTACAAACCATTTACACACCAGATCTTCTAATGGTGATAATTAAATTGTCAGGGGAGGGAAAATAGTATAAGTCTCTGCTTAAATCTTTTAAAGAGAGCAAGTGAAAAAGTAATGGGCCAGACCAAGCCATTTTGCTGCTTCATGACAAATTAGTTCTTTAGGCCAAGACATTTGGTGACAGTGGAGGCCACCTTAGATGGTTTTAAGTGCCAGTAGTAGAGCGATGATGTGTCCCACAGTTTTGTGGAATCCAGATTTTTTTTTTTTCATTTTTCCAGTTCTCAAGAGAATGCATGGTTGGTTTCTTAGGATTTTTTTTTTATTTCACTTGCTTTTTCAAGCTGTATTAAGTTTGTTTCAGGGTTTATATTACACTATTATATACACTATACACTAATATATATTACTCCATTTTATTTCCAGCATCTTATCCTCCATTTTATTTCCAGCGTCTTGGAACCGGACCTGATTTTCCTTTCAACAATTTCACACTTCCAAATGTCTGGAAACTGCATTGATTATAAATCTGAAACTTGGCAGCAGCAATTAGCAAATTAGGTTAGCTGTGTGTTGCAGTGTCTGCAGACATAGCTAGTAGTAAGTTACCCTCTTAAACCTCTGATGGGCTTAATGCATCTATTTTTTTCTATTTAAAATCTCCCCCCCCCCCGCAAAAGAATAACAGACTCAAAAATAATAACTCTGCCAGTTGTTTAGTTGTTTAGTTTTTCACTCAACTTGGTAACTCCCCTATAACCCAGTTAAGGATGATGTTTGAAGAGAGCCAAGGTCTAGTTTGTAATTCTCAGGTTTTCAATTTTCAGAATTACTTACATTCTTCCAAAGCAAACATCACAATACTGTTTTTCCTCTCTTAGCCTGCAATTTTACCCAGGACTCAATCTTAAAATATACAAATAAATTAAAATCCTGATGAACTGATGCTGAGTTTGTTTCCTAATATATCAGGGACAAGGACGAAGGGTTTCTGAATCAGAATATCTGCCATCAATGTAGATCTTCTTTAGGCAAGTCCCACAGGGTAACTCTGGTCACAGGCTCATTTTGAAAGAAGCTGCCATTTTAATTTGCCACAAAACCACAGAATAGGAACTCTTCAAGAGAATTATGGGAAATTTAAGCCATATTACACATCCTTACTTAAGTCTATCAAGACACATCAAACTAGGAGGACGTTTGCCAAGGGGTCCCTCAAAGTTGAATCCTGTGAAAGGGTATATATTATTTTTCCCATGAAAACAGTCTTTTTTTCTTAATTACTTTCCCCTGGAAGCAGTAATTATTACAGTAATTCTAAACAAACTATTATGTTCATTTCTTTATTGGACAATAAATCACTCATTTATTTTCTCCTGTGGACTCTACAAGGGCAAACCTGGAAAAATTGGTGGAGAGGTTCACAAACAAGATGGCAATGCTAACCTTTCTCAAATGAAGCTGTTTCCAGAATGAGGCTAAGCCTTTAAGAAATAGATAGAGATGTGTGCAAATGAAACAATAATCTTCCAAATATGTATTAACAATAAAGCAGAAAGGAAAATAATGTATAATAAAACATTACCTCCAGGAAACAAAAATCAGAAAAGTTATTAAGAGTCTGTCAGAGGCTCCGTAGTTCCCCATTCTACTAACCTAGAGTTTTGTTAGTAATAAAAGCAGTTTTTAATGTTCCCCCCTCTCAAATGCATAATTTAGTATTCCCAAGAAAAAGGGGGAGGCAGCACAACATTTTCATAAAGGACTATGAAGTTGTCCAATTTTCCAGACCTGCAGAATGACAGCCTCTGAGTGCTCTATAGTAGAAGTCTGTTTATGCATTATGAATACATAGAGACTTTGCAATTCAAAGTGACAGAATTTGGCTTTTGCATTGCCTGGCATTACTAGATTATATTGCAGCAACTACTGAATTGCTAGAGACTGAGCAAGGATGCCTTGGGACATATAGTGGAAAAATCACCTGCCTGAGACCTAATGGCCTTAGCCCAAGACATGCTGTGCCAGCTAATAAATATTTTGGAGAAGGTTATGATGTCTCCTGTTGCCCTAGCTTGAAATCACAAACAAAAAAAAAGTTATGCTGCTATTGCAGTCAGTGTGTGTGTCTATGGGAAAGGGGGGGATTGTCATCTAATACATAAACAAAGCAACAGAAAGAAAGATACTAAATGTAGAAATAAGTAAGGGAAGAGAAACTGTTCTCAAAATGCCAAGATGATCTATTTCTTCTCAGTGATTTATTTCTGTTCAGTACTCTTTGGAACAAAGATCCCTTATTCGGAAGCAATTTGCTGTTCTTATAAGCGGCCTACGAAAGTGAACCCCCGTGGCTTTCTCATTTAGTGAACCAATAATTTGTCCGTAAGAGTAAACAGATCCTGAAAAAGAGGTTTTTTGTTCCAAAATGCATTGGACAAATACCCATCTTTGTGTAATATCAAACTGTATTATGCTTTGCCAGTGTGGCAGAATTACAGAACTCTGCCATAACTTGCCTTTAATATGTGGATAGAGATGAGAAGAACACCGTGTGGTCTCTTTCTTAACTTTCCAAATCAATGTGGAATTGCATAAAAGGTTTTTGTAACAGCTAAATATCTAAGAGAACAAAAATTCAGATTCAGGCAATTCTGTCTCCAAACCTCTCTCAGTTAGGTATGTATGCCACAAGTTAACCTTGGGCCAGCTTCAAATACATACTATATTGAATTGTTGAATGGTCACTATTCTTTTTTAAAAAAACTTGTATTTTTTTTTTTAAAAATGAAGTAAGTGGATTAGAATACCAGAAATAAATTTGGGGAGTGGGTGCCGCAACAATTTGCAATATTGTTCCAATATCTATGCCTTACTATGTTTTGATAGCAGACTAAACACCATTTCCTAATATCTCAATATTAATAAGATGATATTTACAATATGATATTACAGTAAAATAAAAAAGGAGGGGAAAGGCCTACAAAGTTACATCATCTAAAAACTTACAAAATTTGTAATAAAATTGCACAAAAGCGCCTTTATCACTTTGTGGGGAAAATGTTTAAAATGTTGATAAATAACATATATAGTACTGTATTTCATATAACTTATTCATGCAAATAATATGCAGCTTTATCCTACCAGTAACATAGTTCTTGATGTCTTCATAGATTACAGATAGTGAAGACAGAGCTAAAGAGAACACATTTACTGTATCCTTTACATATAATCAGCAATCTAAAGTAATGTTAACAATCCTGTAGATTTCAAACAATGGCAAATAATATTCAACTCCTTACACTCATTTTCAATAGAAAGCAACCAGAATATATTAAACATTCTTTGAGTTATCCAGTATTCACAAACCAATGGTTTAATTGTATTGTAATGAAGATCAAAAGCAACTAAGTTTATAGTATTTAAAATAAATTTCCACTGATAATGATTTGTGTATGTGTATATATATATTTAATAAACGTAGCTTTCATCGGCTAACTGCCAACGTCGTCAGAGTAAAATGCCGGAGATTCGGAAGCTTGCTTATAAGGCCAGCGAGTCACCGGTCCCCCCGTCCCAATTGGCCGTATTGTTTCTAGTAGTCTCGCATCTGTCCGTGTGCTCTTAGGCTCGGGAATTATCGCCTCTTTCGTTGTCACCCTCTTTGCCTGCCTCATTCGTGTCCGAATACCCGTTGCTGTGGGCTGGTCCTTTAACATCTCTTGTCCTATGGCCACCTCCCCATGTTGCTGTATACGTGCCCGAGCTCCCATCTTCAGTTCTTGCACAGGACTCACTGGGGATTTTCCCCTTTCAATGGTCGTAGTTCCTTGTTGTCACATGGGCCAGCAATTCTGATCCCGCAATGAGGCAGGCAAAGAGGGTGACAACAAGAGAGGTGATGATTCCCGAGCCTAAGAGCACACGGACAGATGCGAGACTACTAGAAACAATACGGCCAATTGGGGCGGGGGGGACCGGTGACTCGCTCAATGAGCAGAGCGCAAAAACAGTTGGCTTATAAGCAAGCTTCCGAATCTCCGGCATTTTACTCTGACGATGTCGGCAGTTAGCCGACGAAAGCTAACTTTATTAAATAAGTTCTTGTTTGTACTCATCCTGGTGTTTGATTGTTTCTCTTAATTATGAATATACTGATTCTTGAAAACCAGAATACTAATGCTCATTCAGATTTCAGTGGAATCAGGACCAGCAGTTTTCAGATAAAGCTCAGAGAAGAGCTGAATTGTAAGTTTCTTTTTCCAGCCTGCATTAAATAAGGGAAATAAGGAAAATTTAAAGAGATAGTAAATCTCTTTAAAGCATAATCATCCTGGGAATGCAATTCATCTTAATTACTTTTACCTTATCCTAAATACTTCCTAAATGAAATCTAGATATCTGTCTGCAATCTCTTTTATTGTGTTTAAGTAAAATTTGAATTTGCTTGCTGAGAAAGCATCATATCAAATGGCAGGGTAGAGAACAGGATGCAATCAAATTCCTAAATATGCCACAATTATTACTGACAATAATTTACTTTTATTTGGTTTATACCAACTGATTGAATAACTAGATAAGCTATCAAATATATATTAGTGAAAGAAATTAGGAATGAAAATTTCTGATTTATCCATAAAATATTAATATATCTTTCCCCACTGTAATCCCTTTAATGTTTTCAAATGGTGCAAAACCAAATTAAAAAGAAATGATGATATATTTTGATATATTTTATATATATTCCATTAAACATGTTGTTAGTGATTCAGTGACAGAATGAAACTTATTGAATATGGCAAAGCTCAGTGTGTACAAATCTGACTCAGATTTTTTTCAGCATAAAAAAAAGCTGTTCAATGTTGTTTAAAGCAATTTCATACATTAAATTTAATAAATAAATAGAAATACATTAAGAATCTAATATTAACAAAATCTGAACAATCCTTTTGAGTTAGCCAGAGCAGGATGCACAATTGTCAGAACAGAAACTTCTCCTAATTTCAAAAGTTTAATTTTAATTTTAATGAAAGAAACACAGTTAGTAAATATATAGTACCATATTAGCCATGGTCACCTCAAATACTATAAAACATTATCTCATCAAATCTTAATGAGAATTTGGGCAATACAGCTTGCAATTCTTTTTTTTTAAAACTGTGATTTATAGATCTAGAATCAGTATAGACTTTCCTAATAACAAATAGAAAATTTAGTATTACATTACTTATTTTGTTTTATCAAAAGTTAATATTTCCTTGGCATCATTGCCTGGTACATTATAATAAAAAGAAGTTTCAGAAGCATAAAATTTGTTAAGGTCAACTTTAGCAGAGCTCTATATTTCTCAGGAGATGGGTAGGATGCATAGAGATTAACAATTTTTACTTTATTTCTCTAAAGATTTAATTTTAATCAATTATTGTTATTTTTTTTTTGTTATCTGCAGTAATAAGACTTCACATAAATGCATTTGTGCTGTCCTTTAGCAAAGTCACTGATGTAATGAAGTCTCTCTTAATATGAAAAAATGTTATCTGCTCAGTAAAGAATCATTGTCATTGTATACAGATATAATTGGAGACCATTTAGCATGCTTGTCAGATAGAACTATGAGCTTTCGAGGAATGTGGTCTGAAAAGCACTTTAACCTAGGAATGAGATACCAGGAAATAATCTAGATAGAAATGACTTTTGTGTAGAGAAGGAAAAAAGTACATTCATAATAGATAAGGATTAGTAGAGCATCAGTTATCCACTACATGAAATTCATGCATGAAATCCAGCAAAATAGACAATCTTTCCACCTTTTTTTTCTTTCTGGCAGACTGGAAATTATGTTCTAGAAAAGATCCCAGAAAGTTATATCATAGAGAATATGGCATATTCCTCACTTAAAGATTTCCTGGATCTCAGTAGTGGATTTTTATGGAAATGCATCTACTGCACTCAAATGACAACTTGCTATTCTTAAACTTCAGTCTTAAAATTAAAGACCATTTCAAACTATGGCCTTTAACATTTTCATATGCATAGTCTTATATTACTATGAATTTTGGACATGTACGGCAGATATACTCCCCAAAAGACTATTGAAGGTGATAAGTGTATAAAAATTAGTCCTGCAAAATTCAAGTCATCCCCCAAATACATACAAGTGCCTAGGATAGCTGAGGAAAATCCAGGGAAGTGCGTTACAATCCATTTTGCAATGGGTGACTGCCTTGGTCCTATCCAAAGATATATAGATAGGATCAAGCCCTAATATGTGACACTTTCAGACCCTAAGGAAAGAGGCAATCAAGCCTCTGAGCAAGAAAGAGGCAATCAAGCCTTTAGGAAAGCATCATTCCAGGACTGACATTTTCCAGATTCTTGATAGAAAATCCACCATGTCATTGATGCAGCCTGAAGCATGCAGATGTATTAAGCTCTGTCTGCAGTCCCTCTGCTTAAGAACTGTCAAGAAGCTCCATCCAAGTGATTATTCATATAGTTGTTTGGATAGACTGCTGTGTACTTGGAATGTTCAGCCTAATCTTTCCGCAAAGTGGATTTCTCAATGAATGACCTTGTATTACCTTGTTTCTAGACAAATAAAAGTGTGTCTGAAACAGGAACTTGGGAGAATCATTTTCAGTTCAAATGTTAATATGAATTAAGCCAATTAGCTCAGTGTCTGAATCTGAATGTTACACAGAATGCAGGTATCCCTTAGTATTTACATGTCTTTATAGTTTCAGATATAGTGGACTGAAGCCTACAAAATTACTTTTGGAAGAGGTATTATCAACTTAAAATGCATCATATTTTGAGAATAGACTCACAACAATGTGAAAGTAGCATACTAAAATGTATCACATTGTGTTATGTATGTTATGCTAAATTATGTACATTTGGAAAAATGGACACAAAAATACTATAAATTTTAATGCAGAGTTTTTTTTAAATACGCAAATGTAGAAACCAAATGGAACAATCCTATAAACATACAGGAAATTAAATAATGCATAATAGCTTTGTTCATTCCTTGCCTAGGATTTTATTTTATTTACCTGAATTTAAAAGATTAATATTTTGCTTTCATATTAAAATTTCTTCAGCATTTTTCAATTCATAAATATCATCAATGGGAGGGGGGGAGATTAAGAACAAATTAATATTAGCAAAACCAGAAGTTGCATCTTAAACACTCCCACCCAATCAAAGCAACTAAAATCATTTAGAGCAGGAGTGGGGAACTATGGATCTTTTATGACCTGTGGACTTCCAGGAATTCTGATAGTTGAAGTCCACAAGTCATAAAGAGGCCATAGTTCCCCACCTCTGATTTAGAGAATAAAATAACCAGCCAGCTTCCAAAACAATTATTATAACTGTTGATACTTGTTGAACTCGTCTAGGAAGACCATTTCACAAAAAGAGTTTCAGTCTCTCAAAGGGCAATGACATTAAATACAGTCACTTGTCACTTTGGCTATCATATACCTGTGAATTATTGCATGGAGTATTCAGAGAACGTGAGTGGCTGTCCCCAAATATCTCTTGTATCCCTATTTGCTTCCTCAGCTTTTAACTCAATATATAAACATTCCACTGAAAATATAAGTTAAATCCTTATTCTTTTAATAATGGTCTCAAACACTTTTTATTTCCTTAAAAAAAAAAATTGAATCGGCCCTGCAAGTTACTCTTGATACCCATCACTGAAACTCACTTTTCTCCAGCAAGAATATTTAAAACACGTTAAATTCAGATATATTTATCTGAATAAAACTGAATAAAACCCCAGGCCAGAGTTAGACAAATAAGTAATTCCTTTCAATCTCAGATTAATAATAATAATAATAATAAAGTTGGAAGGGACCTTGGAGGTCATCAAGTCCAACCCCCTGCTCAGGCAGGTAACCCTATACCATTTCGGACAAATGGCTGTCCAGTCTCTTCTTAAAAACTTCCAGTGTTGGAGCATTCACCGCTTCTGGAGGCAGGTTGTTCCACTGGTTAATTGTTGTAACTGTCAGGAAGTTTCTCCTTAGTTCTAGGTTGCTTCTCTCCTTGATTAGTTTCTATCCGTTGCTTCTTGTCCTGCCTTCAGGCGCCTTGGAAAATAGCTTCACTCCCTCTTCTCTGTGGCAGCCCCTGAGATATTGGAACACTGCTATCATGTCCCCCCTTGTCCTTCTCTTCATTAAACTAGACATACCCAATTCCATCAACCTTTCCTTATATGTTTTAACCTCCAGTCCCCTAATCATCTTTGTTGCTCTTCTCTGTACTCTTTCTAGAGTCTCAACAGATTATACTACTGACTCTAAAATCTTTGCAGTCATTGTTACAATTGCAACCCAGAATATTAAGTCAATCAAAGTTACTTCTCTCAAACTAAAGTCTATGGAGCGCAAGTGAAAACATCGGAGATAAGCAAAGAGATGGACAGTTCTCTTCCAAAACCTGCTCTCAGTAAAAGCTTTGTTCTAGTCAGTTTCAGAGCATGAAGAAGAAATTTCTGCCTATCTGTCTGTGCTACTGGGATGAGCCACTTTTTTTTTCCTATATCAAGATCTATTCCTATTGGGACTGTATCATATGCCAATGAGAATTGGACTGATTCAAGCTGTAGCATTCTTTCTTTTGGAGAATATTTCCTATTGTTCTCTTTCTTTCTTTCTCTTTGACATTCCCTTTTCTCTCTGACCTTGTTCTCATCCAGCAGGATGAGATCCTGGATGAGAAATCCAAGTTTCTCAGGCAAAGGAAGGTCACTCTTGCAAGTGGTATGAATTTATTATCTGCAAAAGATGTTGACATTAATCTGAGGGTCACAGATTACCCACAACCAAAGCACATACAGACATGGACCATACTGAAGTTATCCTCTTTCTGACTTAGCACAACACTCTGAGCCACAAAAAAACTGAACTAATATTAAAATTGATCAAGTTTAGCATGTTGCATAAATTGCATCCAATCTCTTGCTATCTTGATTAAATGTGTACTGATAAATCATCACATTGGAACATTAAAAGATATAAAGGAAATTAGAACAGCGTGAATAGGAAAAACAAAGTTAAATGAGAGTATGTTTCAGTCAAATACACCGTCAGAATGCTAACCTCATAGAAAGATTATTTCTGGATTCTGACCCTCTAAATTCAGTTGACTATGTCTGGCCCTCTGCCCTTGTTCTGAGTCAGCTCTAAGAACATCCCTCCAAGCTCAACTTATCAGATTCAAGATGAAATTTGTATTGCATTTTCTCTTGCAAATCATATTCAGCATTTTAGATTTTATTCCAATTCTATTAAGAACAAAATCTATTTATATATTTCATATTCCCAAGCAGCCACATTAGTATTGATATTGCTGCAGATTCTATCAGCACAAACCTGTCTGTCTGATGTTACATCAATACTAATAGGACTTTTCATGTTGGCGATTGCACGGTGGGAATTTGCAGAGACTATTGTGTGTACAGCATAAATATGTATGTACACGTATTTACCAATGTACATACATGCATACAGAGATAGTCAGACCTCCCTAATCAGAATCAGGTTGCAAACTTCATTGCTTGTAGTTAAAGAAAAATATCTATGTTATTAGCATTTCAATAGTTCATACATGCTGGGAAAGTGATTATCCTTTACATCTTCAGAACACACAGATATGCCACAAATGCATTAACAATCCACTTTAAATATTCTCCCTATTTTGTCATATGTATACCTTGCAGTCTTTATCATGTATTCAAACTCTCATCTTTTTTTCTCTTTTATATCTTTCTCATTGTCTCCCTACATTCTATATATATTGCTCTACTCTATACCTGTTTTCCTTGTCTCCCATTCTTCCCTTCTTATTTTTTTAAATGTGTTTCACTTGAAAATTTCTACGTTGTGGTGTGTGCTGCTGATTTCACATTTGCTGTGGGATGAACTTCACATCTGCGAATGGATGACAGGAAAGATTAATAACCTCATGTTCTCCCTTCTTCTTCACTGTGAGCTTATCTAATGAATGAACAAATAAATAAACAAACCCAGGGTTTTTAAATTCTTCCCAAGCAGGGGCCAGTCTTTGAAAGAAAACATTTTACTGGATCTTTTTTTTTTTAAGGAAAGAGGCTTTTTTTAAAAAAAATTAAAACATTCCAACAATTTCTAGTTTACATAGTTGGCATTTTTCCCTTCAACTTTTTATGGAATAAAAAGAAGAAAATGCAACAATACACAACTGAATTAATTGTCCTACTCAGCCAATTCACATAAACATACACATATTCCAGAAAATTTACATGAAGACAGTTAAATCAGGATTATAGTTACATCACATAATATGCATCTACTAATACATTCTCTTCTACTGCACATTATATTAAACAAGTAAAATAGCTTATTTTATATTAACAGCAATATATACAGCCACAGTAGTGCCTCTGTTTGAAGCTTAAATTTCATTAGGAAGAGATTTACACCAGAAGAAAAATTCAAAACACTTGAAAAGAAATAGCTATTCTGCAGCAACCTTCTGCCCCAGAGAGCTGTAGAGGAATTTCTGGGGGGGGGGAGGTTTTTTAAAAAGTGAAGGTTATAGTTGTCACTGCATGATTAAAGCCCCACTCCATTTTTTAACATGTGTGGGGCTTTGACTGCACCACTGAAATTTCCATCTAGACTTTTTTGACTCCCATCTGTGAATGCCCCTAGAGAAGAGTTCTCCTTTGTTACCAAAGCTATTAGCAGATATTCTGAATTTTTATAGCACCTTTGAACATTAAGCAACTTTCTCAATCTATTGAACTATAATCCAACAATCACCAACCAAAAATAATCAACATAGCACCCATAATGTGGGCATACTGATATCCTCTTGGAGGATTGAAATATGTATGTCCTAAGAGACCCCTACTATAAATCTGTCTGGGAGCTTTAGCAAAGTTTCAGAAAAATTATGGTGCTTTGGGGCCATTTTCTTTCATAGAGAATGTAGAAAACAGTAACAAGATTTTGATGTGTTCAAGGTGTCTCCCCTGCCAGGTAAGTATTGAATTTGGTTTTCCTACATTATAACACTGGCAGTATTTCCAACTTACACATGTTTTAATGGCATAATATGCCCAAATGCTTTGGCCACTTCAAAGATACCTGAGATGCTTTCCTATTTAGTGAAACCTATAACAGAGGTTTAACTCACAATAAACCTTCATCAAAAAAAAGTCAAGCATATTTTTAAAGTGGATGCAACTGGGATATATCATGCATGGACCAAAGAACTGGAATTTCTGAATATATTGAAAAATTGTAGAGTATATTGGAATGTCTAAAGGATGTGCTCAAAAGGATGGACATCTGATTCTCTCTATTGGGATTGTAAAAAATATGAGAGTTCATTGACCCATATGATATGGTCCTTTGACATCTTTGACATTTTTCTGAAATTGTATTTTAATGTATATAAAATGTATATGTGCATTTCTGAGGAATTTTTTGAATATTAAAGATATTAATTAGATAACAAAGCTCTGCAATCTGTAATGGGAGGCAGGAATGACTTTGGGAGGCAGGAGGACAAGATGGTAGGGAATGATCAGAAAGAGAGTGTGGGAGAGCTCACAGCTGTATAATGGGCAAAGAAGGAAACTCAGAAAGAATCCTCCCTAACTTATATCAGGCTGTAAAAAAAATGGCAGGAGATTTGTACTTTCAGACTTGCAAGATTCTGCTAATGTAGCCTTATAATAAAGTAAATTTAGCTCATCCATTCTCTTTCTTGTCTGGTATACCTGGAAAGGCTGACAGAATCTGACTGTCTATGAGGAATCATGGTTGTAGCTAAAATTGAAAAAGTTATATTATTCCAGGTAATTAAAGACTGGCTTTTGCAAATGTGTGACATTTATCCTAGAAGGGGCAATGTATTCTTTTTTGGCATAGACTTCATGATATTTTATAATAATATTTTTTGTCTATTTATAATACAGAATTATAGAGCATTTTTTGTAAACCAGATACTATCTATATATTTTATAGACAAGGTAGAATAGCTAAGATTGCTAAGGAAGATCAGACATCATTGGATTATTTTGGGGGAGCAAGTTAAAGATTTTAACTATTTTAAAAGTTATGTAAAGCAAGATACTAAAGGCACTTGTGATCATGACAGTATTTATATAAAATTTCAAGTGTTCAAATTACTTTACTATCTTTCCTTAATTTTAGAAATTTAGTGAACTATAACACAGAATTCTCAGTAATTTTCTCAACACATCTAAATATCACCTGATTTGGGAAGACTGACATACAATATTTTCATATCCCATACAATAACCCTATGAACTACAGTAGCTTAATTAATGAAAATAATCAGCGAGGAGCCTCTTCAGTTACCTTTATGAATTTGTAAAATTGTACAGTTCTGCAATGAAACATCACAATGAATACAACCTCATCGGCATAAGTCTCAGCTCACCCCCATTTACAGTAAGGGTGTACCAGTTTTAATCTACATTGTATGCTTCATTCCCCTAAACATTGCTGCAAATATATATATGCCTTCCCCTTCAGTCAGAATGCAATGACATAGAGCATTTCCTTTTATTTGCTTACCATAAAAGACTAATGATGTCTCCCTGTACTTGTCTCTAGATCGAATAACAGGGCACACTGTTGAACAAAATATCTTTTCTTTAAATGATCTTTAAACTCTTCTTTCTCTTTAAAATATACTTTATAAGAGGTAAAGAAGCAAACTCTGATTTTTTAATTATCTTCACATACTGTACAATTGTTTCAAAAATCATTTTAATATGTTTTAGATAGAGAGAGAGATGAGAGATGAGAGATAAATAGATGAGAGTGAGAGAGAGAGAGAAATGATAGAGTTCTGAAATGTTTTAAGATAATAAACCTATGTAGAGAATCAAATATTTGGACCCTGATACATGTTTCTCAATCTTGCAATACTTACTCATCTACAACTTCCATTAAAACCATACAAGGTCTATTGAACATCCAATGTTTCATATTTAGATGCAAGCAATAATATTTTCCCCCAGAAATTATATCAGGGTTCATAAAATTATTTCTTTTTTCTTTTTCAAATATGAAACTATAAAAGAATATTCCTAGTAAATAATAGATGAGTAATTAAATTTATTTGTAAACAGTATCAAAGTTCAGAAAGGGATGCAGCAAGCTAATATGCATAAAGAATCTGCCTACAAAATTAGCAGAAGCCGAAATTCCTATTATAAGGATTGATTCCATACTCATAATCACACATAAGCACATACACACACATTTTGGAGATTGTATCTTGCAAATCTGAATTGAAAATGCTTTTTATGGAACAAACAATGCCTTTGATAATGCTACTGGCGAGACTTTCCAAATAGATATTTAATTTAGATTGAACAAGACACTTGCTGTGGCAAATAAATAGCAGTTTATTAATGAAAAGTCTCTTTCTAGATGCTTAATGACCATTGAATTTGGCATTTCTATTAATCTGAGACAGTGTTTAATAATCAATTGGCTTTTGTTTATCATGCAATAATGGTCTTATTAAATGGAAATTAAATGCCTATTAGAAAATCTTAACTTAAAGCATCGGCATCTTCTGAATGAGGCTACAGTAATTAATTTTCTTGCTACTTAAAAGAGAGTTGAGTTTCATTGTTACAGTATTGTAATGTACATTACAAAACCCATAATCAAGAACCTTGAGCAGCTGAACATAAAAGGAGGAGTCAGAAGTTTTTAAGGCTCCATTAAAATGAGTACTTAGCTTTCTAATTCTAATGTTAAAAATTATTTGACTGCTTTGCATAATTTTACATTTTAAATAAAAAAATGATCCTCCAGAGGCTTTATTAGCCCACAAGGAAACAATGCTCAGTGTCTCCTTTTATTAACATCAGAGATATTTTAACAAAGCAATATATAATATTGTTAAAACTAGAAAACATCTGAAAATAGGGAAATCCCATAATTTAAATATTGCTTTGAATTTCAAGTTACATTTATTTTTGAGAAGACCTTAGCAAAAACAAAATAAACAAAATTAAACACACCATGAAAATTGTTCATCCATTTTACTATGCTCAACCTAAAGTCAACAACCCAATCTCTATTGCAGCCTGATTTCAAATATTGATGGAAAGAAGTATATTCAAGAATAATTCCTTTAAAAAGCAATATTCCTTTAACTGATTATGCATCTAGTTACAATTTGATCTTGTTTCTTGCCACATTTCAACAAAATAGCAAAGGGTTCTAGTAAATGTCAAATATCACATTAAACTTCTATAACAAAAATAATTCTTAGACATTAATAATTTCATACAAGTTGATCATTAAGGAACTAGCATGTTCTTCATACCTGATAACTTAAAGCAGAATTGTTAAGGAAAAATTTAGCTGCTTAGGAAGGAAATAACAGAAGGCCAAAGATCTTAAATTACCAATAAACATTTCTTAAAGACATTTCCCCCTTGTTAACTCCCCTCCATCTTTCAATGAAATAGCAAGATCCCTCAGATGCGCAGAGTATAGTTATAATTATTTCCAAAAAGAAAAAAAAATCAAATACAAATAGGTCTTCAAATGCTCTCACAAACAAGCACACCCAGTGAGAAGTACTTGTACAATTTTGGGGCTCATTTTAATACATCAGTGATAAAGTCATTATCTAGCCAAGCTGTACAATTTAGATTGGAAATGCATGAATTATGTGCGTGATGTCATAACTGTATTCACAATAGCAGAAACAGATAACAATTAGGCTTGGTCCCTAACCATAAAGCAATACATATATAAATGACTGGGTTTTTTACAACAGAAGTTTAATAATGAATAAACATTGCACTGTAATATACTGCCATCATGTTCAACTTGCCAATACATTTTCTGCTGAGCTTTAGCCACAATTTATTTATTTATTTGATCATATATGTTGCTTTCCTTAAATGTAGCATCTGATTATATGGTCTCGAGGAAAAGAGCCAGTACCATTTAAAAGATTATCACCCTCCAACTCAAAATAATTTCTGTATTTATGATAGGCTAGCAGAAGATAAACAGTACATTGACGTGTTACTTCAAATAAAATGACCCTCATGCAGGCATCTTGAAAAAACAAGGTTTCTGAGAAAGATCACACAACTTATATTTTCACTAATACAGATCATAATATGGGGAGTGGAGAGTGTTTCCTCCAAAACAAAGCTAAATCATTTCTATGTCAAATGCCAAAATATGTCTTCCAAGTGAGATGCAATAATATAACTGCTTGCAACTATAGAATATTTAATAGTACTTAATGAACACTTTCACAATGCTAAATTATATCATTTCCTATTGGTTCAGAAAGGTAATATTTTTACTTTCTGTATTATGAAAATATACTTTGGAGCAGCAGTAAAATAGGTTAATCACACACAATGTACATCAGAAATCATTTTCTTTGCAGTTCCTAACTCAATTAGATAGCATATTTTATTCTGGAAGAAAAAAAAACAATCAGTATAGTCAAATACACAAACCCTTTCATTTACATTTCTATATATCTAAACTCCTATTATGTGAGTGGTATATCTCCTCTCTATATTATATAAATCTCCACAAGTAATCCTTTGATTTAGATTCATTTCTGATTAATGTGAGCATATTTGTATATATGTAAATATGTATTACTGTGCTTTTAACAAATACGGGCGAGAGAGCTAGCAACCAAATTTCCCCAAATAAAATCTTCTAGTGAAAAGGATAATAATTAAATACTCAAATTCTGTCATAACAGCCAGTCAAAACTTCCAGAGATCTAACATGCTCTGCACTTCTTGGCTTTAAAAGGGGGAGGCATCCTTTGAAGAACCAAACAGTTGGCGTTTCAACATTTACAGGATATATAGGAACATTCTCTTGGTTATAACTGACCAGTTTTTAAGGTTTGGAAGCTCTCATTTTAATATTAATAGACCATCTGCTACTGAGATCTAATATTCACCTTAGGAAATGTTTGCTGATTATACTAAAAAGCTGAGTATTCCAAAGGGTCATTTGTCTTCTATTTCTCACTAGTCTTAGTTTAGATGTACTAATTTTCATAATTATTGGATTTCAGAGTATTGTATTCCTCCCTCCCTCCCTCCCTCCTTCCCTCTCTCTCTCTCTCTCTCTCTCTCTCTCTCTCTCTCTCTCTCTCTCTCTCTCTCTCTCTCCAGCATGAGCCAAAGGCATGTGATGTAGCTCTGTTGCTGAATAGGTAGTCATCCAAATTGCTGGTGTGGACAATTCTCTGAGAATAATACATTGTCTGCTCTGAATTTTTAAGTCTGGCATTTAGTGCAGTAAATTAGAAAACTGAGTAAGAAACTTATGATGGTTGAGAAATAATCAACACTGGTACCTTAACAGCACAACATCATATTCTTCATAGGAGAGTACAAAACATTGCATCGAATTAATATTTTCCTTTTGACTGACCAAAATTTAAGAAAACATGGATTGCAGGAAGGACAGACAGACGAATGGATGGATAGACAGACACAGACAGACAGATAATGCTGGCTTTTTACAATGCCTTGTCAAGTTAGCTTCCAAAATGTTTAGTTACAAAAATAAAATTTGTCAAAGCAATGTTAAATATGATCAAACCTGATTTCTGCTAAAAAAATTGGTATATTTGGAAATGTTCCAGGTACAGTTTGGGACATTCTAGTATTTGCTTTCCGATTTACAAAAGTAGAATCTGTCCCTTCAAAAGAGATCTATTCAATCTTTTATAATTTTAAGTACAAAAGAAGTGGGAAGGGAGAAAAAAAGAACTCATATCCCTCCAAGTTCCTTGCACTAGCCTAAGCCATATTAAAATATAAGAAGTACTGGGCACGATTCAGGTTTTTATTATAACCATATAGTTGATTTTATTCTATGCTGACTGATGTTCAGTAGTGAACCAATTAAGTCTGTCTGTCTGTCTGTCTCTCTCTCTCTCTCTCTCTCCCTCTCTCTCTCCCTCCCTCCTTCCCTCCCTCCCTCTCTCCCTCCCTCTCTCCCTTTTTATGACTCTGTAGGGTCTTTCTCTCTCTCTCAATCCTTTCATCTATGCTTTCAATGTTCCTTCTAGATTAGCAAAGGCAGCAATTTCAAAGCCCAGAGTGCCATCTTCTGGCTGTTTTTACTTAGTGAAAAATATTTAAATAATTTAACTATTTAATGGGCAGATGAGCCAAGGAGTCAATAATTATATGCATATGGCAATATGAAATCTGAAATAGGCAACGAAGACTGATGTTCCCTGTATTCTCTTCAAACATAACACACAGACAAACAGACACACACAGACAGATGTTTACTTCTGATTTTTTTTTCCTGAGTAAGTATAATAATATTGTGTTCTGATTCCAATCCACACTTCTGTTGTCCCCAGTTTAGGTCTGAGCCAATGAAGAACACCAGACAGACACGAGGTGCAGATGTTGTTTCCTTTTACTGAAGAGCTTCAGCAAAAGGAGTCCCGGCCAGCAAAATGCCAGGACTCCGAACAAAGGATTAAGAAAGCTTTATTCAATTTCTTTAAAGTAGAAAGTGGGACAAGGCAGGATATATAAGAAATATTATCTAATAAACATTTTAGTAATGATCTAATAATTATCCTATTGGTCTTTAGCCATCCCTATTCTTAAGCCTTGGCTAATGAATGCCCCAGGAGTTATCTAATACACATTCTATTTGCTCCTGGCCATCCCTATTCCTAACTTCTAGCTGAGGTCTGCAGGATGTCTAACTCTTTGTTACTGATATCAGTCTTCTAACCAAATGTTACATGTGTATCTTCTCTGTGAATAAACATCCTTCGTTCTTGCCAGACAGACTCCACAATTACAGGCATCCCAGTTTTCTTTCAAGTGCATGCCATAGCCTTGCTTCCTTTTCACAGACAGCCCATCACTTCAGTAAATTATTAAAACATACCCAGACAGACAGACATCTTGGCAAAACCAAACCGAATTTTAGATAAACATGAATAAAATCTGAGCTGCCAGTGAGTGACCCGGAAAAGGTCCCTGAATTGCAGCAGACAGATCAATACATGCACATGCAGCTACTGTTGAAAAAAATGCAAATTAGTTATGGAGCTGAAAATAAAATTACAAATCCACTTGAAATACTTTGTACTGTCCTGGATACCATTCCTCTAAAGGGCAACCAAAATTATTAAAGGATTGCAACAATTCACACAGGTATAATATCTGATATTCTGTAGCTTAGAAAAAGGTCAAGCAAGGCAGAACACGATCGAAAAAGTGTCCAGTATACTGTATTTGAGAAGGGAAATTATATAAGGAGAATGCTTTTCTATTTTTCATAATACTAGAATTCAGCATCATCCAGTACAGCTAAGTGGTGAGAAATTCCAGGCAGACAATTGGAGAAATTTCATCACATCACTTAAAAGAGAAAATACAGAATTCAGTTTCACATGCTGTGCAATGTCTCTTAAAGTTTAGTTTTTTTACAAAGAGAATTAGAGAAATTCACAGAAGTTAAAACTATATTTATAGTATCTCCTTTATGAGACATAGAAGGGAATCTCCAAATCACAGTGGCTGGAGAACAGAAAAAGGATGATAGTGTTATATTCTGACTTTTAGCCATGATCAAAACAAACATTGGACTAAAAGATAATGACATGATCCATTGCTGTTTTCTTATTTTCTTGTTTCTTACTGTTTTATATTTTATTTATCACAGAAATAGAATATCTCTTTTGTCTGTATGTCTCATGCTAATATGTTTCTAAATACTTGGCTATCTTTTTCCCTTTGTCTCTCACAATGAGAATATTTTAAACTGGAAACATGTCAGCAAAGCTACTCAGGTCTTTCCTGAATGACCCCATATGCCCCTCTCCCTCCCTCCCTCCCTCAAAACGCTCTAGTTCTCAAATCTCACTTGTTATTCCTGTGCTACTCATACTGTAGTTTATCGTTCTTGACAGTTGCATACGGATTGTGTGTGTGTTGGGGGGGTGTTTTTCTAATTTTGTGTAGTAGTTAAGGCATCAGGCTGGAAATGGAGAATCTGTGAGTTCTAGCCCTGCCTTGGACACGAAGCCAGCTGGGCTATCTTGACCCAGTCACTCTGTCTCAACCCTAGGAAGGAGGCAATGACAAACCATTTCTGAAATCTTGCAAAGAAAACTGCAGGAATTTGACTGAGTAGTTGCCAAGAATAAAAAGTAACTTGAAGGGGGAGAGAGAAAGAGAGAGAGAGAGACAGAGAGACAGAGACAGAGACAGAGACAGAGAGAGAGCTGAGAACATGGAAGGGAGAAAAGCTCAAACATAAAATATACAGGATCATTTATCTGAAACCTCAAAATTCTTTCCTTCTGTATAAATTTATATTAAAAAATTACAGAATGAATGAATTATTATTCCTCTCCACTCTTTTTTCCCTGCCACTTAGTCAGTAGTTGGATTTCAAATATAACATACACCAAGTAAAAAGAGGAAAATGGGCCAAAAGACATAAAATGAGGTACCATTTACAGTTATCAACAATTCTGCTTCAGTTCTCCATAGGAAGGAGGGAAATGGAAACTCTATGCTTTCTTCACAATATTCAGTTCTGCCCTTAGCTTTGATAAGATCTTACAAACTATAAATATAATCCAGGAGAGTTGCTATTAACCATATTTTTTTTCACTTGAGCACTACAACAAGTTATGGTTAATCTCAAATTAAGCTGTGCAAATTCCTCCTTGAAGCCAGAGCAGAGGAAGAGGAAGAACCTCACTCAAACCGAAGCAAACGGTTCTGCTTTTACATATAAATATGTCCACCACAAATGTTATGAAAACTACATATCCTCACAACATCTGTACTATAACCAGAAAGAAAGACTGGGATCTGATTCTTCCAATCATTGCAGAGAAGAATTCTGAAGATTTGTTCCACCCCACAAATACGACATTTGCCAAAATTTTCTTCTCTGTGGTCATTAAAAAGGTAGCTACAGTATTACTGCGAGCTATTTTAAGTCACCCTTCTTCTCTGCACTGGAAAAAAAAAAAGCAAGATTGTAGGACTGAGGTGATAGCCTTACTGGCAGAATTAACGGGGATCAGTTTGCAGAATGATTAAGCATCCTTCTTGTCTGATGGTTGTCTCCAACCTGCAAGCAGCCTTTATTCTCATGCTCACCATACATTTTCTATCTCAGTATGATTTCCTGTCCTAAGCGTACACACGATGAGAGAAAATCCCATACACGATTTTTGTTTGGAAGAGATGCTATGGGGAATTCCTTTTGAATTCAAGCTGCTGCCTTGTTATAGTAATTTCTGTCTCACTGCAAGGGCCCTTGAGGTCCTGATACATCATTCTATCATTCAGTGACACTGAAAACTGTACTTTTCAAAAGAGAAACTCCGAGTCTATTTTCAGGTCAAAAGGCCTGGATGGCAATCAGAATCCTCTAAATCTGAACTGAGATGCTTGCAGCTTGGGTGAAATATCACCAACTCTGTAACCCTGGACTGTAAATGTACATATGAGTTTCTGAAAATAGTTTTCAAGAGAAAATGAGAGGGAGAGAAGAAAGGGACTCTGGAGTTTACTAATGTCTTATTTCCCTGCGATTGCAATTTTTCCTATAATCTGGTTCTGAGGGAGTTAATGCACCTGCCATTCTGGTGCTGACAAACAGTTTTTCAGATGAAAATGGAACATTAAAAAAGAGAGAGAGAGAGACTCTCAAAGATTGCACTCTGGAGATTTCCTGAGTCCTGCCAATAACTAGCAGGTACCAAGCACATGAACATTTTTGACTGCTCTATGATTGATGGCGTGTATTTGTGGCTTGCTGCCTAAACCTCTGTTTTGCTTTGTGCATCTCACTTTCAACTTCCCAATCCTCCTCCTCCTCCTCCTCCCCCCCCCCACCTCAGCAGTTTGGAATAAAGACATTTCAGCCATTTGGGATGAGAAGAATGATTAATCTAGTGCTTTCTCTGTTTTGAACTGCTTTGTTCTATTGGGAGTTGGGGGAATAAGTAATCCATTGGGAGGAGTGAAATGTTGCAGCAAGGAATAAAGCCTTTTGTTCAAGATATGATGCCCATGCCAACATTTTTGTTGGTGGGGAACTTTTTGTCAGAAGCAGGAGACATATACAGGTAGTTCTCGACCTACAACAATTCATTTAGTGACCATTTAAATTTTCAACAGCACTGAAAAAAGTGACCTATGACCATTTTTCACATTTATGACCGTTGCAACATCCCCATGGTCATGTAATTTACATTTGGATGTTTGACCTTCTGACAAGCAAAGTCAATGGGGAAGCCAGATTCACTTAACAACGGTGTTACTAATTTAACAACTGCAATGATTCACTTAACAAATGTGGCAAGAAAGATCGTAAAATGGGGCAAAACTCACTTAACAAATTTCTCACTTAGCCACATCAATTTTGGGCTCAATTGTGGTCATAAGTCGAGGACTACCTCTGTAACAAGCAGAACCAGGCTAAGATAATTTGCTGCCTGAGGCAAAAGATAAGACGCTCCACCCCAGCCCTTCTCATGACCAATGCCTGATGTGAATACAGACTGCAACTGTAGTTGAATTTTTCTGAAATATAGATTATTCCATCTCAATTCTCCATATAGGTAGTGTTTCTGCAAGGTTGCCTATAGATACTATTTGCATCCCAGGATCCATTAGTTAAGGCAATGACTTCATCCTGGCTAATGACCTCTAACAGCCTTCTCATGGCCTGGTTGACCAAGAGGTCTGGCCCTCAAACATCTGGAGGCCACAGGGAAAGTTGGTCTAGACCAGCCCTGATAAATTCCCCTGTTCTGTGGAGATTTAGCATATTGTGATAGATTTAAACAGGGCTTTTTTTGTCCGGTACCTTTTTTTGATGGATTTTCCGTAGTTGCGTTCTTTTCCTATTGTTTCCCTTTCTATCCTCGTTTGTTTTTGAAAATGCCCCACTGACAGTACGGTGTGAGTGGGTTCCCCTCCGGCACTTTCTGCCTCCTCTAGGAGGAGCCATGAGGCGCCGGAGCACAACAGCCAGAGTGTGGCTTGATTGGCTGGGTCGGACCATGTGGTGTGGAAGCCGATGGTGGAGGTGAGAGACACATAAACATGGAGGCCATCTTTCACAAGAGAGTGAGTGAGCCTTTCGCCTTCCCTTACAGAAGGGAGAGGTTAAAAAGAGGCGAAGCGAGAGGAAAGAAAGGCGGCTGGCATGGAAGCTTGCCTGACAGCAAAACTTTGCTGTTTCAGTTCCTTAGATAGTTCAAAGGCTGGGATGTCTACAAAAATCTCTTTTTAGTCTTTTATACTTTATATTCAAACTGCAGAGGGGAAGAATAAGAATAAAGTCAATGTCTTGTGATTTGGAGGTATTATTATTAATAATAATATACATTAATTATGCATTGGTCATATGTAAAGGTAGACCTGCAGTATGAGGTTTAATCAGATCTATTTATTAAATTGGGTTTAATTTAAAGGTAAATTAAAAGTAATCTGTTCACTGACAAAGTTTCAACTTTAATTTGTTTCAAGTCAATATCCATATTAAACTCCAAATGTAAATTTTTCCACCTTGTTTAACAACTTCTTAAAAATAATTCAATCTTTTACAAGCAACCAAATTTTGTTTTATTGGGCCAATTTCGTTCCACATAGAAAGCTGACATTTCTACTCATTAAACTAAATGGGTATGCCAGTGGTAAATGTCCCAAAAGATTAATAAAATGCCTTCTTGTAATTTAAAGCCACACAGTGCATGGTAACATTAATAGTATTAACACTAAAAATTGAAGGGTTTTTTTTCAACTACAAAGGTAAACCTTGTAGGGTAGGCAAGGCAGGTTATAAGACGTGTGTGAGTTCCAGCACCTTTTTTTTTTTTTTTTTTTTTACAAAAAAAGCACTGGATTTAAATATCTCCCTGTTTCCAGATCCCATTCCCAGTGAGCTATCTTGAGACATCAATCCTGCCATGATCAACTCAAACTCTCCTTCAATCAGAAGATATTAAAATAACTTATTTCATTTTACTGATTAGTCAGATTTATAGGGTTGCCCATCTAATCACTGGAACTCTTGGTAGATGGAGAAGTCTAAAAAAGATTGTAAAGGTATTAAACCAGATATGATTATAGCCACATTTCTGATATTTTAGTTTAATTGCAGAATTAACTCTGTATGCCCCATTCCATGTTCCTCTATAAGCTGAATTTGAAAATCTAAAAAAGCCTGAATGTGCCAGTACCTGGATTTTAAAAAAATAATGTTTTCAAAAAAAAAAAGGTTTCTTTTCATTTTATCACATGATTCCTTTCTTTAGTTTAAATAACTCATAACTCATTCTATGTGAAAATTTGCCAGTTTATTAGCAAAGTAATTTATTTGAAATCCAGTGTTAGGGAAATACGGTTTGCACTGAAGATACAATTCTACATTCCAAGAATTAGAATTATTAATATGATATTCCATAGCCACAAACAAAACACAAAGCAAAAAAAAATACATTTCCTTAAACACATTTAAAATGAATAACATTTATAGACATAATGGTTACAATATCTAAGCAAATTTATTTATTTATTTACTTCTTCCCTTGTTTCTCTGTTTATGAATTATTTGACCCACTTCAGTCTTCTAGAAAATTCTAAACATTGTGTGCTCTTTTGTGACACTTGGTCTGACTACTCTTAATAAAAGTACTAGCCAATGTTCGTTTGTATTTTATTAAAGTATAAAGTCTTTCTGACATGTGTTAAAATTCACAATCCAAAGCATATGTTTCCAACTACTTTTGCAAAAAACATTTAAAGATAATACAGCATTGAAAAGGAGCCTGAAGGACAGAAAACATTTTTACCAAATCTGTTAAAAACATAAAATAGATCTACTAAAACTGTAAATGCAGTCTATTCACTCTAAAGCAGAAAGAGTTACTCTTACAGACCAGGGGAATCTACAAAGCAGTACAAGAGTGTCACCTACAGGGGGAAAATAAGTCAGAAATATACCTTTTAAATGACTCAAATCGCATAAAGCTGGAGAAAGTCAATAGTTGGAAAAAGGGGAAGAGTTCAAAAGATGCTTCATTTTTCTTAACATAATGGTGTGGGTTATCAGATTGCTAAACTAGAGGCAAAAGTGGATTCTGTATACATTACAAAGAAGCAACCCCTCATTTGTATTACTTTCAACTCTCTTGCACCAAAATCAGTCATGAGACTATTGCCTTTTCTTGTAGAGATGGTTTAAACTGATTCAGGTACAGCCAAAGCATTTCTGAAGAAATAAATAATTCTAATGCTGACTTGAAGAAGTTAATAAGATGGGACAAAGTTGCTAATCTTATGAAATACACAATTACAGTTCCCAATTTTGCAGGCATGAAGCCACCATCAGAACAACTTCCATCAGCTAATTTTAAAATTGGCTCAACTTTCTGCAGAACAGCCTAGTTTCTCTGACTGTGAAGCAGTGAGCAAAAGTAAGTGTCAACTGTTTCTGTGCATGATGAACTCCACCACAAAACCTGTGAGATTAGTCAGATATGTGTCTTTTAATTAACTTGGAAGTGAATGAGTGGGAAGAAGAAGTAGAAAGACGTTTAAGGATTGAATTAAGGAGCTTGGTCTGCTAAAAAAAAATGTGCACTCTTTTGAAATCCTAATTCCCATCAAGATTTACAATTTTCTGGCTTCCCACATTTTATACCAGAAAGCAGAAGCATGCACAGAAATAAATATGTTGTTATTATTTTTAAAAGTGTACCTACACAATAGGCATTATGGCCGGAGATGCCCTTTCTATGAACAGTGGTTTCTGTGGTTATACAAGTCAAAGAAAGAAAAAATAAGGGTGTAAAGTTATAGAGCTCAAGCAAAGAGAAGATTCAACACTCAGCTAGACTGCTGCATCCACTATCAAAATTGGGAGAGGCTAGTTTTCCCCTTTAGTTCTACCACAAGAAGCCTTGGCAATATTATTTGTTTTCAGCATCTCCACTTCCTCCACATAGATATTTAAGATATGCATAACTATGTTTTTTGCCCAAACATGATATTATACGTTTGGTAGAATGGGAAGGAAAGGAAGGAAGGATGGGAAGGAAAGGAAGGAAGGAAGGAAGGAAGGAAGGAAGGAAGGAAGGAAGGAACGAAGGAAGGAAGGAAGGAAGGAATACTGTTCTAAATAACGCAACACTTTGTTTTTAATAAGATTCTGTCAATTGCTATCTGCATCCAACTGCTTTATTTGGGTGCTTTGCTATGACATCAAGTGCACCTACCATTATTGGCACCACTACTACTTTCTTTTTCCATATTCATTTGATCTCCATGTGAAGGTCTTTATATTTCTTTATTTTTTCTAGTTTTTGCTGACTCTTGTAGCACCACCTACTGCAATGTCAATTATCTACACTTGTTTCTTTATAACTACAGTTGTGTTCAGTTTATTATGGGATAGATGTTTATCAGTTTGCATTTGAAAGTTCTACAGGATCTTAACCTTGTTGATCTCAACCACGTTTTTATGAGGGCAATTCGGAAATAAACCTCCATTTTATTATCAATGACAGACACTCACAGATACAGAACTTTTATTATACACATTAGAAAACTACAGGATTACATTACTTTTTGACATAATCGCCATTCAAACTGAGGCACGTCATAACGCCTTACAAGGTTTGAAATTCATTAGTAGTAGTTGCTTGGCACCAAATCTGGGCTATAGGAGGGTGATGAAAAACAACCCAATGGAACTGCTTTAAAAGTTCTTGGGTGCATCTAGCGGTATGCAGGTAAGCATTATTGTAAACCAACACCACACCGGAAATGGTGCCATAGAAAATCCCACCAAATGTGAAGATGCCAAAGGAGTACTGTTAGTGAAGTTCATGGAGCATGGTTCAACCATCAATTCAGAAGTCTACTGTGAAACGTTATGAAAACTCAGACGAGCCATCCATAACAAGCATCGGGGCATTCTGACTTCTGGTGTGGTGTTGGTTCACGATAATGCTCACCTGCACACCGCTAGATGCACCCAAGAACTTTTGAAGCAGTTCCATTGAGATGTTTTTGATCACACACACACACACCCCATAGCCCAGATTTGGCGCCGAGCGACTACTACTAAGGAATTTCAAATCTTGTAAGACATTATGACAAGTGCCTCAATTTGAATGGCGATTATGTTGAAAAGTAATGTAATGTTGTAGTTTTCTAATGTGTATAATAAAAGTTCTGTATCTGCGAGTGTCTGTAATTGATTTTCAAACAGAGGTTTATTTCTGAATTGCCCTTGTAAATACAGTGATTTATTTATTATACTTTAAAATTTTGATGCCACCCTTCCAAATCTGCATTTCAAATCAAACTCATAAACATGAGCTTAAATTTCTTTCTTTCTTTCTAAATTCCAGTGGATATGTAGAATATTAGAATATTCTTTATTGGTGTGTGATTGGACACAGAAGGAATTTGTCTGTGGTGCATAAGCTATCAGTGTATATACAAGCAACAAAGTAATATAATAAGATACCAATAATAGAAGGTAACAGGAAAGATGAGAAGGATAATAATAATACAACCCTACTATATGGGTAAATATCCTTAGACATAAGACTGTGCTGTGGAATTAGCAGAATGACAGCATAAGGGGGAAAAACTGTTTCTGTGTCAAACTCATAAACATGAATTTAAATTCCTTTCTTGCTTTCTAAATACCAGTGGATATGTATGCTAGTTAAACCATTTTTCTTTTTTATAATGAAAGATAGTTACGCTAATAATTCCCGTTTTAAAAATCACCAGTTCCCCATTTTGTTGTAGCATTGCACACAAATCCGTCATATGCTGTACAGGTATTCCTCGACTTATGACCACAATTGAGCCCAAAATTTCTGTTGTTAAGTGAGACATTTGTTAAGTGAGTTTTGCCCCATTTTATGACATTGCTTGCCACAGTTCTTAAGTGAATCACTGCAGTTGATAAGTTAACAACCCAGTTGTTAAGTGAATCTGGCTTCCCCAATGACTTCGCTTGTCAGAAGGTTGCAAAAGATGATCACATGACCATCCCATAAATATGAACCAATTGCCAAGCATCAGAAATTTGATCACATGATCATGGGGATGCTGCAAAAGTCGTAACTGTGAAAAAAATCATAAGTCACATTTTTCAATGCCTTTGTCATTTTGAACGGTCATTAATGTACTGTTGTAAGTTGAGGACTGCCTGTACTTCTGAAAAAAAAGTCCTAATTCTTGCCTAGAGATTTTATACAGCACATGGGAGTTTGCATAGGAGAGAGAATGCATGGCCACAACGTGGAAAATTTTGATAATTGGGGCATAGAGTATGTGTTTTTTCTGGATTAAGAAATATCCTGCCTGTCCTTTTGTCCAGCCAGCATTGTAGTTTGTAGAAACAATTATGCTTGTAAGACAGCCATGATTTAGGATGCATCAGAGCATTCTACAACATCCGTTGTCCATTGGTAGGATTATATTGTTGGCCAGAGCAGAGACAGGCAGGATTAAGGAGGCAGAGTGACTCACGGTTCTAATAAGCATAGCATAGCAGACACATCCTAACATAGATTTTAAAGGTGTTCTTTACAGCTTTGAAATCACCATGTTAAAATGTAATGAGAAATAGAAATGACAAAATAGTTCTTTTAGAGTACACACAAAACCCTGTCTTTTATCTTTTAATAATGTTAGTGATATAAATGTCAAGGAAATTAAAGCTTAAGGCAGTAGAGTGATTTAAGGGAGTTGAGTAATTAAAAAAAAAGGGAAGAGAAGCATGTTTCACTGGCTGTTAATTTGTAGCTCTCCCTTTTCCTCCAAAAATGCACCACCACAATAATCCTAATAGCTGCAATCACAGCATTTACTGCACATTATGGCATCTAAGAAAGTGCTGACTGGGACAGCCGACAACCATTTTGCAATGTAATTCACACTATAACATCAACTCTGAGCCTCTTGCCTTGAAAAACGATGCAATACTTTTTGGGAAACCCAAAACTGACTTACTGATATTCAGCGACGTAGGCTTATGCACACAAAGAGAAAGATATACATATACACAAACACTACTAACTTCTAGCAAATTAATTTTAAGCTCCAAGCAAATGTGTTTATTTCTTCTGTCTTACTAGCAGCTCTAGGTTTGGAAAACATATTTATTTTATTCCTAGAATTCTATGGCCGATGCTGATCTTGATAAGCTGCTGCATCAAACTTTGCTCTATTCTGGTATTTTTAATCCCTTTTTAATTTCAACCATAGGAACATGTATGCAAGTAGCCACTTAAAAGCAGCCTTGAACAAATCCACCTTCCATGCAGAATTTTCTTTTTCTTCCTCATTTTCATTCCCTTTGTTTAGAATAGGAATCTCACAATAAAATAACTCCATCTCCCTCAATTATGCTGTAGAATTGAATTGTGCAAATAAGGGGCAAATTTACCCATTTTTCAGACTAAGTGCAGGCAGCACAGAAAACATTAAGGGATGGAAGGATCTTGATTTATCAGGAAAGGGAAAAAATCGGAAACCAGAAGACAAATTTCTGCATGTTATCATTTTAATCCAACAGTGTTATATATGCCAATGCTGCTTCTCTTTCATGAAATAATTATCATATGTTGTAGTTAAAGGAAGAGTGAATAATTCTCTTAATCTGTTGATTAAGCTAATTTTCAACAGACAACAACACACTTATTGAACATAAATTTAACCAAATTTGTCATCATAAGATCCTCAGTGGCTTACAAGATATAAAAATATAATAAAAAGAGATAAAAAAAAATAAAAAAAAATCCAAACAATCATCAAGCATTGACCATTTTGGCTATGACTTGCAATATACTGAGACCTGGATGAAGGTAGAGCTCCAGTCTAGTTTTTGGGGGGATTTTTCAGTAGTTGTCCAAGAACTAATTTCTGCTTAAATTTTAATATTTTTAAATCAGCCACGTTTGGCAAAGGCCTTCTAGCTAGCTGGCCATAAACCACTATTAATATTCCTAAATTTAGTTGGATGCAAGTAAGTATAATTTAAATATGTTTTAACTGTTCTTAAAATAATTAAAGAAGAAATCAGGGTGATACAAGTAAACAGCACACTTTAGTCTACTTATTATGACCCTTTGATTAATCAGATTGAAGTGGCACCAATCATGACTACAAAGTGAACAAAAATGTACAGATTGGAGAGCTATGTGCAGATTCAGTCAAAACAGTGAATGAGTAGATTAAGCAGAGGAAAGAAACCACTGTAAGACAATATTGCTTTTCTACGTGTTTAGCAAAAAGTGAATTGCCAAGGACAAAGGCACTGTAGACAGTAACCTTAACATGGTGCAATTTTCTGAACTTCTTAATCTGTTAAAATAATTGTGGGAAAAGAAATTGTCTTCATCCTGGTTCATCCAAGCCGGGAATAAATAAAACAACATGGCGACTGCTTTGGGAAAAAGGTTACAGTTTATTGAAGAGCCAGAAAGATGGTTCTTGCAGGAAGGAGAGAAATCAAGGGAGAAGGGCTGAGCACATGTGGAGTAGGTTTTTATACCCTCTGAAAGCCTTTTGTTTGGAAGTTTCCTGTTCCTGTGGCATGAACTTGGAGGCTATTTCCTGTGTCACGTATTCTGACCTCCTGAGTTTAGGTGTGCCTCTCTGGTATTCTTGATGATCCTATTATGTCCTGTCACAGGTGGGGTATGCAGATTTTAGGTCTTTTGTCTTCTTGATTTCCTAGCTGGATCCAGCTTTCTGATGGTTACATCTGCATTTGTATAGGGCTGGCTCCTGCTTTGGGCAGAGAGACTTGGGGGCAGGGTTGGTTTCTGCTTTTAAAAATCCTTTTGAGGAAATATATTTTTCTGCCCTTTTAATATTTCCTTCTCTGAGGGGCTGACTTCCCACATGATAATACAGTAACACTTTCAGACTTTTTTTTTCTTGCCAACACTCTACGGTCAATTCGACAGTTCCCCTTGTGGGTCTTAAAATCAAAGTGGAACTTGCAATCAAGGCAGGCATTCTCAGATACAGACATCTCTCTGAGAATTTTTTAGTCTAATTAATATAAGATCATTATTTATTGTAAGATTGTTAATCTCCTTTTTAATTTTAAAGTAAAGAAGTAACGAAGATCCATGGACATCAACAGTAGTATAACTTTTGTCTCTGGGAGATCCAGAAGAAACTTCGCTAATTGTCTCCCCACCCTTTCCCTCTCAAATAATAAAAACATACACTAAGAGGCACAAGGATCATTTTGACCTAAGTATCTGGAAAATGAGTAAGGAAAATACAAGGCAAAAAGTATATCTGAAGAGTTGTGTTGCATGATTTTCACAAATATATGCCTTATTTTTGGTTCTAAAACAAACAGAAGTCTGCAGTGTGTCCCAAAGGTTTGTCTTCCTTTGGCAAGAAACCCTGCAGAGGGGCATGACACTTTCCCTTTGAAGAGGAGATGCTGGGGACTGAACCGAGACCTTTTGTATGAAAAACAGGCTTTTATTACTCAGAGTCTGGCAAGACAATCTGGAAACAGACTGCTTCTTCCATACAATGTATTTTGTTTAAAAGTTCTATTCCAAATAACACACACACACACACACACAAACTATGAGAAATAGTTTACAATTAGGGATAATAATTATGGAACAGCTATCCCTGAAATGTTGATCTGGCATCATTCCTGTTGTTTTAACTTCAGGTGAAGATCATATTTTTCGCTAAAGCCTTATAAACATCTCGTGTGGTATGGGGCCTTTCACTTTTAAGCATAACAGTTTAATTGTTGGTTTGCAATTAGCTTGCTATCATTGAATTTTCTGTTACTTTTGATGGCAAGGTTTCATGCTGTATTTCATATGTTACTGGTTTTATATTGTCAGCAAATAGATACAAAATTTATAACAGAGTCAACAAAGGGATACATCTTGAATGATAATTCTGGAGATTGGGCAAGGATAATCAAATAACAACCACAACCACCACTACATTGCATTGTGCCTGGAAATGAACCAGACATTAGTGATGTCACTATAAAACAGGAGTAATGCCCATCCAAATGAGGCTTAAAACTCTTGCACCAATGTTTCTCAACCTTAACAATTTGAAGAAGTGTGGATTTTAAGTTGCCAAGCTGCCTGGGGAATTCTGGGAGTCCACACTTCTTCAAGTTTTGGCAACAGTGCCTTACACTTCAGATTGTTCACCAATCTTTGACAGGGATGCATTGCCAAGCTTTTATCAGAGCTTGAAGTGATGAAGCAGGTTTCCTGAAAGGGTTATTATGGCTGCTGTCAGGAGTTTCTTCAGTTTTCTCTGCTTGTGTGTAGATCCTGAGGAGAAGCCAACATACTTTGCAAAGTAGCCCTTTCAAATATATTTGCGCAACTCTACCATTTAGTATACTTACCACACTGCCTGTCTTCCCAGGCATGTTTCAGAGATAGCTATTGGTAAAAAGCTTACAGTTTTAGACAAATGGCCTTAAACTGTCAGATATTAATGTTACTTTCACTAAAATAGCAAATTCTACACAAAATTGTATCTACATAAAACTTATTGGGTTTCAATTCAAAGTCTACTTTGTTTCTCTTGGTTGCAGACCAGTAAAGGCATCTATATGGCTCAGAGCACAAGAAAAGACAAGAGTTTTCTACTTCCACACCACTGGTTCAAGTCTAAAGCTTTACTGAATTAGGGCTATTTGAAACAGGCGGCTGTCTCTCCATTTACTAGTAGTAATCCTCTAGTGCCAGCAGATGGAATTCATGAGCAGGGGGGGGGAACCTATCAGACTCACAACTGGATGTCTCTGTGTGTGCCTCAGTCTCTAGCCTATTACTAATTACCTCATGAGTGGTGCCATTTCATTTATTTCCATTTCTGTGGGCCAGGGCACATAGATATAAGGACTCTATGAGCTCCTAAAGGAAATTCTCATCTTCTAGAGGCTCACACACAAGGGCATATTCACCTGTTACATTTGGAGCAAATGTAATACTGTTTATTTCCATCATATAAGTGGGCTCACTGGAGTGGGCTCACTCAGGAGTTATAAAAGAGTCAAAAGAGTCAAAAGTTCTCAAATAACTCAACATGAAAAAAGATATATCTAATTAGCAAAGAGATACAACATATATAGCTCTATGGTTATATAGATGTACTTTATTCATGGGAGTTACACTCTTCCAGCAGGCAATCATGAGTGAGGAAACTGCAGATAATTCAGCCTATGGAACTTGGAGGGTTAGGCTCTGGGATTTAGAAAATCACCAGAAAATCATCAAAAATATAAGAAAAAAGCAGAAATAAGGATACAGTATAATAATTTCTAATAAAGTATACAGAATTAAATGAATGAAGGAGTAGAACTGCCATCCTTTTCTTCAAAATTCTGGAAATTATCAGTGTTTCCGATGATTTTGCAGTTAGAGTGGGTGTAGCTACATCTTCAAATTAGAGGATGATCATTCTCTGCAGAAACTAAAAGGCATCCCAATAAGGTGTTAAAATAGCTTCTAACTGCCTTTTGAACATGATGCTATAGTCCATCAGGGTGTCACGTTCAAACACATTATCCACCAAAATACTCTCTAACTGCACGATCTCGTTTAGTTTAATCTTCTTGCTCACTTTTTATAAATTTTTGCTGCTCCCTACAAAAGAGTTCTCTGTTGAATTTATTCAGTTCTATTCTGGAAGAAGTGTAGGAAGGGGACAATCATAAAGTCAAAATATACACAGATAATTGGGAACTGGGAAATTGTAAGATTGGAGGCAGATGCAGTCTTTAGCCCATGCACAAAATGGCCAATAAATCAGAATTTATTCCATCAAATTTATTCCATCAAAAACCATAGATACATGAAATCATTTATTCCAGATAATGAGTTCAGGAGATTTATCAGCCTCGGATAACTAAACTGTAGATAACAAGATCCGCTTGTACATTGTTTACAATCCAAAAATTTTCTACAGATTGGTTTCAGGTTCTACCAATATAAAGATCTCCAGGCCTATAAAGACTTTAATCTGGCCTTGCATATTCAATTTTTTCAGCTCCAAGAGCTATATACATTTCATGATCAAGACTATCATATGCCTATTCTCATGTGTTGAGTCATACACCTACACACTACATATTACCTGCTATTGGGTTAAGAAGGTTCTCCAAAAATGAAAATAAAAATGTGGTATTTTGGATTCTATGCAATATTCTTCTTTCATTAGTCAATGTTAGAACTTAATATAATCTAGTTGTCAAACTTCAAACACTCTGAAATCAGCCATGTTTCTTCGTTTTTTGGTTGCCACAGCAATGGGAGGGAGGAGATGCATTCTTATAGTTTAATCAAAACAATAACTTTCCTGTGGGAACCAAGGTCAAGCAGCCTTAATGTTTGGCGGGCTGGAGCTACTGTTAGGAAGCCCGCTAAAGATGTTAATTGGGGATTGTGATTTATGACACACTAAGGGGTGGGGAGTTCAACTTTTACTTTGTAACCTTTTGGGGGGTAACTTTCAGTCTTGGTTTCATCTTTGTTTGTGCTGATATTATGTAGCCATTAAAAGTGTTCTTTGAGGAAAGCAATTGCCTTAGAGTTCTTATTTCTATTGGTCTCATCTATCGGAACCATGACACTAGTGAAGCAAAATGGAATGATGAATTCTTCACAGATATAGAGATAAACTATGACTGCAAAATGTAACAATTGGATAACTTCCATAATTTGGCTACTAATCATGAACCTTTCTCTAGAAGAGAAGTAGAAAAGCATTAAAGATTGAATATGTTCACATTATTTTTCCAGCATTACTCTGAGCTGAACACGGAGTATGATACAAAGAAAGACAGAAATTATGCTCAGGCACATATATTTTCATGGGCAAGCTTTTCACCATAACTATCCTCAGTTGTGGAAAACTATAGAAGTTTTCAACAAAGGCTCACCCAATGGTACAGAATTCATACATGTGACACAAAGATCTAGAATAATATAAACTGTGCTATCAACTATCAGGAACTATAACATCAGTTAAATTAAATGGTCTAAAAAGGGAATTGGGCAAGATTATGGAAGGTATGCATTCCAGAACTACTGTATTGGCCAATATGGCATAGTACCACTACGAGAGAAGCTGCGCTGTACTCTGTTTATGGATATTGCAAAGCATCTGATAGACCAGGATGCTGAACTACATACTTTTGGGCTCTATAATTTTTGAAAGATAATGGCATCAGTGCATTTATGTTATACAGTATATTTATACTAGTTAAGCAAAAACTGCTCATCCACTACAGAGAAAGCAACCGTTCTTCCTCCTTTTGATCAGTTGTACATGATGCCACCATATGGTGTTCTATAATCAATTACAAAGTTGTACTTCAAACTCAGTGCTGCATTTATAATATTACTGTAAGCAGCATAAACACCAATACGGGGAGGGGGGAATGTGTCCTTTTTATAGGGTTCCTGCTGATAGTCCAGCTGTTAACCAGCCCATGCATAGTTTCTCTCTCATATATTTTATATTTAAAAAATAAAACTCTACACATTTTTTCTGCTTTTTTTTTTTTTAAAGTCTTGCAGCTGAAAGGTACATTTTGTCCTGCCCCACTAGGTCTATATAACTATATTAAAATGTTTTTATTAGATGAATTGCATCATTAAATTGCATTATAAAAACTAAAAATGCATCATTAATTTTCAAAAACAATAGTAAATACATCTCATTTCTGATACATGATTTTGCATTTAATTTTTGCCCTCGGCCATACTTTTTTTCCAACAGCCTCACTGTCTCCCATTATGCAGCCTATACAAATAGAGCTAAATTGCCAAAGAGGTTTTTGTGTTGTTGCTGTTGCCAAATGTCTGTAATGTGAAAATAAATGAATTTCTAATCGGCTGTTGCAAAAAGAAAAATTACTTTTTGATCTCGGTTCAGCCAAGCAAGAATCTACCTACCTAGTATAATAGGATGGCAGGGCAATGTATAGGATGAAGGAAGACAAGGCTAGACAGAGATAGACAAGCCAGCAAATTAAGTTAGCACATTTCAGTTCTATGTGAGTGGCATTTCTTAATTAAATATACACAAGTTCCACTGAACTATATAGTCTCATTGCTGGAGGGGCTTCCTATTTAATGTAGCATTGCTTCTAAATAGCCATAGATCACTTATGTTTACAACAAAAAGAATGAAATAAAAGAGCACTCTGCCCTTTCTTCGGGAAACAAGGCTGATAAATCAAAGAGAATAGTGAGGACATGTACATGCAAAATCTGAAACATTTAATGTGGCAAAACAATGTATGCGTTAGCAATGCATTGAAGTAAATAGTTTGAACTCTTCTATAAGGCGTTATATGCTTTATAGATAATCCCAAACTGATATTAAATGGCCATAGGCAATAACAATGTCAAATAATCATTAAAAAAAAAGATCAAGATGAAAATGTACTGGAAAAGCTTTCTTTGTACATTTGTGTACTTGAGACACAACTTTCTACATCCAGCTCATTTTCAAGAAAAGCAAATAAGATATGGCCAAAATATATGACAACCTGGAGGTCACAGAGTTTGCCTCTTATTTTTCTGGTGCTTATTAAGGAGTTATTAATATAATGTGCCCTACAGTATTCCAAGAGAGCCACTGCTTTGTACAGATTATGTATCTTTTATATACACAGTCCTTCTGTGTATTTCTAGATACCCAATTTCTATATTTCTTTGGGTGTTTTCTATAAATAAGGTTGCAAAAATCCAGAGAGCCATTAGAAGACAGCAATTATTATGATTGCTAAGAGCTTTGCTGCCATCTAGTGATTATCTGGTTCTTGTATGGATTTTGATTTCATATATTTTATAATTTTGTTTATTGTACACATATATGTGAAATTTATTTTTCTTTTTAGATACTGGCTTCCCAAAACCTTTGAGAATGGGGAAGCACAAATAAAGTAAAATCAATGAATCAATCAATTTATCTTCATAGTCTTGTAAGACAAATGTATGAGTCTCCTACCTTCCTTGTTTTCTAGTAATAACTATCCAACAATTGATCTGAACAAAAGAAAAAGCCATTTCAAGATGCTTGACCCATTGAAACTAAGGGTCTTAAAATTGCTTAATTGTGGCTAAATGTTGTCCTGCTATATTACTGAATGGAAAGTTGGCTGTAATTATGCACAGACTCGAATTAGTGCTACTATACAAATGACTTTACTTTTTTTTATCTTCATACTGAGATTAGAAAGTGGACTTTGCTAGACAGTTGAGGCCTGGAATGACTTGAGACTCCAAGATATTTATCAAGAAATCCAGGACCTGGAAAATTATTTATTATTGTATTTCCTTCAGTGATATATGATCATTGTTTTGTTTATTCAATAAAGAAGCCAACTTTAATTTGCAACATAAAGCATTTCATAGAGAATCTCTAATTTTCTGGAGAGAATTCAACTCTTCAATCCTTCACTATTAGGCCAGGCTTCTGCAAGTAAGGGCTCTAGGGTAGAGAAAAAGAACAACTGAAAGAAGAACAAGCAGGATTTAATTCAACTTGAGTTACCCTGCCACACAAGACAGATCAGAGCGAACCTGAACAAGGTTTAAAGAAAGAAATGGAAACTGCTGTCTTTTGATGGTTTAAATAGATCTATGCAAAGCTGATGAAATGTATACTTGAAGAGCTGTATTTGTGACAGCCCATTGGTGCATGTAAGTTACAGATAGCTTTGCAGTCATCAAGCAATAAAGCGTTCTGCAAATGAGCCAGCAGAATAGTACAATTTTACACAGCCAGCCTACAATATTTCCAAAAACAAGTGCTTGGAAACATGCTTCTATGTAAGATAAAAACTGCCATACTTTGAGACTCATATTTCACACTACATCCAGCAAAAGTATTTTTATTATGCTCAAACTTCTGTTTCATCAAATTAGAACTAAGTTAACATAACTCATTTATTAATCCTAGCATCATGGAGTAGATTTTAAACACTGAATTTAAAGCACAATCGTTCCTTTGTCCCCATCCTCCATTTTGAAGCCTTAGCAGTCGACATTCTCTGTACCCAAAGTGGTCTTTTGTATTCTTTTCATCTGCTGTAGCAATTATATAACATATAGGAATACTCTCATATCAATTTATCAGTATTGTAAAATAAAAGTACGGAAATACCATATTCAACATTAACACAACTCATGCTTTATTAAGGCAAATGTGCCTGCCTTGTATATGGTAACCAAACTGCATCTCATTTTGAGATTGCAAAATAGGGCCCGCCACATATATAGCTGTTGAGCTGTTTTTGGCACAGCAAATCCTACACTGGATAAATTGAGGTATAGGCATTACCTTTCATAGCTAAGGTTTACTTTGAATCCCCCCCTCCCCACTTTTATCTCTAATAGTTTTTAATCAATGCACTTGTCCCTTCCCTGAATTAATTTGCTGCATTGCTCAGAAAGATATTCAGGATGCATTAAACTTGTTTGCTACCCTGCTGGCAAAGCAAACATTGGGCTCATGCTATATTGCCAACCTTTTGAATTGCTGATTTAGTTTCAAGAAACTTTGCATATTTTTAGAAGGCATATTAATTATCCTAAAGCAGGTGCAAATTCTACCACATGTTCCAATTCCCTTCCCAGTCTTGTTTATTATTATTTGACTCCGTATTGGCAGTCATAAGCAAATTACTCCAGTTAATGAAATAAAAGGATTTATTGTCGCCCAAATTTACATCAACAGTTTAATCATAACACCTTTTCATCTAACATACTTTTCCAAGAACAATTTGCCCCACAATTTGTCAGCAGGGAAAATGGCCTTGTATAAAATGTTGGGAGGAAGGGAATGCTAATATGTACCACCACAGTCTTTCATTCTTCTAATTGCCCAGGGAATTTAAAAGAGACAGACTTATTTACTCAATGTAGGAAGGGTGCCACAATAAATTAATATGATTAGGGGCCTAAATAAGACCTTGACATTGAAAGAACAAGGTGGGAGGGAAGAATGATAAAATCCTAGAAATTTATATATCAGTGAATGAAGAGTTAGGACCAAATATCTCTATGTCAGTAGCAGAAATATCAAAGGAATACATTTAGAATGTCTTTAAGACTCTCTCTCTCTCTCTGCTTTTAACATGATGGCCATTTATGAGTAAGGCATTTTAAAGGAATAAATGACTGGTTATTATTTTAAACTACATTTTTGTCTCTGCAATCACATTCATATATATCATATATAGTCA
The DNA here is from genome assembly GCA_023970755.1 of Azemiops feae. Lineage (NCBI taxonomy): Eukaryota > Metazoa > Chordata > Lepidosauria > Squamata > Viperidae > Azemiops > Azemiops feae. Next base: position 2,884,531 of record JALGBA010000036.1, read on the forward strand.
CCAATATGATGCTCTGTATAAATTGGCTGAAATTACACAAGAAAACCATCTACGAACTGCTCTATAAAATTCATGACAATGAAAAAAGATTGGTCTGATAGATAGAGGGTGCATGGTTTTGTGTGCTGCCTGCATCTTGCGGATGGGGCTTTGCTTGTTTATGCGGCCTGGTTGTTGGCATGCTGTGGCCCAGTACTGGTCACGGACCGGGGTTGGGGACCCCTGGTATAGTGCAACCTTAAACTGCTCCTATTCTGTGCTCCTGCCACCAAACTCTAAGTAGGCTTTTAAGACTGAATTCAGATTGGGATGCTTTGGCATTGACTCATCAGGTGTTCAATTTGAACTACTGGCAACTGTGACTCTACAATGGACAATTCTTGTGGTATTATGCACTTCTAAATTTCTGTACCAAGAACACAGTCACCAATTACTTTCCTTCTATTCCAGCTTACAAATAGCCCAAATTAGTAAGGTTTTCATAAAAGTAAGTAGCTCAGGAAAAGAAAAATAATAATTAAAACAACAATAACAATAAAATGCCCCAGTTTCCAGACTGGCAGGCAGGTTCATAAATACTCCACTACTGGTACACCATAGTAACTGCACAAGAGAGTATTGAATTCCAGAGAGATAACCCTTAACATCTGCAAGAAGGTGTTGCTGCCACTGAATGGAGTAGCAAATCAAAATGTAGGGGGCTGTCTAGAAAACAGTGAAAGACAGTGATGATCTGCACAAGGCAGAAAATCCTACTTTCAACATGGAAACTACAGGAAGAGTTTACATCTGCAGTGAGCTGGGGGCAAGTAGAGGATAATACCCCTTCCTGACTTACAGATATTGTTCATATTCACAATTGGAGCAAACAGGCAAATATGTCCTCAGGAATATAGAAAGGTGAGTTATACCAAGCAAGAACAGCTGTCTTTTTGGTCTGCTGTAACTAATTCTTCAGAACCCATGACTGAAGCCTTTCCCCTCACAAGTGACCAGATACTGTTGTCAGGGGATTCGTGTGCACTGAGATATGGTTTTTCTTTGGGAATGACAGTTTTCATTCTAGATGCACAAAAATATCTTCTTGGCTAGCTTTGGAATGTCACTCAAAGTCTCATCAAATTCCTACCGTATTATACCATGTTTATTCTTAGCTGTGACATTATTTGTTATATACCAATATCTAACCTCTCTTATGATGTCAATACATATTCTCAGTTTGTCCTATTAAAGATACATCATCCTCCTGAATTCTAGAAACCCTATTTTGATGATTTTGTATCCCAAATGCTTACCTAATGTAAGAGTAATTTAAGCATTAAGAGCACCATTTTCTCTCCCACTTTAAGAAAGAGAAATCTAGGTGACCTTTCCAAATTTTATTCATAAAGTCAGTATGGCTTGAGTTACACATAAGCTTTCAAAACAGAATTGAGATTCTCCCAATACCAAATCCTGAGAATACTCGTAATGCATACAATAGTGAACTAAAGGGTCATTCAAGTCTGGGGTGATCTTAACATGAACTTAACATTTGGTATCAAATGGCGTCAATTCTCTTATAATGCAAAAGGCCATATTTTGGGTGCAATCCCTTTATAGGTATTTTTTTTGCCTGCTTTCTTTGCTTCTCTTTCAGCTAAACATTTCTCATTCCACCAAAATAAATTGCCCACCACTTGATTTCCCATACATCACCAAGTGTGGATGCGCCTTATCAACACTACTCTACTTTTCCCATCTATTACCCCATTTGTTTGCACTTTTATCCCATTGTCCTTGCACAGGGAAGAAAACATCCATCACCACCACAGCTGCCACTGTCACAAAGCCGTCAGTGGTATAACAGCCAACATGACAAAACTGTTGTAAAACTGCACCATCTCTGGAGCACCAGGTTAGAGAATTAAATGTTACAATAAAGGTGAAGGAGAGAGAGAGAGAGAGAGAGAGAGAGAGAGATGGAGATGGAGATGGAGATGGAGATGGAGATGGAGATGGAGATGTACTGTATATAGAATAGTTGGAGCAATATTAAACCTTCCAAGTCTTCATATACTTGCCAATTAGCAAAGAGGTTTTTTACAACACTGGCCTTGGTTTACAGTACTGAAAGAAATATTGCTGATTTAGGAAACTAGAACCTTTTGATTCTGATCATTCATTGGCTTTCTGTGATGAACCAATCCTAAGATATGATATATGTTGGGCATCTCTAAAACAACAGCAACAACTATTGTATTAATATAGCATTTCTTGGATATCACGTCTTCTGATTTAAAAAAAATGTTTTTTAAAAACAAATAGTTTTACATTCTATTTTGTACATTTCTTCTATCCTTTTGTCATTTCAGTCACTCTTTTTTTTAACTATTAGCATTTTTAATATGTGGGTCAGTATATGGGCAATAATCAAGAGCTGCTTAACCTCGAACCCATGGAAAGCACAGCAAAGAATATGTTGAAAGGTGGGAGAGATAGGAGGCAGAAGTAAAGGGTTTAACTGTCCTGGGGAGAAGAGAGAATTACACTCTTGTGATCAACTATTTAATATCACTTTAGTTTGGCTTACAATAGGAATTCTTATCTACCACTAAGTGTTGAGCTCAGACAAGTGGGGGGGAGGGTGATTTGCAGCTGAGCCCTAGTCCAGAGAGCCTGACAATATATACATGACCAGCCTCATACATTATTGGATTTACCACCAATATTAGTAAATATATTGGTAACATTCCCAAATCCTGGCTAGAAGCATTTAGCATCAGTAACCTCTTTTTGTTGTTGTTTTGTTTTTGCTGTATACCATATTTGTGAGACAGCTACAAACACCTTATAAGCCAGTGTAGTTAAAATACCAGGCAAGAAAAAAAAGTCTGTGATTTCTAGTCTCCCTCGCCCATACACATATTTCCTTACACATAAAATCCAGGTGAGTGACTTTGGACCAGTACATCTCTCTTCCCACATCTCCATTACAATCCCAAAAACTAAGGAGAGCCTCTTGCCCTGCCCAGTATCCAGTTGCAGGCTATGTTGTCTCGTATCTATTATTTCCTTGCAAAATCTCTTGTTTCTCTCTCTCCCAAGGTCTTCCTCACTGTTCTTTGAACATTTCCCTTTTTTCATTCTTGGATCTGGAAAGGAAGGGAATAATTATTTATGGAACCAATGATCTAATGGCAGCTCTTAGTTTATTTCTATAGGTTAGGATTGCCTGGTCCTGAGGGCAATATGTGCCTGGGTGAAGGAGACACGGGCCTTACTGTATTAAATTTGTGGTGCATATGGAGCATCAGGTAACTTGATGTATATTGAGTGACCCAGTTAGAATTACAACAATTCTTCCAAAGCCTGTTGACTACATGGGAATACTGCCTGGAAAAACTATTGCAACCTGAAAATTGTAAATGAAACTTCTTGGAGTTAGGCAAAGTGCTTATGGTCTCATTCCTTACCCCGTGATTATTCTATTAATATCTCCACCATGCCCCCAAACTCATTCTGTGATATGTCTACAGAATCAAAAAGCTGTAGATGGAAGGATTCAAAACATCTCTTAACGTTATCTTTAAAACATGTTTGGAATACAACCATTCCCATTTGCACTACCATAATAGCAATGATAGAGCTTTCTCCACAGGCAGAGGCAGGGTGGGGGGGACAGAAAGATTTTTTAAAAGTCAAAGATGGCACATGGCCACACCCATGTGTCTGAAGCCCTGCCTCTTTTTACATGCATTGCATATGTGGCCCATTTGATCCCTCAGTTGCAGCTGCTACTTTTACTTTTTCTTTTTTAAAAAAGAGGCACCCTAATGGATTATTCTTTCCATTGGCAAATTTCTATCTGCACAAAGAGAGCAAAGTTGTAGTACCATGTTGCTTCTCTTTGGGAGCACTGAATTAAACTTAATCTATAGAGGGATTTTGTAATGGCTCTGGAGATTCATAGACAACAAAAAGGCAAGACCTCAAATACAATACAGAGAGTTTGGGTACAATTTTTTGTAATAAAGTTGGAAGGGACCTTGGAGGTCATCTAGTCCAACCCCCTGCTCAGGCAGGAAACCCTATACCATTTCGGACAAATGGCTGTCCAGTCTCTTCTTAAAAACTTCCAGTGTTGGAGCATTCACCGCTTCTGGAGGCAGGTTGTTCCACTGGTTAATTGTGCTAACTGTCAGGAAGTTTCTCCTCAGTTCCAGGTTGCTTCTCTCCTTGATCAGTTTCCATCCGTTGCTTCTTGTCCTGCCTTCAGGCGCTACAGATCCAAAAGTTGCTTATTTTGTTGAAAACTAGATTATTATTTCCATAGAGTATACTTTTACAAGACAAATATCACCTCTGAATTACTTTGGAGGAATATTTGTTTGTTTGTTTGTTAGATTTATTTGTTGCCCATTTCAATTTGAAGGCTAGATTCTGGTGATGAAACCAAACAGAGGACTTATTCTAAATACTCTTATTTTCTGATCTGTTTCAGGATTTTTAAAAAAATCTTGCTGGATTAATATTTTTATTAACTTCTTCACTCTACTTATATAGTACTGTATAGTTCATGTATGGTGGAACTATTTAAATAAAATTTGTTGGAATTTTCAACAAATAATAGCAACCACATTTTGGAAATCTACATTGATGATATCTAACATTGACATTCTTTTAAATTTCAGATTATGTATTAAAAAGTAGCTGTAATGATCAGATATGTCTGCTTTTCCTAATCTGTTGCCCCTAGATCTGTTGTATTACAAACCCCTAAATTCTGAGGGTGATAGAAGTTGTGGATATTAGTTATAATCACAGGAGCTGTTAATAATAAATGAGAGGTGATTCTAGGTTGGGAGAAAAAAATGAATGTGTGCATATAGGATGTATGAAATTCTAAAAGTAGCTGTAAAACTTTAAATGATATGAATTTAGGTACAGCAACAGCAAACCTGTTTCTTAAAGGCTGCAACAGTTTACTTCCCTAAAAACTAAGTTCAACCATTATATTTATGAGCAAGAAAAGGTTTCTGCTACTCTATTTTCTTGCTGCTGGGGCTATTATCTACTGCAGCCCCACTGTAATAGTGCTTGACAATTTTGCTCAGCAGGAAATAAGGATTGTTATGGCTAAGGAAGCATGGAAAAGCGTGTGTGTTCCTTTCTCCTAACTCCTTTAGCACTTCTGCTAAATAAAAATCCATTTTTATTCTTAAGGGAGCTGAGCAGAACGATGTTGTTTTATGTCCCAGTTTTTGCCACCAGTGATGTATGTCCCTTTTACAAACTTATCTGTGAGTTTTTGCTCAGTTTATAAGCTAGCGGCAATCTTTCTTTCTTAAAGCTTCCTTCTCTCACAGTCTGAAGGAACCTTGAGATTTCCTGCTAGTGATTTAAAGGGCTATAACACTTGCAGGCTAGATTTGTTTTAGTGTCCATAAAACTCAAAAATTTCATAAAACAATTGGTGAAAATAAAATTACCAAAAAATGATGTACTGCCAGCAGACTGTATAATAGTTACGGGGGAAATGGAGAATATGATTCACTGGGGTATAAAAATGACAATGTATTTATTGCAGTGCAGTGATAAGAAACTAATTTGTCCCATTTACTTTTCAGACAGGGATAGAATTCTGATATTTTTCCGCCTCTCGTTACCTAAGCTGAGGCACAGAACTATTTCAGAGTGCTTGATTCTGAGGGTTTCTTCTGAGTTGCACTGGTTCAGAATAATGGAACTGCACAATAGTTACACTATTTGTAAATGTGACACTATCGACAAGGTTTCTCCATGTCTTGTATCAGACATATAAACCTGTGGAGAACCTATGCCTATGCAGGTGTTGCCCAATCACAACTCCTTATAGCCCCAATCAGAATGGTCAAAGATGAGGGATGAGTTGTATAACACCTAGATGACTACAGATCCTTCACCTACTCTAACTTGAAACAGCAGCTTTATTATGTATTTATAAGACCCAGCTCTTCTGAATAATTCATGGCAAGTACTTTGACCAAAAAACCATTATGGTACAAGAACTCTCTTGAAAAAAAGGCTTGCCTATGTGGAATTGATCTTATCTGCCAAAGAGTATTGAATAGGAATAGACAGGCAGGATTGTGTTCATGAATTAATCCTTGGTTTCAATTTCCAATTAAACAATTGATAATCCTACATTGAACAATCAGTATCAAAATTAAAATTCTTGGTCTGTATAAACAATAGAAAATGTATGTCTTTAGTTCAGGTACTTGACTTTGCCAATAAACCACCATCTGGCTTTTGGAATCTACTGATAGACAGGATGGTTTTACAAAAAATTAACTCAGATCTCAGAAATGTGGAATCTACTAATGTCCATTTTAGGATAAATAATAACTGAAGCAAAATAGTCAAACTCAAATTTATACATTACCAGCGTATTATAGATTTTTTTTATCTATTAAATTTATATAGCTGCCCATCTTGCTGATGTGACTCTGGGTGATTTATAGTGTTAAAAACCAAAAAAAGCAATGCATAGACAACTACAACAATTAATTAAAAACATTAAAAACAATACAACTATTAAACCATAAAAAACAATAGAGAGCACCGTTCATTTCCTAGAAATGTAACCATTTAATAGGCTTCTCCACCAATATGACTGGATCTCCAGGCTAGATGACAAAGCCATGTCTTCAGTTACTTCCAGATGGCCAACAGGATCCTTTACTAAAGATCTTAATTTTTTATCAACCCCATGGAAAGATCCACCATCAGCAAGATATACTGTAGTATTTTTAAAAATACAATATATGAAACTGATTTATTGTAATCTATATTATTCTATATTATAACTTGACAGGTTTTTCTGGCGTACAAGAATATAATGTCCATAGAGATCTTGTTAAGCTGATGATGTTACCTAATTAGGTAATGAAATATCTGCAAGCAAACAACCAAACTCAGAGAGCACTAAGGACTCTATAGTTCAATCCTGAGCTCTTTATATATTCTTTTCTATTGGATCCTACTAATTTTGCCCACTTTTCCTCTACTAGAACTTCTGCCCATTTAGTATCTGTAACAGGCAAGGGAATTTTATAGTATAAATGGGAAATGGCTGAATCAATATTTTGCAGAGATTTAGCAGATGAAGCATTGGACCTAGGTGACTTGAACTTTCAGCTTATCAAACCATGCTAGAAATACATAACACTACTCTCAACTTGACTGCTCATTTTGCCCAACTGATTAAGTAGCCACAGATTGTGTAGGGTTGACATTTAAAAACCTGACGGACCTAAAAACTGGCTACCTCTGAAATGTCTATTCTCATTTTTTAACACTTTTCTGCTCAGTTTTTAAGATTAGCACATGGTCACATTAATAGCATGCCTCAAAAGAGATTCAGAAATAGTACTTTTGGCTTCCCACATGACCAACATCTCTCTATTTCTCATTAAAGCAGCCAGTGTTATTTTTCAAAATTCAATGCAAAAACAAAACAAAACATTGCTTTAACCCTACTTATTAAAATAACTCTTAAAGAAGCAGCATGTTTTTTTTCTAAACAAAGTTAGGCTGCTTTAATGAATAGGAGTGAAAAGCCAAAGCACATCTTCAAAATCATTTTTAAATGTTGAAATCCATAAGGCTTTCTTTTCTTCGAGCCCACATTTATTTAATAGACCTGTTTGTCAAGTCCACTTTTAAAGTTTGGAAAGATTTATAAAACCTGATAACTGATACAGTTTTCTGTTCAGTATTACTCAGTCTTAAATTATTTTAAATGTTATTTTTATTTCTGGGGTTTATTTCAGATTCTTTAAATTTTTAACATTATGTTAGGGATTTTTTTTCATTCAGCAATGAAGGCAGACTTAACCTGGCATTTTCAAACTTGGCCAATCTAATAGCTTAGAAGTAGTTAATGAACAAATAGCAAAAATCATTAGAAAACATGTTTTGCTAATTTAGTGTTCTTTGAAAGTTTCTGCTGGGCAATCTCCCGGCCTCTCCTTATCCAGAGAGTTTTCAAGGAACTGGTCTATTCTTCACTTCCTTAGTCTTTGCCATATTCATTTTTTGCAGAGCCATTTTCATTTGCCATTCCACCCCTGGAAGCCCAAAATGAATCTCTTCTTATACCAATTACAGTACCCATTTTTGTGTTCTCTTTTTGTTCAAAATTAACATTCCAAGATAATGCTAATAGAGGTAATAGTCCACTGTAGAAAGTGTTTGTGTTTTAATCAGAATGCTTCTTGTCTAAATGTTTGTTTGACTTAATTTGATTAATGAACTGAATTTTTAAATATATCTGATTAAGTAATACAATAATATTGAAGTGCATTTTTATCTTTTAAAATTGTTATCTTGATTTCTTAATGGAACATGGAATAAAACAATTCTTTCTTGTTTAAGAATCAGATACGACCTGTGAGTTGCATGTTGAAAACTAGTTGCACTCCAAGAAGTGAAGAGAGAGTAGGGACAGGTGGTAAATTTGATTTTAAATTTAAATGTAACTAAAATTAAAATAATTAAACATAGTTAATGATTTATGAATCCTACTGTCCCAAAGATGCTTTTTTCAAGAGGCAGATGGACTTTCCTTATTTTTCCTTGAAGACATTTTGCTGTTCATTCAAGATGCCTCTTCAGAACTGAAAAAGCTTCTTGGATGAGAAGCAAAACTTCAACAAAAAAACAAAGTCCAGTTGCCTCTTGAAAAAAGCACCTTTGAGACAACCTGACCTGGATGAGTGAGAATCTTCATACATATTAGTACTATTCTTATGTCACATTAAAAATTGTAGCATAAAGAGATCCTTCCCTACTATACAAAGAAATGAACAAAAAATAAATAGAATGTTCTTTTTAACTAGTAACCTTTCATTCTTACAAGCTAAACTGCAAATTGTCCCTTGCTGCTTAGTGAATTAGATTCTGATTTACCATATTTGTCAACTTTCTCTTCCCTGGACTTTTTTTGTACCCCTGTATGTCTTGGTGTTTTGGGAAATATCTCCTTCACAGTATGATAGTAAAGAAGTTTTAATACAGATGGGAATTAAACCAAATGGCTTCCCCATCTTTCCAGTAAAAAAAAAAGTTCAGTTCGCTGAAATCAACAGAAAAAATTAATTATAATAACTTTCCCTCCCATTACTTCCAATGGGACAGTCATGATTAAATCTAACTGGACTGAAACAATTGTAGACTGTGTCTGAAAATGCTAAATTCCATTTTAATTCACCCTTTACAAATTTACTATCCTCATTCTCTTCTTCATATGCGTATAATCTGGCAATATTGAGCACTAAAGGTGATAAGCAGATTGTGTTTATTATGACCACATAAGGCTTAACTTTCCATTGCTAATTAAAACCTGTTTTAAAATCTGAGGAGAAAAGCCCTTGATTCCATCAGTTCATTGATTCCTATTGCTCATAAAAACTGCATATTACCATAAGGAAATTTAATCAAGTGAAGCTAATGGCATTTTACCTGCTGTGCAAACACTGTTCTGTTCCATTCTGTACCAAAATTATCTTTCTCCAACCTGTCATCAGTTGGTCTCCAATGCCCCTCATCCTCAGTCAAGTCCTGCTGGCTAATGTATGATGGGATTTGTAGTTTAACACACATCTACTAACTTGGGAAAGATTGACCTAAAATATTGTTTTCAGCAATGAGTCCTCTTGTTTAGAGAGAGATCATCAGGACTGTGATTGTATTCCCCTTTACAAAACAAAAGAAAGATTATTCTATCCCCTTAACAACATTGTGCCAGTTTTGATGATCAGTTTGAACATGCTGGGATTCTCTCCAGGACCAATATCCAAATTATAAATAAATTATATATTTATTTATTTATAAGATAACCACTTGTTCATATAATGCCTGAGAAATCAGACAAACTGTTCTTTATAGCATTTTTAGAAAAAGATAATTCCTTGTTTTGAAAAAAAAGTCTATTAAAAAGGGGAGCATTTTATACTGTCTGATATTCCTGTATGTGACTATTTCTCCAATATTAGCATATTATACATGACACTTTGTGTAAGGTGTGATAAGTAAATATTATAACTCATATGAGAAATGCCTGACTTTAAATCCCCTTCTGAGTGGAAAACATAATTATATGGAAGAATCCCTATTGCATATCTTTCTTGATGTGAAGTGTTTGGTGATTGGACAGAAATTACTTAAATAATCATTACTTAATTATTTAAATAACATATATTAGTACATATTGATGAGTCAATATTTTATATTCCCAGTCAACAAGATATTCAACAAGAAACCTAGACAATTTCCTACTCCTCCATTCCTGAACAGAAATTTCATTGAATTTACTGGCCAGTGTTTTTGTGTACATACAGTATATAATATTTAAATATCTTTTGATATTTACAACATCCACTAATAAAGTGTGATAGATATGCTATGTCATTTCCTAATATAATTCTAATCATGTTTTCATGCCTTAAATGAAATTTATGAACTACCATATATTTTGTATGAGGAGTTCTTTGTTAGTCTTCAGTGGCAAAAATCTAGTGATATTTTTTCCTAACAAATTTTATTAAAAGGTATAAGTATTTGTGATGAAATGAGCTGCATAAAAGAATATATGTGCAATAATTTGGACAATATGAGCTTGCACCCCCTTCAATTCTTGACCAAGCTAGGAGAGAATAGCAGTTCCTATTATAAATTCCACACAATCTCAGAAAGATTCTGTTATCTTAGCTGATATAAACAGAAAGAGTAACTCCTTATGGCTGGTGAAAAAGCAACAAAAACATCCTCTTCATCTATCTAAAAAAAGTTGCAAGAATTATACCTAAGTTCTCGTGCTATAGAAAATATCTGCACTTTTGCCTATAAATAATTGTTTTCTTCTTCAGATTTCTTCAATTTACATCATTAAAGCATTTCCTTCAATTGGATTAAAAGGTCTTTATATTCATGGATTTATTACCCAAATGCCACAATTCTTATTATCAAAGCTGAATTTGCCAAACTAATAAAAATGCATGTGATTCTCTAGCTGACAATAGCACTTAGACTTATATACCGCTTCATAGTGCTTTATAGCCCTCTCTAAGCAGTTTACAGAGTCAGCATATTGCCCCAATCATCTGGTTACCCATTTTACTGACCTCAAAGGATGGAAGGCTAAGTCAACTTTGAACCGGTTAGGATCAAACTCCTGGCAGTGAGCTGAATTAGCCTGCAATACTGCATTCTAACCACTGTGCCACTATGGCTCTTGTTATTTTAACCTATATTCTACTTGTTTGATTTGAATATAAAATCTGTTCACCACAGTGTTTATAAATAAAGAGTTAGAAGAGAAGAATGCACCAATAACAGGAATGATCTAGAAAATTGTACAGTTAAGGCACAGGTAAACTGGACCAAATATTAAAGAAAAAAACATATGTTGCTGTTGATTTTATAGCAAAAGTAGGTTGAGGTTCATTGGATTTAAAGTAAAGTTGTCTTTACACTTACTTCTTTCATTTTTCTGAAAGTCCAGAATTAACAGTTTAGCTGTGGCAAAAAGAACTACGCAAGACACATGATCCCTAAACACACAGGAATAATCCACAGCTCCAGATAGTTTATATCAAGTTTTTTTTTAAAGAAAAAAGAAAAACTTTAATTATATCTGGTTCTCTAAGACTGCTTGGACAAGTCCCTGCAGTTTTCTGGAAAGATTTTTCAGAAGTGGTCTCCGACTGGCTCCTTCCTAGGGCTGAGAAGGAGTGACAACCAAGGTCACCCAGCTGATTTCATGCTAAGGCAGGATTGCAACGCCTTATTTCTAGCCTGATGTCTTAAGTACTATACTAAACTGGCTCTCATTATACAAAATTATATTAGAAATAATATGTATTCTGTATGAATGAATTTCAATGTAAAAATGGAACATTTAAAAACATCTTCCAGACCTATTTTCTATGAATGCTTGAAGCATTTATGAGAGAGAGAGAGAGAGAGAGAGAGAGAGAGAGAGAGAGAGAGAGAGAGAGAGAGAGAGAGAGTAGTTCTGCAACGTATTTTTCCAGAGAGGAATAGTCAGGAAAGGAACAGGCAATTGGAACAGGAGATCAATACGTTCATTCTGGCATCAGAAGTACTGAGGGCAGCCACCAGGTAAGAGAATTAAAGTTGAATGCAAATTGCATGGTTGAGATTAAAACCAAATAACATTTTATTTGTGTCATGAACAAACACTACTCTAATATTGGGCTGCCATTTTCCTTTAAGAAAAGCAGATAGGGATATCTAGAACCATATTTAAAAACTATGATTAAATATAGGGAAATTTCTGCTTCCTCAGGTATTATTTCTGATTTCATATATATCTTTTTTTTATAGCCGCAAGTAAGCTTGGATAACTCTTTGAACCTTGCCACTCTTGAAAAGTAGCATATTTGCACCAGCCTGACCATTGCTGTTTCTCCTCTGGCTCCTCCTTCTTTCTCTGCAATTGATTATTTACCTAAAACAAAGCAGAAATTAAATTAAAACAAAGAGGATAGAGAGATGAGACTGGAACCCATCTAATAAGGTATGGATTTCCTGAGCTACCATACAGCTTTATAGACCTAATCTCTGAGCCCTGGTGGTAGCAATGACAGCTAACTGATTCCTGCCACAACTCTTACCAATTTCAATAAAGAAAATAAAACTACAGCAAAGCATTACCATGATTTGAATGGCTAGCCCAGGTGGATCAGCAATATTATATCTTTATCCGAAAATATTGTTAACATGCACTATTTTGACTTGCATATTAATTAATTAACTAAAGGTACATAAGGGAAGATTGTACATACTCAAATGACATACAGTCTGGTCCCTAGATTTGGGAGTTTTTTTAAAAAAAATATTCACTGAAATTTCTTTCTGCAGTATGGCATAATTATTAACATCACCAAATATTCTAGACTTCATCATCTTACAATAAAATGTAATGTAATGTACATTATAAACATTACAATATTCTTGTAAAAGCTATTCCATTTACCCAATTGTGGTAAATTATTGCAGCTTTATTCATTATAATTTATGTGCTGACAATCCATAATTACTCTAGGTAGTTTATATCTTACAAATCTTAAAGCAACCAGTAAATATAACAGCAAGGACAGCATTAAATCATCATTCTCCCTCATCCCAACTGATGCCAATTTAGTCACATTTCCTCCTCCAAAGGGACTTTGGGAAATCACAGTCTTATTGGCCATCCACAATGACAACAGGGAATGCAATCATGCTTGGAACAGAGGGGGTAGGCTATTCCAGAACAAAAAACTTGCAATTTTGAAGACCTGCTTTGCTCATGATCCTTTCCATTGAGGGAGGGAATCCATACCATGACCTCTCAGCCAGCATATCTTTTGAACAGCATCCAGAAGCTTCAGTTGGTTCAGAATGCAGTGACCTGCACAATTTTGTGAAGTCTTAGACTTGCACATATATCACCTCTTTTATGGGAGCTGCACTGGTTGCCAATCAGTTTCTGAGTACAATTCAACGTGCTGGTTATCATCTTTAAAGCCCTATATGGCTTGGGGACAGGCTGCTTGAAGATTCTCACCTCTCCCGCATTATATCCACCCAGCTCACCAGAATAGGAAGGCAGGAAATGTTGCAGGTCCCATGTATTAGGAATATACATCTGGTGGAACCACAAAAGAAGCCTTCTCGGTGTTGCCTCTTCTCTATGGAACATAGGAGGAACACAGGAGGAACCCTCCACCGGTTTCAACAGGCTACAGTGAAAGACAGGGTGTATCTTCCCCAAGAACCGGGGCAGCTGTAGCCATACGGTCACCGGGTTGATGACCTGTGCGACCCGGAATGGCCCTAGGTACTTGGGACCTAGCTTCTTGCAGGGTATCCTCAGCCGTAGATATCTTGTCAACAGGTACACCAGGTCGCCCATTCGAAGAGGCTTTTGGGGTCTTCACTTCCTGTTGGCCTGTGCTTTTGTGCTCTCCTCTGCTTTTACCAAAGCCCTCTTTACGTTACCCCCCCCCCCAATGTGCATTATCCAATCCTGGGGCTGACAGGGCGAGGGGTCCCCTTGGTTGTACTCGGGGATATGATTGGCTCCACTTTGTTGCTTTTCCGAAAGGCCCTAAAGAGGTCCTGGTTTGGTCAGCAGGCCTGGAATCATGAATGGATCCTGGAGCCAATCAAGTGGTTGATTTGACTGTGTTGTTGCTGCCAGGGTGGGGAGTGGGGGGTGGTATTTAGTGGATTTTTAAAGTTATAAGCCACCTAGAATCACCTGTATATGAGTTGGGTGGACCTTTGTTTAATAAATAAATAAAGTCTTTCAATAATAGATGGACCCAAAGGTGACAAGGATACAAGTTATAAAAGGCTTTAAAAGTAATAATATCATCTTGAGTTGGACCCAAAAGCCAATTAGCAACCACCAATGGAGTTTCCATGATATCTGTATTACTCTATTATAGCTGTTCTCAGTTATTAAGCAGCACTCATTACAACAGTTAGGCTAATCATTTCATAATACGGATTATATATTGTGGGGTTCTTAAGGCTCTCTGAGCTTGGTTGTTTGCTTGTGGAGATTTCATTATCCATTCATTACCCAATATACAGATAAGCAGGGATCAATACCGAACAAACATTCAGTTGAAAATAATACTTAAATCAAGGAGGAAACTCTATCTTCACCAAAACAGGCAGGGCAAATTACATACATACATACATACATATATACATACATACATACATACATACATACTCTGTGTATGTCTGTGTGTGTGTGCGCGTGTGTGTTTGTGTGCATGTATACAAATATCTCAAATTTCACCCTCATTCACATTGAAGTGCTAATATGTACCCTTTTCTATTAGATTATATATTTCATGAAGTGATAATTATATTGAGCAATATGTATTATTTTTCCTTGTGAACATAGGCTTTCTAAGAAAAAACATGGATTTTAAAAAACTATTCAGAATGTATTGGAGTCTATGGTCCTTCATTTAATTGTCATTTGTATTTAAAGCTATATAGTTAATCTCTATTTAATTGTCCAGTATAGTAAAACCTTAATTTAACAGACCAATTGAAGGAAGGGCCAAATGTTTGTTAAATCCAATTGACATCATTTACATAAAATCCACATCACTTAGACAAAATATGTGATTTATAGACAATTACAAGAGACAATAAGAAGGAAACAAAAAGACTAGGACACATCGCCTCCAGCAGCCTTCATTCAAACATGTGGACTTGATGTATCCTTTTCTTGGATATACAGTATACACAATCACCCATTAAGATTGCTAGTCCTGTATACTGTAAGTATTAAAGTCTTATTCAATGTCTGGTTCATATTGTTTTTCATCAACAATTAAGCTCAGTAGAAAGAAAGAATAATTATTATTAATAACAATTTCACTCCTGCATCATTCTCTAAATATTTTTATGGATTACACTTTTGCAGCTTTCTTTTAATATATCCCTTTGCATACAATTTGTAAACTAAGCATTCCATCACAGAGAAATGCATGCAGCTTTAAGGACAATTGTGTTCTTCCAGTCCACATAAGTTGCTTGGGAAATGTGCATTAGGTCATTTCACCTAAAGAGGAGAATAAAAGTTATCTCCTATCCCAAACTCTGGATTGCCCTAAAATAGGCCTTCACAGTTGACAATTTTAGCTTTGTGATCAAAAATGTATTTATTTTTAAGGGTCTACAAGGCTCTGTCTTGTTTTGTAGGTAGGAAAGGAGCTCCTGTTATTTCAGAAACATCAGCTGCTTTCCTAACAACAAATCTACTCATGAGTAGATCTTCTAATCTGTGCAATATTCCCCAATATTACTCTTGGCAAGAAATATGAGAATGTGGAGCAAAACACTTCTGTTTTGGTCATCCTGGGTAAACATTCCAGCTTTATCAAAATAAATAAATAAATTAGAATCTGAAGAATATTGTTCCTTCTTAAGCACACCAAAACAGAGCGAGCATCAAATTGCCTTAGAATATTTGTACTGAGCAAAATTAAATCCTGGAAATCTAAATTATCTCTCTCCTCCCTTTCCTCTCTCCCACCTGCCATGGCCCATTTCCTATTATATTTTTCCCCTAACAAACCAATAGATTCTTGAGATCATGGGAAGCCATAAAGAATTGGAATCAAATTAAGTCTACATTCTAACTGCATTAGGTGCTGTCAAGCATAGTTTACTCACTTTTCACAGTTCCAACTAGAGGCTAAACAGTTTTGTCCCTTTCTCTCTACTAATCAAAACTGATTACTCCAATAATAGACCCCTGATGCTGAACACTTTATGAAGGTAAATTATGCCATATTGAACAGGAAAGGGGAATGGAGAACTCCCCCAGCAATAAATAGGTTTAAAGATGCATGTATTGATCTTGCTCCTGTTCTTTCTCTTTCAGTGCTTTGCCATAGTCATGGGCTCAATCAATATTTGCAGTGCTGTAATGCCATCTTTCATAATAGCATCGTAATTGGTTGTTAGCACATTTTGTCCTACAATGAGCTTGTACTGGGACTTTACAATGAAGTCCTTTGTCCTCATCATTCCTCTACCTACCCCATCTGCCCAGTGCTATTTGGAAACCAGAGGCAAAGCAGAAGACATCAAATTCAAGGCAACCAATGAAATTCTACACATATAACCTTCTTGATCACCAACTAGTTCAGCCAACAAGCACATTCTGAATATATATATGCATATATTGTGGCCCAGCACATTGATTTTGTTGTAAAAAGAAATATAAATTTAGTATGCTGAATCCTTGGTATTCTCTCTGGTTCTGTTACAACAAGGAGCTTCTATGCATAGGAACTGGATGATATAAAACAAGTTTTCTAATGATAAAAGAAAAAATATGCTAAACCATATTGTGACTGAGGAATAAGAATCCAGAAGTAAGAGCACTAAACTCATATAGCCCAATTCTCTCTGACCTAACATTCATCAAGGGATTTGGACTATACTATTTCAAATTATCATGTTGAGGATGATATGACTAAATATTCCTACTTTGAAACATACAGTATTTCCACATAGGAATTAGCATGACAGGATGTTAGATAAAATTATATTCTTGATATCTAACTATAAGTGTGCATAATGACTTCTGACATAAATGAGTGTTAAATAATTTGAGTACCAACCTTCAATCAAAAGTGGTAAAATCCAGGTATGGCTTTTCTGGCACTTATCCACAAGGAGATCCATATCTTTACTCTCTAGACTGCAAACATGTGGATCTATTTATCCATCCATCCATCCATCCATCCTCTTTAATTTACCCAGACCTGTCAAATGTGAATTAGTCACTTCTGAAATTCTACATTCAACATTTTAATCTGAACTGACATTTTTCTTCTAAACAATATAATTGTTAAGATAAATCTTTGTTAAATGTGACCTTGCAAAATCTAAGCAAACACTTTCAAAATATACTTTTCTGCCAGTTAATTAGCACTATTCCACAAACAGTGTAACTACTACAGTGCATTAAAACATAAACCTATGAAAGTTTCCTATTTTTACATCTTGAGATCCAAGAACAAAAATTTGCACAGTCTTATCACCGCCACAAAATGTAAGCTTACAATTTATGATGAAGGTTTTCCATTTGGAACACATTCATATTCAATATGAATTAAAATAATAAAATATTTTACTGGACTTATTTCAACAAAAACAAACTGGGGAAAACAGATAAATAAGCAAAGAAGCCTAATTTTTATTTTAGATTCTCTTACCCTGGCATTTGGATAGGATTACCAGATATTTGAATAGGCAAAGGAGGACACAAACAATTTGAAAGAAGGTCCAAGCGGAAAGGGAGGAGAACACATTAACTGTTTAACTGCCTTGGCATCTGTGACAAAAATTACAGTGAAAACTAAAAAAAAAAAACTCTCCATGTACTTTCTGCACCATCAGAATAATTGGTTTTTTAATCTCACCAGTGTGCTAGAGCTGGTTAGGAATCAAAACCCTTCAGTATATAACTGATTAAGGCCTTGTCAGTTTCAGACAACTGCCCCAAAGGGCTGGAGGGTACTAATCAAGATTACAGTGGCGGTTGTTAATTTGCAGGGCATTAAGAGACAAGCTCCTCATAGTTACTCAAAAAGCCATACCTGCCAGGCAGAGGACCAGTCCTCCTTTTGACAGATGGCTAATAACCCTATACCTGTCAAAGAATATGAGTTTCTTTATTGGTGCCACAGAAAATTTTCATACTATTATAACAACTCAACTGCATCTTGGTGTTGAATAAATATAATTGTAGAAGTTGTTATCCTCAGAAGGCTTAAATAAGAAGCCTGATTATAGTTACTTGTAGCTTCAATATTAGTAAATTGTTAAGTTTGCATTTGTTGAGATAATGCATTCTATCTAAAATTCCTCACTGTGATTCCTGAATCATCCATTCTCTGCAGTGCTTTTATTTCTTCTACCTAAATCCTTCCTGATGTTGCTAAACTACATCTCCTGACATCCATCCTTCTTCATTGATTATGAAGAGACTGCACAAATCTACTGGTTTCTCCATCTATATTTCATTCACACTTAAGACTACATCATATGAGACAGAAGTTATACAGAGGATTATGTAATATGCTTCCATGTGTCAAATGCTCCATATTGTAAACACCCTGAATTTAGCTCACAACATGGAATATCTTAATTGTAATTTATATCTCAATCATTGGGGACAATTTGGAATACAATATCATAATTAAGCATTTCCTCTTATCACTTCTCCCCTTGTTCCCCTTTTGAAGCTATTTTTATCTTCTCATACACTCACAAAAATATTATATTTCCAGTAGGTATATTATATCCGGACCACAAAAATCAATCCAAACGCAAGAAGAGAGCAAAAGAATGCAGGAAACTAACCCTTGGTTGCCTTCCATATTTTTGCAAGCTTAGACATAGTGTACCTTGTGGAGACACAGTATTTTATCACTTTGGCTGACTATAATTCAGTTTACAGTGGTTGTTGCAGTTCACACAATGACCTTTGCACATTTTACAGCCCTTCTTCTTTCTTTATCATAATTCAGCATTCATAGACTTTTTACAATGCCTTTTCAAGTTAGCTTCCAAAATGTTTAGTTACAAAAATAAAATTTGTCAAAGCAATGTTAAATATGATCCAACCTGATTTCTGCTAAAAAATTGGTATATTTGGAAATGTTCCAGGTACAGTTTTGGGACATTCTAGTATTTGCTTTCCGATTTACAAAAGTAGAATCTGTCCCTTCAAAATCAGTAGTGAACCAATTAAGTCTCTCTCTCTCTCTCTCTCTCTCTCTCTCTCTCTCTCTCTCTCTCTCTGTCTCTCTCTCTCTCTCTCTGTCTCTCTCTCTCTCTCTCTCTCTCTCTCTCTCTCCATTTGTGTAGGCATGTATATGTCTGAGTGCTTTTATGAAAGATATTGTTGGGTTGTGTGTATGCCCAGGTGACACCTTTATAGTTCTAAGTCTTCTTTCTGTAAAGTATTAATAAAACATGCCACATTTTCCTCCAATTCTAACAGCATTAGAATATAATTTGCCTAATATGAAAAGAAATTATTTCTGCTAAAAAATTGGTATATTTGGAAATGTTCCAGGTACAGTTTTGGGACATTCTAGTATTTGCTTTCCGATTTACAAAAGTAGAATCTGTCCCTTCAAAATCAGTAGTGAACCAATTAAGTCTCTCTCTCTCTCTCTCTCTCTCTCTCTCTCTCTCTCTCTCTCTCTCTCTCTCTCTCTCTCTCTCTCTCTCTCTCTCTCTCCATTTGTGTAGGCATGTATATGTCTGAGTGCTTTTATGAAAGATGTTGTTGGGTTGTGTGTATGCCCAGGTGACACCTTTATAGTTCTAAGTCTTCTTTCTGTAAAGTATTAATAAAACATGCCACATTTTCCTCCAATTCTAACAGCATTAGAATATAATTTGCCTAATATGAAAAGAAATTATTCTATGGAAAAGGAGGGGAATAAGGAAAACCAGCAGGATTCAGATCCAGTCCCTGTAACAGTCAGCTGCTAAACTACAAAATCAGACTCTCCTTTTGCATGAGCCGTATTCAGCAATTGGACTCCATATGAACAGACATATCAGTAGCAGCAAAAGGTTTCATCATACATAAAGTACAAACTGGTGGTAACATTCAGTGTCCAACACTAGTTTTAGTATTTGGTAGGTTCTGATTTCTATATGGTGTGATTATAATACTAAAGAATATAAGACCTTAGCAGTAGCCCTTCATTTTTTCACATGCCCAATTGTCTCTCATTAAATTATTGTGCTACAAAGAAAAACATGGAGTTCCAGAATCAATAAGATGCAAAAACATGCTACAACCTATTTTCCTAGACACAAAAACAAGGTAAGAGTAAACTATCTACACACCATCCATCATTTTACATAATGCAGGATGATACTATCCAGAACAACTCCTCCTCTACATCCTGACTTGGAAGCTTGACCAAAGCCAACTCTGAGCAAGATAGAAAATTCTTGCCTACTTTGCTGCCATCCTTTTTTTAGGGTAAGGGACCCTTACACAATTCACACTGTTGATATTAATGGCTGCTTGATGCAGCCAGTTTGTCTACATTCTTTTTGCATTCCAAATTTACACTTACTAGAACAGCATTTAAAACAAGCTTGTCCAACCAGCACCCTGGAAAAACAGAGGAAGTTTGTTATTTACATACATTAACTATATTATATATTTTATATGCAGTCCAAGACAATTCCTCTTCACTCAATGCAGCCCAGGCAAGCCAAAAGGTTGGACAACCATGATTTAAAGTTTGCAGATAGACCAGCAGATAGAAAGGATACTGAAGTGGAATTAATGGCTAAAGTGATTTGAGAAAGCTGATATACACATACACATGCAAGCATAAATGAACAGCTTCCTCTGGTCATTTTAAATCTCTCTAAGTTGCATTCATCTGAACCACTTCAGTTTTGTGTCACTGTATCACCATTACAATGTGTAAAGGTATAGGTGTGATTCAATTTTATTGCAAAGTATGTTCATCCCATTTTCTATACTGATAAAAGGTATTTACAAATGGGAAAAAACCCATAAAGATTCAATAGAATAGTCCATTCAGAAAATTAAGCAGCATATAAATAAATAAATAAATAAATAAATAAATCTCTAAACACCAGGGAACTCCAGATAAATTGCTCAATATCCATCTAATTGTTGGGATTCATGAGTTTATCCTTGACTGGCAAAGAGCTGCCAATGATGGATTTCCAATGGCATGCTATAGCCTGTGTCTTTGGTACACTAGTGGCTTATACTACAGCATGAAGCAGCTGTACAAGTCAAAGCTATGGCCAAATATATGTAACTAAGCATTCAAATCTATTAATTGCTATGGTACAATTAGCTATTACACATCTGAAGAATCATTCATGTGATTCTCTCTCTGTGTATGTGTATATGTGAGAATGAATAATAATAATAATAATAATAATAATAATAATAATAATAATAATAATAATAATAATAATAATAATAATAACAACAACAACAAAACAACAACAAAACAACAACAACAACAACAACAACAACAACAACAACAACAACAACAACAATAATAATAATAATAATAATAATAATAATAATAATAATAATAATAATAATAATAATAATAATAATAATAATAATAATAATAATAATAATAATAATAAAAAAGTGATAACAACTTGACATGGGCATGGCTTAAGATGGGAACCATCAAGAAAGAAACGGAAGGCTTAATACTGGCTGCTCAAGAACAAGCATTACAAACTAATGCCATGAAAGCGAAGATACAAAAATCCACTGACAATCCAAATTGCCGACTTTGCAATGACAAAGTTGAAACTGTTTCACACCTAATCTGTGAGTGCAGCAAAATCGCACAAACTGATTACAAATCTAGACATGATCGAGTTGCTAAATTAATCCACTGGGCATTGTGTAAAAAATACGACTTGCCTGTGTCCGAAAAGTCGTGGGAACACAGGGTGGAAAAAATTGTTGAGAATGAGAGGGTGAAGATCTTGTGGGACTTTCGAATACAGACAGATCGCCATTTGGAACACAATACGCCGGATATCGCAGTTGTAGAGAACCGAAGCGTACAGCTGATTGATATTGCTGTACCAGGAGATGCCAGAGGCGAAGAAAAAGAACTGGAAAAAATTATGAAATATCGCGACCTGGCCATCGAAACTGCGCGATTATGGATGAAACGTGTAACAGTGGTACCTATTGTCATCGGGGCACTGGGAACTATGTCAAAAAACTTCGCAAAACACATCAAGAAACTGCAGCTTCCTGCAATAACTCTAGCAATGTTACAAAAAACTGCGCTACTCGGAACATCTTATATTTTAAGAAGGTACCTGGTTGACACCTAGGATGCTGGTAGCAACCCGTGTCAACCATCAGCACCAGTCAATTTGAATGTTCAGTTGACTGAGGTTCATGTTTAATGAATAAAAGATAATAATAATAATAATAATAATAATAATAATAATAATAATAATAATAATAATAATAATAATAATTAATATAATAATAATAATATAATAATAATAATAATAAATAATAATAATAATAATAAATAATAAAGTTTGGAAGGACCTTGGAGTCATCGAGTCCAACCCCCTGCTCAGGCAGGAAACCCTATACCATTTCAGACAAATGGCTGTCCAGTCTCTTCTTAAAACTTCCAGTGTTGGAGCATTCACCGCTTCTGGAGCAGGTTGTTCCACTGGTTAATTGTTGTAACTGTCAGGAAGTTTCTCCTTAGTTCTAGGTTGCTTCTCTCCTTGATTAGTTTCCATCCATTGCTTCTTGTCCTGCCTTCAGGTGCTTTGGAAAATAGCTTGACTCCCTCTTCTTTGTGGCAGCCCCTGAGATATTGGAACACTGCTATCATGTCCCCCCTTGTCCTTTTCTTCATTAAACTAGACATACCCAATTTCAGCAGCCGTTCCTTATATGTTTTAGCCTCCAGTCCCCTAATCATCTTTGTTGCTCTTCTCTGTACTCTTTCTAGAGTCTCAACATCTTTTTTACATCGTGGTGACCAAAACTGGATGCAGTATTCCAAGTGTGGCCTTACCAAGACATTATAAAGTGGTATTAATACTTCACGTGATCTTGATTCTATCCCTCTGTTAATGCAGCCTAGCACTGTGTTGGCCTTTTTGGCAGCTGCAGCACACTGCTGGCTCATATTTAAGTGATTGTCCACTAGGACTCTGAGGTCCCTCTCACAGTTACTACTATTGAGCAAGGTACCCCCTATATTATACCTGTACATTTGGATTTTCTTGCCTAAATGTAGAACCTTACTTTTTTCACCATTGAATTTCATTTTGTTAGATAGCTCCCAGTGTTCAAGTCTGTCCAGATCCTCCTGTATCTTAAGCCTACATTCCTGAAATCTGTATTCTTGTTCCTTTCATTGCCAGCTATATAATTTCTCTGTCATTTCTCCATTTGTTTATGTTTCCATCTCCTACTCCACCTGTGTGTGTGTGTGTGTGTGTGTGTGTGTGTGTAGATTCTCAGTGATCCTGGTCATAGTTATCCCAAAGATGCTTTTTCAGGAGGCAACTGGACTTTCTTATTTTTCTTTGAAGACAGCTCTTCCTTTTCTTCAGCTCTGTGACTGAGTTGATGCTGCTAACAATTGGTCTGAGTGGTGTTCCTTCTTTGTGGATTTTTAGCTGAAGAAGCTTCTTGGATGAGAAGCAAAACATCTTCAAAGAAAAACAA
This sequence comes from Azemiops feae, assembly GCA_023970755.1. Classification (NCBI taxonomy): domain Eukaryota; kingdom Metazoa; phylum Chordata; class Lepidosauria; order Squamata; family Viperidae; genus Azemiops; species Azemiops feae. Next base: position 2,908,364 of record JALGBA010000036.1, read on the forward strand.
GAAAGTCCAGTTGCCTCCTGAAAAAGCATCTTTGCAGTATGTGTGTGTATTTGTATGTTTATGTAGCATAGCATGAATGTTTAGCCATCTAATGAAGTGGGCTGAACTCCGTGAAAATGTACATAATAAACTGAATCTTTAAGAGTCTCTCTAAACTAGTTATGCAATAATCCAGAATTTTAAGCTACATCAAATTTGCAAGTCAATTCAACATCCTTAATATTAGAAATAAATGATAGTACAAAAGCATGATACTCATGGTTGAAACTAAGGTTAGCTTCTTTTCTAACTAGTTGACACCGACAAGAATAAATATTTCAGTAAATCATTAAAGTAACTCTTAATGTCCTCGTTGGTTTTTTTTGGGGGGGGGAGGGTTACTTCTAGAATATCTCAGAGCCATCCATTCCTTGATGAATTTGGAGTGAGGGGATAGATTCACCACAGAACATTTATTCTGCTACTTAACAAAAGCTTGAAGGGCTGAGAAACGTAATGCTATTTTTATGTCATTTTTCTGACACAGGCTTCTACGCCATACCCTAGCCTTCTTTTGAAACATTTGCCAGATGACACAAAGGGTTGTTGAATTAATCACACAATTTTCTGAATCCAGGCTTGTGCATTGAAGGAGAAGAAATCAACAAATGAATGCTAGCCTGGGTTCTTCCTGTCTAAGACCCCTTGGAAAGAACCTGAACTGCCCAGGAGCATGGATTGTATTCCACATGAAAAATTAGCCCCTTAACCTTAAACGTGTTAAGTGCAGACATGCATCTTGCATGTGCATGTAAATATAGGAAAGCCTCTCTTTGCCTCCCTGTTTGTAGCTGAAGCTCAATAAGATAAATGGGTCCCTCTCAAAGACAAGATACCTATACTACAAATCACCACTCTCTTTCCTCTGCACCTTCCCTTCCCTCTAACCCTCCTCTATTACTCATCCCCTGGAAGAAAATGCAAAGAGTAATAATAATTAGACAAGTACAAATAGCCAGACAGCGATATGGATGGCATGTCCCACTAAATAAAGGGCCGTTACCATACCAACAGGCAGGCAGAGTGCTGATCTAACAGTGTTTGTTGGCGCTGAAGCAGTGGCACATCATCCGTTATCCGACAACTTAGGTCTGAGATACGAAACATTGTCCCATTCCACATGCCCCTTCAGCATAAGGCACAGAAAACTACAGGGATAGAGAAAAGGACTGCCAATATATATAAATAAACACCACTGATAGCAGATTTGCTTAGAACCATTTAGTCCAGTCAGGCCTGGAAACATGGGATGCTTAGAAGAACCTGCTTCATGTTAATATGGAAGAACAAAATACTAAAGAGCAACCAAGTAAAAAAGTTAGCTGATAAACAAAATGATATTTCATTGCCTGACTTGTTTTCAAATTGCTTAAAAACAAAGGTTTCTATAAGGTATAAAATGCAGAACCAATCTTTTTTTAAAGAATTCTGCAAACACATTAAATTAAATTCAAAATGCAAGCTAACATGTGAAGACAACATATTGTCGCATCTCAACTTTGTTCATTTTCTTTTTTCTTTTCCTTGTTTAACTCACAAAACAGTGCCATAAATAGAAGGCATAAAAAGGGCTGAACCTGGGAACAATAATGCAGTATCTGAATTAACTATGGACTTTTGCTGAACTTAACTGGCATATTACAGAACAATTAGCTATAATGACAAGAATGGTTAGTTACCTGCTATATTTAAAATGTTGCTGATTCAGTCAAAACTGTACTGATCTCCCCCCAATGCCACTTTCTGAAGGAAATTGAGAACACTAGAAATAGGCAAGGATCACAGTACAGAAGGAACAAGGGTGACAACGAGCCAAAAAGGCCAATGCAGTGAATCTATCTCCTTACTCAAATTCATCAAGGAATTGACAGCTCTGAGATATCCGAGAAGTAATTCCACCACCCCAGAAAACAATGAAGACATTAAGACTAACTTTAATGGTTTACTGTAATATTTCTTCTTGTATGTGTCAACTAGTTGAAAAAGTAGTTAACCTTAGGTTTAACAATCACTCCTTTGTGCTATCATGTGCATACTCTTTTTTAAAAATTATAAATACATTTTTATTTTTCAACAATATTATTGTTTTTATATTGCTTAGGTCTGAGGTCTAAAATTACCTTGTTGCACTTATAGTGTCTTGTATCTTCGTTCCAACCCTACTGAATCACTAATCCAAACAGGATGACTGGGTAGCACTGCATTAAATACAGATTCGTACATTACATAGAATCAGGGACAATAAAGAGGGTCCAGATGTCGTAGGACTTCTCTCTTTACAGTCTAGTCTGGAAAAAACTAAATTAAGGCATGACTCTAAGAGCTGTGATTACAAGTATTTATTAGAAGAAAGGTTAAGTTACAATCCAAAAATTGTACAAGGTATTCTTTCCAATGTCATCTTTATATAGACAATGTATGCCAGCAAATCCTGAGTCTGTCTTTTCCTGTTTTGTTTTGTTTTTGAGATGGGGAGAAGGTTGCCTCATTTGTGAAGAGAAAGTATGTGGATGTCCTCAATGTTTGGATAGCTGCTTTTCCTTTTGTCACTTGGAAAAACAACTAACTTTCACACATGAATGTAATCACAACAGAGATATGCCCTCTTTCAATCCTGATTGCTACTAGAGAAGTGTAACATTCAAGCTGATTTTATATATGTGCTTAATGCTGTTCCAAAAAGAGATTGGCTCAGAGACCAATCCCATAAAAGAACTGTTCTCCTTCTTCACCTACCATCTCCCCCAGCCTCAGCATCTGGGACACACAGACGGTAAAAGAATGGAGTGAATGGAGGAGAGTGATGGGTAAACCTGCAATCCTAGCCATCTGTCAACCATTGCCAAGTGCTGTGAGTGGCAGATGATTTTCTGTCAGTTGGAATGTGAAGAAGACAGTCTTCCCTCCATAGGAAAAGAGCATAAATCAGAACAGAACAATTTAAACTGGTAAACATCTAAAGTGGTTTTCTTTTCTGCTAGCTTAGAGTACTGTAGAACATTTTAACTGAGTCCTTTATGAGCTGCCATATAAAAGTATACCTCACTTCCTGGCATCTAGTAAGATTAGTAAATGCAATCAAAACATCTTTTTTTTAAAAAAAAAATTCTACTCAACTTGTGCACAGGGAGAAAATTTGGGGCATATGCTAAAATATTGATGATTGTGAGCATGCATTATTAACTTTGTTATTATTAACAATTAACTTTTATTGCTGCTGATTATATGCATCTATGACTAGTATGATGTTCTGATGAAGCTAGATATCTAGAAGGACAATATAGGCAGGTGATACTAATGTTGGGATTTGCTGGCTGTCCAACATACTTCTCATAGCATTCCCCCCTCCCCACCGCAAATAATATTTTCTCCTCTGTTGGTATCTGATGCCGCACCTGCATGGTATAAATGTCTTGTGAAGGTAGAATTTAGCAACATTTATGTGAGTGGAAAATGATGTGTAGGGACTTCTTTGCTGTGCAGTGCAACCTTATCTGACTCAAGCTTAGGAAGCAGATAGAATATTAAGTCTGGTTTTGCAGATTGTATTTCCACATTTCCTGTCCGCTGAGTCAGGGCATCTTAACTGTGATAAAGAAAAAAAAATAGGTCTTAAACAAATGGTGACCTTAATAAATAATGACTATATAAAAGGCCAATTGTAAGGCAATCCAGAAAAAGGTGAGAAATAAAATGAAGTTGCTTTCAGTTAATGTGCCTGAAAAACAGGTGCTGCAAACTAGACTTGTGCAAATTACTTCTGACCACCACTTGGCTTTTTATATTTATGTTGAACAGAATAACAGAGTTGGAAGGGACTTAGGTCTTCTAGTCCAACCCCATGCTCAAGCAGGAGACCCTATACCATTCCAGACAAACGGCTAGGAGTCTCTTCTTAAAAATCTCCAGTGATGAAGCGCCCACAACTTCTGAAGGCAAGTCATTCCACTGGTTAATTGTTCTCACTGTCAGGAAATTTCTCCTTAGTTCTAGGTTGGTCCTCTCTTTGATTAGTTTCCATCCATTGTTTATTGCCTTGCTTTTGGTGCTTTGGAAAATAGGTTGACCCCCTCTTTGTGGCAGTCCCTTAAATATTGAAACACTGCTTTCCTAGATTCACTGATGGTTATTAGGATTCATAATTTAAATAAGATTATGCATACTTAAATGAAGAATTGTAAAATGAGAGCTGCTGGGTCCCTGACTTATTTTTTTACACCTTTTCTGAAAGCAAAATCTTTAGATAGCTTTACTACCAGCTGTATGTCTGGGTTAGCCCCAAGTAAGCATCAGTGAGTAGTTCCTGCCTTTGCCAACAATACAAGAATGAAAAGAAGCACTGACACATTAATTATACATGAAGGAATCAAGCTGGGACAGTTACAACTCTACCAGCATATTTTGAGATAAAGGCCCTAGATTTCAGGTCACTTAAATGGCTATTGCTTCAAGAAGAAGGAAAAACATTATCTGTCATGCTCAAATAAATCTTCTGTCCACTTGACCTGTCAAATGGAGGTGGGAGGATGAAGGAACAGGACTGTTCCTGTGCAGTAGACAAGCTCACCTAATTGCTAATAAAACATAGTAAAGTCAAAGGGCATTTTAACTCTATATGAACAACTTTAAAATATATATACTTAAATTCTGTAATTCATTAACTTAAAAATTAATGGAAGGAAAAGCTTTCTGTTCTGTTTTCTCCTCCCTAACTTTGTATAAGCCAATACTTCAACCAGCAGAGTTGTTCCTGATCCTCGTCTGAGATACAGCCAAGTTCTTAAGGAGTGTTTTAGTAACAGAACAAGAAACTCAGAATAATATTCTCAGAAGCAGTGCTTTTTTTTTTGTCATAGAACGCACCGGAACGGAGTTCCAGTGTTGTGGTCCGAAGGAAGAAGCATTCCAAGAAACCTGAGACATTATTTTCCCTTTTAGATACTTTATTTTGCATTTCTTCCCAGGAGTTCTGCAACAATACTTTGGCACATTACAAAGCGGATGCCAGAATCTGGATTTCTCTGGCTTGCGTCTAGCTTATCTTGCTAAACTCCTCCCTTACTGTGATAATTTACATCTTCCAATTAGGCTGGAGGCCAAAGATTCACTTCCCTTCCCTGTCTCCCGCTTTTCTTCACAAATCTCCTCCCTTTGTATGTCATCTGATTTAACTCCAAAAATATCAAACAGTTCTGCATATCTTGTCAATGCAATATCCCATATTAACAGCGTTGACATCCAGCACCTTTTTTTGAAGGATTTTCCAAGTTTTAAAAGTAACTTTTGAAAATTTGATGTTTGGTCCACATGGACTTGAATCACCCTGTCAAGCGTAACAGGTCGGCGGCAAAATCATTAAAACGGTGCACGCGGGCTGCTTGTGTGTCAAGTATGATGCATGCGTACTTCATCCACGCTGGTTGTGATGGTGCTGCTCAGCTTGTGGCACTGCTCGGCTTATGATTGGTCGTGTGGTCGCAAGCTGAGTACTTACTGCGGGCGGCAACCGTTATGTTTCATTACACAATTGACGTGTGTGGGTGTGTGTAAAGTGATTGACTACGTGCGAATGGTTAATAATTTCTTTATTTTAAAAAATCGTTGGTGAATTGAAAATCTTTTTTAAATTTTTAGTGTAAAAGTGTGACCCCAAATTTAAAAATGAAAAAAAAATTACTAATTACTTCTCAACCACCGGTCCTGCTAAGAACTGAATATATAATTTTTTAAATAAAAGATTAACAAGATGTGAGTTCCAGCACCTTTTTTCTTACAAAAAAAGCACTGCTCAGAAGTATAGATTGTATATCCTATAAGGCAGAGAAGTCCTTGTAAATGCAACATTGAACGCCATACAGCAGAATATTTAGCATTTTGGCTTTAAAGATTTAAATGTTGCAGGCATATAACTGTTATCCTTATAAACAGAATATCTAATAATTTCATTAGAAGTTGTTTGGGTTCACAAAGAGGTTTGAAGAGTGAAGCTTCTAAGAAGATAATAACTGGAAATAAATGCCAAGATATTTGAAAGCCTTCACCTGCTAAGTTTGATAGTTATTGATCTTCCAGATATGGGAGGTGTTAGCATACCACTTTGTGCAATAAGACTATCTTGGTTTTTGTGTGGTGTGGTTGATTTCTAGCAGTAGGATTTTATTACATATTAATGTAAATATCAACTTAAATGCAATTATTGTAAGACCTAAACCTAATATGGGTCATTTTTTGCTTCACCTAGCATCCTGCCTAAATTCCATTGTTGAGGACAACCTCATTCTCTAGGTTGCTTATTCAAGGGCTTATTTACTCACTTTCTCTAGAACCCAATCCATAACAGCATTTCAGCTATGCCAATATTTGTATAATTATTTAGAGAAAACAAAGCCATTGAACCTTTAAAATAGCTGCTGTCCTCACTGCATTTTCACAGAAAATGTCGTCCTTGGTTTTCCATCTTAATGTTGTAATGTGCACCTATCCAGAGATGGGTTACTGTCATGTAAACAATTAATATTGATGGTGCCATCAGACAAGGACTTCAGTGCAGAATTGGTACCTGTAAATGCAGCAGGGATGGCTTACCCCACTTTGACAAAAGTAACATTCCCATAAGAACACTTTGCCCAGCAATTATTTCTGTAATTACAGAGTTCTGGAGCTATGAAAACACTTTTACACAGGCAACACCTTACTTGTTCCAACTGCTTCAATTTCTCCAAAATGCCGTTCAACTTTGAAAGCTAGGAAACAACACAACACGGCTAGTCCAGCTCCATGTGACAGGTGCTCTTCTGTGGTCAGACTACAAGTAGTCCTTGACTTACAACAGTTGATTTCATGACCATTCGAAGTTACAAAGTGGCTTATGATCATATTTTACACTTATGACCATTGCAGTGTCCCGGGGTCATGTGCTTACCTTTTGCCACCTTCTGACCAGCAAAGTCGATGGGGAAGCCAGATTCACTTTAACAGTGATGTTGCTAACTTAACAACTGCAGTGATTCACTCAACAACTATGGCAAGGCAGGCAAGAAATGGGACTTAACAAATGTTTCATTTAGCAACTGAAATTTTGAGCTCAATTGTAGTAATAAGTCGAGGACTACCTGTACTAGGAAGAGGGGTCCTTCTTATATTTGTGGACGCTTGCTTGTTCTTCATTTTGATACCCAGAGATTTCTACGCCTACACAAAGTCCTTTCACAGCTTTGCATTTAACCAGACAAAAGAGACAGTTAACAGGATGGAACTCCCTCCCCTGACTTAACTTCCCCTCCTTTCCCCCCCCCCCGAAGACCTTCACAAACCAGCTCAATCTGCTCTCACAGACTTCTTGCTGATACGTCTCACTTTATTGGTGAGTTTGGCCTTGGGTGTCTCAGCTGTTTGATCAATATTGCAGAGGGTCAGTGATATTTTCTCTTTTAGTGGCTTGCTGTCTTTAACTTTGTCACCTGATGAACAGCACTACCCCTGGAACGCTTATCTTGTATCGATTTTCTCAGCTCTCCTTCTGCATTTCCAGCTGTCCCACCATTTCCTTTCCTGTCACCAGATGCCCATTTGATATGAACTTATCCCCTTCTATACAAACTCCTTGTTTTACAGGGACTTTTTTCCCCCCACCACAAACAGCCAATTGTCAAAAAAACAATTTCCTCTTTTGGGAAGGAGGCTGACTCCTTGATATCCCTCACCATTTATTATTGGGATTTTTGCTTTTCTCCTTGTCCTCATCATTATCGCTGCAATTTCAAAAGCAATAGAATGCTGTAAATTGAGGCTTTTCTTCTGTAGTTTCATTAACCCATCCTTGGATAAACCACTTGTAGGGAACTGAGAGCCTGTATTCTGCAGAGGATAAAATACATGCTAAGGTATATCAAAAATCCTGCTTTAGCAGCAGTTCCTCTAAGCAGTTTCCAAAAGGAGAAGCAAAAAGTACAGTCACACAACAATAATCATCACTAGGAGGTTTTTAATTCTCTTATTTATAAATGAATCAGGGTATTTTCACATAACAAAAATCCCAGCAGAAAAGAAAGTTTTAAAGGCATATAATCACTTGAGAGAGCCAGCTTGTATAGTGGTTGAAGCACCAGGCTAAATATCTGGAGTTCTAGTCTTACTTTATGTACAAAGCCAGCTGGCCAGTCACTCTCTCACAGCCCTAGGAAGACGACAAAGGAAAACCACTTCCAAAAAAAACTTGCCAAGAAAACTGCAGGAACTTGTCCAGGCAATTTTCAGAAGTCAACATTTATTAATCACTTCAACAGATGCCTAAGCTACAGTTGACAAAAAGTTTGGCCTTTTAATAAAATTTGTTAATCAGAAAAGGTGCTACCAGATTCCAGATTTTTTTGTGACCATAGGCTAAAATGGTTCTTCTTGTGTAACAACGGCTCCAAATTCACACCATGAGCTTTTACTCAAAGGGGCAGACTTTTAACGTTGTTTTAAAATAATTAAAAACACATTACACTCATCAACTCAATAGCCAAAAATATATGTTTTGCTTGCCAGGATAAATAAAAAAATGATAGCTGAACCTAAAATTAGTATTTAAAAAATGAAATTATGTTTTATTTGAGCAATTTATATAGCTGCCCACTCAGAAATGGGCAACACACAATTAAAATAATAAACAATAACAGAATATAAAACAAAATCCATCAAAGGCAACCCAGCAATCAAAACAATTGTCCAGGGTGGATTGAAAAATTATCCTGACCTAAGGCCTGAGAATGAAACAGGCCCCCATGGCTTTATGAAAGGGAGACATGTTTGAGATTGTCTTAATCTACCAAGAGATATGGTGGTAATCTGATTTCCCTTGACAAATGGTTCCATAATTTGTTTTATATTGTATTATAATAGTAAAATATAATAAAACTAAGTTTAAAGAAAAGAAAATAGAAAAAAGTGTAAGAGGAAAGAAAGAAAAAGCAGGAATATAATAAAAAAAAGATATATCTTCCTCATAAGCATAAACAAATTTAATGGCTCTTCACCCCCCCCCCCAAGTTACAAACTTATTTCTTCAACCCATATTCTATCTCTTATCTATAAACAAATCTATAAAACTTCAAAAGAAAACCACAGAAAACCATAAACATCAGGAGAATGTCCAGTCGTCAGAAATAACATATGAATATATTTCTGCATTTTACTTCTAAGAAGCCTAATTTTTAGCTCATTAAAATATTGTTATTAATTATTAAATTTATATGCTGCTCATCTCATTGTCAGGTGATTGCTGTAGGATTTGATTTCTCTATCTTTCTTCTTTGTCCCTGGGCATTGAATTGTTCAAGGCTGTAACAAGCCTCTTTTCTAAATCCAATAGAAAAAAATTATCTGAGTCACTCTCATGATTTACAATTAGTATTTCCCTTTTAAATTTTAAAACTCAGCCAGTTTCTTTTGTATATTTAAGTGAAGCATCCTATTCTAAGCCATTCTCTTGGTCTGTCAGTTGTAAATTCACTTTCAATACGTCTGTCTTGTCAGATAAAATTTGTTCTACATTTCTCATTTCTCCAATAACCTTTTTTGCACATAGTCTATTCATAAAAATAGACATCATCACTGACATCGCTGATATTTTCTAATTCCATTCCTTATTCTCCTTCAATATTTTATTCTCATAACATTTTGCATCATTTTATAGGCTATCTATAAATCCTCTACCTAAAATCTTCAATCTCCACTAGTACCCAGTTTTTGAAATCATGAAATTGCTTGTCTTTGTTATGTCTCGTAAAAAACCAAAACAGAATCTACTTTCCACAAGGAACTGTTTGTTCTTAAATATAATTAAGAACAAAATAATTTATTAATTATAAAGAAATTCCAAAATCTTATTTTAAGTTTTAATATTTCAATTTTATCTGACCATTAATCTATTTATAACTTTCTAAGCACAAAATGTTAGCTTTTTGCTGTTTATTTCAGATTCTTTACATTCTTAAGCTCATAATTAAAGTTTTCTTTTGTTCAGGATTAAAGGCAGTTGGCATTTTCAAACTTGTTGTTCCAAAGGAATCCAATAGTTTAGATATAGTTAATGAGCAAGTTTTGAAAGCGATTAGAAAGTGAGTCTACTCACTTCCTTATTCTTGTTCTTTGCTTCAATTATCAACTCCAATTCTCCATAATTCCCCCAGAAATCAAGGAATGCCACAATTTGTGAGTGTGGCTAATGAAAGAAATGATGGAAGTTATAGTTTAAAACATCTGGAGAACATCATTTCGCCTATTCCTATTAAAGGGTAAGGTGCATTAGGCAGTAAGAATGGAGAATCTGCTGCAGACTTATCTTCTTTCAACAAATACCTTCATGATGAAATGGACAGCATTGTATTGACTCATCCAAGCTCACAGCTAGTATTTCTCAAGTCTGGCTGGGGAATTCTGGGAGTTGAAGTCCATTCTTCAAGTGTAGTACACTGCCCAGCAGTACATTTAGCTTTTCTTTTCCAGTGTAGGAACAATATTTAACCTTTCCTCTATTTCAGATAAGCCAGCTCATTCTGCCAAGAACATCCTTCCTTTTTCTGTGATAATCTAGATTCTCACCATTATCACAACAGGAAATGTGGCTCATCAAACGTATTTCCTTCTCCTGTTGTATACTCATTTATTTATATTATTGTCATGTTTATACTTATTACAGTGGGCTATCCCAACCAAGATCTTCCAATTAAATTATGCAAATGTCAAAAGTAAACTAATTACGACATGCTAGAGGGACCTACTTCATAGGAATGTTGTAGTATTTAACTGAGGTGAGGTAAACAGAATATGCCTATTATTTTGGGTCTCCTCGTCAAATTGACTTAGTAAAGTAATTTAATTATTAAACATAGGCCTCTGGAAACATCCATGAGAGCTATTTTTATTAGATTTTTTTAAAGTGCATTCATATAAAAAATGTACTATTTGTGGATAGCATAAGTAATAAATTGGGCTGTACTCTATTGATAATATACATATTCAGTATAAACATTGTGTTTACTTCTATACGTTTTACTTTTAAATATTAAAAATAGTGGAATATTTCTGGCAGTGCAATATACTGAGCATTTTTCCCCTTCTTGCTTTTATTTGGGTTTCTATTTTTTCTTTCCACGCAACCAGGCATAGAGCTGTGCTGTTAAAAGCTATGATTTAACATACGTGGACTCTTTTATTCATCTAACAAGTTTATTCCTTTGTCAGGTACTGCCTCATATCAAAGGATTTTACTGAGGTGGGCACGCAGGGAATTTATTGCTGTAACAGGTTTATTCTCACAGCCTTTAATCATTTATGCAGACGCCCTTCCGTTTTGCAACTCCGAGTACACAAATGGGCAAAAGGTGAGAGATCGTGGGGCCACACTGCCCCCTTGTGGTCCAAAGCAGCACCTGACAGCCAGAACATTAATCATAGCAGCAGGAGTGTAAAATTCAATTTTACCTCTCCATTCATTCTGAGATGAGTTGAAGGCCGGCCTTGTACATATAAACCGCACTTTACTTTATCAGAGTGCTGGTAACAAATGGTGTGTCTTCTTCAGGGAGTTTAACCATCAAAAAACAGTGCACCATTTAATTCCCCTCGCGCCTAGGGTCAGAGCAGGAGCTCTTGGCATCAGCAAATGCTTCAGTCCTCAGCTGTGCAGTAAACTATGTTTTAGAGATTGTTCCTCAATATGAAATGATCAGTCCATTTATCTGCTAAAGGAGCCCATCTCTTTGTTCAGCCTCCCAATATTTTTTTCTGCTGACCTGATCTGGACAATAAACCAGACCCGTCTTAAGATATTCTCTGTTCAATTTGTTATTTGAGTCTCTCCAAGCCCAGCAGTCTCCGTCAGCATCCAGATTTCCAATTTTCTTTTTTCAGCCAGTTTGCCTAGGTTCTTGCCTGCAAGACCGAGAGGAGTCATGCTATCCCCCCTCCCGCCCCTCACCCCAAAACAGGAAGATTAACTGCAAGAACGAGACCTTCAACCCAGATGAACTGAGAACAAATTGGCACTGTTCTCAACTAATGGTGAGGTGAAATTTCTTAAGACAATTTTCAACTCCAAGTAAAAGAGGCAAGGTAAAAGCAATGGCAGATCTTCCAAAGAGCCTTTACATTACATGTGGGGACAGCTGTAGGTCATTTTGCTCTTTCTTTGTAATTTTATGTTACATGCTAGATCTCTTCCTAAAAAGCAGAAGTCTCTGCCTTAAAAAAAAAATAGATCTGCCTCAAGAATGACATTGAAATAATGCCACCATCATTCTAAAGAGGTTTCTGGAGAGACATAGAAAATAGGAAATCTCCTATGGCTTCTTGTACTGACAACATGCCATTTTTATTAAGTGCTGTGAAGAACACCTGTTAAAATCCTCCCGACTGCCATCCAGAAAAAAAATGAAGGTTTACAGTAGATTTTTTTCCTCAAGTTTTCTTTCTTTTCTTTCTTTCTCTTTCTCTTTCTTTCTTTCTTTCTTTCTTTCTTTCTTTCTTTCTTTCTTTCTTTCTTTCTTTCTTTCTTTCTTTTTCTTTCTTTCTTTCTCTTTTCCTTTCTTCCTTCCTTCCTTTTTTTTTCTTTCTCCACCTATCTTATATCAAACTCTGGGTGGCACTCAGTCAACAATTAAAACAACAATAAAGCAAAATAATACATATATTTATTAAAATCATAAACATTAAAAATCTGGCACCAAAGTTAAACTTCCACTTATTAAATCCTCTTATCCACCTCACCCTGTCCCAGCACTTGGGGGGAAAGAAAAGTCTTAAGTGCTATTTGACTAGGAGGGTAGAAGCCTGCCAAACTTCAAGGGGAAGCGTGCTCCATAAGGCAGAGGCTGCAACTGAAAGGGTACTGCTGCTACACTTCCTAAATCCCATAAGGTGGCAATATTTAAGGGAAGGTACTAGGAGCATAGTCACCCCATATGATCTGATAGGACAGGCAGATGTCCTTAGGGAGACAGGCCTTCAGCTAACCTGGCCCTGTGCCATATTTTAAATTCACAGCCAAGTAATTAGCTGGTTAAAAAGAGAATTCCTAATTTGACATTGGCATCAAGATAGTGGAAACAATGGAGGTTAGCAACATATCACTTTGATCTACTGATCAATGAAGTTGTAATACACTGGGCTGTACATTGATTCAGTTTCTAATCTTGAAAACACTAAGTCCCATCAACCTTCAGGTCCTTTTATTATTTATTTAGTATATTCACATACCATTTCCTTTTGCCTTGCCATACCATGCCAAGCAGTTTACAATCAGTAATTTTAACAATGGCTTAACGAATAAGCCGTACGTTAAAATACAGTATAAATTTAAATTCAATTTAAAAAGTTCAATAAAACAAACAAATAAAACTACATACTAAACATTTTTATAGGAGACCTGGGTGGAAAGGAAAACATTAACAATTACCTAAAAGATGTAATTGTAAAAATAGCAGGAGGGTGAGCTTTCCAAGGATCTCCAGGGTAACTAATGGTGATGTAAGATGAAGCTCAAAATTTGAAGGCTTGGATTAATAGGTAAAATATTAAATAGGTAAAATCCACACAGAGGGGAAAAAAGGAACTATACAAATCAAGCAGACTATATATGGAAATTCAGCATTCACAATAATAAATCAAGATGGCATCATAAGAATTGTGCACATAAAAAGAGCTCTGCCGATTGTAGACATAAACAGCAATGCTACATCTGCCTGGGCCATTGATTTCTGGCAATCTAACTTTAATCATGAAGGAGCAAGGATCCATGGATAATACATTTAAATGTAAGCAGGTAGTCTGCAATGTGTACAACAGGAACAGAAATCAAGGAAGGCAGAGTCCCCTCTGAATAGGCTAATCTGAACAAAATATTTTCCTATTGCTTTTTAAAGCACTTGATAGAGGAAGTTGACAGATAAATCAGTGCAGAAGTATATAATTACTGGCTACTTCTCAAATCACAAAATTTCTACAAAAACGTTGTGCAAGAATTGCAGGTAGATTGCATCTGATGATTGTGCACATGGATATAATTTACCATGTGTATACAAACGCAATTCAGCCTTGGTTTTCTTAAGGACAATGGTTATAACACGCCACTATTAAATGTCTACATACAAACTGCTTATTAGAAATGGGACCTGCAACAAAATATTGTAGTGAAATTCTCTTTCATCAAGGTTTTAGCAGATCAGGAACCTATTCTATTCTCTCTGCTCCTCTACCTGTAGAGAATGGAATAAATTATCCTGGTTAGCTGAAACTCTGAAAAAAGAGTTTGTATCTCAACAAACATTGAGATCTCAACAGCCGATCAATATTTTGAAATCCTGTCATCTAACTTTTAAAGCTAATTTATATCTCATTACTGAAAGTGCTCATTTAAAATTTGGAATCCATATTGTTGGCATGTCACATCCATATTGGTAGCAAAGCACCCTTCCCACTGTATTTTTTTCCCCAATTAACAGTAAGTGTAACTCCCAAGAAACAGGCTGCATTCCTACTTTTAGTCTCCTTGCTCTATCCCTCTAGCTGCAGTTGTTCATCAATTCTGAAGCAGGTCTATTTGTGGGATCAGTGAAGGACAGAGCTCTTCAAGCTGTCAAAGAAAATAGTTAGTGGTACCAAAGCAACAGAAGGCGAGAAAGAAATTATGTGAAGTACACTGAAGAAACTCTCCATGAGCAAGATAACTTTCTCAAAACAGAACAGCCCTGTGCACTTTTTCTATTTTGTCTCTTGGATGGTCATTTTCCCTTAAGAAAAATAGTTTTGTTTCATTTTTATTATTAACCCAATAAAAGGCCAATGTATGGAATCTTCAGTGTGTGTGTTTGTGTGTGTGTGTGTGCGCGCGCGCGACTCTGTATGATGACAGAATAAAGGCAGAGAAAGAGGGTGTGCATGTCTGTGCAGCCCTTCATGTAATTCAGAGCACTGAAGGGTGGGGATAGAAATGTTGAGTTTATCTGCAACTTCTTAAAACAACTATGTCATTTCTTTGGATCACAAATACCCCACAAACATAGTGCAGAATCTCGTTTTTCATGATAAGAGAATTGGGTTTAAGGGGCAGACTATGTAAGTCTACATCAACATTCATCTAATATCATAGTAATCAACATCAAATTATTTATACTTACATTCAACTAGCTCTCCATAAATTATCAAAATATAGATTTAATACTTATAAATGATTATGTCATTATCAATTCTTAGTGACCACATAGACTTTCTCTATGATAAACTGACCTTCATCTTATCTTTTAGGTCTTCTGATAATGATACTTAGTCCACCGAACTTCCTTCCCCAAAAGTCTTGCTATGCTGCCTCATCATGGTGGAGAATTTCTGGGACGGATAACAAGGAACATTGGGAATATATATGTTATCCCAGATGCCTAGCTAAAGCATAGAGCGGCAGCAATACAGGAAAATGCTGGAGACAGACGATCACTTCAATGACAGTAGCAAAGGCATCCTATTTATTCTGCATGGCATTTCTACCAAGAAGCCCACAGAGATAGAAAATACAAAATGATACTTCATTACCTTCTATAAAGAGGAACATTTCAAGAGTTATGGAAGACAGCTTTATTTTGTTTTTCTAAACTGTTGCAAGACGACAAAGCAATACGAAAATTTACACACTTTGTATCCAGGACTTTACAAACTCTTTAAAGGAAGAGCTTTTTAGAGGCTCATTTTGGAGCATTAACACCATTCTTAATATTACATAGTACGCAAAAAATGAAAAATAAGTCTACGGAACTCACAAACAGGAGAGGGAGAGAAACCATGAATCCATAGATTGGAATTAAATTTTGTTAAGTTGCACATACAGCACAAAGAGATTGTATGGATCATACATCGATGGATCAAGCTTCTCTGCAGACTTGTGAAAAGCAGAATGGAAAGAGGAGTTTGAAAAAGTGGCTCAGGATGCATATCCATATTCTGTGTAAAAATAATGCCACAATTTATATGTATTTTAAAAGAATAAAAAAGAAGAGAACAAGTCATACAACCAACTTATGTTCTAGAAAGAAAGACAAATCCATATTTCCAAAATCCATATATCTAAAATAAATATTTCAAAATAAATATCAACATACTGAAGCAAAGAAGGAAATTACAAAAAAAAAACACCTTCAGCAGTGTACTCTAGACAAGCCATCCTTCCTCGCTGAGGAAAACAATCCCAGCACAACTTCAAAGTTCAGAACGTTTTATTTTAAAAAAAATGTACGTCAAAAGATTTTTTTTTAAGAGTCATGAAAGTAATTTTTATCATTTGTTAGATTTCACTATAAACAACACTGTCAAATGGATCTCAAGTTAATTGTAAAATGGGGACAGTACTCCATTTCTTGGAGGGAATTTAATTTCTTGAATTTGTTCTAATTCGCTGTTTCACTAATATCTTTCCCTCCCCCAAGCTACAGTCATTTCGCCAAAACTTCTCATTTACTGTACAAGGAGCATGCAACAGAAACCTATGTAGGTAGAACACTAGCAATTCTACAGAGCCCTATGTCCCGTTCCAAGGAAATCTTATATTCAACTGAGCCTCAGTTGGGGAAAAAGAGAATATCTTCTGGATGTGGTCCTTCTGGCTCTGTCTATTAAAGTTGGATTCTTTATCCTCATTGCTATAAATCAGCAATATCTGAATTTTAGCAGACTGGCATTGGATATAAACCACATGCCAAGCATCACAGATTTTTGTTAACTATAATACCAAAACTTTGAGAATGTGCAGATATTGCCTCCAAGTTCCTTATTTCTTAATTTTGAAATGAAAGGAAACAACAAACAATAAGCCCACATTAAAGTCCTTTCCCAAGGAGCTTAATTTAGTGACAATCTTGACATTATAGTTGTAAAGTAAACTAATTTGAAAATCATGACCATTGTAAGAGAAAAAATGCAAGAAAGAACAAATGTAAAAACTGGTAAAAGATTAGAAATCTATTGCTTTACAAGAAAAAAGGCAGGGGGGAAAATCACAGCAGTTAGGCACAATCACAGTTTCAAGGTTTTCATTTCTACCCATTAAGGTACATCGAGGCTTTGCTTGTGTTTCCAAATCTGCCTAATATTAGCAGGTAGTTCCAGGATGATCAAGTTTCTCACAGTGGTCTGAAGGATCCTGAGCATCTCTCTGAGGGCACTGTATCTGCCTCCTCCCTTTTCTGCTTCAAGAGTATAATGTATCCATGTATTGCAAATTTCCTTGAATTGCATCTCTCTCCTTTTGCACTGATAATTTTTCTACTTTATTTCAAAATGAGCATAATGCCCTGATGAACAGAAGTGGTCATCACAACTAGACTGCTGGATAAGATGTCCACAATACAAGCTCTATTTAAGTGTTACAATGTATTGGTCATGCATACATCCCTACAGAATCCTGGCAAGCAGGCATTTCAACATGAATAGTTGATATGAGGTCAGGTTGCTAATCAACTAATTGTTGGAAGGACAGTTGTACATTTTCAAATTGGCGACAATTTCAGCATTGCACGTGGTGAATTCCAACAGCCAGAGAGAGTCAGGGGTCATCTACTTTAGCTCTTTTGGCTTTCAGGGAAAGATGCTGTAATGAAAAAAAGATAGTATCTTTTAAAATTTATAATCTCATCAATGGTCTAATGAACTAACTCTTCATCAAGGAGTTAATCAAAACTGGCAGCCTACTAGCATCAAATTGAATGTTGCTTTTGCAGCTCTTCTAAAACTCCATTTGGCCATTTGGCCAAAAGCATTAAAATGTACAACCATTTGCCAATATAGAAATACAGGTAGTCCTCAACTTATGACCACAATTGAGCCCAAAATTTCTGTTGCTAAGCGAGACCGTTGTTATATAACCTTTGTCCCATTTTATGACTTTTCTTGCCACAGTTGTAAAGTGAATCACTGCAATTGTTAAGTTAGTAACATGATTGCTACGTGAATCTGGCTTCCTCGTTGACTTTGCTTGTCAGAAGTCACAAAACGTGATCACATGGCTGCAACGGTCATAAATATGAGTCAGCTGCCAAGCATCTGAATTTTGATCATGTGGCCATGGACATGTTACAACGATTGTAAGTCTTAAAAATGGTCATAAGTCAGTCATTAAACAAATTTTGGTAAGTCAAGGACTACCTGTAATTGCTGTTTTAAAGTTGTAAAAATGTTGGTGCCTGGTAATAAAAAATAAATAAAATGAGGAAAACACACCTTGCAAAGTTGCAGACTTTTGTAATTCCTTCATCAATAGAATTTCTATTATAATGAAGCATTCCACTGTTAATCAGATGGAGTAATACAGTCATTCCAAGTAGAGTTGCATACCATACTCACTGTTCTCTTGATGTGACCGATGGTGGTAGAGAATAATTCACAGAGCTAACTGTTTTCTCTTTTTCCTCCTTTCTACTTGTCTTCTAAAGAAAATATATACCTTGCTTGCTGATACTAAGCTGACATCATCTCTCTTTTACATTTAAAAATCTAAGTGATCAACCTATTCATATAACACTATTTTGTTATCAATGGTCCCTCTCTCTTCTAAAGATTTGCTAATGTGTACTGCTTGCTGAAATAAGACTTAATTGTAATTAATGGCATTTCAAGAATAATGTGGGTTTTCATTTTGTGTTGACTATTTTGAAACACAGCCGCTCCTTATTTAACAACTATCTCATTTAGCAACCAATTTAAACTTTGAAGTATATTATAATCTTTCAAAGTGAAATACAAAACACAAGAAAATATAATAAGAGCTGCCAATACAGCAGTGATACCGTTTGGAGTCCATGCCGAGCCCGTACCGTTCCTTGCTGATAGAAATGAGGGGCCAGTTCCAATAACCAAGCAGATTTAATAGCTGTAACATCTCGCATGTAATACTTTGAAGTCTGTATAACTTCATTGTACACCACCCTAAAGATAAAAGATAAAATAAAAATAAACAATATAGTGTATGAGACTTGACACCTGAGCTCATTAATGGGTTAATTATCTTCCAATATTTTACCCTTAGCATAACTTCTTGGCATGACATGGCATGGCATAAGATTCACAGACACACTTTGGCCAGATTAGAATCTTAAACTGCAGACAAGCATAAAGCCGCATGAACAACAAACAGGTGAGTTTTCATTACAATGCAAAGATTTTATGGACTTTTATATATTTTCATTTAAATTCAAGGCTTTTTCCTCCCACTCATTCATGCCTCAAAGTCTGGTGGTTGTGTTACTACAATAGTTTCCCCAAATTCAGCAAAGAGAATAACAGTTTGGAAATATTATAAACACAGAACTTCTACACATTCTTCCTTGCTCACACAAAATATTAGCCAATTTCTTCATGAATGAAAGGACAGCTAGCAAGAGGATTAAGAAAAGTCCATCCTAACAAACTCTGAAAGCTATTGAGAGATCAGGAATCATTATAGACACACCAAATAATCAGCAAATATGATTAAATATAATGTATGCCTTCCATGAAGGCAAACTTCTAACATCTTCTAGCAGTCAATGCAAACAATTCCAAAAGCAGTCACTATGAAGTCTGTAGTCAAAAATCAATGAGTAGTATCGGACAGCATTCACTCAAAATGAAATCATTCCATTTTGCATCTTGTAAACTAACATACTGTATCTTTTAAATTACAATCTTTCAAATCTAATATTGGCTCTCCATAAATTACAATATCAAAACCATAGAAATAAAAAACTTAACTTACCAACGAGGAGGCTTCTCTGCATACAGCACTGAAGTGGGATGGGTATAAAGTTCATGATCATCACGAATAGTCCTTCAAATAACATTATTTCAGAAATATAATATTTATCAAAGCAACATGTCAATGTTTATGTACAGTACAATACAAGCCATTATCAATTTCCTCAAATACTGGTATGATCAGCACGTTACTAATCAGCAACATTTCAGCTTTCCCAGCCTTCTATTGAATATTTTGAAATCTCCTGTTCATTTTTCAAATGAAGATTTTGTCAAGAAAAACATCTCTTCTCAACCTAATTGGATTTAGTTCAAATGAATTCACTATCAGGATGACCAGTTTGCCAAAATGGAGCAAGCATACTAGAGACCAATTATTCCAACTGATGGCTATCAAAAAGAATTTTATGAACTCAAATAATGATAATTTTATATATCATGTATGTATTATGATATTTTATCCAGTATAATCTTGAACAAACTTCTTCAGTTCAATCGTGACTAGCCTATGCTTCATTGGCTAGCTAAATGAAAACAGTAGTATTTCTACTGGTTTTGGAAGAATTTGCTAGAATGAATACTTTGTCCTTATATCTTTTTGTAACTGCTTACTTTTTAATCACTGCACTCTGTGTTTTATACTAACTGTTTGATGCCAACCATATGCTGGGTAAAAATACATTTACCTGTAACACCCAGTAGAATGAAATCTGGCTGCATTAGCAAAAAATCCAGAAACAATACATCTTAGAACAGGGTCTGGATCACCTATAAGAAGGAGATGGATTTGTCATTTTACAGTGAGCATGTATCAGAGATAGGTATCTTGGCATCCTCCAGATATTCTGACTTTCAAATCATAGCAACCAAGCATGGGATTACCGGAGCTGCCCCCCAAAATATACGGAGAGGCAAGGTTATCTTTTTCAATAGACCTGAAAGGCTCAAGTTAAAAAAGAAAAATAATAGCCAATAATTACAAATTAGTGGTGGAAGAAAGAAAGAGTAAGTTCTTGTCAAAAATACATATTCCTGACACAAATATGAGTTATAAGAGACAATGGCTATAAATAAAGAAATGAGTACTATTACATGCTAAACAAAACAGAAAAATTCCATTCTGCAGATCAAACATTAAAGGTACACAGGAAACACATTGCTAAATTAGGCAGTTCATACCTTCACTAGATTTTTTTGGCACTTTGAACTTGACAAGAAGTTTTTTCAGCTGCTCCCTTACAATTGTGGCTCTAACAAGACCTTTATAATTCAGAAAGTGTTCCTGACACCACTGAGAACTTTTGTTGTGCTACAAATAAAAAGAAAAAGATGAATCACACTAACAAAATTTCTATCACAAAGTGTTAGTTAACACTTACTTCATATGCAGTTTTCTGGTTTCCTTAATATCATGAGAATGAGAATGAAGATATACACAAACTTCCCCACTCTACACTACACTACAATCTTAAAACCTTATGATCTTTTTCAAAAATAAAAGCAGTGCAATTTGAAAAATAGATTCTACTATTTTGCTAACTCAAATAATAAAAGGCTTTAAACCCACTTGATATCATTTTTGTAAATCGCACAAACTGAAACTTATTATTACAGTTTATCTGCATCTTAAATCTTAATTTCTACTGAGAAAGCTATTACACATGGCAGAATTCTGTAATAAAGACATTTACACTGACAGACATACTTGAAAGATAACTACAGTAAATATGCTCCAAGTTACACAAGTAATTATAAAGAATAAGAATCTCAGCTTTAATTTTAAATATTACATGTTCCTACCTCTTGCTGTAAAAGAGATAATTGTTAAAGAAATATGTCTACTAAACACACAACATGCTGTTAAATCTCTAAAATCACAATACTTTGGGGTTTTCAGTTTTCTGTGCTGAGCTTCTTGCCTTCATTACAACTAAAATGGACTTTATAAGCTTTAGAAAACTCATCCAGTGTTAATTATTGCAAATGATATTTTGGTATATATTGACATCAGTTGGAATCATGGCTGGAAAAACCCAAAGATCATTTTGTACATTAGTTTAGCTGCTTACTTTTATAAAAGCTTCATAGATATTAAGCATTGTGAGATGGTCACCCTCCTCAACAGCAAATTTTCTATGTTCTCTAATCTGAAAAGGAGAAACCTTTTATATAGCAAACAACAGGAGCAGGAATAATTTTCTGCTAATTTTCAAGAACAGTACAATCCTAATAGGTTAAATCTGCACTTAAACAAAGTTTCAACTAACCCACGAACACAATAGTCTTTTGTTCAAACGGTATTTCATAAGTACTCAGAAGTAAAAGCATATCAAAAACTACATCATTAAAACACGTAACGTTTTTCATTAAATAGCTAATAAGGAGGCACAAAATACGAATGAAAACAAGGTGGTGAAGTGTACAAGTCAATGCAAACAGTCTAGAAGTGTTTCAGAGTTATGTCAATGGGTATAGACCAGCACTTACAGCTTGAACTTTTTGGTTTGGAGGAACTGTGAAGATATTTTGGATTTGCATCATGGATGCAATGCTCAGAATCTCTTGGGAGCAACCAAAATTTCCTGCAAAATGGTTTAAGGAAAAATGGGGTGGGGAAAAGAAAATTCATTGTCATGGAGCAATGCTTCATTTGTTACACCTTTCCAATTAAAACAGCTATAAAAGAATTATATCTGCTGTACTGCTTTCTCCCTACGCCCAGCTCACTTTCATAACCCAGATGTCTACCATGCATCTACATCTAATAATACAGCAAATTATTTATTTTTAATGATAAATGCACATTAAACATTTTAATTACAAATTAAGAGGAATTAACAGTACAATTTATAATAGAACATATTACCTGATTCTAGGAGCATCTTTGCAAACATGGGATTTAAAGGGAACTCTGCTATTCTAATTCCCAGAGGTTCGGTGAGACGACAATATTTATCCAGTCCTGCAGGAGAAAAAATTCAATGATACAGAATGTAAATACTGGTAATTCAGGATACCTTAAATGTAAAATGTTAAGAGTATAGAAAGACGTTATTGGCTGCGTTATTTTCCAGAGCTAAAACCATATTCCTGGAAACTTTGCATTATATGAGTTGCTATATATTTAGCCTACCATTTGTATAATAAAAATGTAATCAATTATGAAGGTTGAAATCTACATATCCTTTTTTTTACAGAGAAATACAGTATTTCCTATTATTTTTATAGTCTGATATCTTAAAACAATTTCTTAACAATAACCTTGTTGTATAAAATGCACTGCATTTTTATAATTATAATTTTGATGTTGCTTTTGACTTTTCAGACCTGATCTAAAGATAGAAGCACACATACAGAATATATAAATATTACCATTATAAGTTCAAAATCCATATGAAAAATGCAATGACAACCAGAGGATTCTTCTAAAGTGCATTAAGTTATCAGTAAACAAATTTTGCAGCTTACTAAGGATATCATCAATCTTTCTAAATACTATAAACTATTCATTGGAAACATGTTTTTTTCTGTGCATAACTAAGCCTTTATGAAAGTACCTATTTTCAAAGCCAAGGAATGAGAGCCCACTCACAGCAGAGTTCAGATGCCATCACAAAAACAGAAAGCTAAGAATACAAAAGGCTCAATAAGATTTTAGTATCAGATCCGAAAACATAAATGCACCACTGATAATCAATCAAAGAGCAGCCCTTTGAGCCAAATGAGCCGAATGAATGGGTGTTGCAATTGCTAAGATTGAATTTCTGCAAAAAAGTTCCATTTCTTCTTTTACAATACCTATTTTACTACTCATATAGTTTATGTAAAGCAGTGTTTCTCAATCTCAGCAACTTTAAGATAGGTGGACTTCAATTCCCAGAATTTCCCAACCTGCATGCTGGGGAATTCTGGGAGTTAGTCCATTCATCTTAAAGTTGCTGAGATTGAAAAATACTGAAATAAAGTAATTTA
Organism: Azemiops feae; assembly: GCA_023970755.1. Classification (NCBI taxonomy): domain Eukaryota; kingdom Metazoa; phylum Chordata; class Lepidosauria; order Squamata; family Viperidae; genus Azemiops; species Azemiops feae. The sequence continues at coordinate 2,932,133 of JALGBA010000036.1, forward strand.
AATTCTCAGAATCTGTTATCAAGGCATATTTTACTTCAATTTATTCCAGGCAAGGGTTCTGTTTTTAGCCATCTTTTATTTTAGTGCCCTGAACCTACTGATTAACAATCAATACATAAATATCTAAAAATGAGATTAATTGACCAAATGTAATACTCCTATAAATGATGGGTAGCATTCATTTGCAAAAAAATGTACAAGAAGCTCCGCAATGCAGATTACACTAACTAAAATCCTTAAATATTCAATCTCAACATTTGGTCTGAGAAAAAAAAAAAAAGAACGATTTACAGATCTTACAAAAATTTTGGCACAGAACAAGTAAATCTTCAGAGTGCTCTGCATCAAAGGCAAAAATGTTTTTGTTCTTATAACTCTGGTACATTAAAAGCAATTGGTTAATTGATAAATAGTACATAGGTGTAAAGGCAATAATGTGCATATCTTTCACCCCCTCTAGAATTAAAAGCAAACAAAGACACCATCTTACCTCCTAAGGCATACAACAGCTCCAGAGCTTGCACCATTGACTGAGCTGGTGGAGGCTAGAGAAAAAACAGTAATATAATTTGCTCTATTTGTTATAGAAAGATATTTTCAATTTAGAAACCTGCCTTTCTATGAATTTGAGGAGGAATAGGTAGTCTCCTATTGTAATCTACTTGGCTTCAAAAAGATTGCCCCAGATTAAAAAAGAGTTCACTTTGTGATTTATAAGACAATATTTGGGGGAAGAGCCATGTCTTGGATCTGTGCTGGGAGGGAATTTTAAAGAGCTAATTCAGCCATTGTGAAGTCCTTCTTCCAACTTCCCATCAAATAACAACATTTAAGAGAGGGGAGCATGCTCACCCTATATAACCTAGTAAGACATGCAAATATCTTCAGGAAGAATTGGTCCCAAAAATAACCTGTCCCTGTGCTTTAAAGGTGATTCAGAACCTTGAATTGCACCTGGATAACAATTGGGAGCCAGTGCAACTGACACAGCATTGATGTAACTTGGATGAACTATGGGGCACCCAAAACTGTGTGTGCCACTGCATTCTGGATCAGTTGCAGCTTCTGAATGGTCTTCAATGGCAGCCCCATGTAAAGAGCATTGGAGCAATCCAAACAGCAAGTGATTAAGGCATGAGTGATTATGAACAAGGCCTCCCAATCCAGGAATGGCCTATTAGTGTACAAAATAAATTTATGCAAAGGCCCTCCTGACCATGGCTGCCACTATGGCTTCCAGCAGGAGTCAGGCATCCAGGAAGATACCTACGCTAAATGACTTTATGAAATAAGTGAAACTATCACCAACCACTGATGCCATTTGTTCACTCAAACCTCTTTAATATCTAGAGAACCCAGCTGAAGCTTTGATAGCATTCAGATAAGCAAACATTTATAAAATCTGAAGAGAAATATTTTTTCATAGAATTCAAAATGTGTGTCTACTTACCTTCACATAATTTTGAATCCTGTTTAATGCAACCAACCTTGTAACCATGCAGTTTGTTTGTAGAGCACTGCACCGAACACAAAAGAACTGGACATAGCTATGCTGGAGGCAAGGTTTTTGTGCAAACCTCACTGTGGTTATACTTGTATATGTAGTCTGAAGCAAAGTAATATTAAACTAATATATGAAAAGCATGAAATGAAAACAGCTTTTGGGATCTACCGTTTTTGAATCATTCAATGACACAGTGCAAAGTAAGTTGAGTGGCTGATCCAAAGGCCCTCAGTGAGCTTGACTGTGGGTCTTTATGGCCCAAGTCTAACATCCTTATCACTTTACATCACTCATTTTCATACAGTGCTATAGTTAGGGTTTACCATAACCCTTAGAGATACAGGTAGTCCTCGACTTACAACAGTTCTCTTAGTGACCATTCAAAATTACAACGGCACTGAAAAAGTGACTTATGGCCATTTTTCACACTTATGACCATTGCAGCATCCCCATGGTCATGTGATTTACATTTGGACGCTTGACAACTGACTTACATTCATGATGGTTGCAGTGTCCCAAGGTCATGTGATCACCTTTTGCAATCTTCTGACAAGCAAAGTCAATGTGGAAACAAGATTCACTTCACAACTGTGTTACTAATTTAACAATTGCAGTGATTCACTTAACAAATGTGGCAAGAAAAGTCACAAAATGGGGCAAAACTCACTTAACAAATTTCTCACTGAGCAATATAAATTTTGGGCTCAATTGTGGTCATAGGTTGAGGACTACCTATAATATAAAAGGATAGCAGATCCTGTTTCTCATGATAATATGATAAATATGAAAGATTAAATAAGGTTCTTTTACTTACTGAGAGGAAGGGAAACCTAAGCACATTGTCAATTCCTAATGCTTTAAGCTGCAATATAACTGGTGCCAGGTTACTGCGTTGCATTTCAGGAATGGTGGACTGTGGCAACTTCTCAAAGTCTTCCTCTATGGAGAAAGTAAAGTTCTTTGTGATTAAGCTTTAAACATGAATCCTGTCCCATTATAAGATTCCACAACTCAATAACACATATTAAGTTCAAGTGTTCCAACTGAAAACAAAGCTGTGCAAATCTTTTTAAACTGGTGCTTTAGAATGCACAGAAACACATACAAAGCAGCTCTTTTTGAATCATTAAAGCATCTACATATTTTTTCATACTTGTGCACTGCTATCTCCACATACTGAATGCAGGCAAAATCTTCATCTGTAATATAATTTTACAGAGCCGGAAGAATATGGTAAGGAATTATTGGGGGGGGGGGGATATGCTGGTCTTCAAGTCAATGTTAATTCCTGGTGTCTGCCTGGAGAAGTTCCTGCAGTTTTTTTGACAAGAAATGGTTTGCCACTGCCTAGGGCTGAGAGTGAGTGACTGGTTCAAGGTCACACAACTGACTTTGTGCCTAAGGCAGGACTAGAACTCGGATTCTCCCAGTTTCTTGCCTGATGCCTTAACTACTGCACCAAATTGGCTCTCAAGGAAGATTTATCTGGCTACAAAGAAATGTTTCCCTGAAGCATTCTATAGTACAAACTCTTGTGCAGCATTATGAAGATATGAAGGACTTCAAGAGAAGGAAATTAGAGGAAAATCTGCTTCCATAACATACTGAGGAACATAGTAAGGAAGAGAGATTAAAAATGAACCATAAAATTCTATTTTGGGGTGGGAAGGTGGATTATCAACAAAATTCCCTCTTACAGAATTGTAAAATATTTTTTAACGGTCTGCACAAGGAACAGTTTATTAAGTTTATTTTTTACTTATAAAATCTTCTCACAGACAATGAAGCTGAATTTATTATTATAATTCTAAGTTCTTCTTCTTCTTCTTGTGCCATATCCGTTATCGGACGTTGGCGATCATGTTGGCGATCCTGTTTTTATCAGCAGCCGCACGAAAAAGTGCTGCTGAGTTTTGTCCAAACCAGTCCCTTAGATTTTGAAGCCATGATGTTCTTCTGCTTGGACCTCGTTTGCCTTCAATCTTTCCCTGGAGGATTAAATGGAGTATGCCGTATTTTTCTGGGTGTCACATCACATGTCCGAAATATTCTAGCTTTCGTTTTTTAATTGTTTTGATGATTTCCCTTGGCTTTCCCAGGCGGCTTAAAACCTCATTTCTGATCTTGTCCACCCACCTTATACGTAACAGCCGCCTGTAAATCCACATTTCAAATGCTTCTAGTCTCTTCAGGTGGCCTTCTGTCAGAGACCAACTCTCTACTCCATAGAGCAGGATAGAAAAAATATAGCATCTGACAAGCCTGATTTTCAGTCTTAGGCTTATGTCGTGACTGCAGAAGACCTTTTTCATTTTGAAGAATGCTGTTCGAGCTTTCTCTATCCTTGTCTTTACTTCAGCGGTCATGTCCCAGTTTTCATGTAAATTAGAACCGAGGTGCGTGATCCTTTCAACCTTTTCTAGTGGTATTCCTTCTGAATTTATTGGTGGTAAGTTAACGGGTTGTTTGCTGACGACCATGATCTTGGTTTTTGAGGTGTTAAGCTTCAAGCCGTATTTTCCAGATATTTCGGTGACTCTGTTGATGAGGAGCTGAAGGTCTTCATACTTACTGGCAAGCAGAACTGTATCGTCAGCATATCTTAAATTGTTGATCCAAACACCGTTTACTTTGATGCCAGTATCGATGTTCTCCAGTGCCTCGTTGAAGATTGACTCAGAGTAGATATTGAACAACAGTGGAGACAGAATACATCCCTGTCTGACCCCTCTTCTTATTTCTGCATCAGCTGAGTATTTTTGGCCTAGTCTCACATTTGCTACCTGATGCCAATAATTCTAAGTTACAGAGCTCAATTGTGAAACTATTGACAATAGATTAAAAACTTCACTAATAAGCGCTCGCCACCTGTGTAAAGTCTGTAACATTTTCCCGAGCGATTCCGACCAGCACGACCAGCTCTCTGATTAGCCGAGGCCTTCGAGATTGGGACAACCACAAGACATTCAATGGCTGTTTTGGGATTATATGCACGAAGCTTCACAAAGCCACAGTCAACGACAAATGAAATGCCATTGATTGTGATAGAGGTTTCTGCAATGTTAGTAGCCACTATCACCTGAAAGGACCAAAATAAAAATTAGTCCCTACCTCATAAACAACTAGGTAAGCTTGAGAAAATAACAACTCTGGCTTTTTTTAAAGATTGCTTTAAAACCCACAATATTATTAACACACAACTAGAAATGTAAGAAATGCTTATTATTTAAGGTACGTAACAGCAATAGCCATTTCAAAATACTGAAAACTTTTCAGTAAAGCATTATTTTGTACATTAAATCTGTACAAACTGCAGATTAGGAATGGATTTCTAAAGACAAAATTAGGGCCCACAGTCAGTAATAAAATTTCCAGAATAAATAGCCTAACAGTTAGATGAAAAGCCACACTTCTACTTTCCTTCCTAAAAAATAAAATTAAGAACAACTGTTCTTTCATCTGACATTGAACAGGAAAGTGCATAATTAAGTAGGTTAAAATGGGGGGGAGCAAGAAAAAGGGACTGATGCGAAGAAGGGGTCACATTCTTAACAATATACCACTATAGCCAATCTGTCTGGTTTGCATTCAGCATTTGTAACAGCCAAATTATGGTCTGGAATGTCCCAGTAGATGATACGTTTTTGAACATGATATAAAGTATAATAATCTCTATATTTTTCAAGGGTAATATAAAGCATCTCTATGCATATCCTATCCTAATAAATTAAGTATGAGAAGATGGGTATTACACACAGCAACCTTACCCAGAGCTTGGCACCTTCCGATGTACTGATACTGGAATGTTCTATAATTTCTGTCCAGAATGCTTATGCTGGAAATACTGGGAGGTGCAGCCTCAATACAAGCACCAGGCTTGGCAATGCTATTTAGGAACAATAAGTACATTATTTTACCTTTCTCACATTATGAGACATCCTTTCAAAAATTTTCATCTGCTCAGTAGCAGGCAATCCAGCGTACATAGGAAGAACGCGCAGGTGCTTCTTCATGCCTGTGCGAGCAATGATTCGAGCTTGTTCTATCAACATAGAAACAACTGTTTCTACTTCTTCCTAGAAAAGCAGTTGAGTGATTGACAGATTAAATTATATTTATTGTACTTTCAAGAGCATATCATGGGGCTGAAATATTCTTAAAGGTGACATCTAATAGCTTCTCATTAAAAAAAATTCCCTGTTCATGATCTTAAAAAGGCCAGTTAATTGTGTTAATAGGATGCCAAACATCAAAGTGATTTTCTTCCAATATGCCACAATACTTTGTAGTCCAATAGTACAGAGAACAGAATAGGAACATTCATACTAGAGCCTTGTTACAATGTTACAATGAATTATCTGACTGTTTTTAGAGGACTTCATACAAAACAGATAACAGAAAAGGAAGTATAAATTAAGGCCACACTTGGAATACTGCATCCAGTTTTGGTCACCACAATGTAAAAAAGATTTTGAGATTCTAGAAAGAGTGCAGAGAAGAGCAACAAAGATGATTAGGGGACTGGAGGTTAAAACATATAAGGAACGGTTGCTGGAATTGGGTATGTCTAGTTTAATGAAGAGAAGGACTAAGGGTGACATGATAGCAGTGTTTCTTTTCATTTTTAGTTTAAATATAATTTTCCTGCAAATTTCAGAATGGAAAGTGTATATTTGTGGCCTTCGAAATCAGGTAAACTTTCTTTTTCAGGTTTCTTTAGATTTTTGCCATCTTTATTTAGATGTGCACAAATGTTTCAGTAGATGGCTGTCAAGACAAATATTTCAATTACTTGAGTACTATGTCTTCTTTTTTATTCTCATTTGTCAGAAAAATAGTTCACAGAGGTAGAATATGCCTTATCTCTTATTTTTCATCTCATTCCAAATTATGATTTCTGGTCTTTTGCACAAAACAATCCCCAAATTTTCATTTATTTGATACATCATACATACTTCAGGACATTTTAATAGTGCTATTCTGTTCCTCAGTAATAAATGCATGTCACTGACATGTGAAAACAGCTGCTAGGGCTTATTCCATCTATTAAAAGAGTGGACAACTTCATGAACTTCACAAATGAAGTTTGCGAAGAGTGCTACCCTTTTGCAACAACAGAAACGGCCTCTTCAAATACTCTGAAATAAGCTGGCAGGCAGTGTTTACATACCTAGTAGGTTAGGAAAGTAGAATTTTCCTCTGAACTAAGAACGTGACAATTATGTTTGTCATAAATCAATCTAAATGCAAAGGAATATATTTCCTCATATAATAGAAACTGCTAAAAGTGAGTTCACCCAAGATATTACAATATCTTTATGTGTGAAGCAGCCCTATAATATTCATAATTATATTTCTAATTATTAAACACATTTTAGCTACGTATTAAGCACATTCCAATTGCTCTCCTCACTCCCAATCCATGTTATATCATATCCTACAAATTTTTCAGATAGAAAAATATGTGGTAATGCCACATACTTCTTCACTTCAGATCCCCACCTCTATATGCTGTTGCCTTGATCCATTAAAGCTAGAAGTGAAGAACTTGCTTAAGTTTCAAAAAGCAATAAACACCATGAGTAAAGATTAGAAGTATAAATTTATTTTATTTACTCAATTTCTGTAGCCACCCATCTCGGACAAGTGATTCTGGATAGCAAGCAATCATAAAATATTCATGCACAAACCATTCTGTGCATAAAACAGCTGGTTTCTGGTATTGAATTGGCACATGTATTTCTTGTGGTTTGTTCCACACACAGATTTAAATAGGGTTGTTTTTGTTCCAGGAAGAAATGTTGAGGGAGAGTTTGGGAAAATGCCAAAGACATTGGCAAATAAGAATATATGAAAAGAAAAAGACTATAGAGGGCAGACTTGTGCGAGATACTGAGAAGGAAAAAGAATGAACAACACACATCAGCCTTACTCAACTCAATCTGTTTCATCTAAACCAGTGTCCCTCAACTTCATCAACTTTAAAAAGTGTGGAATTCAACTGGCTGGGGAATTCTAGAAGTTAAAATGCATACCTCTTAAAGTTGCTGAGGTTGAGATACATTTATCCAAACCAGAACAGCTAAAATTTTCTAGATACGTTTCTGCTGACTGATGGCCATTTCAAAACAGTTTGGCAAAATCTCTGAAAATGCCTTGGTTTGTTCCAGGTTCAGAACAAAACTGGTTTCCTGTATCATGCACATCTCCATATTATCTTATACCCACTGGAAGCAAAAGGGAAGTTCTGGAGAACTGAAACTTAATTTATTGCACCATAGGCAGGGAAGAAATATTCATAGATTACTCACTCTTGTTTATTATTATTCTAAAATAGGCAAATACATACTATTAAAAGAAAATACCTAAATATTTATATTTGATATTTGCGCTACCTCAAGTGTATATGTGTCTCTCATGTGCATATACACATACATACACTTTCCTTGTCTCATATCGTCCTGATATAACCACAAATCACAACATTCCAGGCCAATAGAGTCCAATACTATAATTCAGTAGCCTCCGCTCAGAATCACTAGATTCTGGCAATCTAATATAACCAATATTTTAAGCTAGATGTGATCAGCAATTTTGCATGAAAGAAAGTCAACATATTATCTTATATCAAACCAATAATTTCAAGAAGGCAGAGTTTATTTTGCATCTACCTGGCCAGTTAAAAATGCCAGTATATCTCCATCACTTTCTGAATTATGAATTTTCATGACCGTTTCCACAGTTGACTTCACATAATCTGGAACAGGACTGTTAGGGGAAAGGGGAAAAACATAATAAATTTCCCAATAAAGGGAAATACAATTTCTACTTATCACCAGGATTAAAGGAAATACAAATAGGTTTGATCCTTTGAGCAGGGTCAAAAAATTAACTCTAACTACTCTTTTCAGTTTTCTTCATAAAACATTTAATACTACTAAACATTCTATAATTCAATTTATATACACATGCTTAAAATGTTATTTCACACTAGTGGGGAAAAATAGTTCAACAAAACAATGCAAAATCAATATATGCTCAAATACAGCATATGTGAATAATCTATATCGAGTTTTGAAATCTGGTCCTAATGGCCTTCAGTAACTATTAGTCCACAAGCAACTTTTAAACTTTCAACAAGGAAGCAGGAATTAAAACTGTTGTTATCTTACATAGGGAATCTTATCCAAGCATATCTCTTTATCATAGAATTGGAATGGGCAGGATCACACAAGGAAATATTTTAAAAATATTTGAAATAGAATGTGGTGGAAAATCTAGATTCCAGTGCCTCATATGTGTCATTCCACATAGCATTCAAAGTAAAAAAGAACTCACTAAATTACAGTATATTTGTATATGCATAACAATTTGCAAAGCTAATGAAATAAGCAGTGACCAACAGAATGTATTACCTCATACAGAAATAATACATTTGCTTCAAGAAGGCTACAGAATATGTTTTATCTATTCTAGATTAATATGGCTACTCTTCCAGAATATTTTATCACAGTTAACTTGAACACTTCTCACTTTAGTCAGTTGTAAAAGTAGTGATGTTACAAGAACATAAAGGGACAAGCAAAAGATTATCCACCTATGACATCCACATTTCTTGCTCAGCACCAAGTGCAAAAGCAAGCATGTGGATGCATAGGTAAAGAACAAGCCCACTTCTGCCACCGGACCTTTCCATCTCCTTCTGTGGAGGAGGAGGGAGGGCATGAAGGTGCTGCCAAGCTTGCCCATATCCCTTCTGTGGAGGGGGAAGGGGAGAATTAAGGTTCCAGGGGAGGAAAAGCATGAAGATTCCACCGAGCCCCCGTAGCACTTGTCTGAAGTCTGCTCCAGCTGGCCGGTGCAGAAGGGGACGGGGGAAGGTTCCTGAAGCCCTCCTCCACTCAAGTCTGCGCCTGCTGCTCACAAAATAGGAGAGAGATACAGTCAATTGGAAAACAGGATTTAGGTTTATATCCTAAATGTGTTGGTAACAAAGCCCAAGAATACCTAAAGATCCATTTAATCGTCCTTTCTCAACCAGACTTCTCTTCTAACCACCACTTAAGCATTAAACAGGAACCGACCTCTGAATGTAGAAGACATCCACAGGAAACGTCCTTCCTTCCACAGTGAGGATCATGCTGGTATCTTTGCTTGGATCACTGCTCTCATTTTGGTTAAAGAAATCCCTAAATTTCTAAAGTAAGGACAGTAAAATCATCACCATCAACACCAGCTAAAGGAAGCAAACACTTATCAAATACTGGAAATCCAAGGAGAAATATTTAAGTTTAAAATAAAAACATGAATTTTTTGTGTGCAAACCAAATCCTTACTTCTAGCAGCATATTTTCAAAATAACATCAAATAGTTAATAAAGCATATATAACTAGCATATACGATCTATCTATATATCTATATATCTATCTCTGTCTCTCTAAGATATATATGAATATATATATATTTGCAATCTTAGTAACATTTTAAATTTTGACCTTCATTTAATAAGACCAATAAATTATCCATTTTTAAAAAAGAAGAACATATATTCAACATTTTTGGTAAATTTAAAAATAACAATTTGTTCATAAAAATATAAAGTTAACAGTTACAATTACAATTAGCTGGAAGCAAATTTATACGTATATATAAATATATGAGATATAATTTGCATACTTGACACATATTAAATATGCAGTTAAGCTACTTTCTACATTCTATGTAGACACATAATGTATTATAAAACACAAGCATATAAAATACTAACCATATGAAATACAACTCAAATTTTTCAAATTAGCAGTGTGGTCTGTATTTCTTTTTTAGATTTACTCAGTCCAATAATTAATGTTCTGAAGACATTTACTGTGATTAATAACAGAAATTTATTTACTACTTACATTACTAATGGATAATTATTTTCCATCAATTAACTCTGGCAAACAAAAATTGCAGCCTTTTAATTTTTAATGAGTAGGAAAATTAGACAGAACTGAAAGAACATAAAAGCAGCCATTTATTCAATAACTTACTCACACACAAAGAATCTAATCTATATTAAAGTAAACTAAGATGCAATTTTGCAGGTTTTCTAACAGTTTCTGAAAAGGAATTCTTGTATGCAGTTCAGCCAAGTAGAGATAACATAACTCAAACCTTTAAGCTTTACACAAGATAACCATTGCCAATTAAATACTTTTGAGGTTAATCATGGCTTTCATTACTCAGCTAGGAGAAAAAAGTCATCCACACATTGATTTTTTTTACTGAGAAACATGAAGTTCATCGTTCAAAGCTTATTTTTTCCCCTGGGCTGGCATAATGCTTTGAGTACATTTCCAAAACAAAGATCACTGGGAAATGGATCTTCTTAAGGCAAACACTTTTTATCAACCATATTTATAAAACTATGGTTTTTTTAAAGAAAAAAAAATACTATGTTTGGAAAGAACAATTGTGAGGGCTGGAGGAAGATCTCCATCCCTCTTTCTATTACCAGGGAAGCAGGGAAGAGGGAGAAGAGGAAGAATTCAGACAGTGATTTGGAATGGGAATGACTAAGAGATGAATGGAATGCTCCCAAATCAAGATAGTGTGTCTTCTCAAATGATTTTTATCAACTGTGAACTAAAATCCAAATTCAGAACAAATTTTCCAAGTGCATCAAATGGTCCATTTATTTTCCTAAGCTTAAAATAGTTTCTATTACAAAAATAATCACTTGAACAAAATCACTGCTTTTAAACAATCACCATTTACTCTGGTGGGGCTTAAACTCACAGCATTATGTTCCTAGAAGACTATGCCTTTGTACTCAAATATACTGATGAAACTCTTACACTTTGCATCCTAGAGGATAGATCACAACTCAATATATATATATTGCCTCGTCTTTCTAACATACTCTTCTGGAGCGTCACCTACCTCAGCATCCAGTGTAGCAGATGCTATAATCAAGCGAAGATCTCCTCGTTTTTTCTGAACCTATAGGGAAAAATATTAAAGATTGTTCAAATATCATAAAAATCTAAAATTAACATTGATGAGAACTACTGGCACTATATCAGCTTTTGTTCTCATTTTCTCATAGAAGGACCCATTCAGCTAAACTTGACTGAGAAGAGCATGTTTTCATGCATTAGTTTTTAATGCCATAGATTCTCCTCTTCTGAATGATTAGATATCTTAATTTAACCCTAGAAGTATGTAATCTTTACAATAACCCTCATCCTTGATATATCCTGCCTAAGAATTACTAAGCAACATTGCACAGTGAAACAGGATACACTATCCTATTTTCTCCATAGCACTCATATTCTTGAAGAGAATGATGCTGGAAAATGACAACAACATACCAGAAGGTAAGTACACACAGCTCTCAAATACAGAACTATATTCCACAGCAACTCCATTGGCCATGTTGGGTGGAGTTACTGGGAACAGTAGTTCAGCGACTTCTATTAGGACCACAAATTCTCATTCTTAATGTAGATTGAATATAAGGGCCTTAAAAATGATTGGAACTGACAAGGTATAAGCAAGATTGCAGGCCAACAGCAACATAGTAATTGTAAATATTTGCTTTGTTCCCAACTCAATGGTTGCAAAAGGAGGTATTAAAAATATAGTCAGAATTCTAACCTTTTTTAATAAGCCAATAGCAATATCTGTATATAAAGTCCTTTCATGAGCTTCATCCAACATGATGACACTAAACAAAAGCCAAAATATATTTTTAAAAAAGATCCCAATCATGAAATTTTCATCACAATATTAAACATGCTTGGTAGCACAAGTTAATAAATATAATTCATGATTTAATAGCCACAGTTAATATATTATGGAAATCATATAACTAAACTGTTACATACTTGTGACTCCCTAACTTTAAAAACTTCAACAGTTACAATAAAGCATAATAAATTATACATAAATTCTCAGAAATACAACTCAAAATAATTAATAGAAGGTAAAGAATAGCTTTTGATCTAAACCATGTCCTTTGAAGAAAATATTCAAGAATTGCAATCTGAAAAACTTTTCTTGAGCTATATCTAGCTATATTATTCCACTGGCAAAATCTGGTCAATTAACCAAATGGATACTTATTTTCCATCTGACCTACTAAATAATGTGAGCCTTCAAAACATATTTGGAGCACACAGAAGGACAGAAAAATAGAAGTTGTTCTTGTTGTGGGAGTTAACGTTTACTTATATAATAGATTTTTTTAATACAAATGAATAAATATGTGGTATGTATTGTAGCAAAACTCAGAAAGACAAATGAAAACAGAAGGAATGAAAAAAAACCCAATCTGCTTATATAAGGATAGTACTCTAACATCTCTTATGAACTGTATCTATGTTTGTGTTTGTGTGTGTACAGATAGATGGTAGGTAGATATGTTGACAGTGAGTCAGTCAATATCATTATAGTATCTGATTTATTGAAATAAACAAAACTCAGAATACAAGATTAGTCCCCATTTACAGTCTATATTCAACAAAAATAAGAAAATAAAGTAACAAAGACAGGTAGAAATGAACACAGAAAAAGGGAAATTTCACCATTTATAGCTTTACAACAATCAGTGTGTTTACCTATATCTGGTTAGTAATGGGTCAGCCATCATTTCCCTGACCAGCATTCCATCTGTCAGAAACTGTAACAAACAAACAAAAAACATCTATGTTTGTTCTGAAACAAGATTCATGCCCCCAAATTGCAACAGTTGGTAAGTAATTTCATCTACTTCCATGGGTTCAGAGATTAATGTGGCTCTTTTATATAGGCAAAGTAGTAGCATGTTTGCAGAAGACAAGGAATGCCTGGAAGAAACTGAAAGTTTGGAGAAGGACAAACAACATAAAGAAAAAAAGTGATAGTTGAAAATGCTCAATGGAACAAAACATTGTTTTGGCTGTAGTGGGAAACAAGGACAATTGTTGAATTACAAAAGGTAGTATTTACAGGACATAATCACCTATTTATTTATTTAAATGAATTGGCTGCCCATCTCTAATGAACAAATCTGACATTTCTTTCCATTATTTAAATGTGTTTTGCATTTTGCTCAAATATATTACCTTAATTCTTGTAGCCTGTGGGTCAGTACAATCATCAAATCGAATGCAATATCCAACTTCATGGCCCAGCAAGGCACCCCTCTCCTCAGCTACCCGCTCTGCAATCTAGGAAAAAGAATAACATTAATATTGCAAAAAATAAACACATTTGATTTGTGAATATGTGCTGTTTGTTTATCTTGCACAACTAGGGAAAAATAATTAAAAAATCAGTGAAGTAAAATTTGGTTAACTTGAGCTAATTCTGTTGGATCATTATGTAGTAGTTAAGTATAACCAATCTTTATATGGCAAGACCCAGTTTTCATTAATAAATACTGGCAATGCAATTATTCTGCTTTTACAAGGATGAGGAAAAATAAAATAAAATTTTCTGTACTTAAAGATTGCACCAGCACAAGGACTTCAACACAAGAAAGCTGGAGGTCCTCCAAAACTTTCTTCCACCAGAAAACTGCCAGATTGTCGACGATTTTCCCTTCATCAACAGAAATTTGGTGGCGGCCTTCCAGTTGTAAAATGCTCTCACTACTAAAGAGGTGTACCTGGTGCCAAAAAGATCATGTAATAGAAGCAACTAGACATATTTTTGGATCCAAATTAAGACTATACAAAGGAAACTTCAACTTGAGAAATGACATTGTCTGCTCTATGTTTCTGTATGAAAAGGCACCAGAGAGAGGAATTATTTGTTGGCATTCATTAGCTTTTTAAAGAGATGACACGATGGGAAAGAAATAAAACGTCTGCAATGATTTGACACTCAATGGATTAAAATATTTATCTCATTATTTTAAAGCTTTCTTATGGCTGTTTCCCGTCGCAGTTTTGTGTCTTCAAAACTATTTCACAATATTCCATCAGTGAACAGATAAGCAGTTTCATTCTAATAATAAATTTCAATTAGTTATAAAGCTAAATAAACAAAAGCATAATCTGTATCAACTAATACTTGCTGCACCAAAGATAGAAATGTCCAAGTGTGTTTCACACTTGTTCTTCAAAATGGGCCATGTGATAAATTACAACAACCTTGAAATGAGCCATGGCTAAACCCACACATAAATGCGAAGTTGAAATGACACATTCTAATCATATTTATGCAATGCTACATTTTAATAAATATAGAAAATCTTTCAGATACAATGCCTATAATTCAAGAAAAATATAGCAAACTTTTACAAAGTTCCAAAATGTTAAGTATTTTGTGTAGTGCATTTCATACCCTTAAGGTAAATGTGGTTATGAGATAAAAGCAACTATTTAGCGCTATTTACTAATTTCCCTAATTTGATAGATTAAACTAGTCTTTATCACTCTGGGGAGTCAACAGAGTAAATGGATGAAATCTTATGAACACCAAATCTTGCATGCATTTGGCATTCTCACAGGGTGGTGACTATTTTAAAATTTTATTTAATTTTTTTTAGAAATTAATACATAAACTATTTTGTAAATCATGCAGCAGAACCCAGGGAATGAAATTCCAGCTCCAGACATAGTCTGAGCATTCTGCTATTAGGACAGTACACTGAATCCAACCCTTCCCTAAGGATGAAAATGAAGGAGTAGCATACAACATCTTTCCTATAAGTAGCATTTGTTGCTATAATCATCTCTTCCATTATAAGCAGCAGGAGAAAATTGAACTAATGGCTCCTTTAAAGTTCCTCCCCAGACAGAAACCAGGAGGACTTAGGATGTTTCACATCCATAAGACCAACTGATATCTCAGGTTTAATCACATATATATATCCCCAGCACCAGACTTTATTGATATGGAAAGGTCTCAACTTGGGAAGTGGAAAGGGAATTCCAATGTCAGATTCTCCCTCTAAAATTAAGAATCAAAATTGATTAATCTTATTAGAAAGAACCCTCTTGGAGACATAGCTTTTGGCAGTGTCCAAAGAAATATAAAACTAAGCAAAATCAATTTATCTTGTGTACTATTTAATTCCATTAAATGGCAATCCATTGCTGAAACCAAGATGACTTTCAAATCAATTTAATAGATTTAATAAAATATCAAATATCTCATTAACCGTGTATAAGCACTTTAGCATTCCTAAAATAGCTCTTTGGATCCTAGCTTTAATGCCATAAAGTTATCCACTGCAAGATCCGTTTGCGCCCTGTGTCAAAAAGTTTTAACCTATTCAATGAATTATAAGGAAATATACTGATTAATCTAAATGTACTGTCAAAGACTTTCCAGATTTTTACCTGTCTGCTGCATAGGTAGAGTTATACAAAACAGATAGCTTTGGATAGCCCATGTCTAATCCCAAAGTGTACTTTTCAAGTGTTTGGGTCTGTATATGGAATGAAGCAGAACGGTTTTGTTTCATATATAAACAGAAAGGTGATTGTTCTGGACAGAAATGGTTTGGGGTAGTACAGGAACAGTAGGAAAAAGCAAATGAAAATGGGTTTTGTTTGTGATGACATCAGCAGCAGTCACTGAAGGGAGGCAGGTGAAGCAAGGAAGGAAGGTGCTTAGAAATGGGGAACAAATCAGCATACAGGTTATGCAGAAGAGATTGTAAGAGAGAATAATGGGCACCAAGTTGGCTCTACCTGTCCTATAACATTTCTCCAGATTTTTTTTGTCTTGTAGTGTGTAGGTCTTGGTCAATGCTCAGAACTAAAATATTTCAAATTTTGTTTCTATCAAGCCAAGATAGTACAGCGGAACTAAATATGATGATTTGTTTCAATTTGAAAACAATATATATATATTTATTTTATACATAAAAACAATTGTGGTTTCCCAGATTTGGAATGGAAAATCAGTGTCTGCCTTAAGTGAAATTTTGTACGAAATATTATTTGCATAGCTGCAACATAATCAAGTGTACTTTCCTCCACATGTGAAGGCATGATTTTTTTTTTTTTTTCAGGAAAAGGAAATTGTTACCAAAACCTATATTCAATTGTGAAAAGCATCAGAGTGTGCTGCGAATATGCACAGGTCCTAACTGCAAATTACTGACCTCACATCAAATACAAAAATAAAAGAAAATATACATTCTAAGATACTATTGCAAAAATTTTCAATGATAACCTATGGAAAGTATTCATCTGTATCTTCATAGTACCCCATAGATATTAACAAATATCTAGACTGCTTAATGTATTTTCAAATACTTTTGACAGACTTTATAAATTTGATTTAACATTCTGCAAAAATAAGATATATCGAAATCTCAGAATTTGGAATCCAAGGCACTCACTGAAATACAAGCAACTCTCCGAGGTTGTGTTACTCCCACTATCCGGCCTTCAGCAGTCCAGCCAGCTTCTGTTAGATACTGTCACGGGAAAAAATATTTATTAGAACTGATGTATAAATTCTACATTAATCTTGGTTTCTAATTATTTTCATTCCTCATTTTACATTTCTATTTACCTCCAAATACAATGTCTCACTGGAAAAATAATTGTAGATCTAATTCAATGTACAAGTAGGCCTTGAGTTGCGACAGCAATTGGGATTGGGATTGCCACAGCTAAGCAATGCAGTCATAACAATGTCATGATGATCCCATTACTTAGCGATGACCATCCTGGCAATCACATGGCGCTGTGGCATTGCAACCATAAGTGCAAGCCAGTTGCCAAGTGCTTGAATCACACTTGAGAACCATTTATAAGTAACCCTTGATCAATGCTGTCACAACCTTGAACAATCACTGAATGAATGGTTGGTAAGTGAGGACTATCTGTATAATAAAGTTGCACAATGAAGACAATAAACCACTCCTGTTCTTTTTGAAAAATCAAGTGAACTAATTTAAACTATTAAACTATTATGATGTCATTATATTAAATTACAATTCTTAAAAGAATCTAGAAAATATTTAACAGACATCAGAAAAATGTGTAATCCATTTTCTCGCTTTATCAATTAACTTAGTTGGACAGTTACCAGCTATCAAACTAATATATTTGAAAGGGCTTGGATCTATATCTTGGTTTCTATAAATGGAATGTGCCTCATTATCAGCAAGAACTTTTAATCTAGAGGAAGGTTTTTGAGGCTAAATCAAGGAAAATATTTTTATAGTCTTCCTCTTCAGCTCCTTGAAAATCTATCCTGGAAAGTTGAAGGGTCTTCTGGAGTTTTATGGAAGAAGTTACTGGTGATTACAGAAGGAAAAAGGAATCATTTATTTTCCCATTTTCCAGAAAGTCTTGAATAGAGCTGTGCCTTATTGGCAAAAACAAATTCTAGACCTAAATTAGTTATTGTGAGATATAATAGCAAAGAATTAGTGCTAATGTGAAAATTGCAAAATATTTTTAATTAGATCAATAATTATCCAGAAAAGGTATGAAATAATTAACCATGGAATTCATGCAATTATTTTCAAATGTTAATTTGAAAGTGGAGAATATTTGAGTATGCTTCTCTGCTACAAATAGCTGACTTCAACTCCAATAAAAAAGGTAGATCCATGTTCAATAATTCTGAGATTCACTAGATCTAGTGAATCCAACTGGACCATTTGGACGAATTAGATGTGATTATTTAGAATCATTAATTCCAGTAGGCATATCAATTCAATGATTTCTGCTTGGCATTCGTGAATTACAAACTAGCCATGGTTACAAAGTCTATGGCATACAAGCAGAAAAAAAATTATAAGCGATACACATATGTTTAACTTATCAAAGGCCATTACAGGTAGTCCTTGAATTATGACAGCCATTGGGGTCAGAATTTCCATCACTAAGCAATGTGATCATAAAGTATAATATCACATGACTACATTGCTTAGTGATGGTAATCTGGGTTGCTAACCAAATCCAATCTATTGCTAGACAAGGACATAATACGAGCCATTCCTGGCTTGGTCTCTCCCAGCCTCAAGCCTTGGTGAGGCAAAGGACTGTCTCCTCGTCAACTCCCCACACCCATCTATCCTCCCATCTCTGCTTTTTTAACGACCTTGTACTCCACCATCTGTGCCAACCTTGCTGTCCTGTGTTCACTGGCTCTGTCATCCCACCAGCCTTACCACCCTGTGCTCGCTGGCCCTATAATGGCAAAGGGAGCTTGCTGGCCCTTGCTGATCTCCGCCATCTTATTCCAGCCACTGCAGATGAAGCACGCTGCATGTGCCTTGTCCAAATTGTATGCCCCCTTCTTCTGAAGAGTGACAGGGCCAGCAAGTGCAGGGCGGAAAGGCCAACAGAAGCAGCAAGGCCAGTAAGCACAGAATGGCAGGGGCAGCAAGCACAGGGCAAAAAAGACTAACCCAGCTAGCACAAAGCCGCAAGGCTGGCAGGAACAGCAGGGCCAGCCAGTGGGCAGAGGCGAGCAGCGCTAGCAGAGCATAGGGCAGACAAAAGGACAGAGATAGTGATACATCCATTCATGGAAAATGACTGAAAATCAGGCCAAGTATTCCATTAATAAACAAATAAAGATTATTAATACTCACTTGGGGAATCTGAGTACTTTTCCCACATCCTGTTTCTCCAACAATCACTAATGTCTGATAATTTTCTACCAGATAAAGGATATGATTTCTAAGCTGGAAGAGAAATAGATGTTCAGACATGAATTAAAGCACCTCATAAAAGAAATTTTAATAAAGGGTAAGGATAGAATCCACACTTTGATGAAAGTATGGGAAGATTTATGTACAGTGCTTTATCGCATACATTCTTAAACAAATCATAAAACAGATTTATTTGTATTATATATAATTTACTTTAAAAGGTTACACTAACAATAAAATATATAAAATAATATCACACAATGACACAAGGAGGCGCATAATCTTTACCAAGCAAGCGACAAGCTAGCACAGAATTCTTATACCCATGCAATTCAACTCGTGTTTACATCAACAGTGAATAAGTGGCAGGCTTGTATTGCTGTCACAATGTTCCCATACATTGAGATAGGAAAAATTATTCTGTCTCAGCGTTATGAAACCTACATGTGTTAAAAACACATTTATTTTCTATTTTGCAAAATCAGTTTAAAATATGAAATGGTAGAGAATTCCTACATGGCAATGCATGCAATTCTGCAGTTCAAAGTAATAAAAGTAATCCATACCTTAAAAACAGGCAGCTTTTGCCTCTGTTGCTCAATAGAAAGGGAAATATAGGGATTATAGATAACCGAAACACTTGAACTTTCAGCAGCATTCTGTCTCTCCTCGGAGAGGCTGACACCAGGTCCTTCTGTGCCTACACAGACAAGCAAACAAATTATTATTAATTTGATGTGTCTTTTACAAAAATACAAAAAAAGGTAAAGAGATATTTTTGCTTATAATTTTACTTGTAATTTGACATACATATTTAAGAGGAAATTAATCCTCACAAATTCAGAGCTTTTCAGTTTAGTATTTTTTAAAAAAAAAAATTTTTTTTTTTAAAGTACCAATTTGCTGGCATACCAGTCATGTCCATATCTGCTAAGGGCAGACTATTCCTCAGGTATGTATCTTCCAATGGTCTTCCAAGCTGAGTTTTCTAATGCACTGTGTATAGGGCAGCTTTTTTCGTAATGGTTCAGAAATTAATACAAGTATTACCATTACTGGTAGTAGACTGAAATATAAGCATTTGTGTGATACCAAATACCATGATTATAAGGAATTAAAATGCTGGATTTTAGAAACCTAAACAGTTTAAGCTGCTGGCAAAGTCCTGGTTGTACTTTTGGATGGCCTCTGCTGTGGGCAGGATGGGCATAGTGTCTCCATCCTTGCCCTGCATGACCGCTTGCTGACTTTCGATACCATTGACCATTTGAATCAACTCAGAGAGTTGGAGGTAGATGGCATGTTGTTGCACCAGTTCACCTCCTTCATTCAGGGTCATTTCAAGTTGAAGGTGATTGGGAAGGAGAAATCTCACCATTGGCCCCTACAATGTGAGGTGTCACAGGGCTTGGTGCTTTCTCTTCTGCTTTCCAAAATCTACTTGAGGCCACTGACTGAGCTCATCCATTGCATGGAGTGAGGTATCCTCACTGACGATACCCAATGATATATTTCCCTCCCTGGTAAACGTTTCATCCCAGTTCCTCAAGGTTGTGAGAGTCTGGATAGGGAACAACGTCTTCAGCTGAACCCTGAGAAGACAGAATGGTTTTCATTCTGGAGGCCCACTGATTCCAGGATCGTGCCATCTTTCATGCTGGATGATGTTGCACTACCAGAAGCTTCAGATGGTACAGAATGCACAGGCAATTACATATGCTTCTAGGGCAGCACAGGTTACACTTCTGCTTCATAGGCTGTATTGGTTGCTTATTTGCCTCTAGGTCCAATATAAGGTGCTGGTACTGGTTTTAACCTTTAAAGCCACTCATGGCATGGGACTGGGTTATCTGAGGAGCTGTCTCTGCCCAATAACTTGTCCTATCATAGAGAAAACATGCTATGGGCACCATCAGCTAGGGATTTATGTCTGATGGGTCCCAAGAGTTGGGCCTTCCTCTGCTGTGGCATCTGCCTTAAGGAATATTCTTCGCCCTGAAATTAGAATGGCCCTTTTGACTTTTTATTAAGGCCCTCAACACCTGGTTATGCTTTCAGGTCTGGGGCTCCCAGGGGACTGGAGATCTATCCTGATGGCTCCATTGCTGTTTTATTTTTATGCTATTTATTACTATTACCAGATTTATATTAGCAGTTTTATTTATTGTTGTGCAATGCTCCTCCTTTGGGAGAGACAGGAAGCTATATAAACTTGATTGATTGAATGATTGCTTACATATACAAGTAGTCCTCACTTAACAATAATTGGGACTGGAATCTCAATTGTTGAGCAAAGTGGTCATTAAGCAAGATGCCCACATGACTGTTTCACTTAACAACCTCATTCAATGGCACTCCTGGTTGTAGTGATTAACAATTAACAAGCAGTGAAAAAGCTTCTTGCTAAAAGATTTCAGCTCCGCACAGATCTGAAATCCTCCTGGCAGCTGCTTTGGAAGGTGCTCCTGATTGTCTCTGCATGCTTTGAGTAAAGTGGTTGTGCATGTATATCGCAATGTACTGTTTTCTGAATGTAAGGCATCTCTTGAAGACTGTGCGTAATCTTACTGGGTGCTGTTACTTTATACTCTTGTAATTGTATTCTTTAATTGCAGTGCTTTAGAGGCATATACATAATAAACAAATTATGTTAATTTTAATTGTGATTTCTGAGTAATATGAATACAGTCTATCTACTGTACATTAATTGTACTGAATATAGATCTATTGGCAGTAATTATATGAATATTTAAAATAAATTTCTACTATAGGCCTTATGTCTGTATGAAATGGATATGGGTTATGCAACCTATCTCACTGAACTCAAAAGTATTTAAATTCAAACACTTGTAACAAACAACTGGCCTAAGTACACCCACAGAAACTGACAATTGCATGTGTTAAGTCATAGAACAGATACAAACTGAATACAGGTAGTCCTTGACTTACAATCACAATTGAGCCCAAAATTTCTCTTGTTAAGTGAGTTTTGCCCCATTTTACGACTTTTCTTGACACAGTTAAGTGAGTCAGTGCAGTTGTTAAGTCAGTAGCAATAGCACTTTGACTTATATTCCGCTCTATAGTGCTTTACAGCCCTAAGCAGTTTACAGAATCAGCATATTTCCCCCAACAATCTGGGTCCTCATTTTACCAACCTTGGAAGAATGGAAGACTGAGTCAACCTTGAGCAGTGAGAATCGAACTGCTGGCAGTCAGCAGAATTAGCCTACAATACTGCAATCTAACTGCACCACAATGGCCAGTAACATGGTTATTAAGTGAATCTGGCTTCCCCATTGACTTTGCTTGTCAGAAAACCGCAAAAGGTGATTAATCATATAACCCCAGAATACTACAACCATCATAAATTTGAGCCAGTTGCCAAGTCTCTGAATTTTGTCACATGATCATGGGGATGCTGCAAAATGGTCATAAATCTGTTTTTTTCAGTGCCGTTATAACTTTGAATGGTCACTAAATGAATTGTTGTAAGTCAAGGACCACCTTTATATGTAAGCTGCAGTTTCCCAAAAGTAGGCTCTTCATTGTACAGAAGGAAAAAAAATCATTCCAACTTGATTACATAATTAATTGCTGTTCTTATGATCCATCAAATCAACCCTGACTCTTGCTGACTCAGAAACAAGTCCATGTACTTTTCTTGGCAACATTTTTGGAAGTGGTTTGCCTTTGCCTTCTTCCTACAGCTGAGAGTAACTAGTCCAAACTCATCTAGCTGATTTTGGTGCCTAAGACAGGCCTAGAACTCCTGGTCTCCCAGTTGCTAGTCTGGTGGTTGTACCTCAAATTGGCTCATGTACCATAAACAGCATATTACAATTTTAAGATACTATCAGCAATATCAAGCAGCATGCTTATGCACATCTTCACAGGTTGCAGTTCAAAAAGCTGGTATAAATTCAGGTTTGCCAAAAATTTATCATTGGCTAAAATTTATACCACATAAATGCTTTAATTATATGATGTGAATGCATTGCTATCAACTCAATGTAATAGCTTGCCCAGAAACCATATTATTGCAGTCTGAACATATCTCAAGGTAACAGATTTGGAAAAATTTCTTTTAATATGTTGTGGAAAAATCCAGAGAAAGAAATATTTTGGAAAATATTAAAAAGGCAGAATATATTTCTCCAAAGGAATAATGGAGAAGATCTTTAAAAGGCAGAAACTTCTCCCTCCCCCCAGCCAGAAAATTCAGCAGAAACTAGCTTTTAGAAATGCAGATGTAATAATCCATTCAGGGAGGTTGGGGCCAGGAAGCTAGAAGCTATGAGATTAGGAAGAAAAGACCTCTAAAATCTACATACCCCACCCAAACTCTAAAAGACATGACCTTTTGGGACATAATAGGATTAACCCACCAATACCAAAAGGGCACACTCAGACTCAGGTCAAAGTACATGACACAGGAAATACAAAGCCTCAAACAGGAACAGGAAACAACCTCAAGAGCCCCAGAAGGTATAAAAACCCACCACTCCCAGCAACATGTGGTCAGTTTTCCTAGAGCCATGCTTCTATCTGACTCTGCCCTTCAATAAACTACAACCTTCTTTCTAAAGCAGTCTCCATTTTGTTTATTCCCAGCTTGGACTGGACCCTGATGAAGATTTTTCTTTCTACAACTTGTATACCTTTTCATACTGCTTTACAGCCCTCTCTAAGTGGTTTACAGAGTCAGTATATTGCCAAAAATCTGGGTCCTCATTTTACTGACTGCCGAAGGATGGAAGGCTGATCCTGATGAAGATTTTTCATTCAACAATATCATGGCTGTTTTCAAAATTATGCAGCACAGAAAAGAATTTATACATTCATTGCACTATGCCCCCCCAAAAATAGTTGGTTTTGCTCTATATGTTATTTAAACCCAGTTACTATAGTTATTCAACAAGCACATGATTAAACAAGAGATGTTTCACCCTGGGAGAATTTCTAAGTTATCCTTTGTGTGATTGACCTGGCTCTGAAGAACTTTACAAATAAACTATTGTGGACATTAGGGGTATTGGGTTTATGATCTTGATTAAATAGATGAAAAAACTGGGATGAATCTAACTTTAAAAACATTGAGAAGACAGCTGTGGTAGTCATGTGTTTTCTCTTTAATAATCTTTTTTTTTTGTAGTTCAAAAATTTGTAGCCTATTTCTAAATTTTGATTTTTTGTATATGATTTAATACCTACATATAAAGAACAAACTGCATATAACTATCATGTTCATACTAAATAGCACCGCCCATCAAAACTGACTAATTGTATATAACAGTCATTTGATATAAAATATTTTAATAACTATATTAAATTAAACAGAACTTTCTTGCAAGTAAATAATCATAGAATTATTCAAAAACCTATTTAGCTTCAAAGATCATATTACAAATTGGCAGCCATCAGGGTTTTTTTTTCTCTACTCTTCAATAACTTAAGAAAAGGATGCAGGGATAAAGTGGGTTAATGGAAATGTGATGAAAAATTAGGTTGTATGTAGAACAATGTAGGCTTATACAGAATTATCAAATTGCTATAGGTTTTTCCTAGAAGAAAATATATCAAACTTTGTAATCTATTCAAAACCATTGTAAAAAAAAGGCTGCAAATACTGTTAAAATCTTGATATAGAAGGACCAGAATGAATTACAAGACTGTGTCTATGTTCTTTCTAGAAATCGAGATCAGTTCAAGGGCAAATTATTTTTTTCACTGAAATATAAAATATTCATTAATAATCTCAGAAAGAAGTGGCTATATTAATAAATCAGTGAAAAGTGCTGAAAGAATAAAATCTATGACATGCTCATGCTCTGCAATCTTCCTTAGAACCCAAAAGTGTAAATGACTACAGCATTGAACACATTGGCATTAATAGTTGAACACAATGGCATTAATAGTTCAACATAGATAAATATATACAGAATATTAAAAGCTATTATGTGAGTTTTTGTTGCATTAATGTGAAGACAAAGTTCTCTAAATTCCACATACTCTTTTGTAACTGCAAACAAATACCAGAAACAATCTGTATACATGCACAAATAATTATATAAGGGAAGCTACAGCTGCAAACACTGCCTCAACTGTTAAGGAGGTTAGCTCCATGTCTAAAATTGAGCAGTAATTTAATTTAAATATTAATAGCTCTATAAAATTAAGTTTCAGCATTGGAAAACTGTTTTCTAATTATCCTTCACACCAGAAAAATCACCTCATGCAAACAGATAAAAGCTACCATGTAAATTGCTTAGCACTGCTGAAGATCCTGTTATCACAGCACTTGACTGCCATTGCATTTATATATAATGAGCTAGCAAGAACAGCATCTAGTTCCACCACGAGGATTTTTACCTTACTACTTTTTAGTGTAGTGGAAGCTTTTCCTCAATTCCACAATGCCCCTTTAAAATTTAAAATCATACCCTTTCAGTTCAGATGACAGTTATCTTAAAATCATTTCAAGTTATTACTGCTTTGTACACAACAAAAGCAGATTTATTTTGCCATTGTGCTAATTAGCATTCATTGCCTATTAAAATAGGTGATTTTTTTTAAAAAATTCATGGAAGAGACTAGTGCATCTCTCACAATTTATTTTAAATGTAAATGTGTGGCTTGCCTTTAAGGAGGTTCACTGGAGCAAGAAAAGAAGGGTGTATTTATGGGTGTGTTAATTTTGAATATTCTACAACTAGAATTAGACTGGTCATATATTCAGTGATAAACCCCATGACCTAAAAAGAGTCTTCACTTAAAAGAATTTGAAAGTGGCATTTTATAGGATTTTTTTGTATAGCAAGCAGCTTAATCTCAATCCGATGCATTTATTTAACACCACTTGAACGAGGTAAATAGGTCCACTCCATAGCATTAAATGGCATTGGGGGGGGGGGGAGCAGGACGACCGCCAATGAAGAAGCACAATTTTCTTAATTCAGAATTCACAAGCTTCTAAGTCAAAAGAACGGCATGTTCAAAGGTTAAATATTAGGATTTGAGCAGGTGCAGAATAACTTTTCTTCTACCCTTGTTCATTTGTGACCGGCCACCTTTTTTTTTTTTTTTACTTATTTAATGATTCACAAGAGTCGCGCGTCCCTCCTCCGAAATAGAGTATCGGTACATTCCCAATCACCTATCCCGCCAGTGTCCTTTCACAAACTGAAATACATTTCCACCAAAACTAGAGAAAAGCAGCCATCACCCTTCCACTTCTTATTCCCTCCCATGACATTTATATTCCCGTCCCTTACAAAAAATTCAAGGCTTACCCGGTTTCCAAAACTTCAACGGACCCACGGGCGCCGCCATCTTGGGGTGAAAGGTCAAAGAAGGAAAGGAACGAACCCTCTCGCCGTTGCAAGGATCATGTGATTGTGAGGAGTTTGGTGATTGGCTGATGGTTACCATGGATTCTTTCCCCCCCCCGCATTTGCCAAGCAGCGGTCTCTCCTCCAATCTACCGTCCAAGGGCAGAGCTTTAGCTGTGGACGGGGCTGTTTTTCGCTCCGTAGTTTTGCGTCCCAGGAGGCCAACCTTTGGGATATTTTAGAGGGTAAAGGCTTCGGCAGAAACGCAGAAGTGGTTTGCCATCACCTTCTTTGAGAACAGCGTTTTTCAACCTTGGCAACTTTTAAGATGTGTGGATTTCAACTCCCACAATTCCACATGCTCTTATTTCGGAATTATATCTGAAACTAATTATATCTGAAACTCTTACCAACATCACAGGTCCAATATAACCATACCTTTTCAAAAATAGCTGGATTCCAAAGTTTTGGAATATAATGTGACATTAACATTATTAACATTTTTTTTTAAATCCCCATAGATCTTCTTACATTAAAATATTAGTCCATTGGGTAAGAGTAGACGTAGCTAGTAACAGCATTCCCCATTGCAAAATGTTGTTTCAGATTCCATTTATATTCTGTATCTAGATTTGCTTAATGCCTTGCTTAATTTGGCATATTCCAGATGAGCTGGGCCAGAGGATTGCTTGCTGGGAATTCTAAGAATTTGTTTCGCTACATCCACTACCAAATCTCATTGAGGGCATTCTGTACTCAATGTATATGCCCATCATTCTTTGATGATAAGTAATCCTTCATGAATTATGTTAGTAGCATAGAGATGATTATTTCAAGTGGTTGGTTCCTGCTGAAGACAGAGGGATTTATTTATTTGTTTATTGATTGGATTTCTGTCCCACTTTCTATTCAGGTATTCAAGGCACCATATGTAGCAAATTCTATTTTCCCCACAAGAACCCTGTGAGATAGGCTGGATTGAGACAGAAAGCAACTACCTCAAACTCGCCCAATAAATTTGTGATTGAACATATTATTCTGTGACAGAGAGTATTTTGAGAAGCACAGTCATTTATAACCCTTCAGTAACTGAAATTAGAGGAAACAATATCTATTAGGAAAACTTCTTGCCTTAATAAGTCTATGGTCACTCTTTTACCATCAACTCACATGAATTTTTCATGAGCTTTTCCAACTAAACTGGTTCCTGATGTGTAGAAAAATTTTCAGATGCTAAGAAAATAATCCAAAGTGATGGAGGAGGAAAGAATAGTTATTAAAACATATCTCATATTGACTAAGATATTTGTAGATTAAAAGAAGTATCTTTATCTTTAATCACTCCTATGGTATTTTATCCTTATTTTGTGTTTCTTTTGTAAACCATTTGATAGTTTCAGATAAATAGCATATTAAATATAGTACATAAACATAAATATGTAATATAGGTGGAGACAATAAAAAGGTTTAATTAGTGCCTAAGGGATATGCATCCTCTTCTCTCTATCCAGATGTAGATATTCATCATATTCAGTTTTATACAAATGCATTTTGATCAAGGGAAACAACATATTTTGATTGAATGTATTGATCTAATATAAACATATACAGTATTAGTTAAAGGTAGTAAGCAAACTATTTAAAACAATGTATCATCATGTTTGATTCTATAATAGTCCAGTAATTAAGCATCAGCGTGCTGGGCAAAAGGCAGACCACATGATGCTTCCAATAATTTTGAAGCTGTTGCTGGAGATGCCTGTTACTCAAGGTTGCCATTTATCCCATAACTGAATCCCCCAAAGATGGCATCACTTTCACAGAAACCAGAATAGCCATAAATAAATAATCACACATGAAGTGGGAATTCATACAAATGGCAAGTTTATGGGAGTCAGTTTGCTAGAAGACCATCGATGATTCTGCACCTTTCCTTGGAAATGTAGAAATTTACTAACTTCTTGTCTACGTACAGTAACATCTGATTTTTGATTATCATCATCAAGTGATGATAGATGTTGCTTCCTCTCTCAGAACCTGAAGTAGAGCTCTTTCAGAAAAAGAAACAGATCTTAAGTCAATTTCAGCATACACACCCATAAATATCAATTCTAATCCAACTAGAATATGGGATTCCTGGTTTAACTGGTCTGAAAAATTAACTTTTTTCAAACATTTCTAAGTTAAATTACCTCTGAATATTCAAAATTGTAGTTACAGCCTTGTCATATTCCAAAAGAGAGCATTCTTTAAAAATCATATAGTCAAAACAATCATTCTTATAAACGAGTACAAGGCAGAAGTATAAAGAAAAACATAAGAGGAAAAAGAAACGTGTGAAAGCACATAAAATAGTCAAATGAGAACTGAATCTGTTCACTGAATATGAAAATATGTCAGTGATGTGGAAGCAAAATGAAGCAGGTGGACAAATATGAGTGGAACAGAGTATCCGGGAAGATAAAATAACAGTGAACACATGACCTTGTGGGAGTACTCTACTGCAGGGCTTTTCAACCTGTGGTACGCCTACCACTTGTGGTACATTAATGAGTGGCAGGTGGTACGCAGCCCTGCCTAGCCAAGTGTAGTGGGGAAGGGAAAGAGCCAGCACAGGCAAAGACTTACAGTGAGAGAGTCCTCTGGAGCTGCAGATTTTACTTATGAATGGAGCCATTTGGGGAGGCTGCCTTAGCCGGCAGCCAGTACTTACATTTTTTTTCTTCCTTAAGTGCCAGCTGGCTCACTTTCCTTTCTAGCCAGTAGCTAATTCTTAAAGGGGAAGTGCCTTTTTAAGCTAGTTCACTCAGCAGCTTGTCTTTTCTGTCTCTGGAGGCCTTTCCTTGTTTGATCAATATATGGAAGAGGGAAAATATGGGGGGGGGTTCAAATTCTTCCTTCAGAAGGAGATGGGAATGAGAAAAAGGGAGGCAGGGAAGGGAAGGAGGGAAGGAAGTCCCGCCTTAGCAGTTGGCCACCAGCAGCTCTGCCATTGACTTTGCTTGTCAAAAGGTTGCAGAAGGGGATCACATGACCCTGGGACACTGTGAACCATCATAAATATGAATCAGTTGCCAAGCATCCAAATATAAATCACATGACCCTGTTGCTGCAATGGTCATAAGTGTGAAAAATGGTCATAAGTCATTTCAGTGCAATTGCAACTTTGAACAGGTTTTTTTTTTGTCACCAAGTTTTTGACACCTTGCTAGGTGGTACTCGAATATTGCCATATCCTAAAAGTGGTACAATCGGTAAAAAGGTTGAAAAGCCCTGCGTACTGTGTAGTATTCGGTGGATCCATCCTGTTATTGCAGATTGTTGACCTTTTCCTGTTTCCAGATCAATTCTCAGACTTTCAAAAAAATAAATACACCATCAAAGAAGAGATATACTCTGATGTTCCATTTCATAAATGCTTCTAGAAGATCACTACGGTATATATGGGAAGAAATCTTTAACTAGAGCAGTGATCTGAAACAAATTGCAGATTGTTGTTTAATTATGCAGACTTCATCAAAATCATCTGAATCGGCCAGGTCATTGAGAGTTGACCAGCATACAAGTTTAGTAATTATGGTTGGTCATACAATGAACTAGATGTTTAAGCTGGATTAGGCATTTTTATCCCCCTAAAAAGCTAGGATGCTGTTATTTAATGATGTTAAAGGTACTGTTACAGGATATAAACTATTCCAAGTAAAGTTGCCTTTTGCAATTGACTGGTGATGATTTTGTTAATATCAATGGTATTCAAGTGGTGCTCCAGATGTTTTGGGATTGGATTCAAGGCATCTATTACTATTGGTGCTATTTTTGTTTTCTTTTACCATAATCATTCTCCTTTTATTTGCAGGTCTTTATATTTTATTTTCTCAAGTTCGGGGGAGGAGTTCTTTATTTTGTTCTGCTGTCTTCAGATGCTATACTGTCCGACTCTTGTCTTATTGTTAAGTCTGAGGTATGATGTGGCAAGTGCTTGCTCGTTTGAATTTTAAAATCTCAGAGCACTTTAGCTTCATTTTTTTATTTTGTCTATTATATGGCCTGGCCAATTCTTGCTTACAGGCAAATGGAATTTCTTGCAGATATTCCAATGCACCATTGTTGTTACTTTGTCATGGGATTATCTGTAGTTAATCTGTGCCATCTTCTTGCAGCAGCTAACTAGGTGATCCACGATTTTTTTCAGCTTCTTTGCAGTCTTCCCAATTCTGATTTTGTATTGTATTGTATTTTGTATTGTTTATTCTTAAGGCTTAGTCTTATACAGCCCGAATTAGCCCTTTTGTCTTTCTTCCATTTTCCTGCTCTGTCATTGCTAGGACTTATCTGCTTTGCCTATTTTTTAAAATGTACTGCCATGAAATACTTTGACTTGTCATGTCTCTTTTCTATTGTTCATTAGATCATTCTTTTAGGCTGGTTTGCTCTCTCCAGTACTCTGTAGGCTTCCTGATACACTATCTTCAATGCATCTTCACTATCTTCAATGCATCTTCTTCCCTGTTCTTCAAATATTATTCCAATGCCCTTTTTCTTCTTCAACTCTCTTGATGTACTTGCAACATTCCACACCCACCTATTTTCCTTGGTATGTTTAGTCTGTCAAGTCTCTGCATGGATGAAGGGCATGATTCATTGTCATTATTTTTCTGGCCTTCTTATCCAGAGTATTTAGTTCTGCTCGAGTCGTCCATTATTTTAGCTAATGACAGGAATTGTCTACCTGTTGTTACTTTTACATCAGTTTAAGGCTGCAAATATTCTCTAAATGGATAATTTTATAAGAGAAAAAATTGTCAACAGCAAAATTCTGTTGGAAGCACTGGCGAGTTCTTAAAAATAAGAAATCTTGAGAAATTGTGAAGAAAGTCAAGTCCTTGATGGAGTTTCTCACTTCTTTAGGCTGATCCTGAATTTCACATGCAGCATATCATTAAAAATTCAGAAAAATGAAGCACAAGACTGAGGACAAATAATGAACCATTTACTTTTTTGTTTGTTCATAGTTTTTATTATATATTTTAAATACAGTAGTAAAAGCTCAAGTCTCCCAGAACTATCAGCCTGAGTAACTCTATTGACAAGCCAGACACAAAGTCCAAGAACACAGGCAAATATATTTCACTGCAGGACAGGTTAAGTGAGCAGCAACT
Organism: Azemiops feae; assembly: GCA_023970755.1. Classification (NCBI taxonomy): domain Eukaryota; kingdom Metazoa; phylum Chordata; class Lepidosauria; order Squamata; family Viperidae; genus Azemiops; species Azemiops feae. Next base: position 2,963,726 of record JALGBA010000036.1, read on the forward strand.
CTCACTTATCTCTATGGCCTAACCTAAAAAAGATGATCTGACATTACAGCAATGTTAGAATCAGGACCCCTATTGGCTACTAGAGACGATAAATAACAAAACACCCCTGGTCCTGGAGTTGCAGCTGGAGCCCATTAGAAACCCAGAAGGGTTTGGGTGATGAAGGCCAGGTTGGCCCTCTCATCCATGATCAGGTCATGGATTAAGGGAGCTTTATTAAAGCCAGCATTTTGAAGCAGCAGCAGTGAGTCACAGAATCTCCCAAAACAGATCTTGGGGCTGAACACAGCAAGCTAGAATGCAATATCTTGGTCATTGTCTTGTCACTTGTATTTCCACTTGATTTTCAAGTTTATTCAGCTTTATTTTGTGTATCCAGCAAAAAAAAAAATCCTTATTAGGGTCACTTTGCAAATTATAATTTTATTTTAATTACCTTTTCTATATTGTAATCCACATTATCCAATATTTCTGGTTCACAGTATTTCTGCATCAGAATTAATATCTTTTAGACATAGTTATCCATACAAGTAGACATCATTGCTGATATTTCTGATATTATGGCTACTGTTTGCCCCATTCTTCAAAAATCTTAAGTATTTTTAATGTTAGTGTTTTGTGTCATTTTGTAAAGCCTTAGAAAAGTAAATAAGCAATTTCTAAACATGATTAGAAAGTGAGGTTTGTGAACTCACTATTCTTTGAAAGCCTCTGCCACGGTTGTATGATGGCTGATCCCTTTGTCTCCTGGCTCTCAGACTTGTGGGAGACCATGGTCTACTTGCTAGTTCTTTGGTCATAGCCATCTGTTGGAACCATCTTTATTTCACCATGGCTCCACTGGAAATCAGAGCCAACTTATTTTAATAATTGTCGCATTGCAGCTTTACAAGTAGGATTCCTAAAATAGCATATTTGGTATTAGTATGAGTTCCTGATATCCACAATTAACTTGTTCATTATGTTAAGCCATTAATCATGGTTTGCACAATAACACACCAAAACTGAACATACAATTTTGTAACTCAATAAATGAATGAACAAAGGGCTACCAAACGTTTTCAGACTGAAATCGTGAACCTCATCAGAGAGATACAATCACAAGAGACTAGATTTGGATTCTCAAATGTCTTAACAAACTTTTGGAAACAAGTTTATTTTTTTAAAAAAAAATACTTTCAAAATGCACATTCAACCTATTTTGCTAAAATCCATGGTCGCAAATAAATGTTTTTTATTCAGTTCATCAACACAATATGTGTAACTGTAGCATAAGATTAGCAAGAGACATGTGGAAAATTTGCCATACTTTTATTTAAAGGCAAGGTCATATTTAGCAGACGAACTATTATGAGGCTTGAGAGGTGGCTTAGCTTGATTGAATTGTACTCTTGGATAATTTTTTTTTTGAAATTTTAGAGAAATTGCATTGACAAAAATATTCAATTCCCCTTCTCCCCAAATATTCATAAAGTACCATAAAATAAACAGGCTGAAGTACAAAGCCTGGCAAAAGGCTAGGCAACAGCAGTACCTAAAACAAATCCTATAGAATAAAATAAGAGTGTCTTCTTTTGTACTCTTAAGGTAGATCCACCTATTGGCTCTGCTGCACACAAGGGGATTTTTTTCATGCCTCAATCAAGTCTTGCAATACTACAGAAGTGGGCAGTTTAAGAGAAGCATCTCCTTCTAACAACTATGTATATAACAGCTCCCTCCTGCATTTCTCAGAAGCAGTCACTTGAAGTATACAGTGCAAAGTCTCTAAGATTTATTAGGCTTGTGCTAATCTGTTGTCTAGGTTTTAAGTTACACCTTAATGGATGGCAACCTCTGTAATTTTCAGCCGCACTTCCTCTCCTAGAGAGCATGGAAACCATATGGTTAAGCTTGGATCGAATGACAGAATAGTGAAATTCCCTCTCCTTGTTTAGTTTGCGGAAATAATCTCCCCGATGATTGACAGAATAGTCAATAGACCTAAGGGATGTTAGTGAACCAGTAGAACTTGCCCGAGAACACTGGGAAGACAATGAAGAAAGTGATCGTGCACTAGAAGTCGAGGTGGACTTTCTAGAAATAGGAGACCCTTCTTTAGAGGACGTTCTTTGATCAGGAATCTTCTGATCAGGTATTCTCTGAGCCAGGGGTACTTCCACATTATCTCTTTTGTCAGTCTGTGTCATAGAAGTTTTGTATACAACTGTCGTCTGAGTGCCCACCATTCTAGATCGAGTAGTGGTCTGGGTGGTGGCTGAAACCACAGAAGTAGTAGTTTGTGTGGCACAATTTATGAATGTTGTTGTTCGCTTCTCGTCTAAAGTTTCAGTCTGAGTGGACTGACTGTTTGTCTCCTTAGTTTTTGTTAGGATTTCAGAACCACTATGCCATTCCTCTTCACCACTAAGGTGTGGCCGTTTAGCAGTCATCCGCTCCCCTTGGAGCTCTTTCACCTGTTCTATTTCTCTTTCAAGTTTCTTGGGGGAGCTTGAGAGCCTAGCAAATTCAGCTCTCAGAAGGTTACCCACAGTGAAATCTTTGCAAGGTGTTAGTTTATTGATTAGATGCTCATGGCAAATACTAGCCCTGCAGTTTTGAGGCAGCTTTGAATTAAGAAGCTTAGATTGTGCATAAAGGATTCGGAACTCCAAATCAAAATGTTCCACTATTTGGCCTGAGAGTAGCAATAAATTACTGCTGTTCAGCTTCCCATCAGTCCAAGTGAAGCTAAAAAGATGGAAAAAGAAAATATTATATGATACATTTATGGTATGAATTAAATTAAAATATCTCTTCCCATTAAACTAGACAGTTATCCCCATTTATCAGGTTGAGGCTGAGATACTAATTCATGGAGGTACATCTAGCAATCATGGCTCCGGAAAAATTTATTGAGGGGAAGCATTCTACTTATACCAAACAATAGAATTACCCTACTGTAACATTTAATTGCTGTTGTTAGTTTTTCATCCAGCCTTCACCAATTTATATATAATTGGTAAAAACAAAGACTGGCTACATTTAGGAGTACAAGACAAAATATTATATTATATCTTGTATTTTCATCTCAATATACTCTATGGAAAAATAAGTTAATTATGTAACGGGAAAATCAAGAATTTTAATCATTGCTGCTTATTAAGTTAAAGGACTATTAGCTAACTGTCAGATGGCTATTAGGACAAGCCTACACTAGAAGAAGAATAATGATTTAATTATGCATTTTAAAGTGCTTAATGATATATTTTGAGCAAGAGATTATAATCTAGGGAAAATGGGCACAAAGATATGTTAGTTATTTATGTCTGCAATAGATTAAGCTGAGAGAATAGCACCTGGTCAAGGTCATTCCATGGGTAAATTTGAATCTCTGCCTTCCTAGTCCTAACTGAATAAATGAACAACCAAACTACACCTATCATAGGATTTGAAGTGTTTATAAACAAGATTCTTTACAAATGAATAAAAAGTTATTCTGGATTTTTTAATAAATGCCCTATGATTTTTATTTGAATTTATTAAGGATGTTAGTCAGCACCGCACTACTAGTATAGAACTCCAATGGGATTAGAATCCTCTATGGCTAAAAGTATAATAGTAAAGAATAAACTCTAGCCCACGGGCTACGTATAAATACAAGCTTATGGCAGTTTAGGCAGACCTTGTTAGACCTACTCCAAGTTAATGGTATTATTAACTTGATGAAACTAAGTCTTCCAATAACAAAGTTTATAAAGGAAAGGAGAAAAGCCTGTGTGAAAGTGCATTTTTCTCTTTTTCAATATCATTTCTTGCAATAAGCATTCCAGTCTAAATATATGTATGCTTGTCCCCATTTTCTCCATATTCCATATTTTAAAAGCAATCTTAGATCCTTAAAAGCTGAAGCCTGTTGGATCATCTTACAGTAGTGTTCCTTAAAATCTGGTCCTAAGACTCCTGGGTGTTCTCCAAGACCCTCTCAAGGGTCCACAAAATCAAAATTTCTCAGCCTTTGTTGAAAAAAATACAATATGTGATGAGAAATGAGAAGTGACAGCGAATGCATCAATTTTAATTTTTAATATAATAAAGATTGATGAATAAAACCCATTCAAACAAAAGCCTTTTTTGGGGTCTCCATAATTTTTAAAAGTGGGAAAGCATTCTGAGAGAAAAAATAATTAACTCTGTCTTACAGAGAAAGATTAATCCACATTTTGCTGAAATTTGATGGCAACCCACTTTAAATATGAAAACTAAAGCCCAAAAGGGAACCACACTTCCATTCTAATATAAAAATGTATATAAAACAATGTTTTAAAGAAACACACCCTTGCTTTTCACACCAAATTCCACACAGAAACGTTAACATACATCCATTCTTGGATCTACTAAGAGAGGATTAGTTTTCCATGCATGGATGTCCTTCTGCAATACTAGATTATGTCAAGTCAACTGGGTTACTCAGCTGGAAAAAGCTTGTCCACCTATTGAAGCCATGGCCTATTTCCAACAGACCAAGCTAGTTTTGTCGTAATTTATAACAGATACTTTACCTGTAGGAGCCTGTAGTCACTCTTACACCATCAATAAGCATGAACTTCTCATGGACACTCCCGATTATCTTGGCTCCTGATCTTGCATAATATGTGTTTCCAGTAATAGTTCGGACTCTCATTAACTGTTTTCAAAATGACACAAATTTTAGACAAAATTACCAAGGCAATGTGTTTAACCACCTACATACAAAAAGAGCTATTATGGCAATGCAGAAATATAATATAGTGAAATATAAATGTTTGGGGCACTGTCAAGTCAACTTTCACATCGTCCATGAAAACAAGGAATTATTATATGGGCAACGTGCTTATCTATTGAATGCTTATCAGTTCCATGCATTTCTTTGTTCCAAAATTAAATCTGTCCAAAATTAATCTTAGTTATTGTTTTTCTTCTATGTGATTTAACATTTCTTTCTGCTGTCAGTTAAAAAGGATGGAACTGTGCCTCATCCATTCAATTCCTTTGATATGGCGAAGGGATAAAATGGACTTGACAGTGCAGAAACAAAGATTTATGACTATACAACACAATGCTATCCTTATCTTCAACTGCAGATTTCTCCATTAGAGCTTCTGTGCACTATCAAACCAGGAAATCAGTATTCTTATTAGTAATAGGCACAGAAGCCACAGCATTAAGAGATGTCAAGAAATCTGCTGCAGGGGATACTACTGGAAAAAAATAAGAATGGCAGAAATCGAATCAAATCCTTTATTTATTGTTCTAGCTCAACAAATACAAAATTAAGAATACAGGAAAAGAAAAATATAAGCCTGAAATATTTGTTGATAAGATGATATCAACTAGCTTCTGCAACCCCTAACTATTCCTAAAAACATGGCAATCCAAGTTAAATCTTCCAGAAGACTAGAGTTTTTTGATCAAAGAGAATTTCTGAAAACCAGGTTTATGAATGCCAAATGCCATAAGTGGTAAATGAGAAGTTAACAATACATGAATTACTGACTCAGCATCTGAATCTGAGTAGTCACACATACAATTGCTGTATGGGAGACTAATATATTTTTCTATAGTTTTAATAAGTGCTCCAATTGAAATCAAATAAAAAAAAACCACATACATTACTACAGATAGTCTTCGAGTTATGACCGAAATGGTGCCTGCTCATCACAACCTGATTTTAGACTATTTTTGTCACGTTTGTTTAATGAATGGTGTGGTTGTTAAGTGAACCAATGGTATGCTTAGGAGCATAATTTTGCCAAAACTGTAAGTAAATGCTGGTTTTTAGCAAAACAGTCATAAAACAGGGTGATATGACTGTGGGGCACTGCAAATGGCTATAAATGCAGCCTGGTTGCTGATTACCCAAAGTGCAGTCATATGACTGCAAGAGAGCCCAACTGTTGAGAAACTTTAAATCTGAGTCGTAAGGATCTCCCAAGAAGGTCCGTCAGAACTTCAGTCACTTAGTGACAGATCATAAGTCAAGGATTACCTGTATATGAAATATGCAGGATGTTACAGAAGCAGCCAGGAACTGACAATGGAGAGTCTACAATTGTGCCAACATAGGAATGGATGATTTGATTCCTGTCATTTTGTAAATCTAAATCCCAAATCCTTTATTTAGTTTTGATTAAGGCTTTATCTAGGCTGAGTGGAGACACTCAGATCAGAATTATTTGCCTCCTTAATGATGAAGAAAACCTATCCAGTAGGGTAAAGTGATCTAACCAAAATTTGAGTTGGCAATATCTCAGGCAGCCCCCAAAAGAAATGTAGCCAAACTCCAGATGAAAAAGTGCATTTCATATTGCGAGAGGGAGGTAAAGTATGGCATTCAGAAACAGACTTAGTAGTTTCTAAAGTTGGAGCATCTTTATAAACACAAGGTTATGCAGAACATAATAGAGCATTTATAAAGCAGAACATTTGCTTTATATAGTTATATTGCTGTAGGATCATAATTATTGACTTAGCATACTTTAAGACTGTTGGAAATTTTTTGAGCTCTAATACAAAGTTCACTCAATTGGTTTTTCCAGTGAGTGAAGGGTTAGAAGTGGATGCCTAGGTACTTGACGTCTTAATCAGTTGATCTTTTGTTCATATTCCATTTAATGGGGTCTTAAAGTGCATGCAACAGAAAACTAGAACCTTAATTTTTTTAGTAATGGATCTCAAAGTATTCCCTAAACCAGCAGGAAACTAAACTAACTCAGCAACTGTGAAAGACCGCTTAGGTTACAGATAAAATGGCTATATCGTATCCATACAAGAGAATTGTATAGGGCAGTAAGCCTAGCAGAAGTTATTTACCAGCCAAAAGAATTTAGGCTGGTAAATGGGCCAAAATACATATATTAAATGTAAATGGACAAAAAAGATAGCAGACAGAGAACCTTAATCCTCCTTAAGCTATCAGATGGATATATACTAAACTAATTCTGCAAACCACTGAAGATTATAGTACATGCTCTTATTGATAATCTAAGTACTTGTTTATTTTCTACAGCTGTGGATGCCTCATTGACACTCTCTGTGGTAGAGATTTTAAGATAATTTGTAAAACTATTTTATCAGTATAAACTTTTATCTTCTAGAGAAAGTCATTTTGAAAGGCAGACACTTCACTACCTCTTCCTGAAGTTAATACCATTTATGAAATCAAATGACTTAGTTATTAACAACATTATTACTAAAGCTAGTTTATTACTTTCTCCTCTTTTTCAACAGTGTTCAAATAATTTATGATCTTGTGTGTGTATCCGTAAAGATAAAAATGTCCCATAACATACATTTTCCTGTTCAGGGTAGAATTCCAAGTTTTTGCACATTTCTAAGAAATGGCAGAGAAAATTCTGATCCAGAAGTATATACACAGGTACCAGCCTCTTCTTACAAGCTTCCTGAAGGTCACTGAAGATGTCCATATCTGTGAAGGTGTCCATAACCACAGCAATAACCTTGAAGATAAAAATCAAATGGATTCCAATATTACAAACATTTTATCAGAGGCTTGAGCACAAAATGAAGTATATTTCCATGCTGCAGCATAACTTTTCTCCTTATACCATGCAGAAATTCTAGATGCCATTTCCATTTTTGCTAGTATGAATATTCATAGCTCAAACATTTAAACATTCCCTTTATAATCCCTCTTCTTTTCAACTAAAATGTGTAATGAAACATCTCTGTTCTCTTAATGTTACTGGGTAATGAATTAAAAAAAATATTAAGTTTACCGAGACGTGCTTTATATTTTCAGTGTGAAAAATATATTCTTCCAGGATGACATTTAAGAAATTTGTATGTGGATAAATCAGGCCTGTACATAGTTTCTCATTCCATCCAATTTTTAAAAATATACCCATCCTCCTGTATTATATCATTTTATTGAATAAAAATGATGGAGGAATATGTAGAGTGATTTTTGCCTACATTAAAAATTCTGCCTCGGTGTCAAGAGGCCCATCTCAAATGCCACAGCTATAGAGCTTCACTTTCTTCCTTACTGATTCTTATTTTACAAGATTGAGGAGCTGGGAAAAGCTCACCAAGTTTTCCTACCAGCAAACCTGTAATTGCAACCTATTTGCTGGGAGGAATAATAGTTTTCATTTTTCTTTGATTATAGCTAATCCTACATAGCCTGCTAATTAGCTGATCAAGAAACTACCTGGATAACATTGAAGGTGGGGAAGCCACTGATTTCTTATCTTCAATAAAGATTTATTCTTACAGTCTAGAGCAGCCTCCCCCAATCTGCATAGTTGAGGTATATAAAGTAGTATAGCAATTGGCCATACTGACAATTGAATTCTGGGATAAAAATCTCAGTTAATGAAGACCAATCCAGAAAATATGCAATGATTGTAAAAGATTTTCTTTTTCACTTCTGTTGAAAATATCACATGTTTCCACAATTAAGCTTCTATGTTGGGCTTGTATAATTACTTTCATCATGGCCACTAGAAGCTACTGTAGCAAAGTCGGCTATCTTTCAACATTTTCTCCACTCCCTTCCTTCAAGGCAGAAATTGAGCCAAGTACCAGCTTGCTGCAGGTGTTGTTGGGAATGTCAGTGCTGTATTTAGGATTTAAAATTGTTAAAAACAAATCTACAAGCTACATGTGACTTCTCATTTTTGGAACACTAAACATACATGCAGGAATGACAAATTATTAAAACTTGGCACTACTTCTGTATAGGAATGTCATGTATTCCTGGATGCTTGAAGGAAACACTAATACATCCCATCATGTAATCTAGTGGCTATTTCTTGGTGTTACCTGTACAGCAACTTAATTTCCTTCACATTCCTTTTTGTGTAATGCACCTTTTCTTGTCATGATCTAAATGGATTACCTTTGTGTCAATTTGATATTTGACAATTGCCTTTGAAACTCCAAACTCCAAGATATGTTAACCAAAATAACCTAAGCCAAGGTTTACTGAATTAAACCATTTGCCTGTTTGCCTAACATTCTAAGCCACTTTGTTCATATCTCAAACTGAGCCATACATATCCAAAGCCACTTTTTAGCCTATCACATTGAGTAAATCAAATACTTCCTCTAGATCACACTAATTGTCCTAGATGAACAATTGATATATTCCAGATATGCAAGTCCTAATTTTGCCTTGCAGTCCACTTGATGAACTACTTTTACAACACTAATATTATTATGTTAACATATATAGTTATTTATATGAAGTTCCTTTAAAAACATTTAAACACTGGTCTATATCAGACATGTCAAACTCACGTCACACAACGTATCGGAGCTTTTTCCCCATTGCCGTCAATGGGGTGGGCGTGGTTTCGTCGTGACGCGTCCGGCCCGTGGGCCGGCAGTTTGACACCCCTGGTCTATATACTACATATTTAGATATTCCTAATCCTGCTACAAAATATCTTTTTACTGAAGATCTTGCTTGCATCTACAGGAAAAGCATTGATTCCCCCCCCCCCGCTTCCACCGCACATTAAATTCTGAGAACTAGTGGTTTCAATGGGGCTATTATAAACTTCTCTCTGTTCTCAGTTTTGTTAACAGTTTAATACTCTTGATTTCATCAAGTCTTATGGACTACAGAATCAGAAAGCTAAATAAGATGACCGAAAGAAAATGAGCTATACTGTACAATCATAAAGTGGCTATACAAGAATTACAGGTACATTGGTCTAGTATTGTGTCAGCCAAATGAATATATACACTGCACTGTACACACCCGAACCGTTGGGCGGGATATCTTAAGGAAATGTCAAACTTGCATGATATAGATTGAAATTTATTGAAACATCCAGAACATAGTTATTTCTGCATATTAATCTCCAAAATCCATCAAGCATATCAATATAATAGCAACATATTTGAAAATAAATACAGCAATGACTATAGATCTCTGTATGGAAAGATCAATGAGCATCTTTTCCCTGAAAATATCTAAAATTTCTTTTGATTGTAATAAAGACAGCCAGTACTGTTAATTAAGTTGTTCTGGACAACTACCACTATCCTATACTTTTTTTTTTCAAGAGCACCTAATTGTACCAATTCATTCCCACATTCTTCTCTTGTAAACCTGTCCGTGCAGCTTCTGCTTTCCTGAAAAAAAGTCCAAATTGTACTTGAAAAGTGAATTCTACATCTGCTTTATAAAATTGTTTGCCCCGCAGTAAATGGAGCTTGTCCTTCAACAGGCACCATTCCAACATTCCGTTAGGCAGATGAGTAACTGCACTTCACTGCATATTTGTCTGTGTGTGTATATATTTCAATCTGTCAAGGAAGAATATTGAAAGAATTAACATCCCCCAAGTAATTACAGCAATCCAGTTTACAATTACAGTGAGTGCATAAGACAATTTATATAGAAGTTATTTGACCTGAATATGTAGATACTGCTGTAGTATTGTATATTGCTTTAAATTAATTATTTTTTTAAGAAATAAATTCCCAACTGAAATGGAATATGACCATCCCCGTCCCTCAGCTGAAATAGAAGGCTAAGGATTCTGGATATCTGGACCTCAACCAGATCAATTATTTGTAGATGAAGGTAAGATAAGATAACCTTTATTGTCATTTTTTTTACTGTGGGCACAACGGCACACATCAAAAATTAAATTTAGTTGCCCGCTCTCAAAGTGAAACACATACATGACACACACCTAAAAACATATTATGTTTATATATGTATAGACCATCACCCCTACATATACATAACAAATAAATATTAAATACTGTCCATCTTGAATATATAATGGAAGGAGGAAGGAGGCAATTTGTTTTAGAGAACTGGGCTCTGGAACTGTTCACTGAATTGTGATAGTTCAATATGCATCTGATGCAAAATGGCTGTACACTACTGTATTTATCTTGAATCCAAATTCAATAAAATATAAATAGTAAAGAGCACCTACTCTAAGTTGTATTCTCCAGCACTTAAGATTTATCTCTAGTACATACTGCCACAACAAATAATGCCCAAAGATGATTCAAAAGATGAAATTTGGTTTGGATTATTTCTACAGAAATCACTGAGTAACAGTTACAAGAACATTGAATCATTCAACACCAAGCCAAAAGAAAAAAAGAAAGAAAAAGCAGGCAAAAAGGCTGCTGTTCGTATTATATAGATGTCATTTCATATACTCTGTAGTTAAGTTGTACTTGATAGTTTGGATTGGGAATGATCTTTAGAAATTTAGAAACAAAACCTAAAAGAGACAAGGGACAGTAAAGAAAAATGCATCACAAAAAAACTTCACCTCTGAAGAAGTTGTATGCAATATCACAATATTGATATGAAAAGGCACAGTTTGCACTATGATATCAAAATCAATATTTTGTCATTATCATGGCTGGCTGTAGATGCCTCCAGGTCTTTTTTTATTCTTAGTTTTTGGTGATCACAAATTCACTGTACAGTGTAACTTTTCAAGCCCTACTAGCCAGTCAACCAGGCAGGATACAGCAGTCCAGTCTCTGCCCCTGGTTTTCTATTCCTCTAGCCTCTACCCAATCTAGATAGTAAAAAAATAGCAGCCAGAGAACAAGCCTCATTAAGTTTGGATGCTACATTAAAATAATTGTTCTACAATGGATGCACATATAACAACATACAGCCTTTTCCAAACCAATATCCACCCAATATTTCAAGATACAATCCCATGTTATTAAACACTGTGGATGGGGGCTTATAAGAGCTAGAGTATACAAACGAGAGTGTATCAAGTTGGAAACTGTAGAATCAAATTATCATCAGTGCTGTTTTGATAGAATAATCAAATTAGTCAAGATATTTTCAGAGGAAGCCTAGATTATTTCATAATGTCTCACTTACATCAGTATCTCCTCTTACAATGTCAACTAAATTGTACCTTCTGAACAAAACATATTGGACTGCAGTTGCATATTTTCTGTTTAGCATAATTACTTGTTTAGAAATGATGGGAATTTTCATTTAGAACTTTAATTATAGGCTATATCACATTTGAAAGAACTAGTATCATCTCACCACATGGAGAATATTCACATGAATTTGTAAACAATGCATTTTTCTAAATAGGACTAGTAATCTCAAAATCTGTAGCTGTATTAGTATCACGAAATGGTAGGTGATCAGCCTTACATGATGCCATAATATCAACAGCCAGAAATACTAGAAAACAGCTGAGTTAAATATTCACATCCTGGTATCTCCACCCCTTAGTAAGCATAGCAGAAATTACAGCTGCTATCTGAAGTGGAAAGACAAGAAATCAAACACAACAAATGGACTTGTGATAATTTGTACTATAAATCCAGAAAACAAGTTTTCTGCTAATTCTTTAATAAATATTGGGGAGGGGGTTGTTTGCTTTTATCAAAGCATGCTTGCAGATTTGTGCAATTCCTTATTCTTGCTATCATATGCTGCCAAGCCACTGAGAGTCAGCTGATATACAAATTTAAAAAATAAAGTTTTTATTTCCTCTTCCTACCTTGAACCCAACAGTTTTTCTCTTATGTCAGTGATGACCCATGTAGTTTGGTAAGAGACTATCTTACTATGCTCACTATATCATCAATAAAGATAATGCAAAAAAACTATGTCCAAAAACATAGGATAATGGGTACATTAAAGCAGTGGTTCTTAACCTTTTTGAACGAATCGTCCCCTTGAGCCAATGAGGAAGTTGTCATCGCCCCCCTCCCCCAACATAACCTCTCAATCACAACATAGGAAATAATTCTTCAATTTATGCAAACACTTTTTTTGTTTTCTTTAAAATTGTCATCAGTTAAATTTTCGACTCCAGTGGAACACTAGAAAAACACACGTGGACGTCGATAAACCTAGTTTCAACAGTTACGTTGACATTATAGTTGACGTCACAGGGGACAGCCACTCAGCATGCGATGTTTCGAAAGAAGCGCTCCCCCCTCCATCACTGCCCATTCTGGCCAATGGCGCGCCACTGTATGGGTAGAGGCTGCTGCGCAACGCGCATGAAGATAAGCGATGCGTATTCACATATGTACGGCGTTCTGTACTGAAGCTAGCTGGAGGAACATTTGAAAACACAATTCAATCCACTAATAGCAAGCGAGCTGATGTTTTTGTACGACAGATATACAGTGATTCACTGTACGAAAAAGTCTCAAAAGTGTCCCCAAAACGTCTCGCTCCATCGCCCCCATATCGCCCCCTTTTCGTTCCTTCGCCCCCGCCTCGCCCCTTTTCCTTCCATCGCCTCCCTGAAAAATGAAATTGCCCCCTGGGGGGCGATATCACCCAGGTTAAGAACCACTGCATTAAAGCATCCTAGTTAATTTGAAGCAAAGGTTAAAATTACAAAATATTTCAAGGCTGTGCTCATGTTTTAATAGAAAAGATGCTATATATGCATCTATATTTTGCATACATTCATTGTGAGAATAAATACATTTAGATGTCATGGTTTACTAAATTAACTAATTTTGGCTTTCTGTGTTCTATGAACCTAATCATTGTAGTTCACAAAACAATGCATTATATCACCCCAAAACACATTATGACTTAGCACAATGTCAACTCAAGTCCTTGACTTACAACTATAATTGAATCTGGCATAATCATAAGTTGTGATGGTTGTAAAATAGATCATCACATGACTGACCTGATATTATAGTCCTTTTTGTGGTGATCATTAAGTGAATGTAGTGGTCAATTAGCAAACCATTGTTCACTATGGGCCTGTTTTTGCTGGAAACAAATGTCAGTTTCAGGCAAAACCATTGTAAATTGCTATCATGATTGTGTAGCACCACAAAAAGCTGTAAATGAAAGCTGGTTTCTGAGTGCCCAAAATGCAGTTACATGACCACTGGAGGGGGGCAGGGAGGGGCAACATCAAAACTTTGAAACCAGCTTTCGGGGGAGAGAGTTCCATCGAAATCTCACACAATTATCCAGTCATCAGTCAAGAAGACAAGGTAAATAATCTGGCATGGTACAAAGCAACTTCCTGTATTCCTAGAGATATAAACTAGATTATATGACAGTAGGCAAAGGGTACTAGATGAAATAACTAATGGAAAGACATTGAGAAATAAAATCCAAAACAAGATGCTATTAATATTGCCATTGTCAAATATATATTTCATTAAATAAATGGCTTTTAAATAAACACACATTTGTCATCTGCTATCTTTACCTTTGGTTATCAACCTTGCTTACATCAGAGCCAAGAAAGAATATAGGTACTCATTTAATCAATTTGCCTTTCCTACTTCTGTGTCACTGAGTCTCTGTAATGTGAATTTCCTTCTTCCTACTGATTATAACACTATGGTTCGCAACACAATAGGCATGTAGGTCAGGAAACAAAACATTCCACCAAGTAATGGCTTCACATGTTTACAGTGCCATTAGTCATGAAAACATACCCATCACAAGAACAGCATTGTTTATTATTGGTTCCAAAGTCCTTAGGTATCCCTGCTTCAATATTTTTAGCTAGGATTACCACCCAATATTTTAGAATTAACTCACTAGACCCCTCCCATGCCAAATATAGCATTATGGTATGATGGAGACCATCCTGCTTCTTATTTTAGAAGCCTCAACCAGAATCATGTAATCCACTTCAATATGAGCAAACAATAACTTTGGCCTTCTTTGCAAGAGACACTTCTCAACGGCTGTGATTTTTCAGTTACTTATTAGTACAGATGATCAGTTATGGAATTCTTAAGTGTAGGCTTTATTTATACTGAGAGATAAATAATTATCCATAACAGATACAAAGTAGGAATCGATAATTTGATGACAAACTAATAATTTCAATTACAAGTAGTTCTCTACTTGCAACAGTTTGATTAGTGACAACAATACTAACTAGTAACTAGTGAAGTTACAACAGCATTGAAAAAAGTGACTTATGACAGTTTTTCACACTTACAACCGTTGCAGCATCTCCATGGTCATGTGATCAAAATTCAGACGCTTGGCAACTGACTCATATTTATGATAGTTGCAGTGTCCCGGGGTCATGTGATCACCTTTTGCAATCTTCTGACAAGCAAAGTCAATGGGGAAGGCAGATTCACTTAACAACTGTGGCAAGAAAGGTCATAAAATGAGACAAAACTCACTTAACTCTGGCTTAGCAACAGAAATTTTGGGGTCAATTATGGTCATAAGTTGAGGACTAACTGTATAAACTTCCTAGTTCCTGCCTTTGGCCATGCCGACTGCGACTAAAGTGAGTTGAAGGGTACCAGGTTGCCAGAAGTAAGGAACGCATGAAACAGATCATTAAGTTGAAGGATTTTGGAAGCAGGTTAACTAAGAGCTTTAGCTGCCAACGGAAACCAAATAAAGGATACAGAAAGTCCACAGAGAGTGTAATGAATGCATCATTTGGTGCAGCAACAAATCAGACCTTTCCAGCTCCTAAATTGTAAGCTCCATTCAGGCTGGAACTCACTAGTCTTAAACAAGTAATAGTCTATATTAGGATAAAATACTAAACTTATAGGGCTGTAGAAAATTATTGTATCTAAAGTGCTTTGAAGACTAGTCCTATAATAAAACTTGATTAAAAATAAGTACTGTAAGTCTTGATCTTTGACAATGCCAATTTAACCTTGATTTTTTTATATAATTATTTAAATAATGTCATTTCAGTCTAAAGAACTGGCACTAAATTTCAAAGAGCTTGTACTGATTATTTGCAAAACTAGTTATTTTTTTATTCCTTCAGTTATATTTCTAACTAAATGTTGATCTTAATAGCCAAACTTAGATGAAGCATAACAAGCATTTATATACTATTACATTAGCTTGTATACTATATCAAATTCATTACACCATCACTCCTTTAATCTTGAATTTTGAGTTTATCGTTGTTTTATGTAAAATTCCCATCAGAAGGTATCAGAAGATATGAATCAGAGCCAACTTCCCCGTTATTATTACTGACCATTGTTTTTATCTTGGCTTGTTTTCTATTGCAAGTCACGCAGAGTTGCATTGTTAGGATTGGAGGAGCCATGTAATTTTTTTTAAATGGTCCTTGCTGAAATTACAGAAGTTCACTAAATAAGAGAGATCTTCAACTAATGCTTCTGCAACAATTACACAATACTTTCAATTAATTTTCAAGAGAGATAGGAATCTACCATGAAAAGCAGAATGAAAATAACACAATGAATTTATTTTAAAGTTAAACAAAAGACTAACTTCAATTGACTCTGGCTGGTTAACAGTTTATTTCCATTCCTCAATAATTGCCTTTGCTTCCAGTCCATATACCAACTGAAGATTTGTGCTCAATTCAAATTGGGCTGGTATTCCTTGTTTACATTGACAGCAATTGTAATACAAAGAATAAATGAAAGCACAACCACCATATTTGACAGCCAACATGATACCCACCTCCTATTCCCCAAATAAGTCAAACAAGTCCCAGTTACATTGGGGAATCACAGGCATAAAGGATTTCTCTTTAAGAGATAAAAAATCTGTGAGCTTCTGGCTGCTACTGAACACAACTCCCTGTACACTGAAACCAGTTGAGGCTGCTGGGAATCAAAGCTTAGCAACAATCCAGAGCACTGGTCTCCAACTGAGTAAGACAATTTATTGGGGTGGAGGAAGAAAAAATTAGAACATTGCCATCTATTACATCATTTTTTTAAAAAATGGAATGTTGATTATCTAAGTATTAATGCATGTATATAACTTATAAACATACATAGGGAATGCAAGATCAAGAAAGTGTACCACTGAGCTAGAAGTCCAACAGCTGTCCTTCACTGCATTAAACTGATCTTTTATTATGGCATTTGGGGTTGCCTTTCATACAGAACCACAGTAATTCTGTACTGCTTCTGTAAAGGTAAAGAGTCCACCACCACCCCCGCACATACTTTCTTGGAAAACCTACAATATAACACAACAAATTAGTGCCTCGTAGTGGAAGTAATGCTGTAGTTCTTTTTTCCCCACATCCGATTTCCAAACTTTTGAGGCTTTTTCGATAACCACAGATTATCGACTAATAAGACAAAAGGTAAATTGTTTATTACAATCATCACACACACCGAACTTCCGGCCACACATTAAGGCGACTCCTAGGAGATATGACTCCTAGGAGATATACGTCTCCTAAGAGTAGTAATTTGCGGGTAGTTATAGAATAGTAAAGAAGGTTGCGAGGATTCTTGATGGCGGCTGCAGGAACGGACTCTTAAAAACGAGTTGAGCCTGATCTGGTTGCAACGTTGCCGTACTTTACCACGGCTGTTCCACCCAGGCTGAATCGTGCCCACCAACAAGCGCAACTCCTGCCAAACTAACGAACACTTGTCGCTCACTCACTTCTCTGGCTGACCGGATCTGCTTGCGCACCGCCTCTTTGCAAGCATAGATAATCTCTCCAAAACTGGGCTGGAAATAAGTCTCCACGCGGGTCAGTCCTCGGAAAGAGCCGGTGACAAAGGCCGGCCAGCCCAGCTCTAGGACAGGCGGTTCTACGTCGGACTGCACCGGGAAGTATGTGAGCGAGGAGCAATCCAGTGAGGTGTTCAGGACTTGGTCTGTAGAGGAGACACTTTCGTTGGTCACGACTGGCGGCACGGCTGCGCGCAAAATAGCCTCGATCTCGGGATAGGAAAGGAAAGAGCGCATTTTTTCCCGGCGTAAGAAAGCTTGGAAAGCCGGCCGGCCTTTGGCGATAAGCTCCTCCAGCGCCAGGCGCTGCGCCTCGTTATAGGCCGGAGAGGGAATGAGCTCCCAACCGCGTAAACCCCTAAAAGGGGCATCGTCCAGGCACTGGGACTGGTTCGCCATCGGCCTAGCCTCACCCTCCAGCAGACGCGAACCCCGGGGAATATTTGAGAGCGTGGGAGGAGTTGGCACTTTATAGACAATTTGAATCTAAACTGGCGTCCGCGCTTCCGTTATAGGCTGGAATGGCTCGCGCCTCGCCTCTCAAGGGGCGGGAAGGCTCGCTGATTGGCTGTATTGGCTGAGCGGTCGTTCCAATCCCGGGAGAAAGAGAGGAATATCTTGGAGATTTAAAAAACAACCATCTTTCCAAAGCTCTTGGGCTTCCGCAGATACCTATCGTTCAGGCCCGGGGCTTGGGCGCGGTGGGGCGATTGCTGTGCTCTTCGATCAGGTAGGTAATGAAACAAGCTGCAAGCCGCCTGAACTGTGTAGCCTGTCAAATAAGCCGGTGGCTCAGGGTGGTGTCAAAGTTGTTGAATGCTTTGTCTCCTCTGGGTCTCCAGAATCAAATCAGAACAGATCAATAAACACAGTGTTAGGCTGCATTAACAGAGGGATAGAATCAAGATCACGTGAAGTATTAATACCACTTTACAATGCCTTGGTAAGGCCACACTTGGAATACTGCATCCAGTTTTGGTCACCACGATGTAAAAAAGATGTTGAGACTCTAGAAAGAGTGCAGAGAAGGGCAACAAAGATGATTAGGGGACTGGAGGCTAAAGCATATCAAAGAACGTTTGCTGGAATTGGGTATGTCTAGTTTAATGAAAAGAAGGACTAGGGGGGACATGATAGCAGTATTCCATATCTCAGGGGCTGCCACAAAGAAGAGGGAGTCAAGCTATTCTCCAAGGCGCCTGAGGGCAGGACAAGAATAATGGATGGAACTAGTCAAGGAAAGAAGCAACCTGGAACTGAGGAGAAACTTCCTGACAGTTAGAACAATTAACCAGTGGAACAACCTGCCTCCAGAAGTGGTGAATGCTCCAACACTGGAAGTTTTTAAGAAGAGACTGGACAGCCATTTGTCTGAAATGGTATAGGGTTTCCTGCCTGAGCAGGGGGTTGGACTCGATGACCTCCAAGGTCCCTTCCAACTTTATTATTATTATTATTATAAATCACCTGCAGATTTCTAGATCGGTCTTGCAGTGATCGACTTTCACGGAATAAATGCCAAAGGCATAAAATAAAAATGAAAATATCCTCGGGGGTCCCGAAATCTCCGCCCCCAGAACAAAATGGCTGTTCTTTTCATAAAAATGCTAAATTGTTTTTATTATCAGCATCCATACTAAGGACTGGAATTTAGCCCAGTTTTTTTTTTCAAAGGGAGGGATTGAGGGGCAGTAAAGGAAATCATAGAGCAGCTGAACATTTGTTTTGGGGAAATGATTGGAAAAATTAGTGAATTCCATTCATCACAGCTTCCTACAGAGGTTTGTGCAACAAGCACATTAGTAAACCACTAAGTTTACTTAGACTTCAAGAAAACCAAAGGTACCAGACCTAACTCATTGGAAATAATTGAAAACCAGGAAAGGGCAATAAATGGACTGTGTGAAAGTACCCCCCCCCCCCAAGGATCACTAGTGCTTTTTGTTTAAATTTTATTTAAAATTTTATTCATTTAAAATGATCTGGAATGAGGGCTGAACAGAGGGGTAGTCATGTTTGTGGATGACACCAAACTGGTCAGAACAGTAAACTCAAAAAAGATTGGGGAATGTTCGAAAATGGGTGAATGTATTTCAAAATGCAAATGAAATTAATTATAAACAAGTATAGTGATGCATATAAGTATCAAACATCTGATTTTGTAGCAAGAGTGGATCAGAAACAAGATACATAGTTCTATGAAAATATCAGTGCACCACACCTTAAGAAAATATTATAAAGCTTGAAAATGTGCAAAAAGGCAGTCAAAATTATCACTGTACAAGAGCAACTCCCATACAAAGATTATAGTAACAGGAGTTTTTTAGCTTGGAATGAGGGTAAAGGATGAAATGATAGAAGTTATTAAGGGATATTATTTCCCCCCCTAAATTATACAATTTGCTGTCAGGAGTTGTGGCTATTGTAGCTAATTTGGATGATTCTAAAAGGGGACCAAATAATTGCCTAGAGGATCAACTATAAAAATTTACAGTCTCTTTACTTCAGAAATTGTTTACTATCTCCTGAGCGGCTTAAAATGAGTTGGTGGGAAGTAATAGTAAAAGGGGACAATGTCCCTCCAGTCCAGAGAATGTGACACACAGTGCTTCAGTAGATAATCCTTGTTCTAACAGACTCTTCACATGGAATTTGAATAGTTCTCTTTCACAAAACATAAGAGTTGGAAAGCAACATTAGACCAGTGTTTCTCAACCTGAGCAACTTTAATGCGTCTGGACTTCAACTCCCAGAATTCTCTAGCCAGCAAATGCAATACACTGCTCAGTTTAGGAATTTAGTTTGAAACATCTGTGGCTGTCAAGCCTCTGCTTGAACATACCTGGCAAAAGGAAACATACTGCCTGTCTTAATAATTGGTTCCATTGCCAAACTCTTCCTTAGTTTATTCTACCATTTAATGAGTGTTGTGTGATAATATTTCAGTTTGAAGTGTTATCATATTCCGCTCAGTATTTAGGTCTCAAGCCTGAACATGCTGAGTTCCTTTATTCTTCCTAGTGGTTATCTTCTAGATCCTCAATCTCTTCGTTGCTTTTCTCTGAACCTGTTCCAGTTTTTCTAAATAGCATGGTACCCAGAACTGAAACAAACTCAAGGTAAAATCTCACTAATGAAGAATAAAGTGGAATTACTTCTTCCACTGATTTACAATATGCAATTCCAAAATTGCATTTGCTTTTTTTACACTCTCATCACACTGTTGAGCCACATTTTTATATCATCTACTATTGCAAGATCTTTTTCATAAGCCTCATTGCCAAGCTAGCTGCATCTCATTCTATATCTGTATGTTTCATGTTTGTTTCTTAAGTAATTTTGTACTTGGCTTGCTTAAATTTCATTCCATTATTTTCTCCAAGCTATCAAGATGATTTTGAATTTTATTTCAGTCTTCTAAGGAATTAGCTATCCTTCACATTTTTGTCTTTTTAATTTTGGTAATCATTCCCTCCAATTCTTCATTCAATTAACATAAGTAGTACAAGCAGTGAAGAGTACAACGGCAAGAATTTTGTGGTACCTTGCTCAGTACATCACAATACCTCACTCTTGATGTGGAACCATTGATAAGTACTTTGATTCTTTGAGAAAGTTATGTATCTGCTTAATTGCTATATCACCCCTCTAATCAAAACAGTGTATTATAGTATTTGCCATGCTTTCAGGAATTGTGAGAGTTGAAAGTCAAATATTTGTAAGTCAATCAATAATATGTTTTTTTGAAAACAGCTATGAGAATTTAAATACTTTTTGAATCTATATTTAGGATTATTTTTATACTACAACAACCCCTAAATATTTTTCTCTTCATTTTTTTCAAAGGAATCTTCTATAAGGTTTCTTTACTTTTCAGCTAGGGTTAGGGTTTATTGCCACTGAATCTTTGAACTGTATACTAGGAATTGAGTGCTTACATTTTCTGTCATAAATAGGTAACTTTGTAGTGAAAATCATTCTGAATCTACCAGAGTCAATTTAATGAATTGGAGGATACAGCCTATGGTGATGTGAGATGAGGAAAACAACTTGAGACAATCAAGGAGTGAGATCCAAGGAAAACCAACCCTAGTAAAAGTAGTGAGATGGCATCAGGATTCACGGCTCCTGACCTTTGGCATTTAGGCCTTGAACTGGAGGCTCCTTTACCTATCCCAAGGGAAGATCACCATTGCTAGAGAAAGGGTCAGAAGCAAAAAGGCGCATGAATGCTTAGCTGTGTAGAGAACCATGTAACACAGGCAAATCTACTCAAGAGCAACTTGGAACAGAAAATAAGGATTGATCAATGCCAGATGTGCTCAAGCTATGGTTCCTATATTTAACATCCCATTAAGGCTAGCAATAGTTTTTTTCTGTAACAAGCATCTTTAGCCATATATTGTATGTTGCTTTTAAATATGTTCCTATTATCTAGCCATGAAGTTTGACTTTAAAAAGTAACATTGTCTCGAGTATTGTTTTCAACCCCAGTCTGCAATTCTCAAAGTGAACATCTCCCTTGTTCTTGCTGAAGCTGTACAAGGCAGCTGTGCGATCCTGGGGAAAAAGTTGCTGTATGGAATTGCCAGGAGATGCAACATGGATACTCTTACAGTCTGAAGCTGTATACAACCCTCATCTGTCACATACATATTTTATTTTATTGAGTGACAAAAAACTTTTGTATACTGCTTCCCATTAAAACTTGAAGTGAAATATGTTTAAAGTAGGAAATGTCATAAGAAAAATAATTCCCCTCAAGAAATCAGCTTGAGCTTAGTTATTGCAAAGAGGTATTTTCTATTCTTTAAATTGAATCAGATGGCAGAGTGCCAAAGGACACAGCTCAATCAACTTTAATCTGCATTTTTATAACTTAGCCAGATGTTAAGTTTATCTAGTTCCCCACATATAGTTCAAGGCAGCCACCTACTTGCAGCAGCAAATCTAAATATATCAGATTATTTTTCACTATCTCTTTTCGGATGAATGGGCACATTGGATAAACAGATGTACTGAATAATTAAATATGCTAGGAGGCCACAGGTTTTATCTTCATACCACATGCATTTGGGTGTGTATTTGTAATTTTGCATACTTGTTTACATCTGCATAGGCACATCTGTGTGAGTAGGAACTCTGCATTTTTTCCCATATTAATCTGAGTTAGTGGTACCAAGAAAAAAAATTACATGTCTTTATTTGATGAAGAATTTTTTAAAATTCTTATGAGTCAGATATAGTTGCATGTACTAATTATGAGATGCATGTAACCATCATGCCTTTCATTCTATAATCATCTTTTCTTACCCTGCAGCCTCCCTGGCTTTCCATTCATCAACTTTCAAATAAAGATATATTAAAAGAATCCTTGTTATGAAAGGTTTCAGTTCTAAAAATATGGGCAGCTAGAGAGACTTCAGAAAGAGCAAAATATATTTGTCTGTAGGTCTAGGAAGAATAAGTAGTACACCATCTGCAGCACGGTGTCAAACTCACCGTGTCACGTGACGTGTTGCAACATATCACAACTTTTTTCACATTGCCGGAGCTGGGGTGGTTGCGGCCTCCGCATGATGCAACTGGCCCGCGCGCGGGCTGGCAGTTTGACACCCCTGATCTGCAGCATTATAATCCAACAGCATTAGACTCAAAAACCCCAAGAGAAATTGGAAAGAACATTGGTGTACCACAGCTTTTTATTTTCAACCATCAACTAGTGAAAGGATATTTTGTAAAAGAAGACGACAAAAGAAAAATTATGGTTAAAAATTGGCCAGATCAGGCTGGGGACTGTGGTGGAAAACATTCCATAAAGAACTTTCTCGTTCATTCCTATGGAAAAGGCAGTTGGGCAGCTGCTCAGAAAGTTGTGATCCTCCATTCTAAGTTCTTCCTTCCTCTTCCTTCTTAGTATTTCAGTCAGAGCAGAATAAGCATTAAGAATTAGAGTCACTTTGGTGTAGTAATTAAAGTGCTGACCTAGAAACCAGGACATTCTGAGTTTTAGTCCTGCCTTAGGCATGAAAGCCAGCTGAGTGACTTTGGGTCAATCACTCTCTCTCTCTGCTCACCTCACCTCACAGGATTGTTATTGTGGGGAAAGTGTTAAGACTGTATGCTAAGAATGAACAATACATTGACTCACTGATCCACTTGACACAGATTTACACTGAGGACATTGAGATATCATTTGGACTGTAGAAGTGTGGCCAGATAGTAGTTAAATACCATAGTATCCCATAGACACATAGAAACCACAATGAGGAGATAAGATAGCAACATTCAAGTACCAACTAAAGATAAGATATGTCCTGAAGAGCCAGCTCAATGAGAAGAACAAGATCTATGCCATTAACATGTATGCCCTGCCAGTCATCAGATACTCTGCTGGAATAATGAGCTAGCCAAAAAAGGATGTGGAGGTTGCTAATATAAAGGCCTGGAAGCTCATCACAATGTACGGAGCCTTCACCCCAGGTCCAATACCCAGAAACTACACCAGCTGGAAATGGGGTGGGCAGGGTCTGGTAAATGTCAAAACCACTGTCCTGAATGAAACCCAGAGCATCCAAGAGTACATAAATAAGATGATACTCAAAAATGAGTTGCTGAGAGAATGCCTGAAGCAGCAGCAGACATGGGGGGAAGGCAAGACCCTGCATGAGATATACCATTAACAGATAGCCAAGGTGGCTGACATTAGAAAATTCTACCAGTGTCTGGAAAAGGGTGGACTAAACTAGAACAGGGCTTTTCAACCTTTTTACTGATTGTACCACTTTTAGGATATGGCAATATTCGAGTACCACCTAGCAAGGTGTCAAAAACTTGATGACAAAAAAAAAACCTGTTCAAAGTTGCAATTGCACTGAAATGACTTATGACCATTTTTCACACTTATGACCATTGCAGCAACAGGGTCATGTGATTTATATTTGGATGCTTGGCAACTGATACATATTTATGATGGTCACAGTGTCCCAGGGTCATGTGATGCCCTTCTGCAACCTTTTGACAAGCAAAGTCAATGGCAGAGCTGCTGGTGGCCAACTGCTAAGGCGGGACTTCCTTCCCTCCTTCCCTTCCCTGCCTCCCTTTTTCTCATTCCCATCTCCTTCTGAAGGAAGAATTTGAACCCCCCCCCCATATTTCCCCTCTTCCATATATTGATCAAACAAGGAAAGGCCTCCAGAGACAGAAAAGACAAGCTGCTGAGTGAACTAGCTTAAAAAGGCACTTCCCCTTTAAGAATTAGCTACTGGCTAGAAAGGAAAGTAAGGAGCCCAGCTGGCACTTAAGGAAGAAAAAAAAATGTAAGTACTGGTTGCCGGCTAAGGCAGCCTCCCCAAATGACTCCATTCATAAGTAAAATCTGCAGCTCCAGAGGACTCTCTCACTGTAAGTCTTTGCCTGGCTCTTTCCCTTCCCCACTACACTTGGCTAGGCAGGGCTGCGTACCACCTGCCACTCATTAATGTACCACAAGTGGTACGCGTACCACAGGTTGAAAAGCCCTGAACTAGAAGACAGCACTTAGGCACTGATCATAGTAATATAAGAATAGACACTAAGCACCAAATCCATAGAAACATGGGTCTACCATACTAGACAGGATCCAAGGTGCAGACTCTTTAGAGAGGCCTCAAAGGCAGTCCAAATCATAGTGATAGGGCATAAGATGTAGGGAGGAACAGCATACATTGAACAGCACAGCCAGGTAGCTGGCATTTTGCACAGGAACATCACAGTGTATGTGCCACATTGTCCCAAGTCCAGATGGGAGATTCTACAGAAGATAGTGAAGAACAATGACTACAATCTGTGTGACTTCCAGATCTAGATAGACCAGATAGGCAACCAATCAGACATCGTGATAGTAGACAAGGATCAAAAGACTGCAATGATGTAGTTGTGCCAAGTGACAGGAACATCAGGTGTATGGGAACCTGAAGAAGTACCAGGGTCTGAAGGAGGAATTAGAGGTTAAGTGAAAAGTAAAGCCAAAGTATACCCAGTGGAGGTAGGAGCACTTGAGGCTATGGCTGTTAACTTGAGGGAGTGGCTCCAACAGATCCCAGGAACAATATTGGAACTCTCTACAGAAGAGTGCAGCTAAGATATTGTGTAGAACCCCCAAATTGCCCTGCCTCTGGAAGAGTTTACCTGATATTGAGGTAATGGGTGTGAAGGGAATTTTTATTTACACATACACACACCCCTTCTCTTTAATCTTACTTTTGGTTTCAGTGAAACAGTGAAGCACCTAGATTGAATCTCAACCCAACCACTGTCCTTAAAAGAGTGCATATACCACTGTAGATGTATTACTTCTATGATCAGATTCATTAAAAAATATTATATAAAGAAGCAGAATTATGCATCTGAGTCACTGAGTTGTATGCATACCAGCATGGTGCTTCCAAAAATAGGCTGGATGTGATCCATAGCAAAGTGAAGCAAAAAAGAAAAGGCAGACTGATTTACAGAACTGTTGGATATGATTCCACATCATGTTCAGTGACATATGTAACTTAGATAGGGGAATCACAACAAAACGCACACTCATATTTTGACCAACTGCTTCTATTTAACTGTGTATCTTTTCTTTCCAGTAGTTAAATAAACCAAATAGGCATAATTTTGGCTTACTGTATAGAATGAACTGTTGTGGTTTACAAACTATGGTTTATGAGTACATATATCATGTAAGCACAATCAATTGTAGTCTATCCAATTATGGATAAACTCTAGGTTAGTATGTATGAACTCAGTTATAAGTTATAAGAATTTGGGATTTATCTTTTCTCCATACAACCTATGGAAATGAACCTTATTTTCAGCAGCAGAATTAGTGAAAGAATCATAGCAGCAATACTACACAACACACTTGGCTTAACCAAATACACTAAGACTGAAATGCCCAGAATAATGGACCTCATCAACCTTTGCCTCACTACCTATTTTTAGTTTGATAGACAAACATACCTATAAATCAGAGGAACATCCCTGGGGTCATCAGTCTCAGACTCATAGCAGAGATTGTAATGCAGTATCTAGAAACTATAGAATTTCCACACATACAACCAAAAGTATAGACCACTATGTAGATGGCACCTTTGTCATAGTATGTTTATCCACCTTTGGATAGTGAGATGGGCAGCATATAAATTTAATACATAAATAAATGTGGCAACTAGAGAAAACACATGAAATGACATCTTCAAATGAATAAAATTCTTGAAGGAAAAAGAAAACAGCACACTACCCTCTCTACATATCCTCATCAACAGGAGAAATGGTGGCAAATTAGAAACAGATGATTATTGAAAAACAATGCATAGCAAGCAAATGTTGCAGTACCAAAGTAACAACCCAACTTCCCACGAGAGGAGCTCTTTTAAGAACATTATTCAGACACGTATAAACAACGCAGCAACCCAGACACAAGAAAAAGGAAACAGTGCCTATGCAATGTCTGCCAACAAAATTGGTAGTTAAGCAATTTTATCAAAAAGTGCCTGACCATTTAACCCACAATAGTACAACAAATACAAGCTATCAAAAGACTTATCACTGCTATGCATCAAAAACATCTCAGAAACAACCAACAAACTATTTCAACCACATGGTATCACCATAGTACACAAACCAACCAAAGCCCTCCAAAATATCTTAAATAAACCAAAAGACTCAGTAGTCCAAGGGGGGGGGGAAGTAATCTTACACCATACTGTGTAAGGACTGTTAACAGCCACAATGTAGGACAGACAGGCAGGAGACTAGCTGAATACATCCATAAACACCAACTAGCAGTCAAAAGAAACGATAAACAACACATGGATAGTTTCTACTGGGAAACTGAGTGTCCTAGACCAAGCTAAATCCAAAAATGCTCAGATTTCATGGAAGCTTGGCATTCAGACAAATCAGTCATCAACTAGAGATGTGTACAGAAATGGTTTACACACCATTCAAAAGAGACAATAAAAAAACTGAAAAGGAAACAAAGACCAGAATACTTCTTTGACTAGCAATCAACACCCAAATAAACAGGGATTAAAACCAGGATTAACACCAGACAAACAAGCAGTAAACAATAGCCAAATAAATAAATAATCAACTCAGACAACAAGCAGTAAATAGTAGCCTAATCAAGGAACTACCAAGGACAAAACACTCCCACAAAAACATTCTGACAGGACAGGCTACTGTATTGCATATAAATAGAGCAAACCTCACTTCCTTCCATCATTGAAGATGTTGCTTAGTCTAGTAATGAAACATTTGCAAGCAAACTATACAGCTCAGAGAGCATCAAGGATTCCACAGAACTATTAAAAGTGTATCATCCTGTAAATATTATGCTGCTTGTTACTAGCAGAAGTATGCCTTTCTCAAAAATAACTATACACTGATCTGTTTGTCAGTGGAGGGAATGGACCTAGCTTCAACAGTCTTCTTTCAAAAATTATAAAATTCTCTAGAAGTTGTTGATGGGACCCCATGGATACAGCTACATCTGACAGAAAAAGCAGAATCACGTTTGCTGTGCAGTTTTCATAGGTGGCTTCTGACTGAGCTATAGATATTCATGTGATGCTTGTTACTGTTCACATATTTTTCCTTCCTGTAATGGACCATCTAAGAAAATCTGACAGAGCATCTTTGTAACATGTAATGCAGATAGGCATATTCAATTAAACTTTGATATTCTGACCATATTATCCAGCAAGCAATGCAGTAAGTTTTGTGATTTAGATGGAAATGTTTGCCTGCTGAATACAGTAGTTGAAGTTATTTGGCAATTAGTGTTTCCAACGTTTTTTCACAGGGCGTGTCAACCTGGCCCTAGGAATTGACTCCATTTGAATTGTGTAAGAATTTAAGATGTTTCCTAAATCTTTCATGTCTTACAGTGGTTAAACAAATGCATCTCCCATGTAATTCACTAGGTTACCCTGGGGTCTACCATTGCATAAGAATATTTTTTGTTCCTTTGCTTTTTCCCACCCAGTACAAGAGTTTATGTATTTATCCCCTCCCCAGAGTCTTATTTCCAGACTAAAACAATCTAAAATGTTGTGGGTTTTTTCCTATATAGCAGGGGTGTCCAACTTAATTTCATTGAGGGCCACATCAGCATTGCGGTTGTCCTCGGGGGGCCGGGTAGGTGTGGCCAGGGTGGGTGCGGCCTACTGGGTGGGCGTGGCTGGAGTGGGTGTGGCCTACTGGGTGGGCATGGCCAGCTCTACATCGTTCGCGTCAAGGGTGCCTGTGGGGGCCTGGGCAGGAGTGGGACATATCTGAGGGTCTCTGGCAGAAGGGGGTGGGACCAGGGCAAACGCCAAGGCATGGTCCACTGGAAGAGCCTGCTGAAACCCCTCCCCCGGAGCTCAAGCCAGATATGTGAAGTAGGCGAGGGCCATTTGCTGGCCACGTCCAGGCGATGGTGCATTTCTTCATTCCTCACAAAGGGCAACACCTCCCCAGCGTGCACCCAGGGGGCAGGGCCAACATGGCAGGGGCTGGTTCCTTCTGTTTCCAGACGGCCTTGTGGAGCTAAGACTGAATGCGTTTCAGCATAGATGGCCACCACAAAATTGTACATTGGCTCCCGGGCGGCCTGGCCTGGGGCCAAGGCAGCGGGGGCCATTCCCTCACTGTTTCCAGGATGGCTTCATGGGCCACATGAAACCACGTCGTGGGCCGCATCCGGCCCCCAGGCCTTGTGTTTGACATGTCTGCTATATAGGAATTAATCTCACCTCTTATTTTGCTGTAACTAGTCAGAAAGACAAAATCATGTGTAATATTTTTCCTTTTGATTGGAAATATGAGTCACTCTAATTTCCCATTCTATGGAAAAGCCTTTCATACATAAGCTGAGACATAGAGGGCTTTTTTATATATATAAATAATGTAGAACATCCAGTCTGACTAGGTATACATATGACCAGCAGATGAATTATCCCGGGTGGGCTGACTGGCATGATTTCATCTCTATATATATACACGAATAGGCCTACAGCTGAATCCAGCTGCCTCTTTAAAGAAAAATAAATGCTTACATGCTCCATCAACATCAATAAACAAGCAGAAGGAAAGATCTTCCTTATGAGATAGATGGATAGATTTGTCTGGCCACAGACTGCTAGGTAAGGTAGAACTGGTTCAACAAAACTATTGTATTTGTAGACAAATCCAGAGAGTCACTTATCATGATCATGTGAATTCCAGGCTATAAATTCTATAGAACAAAGAGAAAATAGGTGTTTCAGTGCATATTGATTAAAGATTCTTTTATTCTCAATCTCTATGTTTCAGTGTAATCAGGAATGCCACAAAAATATGTAGTCTATGAACAAAACTTCAATTATTTCCTGAATCCTGACTGTAATCTTTAAATTTATTTATATCCCACTTTCCCCCTTTGGGAAGTCAGCCCCTCAGAGAAGGAAATATTAAAAGGGCAGAAAAATATATTTCCTCAAAAGGATTTTTAAAAGCAGAAACCAACCCTGCCCCCAAGTCTCTCTGCCCCAAGCAGGAGCCAGCCCTATACAAATGCAGATGTAACCATCAGGAAAGTTGGAGCCAGCTAGAAGCTGAAGAAGACAAAAGACCTAAAATCTGCATACCCCACCTGAGAATACCATCAAGAATACCAGAGAGGCACACCTAAACTCAGGTCAGAATACTTGACACAGGAAATAGCCTCAAAGTTCATGCCACAGGAACAGGAAACTTCCAAACAAAAGGCTTTCAGAGGATATAAAAACCTACTCCACATGTGCTCAGCCCTTCTGCCTTGATTTCTCTCCTTCCTGCAAGAACCATCTTTCTGGCTCTTCAATAAACTGCAACCTTCTTCCCAAAGCAGTCGCCATGTTGTTTATTTATCCCCGGCTTGGATGAACCAGGATGAAGACTTTTCTTCCCACACCCCCATGGAATTTACAATAGATTACATTGGTTTCTCAGCTAGTACTGACTTGAGACTATATCTAGTCAGCTTCAGCTAAGCTGGCAGATCAGGAACTTTTAAATATATTACTGGCCGGATTCCCAGTAAAAGCTGGAGTTACAGTTCAGCAACACCTGGAGTGTTGCAGATTGCTTCCTTCCACATTAGGTCCTATTGCAAGGCAACAAAATAGATTATTGCTAAAACAAAACAAAACACTGCTTATACATAGGACAAAGATATCAAAGTTCTGCAAGCATGATCCTTTTTTCCTATATTACTTTTGAATAGGCACAAAGAATCAACATCTCCTTTCCTGTTAATAAAAGAAATTTAAACTTTATGTTAAAAACTGTTCACTTAAACAAAGGCAGAAACTTATACTGATATACCCCATGCCATCAGATTTCTGAGGCAGTTTAAAACTCCATATATTGTTTCAAATAGTTATGGAATGACCATCTTTTCATGCATCGTATAATACTATTAAGACTTTCATAAAAATAAGAAATAATCCTTTTAAAACTTTTAATATATTAGATTTGATGGGCCAAAATGACGTCTATATATACATTGTGTTGCTAATACTGTATATACAGGTGTTTTCTTTTATCTTCACCTTTTTTTTTGTTTTTACAAATATTTCAATGAAATCCTTAGTCATCATTGCAAAGGCTAACCAAACTGCTGAAATGGTGTGAATGTAGCTTATCGTCACTGTTTATTGGTCAGTCACCAGTTTCCTTCCTTCTTTCTAGACAATGTCAAAAAATGTTGCTCCTAAATTATTGTGTAACATTTACCTCATGCCAGAATAATCATTACAACAATCTGTCTTAAAAAGATAGCCCATTTTTAACAACCCCCTTAATTAAAAAGCAATAGTTTTCCAATGACATTACTAGACATTTCTCTCATTTTACTGTAAAGATTAAGATTCTGTGGAAATTTGAAATTCAGAAATGACAGAGCTTGGAGAAGAAAACAGATGGTCGGATTCTATGCTACAAGAATGGCTCATGGGGATTTTTGTTTTATTTGTTGTTTCAAAATTACAAAAACAAGTTAGAGCTATAGATAATGGAATTCTTTCCAAAAAAAATATACAGTAGTGGGCAAAATTGTGGAAACCTTTTGGGAAAAGTGTATTTTTGAGGTTTGATGGCTAATAACGCCACTTTTTTTTTTGGAGCAGTACCATAAAATTATATATCAATGGAAAGATAATTTAATCAAGAATGTAATGCAACAAAGTTTGTTCAATTATCTGTACTGTATTCTATGAAATGTTATAGCCAAATAACCAGAAAAAGGAAGCACAACTTGCTTAGGTTGATATCAGGTAGCTTTCCTTCATCTGATGTAGCCAATGAGCATGAGTATTTAGAGAGCCAATCAGGTGTCATCTTGTTTTGGCAATGAGCCAATCAGATCACAGTAGGATTCAGTTATTGATGTCATGTATTGAAGCTGAGAGGAGGACATTTGTCAGTGTGTTATGTGATCGCTATCAAGTTGGTTGGTTGTTTTTTTTCCTTTCATCTAGTGAGCTTGTAAAACGTAATAAAATTAAAGTAATGGTGCAAAGAGTTGACTGGTTGCCCAGAAAGCGATGTAAAATAGTATTATTAAGTGAACAAGGCTACAGTTATAAAGAAATTAGAAGAAAAATTGGTGGAAACTTAACCAAAGGTGGGGTTTCTACTGTGCACTTTTCCCAAAAGGTTTCCACAATTTTGGCCCCTACTATATAGGGAGAGCTATTTAAATTACAAAAGAAAATTGTACAAAAGAAAACTTTGGGTAAATTGTGGATGCTTCCATTGCTGATAGAATTCGGAGGAATGGCTGGATTATTTTTTTAATAGGCATTAACTTTGAAAGTAGCAAAATGAACATGACTACATTCTATGGAAAACTCACTGCATTCTCCTAAAAGCAACAATATCCGTCTGGAAGGTACTTTTTTTTTTAAAGCATTTTTTGTTTGCTTCATACAATAGAACTTACACCTCTTTCTGCATAAAGATATAGATCACATTTCTACAACTTCTTGAGGCCTCCCATTGTTACCTTCAGCTCCTTGAATATTTCACCAACTATTCATTCATTCAGTTCCATGAAACTTCACCAAGTTGAAGAAAATCAAAAAACCCTAAAGCTTGCAATTATTAGCAAAATAGAGATTATGGTAATGGATGCTATTTCAACCTACCCACATATAAAATAAACAGTATTTGGCAATTCCATATAGCTGAGGTTGTCTAAAAATATTTTGATTACATAAAAATTTCTCAGAATAGTCACGGGAATAAAGTTGCCACAATGCATGGCAAGCCTGGTTTTGAAATGACAAATTGGGATTTATAGCAACATATGTGATTTGGTTTTCCCCAAGTGTCTCAGGGCTGTTTTATTCCATGCCTCACATAGAAACAAAAATGTAAACTGCACTTGGGATTTAGTATATACCAGTTGTAGTATGAATATTATTTTAATTGAATTTACAGATTAGGCAAGTAAAAAGATTTTTTCAGATGGGTAGGAATAAGAAAAACAAATCTGAGCCAGTCATGCTATAAAATGATTCTCTCAAGTCTATACCAACTGTGAGGAATATGTGTTTCCACAAGCTGCAAGAGATCTTTGTTAGCTGTAGCAGTTAGCTGTAAAAGTTGGGGGTTATAGGAGTTGAAATTCAACAATAGTTGGCTTCATAAATTCCTGCAGTTTTGCAGTTATTGTGGTAATTTGAGTCCTGCATCAGACATCTGAAAAATATATATAGTGTAATATTTTTACTCTCCAGCTGAGGGCATGACAGACTTGTATTCAGAATATACTGACTATTAAAGGGCTGGTATAATTTCAAGAAGTTAATAAAGAAATAGCATTTAAAGAAACTACATAAGAGACATTTTCTATTGTTGTTTTTCCAATTGGTGGTAGTATAGTAAATATCTTACAATTCTGCATATATAGATTTACAACAAAGCTGATTTTTTTTTTAAAAAAATCAGGCACTACATACATTGGAGAGGACTGTACTAGAAAGCAGATTAAATACAGTACTGTATATTCTTTAACAAGTTTTGGAGAAAAAATATAGAAGTGGTGATAAAACTCAAGAAAGTTACAAGCAGAGGTATTTACATTAACATTATTTTCTCTTCTACATGCAGTTACTGATGCTACATAGATTTACTGTCAGGGTTCCCTATAAATCATAATTTGATATAGATGCTGAGAAGTTTTGTTAAACACCTGTCTCCTTGCTACTAACTACAGAACAATTCCTTCAACTGCTGGAGAAGAAGGAAGATTGTACTGCTGAACTATCCTTAATTCCTCTTGTATGTTATGATCAACACTTTATCACTTTGACTACCTTATTGAAAACAGAGAACCAGGATTACCTGCTCAGATGTACAGCTCTTTGCATAGAAAGCTTCAGAGAGAGCATGTGCCTAACAATTTAGATAAAAGAGAAAAAGTCCAACAAAATAATTCTGTTTCAGTATTATCCTCTTTCTCCAATTTAAAGCATCTTTTGAAAAACTGAAGCAAAAATAAATAAAGACAATTGTTTTAAAGTTATATTTGTAAGTACAAAATTGACTGAATATTGAATAGGCGACATTTTCAGCTACTTTATTATTTATCAGCTCTAGCACGACACTAAAGAGATACTTTTCCAACATTATGAATTAAATAAGATGTGAGATTTTCACTGCTGAATCAGTCATTTTAATCACATATAATTTCCCAACACACAGCTGCTCTTACTTTGCTATCTTGCACTGAAGACTGTTTCTCATTATTGTGTGTTAAGCACAAGTTCAGATCTCTAGAACACTTTTAATAAAACAGTCACTTTTTCAGATGAAACATTCATTGTGTGCAATATATATAATTTTAAAAGCCCTATAATTATTCTAAAAATTACACCCTTGGATATATAGTAGAAAAGACTAAGTTGCCTAATTTGCCTCTTAGATAGCTAGTTTGCTATGTGTTGTACACTGTTTTCCCTGTTAAGGAAAAATGAGCTTGCTTGCTTGCTTGCTTGCTTGCAGAATGGTTGCCAAAGGAATACAGACTTTGGGTTTTAGCAAGAAAATTCCAAATTTAATCTTCAATTAATGGAAGAGTATATCAGATGTAGCATGAACAGTTTCAGAAGTTACTACATTTTCCTTTCACTCCAACAAAGAGACTTTATGGGAAATTAAGATTAAACCATTGCTATTTCATAAATCAGGTATGAGTCAAGAACAGATTGGGTTAAAAAATAAGACCATCAGTGACCAGTATACCTTTCAGCAAACTAAAATGAAATGTGCAGTTAAGCCTCTTATGCAGGAATGTCAAACTGCTGGCCTGCCGGATGTGTCACACCGAAACCACGCCCACCCCATTGCCGGCAATGGGGAACAAGTCGTGATACATCGTGTGATATCACGTGACATCGCGAGTTTGACATGCCTGCTCTTATGAGTGATAAGAACACATATTTATCTCTGGCAATCAGGTTCTACCACATGGCTATGATGCTGGCCACCTGCAAATTCAAATATTATTGCTAGATATTGTTAAGTGGCTTTTATTCAATGTGAAAACCTCCTTCCTTATGTGTCATATTTCAACAAAAGTCATGGCATGTGCTTCTGTGGAGTGAAGTGATGTACAGCACCCTTACAATGTAACAGGAAATTTGCAGTTTTCCCCAAGCTTTATCCTCCAAGTGCTGGCAGAGAATTTTGAGTACTATATTCCTAACTATATTCTTCGATAGCATCAAAGAAAAGAAGGGTAGATAAATATGTTGCAATGAGGAGAACCTGACTCAGGAATGTAGATCTCATATGAATACAACTAAATTCCAGCATATAAATTCTGGCTATCAGTTTCTTGGTCAGACAAAAAGCAGAAAGTGGTAATTACAGAGATTTAGCTAACATTAGCAGTGAAACATAAAATGATGCTAACCCCCATCCTCAAACCCTAGTACAGATTTAATGTTTAAAAGATACTTTTTTTTATGCACAGCAGAACAAGCTAATCAAATGATAGTACAAGTTGCAAGGCAAAACACTGAGAAGAAAGAAAGAAAACCTCTTTCAAAATCTTCAAAATAGAAGTTGGAGGTAAATCAAAAATGGTAGTTCTCTGATGGAGCATGATGAATTAAAATTTGCTACACTACTGCAATGCATATCAAAATACTTTCAAGTGCAAACTAAAAAGAACTATCAATGGAAAAGGATGGGTAGAAAGCATGAATTCTTTTTAACTGTACTGCTCCTCTGAGGAGCTGAAAATAATCTCTTCCTTAAAAGAGTTGAAGACTTCATACTTCATTATTTTATAAAATGAACACTAATAAATGATGGCAAAACAAAATTGGCAGCAAGATAGTTAACATTCCAACAGTGCAGTCACATTAGAGGCCGTGTTTTGGGGTTGGTTATTATAAAGTGCATATATCTTCATGTACAAAACCTTACACAGAGTTGTTTACCTAGTCTGCTTGTAAAAAAGTATTTGTCAGTAATGCTGAACCAACGTCAAAAGAATTTATTTCTCATGTGTCGATTATGGTCCCAGAAACCCATGAATAGATATTTGAAATCAGATTAGAGTTGTAATCAAACAAACACTCTCTCATCTAGTAGGTAAAAGTTATGTGTAAAGAGTTTCACTTCCACTTCTCTTTCCACCTACATATGCTCAATTTTTAATGAAACTGCAAAAACAAAATATGGAATTGGGTATGCATAAACCTTGAAGAGCCTAGTCCCAGATGATTAAACCAGATCCTGTGATGAAGTAAAAATGAAGATTCAGTAGTGGATGCAACATGCCTACCAACTTGGTAGGAATAAACTGAGATCAGGAGATTCTGCAGCAGCCATGCACCTTCTCCTCCATTTCTTCCATGGGAGCCTTGAATTTTAAGAGAGGTGGGTCACCACTTGACATGGTGTAATAAACTGAAGTTCCATTGGAGGTATAAGAAGGTGTCCTGGAACTAATCAAATGTTCTTTAGCTTCTCCCCCATTTTCCACTGAGTCTCCTATACTACTAAAGTGTGTACTAATGAAGGGGTGGTTGAGAAGTTTGGCTGCTGCTCGCTGCCGTTTCAGTTCAGAAAGGGTTTGGTGGCTCCTTTCTTTGTACTCGTCCCAGATGTGATGAGAGTCAGAAACCCCAGGGGTATTGTAGGGCAATACTTGGCTTCCATCATTGTCCAGGGCTGAATGCATTATCCAAACATCTCCATTTGGAAGAGAATATTGGTAAGGAATGGAGGGTAGACTGAGTCCATTCTGAAGCAAATTTTCTGAATCACATTGTGTTCCTTTTGTTACTAGCTCTGGAAGGATTATAGCTGTATCAGTGGTCAGGTTCTGGAACACAAAAATATATATGAGGTGCAACTATCAAATAACTAACAATTTACCCATGTTTACTGATTTTCTTGCATTATAAAATCAAGCCCTTGTGCTCTACTACATAGCTATCCAGCCGAAGGTTCAGGACCACATGAGATATCCCAAAAGCTTTTGTGTGGCTCCCAGTGACCCCTACCCCAAAATTCTTACCAAATTGAATTTCTTAAAGAGAGGGAAAATAGTACATTATTTGACTGGATGATAATCACATTGTCAAAGATAGGTTTTTTTTCTTGCCCCATCTATTATTATCCCAACACACAACTTGGAGGCTAAATACAATTACTGTAAGAAGAAAATGTGCAGTCTTGCTGTATGTTAAACCAATACATGGCTTTTTTCCATTGAATGGAATCTATAAAGAATATTTGTTTCTTTTAAAAAATGTAAGGGGCCAGCAATGATATCAACATAAGATGGAAAGGGAAATAAACAAGATTGCATAGTAGACTGTATATGCTTTGGTTAACATAAGTTTTAGTTATGCAACTGGTACTTTCACATAGTTTCTTGATTGGAAATGCTTTAATAGGAACAGAAGAATTTGTTAATTATTAGATTTTCCTTACTGGATCTGTGTTCTCTTGGTTAGAGGAAGCCTCCCGAATGTCAATATTGTAGTCAGAAGTTCTTTGCTCCTCAGAAGATTCTATCTGTTGCCAGATAATAGCCTCCTTCTCATATTCCTTTCTATAAAGATTTGTTCGATCTGAAAGGCTTGCCCTCCGCACCACTTTTCTAAGACAAAATGTAAAGAGAAGAGAAGACTTACTAAAATGGTGATTTGCAGAAATGGAATGGACATTTTTCTATAGCTGCACTCCCAGCTGCACTTTTCTGAAGAAGGAAAGACTGTCTACCTGAGCAGAAATGGACCAGTTTTCTAACACCAGGTGGTACTCATGAGTCATTCTTTTTATTTATTCAAAAGTAGATTGTCAACCATCACAAAATTGAAATTCATGGATGAATCCTTGTTCATCCATATCACATACTGAATCACTCCCTCACTTTAAATTAAATTCATTTCTGTTACACATTCATGGTTTAGAATTTTTCAGACAGCTATTTAATCATGTAAATATAATGTTAACCGGAAAGTTGTTCCTCTATTAATTATAAATCTTACTGTTGCTTTTAATCACAAGTTGCTGGACAAATACTAAATACATCACATACATATCCAAACACTAATACATTTTTGGATTCTAAATTAATTTTCATCACAATTTGTATGGAATAACATTTCTTGAGCATTTAAATACTGCACATTTAAATTCAAGAATACGAAGCTACTTTTTGGTGCCTTCAAGTCAATCTTGATTCGTGGTGACTGCCTGGACAAGCCCTGTAGTTTTCATGGCAGTTTTTTGAATGGCAGTGGTTTGCCATTGCCTGTTTCATAGATTTGAGAATGACTGGCCCAAAGTCACCCAACTGGGTTTGTATCTAAGATGAGTCTAGAACTCAGGGTCTCCTGGTTCCTAGCCTGATGCCTTAACCATTACACTAAACTGGCACGCTTACATATACACCAGGATATTAATTAGACAAAGTTTATATCTATATCCTAATTATGATGGGAGAATGTCTTGATCTTTCATTTAATGAACTATTCTTTTTATGGATTTCCAAGTTTTAAATCTGATACTCCCAATGTAGTTGCAACTTGTACTATCCCTTTCTGTTGTCCATATTGGCTTGAGCAGTATTCCTACTTTAAAATATCATCACATGTTCCTCTAGCTAATAGAAAGGTAGGTACCTTGTTGCTATGCATTTTAAACTGCGTGAAACTCTGTTTCCAGATTACTCAAAGTATAAAGCAATTTACTTAAATCAAGGATAGGTAACAGAACCTATAGCTAATCAAAAGAACAGAAGTCCAGAGAGAGGTTTTGCTTTATTAGACTAAAAATGGTGGCTAGATTCAGGCCAGTGTTTTGTTCATAAATTTGTCTATCTGCCACCCCCAAAAGGACAATAGTAAGATACAGTGATACAGAATTAGAGGGCATAATATGGATTTCCCATCTTGAAAAACAGTATGATTGGCTATGTCAATGATAATGGCTATTTTGTGAGGTAACTACAGCACATTGCCAAATGTATCCACCATTTGAAAGATTTGTTGATCCCTGCCTTAGGAACAAGCCAAATATAATAACCTATTTAAACTTGGCAATCTTTTGTCAATATTATTTGTTAAAACACATCTTGAATGCCATCATAGATAACAGCACATGTTGAACTGCTGTATGGTTTCTTTCCTTCAGCTCTACCATATGAGTGCATAATTTTGTAATGTGAGGTCAATTAATAGAAAAAATATTTATCAGTAGAGTGAAATATTAATTTTAAAATCTATCTGAAATATGGACTCTATTTGCTTCAAATAAAACATGTAAAAAAGTAGTAGTGGTTTGGGGGGACAGTGAACAGTATCTTAGTACAAATATTTTGGTTAGCATTTCTTCACCTCGGAATTAGATGGTCATGGTGAAAATCAACCTCAAGAAGTTGAAACTGTAGTTTAGAAAAAACTGTACAGTCCAGACTGACTGACTGACAACAGATTTTTAATAAATTTGCCTTTTCCTAATCACTCACCCTCTGCTTCCAGTGCTTGATGTTCTTCTGTTCAAGGAGGACTTATGCCTCATTTGAGACTTCATGATGACATCATGTTTATGCTTTAGCTCTAAGAGCAGAACCTTAAACTCCTCTTCTTCACACAGGTCTAAAGGAACACA
The DNA here is from genome assembly GCA_023970755.1 of Azemiops feae. NCBI lineage: Eukaryota > Metazoa > Chordata > Lepidosauria > Squamata > Viperidae > Azemiops > Azemiops feae. The sequence goes on from JALGBA010000036.1 coordinate 3,003,348, forward strand.
AATAAATTCATTTAACTGAATTGTTCAGTGATGATAAAACAGACATAAACATGAAATATTGCATCCAATAGACATTCTACATGTAGTACATGGTACAGGATAGGGAAAAATAGGAGTCTTGTATATCTTTAAGAACTATAGAGTTGATGGCAGATTTGTTATTTGAAGAACACTGTGGATTAAGGCTACCATATCTGAGCTATATAAATCTGGTTAATTGCAGCCAAAAGTTAAAGAGGTTCTGGGATATTTTGTGTAATATACGGATTGCATTTTAATAATTACTAATATCAAGATTTGTAGATTTACAGAAATGGACAATCCAGGGGACATCTATATTCTGAAAGATATATTTGCCCAAGAGGTGCATCTAAAACTAGTCCTTAAACATCCATAGTTAATCTATGAGCAAGCGAATGTGTGGGCTCTGCTTTCAAGTTAAGAAATATTAAACACATAAATAGCTTTTAGGGGCATCTGACAATTTCAGGATTACTGAAGAATTACTTAAAAGTGAATGCAATAGTTTTATTCTAAAGTGATATGAAGACATAATCCAGACTCAGATTTTCTTTCTTCATCCTTGATATAAAACACAGATTTTCTCACACGTAAAGGCATTCTAAGGAGCATTTTCCCATACTTTACATAACAGCAATGCCTGAGAAATGAAATCAACATTTCATGTTTAGCAAATTTGAAAAAGGATTCTGAAGGAATTCTTCTGCAGTATCTCATCCTTAGCACCTACATGCTTTGCATGCTATTCATGAACATCATTTTACAAACTAATTTAAGGATATAAGGGCTGGGCAAACTAACAGAGCAATTCCTAAAAGAGAATCAAGATTTAAATGTTGTTATGCTGTCAAAACTTTGGCTAAGAATAGAAATGGCAGAAATTCACCTATTGGCATCTCATCCATAGCTGTTCGGGCACTCAGGTTTGCCCCATGGGACACTAAGAGCTCTGCCATTTGCATCTGGAACAAAGAAAATGATGTTAAAATGTAATACCTTTCCACAACATCACCCAACTTTTACTTAAATCTAGCACTAAGAGAAGATAAGCTAGGCAACCAATATGAAGGTAAACCCTCTAAGGCTATACATTTTTCAATAACTACCTTAAAATTAAAATGAAGTGTGAGAATGGGTGAAGTTACTTTTTGAATGGGACCTTTTTTCCCCTTTGAACGCATCTACTATACTATACTACTAATTCTGCACATGTGCATCATCTAATATGCAGTATATCAGGAGACAGCAATGAAGCCCTCAATGTAAACAGGTTACCCACTAATAAATCAAATCTAATAAATATTTCAGTTCAATTTTCCCCAAGCTATGCCTTTCAGAAATACTGGGATTTAAATTTTCATAAGCTCTACTCAGCTTGGCCAATAGGTGACTTGGAATTCTGGGAGTCATAATCTAATACTTTTGGAATATACTAGGCTGGGCAAGACTGAGCTAAATTAAGAACATGGTTAATCTGATGTTTCAAGGACAATTCACAACTAGGTAATGCGGGCAAATTACTATCCTGCTCTCTGCTTGCCTGTTCTCATAAGAACAGCCCCAAGCTGGTATTCAGTGACACAAAGTTCTGGACAGATTCCATTTAGCTATATGGTAAATATTTCTTGATAACCCAATTTTTCTTGAATTGCTCTAGTCATATTTGAACTGGTCCATTAATGAAACACATACATGTCCCCAGAAAGCAGCAGCATGGAGAGGTTCCCAGCCATCGCAGTCCTTAAGATCCAGTCTTGCTCCCTGGTCTAGAAGCAGCTCTGCTGCATGTAGATAACCATTGGCTGCAGATATATGTAACTATAGTCAGGAAGAAAGAAAAATGTTTTAAATGTCTGCAATTTTCTGTAATATATGTACATGTATCTATGTATACTCTCATTTTTTTTCATTTTTTTTTTCATTCTTTGCATATTCTTTTTAATGCTGGTTTTTGTCTTGTTTTAATTTTGACTTACAGCTATCCTGGTATTCATTCTACAGGACCAGCATTATGTGACTTAATTATCAGTGGCTTGCTATAGACGTCAGCCTAGTTTCAGACTAGGGGAAGCTAGTGTTTAGTATGATTTCTGTTCTTACATTGGTCTAACTATATAAATGTGCATTATTTAGTATATAATATTTGAGCATTAACTAATTAATGGTAAGATTTCTTGAGCAAATGGTAATAGGTAATATCTGCATTAAAAATCTACATTAGCACTTTACAATGCCTTGGTAAGGCCACACTTGGAATACTGCATCCAGTTTTGGTCACCACGATGTAAAAAAGATGCTGAGACTCTAGAAAGAGTACAGAGAAGAGCAACAAAGATGATTAGGGGACTGGAGGCTAAAACATATAAGGAACGGTTGCTGGAATTGGGTATGTCTAGTTTAACGAAGAGAAGGACGAGGGGGGACATGATAGCAGTGTTCCAATATCTCAGGGGCTGCCACAAAGAAGAGGGAGTCAAGCTATTCTCCAAAGCGCCTGAAGGCAGGACAAGAAGCAACGGATGGAAACTAATCAAGGAGAGAAGCAACCTAGAACTAAGGAGAAACTTCCTGACAGTTAGAACAATTAACCAATGGAACAACCTGCCTCCAGAAGCGGTGAATGCTCCAACACTGGAGGTTTTTAAGAAGAGACTGGACAGCCATTTGTCCGAAATGGTGTAGGGTTTCCTGACTGAGCAGAGGGTTGGACTCGATGACCTCCAAGGTCCCTTCCAACTTTATTATTATTATTATTATTATTATTATTATTATTATTATTATTATTATTATTATTATTATTATTATTATTATTATTATTATTATTATTATTATTATTATTATTATTATGTTGGAATCTGGCATCTGTCTTGCTATTGTGAGCCACTAAGATGGGGAGCCAATATAAATCTTTTAAATAAATAAATAAAATAAAATGTCTTAGGGCTCAACTAGAAAAGGACATTTTCTTTGCTTCCATTTGTACCGTGGAAAAAGCCTGCTAACTTTGCCTCTTCTTCCACCTAAAAGGCTCCCTTGAAGCTGTTCTTATCAGAAGATTCAAAACAGATGCCATTCTAGCTCTTTCCTCCCACTATATCATGCCACAGGTAATAACAATTTTGGAGAAGGGAAAAGCAATTTAAGTGTGTTAACTGGCTCTGAAGGAAAAGACTGGACTAATTTTTCCTCCCCAAATCCCTAGTGAGATGGCCTCACTCCTAATTACAGAACCGCACCATGATTTCAGCAGTGCAAAAAGTATGACAATAAACTCCCTGGAGAAATAGACAAAAAAACCTCTCTCTCTAGTTCAACATTCTTGACGTATAGCAGCCATTCAAAAAGGAAGCAGAAGTTAAAGGCAATAGCTATCTTCCATATTATTCCAGAGCAGTATTTATTTAAAGATGCCCCCTTTGATTCTGGAGATAATCTATAGTTGTCAAGCCCAGTAATTTAATCTTTAGGAATTTCTCTTTGAAGCTGCCTAGAATAGTACCTAGGGAATTCTGCAGCTTATGTATGAACAAGATCTTTTATTGGTCTAGAATCCCATCCCTTATTTAGATTCAATGGATAATATGGGGAAAACTTTTTCCCATGACATGAGATAATGTTTATTATGTACTACTAAGATCCTAGTAATATTGTACAATATGTATTTCGTTAGAATTGCAGTCATGTTACTAAAAGATCATGCATTGTCAAAGTCAGCATCAGCACTTCTGAATACATAGGTCCATTCTTATAAAGTCATTTCATTGTTTCTGTTTTATGCATTACCTTTCACATTGTTATTTGAATGTATTTTCTAGATCACTTAATGCAGAATTCACTATTAACAAGTTAAACTTAATAAAAATATTTTAAAAATATGATGATTTATTTCTCTTGCACTTTTATTATATTGAGTTTATAATCCCAATTCAATCTCTGACATATACTATATAGTAGAGTAAAATACAGGGTGAAGCATCTAATTTAGTATCATTGAGTCTAACCTCGTCCAAAAGGCAGTTCCATGGTAATCTCTACTGTTGAATGCAAATCTGATGAATAGTTAAATAAAACTATATGACTAGTTTATTCAAACCTCTAGTTCCAAACTTAGCCTCAGTTAATGATTATGCCATGAGATCAGTCTAGTATGTTACTGTTCCTGTTATTGAACAGACATAGAATTATAGTATGAATCTCTGGGCAATTTCATACTTTCAGCCAATTAATCTTAATTTCTGTGTAAATGTCAACTGTATAAAATCATTGTGTTTAATTTTGTCTTCAGTGTACATTTACTAGAGTTTGCATGTGGTAACTTGAACACTGGTGTTGTTGTTTTTTTGCATTCATTTGCAACCTTAAATTTCAATTCCTGCCATTCTGAGGCAGGAAACAAACCAATGTAATAGGCAATACCCCCAAATCATATCCCCAGCCCCATCCATGAATCTAACAAGTTTCCATACGTCTGCTTCCAAGTTAAAAGCAGCTATGCTTTTCCAGATGTAATACAGGAGGAGCAGCATTTAAGCCTTGGGCAAAAAAAAATAAAAAACAGATCAGAGCAAAAATAATGAGACCCAAACCAAGCAGATAAATAAATAAGTAGAATTTCTTCATTTTTCTTGGAGGAAAAAAATCCAACCTGATTTGAACACTGGCCATTTCAGGACCATGTACTTTAAGAAAACCCTCCAGGGTGTCTTGAAGGTATATAGGTCCAACTAGATGGCCAGCCTGCATGCCAGCTGTAAAAGCAATGCGGATATGGCTCACCAGTGAAACACCTTGAGCATCTATTATGTTCAAATCCTCTCCTCTTGCAATCATCTCTGAAATATCATCAACCATTGCCTGTTCAGGAGCAGCTCGCATCTCATTGATTTTCTCTTGTGTGATTCCTACGATGAATATAACAGGAAATTTGCAATATACAATTTCTGGAAACATTAAAGCAAATGAATAGAAAAAAATGGAAAGATATGCAATAATTTTTAAAAGTGCCTTTCACGTTTATTTAAATACAAAAATGCTGCTGCCATTACCCATTCCAATCCCAGGGTCTCAGTATAATTTTCTTGGCTATTCCCAACATCTAATATAACCCATATTCCTCAAAAATGATCAGATTCCATGAAAAGTACTATTACCCCGGATAGTAAAGATTGAAGAAATTTTTGAAAAGGTATTGTTTTGACTCTTCAGAAACAGTGATGCAATAAGTATCTCTTTGGCCTACTATGCTAAAAAGAGTCGGAAGTTGGTGCCTTTTTCTTTCCTTTTCCCACTGTAGACTAATTTTTTTCCCTCCCCCCCCCTACTTTTCTATTACCTTTTTGAATTTCTTTTTGTATTTTATATTTTGAGAAACCAATAAAAGTTTGAAAGCTCCCAGAATTCTAGCTGTATGTCAACAGCAAGAATAAATTAGCATTTCACACCAATGCATCTGGAAGGAAAGAGGTTGGTGCAAGCTGTCTTAGCCTGTCTTAGCCTCCAAACAGAAAATCTCATTTGATGCCCCAGGTTCCCATATCCTGCTTTACCTTGGTATGCCATGCAGGTTTCAATAACATCCAGAGTTGGTTCATCTTCACAGAGATCATATGGCATGTTGCCATCTGCATTCACTGCCAGTAGGTCTGCCCCACTACAAGAAAAAAAGCAAGATATGAGAGATATCTGCAAAGTTGGACAGAAAATCCTCAGGCACTTTGAAGGATGTATAGTAAGAAGCAAAAAATGCAGCCTACAGGCCAGGTACAGCCTACTAGCATCCTCACCATTCCCACAGCCCCACAGAGTAGGTGGAGCAAAAAAGATGACACACACCCTCCTCCCCCAGGCAAGTTTACAGCTGTCATTTTACCTATGGAAACTTTATACCATTATGGGACACATTTTAGATATGTAGTTCTTGAAATTCCATTAAAATAACCATTTAAAACTAGATGATTTCTACTTTTATATAGCATACAGTAAGGTCACATTTTTAATTTTCTGTTTATATATTAAATGAATTTACATATTGAAGGATATTTAGAAGATGACTGGTCATTGAAGTCAGTTTTATTATACTGAGTCCTCAACCCTAGCTAAGTGTTACTTATGGCCATTGAGGGGGAGTGCTAATTTGTTATTGTTGCAGTTCTTTATAATTTTAATGTTCTATAACCACCGTCTTGGTCTTTTGATTTTTGACAAGCTACAAATACTGGCAAATAGATAAATGTGTTGGGTTTCATAGGAAATGCAGTTCATGGGAAAATGGATAATCCATGGAAATTTATCTTTCTCCTGCATGTTTTGCAGAACTGGTCTCATTTGTCTCATAGGTAATTTATCATGTACTACTGTATATGTATATGAGATTAAAAAAACAAAACACAGCCATATCTATTTGCAAACCCATGGGGTTTTTTTACTAATTACTAAAGACGTTGCCACCAAGCTAATAAGCAAACACACTTCCCAAGAGTCTCGCTAAATTCTAAGATGAATGAGCATTTTTTAAAATAAGTAATCAGTACTGAGTATTGTAAATGTTTACATTCTTGGAGAACATTTCTTTATTTATTAGAGTAGAAGGTGCTGAGAGGCATGTGCGCCCTAAACTAGCAGCCACTCCTTCATGATTTATGTTATCTACATTTTTGGTCCGCCAAGCAAACATGGCAGATGTTATTATACAGATCAAGTCTTTCCCACGTGTTCAATATACAGACCTTTCATAATTCTCAGCAATGGTTATATTAAGCTGGGGAATTCTGGGAATTAAAATCCACATATTAGAGGAGTACATGAGTGTGAAAGATTGCTATAGGCTCTAATATAATGCTTGATAACAAGAACTGAGATAACACTAAGCCAGAATGTGATTTGTTGTTTCTGGCTTAATACTGTACAAATCTAATTACTGTACTTTACAATTAATGGCTTAGGCTTAACATACTATACTTGTTGAACAACTATCTTAGTGCAAGGTATGAACCAATCCATGCTACATATTACAAGTACAGGAAGCCCTTCTATCCACCCAAGTTATTTATTTTGTCTGAGCACTTCATCTCATCAAATAACCTTATAAATTCTTCTACATTTTCCTTTCTACTTCAGTGTATCCTTCTAGCACATTCTCTGTCCTCATGAATCTTTTATGTAGAAACAGAATAAACCACCAGTGACCTTCCCTGGATTTTGATGTTTGACAGAGTTACTGCCATTTCACTACTAATAGCATTTAAGAATATTAATCACATAAAAGCAATTCAGCTTAAAACATAATAATGAAACTAACCAAAGGTTGTGTTGAGCAAAAACATGTTACAATTCTTCTACGGTTTTTCACTCAATTTAATATAACAAAATTGGCATAAGAGAATTTTTCAAAGGAAAGGACAATTCTGTATAGTTTGTGGAAGTCTTGCATTTAGGTTAATCATAAGCTAGCCACCATTCACTATACAATCATTTGTAAATCTTTTTGCGTATCTGGCAAATCAAAGGAAGGAACTCTTCCTCTGGCTTTTTCAGTAGGGATGATTCCTGCCAGAGAAGGGATCCTTGAGAAACTGATGAAGAATTTCCAATTTCCTGGAGAAAACTGGAGGACTGACCAACAAACTTTTCTGCCCACAAATATGGTGGAGAGTTCAAAAAACTATTTACAGCAAAAAATATACTTCAGCAAACAGCTTAAAATTAAGCACCTATCTGAATTAAAATATGTATTCCTGTTAGTTCAGGTTTTCTATTGTGATTGGATATTAAGGAGGATATAAACATGGCCTCATACATGCATTTCCTTAAAATATCTTTCCATTCTATTTTACCAGCTACTTTGTGAAGAGTATCTAAACTGAGAAACCCACCATTCTCCTGCAAGAGGTGATACCTACCCCCAGATAAATTGCCAGAAAGGTACCAAATATTCTGAATTACTTGAACCTCAAGATGCAAATATTCAGTATAGATTAAGCTTGACCCGCCTTGACATCGAAAGCCTTTGAAGAGGACCAACCAACCACTCTTCTGGGTATTTATGCTCATTTTTCTTACCCATGAGAACAGAGGAAATTAAAATGTAAAATGCACCTGCAAGCTGTTTGTCTATATCAGCAAACAAAGCCTAGGATTAGACTTCCTTTGTGCTGCTGCTACTTTTACAAGTCTCTCTGGGTTCCATGCTCTGACACTGAAGCCTTTTGATTCTGTGCTTAAATAAGCTCTTTGATCCAAAAGACTTCTGACAGAATCCTGCTTTGATTAGAACAAACATATGTTGCTTTGTGTTCCGCAAATAAACAAATAAAAACGAATCCAGCCCATTGCCTCTTTTGATACCAAAGCTCAACTGCTTCAATGAAACAAGTATTATATTCTTATTACTGAATGCTATAACCAAAACACACCCTTCTCTTCCAGGTTCACAGTAGCACATGTAAAGTTTCCCCCACTACTTTTTATTTTATTTCTATAGCAATCTTCTGTGATCATTTCAGAAATGGGCTATAGTGAATAAATATATGACGGCTCATTCATTCATTCAAATATTTATATAGTGGTCTTTCTTGCTTCGAAGTCCATAAAAAATTAATCATAATTAAACTATAACAACCAAATTTGAAAATTCAAATAAAAATAACTACAACAATTATATTAATATGAGGTTTTCAAGGCCCTCAAAAGCCCCTTACAACCTACAATCATACAGTTGGATTTATCTAACATCCTGGCCCAATGCCCAGGAAAATAGACACCTTTTTAGAGCTTTTCAGAACACCAGAGGAACTGGGGCCATCTGAATCTCATGGTAGAATGATATTCCAGAGGCAGCCACTGGGACAGAAAAAGTATACCTCCATGGTCTTCATTAGGTGACACTACTTCAAAGATGGGATCTGGGATATGCCCAGGATATCTGATCTGGTGAATAAGCAGAAACAATTGGAGACAGATGATACTGAAATAACCTGGCTCTATGTCTGGTTATTTATATAAATCTCCATGTATCTTTGGGTTGGGTATGAGGGAAGACTCGGAACCCACAGATAACTTCATATTGTCAGAATTGAGCTACAGCCAGTTCTTTCCCATTCCTCAACAGCCACGAGACATTGGCAAAGAACTTTTGACAAGTTCATGGGACAAAGTTTTACAACTAAGTACTATCAGCATACTGATGATATTTCATCTCATCTCATCTGGCAGCTTCATAGCAATGTTGAAAAGGACTACGGGAAAGAGTAGAGCCCTGCAATATCCCTCAATGGACTTCTCCTCACATACCAATATTGACTGGAAGCAGCCTCAAAGGAAGGAGAATCACCATAAAACAATGTTCCATAATCCCATGAGCCACAGTGCTATCAAAGCCCCCCTGTCAACTCTACAAATGAGCATGGCTGCAGCCATTTTCCTTCTCATTCTAGGTTGCCACATAGATCAGAGGGAAGGGGTTGTCCAGGTGCTTCATTAGTCAAAATAATCTTTTGTCCCGTGGGAACCAAGGTCATTAGCTGCTCCTGAGACTAGGGACTGGGCGTTGCATGGGTGGGACATTTAACTTTGTATTGGGGAATTGTTACTGTGTATCCAGACTCTTGACCATGCTGATACTTTGTAAGTAATAAAGGTGTTCTTTGAGGAATTTGCAAGCCTTAGAGTTCTGCTTTATTCGTCTCTATCTGTCGGAACCATGACAACCCCAAGGTCATTGGGAGATCAAGGAGATCATGGTTGGTCTGATTCTTTATTCATTTTTTTCAGTGGCATTCTAGGTGTCAATTTTGTCATTTCATCATCTAGTTTCCTCTGAAAACTAGAGGATGGTCCAGAATTCATGTGCATAGAGAGTTTGCCTAGGCAAGATTTGGTCTGGCTGTCATCACTCCCTCATTCCAGATAGCAATAAAGGCCTCAACCAAACCATGCACTAGAACCTCAGAAACAAGCCCAACTTCCAATGAAACTCAACGGGGTCCATTAAATATCTAGGCTGGACCAACTGAATACTGTATGTCCTTCCTCTGTACTGAAGAGAATAGCAAGATCTAACAAATGACCCTCAAAAATCTGGGTCAGGTATATAGTTGCCATGGTGGCCATGAACTCCAAAGCTGTCTCAATCTAATCCTATATATGTCAAGATAATGCTCTCCCCCTCTCACCCCATTACCATACATTTGGGGAACTCAAAAAATAAGAGATCACCTTGATGAAAGAATGGATGAGCCATTAAAAGAGGAAAAATTATAACTAATTTCTGGGAAAATGGAAAGGGTGAGAAAGAAACTCAAAATAAAACTGCCTTGATTCTGTTTGGTATAAAATGGGCCAGAAAGAAACTCTGACATGTTACTATACCATATAATAACACAGTAACATTTCTGGAAAAGATGTGGTGTCTGACCTGGTCCACGTCAAAGGTCTGGCAACTGCCAAACTAGCAATGAACAGTTCACGTAAGGATGCTGCCATGTGGCAGGAAGCTGATTCGCTAGAAAGAGTTCCATTTCATCCCTATAGTCTGACTTCATGAACAGTGTCTCACATTTGGTTATCTTCGGAGTAGCGTCCCTGGAACCACCAGAATCTCTCCAATGACAATTGCAAGATTATTGCCCCTACCCCTGGAGCCCCACCTGATGTCACACACAGATAGCCACATTTCTGAGAAGCTCCTCCCTTTCCCACACACAATAGATTTGTAATGTATGCAAAATTGATCCTGTCATCCACTAAATCATCAATAAGACCAACCATGCATTGAGCAGCCAGAAAACAGTAACTGAGACTCTGAAGACCACCATTAGAGAGAAGTGCAGGGGATGAAAAGTCTTCATTGGCTCTAAAACACTGAAATTGTCTTTCCCCAGAATGGCCCAGTCCCTTTCTCCCACCATCTCTTTCCCTCTGAATTAGAATCTTCATGTTCCATTAACAAAGCAAAGATACATGCTACAATTTTTTTGCAGACCCAATTCATACTGCCAGTTTTTCAGTTTAAACTTTGGCCAGTTTGAAAGCAAGACATCTGCAAAATCATCACTTTAATTATTTGCTTCACAAGCTTTATATTTGCTCCCAAAGATTTGGGTTACTGCCATAATAGGTTCCTTTTGGCAGGATGCCAAGCTGTTTAATTAAGGTGTGCCTTTTGTGTGTTTCAGTGAGGAAATCTGACTGCTATTTTATTTTAACTGTTTAGATGCTTTTATTGTTTTCAGCCAATTTCAAAGATGGCTATAAAAACTGCTTTATCCTAGATGAGGCTGCAGTATTAGTTCATCTAGTCTGCTATTATCTATTCTGATCACCATTTTCTGACATTGCAAGAGAAGCCAAGCTATCTTTGTTTTTTTTATTAGAGATGCCAAGATTCATCCTGGAACCTTAAGTATAAAAAGCATAATCCCTGTGACTAAGAAATTATCTATTTCTTGAGAGATCTATACATATACACACACATGGACACACATTGACACACCCACACCTATACAAATTTACCAATGATCTAAAGAACATACTTTCACTTATGTATTAAAAAATAAAGCTGTGCAACACATCAGTGGCAAAAAGGTGTAATGTCCAAAGCATCATATTATTTTCACGTATAACCCCACTAAATATATACCATGGATAACATTGAACAGGAAGATGAAAAAAAGATAGACCACAAATACAAATATTTACTTTTCTCAAAATAAATTAGATGTAGACGAAGATCATTAAGGACTCTTACCTACTGAAACAGCCATGTGAAAAAGCATACCTATCCATTCCACACAACCATCAGCTCCATCTCCCAAACCCTCAGAAGTATCTTACAAGATTTACTGTTGCCATCTTGGTAAAAAGCCACCTCACTTCAGTTCCTTAAATGACACCTTGTAAAGTGGTAGGAACACACTTGACTTCAACAGGAAGTGAGGAAAAGCTGAGCAGCTGGGAAACAGGATGAGATGATTCTCACCAACTGAAAACTGTCCACCGGGACAGCTCTAGCATTTCTGCTGAACAAATGTCTTTACCGCTTTAGTGCTGGAATTAAACTTCAGCCAATAGTTGCAGAAAAATCTACCAATAACAATGATATGGTGTTGATCCCAAAGCAGCACATATGCCCCCCATATGGAAGAACCCTACCAAACCATTTTGTCGCTGGATACTGAAGCTATTCATCCATCTTGTCTCTATCTCATTACTACGTTGTCTTGATCTCATCACTATACTGTATTTCATTTTCTATCCTGTCTTTCCACTAAAGTTTCTGCTTCAGTGCTGCTATGATAGAATGAAGACATATGCTGCAATTACTATCTACCCAAAGAAAATAGATTTATAACATCTCTGGAAGATGAGGGAGACATTTCTTTATTGGGAGACCTCTTTTCATGAGAATTTTCTCTTACAAATGCTAGTATACAGTACTACAATCTGTTCCTCAGGAGAAAACTTTAGCTGTTCAAGGGTTTATATTTGGAAACCAGAAACAAGATACCTTTCTGTTGCAGTTTTTTAAAATGCACCCAAAAGATGGAATGCACTATGTGGGGCACTGTATTCAAGCATTTGCCTGAATCTGTAAGGGTTCAGAATAGATAGATGATGCAACAATGTATACTGACTACCATACTCATACTTTCCCTGAACTATTCACACTGAGCAAAAATGTCTAAAGGAGAATTGCACTCTGTTATTTGAATGGGAGTATAGTTTTCTGCATAAATCGGAAGCCAGGATCACAGGATAATCATATTAAACAAATGTGAACATAATTCCTATTTAGATCTTCCAGTTGACTGCATGGAGATCTGCAATAGTAGGTGGATAAGTATAGGGACACTGGTGGAGCCAGCACATACAGCTCCACCCTTTACCCAATCTGTCTTCATACACCCAAGCAAATGTTTAAAGAGAGCTTCTGTGTAGACTAGGTTTAGCACAAAACTGGGTCAAAAAATACCAAATATCACAGGTCACCTACTGCTGAATCAAGATCTTCACTAGATTGATGTGTCCACATGTTGCTGCTGCATGCAGAGGAGTCCACAATTCATTGTCCTTTGCATTGACATTGGCCCCATGGCTCAGAAGGAGTGTAACTATTTCTTCATAGTTGTCTATGCAGCACTGTTGAGAAATCAAACCAATGTTAAGCTTTAATTTGTATAGATGACTTCTGCCCCCTGAAGCAATGGAGTGGCTTTCATTTTACTGCCACCTGACAGAGCATTGATGCCTTGATAACATACACATGATTGAAAGAGAAATGTCAAGATGATGAAGACAAGCTTTGTGTTCACAATGGGGAGACTAATGTTGCAATATGAGATGTAATCACCTAATGTTGTAATTGCATTTATTCTTCCATTCCATGATGCAAACCTAAATAGAAAGATTACCAACAGCTTTTGGCTCAGTCGCTTTCTTTGCCTTATAGTTCTAGATACTAAAATATTCTTCATAAAAAAGTTCCAAGCACAGGCTCAGAATTCGGTGTCAGTGAAAAAGTATGTATTACTTCCCATAGGCAATATCCAATAGCCACCTGCCAAAAGATGCATCAAAAATAATTTTTATTTCACTAATACAGATGTTATCTTTTTATAATCCAGTATTCATGAGAAAGTGTGAAATCAAAAGCAGAAAAATCAATCTGACACATAAAAATGGAAATGTGCACCTCAGGCAACGATATTCTGCAATACTCTCTCCAAAACTACAAAAAAGTTTTAATTTATAAGAACTTCAAGTATCAATAGTCTTCTTTTATATAGATAATACAAATGGTACAATCTCTGGAACCATCTACTTAAGATTTTGGCTCACAGTGGTGTGAAATATATTAGCTGAAGGCTAAACAATTTGAATGAAAATTCAGTAAGCTGTTAAAGAAGTCCATAGCATAGAGATTTTATTTGTATATTGTACATGACTCTGGAGCATCTTCTTCCTATTAGACTGACTACCTGATCAATTCTGGGTGGTAAAGATGGAGCCCTCTTTTTATTTATCTTCGTAACAAGCTTTCAAGTTGTACCCAGGAATTAATGTGTGATTCGTTTAGATGCGTCACACTTCCTTATACAACGCACAGCAACTGGTAAGTCAGCACTTTTCTTAGGAATTCCTAAGAAATTTTCATTTAAACATATAATTGATTTATGACACCTTTGGTAAATTTAATGTTAAATGCTAGGAGCAAAATGAAGCCAAATCTGATCATTTAAAATCCAATACTCTTCTTCCATTTGCATAGGTGAGATATAGCAGAGTTTTCCAAACTGTGTTCTGTGGAATCTAGGCAATTGTGATAACTTGATGGGGGCTCCATGAGAAACTAAGAGCAAAAGGGGAAAAAGCTCATTCAAAAACAGTGCTTTTCTGTCACTAGAGGTTTACCTCTTGATCAAAGTTCTAAGAATTTTGATTTTATTTAATTGACAACTTCCATGGCCTGAAAAATTTGAAACCCCTAGTATAAAGCAACATCTCACATTAACATTATTCAGCAACACTTATATTTATCATTAAAAAAATCTATGAATGGATTCAGGTTATATGAATGTCAAGGCATTCCAAAGAACTTAAATAATTCCAAGCTTAAAGAAAATCTCAAAATGATGCCTCCCACCCCAAAAATCCACTAGGAAAAGGAGACAGAATTCAACCTGCCTAGACAACCTGACTTCTAATGTGCAATATTTTATATGATTACTTTTGTTATTTTATTCAATTACTATATTTCAAAATCACTCTTTGCTCTGGTGATATGCTAATTAAAACAAGAAAGAGAATGTAGCAACAGGAAAAAGAATCAAAAAGCAAATAGTTGAATAAGCTATGTTGCCAATATGACTGCATTCTGAAATACGTATTGGGCAATGTCTTTATTAGACCGATGTGCAAATTCCTGAGCTCTCTTAATTTTCAGTAAGTAAAACATTAAAACAAAAGCATGGGGAATGGAGAGAGGAAAATAAGGAGATGACTTAATATTGAACTCATAAAATCAAGATGGAACGTGGAAGGAGACTGGGACTCATTTAGTATTGTGAGGATGTGAAAACAATGGCAGAGCTCTTGCTTTTAAAAATACAAAATCCAAGAATTACTCTCACCCATTTTCATCCTTAAGCAAAATACAGAGTGAAATAATAGAAAAATACAGTCCTTGATAAATAGGAAAAATCAGTAAATTATAAATTGTACTGTAATTACTACAATTGTTCTATTATGTTTATATTTATTGTTTATATTTAATTCTTACTTTGCAATATCCCTAACATACATGCTGACTTCCAGGGATCTCTTGCTGGTTATGTTTTAACTCACTTGCACTTTTATCTGCTGATGAGAAACTTCTTCTTCCATCTATACTGTAGACCCAATACTGTATAGATTGACTAGAAGAGCTGTTGCAGCTAATAGCTTTTTATCTGAATAAATGCAAGTATGGTGAGTTCAGGGATTTAGAACTGAAGGAGGATAATTAATTCCTACCATCACCACCCATGTCATTTTCTTAACTTAAATCAGGCACTGAAATCAATTAACTACATAATTGAAAATAAAAATGCAACTTCTGTCCCCGACAGGTTTTGCACAACAGAAAACAGTAGTTACATACTACCAGCTTTCCCAATGGGTAGTAAGGAAAATATGATTTGGTCTATGCCTATTTCATAAAGAGATCAACTGAATGTTTTCTTTAAGATAGTAACTACTTTCATGTATTGCAGTCCACTATTTCCTACTGTCCCTAGACCTCTACACTAGTAACACAGAAATCCTAATATACGACTATTTTTCTTCCTTTCTCCCTGAAAGATGTCACTTCTCAGCTTTCCAAAATGCTTACTTGATGCAGAGCAGTTAATCCATCTTCATTGCATAGATCGGGATTGAAGTCGTTCAATAAATAACAAACTGAAAGAGACAAGGCAAAGATTTATCTTCAGGAAGGTTTATTATACTTTATACTTAGATGGAACAAACAATTGGCCCCAAAGGGAACCACTATGTCCAAAATGCACAATGAAATAAGCTGAATGTGCTTTATATTATTATCGAATACAATAGAACAAGCACCATCTTAAATCCAAAAACTTTCACTCAGCAATTGTTTTAAAATCTATCTACTACTCAGTCATCCCCAGGTGCATTGCTATAGCATGCTATTGCTCTAGCATTTAATTAACATCAGAACATTTGACAGATGAATCCTGTTCAGCAATCACAATTATCAGAGTTTCATTGCTTCCAATCAAGAACTAGTAATGTGCTCTCCTTCAAAGTTACTGCACTTCAGTTTTGGTGAGTTGAAACCAGTGTGGTCAATGGTGAATGCAGACTTGTACTTCAACAATATTTGAAAGGTTGCCCAAGTATTTTTTTAAAGAGGATTACAAATATGTCTCTTAGTCCCTAAAGATGAATCCTGAATTAGATAGTTAAGAAATCCATAGAAAAATGAGAATTTTGAAGTGAACATCTTAGTTGCTCATCTACATCAGGAAAGCAGTATAAAGATGCAAAGCACTGGTTCTTCACCATCAGACATCAGGTTCAAAGGATTCAAAGAAACTAGAAGCAAAATAATGAAAACAGTTGTATTTTTAACAGGGAAAATGCAATGAACAATGGGAAGCTATTGTACATATAAATGATTTTTAAAAATGAAACAAGAGGATGAATTTATGCACTTTGGTAGACTATTTATTAAAGAGATGAAAATGGGTGGAGAAATTTTAAGATGTGCAAATGTCATAGAAAGATAGTGGATAATATGTAGTTTGTTGCAAAAGATGAATGCTTGTCAAGAGAAATGAAAATGTCTTTGTACTAGGGCAGGGGTAGGCAACCTTGGCTCTTTTATGACTCGTGGACTTCAACTCCCAGAATTCCTGAGCCAGCTATGCTGGCTCTGGAATTCTGGGAGTTGAAGTCCACGAGTCATAAAAGAGCCAAGGTTGCCTACCCCTGTACTAGGGAATGCTCCTGCCAACTTTGTCATATGGAACTGATGGTTAGGCATCTCATAAAATCATAAAACTATAGGTGGTAGAAATTGGGGCCCTTAGGAAGAATGTATGACAAAGCGAGAATGAACATGTGATGAATGAATGTGGGCCATATACAATATTAGTGACCATTATGAATGAAATATGGGCTGTTTGATTATATAATGATAATTAATTAAGATCAGTTCACTGTACGATGAAAGCCTCTTCACTGAAAGTCATGGACTTGAATTGACTATGCTATTCCAGTGTGGTATAGATACTTATCAGTTTTCCAGTCTAAGACTAAGACAGAGTCACTGGCCTAAAATGACCCAGCTAGCTTTCATATTTAAGAGAGGATTAGAAACGGGATATCCCCACTCCTAGTCCAGCATCACTAACCACTAACATAAATATATACAGCAGTATGGTATGGTGGTTAAGTGAGTATAGGTGTCCTGAGAGAGAGGAAGAGGGAGAGATATTAAAAGTATAAAGAACAAAAGGCAACGTATGCATAAGCATATGGAAATGTTGGAACCAAGGATGGTTTACAATAACAGGAAGGTAGAAAGATATAGTGTTATTTCTTTGCCTACTACTTCATTGCTACACTTTGAATAATATTGTTTACACCAAAAGTAAATAGCATGATTGCCATGTATCATTATTATTGTACATATAGAGGTGGTCCTTGCTTAACGACTTCTCATTCAGCAACTGTTCGAACTTACAACAGTACTGAACAAATGGTTATGATCAGCCTTCGTATTTATTTTAGATACAGCATCCCATGGTCACATGAATGTCATTTGCGACCTTCTTTGCTTGCTTCCTACAGGAAAAGTCAATGGGAAAGCCAGCAGGAGGTTGCAAATGGCAAATACATGATGTCCTTGTGTATGTGTAGTGTGTCATGAAAAATTATAGCATCTCAGATTTACTATCTGCACAGCCTATGTACCTATCACATAGACACCAATACATAGTCTATATCTGTATCTATATCTTTATATATTATGATTTGCTTAAATTATTTTTTCCTATTTTGTTGCCCTCCACATGCATTGGTCTATATCTGACATGCTAACTGGGGATGGAAAAAAGCTGCAGTTCATCATCTGCACCTCTGAAAGGTGCTAGACAGAAGAAATCTGGGTCAGGCATCCTTTTTCTTGAGTGTGCAAGAAAACTGGACCGTTTTTGTTAATTCTATTTAAGACACCATCATAAAAAAGAGAGAAAGAGAGGAAAAAACTAAGATTTGGGAAGTATTTTTTGTAAATTCTTTCTAGGGAAAACTTTAAATTTTCTCTAAATAACCAATAGCATTTGCAAACATACACTATGATGGACTTTACTTTCCCTTATGATTATCCCCCTTCCTTTCCTTTCTCATCTGAACAATGCATTATATATATTTTCAACTCATCCGAAGAGGCAGTGTGTGCAACCTAGAAGGTATATAGAATAGAATAGAGCTGGAAGGGACCTTGGAGGTCTTCTAGTCCAGCCCCCTGTTCAAACAGGAGAACCTATACCATCTCTTCTTAAAAACCTCCAGTGATGGAGCACCCACGATTTCTGAAGGCAAGCTATTCCACTGGTTAATTGTCCTCACTGTTAGGAAGTTTCTCCTTAATTCCAGGTTGTTTCTCTCTTTGATCAGTTTCCAACCATTGTTTCTTGTCCTGCCCTCTGGTGCTTTGGAGAATAATTTGACCCCCTCTTCTTTGTGGCAGCCCCTCAAATATGTGTTTCTGTTGCCCTTCTTGGAGGAACTGACTAATAAATGTGTCATTCACCAGTGACTCTGGCTTTTCTGATTTACTCTGAATACAACTTCCATTAGGATTCTTAATTCAATCTGACTCATTTAAAAGCCATTGTGGACTAATGACATGAGTATCTGTAATCACATTGGGTCTGCTTCCAGTGATATGGCCATGTTGCTACATGAAAATTAAATTTTATCAGTTCTTTTTGCTTCCCTTCTATTTTACAATATATTTCAGAAAAAAATAAACTTGCCTCTTCTTTCCTCTACCTAATATTCTTTACCCCTTGGGTATACACTTGCATCCACAAATTTTAAGTAATGAATGAGATGTTATACCTAATTTGCTGAGCAAATGCAAACTGATTTTATCCAGATAGAAGCAAAGACTTCTGGTTTCTTATTCCTAATATTTGTATTTTGTTCTTGACTGAGGTTTCAGAGCCAAATATTTATTAGAGCAATTTAGTGGCTTTTTCCTCCATTAATGTGCTTGATTCAGTCAGGCCATATGTATTAGTGATCATCCCCACACATTCTGAAAGTGGATTTGGCATTGACTGCATATTTATGAAAGGATACTTTTTTATTTTATATAATTATTGCTAATTAATTATATTGGATGGCATTTTGTTGGTCCAAGATGCATAGAAGTTATAAGGGAGGAAAACTCTACCTATTCACACACCCCTTTTTCTTCTTCATACAAATAGTTCAGTCATTTATTGCAATGTAGCTGCTGACGTTCACCATACAACATCCTTAGTCTATGCTACAAAAAATGGGAATAGGTGCAGCAAGCTGCTTGCGAAGATTAGATGCAGCATCTCATTACATAAAATCCCTCTACTGTACTTCCCATAAATCTTTGTGCTACTATTGTGCTACAAGGGGCTGCCTCAAAAAAGAGGGGGTTAGTCTATTTTCCAAAGCACCTGAAGGCAGGACAAGAAGCTATGGATGGAAACTAATCAGGGAACGAACCAACCTGGGACTAAGGAGAAATTTCCTGACAGTGAGAACAATTAATCAGTGGAACAACTTGCCTCCAGAAGTTGTGGGTGCTCCAAAACTGGAGTTTTTAAAGAAGAGATTGGACAATCACTTGTCTGAAATGGTATAAGATCTCCTGCTTAAGCAGGGGGTTGGACTAGAAGAACTCCAAGGTCCCTTCCAACTCTGTTATTGTTACTATATGTCTTCTTTCCCAAAATACATAGGTAGTCCTCAAGTTACGACCATAATCGAGCCCCGCAATTATAGTCATAAATCATGGTTATAAAGTGGGTTACCTCATAATTGGACCTAATTTTACGACACTTTTTGCTAGGTGAATGGGATGGTCATAAAGCGAATGCAACAATTGTTAAGCAAACACTGTGGTTGTTCAACATTGTTGACTATGGGGTGAAGTAAACACTGGTTTCCAGAAAAGAAATGTCATAAATCACAGTCAAATGACCAGAAGGCATTGCAAACAGCCATAAATGTGGGCTGGTTGCCAAGTGCTCAAAATGTGGTCAGGTTATTGTGGGAGGAATAGATATTGGATCTTTGAAACCAGGTTGTAAGTCCCTTTTTCGGGTCCATCATAATTTTGAATGGTCATTAGCAACCAGTCACAAGTTGAGGACTACCTATTTTAGACAATTACTTAGGAAGAAAAAACAAAGCTGTTTTTTCAAACTGAGCTATGATTTGCTCAATAAACAGTGGCTGAGTTCATACACCATTTCACGCCAAAACCAAACAAAGCACATTTTGATTCAGTACACTGTTTGAAGTCCACATATATTGGGAATGTTATTCATAATCCCCAGGAGTAAATATGGCTTTATGTAATGGTAGAGAAAGGAATATCTGAACAAGTCTCCAGAAAATAACATTTTCACACTTGATCTTGGCCAAAAAAGCTGAGAAGCTTTTCTGAAATATAAGTTGCTAATCATGACAAAGTTGTTGGTTCATTGAATTCCATTTATATTTTACTTTAATGCTTTTTTACAAAGCCTAGAGGTCACAGAAAGTCCTGTACATTTCAGAGACAATTTAGGATGGTTTCCAGTAGATGGAGAAGATAACTGTGTAGATAGGTGTAAATAGGTTTGTGTTCTTGCTGGCTTGGCTATGATATTGCTTTGCTTTCCTGCTGCATTTCAAGACTATTTGTCAAGATTTTGTGACAAGGTGACAGCAGTATAACAAAAGGGATTTCAAGTGTGTTAATAAAGACAAATTCAATTCCAGATGTACCTTATTTGACTACTTATTCTTCTCATCCCCCAAGAAAATCCTGAGAACTTTAGTTGCATAAGATATTTTTAAAATGGAATTACAATTTTGTGACAAGGTGACAGCAGTACAGCAAAAGGGACTTCAAGTGGGTAAAGACAAATTCAATGCCAGATGGAAGAAAATCTTGGGAACTTTAGTTGCATAAAATGGATTTACAATTTCTAGGTTATTGGCAAGACACCAAATCAAAATTGAAATAGGTTCCTAGTGCGAGGACTAACGACGCCAAGAATGCTAACTTAAGAAAAGTGACCGTGCAAGATACCTGAAAGCTAGTCCATTTCAGGGTTTCCACTTTTTTAGGTAGACTAACCCATTTTAAAAAGGGGGAAATAGTGGCTGCTGAAGCAAGTTTCCCTCAAGAAAACTTGAGAGGTGTGAAAAAAGGTTAGAAGCTGAATGAAGGTGGCATTACATAAAGGAAACCAGCAGAAGTAATTGAAGCCACAGGTTTACCAATACAGAACACATTGTTCCAAGTTGACCATGTGTATCAATGCAATTAACACTGCCTTTGTACCACATTGGGAGGTGAAAACTACTTGCAGAGCAGAGCACCTAAGGCCATCCTTAAACTGACTCAATAGCAAGTAAATAATAAAATGCAAGTAGTAGGAAGCAGATGTTTCTCTGGAAATAGTTAGCAGGCCAGCTCCTTGTACTAGGCAAGGAGGCTGCATAGAATTGCGCTCTCTCTCTCTCTCTCTCTCTCACACACACACACACAGATTGTGGATAGGGTTTTTCTGGGATTTGCAGAAAATCCAGAGGGATTCTTTGCTCCAGAAACCAGGTCTGAACTATTTTAAAGCTTATGCTACATATTTTGGATGTTTTAAAATGAGGAAAACTGCACTGATTTTCAATGTCAGTAGTCAGACAGGGAATTATTCTGGGAATTATCCATTCCTGCTTTAAATTCTTCAAAAGAAAGAATAAGAGCGTAGGCAAATTCAGGGGTTGCAAAAGTTTTTGTATCACTAAAAGGTTCTACTTTTAAATTCAGTGGCCTAGTTTTGCATGTTAAATTGTTTCAAGAGCAGTGTAAGTTGAAGACAGTACCTTCATAATATAAATAGTTAACCTTGGACAAAGCTTGTTTATCAGAATTGCAAGACACATGATCAGTCTTACGCGTTAAATTAAGAAACAAGACATTATGAACAGTTCTCAATGCCCTTAAGTCTCTGGACTACTTCCTGCCTACTGTTTGTCTCTAAAATGCCTACTATCACAATACTGGGCAGTTGTATAAGTATTTGAGCCCCAGGGCAGACTCTGTTAGTTGCCAAGACCATGTACAAGAAGTAATTTGACATAGCTAAGATAAACTGCTAGACAGTTGCTTCATTTCACAGTCCTTCCCCCCCCCCCCGGTTTTCAAATTCATGAATGTCTTTACTTCTCAATTACTTCTTTATCCTGAGAGCTATTCCTAGAATATGGTCACTTGACCTTTCACTGACATTACAGGACTTCATGTGTGTTGAGGCTTCAACTTGCAAATTTTGCAAAAGGTTATTATTCAATGAACAAAACAGAGAACCAGTCAGCAGGAAACCATTCAGTATAGCAACTTATCATCTCCTAGAAGCATCGTTTCTCAAGGTGTTCCATAAACATGACAGTCTTAAGTTCATGGTGTGGCTGGAGGCTACACTTCACTGATCTTCAATTGGTGGTCAATTACTTGATCCTGATCTGGAAGCAAGCCAAGCAAAGTTGAACAACACTCATATGTTCTTGTTCTTTTTATTATGGTTTTTGTTTTACTTTTTAAAAATGTAGAGAAAATGGCCAACACAACAGATGAAAGGGGAAATAAAACTGATAAGGAGGAAAGCACATGGATGAGAAGTTATGTCTTTCCTCCTCTAAATGCAAAGTTTCAATTTCAGATATTTATCAGCTTTATATATATACCCATCTCACCAAAAATAATTCTGGATGGTGTACAACAATCAGATAAAAACACAATATAAAAACAATCAATTTTAAAAATATAGACAATCATTGGTGATTTTTTTAATCATCAAAAATTAGAGTACACATATAATTAGGATTGCAATTTTTAATATAACAGGTGAGCCATTGAAATAATGGCAAGGTTCACATATCAAACTGAATGCTTGCTTTTGGATTAATATGATACATGAACCCAACTATTGTGGATTGCTTAAAGTTGTGTGTGAAAACAGCCAGTGCGGCTTACTCAACCATCAAAATTTTAAGAAGCCATGGCTGTCCTTAATATGAGATTCTAATCTTAAACACACCCATCTTTCTTAGTGAGAAAAGAAATGATGATTTTTAAGGAGCGTTAATCTCGACCCCAGTTGCAACATACACATACTATTTCAAATCAAATAATTTGCCAGTACCAAATTATCTGAGACACACATGGGAGACTATTTTTGTTGACCTACTCTGTGTGTATGTGCGTGCCTTTGAGTCAGCACTGACTCCTGGTGACTGCCTGGACTAGTCCCTGCAGTTTTCTTGATGGGATTTCAGAAGGGTTTGCATTGCATCCTTCCCAGACTAAGTGTGTGTGACTGGCCCAAGGTCACCAGCTGTCTTCCAGTCAAAGGTGGGTCAGAAGTCAACATCTTTTGCCTTCTAGCCTGGGGCCTTAATGGCTGTCATTGAGGATAATTTATTGGAAGACAATAAAGGGTAACTACTTTATTACCCTTTATTGTCTTCCAATAAGTTACCCTCAATGAGGGCAATTTATTAGATGTTACACACCAACTCTCAGATGTTGCACACTCCAACCAAAGTCAAAATGGATGCTCTGCTCTACACTTTCTCTTTTCAACTGTCACGTGAAGTCTTAAGTAAATCAAGTAAATCAAAAGTCTTACCAGACAGTTGAATTACCAGACAGATCTTTTGAAATTAGGTACAAGTACATATTAAATTAGACTGAGAGCTATTTCTGATGTAACTCATTGAACTCTCATATATCTTATTAAGCTATTTTTGCTGAATCACATATTGTTAAATATATTACATATGGTTTATTGAACAAACTGATTACGCTAAACCATAAGTTCCCAGAGCATGCTAATTCAAAGAAAAATAAACTATATTATGGCTCAGAACAGGGATGGGGAACCATGGCCCTTTTATGACTTGTGGACTTCAACTCCCAGAATTCCTGAGCCAGCTGAAGTCCACAAGTCATAAAAAGGTCATGGTTCCCCACTCCTGGCTTAGAACAAAATGTGACCTGATTTATTGACCGGTAATAAATCTCTAGGATTTTCAGAAAGAAGCCCTTCAGGGCTACCTATAAATGCCAAGATGCAGCCCAGAGCATGGCAGGTGTTTGAACAACTTTTTCCCTTGGATTGTTTTTTGTTTGTTTGTCTAGTCTTACCCCATTTAAAATGATTGAAATATGTATTATTAAACAGCTAGATTCCTTTATTGGACTAGCAATTCCAATTATTTTATAATTGCCATGGATTATGTAACTGAAGGGGTTAGAAAGAGTCACAAATTGTTCTTCAGTGCATCAGTAGTGCTGATTATAATCTAAAATTTTGGGCGCCAACAATAAATCTAACCCTCTTTAACCTCATCAACGCCTTCTCCTTACAGCACTTTTTAATTTTTTAGCCTCTTTTGAATGTTCTTTTATCACCCTGTTGTTAAGGCTGCCTACACAAGAAACTATTTTCTAGACTGTTCCCCCAAGCTTAAAGTCACGCAGTGACAAACTGCAATGTGCTCCACTGTTATTAAGTAAAATATATGCCCACACCTCCTGCATTAGGCTTTTTCTGTTTGCAGTTTTCTGTCTGTTAAAAAGGTCTTTTATAACCGAACAAAAAACAAATCACACAAACAACGGAAACTGACTCACTGGTTCAGTGCAGGAAGAACAATGAAGCTGATTGCAGAACAAAAAAAAATATTGCATCTACAAAAGAAACAAGTGACGGCTTTTTTACATTCTGACCTGCATGGTATCAATTCCTTTGTGAATATAAGCAAGACACTTTTGCTTGTAATTCCAGACTCATTTTGCTCGGTCATGTTTATGTGGATGATAACAGCAGTACCTACACACTTACTGAAAACTAGCCTGGAGCTTCTTGAGGAAAGGCAGGCTATAAATATGATTAATTAATTAATTAAATCAAGCCCACCCATCCCATTCTTCAATACCCCTTCTAGGACTGAATGCAGATTAAAAAAAATTCAGCACAACAGTAAATACAATTCTTTATTATGTATATATTATACATACTTGAGTATTATGGCATTGAATATAGTTGTTTTCATACTCCATAAATGCCCAAATACCTTGCTGCATATTAGAATTTATTGGAAAATGAAAAACATAATGTTTTCAAGACAATATTTTCATTTAACCTGGGCCCCAACTGATGCCTCCAAGCTCCTGGATTCCAGAACCCCTTCAAATGTGCTTCCATATTATGGATTCCCAATATTTTGTGGTATGAAATAGAAAAGAACTATAATGCAATCTACATAGGCTTAACACTTAAGAGAGAAAAGCACATAATTATAGTCTGTATGCATACATCAAGAGCCAGTTTGGTGTAATGTTTAAGGCATAAGTTCTAGCCCCATCTTAGACACAAAGGCAGCTGGGTGACCTTGGACCAGTCACTCTCTCTCAGTCCTAGGAAGGAGGCAATAGCAAAACACATCCAACATCTTGCCAACTGCAGGGTCTTGCCTAGGCAGCTGTTAGGGATCAACACTGACTCAAAGGAACCAAAACAAACAACCTCTTCCCCCCCACCCCCCATAAAACAAGTGGCCTATTCCTTTCCCCATCTAGAAAAGCCCCTGACCACCTCCTCAAAAATGAATTATGTGCATCTTCCAGCCCTGATATACCTTTCAAGTCACCTTTAGAATCAAACTACATATTACGCTGGATAATACTCCATGACTAATACAACTTTCAAGGGCTAGATAATTTATTGGAAAGTAGCATGGATCTTGTTTATTTAACCCTTCCTACAATTTTCTAAACCTTTTCCTTCTCCATATCTATTGTTTGTACCAGGAGGGAGGAGAGAACTGATGTAGGTAGGGCTCAAGGAAGTGGGGTACTTGGTACTTTCTGAGCTTGGTTGTTTTCTTGCAGGTGATTCATTACCCAGTTAGCACTGATGATGTTGCCTAGTTGGGTAATGAAATGTCTGCAAGAAAACAATCAAGGACTCCACAGGTCAACCCTGAGCTACAAATATTTTCTTCTATTGGTAACACAAGGAAGTGCCTGGATTCCCCCCCCCCCAATTGCTGAAGAGCAATCATCCCACTTGGGAGGAGGGCTCAAGTAGGGAATTAGTCTGGTTTTGTTATGTAAACACAGAGGACAAGGTCTGATCCCCCGTCCCCCACCTCCAAATACCATTGAGCCTTATCTGGTCTTTTCCAGGTGAAAGCTGCCAATCGGGGAGATTCCTGTTGAATTGGCATAGAACAATAAAGTAATTAGATTGGACTCTACACATGTGGGTCTGGTTGTTCATCCCTGACATCCATAGACCAATAATTACTAAGGAGAGGATTTAGAATTGGAAAATTAGGAAAGGGAAAAAAGGTTAATAGGCCCAACTCTATACCCATACCTAGAACAAGGTATCAAGAACCCAGAAATGCCTTCATATTAAGCATATATTCTGATGTAAGAGGTCTGTCTGATTTCCTAAAATAAGAAACTTAATTTTTTTGTTTTCATATGTTAAAAGAAAGCTGCTGTTTTAATGGATTACTTCAATCGATTTTCATTCAAATGTGTTTTATAAGGATTTTCATTTAAAAAAAAAAACTTAATCCTGCTCTTGTTCTTGCTCTAAATGCAACATTTTATCTCTGCCCAAAGGCCACTTCCCCTTGAAAGTGTAATAAGCTATATACAATGGAATTGCAAAATAATTCTTTCCAAGACTATCCCAAGCAGTTCCTTTACCTGGAGGCTGACTTGTGAAACCATATATTCTGAGGAGCCCCAAAAGCTGTTTATCTCAGCAGTACAGTCAAATCCATATAAACAAAAGCTCTTTCAAAACATATTCTAGCTTTGGACTTAAAACGTATCTGGAAACTGAATGAAGACATTTAAACTACAAAGGAGCTGTGGATAAATCTCAAACAAATATATGAAAAATTGAACTTACCAAAACTGGAAAATTCAAGAAAGAAACATACTAAACATACCAAAAGAGAAGAAGGTTGTACTAGTAGAAATTCATCAGAATATTAATCAAGTTGACATTATTTTGTATTTTGTGATAATTGGCCAAAATTATTATTGGGAAATAATAGGAGGAGAAAAGAGTATTGTGTGTTTTTGTCATCTTGAGTTATTTATAAAGTAATAAAAGTGGGATTTTTTAAAAAATCTAATAAATAAATAAAAATTGGCTATAAAATATTATAATCAATTGAGGTAAAACAACACTGTATCACTGTTTAAACAGCAATACAACACTGAATGTTGTTTATGAACGTAATAAGATTCAAGCTTCTTTCAGATACGTTTTCCATAATCACTGAATACATCAAGCTAGGCTTAGAATCACTTCAAGCACAAAGTTTGAACTGCACACATTAAGTGAATCGGCAACAAAAATATATTTTATATATATAAATGTAGTCTCTGCATGAAGAGAAACCTTAAATCTTCAAGGTTCCTGAATGGTGAGCACCCCCTTAAAACAAAAATGGCACAAAGATAGTGTATAGGAAAAGTGCATATTCCATTTCTTCGAAAGATTCGTAACTCGTGGGTTGGGTTGCTGGCTCAAGAAATCTTGTTCATAGAAGCAAATAACATCACCTCCATTTATAAATAAATAGAACTATCATAACCTTGATACAAGCAAGTCCTCTGTAGCTCATTCCTCATCAAATATGTTGTAGCGTCATGTTAATTATTAGAATAACAAAAACAAAATCTGCTAGATTTTAGAGTCTAGCAACCTTAGGAACTGGTACATGCAAAATATTCTCTTTTTTATTATTATATTTTATTGATTTTTTACAATAACAATCCCTAGTGCTTAGCAAACAGTGTGTTGTCTGGGTTCATATATTTAAAAACAATCAATAGTCATTTCTATAATTAATCAGTACGTTAATCAATTATATATTTCCTTGATCTTCTCTTCTTCCAGTAGTATTCTCCTTTTGTCTGCATTAAACAAATATAATTCTTAATATTTTCGATACATACAAGGTTGAATATAAACTTTTTTCTAGTATTTGCACAACTAACAATAACATCAACATATCTTTTTTAATCATCTTATATTTCAATTGTATTTATAAAAGTCATCTTAAGTCATTATGTGTCCTGTTTTCAAGATTCTTATTTAAGCTTAATTTTCCCGCTGTATTTAAACTACTCTTATCAGTCATAATTTTCTCAAAATTAATTACCTTTAAATATCCAAACTTTTCATTCACATACACTATCCCAATATTTTTACATTTCATGTATTGTGAAAAGTATTATACCTTATCTTATCCCTCTTACTATAGGGCTCCTTTATATCTAAACCTGATCTATTCTTTTAACTGTATTCAAACAAGTGTTTAATCATATAGTACTCCATCTGGTAAGTCGAATCAAGTCTCTTAAATCTGACTCTAGCCTTCTTCTTTTGCAAGGTCGCTTTCCAATTCAGTATGTTCAGTTTGCCAGGGGATTTTTCCTGTATTTTTGTAGATATTGTTGGGGATAAAAAAGACAAGAAAGAAATTTTTTGTCTCCCAAACTTTAATGATTTTCCTGACAGCTCTTTAATCCATTTTGTTAGATCGTCTTTCTTGTCCTCAAATTTGTTTTGAAATCCTGGAAGATAAAACATCTTTTTTATTTCCTTTGTTGCAGTAAAATCTTGAAGATTTTCTTTTGTTTGTATTAAGTTGTAGTTCTCTTCATTTGTAGCTTCCATATTTAAATCACTTTCCTCTGGTTTATGTTCTATTATCTTATTTGTTTGTTCATTCTTTATCATTTTTTGAGAGTTTTTTAATTGTAAATTTAAGTTGGAGATATGTTCATTTATGTCATCAAAGTTGTTTTTGATCTCATGATTTGAAACAATTGTCATTTGAATCTGTCGCAGCATTGCATACATTTTCTCCTGAAATGTGTTTGTTTTGTCTTGAGTCATTGCTCCTGCAGATCTCTGATGTTCCAGGCTGAGGTCTTCAGGAGGGAGTATTAGGTGTGGTTTCCTGTCACTTTTAGATAGATGTACAACATCCATTTTGTCTCCCCCCTCCAGATAGTTTTTCACTGGTACCGCAGTCTCTTTAATTAGCCTTGTCAAACTAGCCACTTAAAATCCAAACAACCAAATCTTATGTAGTTCTTATCTTTATATATGGTTTTTATAGTCCAATATGTTTCCAATTATCAAAGAACCACTGAAAGCAGTATTTTGTAACAGTTCTTCTATTCAGGGGTCTTACAATTATCAGCCAGCCAAGATTTCAGTCCAGAATGTTTAACCACCTGAAAGCTTTCCAGTAGCTTCCCCCTTAGAAGATTAGCCAAAAGTCAAGGTTTTTCTTTTTCTGCAAACAGTTCTTGAGCTTGAAAATCGCAGCTCAGTGTATTTATAATCCCAGAAGGTCAACAGTTTCTAAACAAATATAGTTCTCCCTTTGTAGTAGATAGCCCAGTATATTTTCTTTCCTTTGTTCCCAACTGTTTTCTGTTTATTTAGAAGTCACTGAAGTTCAAAGGAACAAGTTGTTCTCTATTTCTGGGCGTCTTGCCAATTTCAAGTCAATGCAGCTATAGTTTTATACTCTAATTCTCCACTAGATATCAGTAGTTATTCATTTAACAACTTTTAAGGTGGAGAATTATTTTCTTATAATTTCATCAATACCCTTTCAGATGTGAAATTTTAACAGTTTTCATGGTTTTCAGATTTATCCAGACTGTAGTATTATTAACCTCATTTCATTATATTTCTGTTCCCCATAAAAATTTAATTCGCTGCTTCTGTCTATGGGAAGGTGGGGATGTAGTCCCTTCCCTTCTCACTTTCAGAGGAGTTTTTGCTTCTTGGGGATCTTTTCCAGGGAGAGAAGATTGAATTTCTCACCCAGTTCCAAGCATGCTGTTCACCGTTGTTCTGGTTAGTGTCTTTGGACTTTGGCTGCCAGTAGCTTAGGCTGGTCATCGAGGTGTGGCCAGCCTTTCTCCTGTCGGGTTTTGAAGGGCTTCCCCCGGATCGAGCAGATCGACCACTGTCATTCCGTGATTATCAGGGTGCCCCTCTTTCTTTGTCGCCTCTCTGGGGTGACTTTAGACCCATTTTAGGGTCCCCAGGCAGGGCAAAACCAGCAGAGGGGTGCGGAGCTCTGTGATCCCACGACGCTACGACACAAGACCGGAAGTCTACATGCAAAATATTCTTATAGGAGATGGAATCCATGTCAAAGGCATCATACTAAAACTTGTGAATGGAGAATAATATGTTTGCCGAGAGATGTTAAGTCTAGATTTTTGTACTGAATTTTTTTTCAGGCAGGGGTTGTTTTAGAATCATGAAAGCTAGGAGAATCCCTGCTATCATTGCTATAAACCCTAGAACTTAGAAATAGTTGAGTTGAATGACAGGAAAAAGTGCATTTCATTACGCCTCAGAGACTATTACCAGAGGATATAATAATGATAATGATAATAATGATAATGATAATAATAATAACAACAACAACAATAACAACAACAACAATAACAACAACAATAATAACAATAATAATAGAGTTGGAAGGGACCTTGGAAGTCTTCTAGTCCAACCACCTGCTCAGGCAAGAAACCCTCTACCATTTCAGACAAATGGTTGTTCAGTCTTTTCTTAAAAACTTCCAGTATTGGAGCATTCACAACTTCTTGGCTAGTATGTACACACAAGATAACATAAATGTGCAGATATGTTGACCAACTCCAACTATAGGAGATTAAATCCATGCAGAAGAAATAGCTGCTCTAAGTTAATAAAGTACTTTTCTTCTTCTAAAATTAATATATTTAAACCTCCAATATACAGAACCTGGACAATAATCTCAAAATTACAAAAACCACATGATTTATTGCATATCAAAATGACACACACACCCCGAAAAAAAAATTCAGTAAAAAAATCTAGACTTAACATCTCTCGGCAAACATGTTATTCTGCATTCACAAGTTTTAGGATGATGCCTTTGGCATGGATTCCATCTATAAGAATATTTTGCATGTTCCAGTTTTAAAGAGTAATTTCAATTTATTAACAAAGCTCTTTCCTAAGGTGAAAGGATAAAATTCAGAATTTTGACATCAATTAAGCAAAGGCTTTGATTCAGCATCCATTTGATTCACAGTTGAATCAAATTTCCAACGGTATACAAGTAGTCCTCAACTTACAAAGATTAGTTTTGTGATCGTTTGAAATTACAACGGC
Source organism: Azemiops feae (assembly GCA_023970755.1). NCBI lineage: Eukaryota > Metazoa > Chordata > Lepidosauria > Squamata > Viperidae > Azemiops > Azemiops feae. Next base: position 3,034,916 of record JALGBA010000036.1, read on the forward strand.
ACTGAGAAACGTGACTTATGACTGTTTTTCATACTTATGACCATTGTAGCATCCCCATGGTTATGTGATCAAAATTCAGACGCTTGGCAATTGACACATATTTATGACGGTTGCAATGTCCCAGAGTCATGTGTTCCCCTTTTGCAAACTTCAGACAAGCAAAGTCAATCGGGAAGCTAGACTCACTTAACAACCATGTTACTAACTTAACAACTGCAGTGATTCACTTAAGAACTGTGGCAAGAAATGTTGTAAAATGGGGCAAAACTCATTTAACAAATGTCTTAGTTAACAACATAATTTTTGGGCTCAATTGTATGTGAGACATATAATATTGAAGACAAATAGGAACTCATGTGGTAGGAGACACTAGTTCTAAGCAGACTGCATATGGCTTGTTTCTCTTATTGGAAGATTTGAAGTCTCCTGCTTCCTGGGTACCTTCTGTGAAACCTGATTCTTCTAAGTCTGGTAGGTTTTCTAGAGTTGGGGGGAGGTGAGGAAAATTCTCATGTTCTGTTTTAGGAAGGCAAAATCTTTTGCTCCATCTCTACTCATTTTGAACTGCATGACAAATCAAGGAGACTGAAATCACAAGCTAACGTATTATTTTTGGATGATCTCATTGTAGAAGTGGTCGATGTTCAAGCTCACTCTTAAAAGAAGAGGTTCTGATCCCTTTGCATAAATCTTTTAACTTGTGGAATTACAAGAGGGAGAATCAGCAACTAGTGGAGAAAGATTAATTCCACTGATCACCTACTATCCTCCTAGAAGCTAGGGGAGAGGCGTTGCTATATGCATTGGCATACAATGTCTTCTTATAACCAGAAATATCTTATCTGTTCAATATCAAATAGCATGAAAACAGTTCAAAAATTCACGATCCTCTCTTTAACAGCAACAGACTATAGAAAGCAGTACCACAAGATTCCCTTTTTGTACATGGTTTCAGGAAACCTTTAAAAATAAAATCTCTTAATCTCTTCTTCTTCTCTTCATTCAAGGCCACCTGTAATAAGTATTTTCTTTGGTCCAGAGGTCAAGAAAGAGAGAAGAGATCATAACTAGCAAAGCAACCAATGAATTCCCATCTCATTGTCTGCATGCAACATGATCACCCATGCAGCTTGATACTATGTCAACAGTTCAACTATCCTTACAACAGCTGCTGCTGCAGAGCTACAGGAATGAGCAGCCTTCTGAAATCAACAGCAAAGAACCAGCTCATTGTTTCCAATTCAATAATATAAAGTAGGTTTTTGAAAACAACCTTATATGATACTTACCTTAAGAGTATAGTCTACCACAAATGATTTTCAGATTCCATATATTGAAAGGAGCACTGCATTTTACTTAAAAAGGGATCAGGGAAGGGTTTTTTAAATATTTTGTTTTCAATCAGAATCTAGTACTACATATGACAGCTGAACCACATGTGATAAAAGGAAAATACAGAACTCTGAATATTCTTAAAAGCAAGTATCAGTCAGTGGAGCTGAGGTGGAAGAACTGCCTATGTAACAGGTGAACAGATTCTGACAGTCGCTCAATTCCTTTTTCCAGTAATTATATGCAACATCAACATGATATGCCTTAACTTCGCCATGATTTACTAAATTAATTCAAGTGTCCATTTCACACAACAGACTTGAACCATAATATTTTAAGCTTCAATGCATTTTGCTAGATTGTGCTTTACTGTGTCATCAACAACTCAGGCATTTATTTTGAACTTAGTTGATACAAGATTAAAAATCTTTGAACATGCAGCTAGATGTTCAAAGCCAAGGCATGGGGCAAATATCCCCTACAGCAGGGGTGTCAAATTGCCGGCCCACGGGCCGGTTTCATCATACTGAAGCCGCGCCCACCCCATTGCTGGCAATGCAAAAAAAGTTGTGATATGTTGCGACATGTCACGTGGCGAGTTTGACACCCGTGCCCTACACATAGGGAGGTATGCATTATAAGAAGCCATTGTTTGTTTAACCATGTTTTATTGAATAAGTCACAGCTCAGTTTCTACAAGACTAATAATCAGCTTTAGTTTAACACTGCAGTTGCATAGCATGATCTCAAAGTTTATAATATATGTGAAGTTTTCCTTGACACCAGCACATGAGTGCAGGCAGTCTTCAATTTACAACACTTCATTTAGTGACCATTTGAAGTTACAACCTCACTGAAAAAAGTAGCTTATGACTGTTTTTCACACTTACAACTGTTGCAGCATCCCTATGGTCACATGATCAAAATTCAGACTCTTGGCAATTGACTCATATTTATGATGGTTGCAGTGTCCTGAGGTCATGTGATCCCCTTTTGTGACCTTCTGATAGATAAAGTCAGAGGGGAAGCCAGATTTACATATTAACATATTACTAACTTAACAAGTGCAGTGATTCAGTTAACAACTGTGGCAAGAAAGGTCATAAAATGGAGCAAAATTCACTTTGGTTCACTTACCAACAGAAATTGTGGGCTCAGTTGTAGTCGTAAATTAAGGACTACCTATATATAGTATACCAATAGGAGGAAGCACCTGATTCAAATATCACTTCAGCCATGGATTCAATAGGTAGCTGTAGAAAACCCTGTTTTACCATTTAAATTCAAGCATAATAATTGTTGGAACAATGACAATAAAAAAACTTTGAGCTCTCCCAAATGCCAAGTATTATAATCACGATTAAATATTGACATCAGAATGCTGACAATACCAAGTTCTGATTTCCCCTTGGAGGCTTGTCAAAATCTGGGAATGTTCTCATATCTTACAAAAAAAAAAAAAAAGCATCCTGAATATGTGAATACTGTTAATGAAAGACAGAAAGTAAAAACAAAACAAAACCCAAGTATACATTTTACTGAAAGTATTGAAGCAATATCAACTGCACAGAACTTGTTAAAAAGAACATTTAAAACATCTCTTGCATACTTTCAAATGCTTTTAAAATCATAACTAGGATTTTAAGGAACCAAGCTTTCATTTCTTATACAACCACAGATTTTTTAAAATTTGTAGAAAACTGGGGAGGGGGAGGGGGTTAGACACATTACAACTAATCAGCCTCAGATAAAAATCCTCAATTGAAAATCTCACTGGCTAATGTTGTGTGACTCATTCCCACACTGACTGGAGCTGGGTTCATGTGATTTGGTTAAACCACAAGCCATGATATTAAAAACTATTAGGGCTAAGCCAAGTCAAAAATCATTATTGTATTTGCAAAACACACTTGATCTGGTTACTGAATTAATCATATTCTGGATTTACCCAATACATTCAATGACAAATGTAATCAAACATGCTGGATTTTGCAGAGCATGCCAAGCCACCAGAAGCTTAATCAAAATTACTACCCAAATTTAGTATATTAAGCAAATACAGCTTAAATTCAGTCCCTTTGATCTGTAAAAGTTCTTGAGTAAACACAACCCATGTTTCACCATGTTCTCCAAACCAGGACACTAGGGTTTACTGCAAAATTATTTATCACAACTACTATAGATGGCTTGTTAATCATATTTTATAATTTAACATATAATGCAAACCCAACCTTGATCTTCCTTGATAGAAAGTCAAGATTTCTATCAATTGCAGTCTCATCTGAAACTTAAACCAATGTTTGTTTTTATTGTGATTTGTGACATGGTAGACAACCAGTTGTGTTTGCTTATTCATTCAGAAGTAAGTGAAACCATGATAAAAACCTACAATCTGAATACATTTGTATTATTCAACTAATTTGTTTTGCTGCAGATGCCATTATTAGAAAGCATGGGAGTCACTAGCATCAGATTTAGCAACTGCACTATATTCATTAACCTCCAATTAGGTTGTCAAGATTAATAACACAGAGAAGATTTAAACCGTGTATTTTGTGCTTGCCAATAAGTCAGTGCTCACTATTGAAAAGAAGAAACTAACTTTTGAAAGTTACTGCAAAAAAACAAACAAGGGTACAGCAGCCAACGCTCACTTTTAAAGTAATACTTAGTCTCCCGGCACACTGTTTTGTCTTCACAATTTATAGCATCAAATAAACTGTTTTAGAAGCCAAAGGTGATCTCAGTAAATTCATTAAAGTAATTAATGCTAAAGGGGCTGCCTATGCTGCACGAGAGAAAAGAGATAATTGCATACTATGGACATAGATCATAGTAATGTTCCAGGGAAGCAATGAGTCACTTCTAATTAGGAGGCAAGAGCTTGGCTTTATGTGGTAAAGTTGTGAGGACAAGGTTTTTTTTTTAATCATTACAGTTCAGAAAGTGCTAACACTTCCAGTTTTGAAGTCTTTAGAATCTCAATTTTCCTACGCTGTAATAACCACATGGATGAACTGAGTATTAACTCTGATTGGTGGCTTGTGGATTCAGAAAAAGAAAATATATCAGTCCTTTATTGTACAAGTTTACACACTAGCCACCCATCTCACACAAAATGACTCTGGGCAGTGTACACCAGTAAAATCAAACAGTGCATATATAATAACAATCATTTGTTTTTTTTAAAAAAATATAAAACTGTCATTCTTGTAAATACAAACTGTCATATACGAGAGAGAGTAAATTACTGGAAAAGCCACCTGAGAATATCCCCAGTCCTGTAACAAAATCTGGTCTTGAGACACTTATGAAACTTTAGCAGGGAGGGATGGAGCCACCCTCACTTCAGAGAGGCTGAAGAATGTTCCATAATGAGGGTGCCATGACAGAGAAGGCTCACCTCCTCAGACCCACTAAGTGTAAAGCTCTGACACAACTTGTCTTGGGTAAATTGAGATCTACAAGAATATGCAGCCTGATTATTCTGCGATCAGCAGTTTTACTATGACTAGTACCACCTCCATGTTTACTTCCACACCAGAGTAAGAGTGTGATGCGTGTCCTAGACCTAGACAGAGCCATATGGCCCTCCAAGTAACTTCATACAAGCCTCTGTTACAGGAAAAGGTCTATAAAACTCTGGCAAAAGAAATAAAAGCATCTGGCAAAGTATCCATGATATGCTGATTTACCAGTAGATTAAGTGTGGGTTGGATGGGTGAACAATTAAATGGATACACAGGTAGTTCAAAAATATATTCAAAGAGTACTCATCAATAGTTTTTCATCAAACTGAAGAGAAGGAACAAGTGGGAGTCACAAGCATCAGTCATGGATCTTCTACTTTTTAATGTTTTTATAAATTATTTAGATGATGAGATAAGAGCAGATGCTTATCAGCTTTGCAGATAAAACAAAATTGGGTGGGATAAGTAATCTCCCACAAGACAAAAATAACATTCAAAATGAATGATAAAAAACGAAAGTAACACAATGAAATTTCACTGTGAAAAGTGAAAAATCCTTATCTTAGAAAACAAAAATCAAAAGCACAGATGGAGAATGAGAGTGATCTGGCTAGCTAATAGCATTTGTGAAAAAAAAATATTTTTGAGTAAAAATTGAATATGAGCCAGTAGCGTGAAATGGATGCTAAAAAGATAAGTGCAATTTTAGATTGCATCAGCAGAATTATAATATTCAAATGAAATGAATGAAATCAAATGAAGTTTAATTGAGAACAATTTGGAATGGAACAGCTTGCCTTCAGAAGTTGTGAGTGCTCCATCACTGGAGGCTCTTAAGAAGAGACTGGACAGCTGATCAAATTGGGCCTGGAGACTAAAACATATGAAGAATGGCTATGGGACTTGGGTTTGGCTAATCTAAAGAAAAGAAGAAATAGGGGAGACATGATAGCAGTGTTCCAGTATCTGAGGGGCTGCCACAAGGCAGAGGGGGCCAGATTGTTCTCCAAAGCCCAGAGGGAAGGACGAGAAACAATGCTTGGAAACTGATTAGAGAGAAGCAACCTGGAATTAAGGAGAAACTTCCTAACAGTGAGGACAATTAACCAGTGGAACAGCTTATGCCCAGAAATCGTGGGCGCTCCATCACTGGAGATTTTTAAGAAGAGACTGGACAGTCACCTGTCTGAGATGGTATAGATTCTCCTGCTTGAGCAGGGGGCTGGACTAGAAGACTTCCAAGGTCTCTTCCAGCTGTATTCTATTCTATTCCATTCCATTCCATTCCATTCCATTCCATTCCATTCTAAATGAAAGTACTTTCAGATCACTTTTACTCTTTGGTTCCACGATGAGCAAATCTAATTGCTACATCTAAGACTGTGCTGCTAGGGATGTCCTGAAAAGAAAAGAAGATTTAACAACGGGAGATAAGTGTTGGTCTTTGCCAAGAGAGTAAGCCAGACTGACATAGACTTGTCGTGTTAGACAAAATCAGCATTATGTTTATTGTAACTTCTTCTTCAGTATAATTTACCTAATTTCACAGATGACACTTGCCTTTCACAGGAAAAATTGGATCCAATGGAACTTGAACTAGAATTTTGTTTCATCATTGAAAGAGAAAAATGAATGTACTGAAATTTGTATTCAGAAAGGGACTACTTCTCACTTAACATTTCAGGAGAACTCTTCGGTCCTTTTTCCTATACACTAAGACGAGGTATATTCTTAGTCTTGCACTGTTTTCTAGTCGAGAAAGGCAGAGTATGAAAATTAAGGTGTCATGCTGTAACCTAATGTGATTTATTGGGCCTCTGGTCATGTTTGTTGGGGGCTGCACTTTACTTACATAACACATTAAGCTGCTGCAACCCCTTTAAGATCTGTAGCAATCTGTAGCAAACGAAGCTCAACAATATATTGTGCTAAATTATGTGAATAAGACATTATGTCTTAATTATCATATCATCAGCTTAATTGTGAGCTGATGTACAATGGGAATTCTGTTAGCTTCTTGGCATAACAATGCACCGGACTTTAAACTCTGACATTGTTAAAAAAAATCACTAAAGTTGAGAAAACAGAGTTTTGGTGTGATAATCTCTAGCCAAAATAGATAAATTGCTAATATTTATAATCATGCTGGAAACATTTCTGTACAAGATTGAGTTCAAATATATCCTGTTTAAAACAAACAGGAGTTTCCAGTTTATTTATTCAATTTGTACGGTCTCCTGTCTCAACAAGTGATTGCCCGTGGTGAACAAAATTAATGTTCCATTAAGAGCTTCATTTTGCAGAGAAATCAACAGTTTTCTAGCAAACTAAATGTCCACCCTATACTCATGCTTCTAGCACTCCAAAAAAGATCAGAATGCATGTATTAGACTTTTTCAAAGACTATGTACTGTATGTTTTTTTTACTGAAACAATGTTCCTCCTCTAGAAACTGTTAACAACCTCCACCCCAAATTTAGTGAGAAGCTGGCACACTTAGGAGCAATAGAAGTCCATATAATATCCATCTCCTTGTAAGTTTACAAAATGTCTGCACTTCACACAATATGCTAAACCCACACCAGAAAAACATAATTTAATTTGAAAAGTAAGTCCAAAGCATTATTTCCAGACTGATTTATCAAATTTATATGTAATAAAGGTTTATTTTTGATCTGTATAGCTCCTTCTAAGAGCTATTTCTGCATCAACCTTGACTGAGCTCAAAATCTTAAAAAGATTTGCCCTGCTTATTCCATGGAGAGATGGCTACAAGAAGTCCTAGTATGATGCACTAGATTTGGGAAGTTAAAAAAATAATCACAAAGGAAGGTAATATCCTGCAGGGACCCATCTAAGGAGTTGAAATCAACGAAGACTACCTTTATCTAGTGCAAATGTGTCTGGATAATGAAACATGCCCCTCCGATCTTGGGGCTAGAAAGGCTCAAGGATGTCCCATCAGGTAGTGAACTATACTGGTAGGATAAAATTAACCTTGCCTTTGCTATTGACTAGACACACACATGCAGAACAATTAGTCTTTTGTGGACGTTTCCCAAGCCAATCCCCATACATCCATACATAGATCATCAATTCATTATAATTAATTATGTGCATCTCTCTCTCTCTCTCTCTCTCTCTCTCTCTCTTTCTTTCTCTCTCTCTCTCTCTCTCTGATATACTTGAAACTTTACTGGCTACTTGAGAAGGGAATGTTCAAAGTTGGCAAAAATAAGTGGTAACTAACTTATACTAGGTACGGTCACCAATTACTCAAAACACAAATGAAGGATGGTGTTATTTATTTAAATTAAGTCACTCCTTTTTTCTTGCCTACTTCTGAGGAGCCAATTTTGAGTGGCATTTTTTTTTATTTCCACTCCCCTTGTCTCCATAGATACATCTCGCCCCCCTCCTGCCACCACCATTCACACATACCATTCCTCTCCTTAATGTCACACTTTCCAATGGTTACTTTGGATGAAATCCAGCAACAGTTAGGAAGGCTACATCCAAGCCAAACATCCTTGGGAAGCTATAAGTTTAAGGGTAGAAGTAGCAAATGTGGTGTGGCTTTCCAGCATCAATAGTTTTCCATTCCAAGCCCTTCCCTGCAAATCCTAAACCTCAAGCTGCATTTTGCCTCTCAGAGGAAAAGATAAAAAGTCTGCCGGAAGCCAGATATTGGTATGCTTCCAAGATTTTTTGAAAAAGCAGCAGAAGAAAGTAATTGGGATCTTGAGGCAACTGAAAGATATTTACAAAAAAAAAATACTAGAACTTACTATTACAAAAATAATTCAAAACCTGGTATTGGCATAACGAAGATATCTGGGAAACATGCAAACAAATATGTGAATACACAGTCTCCAGATTTTATTGCCAATATTTTTATGATTATTTTGTGCTGTCAATTCTTGGAATACTAATACTAATAACAACAACAACTTTTAAAGTTGACCAAGTCAAATGTTGAGCCTTTCTCAGCTACTCAGTTATTTTTGTTTGTTAATTTTGTTTTTTCAGTTTGGTCCTATTATTTAGATGGCTTTTTAGTCATCTGCCATTAGACAAGCAGAATAATTGTACTTCCGGTGGAAATTACAGTTCTAAGCTGTAGAATAGCATGTACTTTCCTTGGAATCAAGGAACCAGAATGAATTTTTTTAAAGGCCAGATAAGATTTCTTGTCATTTAGCTGCCAGCCCTGAATTAAAACTGTCTGAATTAAATAACCTAGATTGCTTTAATCCCATAGATTTAGAAGGAAGAGAAGGAATGTGTGTGTCATGTATGTGTTTCACTTTGAGAGCGGGCAACTAAATTTCATTTTTTATGTGTGCTGTTGTGCCCACAGTAAAAAAATGACAATAAAGGTTATCTTATCTTATCTTATCTTATCTTAAGATGCAAGAATAATAGAATAACAGAGATGGAAGGGACTTTGGAGGTCTTCTAATCCAAACCCCCGTTCAAGCAGGAAATGCTACAACATTTCAGACAAATTGTCTTCTGAACCAGAAGTAGAGAACTATGGTCAAGTAATGACCTAAATACCAGCATTTTTACCACTGGCTAGGTTGGGTTGGACACCTGAAAATTGTAGCACAGTGTCTTCTGGAGAACGATTCTTGTCATGAAGGAATAGGTAACTTTCTTCCATCTGGAGTTCCTCTGTGAGGGAGATAAATAGTTCCAAAATGGGACTATTGACAGCCAGATTAAGCCTTAAAAAATCTTTTCTGAGATTAACTCAGTGCTTCCCAAACTGTGATCAATTACCCAAAATTGGGTAAAAGTGGTTTTTCTTTGGAAACAGCAGAGCAAATGATTAAGCTTAGGTTAAGCAGTCAGTGCAAAATGTTATTTGAAGAACAGAATGATCATTTGAAGTCTCTGTGGTTAACACTTCACAATGAATATCCTGTGTTAATTGAGAAGGCCATGATGCAATTGTTGTCATTTCTAAGCACCTACATGTGTGAAGTAGGATTTTTCACTGTTGCCACAACAAATACAAACAAAACTGCTTGCTGAACCCTGAAAATGATTTTGAGTAATGACGAAAATATTGGGAAACTCCAAATCCATTTAATAAAATCTATGCAGATATGACATACAGTTGCAAATATTGTTCCTTTCAGTGTTTATAACTGCATGGCCAACACACTTAAAGTAAATCCAATACAATAAGGTGACATATTGGATACACCAGATCCAGCACCGTACTTATGATGAAAACTGTTAACAAGATGGATAATAGGAAACACAAAATGAAAATATTTCAGGACTGAAAGGTCAATTCTCAACTGAAGTTGTGGTGTATTTGTACATTGGCAACTCTAGTTAATAATTTATAATAGAACTGTTTGGCAAATGATGTCTCTGCTATGAAGTACCACATAAACTGAAATAGTAATTACCACTTGAGTGGGTGACATCCCATACAAAATGAACACATATGAATATCTGCCACTCATAGAGGAAGATAAATGCAGCATTTTTAGAAGTCATCTGCTATGCCGAATTCCAACTACAGGGCAAAATCTAAGCTAGTAATTAGCAAAGGAGTATAGTATCATTTTATATGTGTAAGCCATATACTTTTAAGCCTTATTTATTGTGCAAGTTTTCTTCTTTCTTATAGATTTAACAAGATCTCTTTTTTTAAGTTAAAAGCAACTGCAAGAGAAAAAAAATACTACTCTCATTACAATGATCCCTCTGCATCTCTTCTCCATAGATGGTTTTGAAATATCTTAATAGCAATGAGAAGTCTGACCACAGATCCCTAACACCTTAGCCAGCTTGACCACTAGCAAACAAAGTGGGCATTTATTTTATTCAAATACCTGGATTTCATAAAAATATATTTTCAAGTATTTTGAAATTTTGCCCTATGCCAAAAGTCTCATCAATATTATTTTCAAATGGGCTGTTGAAGCACCTAATTCAAGAGCAGATATTCCAATGTAAGAGAAGTTCACAGAGAACCATTTTAATGAATATGTGTCTGCTTGGTAAAACAGAGGCATACTCGTGCTCACATTTTAATATTATAACTTCTTAACTGATAATAAAGAAATAGCAATACCACTTAGACTTATATACTGCTCCATAGTGCTTTGCAGCCCTTTCTAAGCAGTTTACACAGTTAGTATATTGCCCCCAACAATCTGAATCCTCATTTTACCAATCTTGAAGGATGGTAGGCTAAGTCAACCTTGAGCTGGTCAGGATCGAACTTCTGGCAGTCGGCAGAATTAGTCTGCAATACTGCATTCTAACCACTGTGCCACCACAGTTCTCTGCTGCTTGACTTATTTGGCTTTGCATCTTTTCTTTCCCCTCGACTAAATATGGATTACCCTAATCTTTTTAGGCAATTCTAAACCTTCCCCTCAGTTCAAGATCTTCAAAGCCAGATATATGTCAAATAATAATGGCTCAATATTGTATGTTAAAACATCAATTATTCTCAGTAATAATTGCAACTGAGTGTCCTCTGTTCTGATATTAAGAACTAGAATGTTGGTTCTGCTTTTTCTGTAAGAAGTGACAGAAGCCAGCAGTACTGAGTCAGATGGTGAGAATACAATTAAGTATGCATATATATGTGTTTGTGTGTGTGTGTGTGTGTGTGAGAGAGAGAGAGAGAGAGAGAGAAGGCATGCTTCTTGGTATTAATTTTTTTACTCTTAATGTATTTTTATAAACCCTGCTGTTACAAAATAGAAAGTGACTCACTTGAAATGTTTTCTAGCACCTTCAAAAATGCCTATTTTGAAGGTGCAGAAAGGATGTGAGAGAAAACAAAGAGCATCCCACACACTTTCCCACTCTTCTGAGAAATGACACCTCTTAAAATATTGTATACAACAACTTCTAATTAATTGCTTTCATATGAAATACATTTTTTTACTGTTTTTTTCTTTCTTTCTTTAGTCTAAATAATAAACATCTAACCAATTGTCCTAAGTCAGTAAGTACAATATGTTGGCAGTAACTAAATGCTCTGTTTGCATTTTGAGAGCAAAATGAAGTCTACTGAGGTCAAGAAAGAACATGGGTGTCAATTTGAGATGTCAGGACACTTATCATCAGTGTCACTCTCCTTTGAATACATGAATCTACTTTATTTGGATAAAAACTACTGTCCATCTGTCTTCACACTATGTACTCTGCCTAGAAGCAATTTCCCCCTCTCAGATAGGGGTATCTCTGTCTCCGGAAATCCTAGGTGAAGATACTACAATTTGGGATGTTGTGCATACATGCTCTAGCAATCACATGCTCTACCAATAAGCAATTTCATGAAAATCCAGATTTAATATAAAAACATATAACAGGATGAACATGCCCTTTGATAAACAGTAAAAATAATATTCCCTCTGAAGAAATCCATAAATGCTTTTTGACAGAAACATCATGTTCTATACTATTCACACGACAATTTTAGGATACATCTGTCTTTCAGCATGCCCTTATCTCTCTGCTCTTAAACAAGTAGATTAATTTGCAGTAACATTTGGTTATACTGTGGTTTTATTAATGGAAAGGAAAGCTTTGTGGGCTGAAGTAGGGTGGAAATCAAAGGCAGTGGAATCACAGAGTGTCTCATTCTGTTCTTGACAATATAGAGTTGTTGATTTAGTAATAATCAAGCTAAGGCTAGATAACTCAATATAATGCCTGTGCAAGGCTGTAGATCAAGTTCTTATTCATTTATATTGTATTTTCCAATGCTCAGACTAGATTGGCAGTTTATAATATTTTCACTAAGGAGTTATATTTAATATTTTTAAAATATTTTATATAAATATTTAAGCCAAGGAACTTCAAAAATTATATTATAGCAGAAATAAGCCAGCACAATAAATAGTAACATGTTATTTTAAAAAAAAAACCACAGATGTTTCTGACAAATATAAACCTGGATAGAAACAAATCTGTAGCCTCAACATAAACAAGGGAAAAATTCTTACAATAGAAAAGCTAAACCAAACAGATGTGTTTGAACTAAGCATCATGAATGTGTGTGTATGTGTGTGTTTGTGTGTGTGTGTGTGTGCATACACGCACACACATATGCACACATTTTGGGAAGGGAAGAATGTTCTTATGTTCTAAAAATATTCCATTATGTATCAGCATCAGTTGCATCTATTTTCACTGGAAGAAACTGAAGATCACAACACATATGCATCTTCAGTGGCAGATATATATATACCTGCCTTTCATTCAAGAAACATAAGTTATCTAAGAAACGTAAACTAAAGATATGCAGAGTAAAATCCCTCAAAGCAACAGCATACAAAATGATGCAAGGCTTTTAAAACTAGGGAACATTCACCAGCGGTTCATCTTATCAACTTAAATCACAGTGTAAGATCTCAAATTGAAATTCATATCCATCTTTCTAAAGCCTTCCAAACAGGACATTCTCAGTCATTTGGTTGAAAGCCATCGATGTTCTAATCATTTGAGAAAACTAGGCCAAAGGGGATATATTTGATGTTCGCATCGGCAACCTTGGATAGCCAAGAATAATTACAGTATATGAAAAAGTTGTAGGTGTATATGGAAAAAATATTATAAGAGTCTTTATAAGGTGTGATTTAGCAAATGCAAGGGTAACAAGACTTCTCACCTTACTACATATGTCTAGTTGCTTCCCTGTTTTGCTGTTCTCTTCTTATATAGTAGCAACATATCAGCAGCAGAAAAGACTTCTGAGTATTTTAATGTGAGAAACAAATCTACTTTGCAATCACTGAAAAGGGTGTCGTAATGAAAGAGCAGCCATGTGTGTTATGGAAAACCTCGCCTACTCTTCCTGTGCCATGAGTGGAAAGCACAGAGGCACTTCCTGTGAAACAGGAGAGGGGAAAGGGTGTGTACTAGATATTACATTCCTAAACTGGGTAACTGCTGCCAAGTAGAAAAACATTTCAAATTCAGCTATTGGATCACAGCCAAATCAAGTAGTTTTGCTGCTGCATTCAATAACAACGATGATAACAACAACTGTGACAATGATGACAGTGATGATGATGATGAATCTGCTAATCCAATTCACAAGAAGAAATTCATAATTATTGAAGTGTTGCTTCAGAAATTAGGATGCAATTTATTTTTGTTCTTCTGTCCTTAAAAGCAGACAGAATGAACTGAACTAGTATTTCATATTTCCAATGGAGAATTCTGTAGTGACATTGTCACTACATCCATTAATTTTTTTTGACAACTGCATTGAACTGGTTATCTCTGCCTGCTTCTTTATTTTTTTTTCTATTTCTCAATCTAGCCAATAAATCTGAGATTACCTGATGATTTTCAAAACAAATACTAAAGCCAGTCAACCTTAGTTAACTGTTTTGAATCAGCCGAGTTCAACTACATACTATATACTGCTTACAGCCAATTATGTTGCAAACATACATATAAAAATAATTTCTGACTTCTAAATACTCAAGAGAGTGCCACATGTTAATTCATAGCTATGAAATGGAAGTTATCACTCTTGTTAGCACATATAGCACATATTAAAAGCTACTACCAATTTTTCCAAGTCCAATCCAATGTTCTGGCTTTAACCAAGAAAGCCTCAATGCCTTAGATAAGGAAACATCAAAAATTGCCTCTTCTTAGACAAAGATGCTCATGCAGTTTGCATAAAGATGTTCATCAGTGGCTACGTGAAATGGGCAGGAATTCAAAAATTGTTCCACATATGGCTGGTACATAATGCAGCAGCATAGGCAGTTATGGATAGGCGAGGCACCTTTCCTCCATTAGCTGCATTAGTTGCTATAGGCTTCCAGATGCAATCCATGGTCCTGATTTGCATGAATTTATGGCATAGGCTTGAATATTTGAGTTATTGTCTATCTCCTATATTTTGTGCCCATCTCCTATGGTCTGACCAAGCTGGCATGCTCTAGTTCCCATTGAGCAAAGGAATGAAAACATTGTCATCTAGTAGTATCCAGAAGGTAGACCACATCTGCCATAGCATCTGCTCTCCAGAAAACCATTTTGCCCAAGATTTATATGGACCCCTCTATTTAAGCAAGCTCTATCCATGAGTTAGAATGGATGATAGACCCTTGTGGGATGTTTCAGTTATTTAATTAATTGTTGCTTTCCCCCAGATTTGCAAATAGTCACTGAATGAGACAGTTGCTAAACGAGGATTACCTATGCAATTGAGAGCCAGCATGGCATAGTGGTTATTAAAATAGCAATGGGCAGACCCAGGATCTAATCTTTCCTTAGCTACCGAAGCCAACCCTGTGGCCTTTGAAACAGTCACCCTCTTTCTGCTCAAATAAGTGTAAAATTGTATAACAAACTAACTGAAGAACAAGCCTCATTGTTGTTTCAGGTATTAACAGCTTTTGTGTAAGAATATCAATCCCTCAGTACCTGGTTAAAGAAGCAAATCTTCACTAATCTTCTAAAGAATAGCAAAAGGATGTGTATCTCATTTCTGGAAGGAGTCACAAACCGTTGGTTTGCTTTATTAGGCAGATCTTTCGTGGAGAATGATTGCCAATACCTTTACCTCATGCCTAGAATCTTTGCTCTTGCAAATAACCTCTGCATCTTCTTCATCACACAAAGCTTTTGTTTTGAAAGCAGACCGTTTACTGCCTGAAGTCTTGAAGACTTTGTTGGATTTCAGTGGTATAAGCTGAACAGATGTACAGTGACATCATTTATGTGTTCTGGGGCAGCTATCAAGGGATCATTTGAAAAGGCTCACCTGCACGATGCAGTGATTTGCCTGGCATTGCATTGCAATTATCAATTTTGGGGGGGAAATTCTTTCCATGGATCATCTTCCCACATGCCAAAAGAATACAAACATAGCAAAGTGAAGAAAGTACTTCACACAGTCACACTATTTTCCTCAGCATATAATACTGAACCAAATACAGAGACAACCATACTTAACCTAGACCCATTAAACTCTATAGAACATAACTGACAAGCTCCAGTCTACTGTAAATATGCACATTAACATATGCACCAATAATTAGGCTCTTAGATGTACTGCAAATTTCAAAAAATATTTTATGGTTTGGTTTACATGACATGTCTAGCAATAAGAATAGCCTTATTCTATTAGCACTAGACAAGCAGCCCCTACAGCTTCCCCTGCATGAGGCCCTCATCATGGCTAAATCCAGTTTTAATCTGGTTTAATGAATCACATATGAACATGCAATATTTCAGCTCAAACAATTGTATAAGGCTGCAGAGAAAAGAGAGTGTCCAGACTGACTTTTGAAAGATACATAAATTGTTCAGAAGACTTGGAAATCCTAAATAGTGATTGTATGGCTAACATTCAGCTGTTTGGAAAACTAGACTTGTACACAAGTATGACAGTAAAAGGAACATTTTACACAAGTATGACAGTTCTATGAATGCAAAATGGAATGTATGGAAATTACTAAATATTAATTCTGCTCTAATGCTTCTGACCATTTTTAGAATGTTTGATTTGCATCTGTCAGCAGGAGAAAATTTAGCCACAAAACCTCTTTTTAGAGACGAGGCTCAATGTCAGGAAGAACACTAACCAAATTCCCTCAAAGAACTTTCCATATTAACTAACAATATAACTAACTTATAACTATCAGAGACTATTCCTCACGGTCATGGATTGTGTTTGTTTGGGCATTATCACTTTTCAGACTGCAAGGATATCAGACCACACATATATTAACAAAAGCCTGTCATGAAAAACCAGGAAAAAAATGACAAAAGGTCTGATAATTTCATTTTTTGTAAATAAACTCATTCTGAAGGGAAGCTGAAATCTTTATCAACTTTCCCATATCTAATACTTCCCAGATTTCTAGTGCAGTTCCAATAGATATGAGACTGGTTGGGGAAAGATGATCTGTATTTTAATAAACTTAGAACACTAGTGTTAGAGAAGCCACCAGTAATATTAGCTAAATCACTGTGGTGCCATAATGATGAAGCATTGTCTGTGTTGGGGATAAATAATATATTTTATCTATATAGATGCCATGAGGGATCTTTAATTACACAAGAGAAAGAGCAGGCAAACTGAAATTCTTTGATGATCCTGGAAGGGAAGGAAACAGAAAAAAGACAATTATAAACCCAATGTCTTTTTTTTTCTAATTTGCACTTATATTTAAGTCAAATTTATTATAATGTATATGATTAAAACTTTTTCATTGTGATAGCAATATAACTTTGAAATTAGTGCAGTGTTTTGTTCAGCATCGTTGATTTTATCTAGCCAGAAATGTATTTTGACATGGTAGTTATATTGCATTATAGCATTTTCTTCAATCAAATTCAGACTCAATCATTTCTAAAAACTACTTTGGCTCTAATATAGTAACACATACTGTATCCTGCATTCCAATTTCCCAACTGATTTACACTGTCAGTACAATATTGAAAATCCTATGAATGCCATGCAGCTTTTGTTTAATAGGCTGCAAGTCACCCTACACTTAAGAAAATATGCCTTCCCTTAAGTGGCTTGTACCATCAGTTAAAATGATCAGAAGATTGATTAAATATTATTTAGCCAGTTCACAGTTCTCACCATCTGCTTTCACCTGCCAAAATCTATGATAAAATAATGTGTCCTCAGATTTCCCTGTTGAAACCTGGCAGCACAGAGTTTGCAAAACAGATGGCTACTTTAAAACACTCTGCCAGCTGGTAAAGGCAGTCCAAGGCACTTAATTCAGATAAACTGGTTAATACAAGTGCTGCAACAAATACTTGCGGCCTTTAACACAGAGTTAGACAACCTGTGACCCTAGTGATGTTGAAAGATTGTTAGCAAGTTATTAAATAATTGCAAATTAATTGGATTAACTATATTTGATTACACTTTTAATAAACATTTAAATTAGATAAGAGCTAAAGCTAGTGCTAGAGCGAGAGAGAAAGATAAAAATATTTGTTTTGCGCCCATTAATTGTTGGAAAGCAACCCTTGGCACACCACAAAATCCAAAGATGGCCATCATCTCAAAAAACGTTGTGAAGTTGTGAAGTACATCAAAAGTGAACACGTGTACAAAACCAAAAAGTGACTGTTATTCAAGATAAGGAAACAAATTGCAAACATAGCTAAGGACACAAACACTATAATATATCTCATGTTCCATTTTTTTATTAGGTGCTTGTCATATTTGATACACTCTCCTAACTAGATAATAGATTTGAGGAACATCATAAACAGAAGCGGTGTCTATTGGTATTTTTAAAATGTATTAGGAAGTTAAACCTATACCTTCAATTCTCCATTTCATATTCTCTATGAAACTTAATAAAGGAAGTTAGTGAAGTCAGGAGAAAATAATGCAACAAACAGGCTAACTCCATAAAATTAGTTGCACAGTTGGATAATCTGTATCAGCACTTGGATGATCCCTTCCTCATCCCTTTATAACTTTCAATATTAAGTAGCCTTCGGATTGCATGAAAGGATTGGGAATTGGGGCACTGATTATGATAGTTCTGCTCCATCCTTAGAAAGTGATTGCAGTCAGTGGCAGGGGAGAGACATCTATTTGTTGGGCTCTCCAGTGTGGGTGTGCAGGGTTCTTTTCTTTTTCCTGTTTAACATTTATATAAAGCTGTTGAGAGTTCAGGATGAGGAATTACCAGCATACAGAAAACCCAAATACATCCTTCAGCTCAGCCTGGGATGGTGATTCAGTGGAAGTTCTGATTCAGTGCCTGTAGGCTAGAAGGATCAGGTTAAAGTTAATTCCCAGCAAAACCAAATTACAGTTTGACCATCTGACAGTCTAATTGTTCAGTGGTTATTCTGGAAGAGATAGGATTCCACAATATTCCAATTGGATATATTGTGAGTTTCACCCCCTTAGGAGATTCAGGGGAGGGAGGAATAGTAGATTGTTGTGTGTGTGTGTGTGTGTGTGTGTGTGTGTGTGCAACAGTACCCACCCTTTGGGGGGGATTTAAATTGTACCTTTGCTCCTGAGCTTCAGGAAGACTGTGAAAATGGAGATATTTGGAAGGACATTTGGAAGTTGATATCTGTACACCTATTTATGCCAGTTTATGTACTTATGTATTTATGTACTGTTGAACTACGAATTATTAGTGATTTATTGATTTATTGTATTATCTTTTTTAATTTTAATGTAATATTGGTGTGCTGCCATACTTTGGACTATAACAGTACATAAATAAGGTAAATATTACTCTTACAGTATAGATAGACATACTGTGAAGCTAAATGCAATCCTAAACTCTTTTTTGTTATTGTTTTTGCAGGATCCTTTGTACCTTTAAATTATATAACTGACATTTGATAACTCAATTTGCAGCTAATTTTCAATGGGACTGCTAGCCAGCAGAAAGTGGCAGTACAAGTTCCATTAACACATGTAAAGAAACAAGATAAAACAAAAATAAATATTCCACACGCAAAAAATGTATCAGGAAGGGGGGAAAAACTTTCCCCAGTGTGTGACATGCTTC
Source organism: Azemiops feae (assembly GCA_023970755.1). Classification (NCBI taxonomy): domain Eukaryota; kingdom Metazoa; phylum Chordata; class Lepidosauria; order Squamata; family Viperidae; genus Azemiops; species Azemiops feae. Next base: position 3,054,240 of record JALGBA010000036.1, read on the forward strand.
TACTCCTATAAACTCCTCACCATGCTGCCCATTCAGTCCTTAACTATCCAAATTTGTCTGTAGTATTTTGATTGACTTGTGTAAACAAATCTTCCCCAAACCTAGATGTGATGGATTTTGAATCCTGTTCTTTTTTATGTTGGCTCAGAATGTTGTGATTTAAAGTCCAATATATGTGGCAGAATTGGGGATAGTCTGGTGAAGACTTACACATCAAAGTTTTATGCAAATATTAGAAATCTTGTTATGGCATTCCATTTCTGTCAGGGTTTGGGTTCCATGAAATCATAGTAAAGAAGAAACTTCATACAATATCTAGTTTAATCTCCTACTATGAAGAAGAATCCACTAAACCAGGAGTCCTCAACCTTGGCAACTTTAAGACTTGTGGACTTCAACTCCCAGAATTCCTCAGCCAGGGAGTTGAAGTCCACAAGTCTTAAAGTTGCCAAGGTTGAGGACCCCTGCACTAAACCCCCTCTGACTGGTAGCATCTACCACCACCACTTCCCCATTTGAAGATTTGCATTGAGGGGGAATCCATCACTGTTCTAGGTAGTCTGTTTCACTATCAGGAAATTCTCCCAAATATTCAGCCAGACTATTCTTTAATTTCAACATAATTCATAGTTGTTCTGCTCTTGATATCAGTGGAGAGCAGTCTTGTCCCCTCTTGCACATGACAGCTTTTACACAGATATTTGTAGACCATTACCACATCTCCTGTGGTGGTTTTACCTTTGTCAAGTTAAACATGTCCAGTTCTTCATAGACCTTGGTTTCCAGTTCTCATATGATCCTGGTAATTATCCACTCAACCCCCCTAAAATATTCCATGTTTCTTTTAAATTATGTTAAAATTTCATATTCCAAAAGAAGCACAGAATACAGTGATGCAATCCAGACACAATTGTTATTTGATGATGTTATTGTTATATAATGATGTTACCTACTTTGGGTAATGAAATGTCTACAAGAAAACAACCAAATTCAGAGAGCACCAAGGACCCCTCATTTCAACCCTGAGCTACAAATATTCTCCTTTTATTAATTATCATTGTAGCCCAAGACTGCATTGGCTCTTTTAGCTTCTTTTCTCATCGCTTGCTAATATTCTGCTGGTGCTCCACTTGTATTCCTGGCTCCTTTCCACATGTACTCTGCCAAATCAGATCTACACAATTTCATATTATGGATTGGATTTTTTTATGCACTTGTCATAGATGAACACCACTGTGTTTGATTGGTCTAATGTTCAAGCCCTTCAAGCTAATTTTGAATTTTGTTCATTAGTGTATAAGCCAACCTACTAGCTTGGTGTAAACCAGGGGTCCCCAACCCCCGATCCATGGACCAGTACTGGGCCACGGCATGCCCACAACCGGTCCACACAAACAAGCAAAGTCCCATCTGTGGGATACAGGCAGCACATAAAACCACACATTCTCCGGTCTGTGGAAAAACCTTTCTCCACAGAACCGGTCCCTGGTGCCCAAAAGGTTGGGGACCTCTGGTGTAAACTACAGCTCGGTGATCTACATATCCAAAAGGATTTGCATCCTAACATGTTGTTAAATATTCAAAAGGACCTTAATAAACTTGAACTTTCAGCCCTATCCAACAAAATGTTGTTCAATGGCAAGAAATGCATGGATCTGCACTTAGGAAAAACCAGATGCACAAATACAAGATAGGCAGTAGTGGATCTGCAAAAAACATGAAGGGAGACACAAAAACAGGAAAGAGATAAAAGGACAGAAGACTGAACTTAATAACAAGAATCTACATTACCTATTTATAAAAAGGCAAAGAACTTCCAGACAAGCCTTGATTATTCTGTATGGTACTACCTTGATTTTTTGGACAACACCCTATGGACACTTCTATTATTTATTTATAGTATTTACACTATGTGGTGTTTATAGTCCTGCCTTCATATTAACTACAAATGCACTGTAGATTTTTTTTTGCTTCCATCTAATTAGTCATCCTGAGATTTACTGTATATCTCTAAGCAAGACAAAAGTAATCAGATTTTACTTGCAATTTCATTCAAGTTGTATTGTTATTGTAAAGATAAAGCTTTTGGGGCAGATCTCCAGAGTTACCTCCCTGAAAATAATTACTGCCTGAGATCATCATTCAAATCCTTTATTATTCTCTGGCTTTTGCTTCCTTTCCTCATGCCTACCTATCAATCCTAGGTACGGACTGACAGATTTTAAAGTAGGAATTATTTTTTGTGTTGTTTTCTCTCCACAGCCTAATATGTGAGACCTAAACCTATGGCTGATATGAGACAAACAAGCAGCAACATTTGAAGCAAGATATCTTAAAGCTCTGGTAAGTTTTCTAATCTAAGTGAGAGGATAAATATCAAATATCACACATCCTTTCTCCTTTGCCTTGAGAAAAAAAAATCTTGTACAAAACACTTCAAAGTTAATATTCTTGCATATTCAGGCAGTTTTAGATGCAGTTTACAATAATCTTTTCCCCCAGAGATGTCCATACAGCATGGAGAAAAAAAATCAAGATGGCTCTGGCTTTTTATCTGCCTTATAGGCAGAGGTTTGATTGCACTAACGTGGCCACCATTTTGACTTTTTTGGCCACATGCTGAGGCCATCCCTGAAATGTACTCGAATAAATATGCAGGTGATAGTAGAGGTATATATTTGTAGAACAGAGAAACAGAAAAGGGAATTCTTCTGAAGATGGTCAATGAACAATATAAAGGAGTTCAGTATATCTGCTAACATGTTTTTGATAAGCAAAGGCATAAAATGCATAAAGAACTCAGCAAAATCATGTAATACACTATTACTACGGCTGTCACAAAAATATTTAGGTTAATACAGGGGTCCCCAACCCCAGGCTACGGCCCACTATCGGCCCGTGGCCCGTTCAGAACCTGACCGGGTGAGTGGCTGACCAGCGCATACACACATGCACACAGCGCAGCTTGCACAAGCAGCAGGCTGGCACACATGCAGCTCAATTTGCATGAGCAATAGGCCAGCACACACACCTGTGCACACGTGCATGCTGGCTTGCACAATTCCCCTCTCCACACCACCAGGCCATACATACATGTATGTATGTAAAATACCTTATGTACTGGAGACAAATTAAGTAAATAATATACTAATTTTAGTATATTCCTGTATTCCATTTTTACTGAATTCTTGCTTAGTCAGTCTTTTTTTATAGGCACACTTCTTCAATCTGGCACCCTCAAGATATATTCTGGGAATTCCAAATCTCATAATTCCCAACTAGCATCCTGTCTAAGAATTCTGGGATTGTAGTAAAAACACATCTGGAACTCAACACATTGGGGAAGACTACCTACAGGGAATTTTAGTTCCTCTTGCCCCCTCACTATCTAGCCACACATTATATCAAGCCAAAATGTGGCTTCTATTATTTTGATTTAGGAATTCCATTTTGGGGGAAGGTAGCTTATTCACTAATTAGACCCTTATTATAAGCCCTATCTATGCACACTTAAATAAGAGGAACTAAATTCAGTCGGACCTTTTCTGGATACATATTGAAAAATTATACAAAACTAATAGAATTGCAATTGTATCGATAGCAACAGGACTTCTGTATATCATCTTTTTATGGAAGTTCATATACAAAAGGATATACATTCAGGGTCAGCCCTAATGGAGCCCAGGGGAAGCAGCTATCTTGGAAGAGAAGTGGCAGTAGGAGCCAAATTCTCATCTACTTTACATATCATCAGGTCAATAAAATCTGGCTGAGCAAGGATGGGATCATGTTAGGTAGAGAATAGATAAACAGCCTCTTCATATGCACTGCACTGCAATAAAAATGTCACCAGCTTTGCTTTAAAGAAGTGCAAGGAAAGATACATAGATGAAAAACCAATCATCAAAGGAATATCAAGTTAGGCCTTTAGGCAACTGTTTTACATTGCACCCCATATATCAAGTTCTGCAACTGTAGCACATAACATCAATAATTTCATAATGTAATGGTATAGTCTTATAAAGTAATCTCTTTCAAATCCTTCAAATATATCTTAGCATTCTTAAATGTATTCTAGGTAAATACAACAACACATTTTTCCTCCTTAATTTGTTTTGTTATTTGATACTTCTACAAATCATTCTGTATAAAATAAAATCCCAAATATTCATGAACATTATCCAAATAATATTTTCTACTTCCTTATTGTATTTACTACATCATTGTATTTACTACTGTATATCATTGACATATACTGTTTTTGTTGTTGTTCAGTTGCTAAGTCATGTCTGACTCTTTGTGACCCCATAGACCATAACATGCCAGGTCCCTCTGTCCTCCACTTTCTCCATCAGTCTTCCCAAACTCATGGGCACTGCATCGATGACACCATTGACATATACCAAATCATCTTCCAAAGTCACAATATACCTCAGTTCAGATTATACTTGACATTATCCTAATTCAAAGATTTATGCCCAATGTTGAAGCAGGAATAGGAATAATCCTAAAATTTAACTGCATCTTGACAGTTTAATATATAATTCAGAAACTATATGGCATCTTCATTCAGGTCACTTTAAAATGCTTCTAATGGATCCAGGCTAATTTCTGTTCTAGATTTGGACTAATATAAACACCAATATAAGAAAATAATTTCATCAATCTATTTTGCACATTAGGCAAAAATACCTATCACAACTAAAACTTTTGAAGGCCAAATAAAAAAAATATATTGATGCTCACACAATTTACTGTGGCTGGGTTTTCAGATATTAACTAACTGACCTCCTACACTGTATTAACACAGCTACATTAAATTCTTATGCAAAATATGTCTATCAGAGAGAAAGACAATTTGCCATTTATTAAGTTGAGATAAATATAAAGTAGATTATGCAGAAAAAAAATCTGCTGCTTTCATTAGTGAATCTAATATGATCTAACTAAAGTATGTCTTTAGGGAGAAGTGTGCAAAGCAGTTCAAGATCAAGTCGTGCCAACCTTGAAACAGACTGCTCCAAACTTACTTGAAGTAATCTGGGCTAGAAAGAAAACAGTCTAGACCAGGTATAGAAGTAATCATCAGGAAAAGATAAAATGTGGGCAACACACTTTCTAAACATAGAAGATCAAAGGATTCCCTTTCATGCAGCTGTTCACCTGGATTGTGTGTAGACAACCACAATTTACTTTAATATCCTACTTGGTGGAACACCATTTGGTGCTTAAAATGTCTTCAGAACAAACTTAAGATTTACAAAATGCATGTGATGTTTACATTTAGGATTTCTTACCTTCCTCAATATCGTTCCTTAATGAAGCTTCCAGCAATGCAACACTGGCCTCAAAAGACACCTTCTTGGAACAGATAACATTCCTCTTTTTCTCGTGCTTTCGTTTCTTGTGCTGCATCTCCTTCTCATACTGGGCCCATTTCTTCAACTGCTGAGCCCTGCGCTTCTGAGCAGCTCGTAGTCGCTCTAGAGTAGGTACCTTATCCAGAAGGTGGAGCTCTGTCAGCAAGTCCATATGGGTGTCCATTTCTTCGAGAAATCGGTTGATGGGCTCAGCCACACAGCTGCTGAATGCTGAATAGCCCTGTCTAGGCGACTACGTAACAACTCTCTGGCATTAAGAGAACATTCTGAAACATGAGCGGCACTTCTCAGAGTTTGAGGAACACATGGTGGCTTCCTGAAAAAAGAGAAACAAAGGCCAAAAGTGACTACTGTATGTATCTTGTCCTAGATTTAAAAAAAAGAACAGGACAAGGGGAAAAAATCAGTAATTTTGAATGGGGACACTGATAAGATTATAAACGTTCATTATTACCATGTATATTGTAAAATATTTAGGCAAATGATTTATTCCTGGAATTGTTTTAACCTATGGATAAATGTTCTGATATAAGTATTTTTGCTATCTATGGAACGTTCATTGTAAAAACAACTTTAATAGCTAACCTGCAGTCCATTTACTGTATATTATTAAAAATCTTTGGGTTTTTTTCTGTGTCCAATAAGGAATACAAATCCATCATGTTTGGTTTTGCTTAGTTTCTTACGTTTTTTTTAACCTCAAACAAATCTACACAAACATTTTTCATGCACATTTCTCAGGATGTTTGCATTTTAGTGCCGTTTTCCTAATTTTACCTAATATACATTCTTAAATCAATTCATTTTTAAAGTATATGAAAAACTCTTTTGGACATGAATACCTATCTAATCAAACACTGTTTCTCCAGTGATCTACCAGATATTGACAGAAAACTCCAAGATAGACAGATCTTTTGTTCATAACAGCGAATGTTATATCTCAAGAATTCAGTATATGCAACACTATCTTAATTAGAGCAACTAATATTCTATTTTAACAATTCTGAGGATTTTGAGAGATCAGAATCACTGAAGTTAATATTAAAGTCTCTGAGCTGAGCCCAATGGTGATATCATAGATGTGACCCTGCAACAATATAGAAGTGATTTGCCGTTGCCTTCAACTGGGATATTTTTCTCAGCTTCCTAGACTAGCCCATGGCCTTGAGATTTCCCTGATGGTTATCTATGCAAGTGCTAATCAAATCCAACCCTATTTGGCTTTTGGCAATAACCAGTGCTGCTCTTCAGCTTGAGCCAAAAGCTGTCTTGAGATCTGTATTATTTCAAATATTATTACATCTTCCCCACTCTAAAACATTTTTGATAGTGTTAAGACTTTGTACAAATAGGTAATATAACTTGTCAAATTAATTTTGCAAGTCATCAGTTCCTCCAAATAGATACAACATATAGTTGATTAAAAATAATTTACGGCACACAAACAAAAATGAATACTTAAAATCAGCATGCAAAGGAAAAAATGAGAGCAGAGCTTATATGGAAAGTGTCCCTTAGCATTTGGCAGTAAAGCTAATCCTTGAATTACAACAAACCACCCTGGTGTCAACTTTTGAAACGAACCTGGATGAAGCCATCTTTGTCGTTCACAGTTGCCACACAGGCTGGGGGGGAGAAAATGGGGGTATTGCTAGACATAATATCAAGTGATCCCGTGGGAACCAAGGTCATCCTCACAGGTGCTGGAAGCCATAGAGAAGGAGTGTCAAGGAGCCCACCAATTGCCCTCATTGGGTAGCGTGTTCAATGACATGGTAAGGGGGGAGGGAAGTATTACATTTAGTTACACTGAATACACATAAGAATTTTAGAGTTGGTTTCACTTTTGATCATGCCAATATTATGTATCCAATAAACATGTTCCTTGAGGAATTTTCAAGCCTCAGAGTTCTGATTTGTTGGGTTCATTAGTCAGAACCATGACACCAGGTTTTTCCTTGAATTGGCCAGGATCCATTGTTACTCTGGTCAGCATACACTACTATGGTTCAGGAAAAAAAACCTCAGTTACTGCTGCATCTCTTTCCAAAATGCCTCATCTTTGGAGAAGATGTCAAAAGGAGAATTTTGGAAAAGAAGAGCATTCCATACAATGCTGCCACATAGAGACTTACATGGTAAAATGAGACAGGGAAGAAAACAGAGCTGAAAGAAAGCCTTTGGATGGATAGATATTCCTGGAAGCAAAAGCAGAGATAGAATTCTGAAGAATTCAACTCCTACTCAGCAACCTTGGGGGAGAAAACCCACAAGGAGAGTTGATTAAAACCATATATGCAAATACAGTATCTCTCCCCAAACTATTGTGTTGCTGGGAAGGTTTTGTTTTCTTTTTTCTTTCTTTTTTTTTTGCTTTCTGATAGTTGTAAAGTACACTTTTCATATGAACTCTTAGAGAGAGAGAGAGAGAGAGAGAGAGAGAGAGAGAGAGAGAGAGAGAGAGAGAATCAGACTAGAGAAGACTATGGAAATTCCAGTTCAGTGTTTGGTTTTCTTAGTGGCTAAACAGATTTTTTTTTAGGAAGCCAGCAAGCAGGCCTTGAAGATGATAAACAACTTATATTCCCTAGAATTAATAAATACAATATTGCCTCTGGTTTCAAGAAAGATAGCATACACACATAATAGCTAGTAGTTATTGATAATCTTATTTTCCCTAAATTTATCTGACCCACTCCCCCCCCAACTTTTAGAGACTTCTAAAATGGTGATTATCGTATGTCCTCAAGTAATAAATTCCATTATGGGAAGAAGCACTCTTTTTTTGTATGTCCTAAATTACCCACTATTTCATTTTTATGAATGGATAGAGAAGAAGTAGTAAAGAGAGGCAAGGATGCAAAGCTCATTTTGCTACTATCAGTGGATATGATTCATCACTTTTAAATGCCATTTTAAAAGAACAATTGAACACAAAACAACATTTTCACAACCTAACATCCTGTTCACTCTGCAATTAATAAAACTAGAAGCAGAATTTTCCCTCTAGACACACACACACACACACACAGGATCAACCTGTACACATTATGGTACAATTTGGACGGGACTTATAACAAAGCCTGGAATGGTTCTACCTGACTATCCTGAAAACATTATAATATGCAGACCAACAAAGTAACGATTGTTTTTTTTAATGAACTTTGTTTTTCCTCAGAGTTTTATAGAACACATGTAAAAGAACATAAATAGATATGTACTGTTATCACCACAGGAACAGAGTTAAAAACTGCAGAGTTGGAAGGGACATTATTGTTTGACATGATCGAACCCCCATACCCTATTTCCACAGCATTTGCCTTATGATAATATTCAGGCCTTTAGATTATTTGATAGCAACTATTCCCAGGTAAGATAATAATATAGGCTTATTTTGCTCGTGATATTATGCCAGGTTTGTTTCAGCTATGGTTAAATCCTTGGTGATCATAAAACCTCTTCAACTCTTATTGCAAATCAATTGGTTCCTTATCCAACAGCATGGCATTCTCTCCTTACAAAAGTACACCTATGTTCATAACCCTGATCAAACAGAACTAATGTTACCTCAACCATTCTTTACACATTAATCTAGAAATACGAGGGCAATTTGGAAATAAACCTCCGTTTGGTTATCAATGACAGACACTCGCAGATACAGAACTTTTATTATACACATTAGAAAACTACAACATTACATTACTTTTTGACATAATCGCCATTCAAATTGAGGCACTTGTCATAACGTATTACAAGGTTTGAAATTCCTTAGTAGTGGTCGCTTGGCGCCAAATCTGGGCTATGGCGATGTGTGATCAAAAACATCCCAACAGAACTGCTTCAAAAGTTCTTGAGTGCGTCTAGTGGTGTTTGGGTGAGCATTATTGTGAACCAACACCACATTGGAAGTAGTGCCATAGAAAATCCCACTAAATGTGAAGATGCCAAAGGAGTACTGCAAGTGAAGTTCATGGAGAGCAGTTCGACCATCAATTCAGAAGTCTACTGTGAAACACTATGAAAACTCAGATCAGCCATCCATACAAGCATCAGGGCATGCTGACACATCTGCAAGTGTCTGTCGTTGATAACCAAGTGGTGGTTTATTCCCAAATTGCCCTCGTACAACCAAGGGCTATTACCCATTCTTGCTTCACTTCTTGCTCAAAGCTGAAACATCCACTAAGCAGTCCATTTATAGTCATACAGTACACTTTACGTCCATCATACACCATTTTATCATTTTCAGTAAGCAATCTTCAACTCCGTATACATGCAAAATATTCCATAATTCAAGGATGTTTGCTTTATATGTTTTCTATCAACCAAAAACATAAAATAAGCTTTCTCATATTAACACATTTTTCAGTTATCTGCTAAAGAATATGAATCTGATCTATGCTCTCCCTACACTCAATAAAGCCACTTTCCAAATTTGGCTCAGTCTCACATCTTGTATTCTTTCAATCAGAATTTTGCCAAACAGTTTCTCAAACCCAGCTACCAAAGTCATCCCCTTGTAGTTTGTATGCATTCTTGCTACCTCTGGGTAGAGGAACATTAATAGCATACTTCCAATCTTCAGGCACAGATGCAGCCTTTACTCACATGTTAGCAAGTCATACATTAAAACAATAAGCAAGCCATATCCATATTTTAACATTTATCCAGTTGTATTACCTATAACTATTTCCTCCCTAATTTTCAACACTCCTACAGTATTTATTACAATCTTTTAATGATTATGATTATTAGGGGACTGGAATATTTACAACATTCATTTCAGTTTCACTCCTCAACACAGCACTAGCATTTTTCATTTTGGATTGGCAAAAAGAGATAAGCATGCCCATGGACAGAAATTGTTTTGGTTTTGTTTGTTTTTTAAGATCTTCGTGATCATGAACACAATCCAAGAAGTCTTTTGTCTGATATTTGAATTCTATCAAGTTGTGAATGCTTTGAGTTAATATTTTAATAATAATGTTCCAATATATAAGGGGCTGCCACAAAGAAGATGGCAGTCTATGCTCCAAAGCACCAGAAGGCAAAACAATAAACAATGGATGGAAACTAATCAAGGAGAGAAGCAACCTAGAATTAAGAAGAAATTTCCTGACAGTTAGAACAATTAATCACTGGAACAACTTGCCTCCAGAAGTTGTGGGTGCTCCAACACTGGAGGTTTTTAAGAAAAGATTGGACAGCCATTTATCTGAAATGGTATAGGGTTTCCTGCCTGAGCAGGGATTGGACTAGAAGACCTCCAAGATCCCTTCCAACTCGGTTATTCTGTTATTTCTATGATGAAAAGCTTTCACTCTCTCCTAAGTAGGATTCACCAATTGGTACAAAAGAAGTACATAGTGCTTACTTGTGAAGACATTTCTTCCAGAGTGGAGGAATCAGCAAGAAAGGATGCAGCTTATATTTTTAGCAAATCAGCAATTGCCATCAAGCAAAAACCTCTTTGTTTAACCACAAAATGAAGCACCAGCAGCATTGCTCAGAGATAGGCTTATAGCTGCATAAAAATCAATGCAACAGTTGCTGTGAGCAGCCATTGGGAACAGGCAGGCATGCTGATCCATTAAGTACCTAAACCCTTGAGGGAAAAGCAACTGGCCAGTTTTTTTCCTTTCAACTTCAATGCAACAATTCATTAATTAGCACATGGCACAGTTCAGAAACTCTATGTGGATCTCCACTCTGCTCACTTTTCAAAATGACCTAGTTTCCTTCCTGGAGTAGAAAAAAACCCAAAAAGAACGGAAACAGAATAAAGACATTGCACTTGGATTTTCCCTTTTTGTACACACTGGCCAGCATTGCAACTTTTGCACACCTGTGAAGCAGCAGAAGCCAATGGATCGGTCAGCAATTTCTCTCCCCCACCCCACCTCTCTTCTCTACCCACCCAGATCTGTTTCCATGAAGCAGCAGCCAAAATCTTTTGAGATATGCTGAGAACATCCTGCAAGCTACAAAGCACTTACTACAAACACAGAAAGGAGAATATCAACTACCCAGGTGGCCAGTTACAGAAAAAGAAAGATGGCCATTCTGTTGTGACAGGCCTATAGGGTTCACAATCTCCGGGAGTACAATAATCTGAAAAGGGCCCAGAAGCAACAATGGAAAGCCCAGGCATTCTCCAGCTTTCTTCAATTAATAGGAAATCAAACCAATTCTAGCTAATCTGTATGTGAAAGAAATACCTCTTATGCCCCCAATACTATTTGTATGCTGAAACTGTATATTTGCCTTTTCACTTATTTTCCCCATGGTTAAATATACTATTTTAATAGAACCAAAGTATACTTGTTATTGTTTATTTGTACAATCAAAAATTGTTTTGCAATGTATCTCTCTCTTACAGAGTTATTATTTATACTTTACTTACCATCAATTTTATTTTTATTGCGCTATAACATAAGCTGTGATTAATTCTATTCTGTATTTTGCTGCTATTGTCATTCTCATCATCTGTTGCTTTTTTTCTCAGTTTCATATGCAGAGTATTCTTCACATGATCTAGGTTTCTATCTTCTATATCGGTGGTTCTTAACCTTTTCTTCAACCTGGACCCCCTTTAAATACCTTTTGTGGCCACAGATCATGGCCGCAGACCTACAAGACTTAACTCAAGATTTAAATTGTAACATTTCTTCAAGCTTTTGTGGACCAACTGTGATGACCTTGCAGCCCCTAGGGGTCTGTTGACCACAGGTCAAGAATCACTGTTCTTCCCTGATTGATATCATTCCTCTGGGCTGTCTTTTCTAATTTTCCTATATCAAGCAACTACACACTTTGTAGAACAGAATGAAACTAGATATTCTTTGACCAAATACCGAAGTTTCTACCCTGTTTCACTTGCTTGATACTTTTCTCCCTAAGCATTCTAGGATAAGGGGAAAGAGGTGCACAAATCAGATTAGAAACTATGAAGCAAATTATATATACTGCATACTTCTCTTGCTGATATGGGATGCATACACTGGTAGCCACTGACAAGACTCGCACACAATTAATATTGTTTCCTTTAGAAACATGATGCAATAGTGGGATGGAGACTCAGAGCAAAAGAGAAAAGGTAACATTCCATTTCATCTTCTTTCTCCCCGTCCCTCCATCTATCATTCTCTCATTCTTGTACCAGAGAGGCTAACTGGTGTACAATTAAGGCATCAGACCAGGACAAGGAAGACCCAGGACCTAACTCCCACCTGATTGTGAACTTTATTGATGACTTGGTGTAGGGAGTAAAGACAGAGATATGCAGGAAATATTGCTGAGGCAAAAGAAGCTAAAGAATTTTATTTTTTAAGTCCAGAACCGTATGATAATATTGAAGCAGCTCAGTTGCACACATCCCTGATTCACTGAACTATGAAAAGGAAGGGAGAAGGTACAGCACAATCAGCCTTGCACTTGGTGGTGGAGCTGACTTATTTGCAGAGTATTAAAAAAAAGTCTGATTTTGATCTACTGTAGAGAGTAAGGAAAATGACAACGGAGTTATGCAAACTCCACCGCCAAGGCAACAAGGGGTGAAACCAGTGCAGTGTCTCCAGGTAACATTCAGAAGTGGCTCTGACAGACACTTCCCTAATTCACTGAATTATAAAGAGAAAGAGATGGCACTATACAACCAGACTTGCAAGATTCTCTTATTATAGCCAATCTTAACCAAAGTAGTTTTAATCTTTATGTAGCATTGATTTCCTGGTCTGATCTACATAATGAGGCAAACACTTGGATCAAATATTTTCTCTCACTCTAACCTACTTCACAAGCAAATACATGGTCAAAAAAGTCCAGATTGTAACTCCAACTGGGCATTCAAAACCCTGCCCCCTTTTTATGTGTACCTTTAAACAGAGGGTATGGTTTTGATTGTATAGTGGTAGCCATCTTGACAGGTATTGGTTTTTTTTTACTCACCTATGGATATTTCTGCTCCACAGGATTGTTATTTTGAAGGAAAAAGAGGGATACCTGCCTTGTATATCAATCTGAGCTCCTTAAAGGAAAAGTGAGATAACAACTAAGTCTACAATTGTACTCAATGGAATATATTTCTACATAGTGTTCCTTAAAACAGTTAGTCTAAGTCCATTTTTTCAGCAGTTACTCTCACTGAAATGTATAAAATTTGTTTCTAATTCATTGTGAAAGAATCTGGTAGATTATATATTTTAGATGACTGGTAACATGAACCCGGTGAAATAATGTTTATAATAGAGCCACTTGGGCCAACTGTCCAACTTCTTCCCCCCCCCTTCCTTATTATATAATTGTCACTATTAACAAATATGGCTCTGACCATATATGAACCCGAATCAGTTATCCATTACTAAAAAGAACCTGTTTGATAGAAAATGTTGGAGGAAAGACAGTGCAAGCACAGATATAAAGCAGAGTTTGTTTTCTATTTAACAATTTTTCTCAGCACCCATCATTAATCAGACATTGTAGCTTCTGTACAAAGTGGCATTTATGTTCACTTGAATGCACATGATCATTGATTAATGAATAATTTGTTGTTCAGAAAATCACATTTTTTTAAACTGTTAATTTCCAAAAAGACTCAGTGACTGCTTCGAGCAATGCCATCAGTACTAAGCACCTTTTTCAGAAGGAACAATTCTGATTTTAATAGCCTAGTTGAATTCCATGCTTCTAATATTCCACTAAGTAATTATCTGACTATCCACAAGTCTGGCCTGGTGAAATCCATTCAAACCTAAAATGAACTCCCAGATATGACTTTAAAGAGAAGAAGAAAGGAAAGATAATTCTGAAAGAAAAGGTCTGATGTCTGCTTGGGAAAAATGATATTATCAGAGAGGGCAGCAGCAACTACTATTTGATCAACTTAATTAAATATACATGCAATTATTGTGAGTCCTTCTCCCTACCCCAAGAATTCTATAAAATGAAAATTGGCAAGATGCTATAACATTTCTTATACAGGGAGTCCTTGACTTGCAACTATTTGTTTAATGGCAGTCTGGAATTAAAACAGCTCTGGAAAGGATGGTTTATAAAGCACTTCTGGACATCTCAAAACCTTGCAGCAGCACCCCTGCCATCACATAACTGTGATCTAGGTTCTTGGCAACCTGTTAGCACTTACAACCAGTCATTAAGTGCCTTGTGACTATGTGGTCACCATTTGTAATATTCTCTACAGGCTTTCATAGAAACTCAGTGGGAAAGCCAGTAGGAAAGGTAGCACGCTCTTGCCTCCTGCCGAGAAGACTCCCTCTTATCTCTGGGGGCTGAAAGATTTTGGCTCTGTTCCTGCTGAAATCCTTCGACAGGTAGCTCTATCAGCCAGCCCTAAGATCAATGGGAACCAAAATTCAAGCACAGAGTGGAGAGTCAGCATTGGGCCACGAGGTGGGAGAGGCCCAGTATAGGCCATGCCCACTTAGGGGCTAAAAGTCCTTCTTGGATTTTGCTAAGAAGGATTTTCAGCTCCTGAGTGGAGCCTCTCGGGGTCTCACCAATCCCAGGGCATCCTTACCTGGGATTCTGTCTATTTAATGACCCACACAATTGCTGAACAATCACAACTGGGAGGATGGGATTGTAGTCACTGAGAGAAGCAGCCACGTGGCATCTCATTTAACTATTGCTTCACTCGAGATTCTCATCCCAGTTGTGCTCATAAGTCGAGGGATACTTTTAAATCCTTCTAGCAGTTAGTCAAACATTCTTGTTTAGTACTGGAGATACCACTTCAGACTTGGAGAAAAAAAGTTTTTCTATTCGATGTATTCAAGGTTAAACTGCAACAAAAGTTCCCAGCACTTCTCCTCACTGCTGAAACCTCTCTTTTCCATCTTAAGTGCCAAAATATAGTTCCTTTTACAGGCTATTTGAAGCTTTAAACTTGTGCTGTACCAAAATTTTGTTTTTTTTTGTTCTGACCCATTCTCCCAAATGTTCATGGAAAAAAAGCTGCTACTATTTTTCCCACCAAATAAAAACCTTCCCAGTTAAATTTGTGTAAGTTCTGTATATGGTTCTTGCACATGGGTTAGTTAAAATGTGGTCAAATATACTGTATTGTAAATGTTTTTCAAGAAATAAATATTTACCCTCCCTCCTTCTCCCTCTCTTTCTCTCTCCAGCTTCCCTGGCTTGTCATACTTCAACTCTTTTGAAACGGAAAACATTTTGAGGGAATTCCTCCCATGGACCTTTTTCAGATCAAGAAACAGAAAAAGCAAGGAGGTTGCAGAGTAATGGACAGAAATGGGAAGCCAAGTACTGTGTCACCTAAAAAGCTTTAAACTAATTAGTTGTCAAACCCACAACCATGGCACCATATTTGCAGAACCACAATCCACTTTCTATTCAGTGGATCAATTTCCAGAAAACTACCCTCAGAGTAGCCAGATGACATAATCTAGAAGGGGAGCAAATCATATTTTACACACTCTTACTTAATGCATGTATAATAAAATTCCGAAGAACAAGAACACTTATGAAAAACTGCAAGATATATTTCAGTATAATTATTACATTCAGTGAAAGTCAATTTATTATAGTGGTTAAGGCACCAGGCTAGAAATAGTGAAAATGTGAGTTCTAATCCTGCGTTAGGAACAAAGCCAGCTGGATGATCGTGAGCCAGTCACTCTCTCTCACCTCTAGAAATGAGGCAATGGCAAACCACTTCTGAAATCTTGTCAAGAAAACTGCAGGGACTTTTCCAAGCAGTCACCAGAAATCAAAGACGGATTCGTTTTACAGATATAAAACACTTATATCTTATTGCTCATGCCAAGATGCCCAGGTCAAATTAGCTGAGGGGAAAAACTTGAGAACAAGCTGTGGCCCGATGAGATCTGACTTAGACCCTGGGATGGTCTTGCGGGCATGGCTCACCTTGCCGATTCCTTCCCTTAGTGTTGCCAATTTATGTCAGGGTTACTGCTGCACTGGTTGTAAGGTTGACAAATATACAAGGCACCCTTTCATCCATGCCAAAATCTTTTTTTTTTAAAGTAGCATGCGATACCTACAGGTAGGTATTATGGAACCAGTCTATCCTGCTTTAGGAAATGGAAATTGTAGCCCCTATCATAGCTCAATAATTGGTATGCTCTTAACAATCCATGCCAAATATTAAAGGAGAAATAGCCAAATGCTGGAAACACCTGTTTTGAGTTTCCTTGTAGGTGTCAACTAACTAAATAAATAAAACTTGGACGACCCTTCTAATCATCATTCTGAGAACAGGTTTATGTAACATTCTTTCCACATATGCAGAAAACCACAAATAAACTGAATGGAAGATTCATTATTTTCCACATTCTTAAGAGAAACCAGGTTGCTAGGTAGCTTCTGGTCTTCATTTCTAAAAAATATTGCCAGAATGACATGGCTTTCTTTTCCTGTGGTTAAATCTTGCATCACAGGAATGTGTGAGTAAAATAATCACATTAGACAGTATTAGACAGATCATACAGTTTACATCCCACAGTAATCTGTACCTTGTAAGATTAATATACTAACTTGGTTGCTTCCTATGCAATATATTTTCATCATCTATATCAATGATGGTGAATCTATGACACAAGTGTCAAAGACGACACACCACAATATTTTCGATGACATACCAGCATTCATCAATACCAGACTACTATTCCCAAAAGACACCCCCCCCCCATTCTCACATGATTTGCAAAGGCTGTGGAGACCATGTGAGAATGGGGTGTGTTCTCGCATGGCCCCTAGACCTTCAGAGGTCACGTGAAAGGGCTCTGCTCTCAAGCAGCCTCCAAAACCCCTAAAAACCACACAAGAATGGGGCATGCTTTCGCGCAGTTTCCAGCGGGTGCAGAGGCTGCAAAAGAACATTTTCCAAAGCTATTTCAAGAACAAGAGCCTCATGTGACCCAGAGCTGCCTCAGGTACGCCACAGGGGCCTGTCAACAGAAAGACATCATCGCCTGAAGGTAAGTGGCTTGCGACACATCCTGGGGATCACACACATGATTTGACTGTGATTTTTTTCAAAATAAAATGAATATGTAAAGAATTGTTTCTCTTTATTTAGGGGAGGCGATGACACACTAGCAGAATCATGTAATGTGTTTTCCAAAATTTTGACATCCTGAATCCAAAAGAATTCATCATCACTGATCTATATTTTAAGGGAATAGTTTTAATTTTATACAACTGAGCATTTTTATGCAAGAAAATAACTATGCTGTTCTAGTAAAAATAAAGTGTATATTGGAAACTATCAAAAAAAAAAGCTAGAAGCAGGAAAAATGTGGCTGAAACGTATTCATTGTGCAAATACAAAGTATGCTGTACAAATTCAGGCAATGTGGTTTGCAAACCACAATTTATAAATTTATTTTAATTTTGTCTCAAATTGTATTTACTGGTTTCTTAAAGCAGATATATAAATGCTTAGAGATCACTCATGGACATACTTCTTATATTGATCTACGATTGCAATAAAGTAACTGACTGAATTACCATGTTATGCTAAATAAACCCATATGTGAAGAGTATTTTACTGCGAAATGTGAACCCAGCTTGTTTCTGCCACATCATCTTTGCAAAAAGTTCTGAAGACATCTGAACTAACATCAATTTATGACCTTTAAACATACGGGGCAGCATGTCCAAAATAAGAGGAAAGGCCATAAATCACTGACAGAGCATATAGTTTGGATGCAGAAGTTCTCAGGTTATAGCTCATGTCTCAAGCCAGCTCTCATTGACAACGCTTAGTTAAATAGAACAGTTTCATAAACTTCTTTAGAGCATTTGGTCTGCTACCAAGATGCCTCATGTAATCAAGTTATAGTGTTCTAAATCTAAAAGGTGTGTACAGAAATACTGCTGATTGCCAAATAAAATCCACAAATCATCACAATTATGGTTTAAAAAACAACTGGATTGCTTGGGAACACTGATAGTACAGAACAGTGTGCAACAGACCTCTTCAATTTCAATTTGGAGTGGAAATGTCTCTGTGCTAATCTATCATCAGTCAACCTGAACTTTATTGGCAAAGAAGAATAGTTGCCGCTCTGCAATAGACAGAAAGCTTACATTTCCTTAAATCCATCTTGTTATAGCCAAATTGGTGGCTCCAGTTCATCTCCTTTTTGTAAAAGTATCATGAATCAAAAGAGATTACCATTGTTGCAAGGATGCAACAATGTGATGCAAGCAACACAATATAGGGGAAAGTCCTCTAGAAGAATGCTATTCATAAGAAGGAAGATTGTGGTACACATCTGATCAGTGTCATATCAGGTCTTCCAACCCTGAAGATCTGACTTTTTCCTTATGTTAGTGGAGCCAGGATGTTGGTGGAACTCAGTATGCATATTTTGCCAAGCTACAGAGAGAGTTGTGAAGAGTTTCAGCTCTTTTTAATTATGTGTGGTATTATGAATATTATACTGAAGTCATATATGCATTTGGTTAGCTGCTCATTAATTTGGTTAAGACACTGATTTATTGACTGATCTATTATGTGCCATCAAGTCGTTTTCTACTTCTGGCCACCACAACGATAAATTAAAACAAATTTAATTACAACAAAATAGATAAAACATAAATTGCTTAAGAAATGTGCTCCTGTAAATTATTTAAATAAATAAAAATAACTATTAGTACATTTGACTAATTTAACCCTCCCACAACAATTATATTGTGCAAGTTCTAAAGAACCTCAAAATAACTAACAGCATAAGTTTCTAATATTCTGGCTACCTATGCCAAAAGTTTTGACATTAATCCAGCAATCATCTACCCTTCCTGCTATTTCATGCCATGTGGAAAATGCAACTCCTATCAAAATTCCCCTTTCCATATAAAATTTGACTTTAATAGGAAGCTATTCCCATTCGTTTTCACAAATCACCTACTAGGAATTAATAAGCAGGAAAATTCTCCAATTACCTGACTTCAGAATTCCGTACAGGGCTGGTGAATAACCAAATGTATGGAAATATAAGTTCAACTTTATATTGAAATTAGAATATTATTTCTTTGGAAGAATTGTGGATCTGTACCAAAACGTGTGAGCATGTTCCTTAACCTGGCACTACAGATGTGCTGAAGTAAAACTCCATCAGCCTGAGCCAGCACAGCTGGTGTTGTCTTTCAACATTTGTGTGGGTGCCTACACTGAAAAAAAATGCTTTAGGTTTAGCTTCAGAAATGAGTATTATTCAGTGATTGGGGGCACTGAAGCAGAGCCAATTACCTGGAAGCAAAATCGATAGGTCTATTACCAATAGGAAATTCCATACATTAATAACATGTCTTTCAGTTCCAGATTTCTCAACACTGTTTTGGCATAAGCGATTTATAATTAAGAAGAAAGCTACATATTGCTACAGAATCAAGCAAATTGATCAAAGCCAAGTACTGATTCATAAAATGTGACCTGAGACAGAGAGAAGATGAAAGCCAAGCATTCTCAAGCATATTCCCTTAACCAGAGGAGAAAAACACTGTTTTAGTTTCCTCAAGATAAAAGTGTTTGTTTGCAAAGGAAGTTTGTTTTTCTCTCTTATCATCAGGAATTCAGTGTTTTGGGAAACACGCAAGTAACTTCAGTTGTCGACAGCTAATCAGAAATGCCCAAAGCAACTTATTTCTAAACAACAGCTGTTAGTGGCAAACAATGTGCAAAGCTGCTTGTCCCCCAATAGTTGAGCACTGTGAGATAGATTAGATGGACCCAACTCAGGAGAGTGTTTCTTGTGACCTGATTGTGATAGAGAATGCTAGCTTCATACTCACATAAAGCTTTTCTTTGTTTTAAACATTGGTTTGTCAATGAATTAAAATTATGTCTGAAACAGGACGCTAGACTGTAGTTTACTCAAACTACTATACAGTGGCCTGGTTCAGATGTAACCTTAATTCATGGGCAAAATGATCGTATTATGGCTTAAAGCAGTACAGGTATCCAGCAACAACTTATACAGGACTTCTTACAACATTCATTCCTGCATAACAGAAGTTCTTCAACAATTTATATGAGTTTTGGGAAAGCATCCAAGAACAATCTAGCACTGAAGCTGTTCTAAAATAAGCTTAATAAAACTTCAGTACACTGATTTTTTTTACCCTGCAGCAGTAGTCACAGAAAATTTTGCAAAGAATCTCTTATCTTGGCTTGGCCTACAATGCAATTCTAAATCTGAAAACTACCCTACATGAAGAATGCAAGGCCTGAACATAAATGCCATTGCTCTCTGCAAAATGGACCTGTCTTTCTATAGACAATATTTTTTAAATAAATTCAGAATCCAGAGTCATCTTTTTTGTTCATATACCTAGGAAAATCTCAAAAGCAGCCCTTTGGGATACAGAATACACATTTAGCTTTCTTGCCTTTTTGGAAATATTACACAATGTTTTAATAAATAAATCAATATTTACCTAATTATATTTTGTTTATATTAAAGCTAGAGTTGAAGATATTCTCCTTTGTGTTACATTTCTCTAATAAGAACTGCTTCTTACCTCAGCTTTTTCAAGCCAGAGTAATTTTATTACCTATCCCCAAAGCAGTAAATTAATTTTTCAATGCTTTTCAAAGTTGCCTTGTCAACAACTGGCACCTATCCAAGGAATAATTTTCTAAACCGTAAGAATTGTGTGCCAAAGTGTCTCTAGTTACTAGACTATTGTGATTACTAAACCTACCTAGCACCTTCTAGTGTGCTATGCAACATTTTCTACTATCCCCAATCATCAAGGATCAGTTTCCCAAAATGTATTTATTCACTTATTTTATTAAGAGACTTTACAATCTAACCCCCAATCCAGAACAATGTCCAGCAGCAAAAAGCAAAGTTAGAAAAAAGAACAATACAAATCTCCAAGTTAATTGTTGCTATAGGCAGAGTTACCTAGAGCCACAGGGATGTTGAAACAACACAGCTTTTACAGTAGTTGCTTGTGGAAAGTCTAACAGAACTGGGCTACATCTGGAAAAAGTGTGTTCCAAAGAGTTGGGGGCTAAGATGGAAAAGATCTGCTGCCTAAACTGTTGTGGATGTATTTGTTGCAGATACTTTCCAGATGACCGAACCAGGCAGGCAAATTCATTTCTGACCATCATTGTTCAATATATCCCACTCCTAGGTCAAAAAAGGGTTCTAAAGGTAATGACCAGCACTTTGACTATTAAAAGTATTCTGTTCCAAAGAAATGTGCATGCCAAAGGATCTGTCCATTTCATGGTTAGACCAAAGGTATCAGAATGTGAAGAGTTTTCTGAAAACTTTAGATTCATAAAAAAAAAAATGAGTGCAGCTTATAAGCAGAGCCTCCCATAGAAACATCCAGGGTTAAAAGGTCCAACAGAAGGTAAATTTTCTGGTTCAGACTCTGGGAACCTCTGATTTTTTTCAACAAGACCTACACTGAAGAATCAAAATAGGTAATAAGTATATTTGTATCATAAATACAAGCAGCAGTGTATTGGTGGACAAGTTCAGTGTTAAAAACTGTGTTTTAAGTTTTCTAGTCGAGGCAACTTCTTTAATCTGTGTTTCTATCCTAGGGCTGAGTAATTGAGCTGTGCACTGAAATGACACTTAAGCCCCAGGAAAAGGAATCCTGAAGCTACAGCAGCTGCTGCAGTTCAAGTTCACCAGATGCAATAGATCTGGGGAGGCAATCAGCCTTGTTGCTCGGCCTTGCTTTTCTTTGGCTCCTCACCTCCACTCCTGCATGAAGAGCATAGAGCTCTGAGCTTTATTTAGTTGATTTTACAAACAGATACATTGCCTATACATTTATAATACCAACTCCTCCCAATTGGCTCTAGATAGATATAAATAGGCAAAAATTAAAAAAAAGAAAAAGCACCACAAAACCCATACACTGTAAATGTGTATGCATGTTTCTTATCTCAAAAATGGAAAGCAGTTTGAAGTAACGGGAATCTGAAAGGTGAATGGTGCCTATTTTCAGGGGCAACTACAAGCATTAGGCTAGAAACTAGGAGACAGTGAGTTCTAGTCTTGCCTTAGGAATGAAACCAACTGGGTGACCTTGGGCTAATCACTCTGTCTCTGCCTTAGAAACAAAAAGAAGAGGCTGACCAAGAGCAAAGTAGATGGACTCAAGTATCACAGCAATGGATGCACCATTGGAAGTCCAGAAGAACCAGGTTGTGGTTCCTTCTGGAGAAAGTCAATATTGACTTAATAGCACATAATCATAATCAAGTACGTTTAAGTCTATACATTTACATATAGATTACGTGTATATATGGGTAGGTGGTAAATTTTTAGGGCTACGTTTGAGTGAAGCTTGTACTTTTTTTATAATGCTTAAGTAGCCATTGTACAACTACTTCAGCACTTATTTAGAATCAGCAATCTATGAGTAACTTAGTTTTTTCATGTTTTGAATACTAAGAAACAGCCTTCATTCATGAATAAAAAAAGTGTTATGAACAAGCAACCCATGGCTACCATTAATTTCAGTCAAGTATTTACACAAAGTTCACATTATCTCCAGATATCAGATATTTTCTGTTATCTAGTCCAACAGTAGCTACAATGTACAATGAATGATTAATAAAGGATGTCACCAACTATTCTATCCTTGTCTTTCTTTACCATATTTCAAATAAGTTGGCTTTATATACACCAAGCTATTATTTAAATATGGCTTACTTAAATCACTACCAGGTCAACAATACAACTAACCATGGTAAGTGTATAATTCAAAATTAATCACCGTTAGATGGGTTTTATAATAAAACAACCAAGTAAATAGTATACAAATCAGACAATGCTACCACTAAAGGAAACAATATTCTCTAAGTTATAGTGGCATTGAAAAAAGGCAACTTATGATCAGTTCTCACACTTACGATCATTGTAGCAGACTTATCAAAATTCAGACACTTGGCAACTGGCATGTAGTTACAATGGTTGTAGCATTCTGAGATCATGTGATCAATATTTGCAATCTTCTCAGCCAGCTTCAGACAAGCAAAGTCAATAGGGGAAACTGCATTTGCTTAACAACCACATGATTCACTTAACAACTGCAGTAATTTGCTTAACTATGGCAAAAAGGTCATAAAATTAGGTGTGAGTCACTCAACCACCTTGCTTAGCAACAGAAATTCTGGTCTTAACTGTGGTTGTAAATCAAGGACCATCACTATACCTTAATACCTATTAGAAATATAAACCAAGACTTTTTACAATGTCTCATAACAGAATGAAGTCTAAGCATCTTGCCATTTGCTAAAATCCTGTTATCCTCTAAAACATTGCTACCGAAATCATCAGTCCAATTGCTGACCTAGAAATAAAAGCCACCTGTAGTTCATGACATTCTGTTCTCACCATGAGCCAATGTTTCAAGCTTTCTGAGAATCAACAGAAAGAAGCAATGGCTGGGTTTATATAGCATGCTGAGCCATAGTATGTTTAATATGATTAAATGAATAAACTATAGTTGGCTGTGTTAACATCATATGTTGATAAAATCAAACAAATCACATCTTGACATAGCGTGTGTATAAACTAAGTCAGTGTTTGTTCCAGACACAAATCATTTAGGGGGGTGAGAGTAATTATTCCTTAGTCTTGATAAAGAGAAGATACAGAATATATAATCTCCATTAAATCTGCATTAATCCAAGAGTCAATAGAAAAAACAGTATTTCTGATTACAGGAGCTATATGTGTGTATGTGTATGTATGTATGTGTGTGTGTGTGAGAGAGATGTTTGTGATATAAACTCATATAAAATCATTTTCTCAACATATAAAACATGTTCTCATTTCAGATTCACCTGTTTAGCAATCAATACCCAAATATTTGCCTTCTCCAGTATGAAATATTAAGATTTATTTATACAAATGATTAGAGATTAAAGTATCAGGTGAGTCAGTCACTTTTCAAGTTCCAAATGAATGAAAAATGAGTATTTGCCCTCAAATACAAGTAGTCAAAAACTAGATAGGATTTTACTGGCCAGTTGTTAGATAATGTACATTGAACCATCAAAGATTTCTTATTCTGAATTATGTGTCTGGCACAAACAACCAGATCCACACATGTGTGTTCAAGCTAATTACTCTATTGTATTATGCCTATAATACAAGAATCTTCTCAGACTATTTGCCTTCTCTTGGGAACATATACATAAGGTTCCATGGAGCTTAGGGATGGATCTCTCGTAGCTGTGCAATGATTCATGGCTAATCTCCCTGCTTGAATCCTCATCCCTGCCTGGCTGGGCATTTTCCAACACTATGTAACAGAATCATTTTATTTTGCTAATTACACAGTTGCATTGAAATAAAAGGAAACACAGGAAAAGATTGGGAATGGATTTTTATATCAAAGATACATAGGTGCAGTTCTTGTTTTGAAATAAACCATGAAATCAGATTATCTTGTTTCTTTATAGTGAATGTATGAATGTATATACACTATCTTCTTCTAGCTTTCTTATGCTAGTGACTCTTATGGGGGGGGAGCAAAGCTGAGCATCTTTTTGTGATGTACCACAAAACACAATTTAGAATGCCATTTTCAAAACCTTGTACATCTTGTGTTTGTGTAGCATAAATCTACAGAAATGCACATATCTATCTATGAATGAACAAGCAAAAGAATGGAAAGACGATGAAATGGGAAATAGTCTAATTGGGGAAGACAGATTTCACATAAGATAATAGATAACAGATAACATTTGTCTAACAGTTGATGCAACAGAAAACATGGTGACATAAAGTACAGCTCAGCAAAACTGTGTTGTTGTTGTTAGATATGACAAGTCAACTTTTCCTGATTCCAAAGTTATTTTCTTTATTTTTCTTCGGGAATGAACTAGCTTTAAATGCTTGACTCAAACCATCCTAGACTAATGTGGAAATCAGACTGTGCATACATCAATATACATTCATATACATAGTGTGAATAGTGCTTCAACAAGAAAAGCATAGCCTCTGACCTCAAGAGCTTACAACATGGACTTTGATCCAAGAGGAGATTTAGGAGACTATATGAGATGAATGTAAGGATAAGAAGGAAAAGATGGACATTAATTTATTACAGAATATGGGGTTAAAACAACTTTTTGAAAATAAAAGTACAACCCTCATCCTTCAAAGATTAAATTGGTGTAATCTTAGAAAGGGTAAAATATAAATGCATTTACTGTATAACCACTGCAGAAATGATCCAAAATCACTTCTTTATAACCTTTTCTTGTTTTATTTTCTTTCTTATTCACTATCTTTATTTTCTTTCTTTCTTTTCTAATATTGCCATTGTTTTTTATCTTGTTAAAAGTTTCTTCAATAAAAATTAAATTTTAACAGTTTAAATTGGGAAATCTCATATCACCAAATCTAGGCTAGATCATTATTCTATTATAACATTGCACATTTGCTTATACATAAATAGCTACTCAGAGGAAGCCGGAGAAGCCTTTTAGTTGGGAGTAGAGGGGCAGGATTGTTTAGTCTTCCAAATGTGGTTGCAGCAAAAGAAAAGGCTCTGCAAGTGCCCTTTTGGATTCAAGGAAAACTCCCTTCAGCAACTGTGGGTTTCCCTTAACCACAACAACTACTTTGGTTAGACAATTCTTCTCCTGACCTTGACAGGACAGGAATAGATCAAACTTCACCTCCCCACTTCCAAACTACAAAACATTCAGTTTTACATGCCCATGCAAAAGCTTTCATTATCACTGAAATATCTCATGGTGTTGTTGTTTTTTTATTTTCCCAAGTGACAGCCAGGCAAGTATTTCTGGCTTTATAGATGCTGACTTTATTTAAAAATATATGTAATATAAAGTAAAAGGATTGTTTTTTAAACCAAACTAGAGTTAATAAATATATTCAGCATAAGGGCTGCAGTTGCAATTTCCTTTTCGTTGTAAAGTCAAGTTGGCAATTTAATTGGATTGAATGGTAAATATGAGACTGCATTTATTCAGACTGGATTTTTAGAAAGCTAAATTGGCAAACAGTTTGTATGGGGAGGAGGGTAGTTTATGTTTTGCATATCTGAAATATGAATATGAATAAAATGGGATATAATGCATATGAAATATAGCAGAGCAATGAATAAAAATGGGAAAGATAAAACATTATGGAATTTTACTAGTGCAGCATCCCCCAACCTTTTTCGTACCATGGAAGACAATTTTTCCACTGACTGGGGGGGGGGGGCGTATGAGTTCAGTTTCGCTCATTTTTTTCTGCTCAACTCTAGATGTACAGCCCAGTTCATAACAGGCCACAGCACCGGTCTGTGACCCGGAGATTGGGGATCCCTGTACTAGTGAAAAGAACACATTCGCTTTTAAGCATGCACAGAAAGGGACTTGGATTTCTTCCTCCTAAGATTCGTCTATGGATATTCTCAATTTTCCAGGTCGTGGTTGTCCCAAAGGTGCTTTTTCCAAAAGCCAACTGGACTTTCTTGTTTTTTTTTTCTTTGTAAATGTTTCATTTCTTATCCAAGAAGCTTCTTCAGTTCTTCAGAATCAAAGAAATCAAAGGGGGGGGGGGGGAAGTCCAGTTGCCTTTTGGAAAAAAGCACCTTTGGGTCCTAAGATTATTAGCAAATTATTAAGTAATGGGCATAGACTAGATGATCTTCAAGATTCCTTCCAATTCTTATATTTCATAATTCTAATTCAAAGATAAATAACCAGAAGTACTAGGCCTATATAGCACCCCCCTTGTGTGCAGCTGCAGAAAGCCCTCACCAAATTGTTCAACTTTTAAGGAGATACCAAGAGGAAAAAAATTAAGCAATGAAGAATAATCATATTACATTTGAGTCTTTACTGAGTAACATTTGATTATATACTGTCCAGAGTCACATTGTTAAGGTTGGGTAGCCATATACATTTCTTAAATTAACAAATGACATTATCTGTTTAATTCATTTCAATTTAATGTACATTATTTTTTAAAAAAATATTTTTCTTGCTCAGTCTTTATCTTGCTCCTTTGCTCCCAAACACACTTTGTGGAAAATTCACTTGGATGCCATTTAAAGGCCAACTCCTCAATTCAAGAAATTAATTTTGGAAAGGTAATAAAAAATTCAAGAATTTATTTTCAGCAATAGCCACTTTGCCACTGAGAAGGGCGAAATTAGGGAGTTTTCTATTATCAAATATTGGGGGGGGAGGGGTGTCAAGTTTTTTGGCTCATAACTCTCTTCTAAATTTCAATACTAGAAAAAAATATTTTAAAAAAATAGCTCCAAGAAACTGTAGAATATAAGAAGTAGAATGGGAATACAATTAATGAATGAAAAACATTAATTACCCCATCTAGACTAGATAGGGAATGATCAACAACATTTTTGTGAATAAATTAAAGCATGAGAAGCCTTTAAAATTAAAAAAAATTAGACTTAGCTGAAGCTATTTGAATATATGTATCTACAGTAAGTAATAACTGATATATACATTTAGGCAAGCATCAGGTAACACTTTTCTCAGCATATGCCTGTGTGTTTTTTTAAAAAATAAAAGACTAGCAGCCTATTACTCAAGTTACTCAGATATTTTTCGTGACAAGAAAACTGGAAGAAAATGCAGTAGAGAGATAAGAGAGTTGTAGTTCAATTCTTCAAGAGGAGATAAGTTGGTCTGCCAAATCTGAAGTAAATTGTGTTACCACAACTTAGGGTTTAGTTTGACATTAAAGCTTTACAGAGCAATATTATTCCCCAGGGATATCTGCTGAGGGTACGAGGGTGAGAAAAGGTGTTAAAATCTGCAAGATGTGGATGCTGCATTACAATCATGGCCTTGGGCAGGACCTTGATCGAAATGCCACACCCATCATCTTGCAGATAGTTATCTCTCTGCTAATGCTTCTGTTAACCCCTGTCCCCTGTTCTTTCTATCCCAGGTTCTGCCAATCTTTGTTCTTAGGATCTCCTGAGTCTTCTGGATGGAAATTCAGGAAGTTTCTATCCCAATACATCTGAAAAATGGCAGGTTGGCGTAGGCTGCTTCGATACTCTCTATTCTTCTTCTTTTATTCTGGAAGCATAAAGATTTTCACAAACATGACACTCTCCAGGTATGTTAGGACTGCCAAGTTCCTGTATTCCTAGCCAGCCTGGCCTCTAGTAGCCCCAGCTTCTGGAGCACTGGGTTGGGGACAGACTAATTTAAGGCCAAATCTGTATAGCAGAGTTGAGATTTGGTCGGTGGTCTTTCCTTTTCATGGCCTGCATTCTTCTCAAAGCATGAATGTTACTATCATTTGTGCTAAATTATACTCTAAACATGGTTTACAAGTTCCACTGAGTTCACAGAACAGGATAACTCATATCTAAAACTGTCTGTTCCAGCAATGAAAAAGTATATAGAACTTCCAAAGGAAATTCAGTTATTTTGGCTGCCCTCTTTTTGTGTTCATTAGTACCGCAAACAACCTTACTTCTGAAACCATTAAACTCTGATGTGCTTTATGACTATATTGGTTGGAAAGCATCTCCTGTTGGCAAAAATCAGATTTTATATTAAGTAGCCTAAGTAAGAAAGAATAGTTCATGCCTAAGTAAGCCCGTGAGATTATTGATAAAGATAGGACAGTTTTGCCCAATATCGACAGTCATTTATTCATTTCACTTATTTTATACTGTCTGGTCCAGAGATTTCAGTGCAAAATATTTTTGGCTAACACATTTCAACTCTTTGAAAAAGAAAAGTTACCATCATCCAGTAAGTTTATACATGACACGAGCCAGTATCCTTCCTGCCCATAGTAGATCATCATAGCTTTTGCTTTGCAAGTTATTTATTAAAGTGCAAAATCATTTGTTAAATTGTTTCTGCTAATAGCTTGTCTGCAATTACTAGTGAGCCTGAAGGGCACGAAGGGCTGATGGAGAAATCATCAGCAGTTAGAACCAATGCACAGCAGTAAGCGCATAGAAATTCACCCTTCATGTTTTGCAAAATGAGATGTTAGGGAGGGGGAAAAGACTTCTATCTGTCATATTTTAGATTAGGAATAGGCAACTAGTTCTCTCCAGATGATTTTCATTAGCCCCAATTACCATGGTTAGGCTGTTTAAGTGTGTGTATGTCTGTGTATGTGTGTACGCCTTCAAATCAGTTTTTGACTTTCTGGACAAGTCCCTGCAGTTTTCTAGGCAAGGCTTTTCTGAAGTGGCCTGCCATTTCCTTCTTCGTAGGACAGAGAAAGAACGACTGACACAGAGTTGCCCAGCAGGCTTTAGGGCAAATGCGGGACTAGAAGTCAGCCTCCTGGCTTCTAACCTGACATCTTAACCTTTACATTAAGCTGAGCTCTCATACATACATACATAAAAAAAAACACCTCCATTTTTACGACCCTGTAAATTCGGGGTAAAATCAGAGCAAATGGATGGAGCTGAGCGTTTACCGGCCAGATGCCCTTCCTGACTCCATGTGGAGTTCACAGCAGATATTTTTTCTTTGCGCCCTAGGAGAGAGAAACATCTGCTGCTACTAGGATTGAACTCTCAATCTTCTAAGTGAGGCAAGCGTCTTCCCCACTAGGCCAATAGGCCGCTCTTTTCACACACACATACATATATAGCGAGGGGGAGATAAAATTGCAAGATAAAAATAGAGATGAAGCATATATTTCAGTGACTTGCAGTGGTAAGTGTAAAACACTCTCACTTCACTAAATAGAGTTTCACAATGAAGTAATTAACTTTTTTATATAATTAACTTCTCACATTGTCTATAATCAAAAGAGACTCATACTTTAAAACTTAATATACATCATTTTTATATATGAAAAAAAAGATTAAAAAATGGGCAAATCTATTGGGCTACTTAAAAATGCAAATGTAGTCTAAAGATCATATCATGTTCTTTGAGATTGTTCAAAGATCTACCAAAAAAAAAAAAAGAAGAAGTCTCCAGGCACTTACTTTCTGACACATTTCAGAATTTACAATATCTGAGAGAAATTCTTGATCCTTAACTCATAGTTCAAAGCCTTGGATAGTTGCTCCTGCATTTGTTTTGACCATCAGATACTAAGACTCTGATCAGATGACATTGCTTTGACAGGTCTCTGATGAGAAGCCAGGAACATTAAAGAAAGCACAATGGGGCAAAGCCAAGATATTTTGAATTATTCTCATAAAGATACGTTCCTTAGATGACTTCTCAGGGGAAAAGGAATTCAGACATTGCATGCCATTAGATTAAAATTGGACTTAATATGCTTTCTGCTATACATTTAGTTTATTAAGTAACTTCTTGTGAAAGCTCTAACTTTCTAGTAAATCTGATGTGCATATAAGGAGCCATAAAGGCATTTAAGGTATTTCTGGAAAAAATAACATCTCATAGAGCCATAAAGCGGAGTCAACTGACAGCAGTAAAGAAAATCAGGTCACTCATCAAAAACCATTAACAGACCCAAAATTGCTTCTAAGTGAAAATGGGATTCAATCAAGTTATGATGGCACAAAGTGGGTTTACAGGCAGACATTGGGTTTCAGTTTCTGACGAAGCACAAAGAATCATTCAGCAATGCTTTTATTTGCTGGAATACAGCCAAGGAAACTGATCACAATATAGCAGTACAATTATCATGCAGATATAAAGTACAGAAGCAACATGATCAGTACCAGACCCAAGTACAAACATAAACATCCTGTATCACTAAGATTCAATAAAGCAGAGTATGAAACAGTTCTGTTGTTGGCAAATATTAAATAAAGATATAGGACTATTTCTTTTATATGTGGAACAACCATTCATATATTGCAGAGAATAGATCAGAGAAAGAAATATAACTGGTACCATAGGCAAAGAATCCATGGTACCAAAGAATCCAATGAAAAACCAGTTTTCTAATAAAGAAACCTTGTTAAAAATAGCCAGCTGCATCAAGAACCTGAAGAGGGGGAAACTGGTCATCATATAGACTGATTTCAGCAACAGCCTCTATATATGGCTAATTATCTGTCTTTTTTTAACACTCTCATTCACAACACGAGTGTCTTTCTTTAATGCCAATCAAATGCAACATTTACTTCTCACAAAAGATGTCATAAGGTAGGAAGGGACCTTAAGATCATTCAATCCCTCCCCATGTTGAAAGAGAGCCTTTGTGCAGAATCTCATTAACCCATCTCAACAACCGTTTTAAATATTTTATCAAGCTGCTACAAAACAGAGCATCAGGCCGAGAAGATATTCCTTTGTTCCTATAACTCCGATGAACTTATGAATATTGGCACTTACATAATCAAAAGGGTGTTGCCTATATCTGAGGAAGAGATGGCGTGGGAGAATCTCAAAGTTTGAAGATTTGTAGGGAAAAGGTCTGTGAGGAAAAAATAACCTGCAGGCATGGGGAAGGACAGAAAAAAAATATCCCATTAGGGCAGAGCACGTTTCTGAAGGATATAAACCCTGTAAGGAGGGATGAAATAGAGATCCTGGATATCTAAACAAGGAATGTTCCATATACATTATGTGGTAGATTTAACTTCCATTTGTTTAGTTTGTGCAGGGCAAAGTTCATATTCTTTTTATTATCCCAGATATTCAGAATAGATTTTAAAAATCCAAGTGTATGGATTGGCCATTTATTTCACAATAAATTAAAATTGTTGTATGGTAAAATTCTTCTGACAATTTAATAGGATGACATTGATGATTATTACTTACCTTCTGCATTGAAGAAATAATCTCAAGGTAGCTAGGATTTCTAAAGAGGGTGATGGGAATTTCAAAACAGAGTAAAGTAACATAAACATAGTAAACAAATAAAAATAAAAATACCAGGAATGGTTCATATGTGGACTCTGGCTTCAGAAGAATACAGGATGCACATGCAACATAGAATTACAGAAGATAAAAGTCTTAATCATAACTGGGACTTACCACCTCAGGTCTCTTAGGAAATAACCACAGCATTCAGATGCTTCTAAATCCAACACTGCGCACCTAAAAACTTGGACAGAGGGAACAATTGTTAAGCAACTTTTCTTACTATATGTTCAGGTCACTAACAAACTAAAGCATTCAGATTAATAAAATCCTAAACTAAAAGCCATTCAGGCATTATTTCTGAAATACTGAAAAGGAGGAAGGATTTGTGCTTTCATATTTTCATCCTGCTAATCTGTGAAGAAGGTTGGAGCATGGGAGAATTCAGATGCTGTATGTGTCAGAGATGGGGAACCTATGGTTCTACAGATGTTATTGGACCATTGCTTTTTGTATGCCCATCCTTAGCCATGACGGTTGATGCTCCTGAGTGCTGACCATCAGGAATACCCAGCCAAACACAAATTTCTTGATCCTGCTTTAAATCAGTGCATAATATCCATTCTTTGATGAGCATCACTATAAAGCGCTAACGGTTCCCCTGTCCAGTCATGACCAACTCAAGGGGGAGGTGCTCATCTCCAATTCTCAGCTGAGTGAGCCTGTGTTGTCTGAGAGATGCTTCTGTCATCATGTCACCAGCATTAAAGTATGGAATGCAGTAACCTTTCCTGCCTCAGCAGTACCTATTTATCTACTCGCATTTGCATGCTTTCTGACTGCTAAGTTGGCAGAAGCTAGGGTAAGTAACAGGAGCTCACCCTGTCACGTGGCGCTCGTGTCTCAAACCCGGGCTATCAGCTTCCAGCTGACAAGCCCAGCATCTTAACTGTTGAGCCATCTATCCCTATGGAAGATGCTAAATCACTCCACATGCACTTTGAGCTGCCAACCAAATAAAAATGTTCCTTCAAGGTACCATAAGTGATTGCAATAAACATTAAAATTCAGCACCCTGTATGAATTATATTAATCAAAGATTCTATTTTTGTTCAGACCATTCCTTTATCTTGCTTTTGTAAAATCTATTCCAGTTTTGCTACTTGAAAAAGCATGTGAATCGCCAACACCAATGAATAATACAAAAATGTTAGTGCCAAAGATGTCTCTGTACTGCTACTCTTTTTTCTGACTTTCTTGTTTAATGAAAGGAAATAACAGTAGGGAATTGGAAGCACGGAAAAAGAAATGAATGACCCTTTCCTTATCTACAATTATTCTGTTTAGATTTCTCTCACAATTATTTGCCTATGGTGGATTCAAAAAGGAAAAGTTTGGAATACTGCAAGCTGCTGTCTTGGTATCTTTAGAGAGAGCACCAGTTATTGCTAAAGTGTCACCAGGTCCATGTCAGCTCTTAATGATTACATAGATCAGATTTTCTCCAGAAATAGAGAGAATACAAGCAAAAATTAGGAGCTGCCTTCCTCATTCTGCTCTCCAAGCATCTGACTCCCCAAACAGCTTCTTTCCATTGCTGTTGCATTTAAAGGTCACCAAAGGTTGATGTTGAATTTTGCATCTTTGAGTAAATGGGTTTATTTGAGAGGACATCTTCCAGCTTCCAAAACTTCAGCAGGCAATCGTCTCTCCATCACCGTGTACCTATCTTTATAACCATTAGAGTTGGAAATTGTTGCTTTAAAAGAATAAAAACAAAAACCAACAGTTTCCCAAGCAGCTAAATTCTTCACCAAAAAACAGATAAGGGGATTATAAAGCTTTCTGTTTAAGTTCTAGCTAACATCTGAAAAGGCTTAAAGTATATTTTCACAAGTGGTACATGGAGCCAAAGCCTATGTATATGTGACCAGAAGTTACATTACTTTCAGAGGGAGTTATTCATAAATTGCCATGCATAGGACAATATTTGGAAGTAAAATACTGCAATCCTATGACATTTCCTTGAAAACAACGCCAACAAATTCAGTTAGGACAGTTCCAGAGCAAATGTGCAAATATATTTGTAATTTCCAATTGGGTTAATGCATCATGTTAAGCTACTTTTCCTCAACTTGATATTCTCTTAATCAGTGTTTCTAATCAATTCCCAGAATTCCCAAGCCAGCCACTTATCTTAAAGTTGCCAAGTTTGAGAAACACTGCTCTAGATACATTGAATTGCAACTCTCAAAATGTCAAGTCATCTGTTAATTCTTGGAGTTGTAATTCCAATACATCTGGGGAGTACCAAATGGGAAAAGCTATATTAAGCCATAAATTCAATTAATCAGTGTTTATTGAATAAGCTACAATTACTGGATACATACACCATACTAAGCCATAAACCATTCTCAACAGATATCAGTGGCTGGGTTTATATAATCTACAAAATCATATTATAGCCTTGTGTAGGAACTCAATCTGAATTTGAAATAGATTTCTAATAAATATGGATGTGAAAGAATGATTTAAGTCAAATCTGATCTAACAACAAGAACGCACACATACATTTTATTGATTTTATTATTGCCAATAAATTCAGTGGTGCTTATCAAAACAGTATGAAGAGGCAAAGGAAGCTATAAACCTGTATTGAATGGCATCATGTAAAAATATGAGATTACTATGTGTGGAATGTTTAGCTCTTTAATTCAGTTGGATTTTTTTTTTTAAAGGAATCGTTTGGACAAAGCAAGCAGTACTAATCCAAATAAGACACAACCCACAACTCTAAAATTCTGCACTTTTAGTATGATTTCACTTTTGTATGCAACAATGAGCAGATGCACATAAGTCTTAAACACCTGAAGCAACTAAGTATGCAAATATATTTTTCATTGGTTTATTCTTGAAAAATGTCATAGTTGCAGGCTGGTAGTTGCTCTTTCAAATGATATTTAGTTTTGGAAACTGTTTCATGAATGATAGTGCCTAGTTGCAGTTGAACCTGAGCTAAATTCAAAATAAAATTGAAAGGCACAAAACAGGAAGTTCAGCAAGTAAGCAATCTAAGCTTTTGCTGTGACTTTTGGATAATGGAAACTATGCAAAGCAATATAATACCAAAAATAGGTATGAAGGAAAGAAACTGCTCTCATATACTAAATTAATGCAACATAATTAACATATAGCTTTAGCCTACTTGATGTAGAAGAACTGAACTAGATACAGTCGCAAAAAAAACCTCTTTGGGTTATCACCAAATTCTCTGCACTATCACAATAAGGCATATCACCCAGCCAAAGTGAATGATTTTTAGTTGACTAAACCTAGAGTGACGACAATAGTTTCACTAAATACCTCTCACCTGCTGTAAATATGCAGCTGATATTAACTAACTGAATTATTGCTCTGTAGAGAAATTTAAATCAATCAATTTCACATTCAAAAGTGGAAGTTACACTGAACATTATGAGATTAATGCAGATTACGGAGATTGAGATTAAAAAATATATTCTATCATGAGCCTCAGTGGCAGTACTTTTGCTCTTTGTACTGACCTTTAAAAATAGATGGTAATATAAAATTTGGGACAGGAGCAAACATATGCTCTATGCCAGGGGTCTTCAAACTTGGCCCTTTTAGGACTTGTGGACTTCAACTCCCAGCATGCCTGGCTGAGGGATTCTGGGAGTTGAAGTCCACAAGTCGTAAAAGGGCCAAGTTTGAAGACCCCTGCTCTATGCTTTTCAGAGCCAATTGGAAATGAGTTTAACCATGATTTGAACAGCCCTAATTTTTTGCTTGATTCACAGATAATGTTAATCCATAATGGGTAAAGTTATATATGTTAAACCAAAAGAAAATAAACTAAGTTGTAGAAACTATTATGCACAAAACAGTTCAATTACTATAGTAGAGTCAGAATTTATCTTGACCATGCTTACATTATGCATTTACATTAACCACAATGCTGCTTCTAAAAGAGCCTATATTGGCCTAGATACAAACAGAACTCTTGAATAATCAGCTATGATCATTCAATTTCCCACGTTATATCTTTCACCTTACTCTCCCTACTATCACTTTCCATTTGGTGGAGAAAGTAATTATTTCTCAGCAGTTACAAATAAATTGAACATGTTATCACACACGTTACTTCTCATTTTATTTTAAAAAGCAGTAGCATTATATGAAGCCAGCAGATCATCCCAAATTCTTAAATGTTAAATTTTTAAAGAACCATTTGAAACAGTCTTTGTACATTTAAAATTAAATGGGAGGGGGTAATTACAAATTTCAATTTACCTTCCTTTTCCATTTCTCCAGCCTACCTCATCTATTACAAGTGGTCTTCCCAGCCTATCCTTTACACCAGAATTTTCCAACCTCTGCAGTTTTAAGATATATGGCCAGCATGGGGAATTCTGGGAGTTGAAGTCCATATATCTTAAAGTTGATAAGGTTGAGAAACACTGTTTTAAACAAATGGATACTAGTCCCTTTGGCTTGTTAAGGGGCGAGGGGGACAGGAAAACACTGTCAGCCTAACAAACCTCCACACTATCTGATTTCCATCCTGTCATTAAGAGGAGGCAGTGGCTACGTGGAATACAGATAGCAGAAGAGTGTCAGGAAATAACTGATATATATTCAGCCAGAGGCAGCAGAAAAACAGAAGTGAGTAATAATATATGTGATAGGAGCAGAATTACGCACATGAGGGTGCATTTACACTTTACTTTCCCACATCTTTAAGAGGTAGGCCATCCATTGCATGGTGACTCCTGCAAGCTGCCAGGGAAAAATGTATATATGGAAAAGCAAAAAGTTGATGCAGGCTTGCATAAAATGATCTGGGAACATTGTAGTGATTATG
Organism: Azemiops feae; assembly: GCA_023970755.1. NCBI lineage: Eukaryota > Metazoa > Chordata > Lepidosauria > Squamata > Viperidae > Azemiops > Azemiops feae. The sequence goes on from JALGBA010000036.1 coordinate 3,091,261, forward strand.
CATCTCTGTTCAAGGCAAAGCTCGTTTCAGATATAGGTTTCTCTTTAATTTCTGAAACAACGAAGCGACTCCTTTGCACTTTGGTTGTCAGAACTTGCATTATTTCTCCTCCTTCAAGCTGGGCTTCGTTTAAACCAGCTTTAAATCCGAGCCCTATTGAACAAGCTAACTCCCTAACGTCCGAAGCCAAAAATAAAAGGCAAAGATAGCTCTAACCCAGTTCATTGTAGCCCTCCTCTCCTCCTCCTCCTCGCTTGACAGTGGTCGGAGAAAGGAGTGGTCGGACATCTTTCCCTCCGTCCACTTCTTCACGAACACCTGAACGGTCCTCAAATTAACACAATCACGCCCATATTTTCTGGGTAACTTAGCTGAGGGGGGGGAAAACTCTGCACCCCAATGTTTCTTTATCCGCCTTTGCTTAAACTTCATGAATAAAGATTGGAAGGGTTTTTTATTATTATTTTCATTCTGTGGAGGGACAGCAGCAAGCACACATAAGAGAACATGTATACACAGAAGGTAAAATATACGGGAGGTGATGTCGAATTTGTTCTAAATCTTCCACTCAGTAAAAAACCAGGAAAGTCTGCAGCTCACCCACTTGTCTAATTCCCTTTCCCCGCCCGTCCTTCCAACCTCTCAGCTCCCTCGAGATTTCCGCCCTGGCGACGCAGCGCACCTCCAAACGCCGCCGCGGGCTTCGATGGAAGAGACTCCCGCACGCGCCACCGGCTCCATTCGCCTCCCCGGGACCAGGCGCAGAGCCCGGGCACTCTCGCCCAAAGCAACTCACCGGGACCGCCGAAGAACCAGCAGCTCCCGCAGCGCAGCAACCGCCCAGCGTCGGAGCTAAGCGAACGCTGTCAGGACTGGCTATTCCCCGTTCCGGGACCAGCGCCGACTGACGGCGGGCAGCTGCCCACTATCGCTACCAACCTCATCCGTTTCCTCGGGAGCCTCGAGAAGCGGCTAACCCGGCGCTAAAGCTCGGATGAAGTGAAGGGGCGGAGCTGTCGGCGCGAAGCAGCCAGCCTGGGAATCTGCGCCACGCCCACCTCCTCCTCCGAGGCGGGGCTTTGTGAGTGAGGAAGGGAGCGGGGCGCGGAGGTCAGGAAAGGTAAAAGGGGGACGCTGCCTCTCAACGGAGAAGAGCGGTGGGAGGATAAGCGCCTCGCGGGCCGATGTGGGCAGACTCGGGCTGTGATATATATAGAGAAAATGCCTCGGAGTTAAAGGCAGCCGACCGATGTGCTGGCAAAAACCAGTTCGATGGTGACTCTTCCAGAAGCAAACACATGTCAATGTATCTATTTCTGAAATTTGCATCCTGCCTTTTGTTAGGGAATTGAAGGCACGTTACTCCGTGTTTTTTTTCCCATAGCAACCATCCTGCGACGTAAATTGGGCCAAGAGAAAGTGATGACTCGAAGTCCCCCAATGGATTTCCAGGGCTAAGGATGGAACTCGGTCTGGATCGTGTTGGTGCCACTCCAACGCTGCAGCCACGATTCCAACTTTTGGGTCTGCTTAATGTGGCTTGTTGAATGATTTACAACTGCCGTAGTGAAACATCAAGCATGGCTTATAATGCACAATACCAACTGGTTTCATAGAATGCAAAAGCTATAAACCAAACAAGGCGTCCTATGGTTAGGACAAAATATAAACTCAATCATAGCTTGGTGATTTTTTTGCAGATGTTTCATTACAAACTAGGTAACAACATCAGGACATTGATAATGAAATGTCTGCAAGAAAATTACCAAACTCAGAGGGCATCAAGGCTTCCACAGTTCAGCCCTGAGCTACAGATAACTCTAGTCTATAGAAAAACTCACTCATAGCTTGCACCCTCCAGCCTATATTTCTGACTCAAATAATTGTATAAGTGATATGGAGTGGGGAGGAGGGAAATAAATATATCTTTCAAAAAGTAGCTCATGTATTCTTCCCACGCACCTTTTCGTAGGTATCTGCAGTAGACCACAAGGATGACATATGCATCAAGAGATCAGGCAAATGGCATAATTATGCACTTGTGTCATGCCATCTGTGTTAAATGTATAAATTGCCTCATGATTCATATTGTTTGCCCCTTACAGACATTTGTGTCCTTTTTCAAGTTTCTTGAAGAAAAGTCAGTTTCTATGCGCATCATAGACAGTGTTCACATGACATGGGTATCCATGGTTATCTAAACTCTAGTTTAATGAGTTTATATGGTACACTAAAGTATACTTATCTACAAACTGGTTTATGTGTTACCTGCTAGGCTAAAATGTGACTGTCTTAACATTTAGCTAATATAGCAGGCAAACATAATTTCTACATAAAAAATTGAGTTCCAAAAAGGAAAGAGAACTTTGTTGCCTTGATCATCATACTGAGAAAGAAACTCATCATGACACAAGATCACTCTAATAAAGTAAACTGGATCAAAGCAGAGAACATATAAGGCCCTTTAATAGTTTTTTTCTTCCTGCAGTGGTCTGTATTATGTTTCAGTATTATTTTGCAAACCTACAAACTTCTAAGGTTTTGGAAGTCACTGAATCCAATTTGCTCATTCTGTTTGAAAGATGGGAAGCTGGTGGGATTTTTAATAACATAAATCATAGCAGTAATATTGTTCTGAATCTCATTCAGTGTTATGAAACAGTGAAAATTTCAGAAGGCAATAGGTCTTACTGTTCACATTTTTAAACAATCTTTACTACTAAATTGTAGTAAAAACAACATTGTCAACAAAAAGTTAAGGGCTAAACTACATGCTCTTGAGAACTTGTAACTGCTTTCACTAAATGTTTAAATTATTTACAGGAAGGATATTCAAGTTATCATTTATCTTAGAACTGTAGCTCTATGCTTACTATAATAATTCTGGCAATTGTGTAAAACGTACATTGTTCATACGTACAAGATAACTAAATAACTTTATTTTGAAAATATCTATCTATGGAAAATATCTATTAACTATGGAAACTAAATGTTGGTGATCAGGTAGGGGAAGTTTATTGAAACAAATGCATCTATATAATCTTCCTGAAAACTGAAAAAAAGCAGCAAAATCAGCCTTTCTTCTGCATAGAATATTTGATAATCAGACTTTATTTGCCCTTAAATGCATTTGTGTTAGTGACCAGGAAGAACTAACTGTTGGTTGTAGGCAAGATTAAGACTACATTCACCCTATATATTACACTGTTGTTAATGGAAACATAGCTTGCTAAATTAACCCACTTGCCTGATTTTGTGCAACACAATGAACCATATACTAACTACATTTGTTACATTTTGCAAAACTCACTGAGGCACAACACAATCAGTAAAAATCAAGTTGCTGGTTCATTAACACTATTTCATACTTCTAGTTTGTTGAACAATTTCATTGCCTTTACATGAATTAATGACTCAAAGAAGCAACATAGTCATTTTGAGACACTGATTAATCAAAAGCAAAAGGCCTTTGCTGAAAAGTACTCTGTTTTAACCAGGAGACTCTGTTGCCACTGTTTTAATCAAAGCCTGTACATGCTGTGAAAAGCCATATCACTTCTACCTGTAATGCCTTTGAGATTTCATTAACATAATTAGGGGTCATAGCTTTAAGCACAATTGATAAATATATGGATTAAAGCAGCAGCACTATTGTTCAAGTCCACTAGTTGTTTATTGCTTATTAGATTCCTTAAACTGAATATCTAGACATATTGTAAATGCTCTGGGACCTTTATTAGATTAGCAGAAATATGTATATGTCTGTGTGTCTGTACATACATACATACATACATGTTTCTTAAAAAATTTACAGATAGAAGAATATTCTCCTTATCTCAGAGACAACATAAATAGGTCTTAGCCAGTTTGGTAGTTCTTTTTTCCATTCTGGCCTGCTGCTAATAATTCTTTTTTTTTCCCCTCAAAAAAGAATAACTGGGTTTAACATGGGCTAAATTAACAATTCTTCTTCTTCTTCTTGTGCCATATCCGTTATCGGACGTTGGCGATCATGTTGGCGATCCTGTTTTTATCAGCAGCCGCACGAAAAAGTGCTGCTGAGTTTTGTCCAAACCAGTCCCTTAGATTTTGAAGCCATGATGTTCTTCTTCTGCTTGGACCTCGTTTGCCTTCAATCTTTCCCTGGAGGATTAAATGGAGTATGCCATATTTTTCTGGGTGTCGCATCACATGTCCGAAATATTCTAGCTTTCGTTTTTTAATTGTTTTGATGATTTCCCTTGGCTTTCCCAGGCGGCTTAAAACCTCCTCATTTCTGATCTTGTCCACCCAGCTTATACGTAACAGCCGCCTGTAAATCCACATTTCAAATGCTTCTAGTCTCTTCAGGTGGCCTTCTGTCAGAGACCAACTCTCTACTCCATAGAGCAGGATAGAAAAAATATAGCATCTGACAAGCCTGATTTTCAGTCTTAGGCTTATGTCGTGACTGCAGAAGACCTTTTTCATTTTGAAGAATGCTGTTCGAGCTTTCTCTATCCTTGTCTTTACTTCAGCGGTCATGTCCCAGCTTTCATGTAAATTAGAACCGAGGTGCGTGATCCTTTCAACTTTTTCTAGTGGTATTCCTTCTGAATTTATTGGTGGTAAATTAACGGGTTGTTTGCTGACGACCATGATCTTGGTTTTTGAGGTGTTAAGCTTCAAGCCGTATTTTCCAGATATTTCGGTGACTCTGTTGATGAGGAGCTGAAGGTCTTCATACTTACTGGCAAGCAGAACTGTATCGTCAGCATATCTTAAGTTGTTGATCCAAACACCGTTTACTTTGATGCCAGCATCGATGTTCTCCAGTGCCTCGTTGAAGATTGACTCAGAGTAGATATTGAACAACAGTGGAGACAGAATACATCCCTGTCTGACCCCTCTTCTTATTTCTGCATCAGCTGAGTATTTTTGGCCTAGTCTCACATTTGCTACCTGATGCCAATACAGATTCTTTATTATTTGGATGTCTTTGTCATCTAGTCCCCCTTGTTTCAGGATTTCTAATAGTTTGCTGTGTCTTATTTTATCAAAAGCTTTTTCAAAATCAATGAAGCACATGTAAACACTGTGATTGACATCTCTACAACGCTGTACAAGAACTTGAATGCTGAATAGCGCATCTCGTGTACCAAGATTGTTTCTGAAACCAAATTGTGTGTTACCTAGACGCTCTTCAATTTTGTTGTATATTCTTTTGTGAATTATTCTCAGGAATATTTTCAGGGCATGACTCATTAAGCTTATTGTTCTGTATTCGGTACACTTCTTTGCATTTATTTTTTGGGGGATTGTCACAAAGGTTGATTTTAGCCAATCATTTGGTATCTTTCCTGTTTCGTATATCTGATTGAAGAGCTGCAGTAAAAAAAATTTCCCATTGTCTTCCAGCAATTTTAAAATTTCTACTGGGATATCATCAGGTCCTGTGGCTTTTCTTGTTTTTGCTATTTTTATTGCATGTTCAACCTCCTCCATAGTGATGTTTGGTCCAGTTGTTATACTTCCCATATCTATATCATCCCTAGTGTCCTCAAAAAGTTCTTCAATATATTCCTTCCATCTTTTTAGTTTTTCATCCTCATCTAAGATAATTTTCCCCTCTTTGTCAACTAAGTTGTTGGTTTTCTTTTTGTAGAGGCCTGCTGCTTCTTTCACTTTTTTGTGTAAATTGAAATTATCATGCATATGTTCTGTCTCTTCTATTTCCTTGCATCTCTTTGCAAACCACTTTTCTTTTGCCAGTCGAATTTTTCTTCTAATTGTTTTCTGCAATTCATTGTATTTTTCTTTGTTTTTATTTTTATAAGATCTTCTTTCATCCATGAGATGAAGAATTTCCTCCGTCATCCACTGTTGTTTCTTGTGGTACCCCTCTCTCTGTTTTGAGTTTGTTACCTCTACTATTGCATTTTTAAATTTATTCCAGTTCACTTCTACATCATCATCATTCAGGTTGTTGGTTTCCCTTAAATGATTTTCTAGTTCTTCTTTAATCTTCCCTCCATGTTTAATGATGAAGTCTCTGTTGATTCTTGGTTTAGCAGGGTTTGGGTTTTTCATCCTTTTTAGTTTCAGCTGGACTTCAGCAAGTAGTAGATTATGATCGGATGGTACATCTGCACCTGGGTATGTCTTTACTGATTTTACTGAGTTTCTAAATCTTTTGTTTATTGTAAAATAGTCAATTTGGTTCCTTACTACATTATTTCGTGTATCTGCTGGTGATCTCCAAGTGTAGAGGCGTCTTTTTGGCAACTTGAAAAAAGTATTCATCACACATTGCCTATGTTCCTTGCAGAAGTCTACAAATCTGTCACCTCTACCATTTCTGGTTCCTAAGCCAAAGTTTCCAACTACAGGAGCATCACTTCCTTCTCCCACTTTTGCATTGAAGTCCCCCATGAGTATTGTGATATCATTACTTTTTAGGGTTTTCAGTACACTGCTTATATCTTCGTAGAACTTCTCTAAATCCTCCTCATCACTGTCAGCTGTGGGAGCATAAACTTGTATAACATTCATATTTACTGGAGTACTATTTATTTGGATCATCATCACTCTATCGGATACAGGAATAAAGGACTTGATGCATTTATTTACACGATTGTTTACGATTATAGCTACTCCATTTCGATGGTGTTTGCTGTTCTCACCAGAGTAGTAGATAGTATAATTTCCTATTCTACACATTCCATTTTCAGGCCAGTGCATTTCACTCACTCCCAATATAGAGATATTGTATTTGGACATTTCTTGGATAGTGTTGTGTGTTTTCCCAGCTTCGTATAGGCTTCTCAGATTCCACGTACCAATTCGTAGTTTTGGGTTTATCATGCTTCTAGCGGACTGGGAGATTCTTAGCACGCCTGCCCCATTTAAGGGGCGCCCTTACTCGGGGCCATTGTTAGGTTTTGCCACCATTAACATGATTTTCCTGGGAAATATATAGTGTAGTAGTCTTCCCTTTGCTTTCTACACCGCTGTGCACATGCTGTTCAAGTGGCTGCCACCACACCGTGTGCTGTTCTTCTGAATCCGTTCCAACCAATATGGTCTCCGCCTTCAGTCGATACTGGGGAGCCAGCTGCCACTCACCAGGCCTGTTGGTCCACGGGAGGTATTTGATTCCCTCCAGCCCGCCATTACAGTATAAAAGCCATAATGGGTAGCCCCCCCCCCAATCCGCCACCCGGGGACGTGCTCTGTGGGGGTTCCAGGCTCCCCCTAAGAGAAATTAACAATAGTTTTCTCAATTAACCCAGGTTTTCAAGTTTTCACAAAACAGAGAACACTGAACAGACAAAGCTGTACATGACAGGCTGAAACATGGTTGGCAAATAGAAGCAGTACAGGCAGGAAATTTATACTATAGTCTACTGTTGCACTTACTTCAGACCTAAATGACAGAGGCATGCACAATAGAAACATTGCAATTATTGATATGCTTACCCATGATTAACCCATACTTTACCTAACTAATATATTTTGGGAGGTTGCCTAATATCTTAAACCATACACTAACATCACAGACTAATTCACCCAATAATTTTTACATATAGATATGCTTGGCTACTATAATTAAGGTTTATTGTATTGTGTGAATATAGTAATTTTTTTAAGTTGCTAGAGATATATATTACATGTATTACAAAAGATTAACCCTTCATTGTAGAGTATTAAAAGTATAACAGGCATAGTTTAGTCCCTGTAAGACTTGCTGCTCCTGCTAAAATTCCATTTCACACATAGTAACTATTAAAGTTAACAATGCTATCTTTTGTTTTGATTTTAGTAAATCTGTTTGAGTGTTATGTTCTTAAAGCTAGCTATGAAACTAGTATTTCTGAGGAGGGAAAAATTATTAACCTAAATTGATATACTTTAAAAATCTATCTTTGTTGGATGTGAGAGCAAAAGGTAAAGTATAAATCTCAGGAGAAGGAAAAATCTGGCACAGAATTGTGACCTAGATGGAGAAAGCTATAGCTACAAAGCCAAAAAAGTGTTAAGTTTTAGAGTATGTAGATGAAAATTCAAATAAACCGCTTGACAAAAAATATTGAAACTACTTAGGAGAAACTACCATTGAAGTCAATGAAACAATTTCGAATAATTGCAATAATTGCACTGATATCTATATGCATAAAACATGGATTGGTTAACTATGATTTCCTGAATTTCTTTGGTCTGATTCAATGAGGACCCCACAAGCTTTTTAAAAAAAATTTGCTTCACTCATGCCCCTCATGACTTCTCATCTGGACTACTGCAATGCACTTTATATGGGCTGCTCCTGAAGAGCATTCAGAAGCTTAAACTGGTGCAGAATGTGACTGCACAGATAGTAAAGGGTGTTGGGTATTCAATACAACCCCACTGCTTTGTGAGCTGCATTGGTTTCCAATTTAAAGTGCTTCATGGCTTGGGGCTGGCTAACTTAAGGAACCATTTTCTCCAATTTGTTTCTGCCCATCCAATTTGGTCAGGCAGGGTATGTATGTATGTATGTATGTATGTATGTATGTATGCATGTATGTATGTATTAAATTGATTAAAAGCCAACATGAGAAGACATGTTTTGTAAAAAAAACAAACCATGTTTAAGATAATAGAGATTACTTATTTTCAGCATCAACTGACAGCTGTATCATGGATCAAGGTGCATTGATTTTACTACAGATGTCATTCTAATTAACTTTCTTCAGTTTTGTACAACTTAAATTTATCCCCAGTTATCTAACACATTTCAAAAATAAGATTAGGAATAATTAGGTGGCATAAGGCCGGCTTGGTTAGAATACTGCAAGTTCTATCTTCATAGAGGTGAGGGTCACTAGAGGCAGGCTGTCCTATTTGTATACTAGAAACATTTATTAGATTTGAAGTTTGATCTAAGCTTTTAGCAAGAATGACTGAGATTGCCTTGGTGAATAACTGATAGAAACTGGATGGGAAAATTTTAGCCTGAATTGTCCTGGAGTTCTTCAAAATAATTAGTACTATTAAAATTGGGATATGTCTGGAGCAAATATTAAGACTAGGCCTTGGGGCAACGGGCCCTTTGCATTTTTTCCATTGAGCCATGCCTAGAAAGCAATAGCAATAACAATAGCACTTAGATTTATATACCACTTCATAGTGCTTTACAGCCCTCTCTAAGTGGTTTACAGAGTTAGCATGTTGCCCCCAACAATCTGAGACCTCATTTTACCAACCTTGGAAGGATGGAAGGCTGAGTCAACCTTGAGCAGGTGAGAATTGAACTGCTGGCAGTTGGCAGAATTAGCCTGTAATACTATAATCTAACCACTGAGCCACCACAGCCTATGGCCCTAATGAAGGGCCATAGGCCTGTCCAGTGTTCAGTCTCATCCCTTATGCTTTCAACATCTTCAGGAAACTGGTAGAGGATGTTATCTGGGTTGGGATGCTATCAATATGTTGATGGAACCCAACCATACTGCTTCCTAGTATCTAATTCCAAGAAAGCAATGTGTATTCTGGATGAATGAGAAGAAGCTGAACTTGAATTCAGACAACACACAGGTGCTATCTGTCAGTAGAAAATTGAACTTTCAGTTCAGCTTGTTCAAAATGGAGTTGAATCCTCCTCAGTTAGTAAGTAAGACTACAGTTTAGGAAAGATTGTTCAACCTCAGCAGCTGCTAAATCCCAGGTTTAGCGTTTCTTTAATACCATATTTGGCTGCTATTGGCTTCATGGCATGTCTGAATGGAAAGGTAGGATATATATAAAATGCACCATTAAAATAATCGTTTGCTGACTAAATCACAAGGGTTGAGTCCACAAAGCTTGCTAAGTTCAAGGTAAACAAACCAGATATCTTAGCAAACCTATACACCCATGAGTTATAATATTGATTCTGAGATACTGTATTTGTTTTTTCTCACTCTCGTAAGATCCATCTTTCAGGTTCTTGGAAAAATACTCTTACCAGATCTCTTCTAGAAGGCTTTATAAATTAAATCAAAGCCTATTTTCCTGCAGGCACAAGTTGGTTACCCCTTGAAAAATACCACAATTTGTTTTTATTTTGGGGGAGGGATAATATATGTCACCCATTTTCTTGCTTTGGTAAAGGCTATCAATTGCTTAGAAGATACAGGTAGTCCTTGACTTACAACCAAAATCGAGCCCAACATTTCTGTTGCTAAGGGAGACAGTTGTTAAGTGAATTTGACCCCTTTTTACAGCCTTTCTTACCACAGTTGTTAAGTGAAACTGGCTTCCCCATTGACTTTGCTGGTCAGAAGGTCGCAAAAGGTGATCACATGACCCCTGCACACTGCAACCATTATAAATATGAGCCAGTTACCAAGTATCCGAATTTTGATCATAAAAGTCGTAAGTGTGAAAAATGATCATACTTCACTTTTTCCAGTGCTGTTGTAACTTTGAGCTACAAGAAACTAAACGAAAGGCTGTAAATTGAGGACTACCTGTATAGTCTTCGCTTGCTAGTTACAGCAATGTGTATGTAAACCTCAACAACAGATGTTTTTCATATTCTGTTGAACACTAACCTTCCCTAATCATTTAAAAAAATTGGGGACCTGCTTTGACCTATTTTAGGACTGAAGAACTGATAAGTATTTGTCAATGACACTAGCTTCTTCATTTGATAATCCTGTGTTTACAGAATGGCTTTAATAATACAGGTAGTCCTCAACATAAGACCTCAATTCAGCCCAACATTTCTGTTGCTAAGCGAGACATTTGTTAAATAAATTTGCCCCATTTTACAATATTTCTTGCCACAGTTGTTAAGTGAATCCCTGCAATTGTTAAGTTAGTAACAAGGTTGTTAAGTGAGTCTGGCTTCCCCATTGATTTTACTTGTCAGAAGGTTACAAAAAGTGATCAAAGGACCCCGGGATACTGCAAACATCATAAGTATGAGTCAGTTGCCAAACATCCAAATTTTGATCATGTGACCATGGGGATGCTGCACTGGTTGTGAGTGTGAAAACTGGTCATAAGTCACTTTTTTCAGTGCCGTGGTAACTTTCAACGGTCACTAAATGAACTGCTGTAAGCTGAGGACTACCCTGTAGTAAGGAATGAAAAATAGAACATAAGGTCACATAAGAATTTATGAGAAAAGGGCAGAAATTTCAAATCAATAGAACAAAATAAATTAACAAACAAGCTAGAGATAACAAAAGGAAAAGCTAGAGAAATGAGAATAAATAAATGAGAATAAATTTACTATCCAATTAAATGTTCAGCATGCAAATCTTTAGGTTGACATATTAAGTATAAAATATTATTTATGTAGTAACCTCAATCACTCTGGTCTGTAAATCCTAGATTAAAGTGGTTATTTGTAAAAGTAATCAGTTTTGACTTGTTTAGCAAATCATAATTTACCACCCTGCTGTTGGTTATGTCACATGAGCAATTGAACCAAAATGTCCAGTTAATCAGCATATAAGCATGTCCATCTGATAATAATAATAATAGTAATAGTAATATTAATAATAGTAATAGTAGTAATAGTAGTAGTAGTAGTAATAATAATAATGATGATGATGATAATAATAATGATGATGATGATGATGATGATGATAATAATAATAATAATAATAATAATAATAATAATAATAATAATAATAATAATAATAATAATAATAATAATAATAATAATAATAACAATAACAATAACAATAATAATAATAATAATAATAATAATAATAATAATAATAATAATAATTTGGAAGGGACCTTGGAGGTCATCTAATCCAACCGCCTGCTCAGGCAGGAAACCCTATACCATTTCAGACAAATGGTTGTCCAGTCTCTTCTTAAAAACTTCCAGTGTTGGAGCATTCACAACTTCTGGAGGTAGGCTGTTCCACTGATTAATTGTTCTAACTGTCAGGAAGTTTCTCTTTAGTTCTAGGCTGGTTCTTTCCTTGATTAGTTTCCATCCATCACTTCTTGTCCTGCCCTCAGGCGCTTTGGAGAATAGCTTGACTCCCTCTTCTTTGTGGCAGCCCCTGAGATATTGGAATACTGCTATCATGTCACCCCTCGTCCTTCTCTTCATTAAACTGGACATATCCAATTCCAGTAATATGTTTTAGCCTCCAGTCTCCTAATCATCTTTGTTGCTCTTCTCTGTACTCTTTCTAGAGTCTCAACATCTTTTTTACATCGTGGTGACCAAAACTGGATGCAGTATTCAAAGTGTGGCCTTACCAAGGTGTTATAAAGTGGTATTAACACTTCAGGTGATCTTGATTCTATCCCTGTTAATGCAGCCTAGCACTGTGTTGGCTTTTTTGGCAGCTGCAGCACACTGCTGGCTCATATTTAAGTGATTGTCCACTAGGACTCTGAGCGCCCAATGTTCAAGTCTGTCAAGATCCTTCTGGAGTGTTGGCTATTCCTGCCAGCTTGGTGTTGTCTACAAATCTGATGAGTTCCCCATCTATGCCCTCATCCAAATCATTGATGAAGATGTTGAAGAGCACTGGGCCCAGAACAGAGCCTTGGGGCATCCCACTACACACTTCCCTCCATGTAGATGCAGTTCTATTGAGGATCACACACTGAGTACAGCCGGTCAGCCAGCTACAAATCCATCTGGTGGTGATGCTATCTAACCCACATTTTTCTATCTTATCAAGTAATAGCTTGTGATCTACTTTATCAAATGCCTTACTGAAGTCCAAGTAAATTATATCCACAGCATTCCTCTGGTCCACTAATTTTGTCACCTGGTCAAAGAATGCAATAAGGTTTGTCTGGCATGATCTGTTTTTTGACAAACCCATGCTGGCTTTTGGTAATGACTTTGTTTGCCTCCATCTACCTCCATTACATGATTGAAACAAGTGTTTGGCTTATCATGGCATACAAACATAGAACAACAATCATTTTGGTTTTACAGAAACTAAAATTTGTAATCCAAGCTTCTTGCATTATGTATAATGAGGTCTTCGCTTAAGTCAATGTGTAAATCCAGCAAGAGTGTGTGTTTCAATAAATGATGGCTAAACAGAACAGGGCTTAGTTCTTTAAGTTTGGCAGAAACAAAATTGCAGAAAGTAGTTTCTAATCCTAAACAATTAAGAGATACATAAACCAAGATCACATTCAAATGCATTGCCCTGACTTTACAACACACAATTAAATTCCAGAATAGAGCCAGGAAGATTAAGGAGGATTGCAGAAATATTTAAAGTATTTTAAAATCTATTGGGCGTCAGCCAATCAAATAAATTGCTTTAAAATCTCAATAATTTAAATGCAACAGATTTAAATCCTCTTCTTCTGAAAATCAGTGGATTTAAGTGATTAACTTCTGGCTGGGTATCACTCAGTACTTTGTTTTTGCATGCAAATTATTATTTCTGGCCAAATAAATTATAATTTATTTCCTAAATGTTTTATTGTTGTTGCGATTATTGATATTCTTTGGATAATGGTTATATGTACTAGATCTGGTTTCCAGAAATCTGGATGACTAATAGATGGCAGGTTTTCTGTATTGTCCTTCTGCCATCTAGTCTTTTTTCCAGCCCAGAATAGGTAATTTTTGTTATGATGAAATGAAACTGCAATGTTTATATATTATTCAGTCTTCATTGGCATCTCCATACTATTAAAGGATAAAGACAAAAATATCTGGGTTAGCACAACACACTAAACTACAAAAAATCAGCCACATTTTAACCGAACATGTTATATAAATGAAGCTCATGTAATTAGTTTATGGTTCAGTATAGTATGTTGTAGAAACCAAGAAAATTGGGGGGTTTTTATAATTTATAACCGAACCATGTTGATGATGTTGACATTTTAAACTAGTAGAAGTACTTTGATACTACTCTTGCTACATTTCACTGGACTAGAAACTATTGAGAATAGTAGATAGTTGGGAGGCTTTAGCAGAATTTCTTTATGAAGAAAATTGGACATTTATGTTTAAGATACTTGAATAATCCTCTTCCTTACACAGCAATCTCAGTCAACTTACTATCTACGGATTTTTATATATGGTATAATCAGCCTCATTTGGGATTCATATGTTTGTATAATTTAATTTATAGGCAGATGGATTCCCATATGACTCTGGGCAGCTTACAACTAGGGATCAAAATAATCAAAACAAGATCAAAATGAGCAAAAGAACAAAAAAGGACCTCCACAGTTACCCTGTCCCAAGGCCGGGGACAACCAGATCTTCAGTAGTTTTCTGAATAATGTAAAGGTGGGAGTAACACAAATCTCTGGAGAAAAGTCATTCTAGAAGGCAGGACATACAAGAGTAGGCACACTATATATTGGGAAAATGCCATTATTTTTCCCTGTACAAAGGGAAGGTAGTAAAAATGAATGCAAAAGTTTCTTATGGATTTGCTTGTTAGGTGTTCCCAAGAAGATGTTGGCAGATAATGATGGAAAGGATGTTAGAGGTGACAATGAGGTAAACTTAGGAAGTGCTGTTCATTAGGTCATTGAAAAATGTACAAATGCATGCAAATAATTTAATAAATTAAATAAGGACATGGGCTTGAATTAGGGAACTTTTTTCTTACCAAGTACTCATTCATTTGAAGCTAAAATGCCACTGAACGAGTGGTGCTTATGACTGATCCTTGAAATTCTACTTGCAGCACCCCCACGGTCATGTGATTGCAATTCCAGAACCTGGTTACCAGTTTGCACTTACAATGTTTGCAGCATCCTATGATCATGCATCATCATTTGCAACCTTCCCTGCCGACTTCCTTCAAGCGAAATCAATGGGGAAGCTGCAAAGGAAAGTTGCAAATTGCTCTGGTAAGTTTCCCCCACCCCCAGCCTTCCGGCGGGCTATATCTTCCTTCCCTCAGCCTTCTTTAAACAGGAGGGTACATTGTAATTGTATAAAATAAATCTATGATTTGTAAAACATATGTACTGAAGTTATACTTCAGATATCTGGACTTGAAGAACCTGCTGAGTACTGATTTACAGCCTTCTGATAACCAAATCTCTTGAATTTATTTTAAATCCTCCTGGGGAGTATTGTAGCAATTCACCATATCTTAGCCACTTCGAATTACTTGTCATATGTTTATTTTCTTGTTGCAAATTATAATGGTTTCTTAAAATTCTTTAAAGTGTCTCAATCATTGTAATAAATTTCAAGAAAGGAGTAGTAGAAACTGAATGTATAGCTTAATGACATGTTACATGTGAATATATAAACTGTAGGCCCTTCCTTCTTTCTTTTTTTAAAGGGTCAAATGGGAATAGAGACATTAAGCAAGGATGTTTAGTCCTATTGCCATCCCAGTTTTCCTGTTTCAATTCCTTCCCCCCTTGAAGTTTAAGAGGTAACTTAACCTTGACATGCTGTACTTTTTTGTCTGGATTTTGAAGATACTTTTAGTTTGATGGTATTGTCTATCTTTATTGCCACTTTATTAAATGCAACATCTTTTCTTGCTGCAATGTCTTAAGTGTCTTAAGTGTTGGTTGTATTTTATGATTTCAGAATTTTGTACTTGCATTTTAATTGAAAGGTTTTTCATGATTATGCTATTTAATGTGTTAGGTGTATAAGTAGGAATCCTGGATAGTAATATTATATTACTATTAATCTATGGTAGAGGGGGGGGAAAAGCAACCTTATCCCAGAGAAATTAGGTTTGGGTGTCTTTTTCTAGTCTCTCATGGCTGCTTATAAGCTGATGGATATATTAAGAAAAAGACATTAAATTTCAGGTGTTCCCAACAAATTCTACATACTTGCTCTGAATTACATTTTGCTTTTCAAATTGTCTCTCCCCTTATAAAATATCAAGCAATGTATAATGTGTGTAAGTATAACATACATTTGGCTTCGGTAAGCATTTAAAAAACCATAATTTCTTTAGGAATTTCCTGTTTAGCTTGGTCACATGTTCCTTTTTATCTAATAGTGTGACAAAAAGGGACAGCTCTGAATTATTTCAAGTCATATATTACTTTGGGAATTGACATATTTCTGTTTCTAGGCCACATTAGGATAATGGAGATTGCTTTTGTTGAAGAACAGTGTTATATATCTTTAAAAAAATTTAGAGGAGGTCAAGGGCTTGAGCTCCATCAAATGTGGAATGTGACAGGAGTTTGCTTTCCTCATTATCAGACACGAGGAAGGAAAGCTGCCCCCTCAGTTTTCCTGATTAATGTTATGTTGGTTTATTTTTTAAAAACAAATCTCTGGCCAAATATTCTACTATTGAGTTAGTGTTATTATACAATTAAAGGACCCTGTGTATTAATTGTATATGTGAAATACCAAATCTTGTCTCCATCATAAAAGGGCTGAAAATTAATAGTTATTTTTTACTTGGGGCAGGGTGATAAAAGAAAATGATCTCTCAGTGTACACACCGCTTTAGTTTAACAATGTACTTGTACCTCTTGAGACAAACTCTGAATGAAAGATTATAACTATTCATAATTTCTTTTAATGGATAAAAGGCTGGAGTGTGAAAATTATTGAAGCTGTGTAAAATGATTCTGATCTGTATTTAGCAATGATCTTTTTCGAAATTCTTTAAAAATTCGAAGTTCTGAGGTCTGTTTTTTCTTACAGTGCCGCAATGCACATCTTCTGATAATTTCCAGCTGCTTTCTTAAATCTATTTTTAAATGCAAAAAAGGAAATTTCTAGACGTAACCTTCAGAAAAGATCACAGTATTGACTACTGCTGGGGTTTCTTGGGGGGGGGAATAAATTATTAAGTGGTCCCTTCTCAAGCAATATGTTGTCTCCATCTATTATCTGCATAACAGTGAATCAGATCTCTACCTGTACAACTGCTAAAATGGAAAGGAGTCTTGGGGACCAACTTGTAAATCTAAAATACTGCTCATTATCTTTAGCTTTATACCATAGCTTTATCAGCAATGGTGCTTACTGAAATCATGGAGATAATTACCATGTAATGGTTGGTAACATAGTAGTGGGTTGTTGATTACCACTAATAATGGAAAGTTGACACTTAGGCAGCCAGGGAGCTTTCTATTCTAAGTGCTAATTATTTTTAGTAGCTTTTCAAACTGTTCAGTGTAATTCTTCCAGCTTTTACATTTCTTTCATTTAATAGCTGGGCAGGATTTGTCAGCTCTCATCTGTAGTCATTCCATACTTATGGGTATAATTCCATAATGGCTCCCCATGATTCCCCATAAGGTTTATTCCTGCTTCAAGACAGTAATCAATATACAGAATTGAAACAGACCTGGCAGTCATGTTTGCTAGTAGGTCAGTTTCCCCAGTGGCTTCAAATTTTTTTATTTGCTTGTTTATAAAACACAGTCACACAATAGATGCAGATAAAATATTTCTGTCAACATTTATACTGCATTTCTATGTCTTTTCCCTGACTAACAGAGCTGTCTAGAAGCTGTGAATTTATAGTTGGTCATAAAAACTACAAATGAATCTCTGCATGAATCTCTCAAACATCTTTTCAACTTGTTTTACGTATACTACTTGCACAAATCTATCTTTGGATAGGGTTTTTTTGTTTTTGTTTAGATTGGCTGCATGCTGTTTTTTTTTAAGTCACATGCAGACTATATTTATATACAAATTCCTGAAAAATACATAATATTCATGAGAGTCTTACATAAAGATCTGTACAATTAGATTTACATAACAAGCAACTGTGGTTCATTTAATCATGGTTTATTGATGAACTGTGAACTCATTTGGTTGGATTCATATGTTATATTAAAATGTATAAATAAACCACATTAGGACGGGGTGTTAATCTAGCAGCTGCATCTGATTCTACTATACAAGGCTGATTCTAGACTATTCCAAGCTTACAGGTTAATTCAGGTCATAGTATCTAGTAAGATATCATCCAATGCTTCAATGGATTTCTTCAAATGTAGATAGGAATTACCTTTTGTAAACAAGGAATGCTTAAATTATACATTAGGCTGCAGTGCTTCAAAGCATTATATACTTTGCTATGATATCACACATTATATAGCTCAGATATCAGTTATCCTGTTTCAAGAATATGTCATGCTAACAACTGTGATTTGAGGATTTTTTTTTATAAGGAGTCACTCATGGATGATAGTGCAGCAAGATGTGCAAGCAAGAAAATTATAACAGTGGTAGCAGACAGTTTCATGATTAATACCTACTACTGCTAAACATAATTCCCTTTATAAAACATTTTACTATATAATGTACCATTTGAAATTTAGATCTAAGACTCCTGAAGTTATAGAAAAAATAACTAAGCTAACAGTGATCTTGAAATAAGCAAATGTTGTCTAAAATATGCAAATCTAGGTCATCATAACAGACTACTGCATAGGTTAGTTTCCATGGAAAGTATATATATTATTTGAAAATTCCACTGCCATAATATTAAGAGAGATTTCAAAAATTTGCACATGATTTTTTTTGTGGTCTTGGGTTAGCCTATGACATTGGCCTGATATAGATTTTGGCTTTTTTTTTTTTTGTCCTACTTAATACAACTGCCTTTGTTTTTTCTATATCGTTTCCAGGAAAATGAGAAAGATAAAAAATTGTTGAGATTCTTTTTAAATTATCTTTCAAAAATTGTTAAACACTATAGCATGATTCATACACAAGATCAAAATTTGGTGCGATTTTTGCTTAGTATAGGGACAGATGCTGCTGCCTATTCTGTAGTCCCAATGGAGCACTGTGGAGGCTAGTACTACTCACAGACCTCAAGGCAGCTGACAGCTTTCTATCATATCATATTCTATCATATTGTAAAAGAGCTGCATGGTTTATGGCTTACCCTGATGATTTCTCCCATTACCAGATATATTTTGAAGAAGGTATTTGCAATGAGGAAGCCTCATGGAACTATACAACTGAGCTGACTTTCTGCTTGCTTTGCAACATCTGCCGAAATCAAGCAAGGAGGAGGAGACAGTACCCTATGAAGATGACATCTAAGGGAGGGAAAATCAAGAAATGCTCAGAAGAGGAAAAACATGAGATATGGAACCTAACACCATCATCCCCAAATTCCTGTAGATTTCAGATCATGTAATTCACAGTAGTTATTCATAGTGTTGGCTGGAGCGGAATCCCCATAAATAAAGAGGGGCACTAATAATTTGTATTGTCAACCAAAAATATTAAAATCCTAATTAACTGGTTGGTTGAAACATATGTTTCAAAGCAATAGGTATACTTATTAGGAGAGGCATTTGTGCTGACAGAATGAAAAAAAATCCTTCTCTTCTTGGCACTTGCCAAGTGTAGAATTGGTACATTCTTGCCATATATTTTTAAAACATCTGTTCCTTAGCAGAATCTTTTACTGGGGTTTTTTGTGATTTTACTGTGCAAATCTATACATATCTGCTTAAAGATAAGACTTGTTGAGTTCAGTGGTGCTTGATGCCAGATAAACATGCATAGGGTTATATAGGATTAGCATTTTGAAATTGATCAAATAATTATTAATTAAAACTTTGCAGGCCTAACCATCATTTTATCTCAACATTTTAGTCTTATACTGGATATCTGAATAAATAGGATTTAGCTGCCCTGATATCCTAGAAGAATTAGTTATAAATAAATCTTAATAAATAAACATGCCCTTAAGCTTTGGCACGTAATGTGATTTTTGACACCTTTTGCTGTGAAGGAAAGTTATACTTTGCTATAGGTGAAGACATTAAAAATAAATGATAAATTGGTTTCTCTGACTCCAGCATGATCTATACAATGTTCTATACATTTGTTTCTTTTACTGTATTTCTAAACTGCCCTAATCCTCGACATAAGAAAACAAAAAATAGAATACTATAAATATGTAAATCAGAATAATATCAAAACCCAAAACATAATCACAAAGCAAAAATAAACCCCAAATGAAATCCAGTATCAGCATCTACAGTCACTCAGCTGGAGCGGAATATTCAAATCAAATACTCTTTTCAGACTTATTATAACAAATCAAACAACTCTTTTCAGATTTGCAGCAAAGCAGAAGGGGGGGGGCTGCATGCACTTGTAGAGGCAGATTATTCCACGAGGTGGGGGCTTTTGCAGCAAAGGTCTGCTGTGTCACTCTTGTTGCATGAACTCATAAGAGGAAGACATTTTCACTATGTCCTTTCAATGACTGGACTGGATGGGTGAATTCATTTATTACATGTTGCCTGATGTATAATAGAACTTTATACATAATGATGAGCACTTCGAATTGGGCGCAGAAGCCTCCTGGCAACCAATACCAATAGCACTTAGACTTATATACCGCTTCACAATGCTTTACAGCCCTAAGTGGTTTTACAGAATCAGCATATTGCCCCCAACAATCTGGGTCCTCATTTTATCATCCTCGGAAGGATGGAAGGCGAGTCAATTTTCAACCGGTGAGAGTTGAACTGCCAAACTGCTGACGGCCAGCAGTCAGCAGAATTAGGCGGCAATACTGCATTCTAACCATCGCGCCACCACAGCTGTTATAGTCCTATTATAGACTATAATAGAGGTATAATTTTATATTGGTAGGGCTTGATCTTGCTGCTATATTTATACCACCTGTAACTTTTGTGTTATCTTTAAAGGCAAATTGATGTAAAACAAATTGAAGTAGGGAGTTTGAAATACCTAGCCATGTATTGTAAAGTAAAAAAAATGAATTAGAAAAGAAACATAACTAAAACCCTGCAAGTAGTCTTCACTTAATCACTGCAATTGGGAATGACAACTCCTTCACTAAGCAACGTGATCATTACATGAAACAGCATATGATTGCATTGAACATTTATCAGTTCCACTGCGGTTGTTAAGTGTGAATCACCCATGGTTGTTAAATGCAACATCACATGACTTGTGCCAGCTTCTTCATTGACTATGAAGGTTGCAAATTGCAATCAAGTGACCTTTGGCATGCTGCAACTGTAGTACATTCAAGGACTAGTTGTAAAACTATTTTTTCAATGCCATCATAAGTTTTAATGGTCACTAAACAGTGCAGTTGTTAACTGAGGACTACTTGTATTTGTCCCTCTATACCTTTCTATCCTGGTAAATTAATCTTGCCTCAACCATGTCCACACATTGCTTATACGTTGTCTTTTGTTCTTGAAACTTCTCATCTCTTCTTTCAGAATCTCATCAACTCCATCCAGCCACAACTTTCACATCTTAGCCCTCTTTTCAACTTATTTGATTTGCTATTCAGTCCTGTTCATTATATAACTAAACTACCTCAATATACTTTTTATATTAGTAGCTTAATGTATATTATGTCTATTCTTAATTCCATTATCTTCTTGCTTTATTGCATTCAGTTCTTTGTAACTCATTCTTATTGCATTCAACCTATCCTTAAGTTTCTTCTGATCTACCCAACCCTTCAATATAATGAAGTGGGCAGAAGGCATAATCAAAAGCAAGTGGTTAAGGCACCAAGCTAGGAACCAAGAGACTGTCAGTTCTGGTTCCACCATAGGCATGAAACCTGTCTTGGTCACTTTGGTCCAGTCACTGCCTCTCAGCCCAACTTCACAGGTTTCTTGTGGGGAAACTAGGAGGAAGTAATATTAGATATGTGCACTGCTTTAAGTTATTTATAAAAATATTAAAGGTGGGATAAAAAAAAATCTTAAAAAAAATCATTCCTTGCAACAGAGTCCATACTACTTACTACTTTTCTGCCAACTTTTGTATAATATATGCATTAGGCCAGAGGTAGGCAAGCTTGGCTCTTTTATGACTCGTGGACTTCAACTCCCAGAATTGCTGAGCCAGCATGGCTGGCTCAGGAATTCTGGGAGTTGAAGTCCACGAGTCATAAAAGAGCCAAGCTTGCCTACCCCTGCATTAGGCCTATTGCACACTGCCCAGAGTCTTGAAGTCGGACAGCTGTAATGAATACAATAAATAAATATTTAACATTTTCTCGATCCACTTTATTATCCTTAGTAAATATTCTATCAAAATACACAAATTCAACTTTTTTGCCATTTATATACAATTTACAATTGTTGATTTTCTTTCTCAAACACATTTACTTTGATACATTAATTTTCATATCAAAATTCCTTAATTTTCAGATCCCATACAATCCAACTGCTACTGCAAATTATTCCCATTCCCAGTCAACAACATGGCATCATCTGTATGCAAAAATGCACATGCAGGTAGCCCTTGCTTAGTGACCCTAATTGGGATTGGAATTTTGTTCCTAAGCAAAGCGGTTGTTAATGCGAAACATCATGTGAATGTAGTACTTTTTTTTAAAAAAATTTTTTTTTTCTTAAGTATGTTTTTTCACAAAATAAAAACAAAACAAATTTATGATGTCGTTGATGCTGATGCTGATGATGCTGATGATGAACCTGCTAATGGAAAGATTATAAAAGTTTATTTGAACTGCAAGCTCCAAACGGACTGATAAAGTCCATTTATTTAGTTTGATTTAGATTTATTCATTAAAAAAAAACCTCATTTCAGTTCAATGGGACCATTTCCTTGCAAAATGTGAATAGAAATTGCACTTCTAATTTCTACTGTATCATGCCCTTTGTTAGACTTTATAAACACGAAAGTATTTGTTTAACTCTGCTGCTTTTGATTTTCATCATGCCTTTTGGCAAACGTTAATGTTTTTTTATCTGGGAGGAGCTGAATTCAACAATTTTCTTGTTACTTCCTCATCATTTCTTTTTGGAAGACTTAACGGATCATGATAAGTAGTTATTGTTAGAATAATGGGAATGATGTTTGAGAACTATTAAAAACCTTGCCAAGGTACAGAGCAAGATAAAATAATCAAAACTGATTATTCCTGGCTTATTTTTGCATTATAAAATCAAGACACAATCCTGTTCCATTATACTCTATGGGACTTTTGTTGAAGAATTCCAAGGGAGATTAGGAGGGTAAATACTATTCTATGGAAAATAGCTACCGCTTACCAAAAATTGCTGGGAGTAGTTTTTCCATCCTTTTGGAACTGTCAAGAGCTCTTATAATATACCTTATTTCATATTTATCTGTTGCCACTGTGTTTACAATTGCTGAATTATAACTGCATTTTATAAGAATAAGAATTCTTTAATTATAAAGACTCTAATGCATATGTACTGTCCAGCCTGTCATTTATGCCCTAAATTCTTCCTCTTTCAGCCACCCCCAAAATGAATGTAACACACAAAATATTATTTTTAAGATAACTAGTTTAATGGCTAAATTTGGAGTACAAAAAACATGTGGAACTTGTCAGTTGCATTTTTTAAATTGACATTTCTCACCTTTCTTCAATATGCCTACGCAAATATTAAGGAAGGTTAGGATATTTTTAAATCAGGTTTCTAGGTGGCACCAGTGTGACAATACTGAACTTATGCAAGCAAAATCTACAAAAGCATCTAATATAGGATGTAAGAATTTACATTCCTCATCATTACGAATCTTCCACAACTATGTGGACATGCAGAACCCAAGTAGGTTCAAATATCAGTATTCAACATTAACAGTGAAAGTTCAAATTATATAATATATATTCCAATTGGACACAGATCCTTTGAAAACAAATCTGACAGCTGCCTTCAAGACCAGCTTCAACAGTTTCAGGTGTATTGTACAATTGTCCCAAGATGATCTAATATAGAATGGAGCAAAATATTTTAACATTCAACATGTTTAAGAGTTATGGGAGAGGAACAGGTTTTACCAGAAAGAAGACTGAGACTGATCTGAAAGTGGATTTAAAAAGCTACAATAATGCTATATTGGGCCTATAAAACAAACCAGCGGAATGTCTTTATAATTAAATGGGATATACAAACCTGGACCTGGATTAATATTAATATTCCTATATTGGATTTACAAAACAAGCTGTGTGAAGAATTTTTTGAGAAGGGACAAGAAAAAAATTAAAAGAAATGAAGTTCTGGACATTATTTGAAGTGACTAAAAATCAAGATTTTTAAAAGGAATATAAAGTTGGTTTATTTAATCAGGGTTAAAATAGATGTTTTACTTATTTTTTATTTGTATCCCTCTTTTATTATGTTTACAAATAGCTCAAGGCAGTGAACATATCCAACACAACTTCCTCCTCCTATTTTCCCCACAACAATCCTGAGAGGTGAGTTGGGCTAAAAGAGAATGATTGGCCCTAGGTCATCCAGCTGGCTTTCACAGCTAAGGCAAGACTTGAATTCACCATCTCCCACTTTCTAGCCTGGTGCCTTAACCCAGAGGTCCCCAACTTTTTGGGCACCAGGGACTGGTTACGTTGGAGAGAGGGTTTTCCACGGACCGGAGGGTGCGTGGTATTGTGTGCTGCCTACATCCCGCGGATGGGGCTTTGCTTGTTTGTGCGGACCGGTTGCTGGCATGCCGCGGACCGGTACCGCTCCACAGACCGGGGGTTGGGGACCTCTGCCTTAACCACTATACCAAACTGCCTCTCATATTGTTATCGCCTACTTTAATCCTTTACTGTAACATTTAACGGACTTTTGCTGCTCAGTATTGAAAGGATGATGAGATTTTTAAGGATTAGTATAATGAAAAATTGTTGATCCATTGAGGACAATAGAGATTTAAAAAAAACCACTCCAATAGATACTGAATTTAGGACAAATCTTTGCTGAAAACACTACATGGCTACCAAGAATGGAGCTTTACTTGAAGCATGTTTAAACTGCTTTTTTGGGTAAGAATAATTATTATGATTGATTATGATGCCAAGTCACTAAAAATCTCCTATATGTTAAGAAAAGATAGCTAGACATTTACACCGTTCCACATCCCTGAAAACTGTAATTTTGATAAGGTTATGTTTTTCCTAAATATCATTTTCTTTGGATAATGCTCCCTCTTCTGGACTAACATTGCCAGTGCTGCATTTTTCGCTACACATATACATGTGTATTCTTTGAGAATACTTGTTCTTCCTGAAACTCAGTACTGTTACTTTCCCTCTGGAAGTTATTATATTGACATATTAACAGTGAAATGAAATAAACCCAAGACAAGATATTGATGTTACCTACAGCCTTGGCAACAATTTATTAATATAAAACACATTATATGTTTGATTCAATGTGGCTAATGAGCATTTTCTCTGAAATATTCATTTTGTTTCTTTTACACCAAGAACTGATGTAGAGCCCCTTTTTTCCCATGGCAACCACAAACATATTACACTGAACATTTACTGCCATAGGAAAAAGAAAAAGCTTAGCTGCCTTTTTAGATATAGAAGTACCTTGACTGAGATGCCCAATACATGTCTTTGAAATGCAAATCCAATTCTGTAGACTGTCTTGTAGTTCTGGAAAGCAACATCCTTCGTCCAAGAATAATATGCGTTATCACGTTTGCTCAGAGGTGCTGCTTGTGGCAGTCCCTGGCATTTTATTTGACGATGATGTTTCAGCAGTCCGTGGAGCCTGCTTTGGGAGACGGATAGGCACATAGACATTGGAAACGCAGTGTTCCTTAAGATATTCTCCACCTTTCTCTTCGTAATCTTTCCTAGTTATCCAGCCTTCTTCACGGTTCATGTGCTCCAGTGCCCAGTCCCGAGCTCCATACCATGCGTCAAGAACAGGATTAGAAGCAAGGTGCACCTGCATGGCAACAAGAATATCACACTACAGAGACAATTTATAAGCAAAACTATTTGGTAGAAATAATTTCAAGAAGTGTCCTCTCTTGCACAAAATGCCTGTTTCTTAAGATGAACTTGGAAGGGATAGATAGGTTCTCATGAGAATGGCTCTTTATGAATTCTTTGGTCTTCACTTTCCTAGGGAGGTGGCTATGGGACTCCCCTCTTATGGAATTTTTTTCCCTCCTGAAATATGTTCTTATGTTCCTGTGAATATAATAGGTTTCAATGGCTTTGATTTTTAACATTCCTTCATTTATATGATTGCACTTTAATTATTTGTGTACTTGTCAGTTGCTGTATGCACACTAAAAGGACAGTAGGATATATTTAAAAGCAAATATTTTTCAAACCTTCTGAAAATAAAATAATCTTGTTGGATAAAATCAAAGGTCCATCTGTTTCCTTAGGTAGCCAACTGAATGCTTTTAGGAAGCTACTTGCAGTAACTGTATTAATACCAGCCGAGAGTCACATCTTGGTGAGATGGGCAGCACAGAAATTAAATAAATAAATAGCATACAAAATCTGAACATATTTTGATGATGCAATGCTGAATATTTCACTATATAAAACTTTTGAATTTTCCCCTTCAATTGGCAAAGGCAGTACTATACCTGAAAGGATGATTGGAATGGCCTCATTTCAAGCAATTCTTTCTGGATTCTAGCTTTCATTCCAGGATACATCACATTTCCACCAGTGAGGAAGACATTCTGGACAAGTTTTTCCTGTTGATCTTTAGAATATCTAAAACAGAAACAAAAACCAACCCAGTTATTAAAACATTTAAAGCTCTTTTTGTCTGACAACAGACACAGGAATCTGCCAGTGTATAAGCAATAGCTTAGTTCCCTTTCCCCTGAAGTATTACCTACATATCTCTACAAGCTAAACCACCCTTCCTAACCTAGGTTTTTCAGACGCTTATGTGAAGTCCATGTGATTATTGCTGAAAATTCAGAAAGTTAAAGGGCACACAGATTGGCTTAAATTTTAAAGACTTCCAGAGTATAAAACTGTGAAGTGCAATGCTTAGAATTCAAAGATAAAAAAGGCACTAAAGAGCATGTAAGGGTGCAACATGGCACTCATTTGCACCTTCTTAAAGTAATCAAATCTTAGGATCCTTGTGGCTGTTCTCTGCAGCTGCTGCAGAATCCCAGGGAAAAAAAGCATACTTCATTCCATGTTTGCTACAAAAATTGCTTCTCAGCTTTAGGCCTACAAGTATTTTTTTAAATCAAAGTTTGATTTTTGTATTTTCTTTTTTCCTGATTTATAAAATCTTCCCAGATGATAAAAGCTTCTTAAAGTAATTTCTTTCTTCTTCATCAGTTGCAATGGCAAATAATAACTGTAAATGGTTATAGTGAACCTCAGATTTCAACTCTTCTCATTCTTCCTCTGCTTTCCTTACCTGAAAGAACTAAGTGTGCCTGAGATTGTGGTAGGTCTCATTTTTTCATGTAGCACTAATCCAGTCTAGCACAACTTCTAAACACAATTGCTATAAAAGTGACACCCTGAACAGTATTTTTACACAACAGCAGAATGTTACCGAAGGTATCAGGTATATATTTCTATACTACTCTTATATATTTTTTAGGAAAATACCCCATGTTATGCTCAGAGTAGTTTACAAAGTATATATTATCACACAATGCTTTGCCAAATGTGTAACTTGGCTTTCTCAGAACCTGCAAATGCAAACCTCTTCTCTTAAAAAATAGTATGAAGGCTAATCTGAAAATAAATAAGTAAATACCACATTTATTTACCTAACTTATAATCCATGATTAATTGAACCATGATTTGTTGAACGAATGCAACTGCCAGGGTTTGCACAATACTTTGAGCCAAAGCTAGTTGAGTGCATCTTAACTCACTGCATTATTCAAAGCATCCTTCTCTGAACTGAGAACATATTCTTAAGTCCATCAATTTAAGTTAGGAATTCAGGAAGTCTGTACTTTTACCTGTCCAGGACAAACTGCATGGTTTCTGCTATCCCAGCCTGTTCTTCTCCTATTAGGGATGGCTGAAAGACAATTTCAGGAACTCGGATTCTCTCTGTGCCAAGAAAGAGCTGATGATACTCTGCCAGATTAAACACGGGCTGTCAAAACATGAAGATTCAGGAGAACAATGCTTTAGAATATACTGTCTCTTCTCAAAGCACTTTATCAGAGTTAAGATTTAGATTGGTCAAGCTCCTGTGTATTTTATCTCCTTCCCTCATACATGTCAGATTTTCTTTTTACAGTGCAATCTGTTCATAGCCATTCTACCCGATGGCAAAAAAAAAAGAGAGATTTGAGAACACAGTCCACTTCACTGGACTGAGCTGCTTGGCTTCTCTTCAAGAACACCTTCTACCTAGTCATTTGGGATGTTATGAAAAGCCAGGCCTGCATTTACTTCTTCCTGTATTTCTCCCACATGCTGTGTTCCCCTTTTTTCTCACTGTTTGTATATTTGCAGGAAGGAATGATATTTTTAAATGTCTGTTGTGGTGCTGTAGAAATAAGTAGTTTAAACTAGGGCTGCTACACAACATAATAATTTCTCCAAAACTTCATTAGCATCTTTAACTGTGCTCATAATTAGACAGCACTAAGAACTTTTAAAAATCAACTCCTTGGATTGTTAATTTAGTTTTGGGTCTTACCAAAGATTCTAATTTCCCTTACCAGAAGATTCAAATTTCCCTTACAGAACAAGATGATTCACTTGCTGTGATAATGATGACAATGTTATAACTTCATCTCTTTGCTCTAATTTGCAAGGCATTGATAGGATAAGCTATGTTGCAGGCCTGTTTCTGATTTGTGCAATAATTTAATAAAATGACAGAAATAATTTGTTGCAAAGAAAATTTGGAAATCTTACCATGTGAACATTTCTACCTGACAATTTTAATTGTAAGCCACTATAAGGTATTTACATAACTAGAAAATTAGGTATAACAATTACATAAATATTTCTTCTCTTGTCAATAAAAATTATTCAGAAGCAGGATTACAGTAATTAAATCAAGACTATAAGGTTAGTACTAGAACTGGTCTTATAGATTAAAAATTACATACAGGAACATTACACTCTTATTTGCCAAATTAAGACAGATTTTTTTTAAATCTTAAATCTTATAGTAATATAAATAATACAACACAGCAAGCATGATCCAAAAACAATCAGATATGATAAACCTGGATTGTACTGAAAAGATATGATTTGTAACACGAAAGCTATGGCTAAATCTTAATACTATTTAGAGAAATTGCAATGTCCTCCAAAGCCGTTCTGGCTGGAAATTGAGTCCAGCATATTTGAAGAACAGTAAGTTGGGAAAAGGCAGTTTCAATCTATATTGTTAGAATTAGTATTGCATGATTTTAGTTTCTCCCTTGCTTACCAGTCTTTTCTAAGTGGAAATTTTTATGGCTGAAATTCTATGTTTTGCCATCTAAAAGCTAACAGCTGAGTGACAAGCAGAAATTCACAGTGTGTTTTACACAGCATTTAAGAACAGAATTGCAGCCTTTGAAATCCTCAGCCGTAAGGCTGAAATGCAGGAAAAGTACTGTACCTAATAATGTTACTGCCACTGAAATATCCAGGGTAAAGTTACACCAAATGAATTTCTGACTGCTACACACAACATTTGTGCCCCTTCAACTGAAACTGAACAACCCATTTGCTTCATGATGTCCTCAGCTAAAAAAATTGTAAAAAGCAAACAGCAATGCTATGCCCTAAAAGTATAGGGCAAAGGCCTTTGAGGGGAATAAATCCAACCTATCCCAGAAGCAAGAAATTAAATAATTCACTTGTTATGGTTGCCCTCTATTTTCCAGGCATCTTTCCTTGTCTGTCAGATCCCTTCTCACTCCAGAAATAAAGATAAAAAAGGGCAGAGGGAACTGAAACTGACCAGGTACTATACTCTCCCCTTCTTTTTCCCACAAAATCATTATTTTTAACAGAATGAGAAAAATAATAAAAGCATGCATCATAACAATATTAAACGTTACAGTATTTATATTAGTACTGAAATAACAAAGAAATAATACTAATTTCTCACTGAATTACTTTCTTTTACTCACAGCATCTGCTTCTACTTCCTGACATTTTGACACTTTTCCCTTGGCAGGGACACACATACGTAACTAGTACGTTTCCCAGTACTTCCTTCATACCAGACACCATTTGTAACCTCTGGATTTCACAGTTGTTTTTGTTTAAATTATTACAGGAAATTCCCTTTGTCTTCCATGTTCACCAACCAGGACTCAAAAATATTCATCCACGATGTCATAACATAGCCAACATGATTAAATCTAGTTATAGAAGGCATGGCTGCCCTGAGACTTCCAGCTCTGATTTCAATTGCATACAAATAGATTCAACAAAAGAAAACAGCAGACGCTTTCTCAACAAATGTCTGTAAATATGATTGAGGCAACACTTATGCTTATCTCTTCCTCCCACCCCATCCCTGGCACAGCAGAGATTGGAGAGAGATTTCAAGAGAGTAAAGCTGTTTAGTCTTCTACACATTGAGAGCAATGGAAATGCATGAGCCGTGGAAAGAATCAGGTAAAGGAGAGACTTATCTACAAAAATCACTTCCTTCGCTCCTCCACAAAGCAAAGCCATTGCAGAGAGAGAGATTCCAGTGAAGTACTGTAAGCTGTTTGCTCTTCTACACATCAAGAGCAATGTGATAGCGCCAGCAGCCAAGGGCTCAGAGCCACGGGCGTCCTATGCAAACAGCTCACAGTATCCTTTCTTGCTGCCAGTACAATCACATTATGATGGGGAAGAGTCAGGCAAAGAAGAAATTGCATGTAGAAATCACTTGCTTTTTTCCTCTTCCCTCTTGTGGAGCAGAGAAATTGGAGAAAAAAAGATTTCAAGAGAGTACTGTAAACTGCGAAACATGCCTACAGCTCCCAGCCCAGGTCTACAAGTGCGACTGTATTGCTTTCAATGTGTAAAAGAAACAAGCCACTTACTTTCTTGCAATTCCTATATCTCCAATCTTTCTGTTCTGCAAGGGGGGGGGGGGAGAGAAAAAAATCCAAATGTCAGGCATAAGGCAATGCAAACTGATTGTAATAGTTATAATGTTACTGAGGGACATTGTGAAGGTCATAAATGGGCTGTATATTTATTTTTTTCAGCACCATTGTAACTTTGAATGGTTGCTGAACAAATGGTTGGTAAGTGAGGAGTACCTGTACTGCATTTGGAGTTCAATGAACTGAATAATAGCATAGCAAGATGGAGGCCACTGCTCTGACAAAGTCAGCAGAAGGATTACATTGGATCTGTCCTTGTGACCAAAAAGCCTGTGACGCTCTAAGCTCAGCAGTTCTTGTGAAAATAGAGGTTTAATCCTCCTTTAGCAAAGAAAGCCAACTTGAAAATTTTGGACCAGTTCTCAGCCCAATCCAACTCACAGGACTGTTATTGTGGGGAAAGCAGAAGGAGCAAGCATTATGTATGCTGCCTTAAGCTATACAAAATAAAGGTGGGATATAAATACATATAAATACATGCAAAAATACCCCCACCTTCTCAGGAGCAGCTGCTGAAAGGGAGAGAACTTTCAGCCTGAGTGTTTTGTTTTCTTGTCTTTCTTACTTACTTACTAATATATTTATTTAGATATTTTTAATCTTGTCTTTATTTAGAAAGAATTCAGGGCAGTGAACATACATAATAATACTTCCTCCTCCTATTTTCCCCAGAACAACAACTCTGTGAGATGGGTTGAGCTGAGAGAGAGTGACTGACCTAAGATCAGTCAGTCGGCTTTCATGCCTAAGGCAGGACTAGAACTCACCATCTCCTGTTTTCTGGATCAGCAGCCTCACAACTATACCAAACTGTTTTTGAACCAAGCAGGCTCTTTTGAGATCTAGCAATTTCTTATTTCCAATGAAATTTCCATATGCAAGGATGTACAGAAAGACATCCACAAAGAAGCCTCTTTATTGTCCAACAATAAAGCTCAAGAAAAGGATGTCTACTGCCTTGTCTGCAAAGGTTTTTTTTTCCCTTCAACCTAACTTTAATACCAGGAAATAAGATAATTATTTTCTGGAGGACAGGCATTCTTCACTGTGACTAAACTGTTAGCTATGGGAAACTGTTCTTCCAATGTAGTTGGGCTTTTAGAACTTGCACTGGCAGACAAATTGAAGTTGTTTTTTTTAAAAGTCTAACTGCCACAGAGATATCAAAAGAGAAACCCACAAATAAGTCCAGATAAATTTTCAAAGGTCAGAGAATGCCCTTAGCGTTTAAGGTTGCTGAGCATCACAACGGAGACGATGGAAAATGAACAAGGCTAGAAGTCTGGAGGTGGTTTGTGGATTTTTTTTTTTTTAAATCACTGATAAGTTTATGTGAGAGCTTATACTGTAGATTTTGAGTGTACCGATTTCAAAGAGTGGGAAATGGTAGTAATTTTCAGAAGCAGCAATCACGAGATGGCTCTGATATCTCCAAAGATGAGATTCAGTAGTTGCATATAGCCCTGGAGTCTTAGTCTATTTACCCATGAACTACCGTTCTTATTATTGTCATTATTAGTTTTATATTCTGCCTTTTTATATATAACTCAAGCTGGCAAGCACACCTAATTCTCCTGCCTCCTTTTTTCCACAAAGTCAACCACCTGGCTTTCATGCCTAAGGAAGGCCTAGAATTCACATTTCCTGCTTTCTAGGACAGCACCTTAACCACAACACCAAACTTTTTAACAAAATAGGCACACAGTTTGTGATTTAGCAATGTTCTTTTTATTTCCCAGAACGGCTGACCTAGAACTTCTTTTAGATGAATCGTATAGAGCAGACATGTCAAACTCGTGACGTCACGTGATATCGCACGACGTATCGGGACTGTTTTGCCATTGCCGGCAATGGGTGGGCGCAGCTTCCACGTGATGCATCCAGCCCGCGGGCCGGCAGTTTGACACCCCTGGTATAGAGGTTTATTTGAAGAAAATTTCATAGAGTTTAATAGAATTCATTTTCAGCACGCAGAATTGAAATTTCAGTTTTGTTTCAATAGGATTTAGAAAGACAGGAAGCCTTTCTTACCAAACACAATCTCAGTTTGTCAATTCTACAGTTTTAGATTATGACAGTTCCAACTTTACTATGAAGAAAAAAAATCCATCTGACATTATCCTTCCTTCCTTCCTCCTTCCCTCTTTCTCTCTCTTCAACTTATATGCCACCCATCTCTTCCAACCTAACTGACTGGATTTCAGAAAGCAAATAAGCAAATATTTATCTGAAATTGAGATTGTGTCTACTTAAAAACAAACCTGTACTGTGGTAATTGGTTTTTCAACTTCAGGTTGCTCCTCAGCAAATAAAGGGTCAAAATCAGTCACACTTTCTACATCTTCCATGGATTGTTCACTGCCCACCGGATCAAGGTCAGGAATCTTGGAAGAAAAAAATGTTACAAGTTATTCCAAGAAAAACAAAACACATAAGATATGTGTTAAGTTCTAAAAGGTGTTGCAACCAATTAACTAAACCAATACCTTTCCTTTTTTTCTGAAAAAAAGGCAAATATTCTTAAAAGTTCCAAATTCAGTAAATCTTATTTCCTTCAGAGTGAAGTTCACACTAAAGTCTTTGACAGCAGGTTTTCATATTTCCAATTATTTTAAATGGACAAGTTCGATGTTCCAGCATTATTCCTCTGTTCCAAACTGTGGTCATTTCATTTCAAGCAGTCTCTAATAGGGTTAACCTAATTTTCAAGATGCCTTAAACTCACCAGTAGATTCATTAAATATTTCATCCTCATTCCTGTTCACCCAACCTTGGTAAATAAACATTTGTTAGCAAATTAAGATAGGAATTTTAGAAAATTGGAACTTTTAGCTGCAACAGTTAGTTATTATTTTATTTATATCGTTTTTAAAAACCAACTATCTCCCTCATAGAGAGACTCTGGAGGTCATCATCCCAAAGGACAACACAAAAGAATGTGAAGGAACTAATGTATGAATCCACATACATAGTGACTAAAAGTATTATCAAGTAAATCTTTACTAGATTAGGTTTTAAATCTATGGTTAGTTATTAGAGCTATTATGCAACATTGGGGTTGGGAATTCTATTCCAAGAATGTACTTTTTTAATTGCATTCCAAATATACTATTTTAAAGGTGGCAAATATGAAAAAAGTAATCCTCACAGCTTAAAATAAAAATTTACATAAAAATAGATATTAAACATTCATTTGAATGTAAGCAAAATGCACACATTAAAAATGTATTGCTTGAAAGATGTAATTATCTTCAGATCATAACTCTTTTCCCCCAAAGATGTGCAAAAAGCATTTAAGAAAAATGTTCAAGGAAACAAACCTATATAGCAATAATAAAAAAGGAATTTAGCTGCTATGAAAAACAGAGGCTCAGAATGAGGCCTGCAAAGCTGTCAGCTACCCATGAATATCCACATACATTTATGTTCATGGTCACATCCTACTTTTTTCTACTCCTTTTGTCATAACTTGACACAATAGTTCTAGCAATTGCATGATTCTAATTCTAGCAAGAATCCTTGTACATACAAACTATTTTATAAGGTTCAGTGATGGCAATTCTGCTAAGTATACCTATTGAACTAAATATCTCAGAACTAGTAGAGCGTGTATGTACCTACTTTGTTGCCATTTCTTCCATCATTACTACACTGTCTGTTCTAATGCGCACCTGTTTTCAGTGTCCTGAGCTTTTTCTGATAGTGAAACATGAGTGATTGGGGAACAATAGTAAAAAAGAGAAACTTGTCACACTTCCAACTTAAACAGGCTTTATCTTCTGGCCTTAAATAAGCATTATTTAATATGTGAATAAATCAGTTTTTCTCAAGAATGCTTCCTCCCCCCACAAAACTCTCTAAGCCTACTGCAATACATTTGTTTTTTAGAAAAATGTTATTGAGTACCATTGTCCTGTCATGCTGCAAATTAATTAAGAACAGAATTAAAGATGACAAAACAAAGAGCAGCAGGAGAGAGAAATGTGTACACTTGTGTGAAGTTGCAGTACAACCAAGAGAACAAAGTCTTGAAACTGTTTTCCATATATTGATTCCTATATGTGGTACCTCTGGTTTGCTGTCCACAACATCCACTTCAACGCTAACTTCTGCCTGGAGGATTTTCTGCTTAGTTTGCTCAATGGCCAAACTTAGCTTGTGGATATAAGACTGGAGTTCCTCAGCAGAGTCCATGTTCAGTTCCATCAATGCTTTGTGAAACTGATCCACCTGACCATCTTCTAGCAGTTCCTACAAAAGGAAGCATTAAAAAGAATCTACTGTTAACCTGCTATAAATCATCAACCTTAGCCCTCTGTTTTCTATTATAACTAAGGCAATTCTTGCAGAAAATGACATCTGTTGTTTGGAAAAAAGAAGCAAGTTGATTTTTAAATAAGTGACTTGTTATTTGCTGGCAATCGTGTAACATCTTTAATTCCTTCCTTGAAATAATATGAAAATGACACTCTGAGAACAAATATTTCACTGAGAATACAATTCCAAGAATAATCCTCCCTCAGCTTCTCATTTTTCACTTCCTCCAAACTAAAACTACAACCCCAGCAGTGCATAGAGTTACCTGAACATAAAGAAGCCTCTCTAGTCTCTCTTGATCCAGCTGAAGCTTTTCTTCTCGACGGCGAGCATTAAGTTCCTGAAGCCTTCGAAGTTGTTGCTGCCGTCGCTCTTGCTTCTCCTCAGACGTTACCGTACTCCCGAGGAGCTTATTTGAAAAAGGCAGCTGCATCTTATGCACATTGTTCTCATAGTATTCAGGTGATCGCCACTTGTGCATCTCTGTTCAAATATTTTTAATATTTGATATTTAATTTTTAAATCATAGTAATAATTTTTGCTCAGAGATAATCAATAACCTCCCATGCAAATGCCCTGAGAAAGTATGGAAAAGCGAAGTAGGATTTTTTGGGGGGAAGGGATGATAGGAGAGAGAGAGGCATAACTTCTATCCCATTGCTTAGTAAATAAATTACCTGCTGCGGGAAAACCTACATGTCTTTTATGATAGATCTTGCACCAATCCATATGAGAGAAGAAACAATAGGAAATTTTGTATCTATCTGATGTCAGAAAACAGAAATTGGAAAGCAGAAACTGCAGGTCAAAATACTATTTCCTGAGAAAATTCCAGTGGAAACCAAGAGGCCAGAAAAGGCAAACAGCACGCATTAATGAAACTTAATAATCGGTATGATAAAAACTGGAGAAACACTTCTTCTCATTTTCTTTATAAAATGGCCTTTATAAAGCCAACTGTTAATCAAATAGCATGATACATTCAACTTCAACAATTTAGGATCTAACTAAACTAGTCCTTCTTAGATCTCAAATAAAAGGTCATAAGTAGGTTCTTCCACTGATTTCAAGGGAATCAAATATGGAACTAGCCCACTGTGCTTTATTATTATTACTGATGTTTTACTGCATAATTGCACATTGCTGGGTGGTTCAGAAACCTAAATCATAGCTGAGCAACATCATAAATTAACAACATGACACTAATAAAAAACATTTCAAAGTTTTAAAAAAGCATGCTGCCAGACATATGGCAGAAAAGTGCAGTAGTTAATCTTTAGAGACTTGTCAGAACAGCCATGTTTTAACAGCTTTCCAATAATGCCAAAAGTAGAGTTCAAATGTATTTTAGGATGGATGAAGTATCTTATATCCAATTGGTAGCATAATTACAGTACATCCACCAAAGTCGACACTTAAAATTAATTAAGTCCAGCTTAAGTTCCACTGTTTTCAACAAGTCTACTCTAATTATGTTGTTTGGATCTAAACAATGATGAAAGTACAAAACTTCCAAAATAAAATATTAATTTATACACTGTAATTATATATATTTTAATTATGAGAAAGACTCTTGGCAGTTTACAATTTTTCATATTGTATATTTTACAATATAAGTATATCAAATCATTAATGATATACAGTAAATTAAACAAAAATATTAAAAAATGAAACAATCTACCCAATCCCTGTATTACTACATTAATCATTTGGCTTTATGTTTATTCTTAAAATATAAATTCTCAACAACATATAACAACATGCAGTATATTGGTGATTGTTTTTACAATACAAACACAATTTTCCAGTGAACTCATTTTTCATCTCTATTTACTCTAAATATATTTGTTGATTTAACCAAGAATATTTAGCTGCTACACCGTTTGCTGAACTTCCTGGATTGAAGAACCATTCACAGACTTTGTTGCAATAATTCCAGATATATGAAATCAAAGCATATTAAAAGATTTATATTCTTTAGATAAGGCTGTGGTTATTTTATCCTATTCACTGAAATTACATTGGCTGCATTTATATTAAGACGACATTTATTTAACTGTGTTTTTGGAATAAGCCATTGTGGCTGATTTACACAGCAGGGTTACCTGGCCCTTTAATGGAATGCAACTTCAACCAAAACCAACTGTGCTCTCCCATTTAGTTTAGAAGACTCCTGGTTACAATTAATTTCTATTTTCTTTTGATTAAAAGGATATTGGCTTTTTGTGAAAAGCTAGTGCTACTAAACTATTGTTTGATGGAACTAAACTAAAATATTATGTTTTT
Organism: Azemiops feae; assembly: GCA_023970755.1. Taxonomy (NCBI): domain Eukaryota; kingdom Metazoa; phylum Chordata; class Lepidosauria; order Squamata; family Viperidae; genus Azemiops; species Azemiops feae. Next base: position 3,128,618 of record JALGBA010000036.1, read on the forward strand.
GGATGCTGTAATAATTACATATGTTCTAATGCCTTATTCAGATTTGCAAACAAGATCAAAGCAACCTGCAATTTTAGATACTTTCCTATCTCTTTAGTAATATAAAATTTACTCTATTTTTTTAAGAATGCCAAATGCTTTGTTTTACAAAATCAGATAACACAAAGGAAATAAAGCTGCATGATAACAATTGACAGCAATGCCTTACCTTCTTTGTAATCTTCGGCGATATAGCTGTGCTCATGGAGTATTTCTTCCACACGGCTAAGCGTGATGGCAGCAAAATGCCCTGGATATTTCAGTTGCAGGAGACGCTGGAGATAAAGAGCTGCCTGGCATCCTCCAAGATTTATACGCTTACAGTTTCGTGCATCTAACCTAACAATTCATAAAAATGGAGGAAAAATTAGGCTGTGTAGAATAGTTTCATTCTTTCTATTAGAACCCAAGTTCTAAAGACTTTTCAAGTAGCCATTTATGTCATGTCCACAATCACTACCATCATCAACATTGGTTGGTTTTCACCCATACAGTGGAAAATCAAGAAATCTTCATTACTTGTGTATACAGAAATAATTAAAATACAGTTAAAATATCCCAATTCACAAAAAATAAATTATGCTTAAAATAAAAATTATTCAAGAGAGAGAATCCAATTGAATAGAAGAAAACTATATTTAATCCACTCCCCAAGGGCTACATGACAGATTTAAGACAACTAAGAAAAAGGATTGATTTGGTTCTCACCCTCTGGCAGGGCATTAAATTGAGTGAGTCAGAAAAATGATAAGCAGCTAGTGTAGGCGATACAGAACAGAAGAATGAAAATTAGTTTCTTCTAAGTATTTTTAACTGCCATATTTTGTACCATCTGAGATGTTTAGCACAATAGATTATAACAATGAAGTTGAATATCGTAAATATTCAAACTAAATAACTAAAAAAGCATAGTATTCTTTAAATAAAGACACTGCTAATCTCCAAAATTACATGTATTGTGCTACATCATAACAATACTCTAAACACTGTTCAAATAGACTTCAATGGCTATATTTATTCAATACAAGTTCAATAATAATTATTCAATGAGTATTCAATAAAGGTTCAATAAACTTCAATGGCTACATTATACAACACACCAAAGCAAAACCATAGAAACCATTATAATGTTTAGCAGAATATAATGCAAATAAAGTCACTAACTATAGGAGAGCTCCAAATAGCTAAACTGACCCTTTAGTTATACACTGTACTTCCACTGAGATGAGAACATTCTCTAACATGCAGATTTCAATCTTATCTAGTGCATATTTAAGGTTGCTCATTTCCCACTAAACCTAATTGCCCACAAAGGCTTATCTAGGATTTTTCCATTACTTCCTTGAAATTAGAAGGTGAAAAAAAAAAAGAATGACATTGTGCCAACTTGTCAACTCATACTTCTAATTTATGTTAATATGTTCATGTAGATTGAGGCATAACAACAAGGACAATATGTCACCCATCAGTATACTTCTGAGATCAAAGGCACCTCATTCCTGCCCCCCAGTACACAAAATAAAACATGTTGGTCTTTTTTTCCATTTGGGGAATTTCTTTAAGCAGCAATAGAGTAATCTGCATTACAGCACACATTTTACCTAACTTTTGAACTCCCTTTCAAAAGACCCCTCAGCATTCCAGCAGCACTTTTGGAGTGTGGACATCAATATTTATTTTATTTATTAAATTTGTTTACTGCCCATCTCACCTCAAGGTGACTATATATGCCATATATATGGTGCATCCCTAGAAAAAAAAAGCTGTAGTTCTCTAATGTAAATATTAAAAAGATGTATACAAAAAAAAGACAAAACCTATAGATATCTCAAAACCTGATGCAGAAGAAGGAAGGCAAAATTCCCAAAACACAGCCTTCTACACTTCCTATAGAACTGTGAGCACCCAAGTCCCAATGAGGAATATAACAAAGAAAAGCATCTTAACTAATTCTATCAAAGATCAATGAAAGAATTCAGGAGGACAGAGTCAGGCTTCTGTCCATTCTTCAGTGAAAGTTATTTATCAAGGCACCTACTATCCCAAACCCCAGGCCAGAACTTTAAATTGCACACACAACAAAAAAGGGTAATTATTTGTAATTCATGAAAAATTAAATTCTATAAGTAAATAGGAAATAACTCACCTGCCATCTACAACTGGTAAAATATGAGTACACTGGTATCCAGAAGAAATTATGAGACCACTGCAAGGCCAGCCTTGCCTTTTGTTATGATAGAAACTGTACAAGCTGTCCACACCATAAGAAACCTTTGGAACCTGATAACATTCAAACAGGAGCTCTGACATCATTTGCCTTGAATAGAGAGGGTTGCAGACAGCCTCTGTTATCACAAATGGATGGTCAACACAGCCCTATAACAAAATTAAGACAGAAGTGACAATCTGTGAATCCTCAACAAGACAGATTTAAGAAAGATCAGTGTAGCCATGCTCATACATAGGGACAGTGAAGGGAGATAAAGTGATCACTTCTACACTATGACATCGTCAAATGACATGACAAACATATGTACATTAGATTTCATGATGCATATGCCATCATGTTGATGTCATTGATGTTTATTACAAATGCCTGCGATTAGAGCATTAAAAAATTTAATATTACATGTAATGACATAACCCCCAACACATAGTAACTTGCTAAGTATTACTTATTATTACTTATGTGTTCTTCCAGATATGAAAACTAAAATATACATTAATAAATATGGAAGTAAGGTATTTTTGTAGAAGCGTAATCTGCATACTGCAGATTCTATGCACCATTCAACAAAAAAGCTTAAGTGCTTGTTATATATGCAACACTTACAAAACAAGAATTATGCTGTTCTGATACTTGAATAATGTACTCTTTCTTGAAAATAGGAATGTTTCATAATTAAACTTTTGCCCACAAAGGCTCTGGACTGGCTAAGTTACTCTACAAATTAGCCATGTAGAGAGCAATTTGGCAAACTGGGCATTTGCATGTTTCCATTAATTTAATCACCGGGGAAAATGCATGCACAATATAACTCTAATCTCATTCCAACTCTTTGAGAGCACATTTTTTGCCCAAGGCTCAGGTACTACTTTTATTTTTTACAGAACAATATGGATTTGTGAGTTAAGATGCTAGGATAACAATATGCACCTGAGCTCTTTGTAAAAATATTTAATATACACCAAAAGGGAAAAAGCATTTTTATGATTTGGAAGGTGTCTAATTCCAAGGACTGACAATCCTGCATTTCCACATAATTTATGCTATCATTCATTCTTCCCTCTTAGGTGCAGAATATACAATATATATATATATTGGTATTCTTTTCTACAAACTAAGTGTGATGCCAGGGCTACCCATTCTAGCCTGCAAACAATTTCAACCATTTGACACCATCTAATGGGTACCTGATTTTTGCAAACCAGCCCTGTAAGACAAGGGCTGAATGAAAACAAATGCCTCCAACATTATATTTTGCCCACAGATGGCCACACTGGTGTACTAGAAGCTCTGACACATTCTTTAGCAACTCTTCTTTCACTTCATTTGAGGGAAAGTGTGAGAAAAGATTGCACTGCTGCTGTTCATGAGACAGAAATGATCATTGCACTTTAAGCAATGCCCTGATTCAATTTTTGACTATTGATGGAGTCCCGCCAGTTGAAATTCAACAATGAGTGTAGGTTGTTCATGATGCTAACTGTGGGCATTAGTAGTAGTACGTATCACTGGAACAAAAAAATATAAAGATAGTGAAGAGCTGATTTATGTGACCAAAAATAAAACAGATAATCTGTGGCAGCAACCATCGTGTTTTATATGAGAAAAGATGAACTAATTAAGGGCAGCTGATGAATCACTCAAAGAGAAATTGTTGTCAAGTTTGGCATTTTCCAGAAACATGTGTCACATTCTTGACTTTTTCAATACCATAAAGTTCATGCAAGAGGGTTTTTTACATGATGATAGCACAGATGAAACCTTCAACAGCTGTCAGCAATTGTCATGTTATGAAAATAAAGGTAAAGAATTTCTTCATAGCACTATTAATACCTGTGTTGGTACAACAACATGAGCCTATTATTATGACCGAAATAGGGTCAGTTCCTGACAAATCATAAAGCTTTACCTTGAGGAAAAGAAAAATACTAAGTCCAGGTTGCAGCAGGAAAACTCAGGTACAGGTGTTAGGAATATAAATGGTACTATTCACATGGTGAAGCTGACACCACTATCAACTTGGAGTTCTACATTGCAACACTCAACACACTGAAACAACAATTAAGTGGAGTTTAGAAGCACAAGAAGGTGTGACAATGCCAGGCCTCACACCCCACAAGCCACTCAAGAGCCAACTTGATGTAGTGGTTAAGGTGCTGGCCTAGAATCTAGGAGACTTTGGGCCAATCACTCTCTTTCATCCCAATCTACCTGTTGTTGTGGAGAAATAGAAGACAGGAATGTTAGGGTATGCTTATCACTTGGTTAACCAAATATACAAAAGGTGGGAGTAATAGTAACTGTAAGGTTGATCTCCCTGTTTTATACCATTTGCCAGATAGTCCAGATTTGGTGCCTTGCAACTTCTACCTTTTTGGAAAATGGAAGGAATATCTCATGGGTGTTTGTCTGACTCAAATGAAAAGATCAAAAAGGACCATCAAGACCAGCATAGAGTTCTTCAATGACAGTTTTAAGAAATTTGTCCACTGTTCCCAAAAGTGTAGCAAACAGAGGTGATTATGTGGAAAAGTATATATGCAGGTTACAAAAGAGTTCATTTATTATTAATATATTTGTATCCCACACCTTTATTATTTTTACAAATATCTGAAAACAGTGAACATGTCCAACATACTTTTCTCCTATTTTACCCACAACAAGGAATGATTGGCCCAAAGTCATCCATCTGGCTTTCATAGCGAAAGCAGGACTTGAACTCATGGTCTCCAGCTTTCTAGCCTGTTGTATTAACCACTAGACCAAACTGGCTCATTTCAAGAAGTCTTTTCCTTATTTATTAAAACGTCCTATTTAAACTGAAATTTTGGAGAGGGGAGTGTTATTTTTCATTTAACCCTTATAAATGTAATGTTCTATAAATATACAAAAGATGCTCCAAACGTGCTTTAACAAGATAATGCTTTTATGCATCCTTTAAAATATATAATTCAAGGTGGTGAACATACTTAATACATAATACACATAGTCCTTCAGATCTTGAATACAATCTGTAGTTCAGAGCCCACTTCTATATTCCTGCTTTTGCTATCTGACCAGTCCATACCCCTGAATAAAAGCCTTATATTACCTTCTCCCAACGTGTTTGGAAGAATATTTTGTTGTTGCTGTTTTAAGGACACTTATCGGTCTTACCCAAGTCACTAATTTGTGTGTTCCAGCCTTACTGAACTTATAGTCACCGAGGAATGAATTTTATTGAACATCAGTTAGTGAGGCAATACGTGGATCCCGCGCAGGAAATTTTGTTGAGCCAAATGTCACCGCTGACTCCATTTCCTTTACGTCCCGGCAAATCTACGCTAGCGGTTGCCGTTTGCACTATCACAACTGCGCTGCGAGTCAAAACCAGTGCAAAGCTTCTCATCTGTCGCGGCTGAATCAACAGGCATGCAAGTTCTGCCTTCCTTACCTGCGAGGAGACGCCCAGGCGCTGGAAGCCGTGATCAAAGAGCTGCTCTTGCAGCTCCATCTGAACAGGCACGTTGCGGTCGAAAGGCGAGCGGAGGAGCCATCGGAGGGGCTCGGGGCTGCCCAGATCGTTGCCCACCTGTGTTTCCGGGCCAGCGCCGCCGCGAGCTCCCCGACTTCGAGCAACTAAGGAGCGGAACTGGAGCAAGGGCTCGCCAGGCACCGCGGCGTGCGGGCAGGCCCAGCCCAAACGCAGCTGGAACGAACCGTTATCCAGCACCAGAGGAACCGGAGCCGGCAGCCGCACCGCCGCGTGAGCTTCCAGCATCGGGTCCGGGTCCCAGCGGACGTCGCGGAACGGGAACACCCCTCCGGCTGCCTCCATGGCGCGAGAAACAATTTGCCGCCCGTCAGGTCCCTCCCCGTCTTTTCTCCGACTGGAAACAAAGGCTTCAATGGAGTGTTCCGTTCCCGAGACGAATCACCATGGAGACCAGTAAAACCTGCGCTCATCGCCGTTTCCGCTTTTCCCTTAGAAGAGAATTTCTCAGCCTCAAGTTTTAAGATATATGGATTTCAATTCCCAGAATTCCCCCAACTAGCATGTTAAAGTTCCTGAAGTTAAGAAAAATCGCTTTAGACTAGAAGAGTGATTTGCCACTTTGCTGAACGGAGGCATAGAATAAACAGAGGCATAGAATCAAGATCACGCGAAGTATTAATACCGCTTTATAAAACCCTAGTGAGACCACACCTGGAATACTACAATCAATTTTGGTCACAATACTACAAAAAAGATATTGAGACCTTGGAAAAAGTTCAAAGAAGAGCAACTAAGATGATCAAATGCCTGGAGACTAAAACATGAAGAAGGGCTGCAGGACTTGTGTTTGGCTAGTGAGAAGAAGAAATAGGGGTGACATGATAGCAGTATTCCAGTATTTGAGAGGCTGCCACAAAGAAGAGGGGGTCAAATTATTCTCCAAAGCACCAGAGGGCAGGACAAGAAACTGGTTGGAAACTGATTAAAGAGAAGCAACTTGGAATTAAGGAGAAAGTTCCTAACAGTGAGGACAATTAATCAGTTTGCCTTCAGAAATCGTAGGCGCTCCATCACTGGAGGTTTTTAAGAAGAGGCTGGATAGTCATGTCTGAGATGGTATAAGTTCTCCTGCTTGAGCTGGGGGCTGGACTAGAAGATCTCCAAGGTCCCTTCCAGATTCTATTCTATTCTATTCTATTCTATTCTATTCTATTCGCATGTGCAAGCATATACGTCCAAAACCTCTCTTTACTGAAGTAGCGGGATTTCGAACTACATATTTAAAGGCACAACACTTGAGAACCTGAACTAGAGAACCGTTGAATAAAATATAATATTCCTTCCCCCCCCCATTTAATGTTGGAAATAGGATCTGCTTTTGATTAGCATGTTTAAAGGTTAACTGATTAGGGAAGATTGAAGAACAATATTAAGAGCTATTATAGATTTATTGAGATTCAAACTTCTTTTGTATTTTAAATATGTGTTAATGTAAGTTTTCTTATAGTAGAGCTGACGGGAATTTACTAAGTTCCCTTACTAAGAAGAAATGAAGCTGGATTTCTGGAGATGAGTAACAGCTGATGGTCGCCCTCTTGAAATTAAGAATGATTTATAGCAGGGGTGTCAAACTGCCGGCCTGCGGGCTGGATGCGTCACACGGAAGCCGCGCCCACCCCATTGCCAGTAATGGCAAAACAGTGCTGATACGTCGCGCGATGTCACGAGTTTGACATGTCTGATTTATAGTATTTTCAGAAGACATCTCTTGGCTAGCAATTTTAGGCAACTATCACGTAATCTCTAACTTTCCTTTATAGGGAATGTTTTGGAGAAGAGGTTGGAGATTCAGCTACCCAGGATCTTGGAGGAACCATTTTCTGGATTTTCTACAATCGAGCATCATATCTTGGTATAGGATTAAAATGGCATTGCTTGCTTTGATGGATGACTTTTGGTGGGACCTGGAAGGAGGGGATATGCTAGTCTTGGTCCTCTTAAATCTTTCAGTAGTTGGTACAGTACAATACCCATGACCATCTTTCTGGACTGCCTGCAAAGATTGGAGCTTCGAGGAATGGTTCTGCTGTGTCCCTGCTCTTTCTTGAGCATGTGGTTCCAGTCATCATGGGTGGGAGGAAAAAGTGATCATGCCTGTAGTTGCTCCAGGGTAGGGTTCCTCAGGACTTATTCCTCTCACCCATGCTACCATATTACACACATGGGTGAAATGATGTCTAAGTGGAGAGTCATATGCCTATTTTAGATCCTGCACTACAATTTCATGTATTTCCCACTTCAAACTGAGAATAAACTGCTGTCAATTTTCAGATTGTCCACCTATGATATAGTGACCTGATTCATATTGTAAAAAGCTATAATGGGTATTGTTTGAAATTCTATAGACTTTTTGTGGGAGTTCACTGTATTGATAGTTGTATTTTTAGAACAAGATACCCTAAAATGGGTTGGTTGGTTGTACTGTGCTATTTTAATCCAAAGAATGCTGTTTATTTATAAATTTTATAAAACTCAGGCAGTTGGGAAAATTCAGTAAACCATGGTTCAGTTAACCTTCACTTAGCATTTTTTTTTAAATTAATCCAGCTATTGGAAAATCTTGCAAGAGATTATGCTGCTACATACCTCAGCTACTTAAGCAGGTTTTTTTTTTAAAAAATACCTTTATATTTAAATAAGATATTTATGTAAAATGACTTTACAGCATAAATATTGCCCATTTTTATTTTTGTATTTCAAATTAAAGTTCAAGGTACAAGGTGTACTGCAGTTTCTCTATCATTTCATCTGTAACATTCCCCTCTTAATAGGCTTAATATCAGCTGTGTTGGAATGATAGCATAACTGCTTTGTGATTCAAGTCATGATGTAGTAAAAGAGGGCAGTTATATAAAGGTATTTAGGGTCACACAGCAAAAACTTAGGAAGTCATGCGCATAGTGAGTTCAGCTGGATTTTGAATAAAAAATGAAGTATCCCCTAGTTCCTTTAATCAATGATCTAACATTTCCTTTTCTCTTCTTCTGGTTTTGTTTGCCTTTGGGGATGCTATTGATCTTACTGATTTTTTTGTTTCAACATCTACTTAATGAAGGTAAGCCATATTGGACTACAATTTTTACAGTTTTCACTTAATGTGACTTTTAGGAATTAGGTGGGTTGTAGCACAAGGTATCCAGGAAGTGCCAAGATGGGGATGGATATTATAAATTGCTTTTTATATCCCATGATATCCAAAATATTAGCATGGCTGAAAAATAAGCACTACATTATATGTCTATTCTAATAGGATCTGCTTCACTTAAAAATGGTGACATTTTTACATAAAGAAGTAAACTGTAAATATTTTGAATTTTATTATATGCCAAGTCATTTAAGCAGAACTGGTCAAAAGTGACTCGGGCCTCTCCACCAGTTGGGGGATGCACTGAAATAAGGTTAATGCCATTACCTGTATCCTGATGATACTATAGTATAGGGGCTTCCACAAGTCTTAGGAGGCTGAGATGAGTAACTCTTGGTTCATGCTCCAGAGGAAATACTGTGGAAATATGAAGGCAATATTTGCAGTGTTTCCTCTGGAGCTGCAGGGTAAATGGTTTTTGTGTGCAAGATTTCATTTTATCTTTTCACCATACCTTTCCTCCTCTACAGTCTAGACTTTTTATTTAAAGGTTTGTTCTCAGCTTACAGGAGTTAATTAATGTTTTAAAGCTGGTTGTTCCTTGTAAAAAGAATTCCCTACAAGTAAAGCAATGAGGAAAAAGGGGCAGTTAGTTGCTGCTATTAGCTGGTCTCAGTTGGATAGCTGAAGGAAGTTCTGGTTATTTAAGAAAGATAAGGATAGTAGTTAGGTGTTATGCAGCTGCTTATGATTGTGCATATATGCTTGTGTCCAAAGTTGATCGTGTCAAGGGAATCGAAGTTACATAGGCATGGTGAACTAGCTTTTAACTAGTTTACTTCTTTGGTGTTTTTTAACTTTATATTTTTCACACAGGGAGAAAGATCTTGGATGACTGCAGTTTAAACTGATTGTAAAACAGAGAGTATTGTGCTTTTAGGCTGTGTCCAAAGACAACCTAAGTTGCTGCCTTATTGTAGATTGACATTTGGTAGACCTGTTAATGCAGATTTCCTGAAGCAAAAAGCAAAGATTCTTGGGATCCTATGGCTAATTGCTCTAGAACAGGGGTGTCAAACTGGTGGCCCATGGGCCAGATGTGTCACACGCAGGCCACACCCACCCTGGTTCCGCAAAGGCAAAAAAACATCGTGATACATCATGATATGTCATGTGACGCGATTTGAGTTTGACACCCGTGCTCTAGAACAAAAGCTACTGAAATTGTACTTTTCTACCCAAACTGTGTTAGTGGAAGCACATTTGACTGCCTCTTAGTTACAAGCCAATTTAGTTTACTGGTTAAGGCACTAGACTATAAACCAGGAGAGTGAGTTCTAGTCCAACCCATAGGCATGAAAGCCAGCTGAATGACTTTGTTAGTCATATTAAGGATAGTTGTGGGAAAATAGGAAGGAATAATAGGTATGTTCACTACCTTGAGTTATTTATTTATGAATATAAAGACCTATGTAAGTAAAAATGTTAATTTTATGTGCTTAGCAACATACGGGTACATTTGAGGATCAGAAGTAATCATCCCACTATATTATCGCTTGGAAATGCATATGCTGCTATCAGAATAAAACTACTTTTTGCAACATATGAAGTTTGGAATGGCGCTATTCCATCACAATTCCAGAACTATTACTAGTCTGTGTTATCAAATGCAACATTTTACAATATAATTAAATATGGCTGCTAATTTTCCACATAGGGGAACTAGTATCCTGGATTCAATTGGTGTGATACAAATATATACAGATGAGTTGTTCTTATGCACAAATCTAACTAAAGCATTTTGAATGACTTTATGAACAGGTAAGTCAGCAGTATTTCCTCTTGAACAATGGCGAATGTCTTGATTGCCCTTCCCAGCATGTGTAAATAACCCTTTCCAAAACATCAAAATCATAATTAGCAATCCCTATCCAAAGTTGAGTAATATGAAGTTGTCTTCTTCGTGAAATGTTTATTCAGATTCATCACTGTTATTAAACTCAAATGATGTTAATCATCTTGAAAACAATTATAAAAATTGCCTTTCATTACTGGAGCAAGAAAGATTTCATGCATTAGAAAACAGATCAGGAATCTAATTTAGTTTTGATTTCTATCTTTGATTCTTCTTCTTCTTGTGCCATATCCGTTATCGGACGTTGGCGATCATGTTGGCGATCCTGTTTTTATCAGCAGCCGCACGAAAAAGTGCTGCTGAGTTTTGTCCAAACCAGTCCCTTAGATTTTGAAGCCATGATGTTCTTCTTCTGCCTGGACCTCGTTTGCCTTCAATCTTTCCCTGGAGGATTAAATGGAGTATGCCGTATTTTTCTGGGTGTCGCATCACATGTCCGAAATATTCTTTCGTTTTTTAATTGTTTTGATGATTTCCCTTGGCTTTCCCAGGCGGCTTATCACCTCATTTCTGATCTTGTCAACCCAGCTTATACGTAACAGCCGCCTGTAAATCCACATTTCAAATGCTTCTAGTCTTTTCAGGTGGCCTTCTGTCAGAGACCAACTCTCTACTCCATAGAGCAGGATAGAAAAAATATAGCATCTGACAAGCCTGATTTTCAGTCTTAGGCTTATGTCGTGACTGCAGAAGACCTTTTTCATTTTGAAGAATGCTGTTCGAGCTTTCTCTACCCTTGTCTTTACTTCAGCGGTCATGTCCCAGCTTTCATGTAAATTAGAACTGAGGTGCGTGATCCTTTCAACTTTTTCTAGTGGTATTCCTGCTGAATTTATTGGTGGTAAATTGACGGGTTGTTTGCTGATGACCATGATCTTGGTTTTTGAGGTGTTAAGCTTCAAGCCGTATTTTCCAGATATTTCGGTGACTCTGTTGATGAGGAGCTGAAGGTCTTCATACTTACTGGCAAGCAGAACTGTATCGTCAGCATATCTTAAGTTGTTGATCCAAACACCGTTTACTTTGATGCCAGCATCAATGTTCTCCAGTGCCTCGTTGAAGATTGACTCAGAGTAGATATTGAACAACAGTGGAGACAGAATACATCCCTGTCTGACCCCTCTTCTTATTTCTGCATCAGCTGAGTATTTTTGGCCTAGTCTCACATTTGCTACCTGATGCCATTACAGATTCTTTATTATTTAGATGTCTTTGTCATCTAGTCCCCCTTGTTTCAGGATTTCTAGTAGTTTGCTATGTCTTATTTTATCAAAAGCTTTTTCAAAATCAATGAAGCACATGTAAACACTGTGATTGACATCTCTACAACGCTGTACAAGAACTTGAATGCTGAACAGCACATCTCGTGTACCAAGATTGTTTCTGAAACCAAATTGTGTGTTACCTAGACGCTCTTCAATTTTGTTGTATATTCTTTTGTGAATTATTCTCAGGAATATTTTCAGGGCATGACTCATTAAGCTTATTGTTCTGTATTCAGTACACTTCTTTGCATTTATTTTTTTGGGGATTGTCACAAAGGTTGATTTTAGCCAATCATTTGGTATCTTTCCTGTTTCGTATATCTGATTGAGCTGCAGTAAAAAAAAATTCCCATTGTCTTCCAGCAATTTTAAAATTTCTACTGGGATATCATGGCTTTTCTTGTTTTTGCTATTTTTATTGCATGTTCAACCTCCTCCATAGTGATGTTTGGTCCAGTTGTTATACTTCCCATATCTATATCATCCCTAGTGTCCTCAAAAAGTTCTTCAATATATTCCTTCCATCTTTTTAGTTTTTCATCCTCATCTAAGATAATTTTCCCCTCTTTGTCAACTAAGTTGTTGGTTTTCTTTTTGTAGAGGCCTGCTGCTTCTTTCACTTTTTTGTGTAAATTGAAATTATCATGCATGCGTTCTGTCTCTTCTATTTCCTTGCATCTCTTTGATAACATAACAATTGTCCCCTTTGGATATCAATGTTATGCATTTTAAAAATCTATGTTTAAACTGTACTGTAGATAGAAAAATCTTGCTTAACTGTTACACCTTCTGTATTTAACCAAAAGGATCGTCTTTCTAGCTTGTTTTCCCCCCTGTTGCATTGATATAAAATCCTAATATTTGTATTTTTAGCTGAAGTTCCCATTATTAAAGAAATAAAGATGTCACCCCATGATGATCCTGATGGGAATATTGACCTCAAATCTGAACATGAATCCAGTGGGAATAACAGCCAAAACAAGTACAGAAAAGCCTTAAAATTTGATATGAAGATGACTCCAGTTGTGGAAAAACTGGGCTTCAGGCCTGCTCACTTAGGTTCAAAAGAAACGGAGAAAAGCCTGTCTGCCTGTATTTCACGCCAACTAGACCAATATGGCAGACAGTATTCTGAGAAGAATTTCATGCACAATACCCCTGTGGTAAGTAAAAGGACCTACCTATAGTATATGAGTAATAATGGTCCTGTCTTTACTAGATCCGTAGAAGAAGGGATCTAGCTCATGGGTGTCATTAAAATTGGGCGACATGAAAAGTCCCTGAGCAAAGTAAGGCAGAGCAGTCCTCAGCTCTTTTTACCTCTTAGTTCACTAAGTCGGAAAAAAATGAGCCCTGGGTGTCTCTTTTTCTCCCCTGATTTGCATTCTATACATAAATGAGAAACTTACATTTCCTTCCGCTCACCCATTATAGTTCAGCTCAGACTTACTGGCTCATGTTCAGCAAATAGTTTTGGTCAATATTTAGTTCTTAGAACTCAGCAACCAATGTTGTCTAAAGAGATTATAGTCTCACCATATAACCCAGACCATGCAGGGTTGCCATTTAAAAAAAATGTACATGCACATGGCTCTAATATAATTTTGTGCAGTATTTAGTTGTTTTTGATTCCTGCTGGATTTAAGAAAAACTATTTTTCAAGGTTTGCCATTTCTGTAGTTATTGTAAGAATTAGCAATTACATCTGTAATAATTCATTTCGAAGGTGATAAAAGTTTAGTGCTGGGTTTACACATTCCCTGTAGCCAGACATGAGCAACATCTGAGAAACTGGGACCCAATTCAGATTCTCAACTTTCTGGAGGGTTGCAGGAGATAATCCAAAAGGGCAGAGCCACATTCTTTCCAGTCCATGTTTTACCTTTGAGGGACAGGAGGAACTAAGACTGAGAGGCAAAGCATTATTGCTACTATTCTGAAATCCCCTGAACCAAGACATTGGTATGCTCACACACCTTTGAGAGCTACAGATGGCATACTGGGGAACTCTGTGCATGTTGCCTATTCCTTAGCTTAGCCATGGTGTATTAACTATGTCACAATTGCCTAGATTCTCATAATATGCTATAACATAACTACACAAACAACATAACAGCACAGTAGGTGAATAGAAACATTTAATATGTTTAATATTTATATGTATTTATATGTAAGGGTGTAGGTATATATACATATGTTGTATATAGCATGTTTATATGTGTGTTATGTATATGTATACTTTTGAGAGCAGGCAACAGAATTTTATTTTTAATGTGTGCCAGTGTGCCCACGGTAAAAAAAATTACAATAAAGGTCATCTTTTCTTATCTTATCTTATCTTACCTTACCTTACCTTATCTACATAGATAATGTTTCTAAAGTTCTGCTATACCATGATTGATCTATATAGTAATAGTCTTCATGAACTGGCTTAACTGCTAGCAATAACTATGGGAGACAAATTTGTAAATGTTTCTTAACTTGATTTTTTATTTAACTTCTTAACTTTTTTTTTTAGCCTTCTTCACCAGTTGTCTGAGATTGCCAACATTCTGTGGACGCAGCTGCTCCCTTCATCTCCGGTTGCTCGTATTTTCAGCTTCTTATCTGGTTGAGGGAAAAGCCTGTTGAAATCATGGTTTCCTTGAAAAAATAAATTGGTATCTGTCATCTCTTGCGAGGAAGAGGGGCTAATGCCATCTATGGGGATAATTAAAATACAGCTGTTCCACCAAAGAAAGATGGATGTGTAGCAATTCTTTAGTTTGTCAGAAAAGTGTTGCTAATTTCAGGTGTGCTATTTTTTCAAAGCATGCGATGCTGCTTGCTTTATCATTCAGATTTTCTGTACAATAAATCAAAACTTTAAATTATTTCCTTGTTCTTAAACTAGGACATTATTCTTAAATGATATTTATATATAAAAACTAAAAATATCATATAATTACTATTACAGTGTAAATGCAAATGTGTTTTTAAAAGGTATCGGTGAACAGTAATTACAGATTACTTATCATGCCTCTTAGACTAAAAACAGATGAAGTGCTGATTATTACTAAACTATAACTCCCAGCATCAAATGCCACTGGACAAATTTGCTGGGAGTTATAATGCAGCTCCTTTTGAAGATATTTCTTAAATTATAAGTGGTTATAAGTTGATTTTTTTTCCTTTTGTTCTTTGTTATATCCAAGAATATTCAGTTGGTATAAAGAATCTCATCATTTTATCCAAAGGTCTTGATATCCCTGCTAGGAATATTTTAAAGCAACCGAGTAGTTCAATAAACTGTTTATTAACAGAGTTCAGGAACTAGGCTGTATATCAGAATCTTACGTCTAATAGCTGGTTAACCTTGGTTCTATGCATGAAAGTGGACCATTGGACCTGTGTATCTGTTCCACCTACTCATTGCTATGAACTGGGTAGGGGTTTCCTTTCCCTTTGAAGGGAACGTCTCACAAAGTTGTCTCATCTCTGGAGGAATGTTTGTTAAATATTGGTATATATTTGAAGTGTAATGTGGCTCAGTTAACTGTACTTAAAATTATTTTCTCCTTTCTAACACTACCTAATGCAGACTTAATACAGTACATTATGACTAAGTAAGAGAATAAAAGTGGAAATTTGTGTACAAGTAGAGAAAAGAAAAATGAGTTGGATGTTGATTCTGGGAGAACAGACTTAAGTTATTGGAATTTTAGAAAATGATTACCGATTTACCATTTAGCTCTCCCTGCCCTTAATTAATATATAAAATACATGTAATTTTAGTTCCCTAGCCTAGACTTCATTAAATTGTTTGGAATCAGTCCACAGCAAACAAGTATATCAACCACTTGTTCAAGTAAACACATTTTAAAGCATTTTAAATACATTTAAAGCACTTTAATTGTAAATGGCTATGGGGATTCTCAATCATCTAGGTCATGGTTGTTCCAAAGACAACTTTTTTGTAAAGGCAACTGGTCTTTTCTTTGGTTTTTTCCTTTGAAAATGTTTTGCTTCTCGTCCAAGAAGCTACTAAATGATTGGGAATGGAAGTATTTATATTCTTTCAGTCATAAATCCTCCCATTCTCCACCAGTGGAGAAGCTTCTTGGATGGGAAGCAAAACGTTTTGAAAGGGAAAAAAACCCCCAAGAGTGTCCAATTGCCTTTAAAAAAAAAAAAAAGCACCCTTAGGTCACTTTAATTGTACTTCCAAAAGTTATTGCTGAACTCTTTGTAAGATTTCTTCGCCACTGCTGTAGTCTATTCCGCATCCTTCGCAACTATTTTAGTTTCATGCCCTGCGGCTGCCTTTGGTTCTCAAAACGTCCTAAATTGCAGATGTACACAACCCTACGCCGCCACCGTGGGCCCAGAAAGACTTATTATTCCTCTTTTCGTTCCGCATGCCTCCTTTCCTTTCCCTCTACTGAGGACTTAACTTTTCTCCTCCGCGGGCTCCGCCCCCAGCTCCATTCATACGCGACTTCGCAAATCAAAACGCCTCGCACCAGCTGGAGCAGAAGGCGGGGGAGTGGCCGGTCGCTTCGGCTGCTTTCGCTGCAGTGTCCGCGTTCATCCCGCTGGAGCGGAATCGGCGGGGCGGCGGAGCCTTTGTTCTTCAGAAGTGCTTCATCGCGGGCGAGGGGAGAGAGAGGAAGCCGTTTGAAGGTGGGTGGAATAGGGAAGCCGCGGGCTTTAGGCTTTGTCTGCGCCCTTAGTGGCCAGGATAGGGGGGGGGGGAGAAAGAGAGAGAGACAGCCCAAGTTTTAGCAGCTTCTCTCTGTGTATCTGTCCCGTTGGCCGAAATGAAAGAGAACGTTTCTTCCTGTTCTCGTGCAAGCATCGCTTTTGCGAGGAGCAAGGCTTGCCCGGTGGAGAAGCCCGGATTTAAAGGGCCCCTGGGGTCCTTTTGAAGGAGCAACTTTTCTTAAACCAGACGTCAGACTTCCAAATAGTAGGATCCGTCCCCGAACTGAAGCGACCCGAGTTCCTGAGCGGGAAGAAGCGGCGTGGTTGGTTACTCTATTGCTAGTTATAGAGCGCAATAGAGTAGAAGTAGAATAGAGAAGAAGAAGAAGTAGTCCCTAGATTAGTGGGAGGGAGGGGATTCCTACACGGGGGAAGAGGAATGAGTTGTTGCTGGTATTCCCCTTGCAGTATTTCAAAAATTCCCACCCTATGAGGTTTGGTTCGCCACACCTCACTTGTGGCAAAGAATTGCCAGCGTAATCTACCAGCATGAGCCGTGCGGGTTTCCTCGCGACTAAGACGCACTTGTGTTGGTAAAGTTCACGCGCCGAGCAAATTCAACTCTCGAGCGCGCAAGCAAGTTTCTTGGTTCCAACCTTTCCATTATATCGAGAGATTCTCAATCATCCAGATCTTGGTTGTCCCAAATGTGCTTTTTCCAAAAGGCAAGTGGACTTTCTTGCGTTTTTTTCTTTGTAAACGTTTCTCTTCTGATGCAACTGAATAGATAGAAGAACTGAAAAAGCTTCTGGGATGAGAAGCGAAACGTTTCCAAAGGAAAAAAAACCCCAAGAAGGTCCAGTTGTCTTTTGGAAAAAGAGCTTTTGGGACCACTTCTTCCTTCTGAGTAAATGTGCCTGGCGTTTGAGGACTTTAAAAGGGTGCCTGTTTCTCTCTTGCATTCTTATATTTCCCTACGTCCTTTGTTCAGTGTATTGCTATTTCAATCGTCTGCTAACTGCCAGGAGCCTATTGCTATTTTTTTAGATTTTGTTATAGCCTCCCATTCCAAAACGCGCTATTCTACATATTTTAAAGGAATAGTCATGATACGCAAAGCAAGAGATTAGTCCACATTAATCTCGAAGGTGGAGTTTTGCTGTTTTTGAAATGCGTTGCTGTAATCCGGCGGGGGTGCATCGTATTTCCCCCTCTGCCTGAGCAAACCATTAAGCAGCAATTCTGTCGGCGTCAGCTGACGGACAGCATTGTAAATGGTAATCGACTGCAAATGGATGAACCGTTAGTGCGGCAGTTGCTTTCCCGTTGGGGTTGCTCAAAAGCACATGGGTGGGTTTTTTTGTTTTTGTTTTTGCTTGACTTGAAATAACTAGACATATTCTGAAGGATGGCTGCTTCTATGCCAGAGACAATCTCGGTTTGGAGGAGATTGTTTGGGGTTCACATTTAAAAGAATTAGTAACACCGGTATGTCTTTTGCAAATTATTTCTAAAATAATCTGGAAACCAGAGCATAATCGCTATGGATGATCTTTCTACTCGGGAGAAAGTAGGACTTGTGGAGAAATCTTTTAATGTTTTTTAAAAGAGGATTCAGTCTGGTTCCTCCAGATAGATAATTCTCAGATTTCCCAATCTGATATTAGAAAACTGAACCCAAAATAGCTGATGCAGGGAGTTGACAAAGAAGAGGGCAGCATAATTCAGTAATTATCACTCTTTTTCCTCTTATGCTGACTATATTTTTATTTATTTCTTTTACAAATAACTCAAGGCAGTGAACATATCTAACAGACCTTCCTCTTCCTATTTTCCCCATAACAACAACCCTGTGAAGTGGGTTTGGCTGAAAGAGTGACTGGCCCAAAATAACTCAGCTGGCTTTCATGGCTAGGGTAGGACTAGAACTCATGGCCTCTTGCTTTCTAGCCTGGTGTAACCACTGCATACTGGCTCTCTTTATATTATAATATTAATATAATGAAATATATAATATTAATATGTCTGCAGTGCACATGAGGCAGTCTTAGATAATTTTGAGGCCCCAAAATAACAATTAGTATTTAATTTTTCAAATGGATGAAATCTCATGAGATTGCAGTAGCAGAAACATTGTGCAGTTGGGGATGGGGGCAGAACTCTCTAGAACAGGGGTGTCAAACTCGCAACGTCCCGTGACGTGTTGTAACGTATTGTGACTTTTTTGCCATTGCCGGCAATGGGGTGGGCGCGGTTTCTCTATGATGCATCCGACCCAACAGTTTGACATCCCTGCTCTAGAAGATTTCCAGTGAGAATGCCAAACTTTTCATGAGTTCTAGCATTGTCATGAGAAAGGCAGGACTAGATGAATCAAAAGTTGGAATTAAGATTGCCGGGAGAAATATCAACAACTTAAGATATGCAGATGATACCACTCTAATGGCAGAAAGTGAAGAGGAACTAAAGAGCCTCTTGATGCGGGTGAAGAAGGAGAGTGCAAAAGTTGGCTTGAAACTCAACATTAAGAAAACCAAGATCATGGCATCCGGCCCTCTCAATTCCTGGCAAATAGATGGGGAAGAAATGGAGGTAGTGACAGATTTTATCTTCCTGGGCTCCAAGATCACCGCAGATGGGGACTGCAGCCAAGAAATTAAAGGATGCTTGTTCCTGGGGAGGAAAGCTATGGCAAATCTAGACAGCATACTAAAAAGCAGAGACATCACCCTGCCAACAAAAGTACGTATAGTCAAGGCCATGGTTTTCCCAGTTGCAATGTATGGCTGTGAAAGTTGGACCATAAGAAAGGCTGAACGCAAAAGAATTGAGGCCTTTGAACTATGGTGCTGGAGAAGACTCCTGCGAGTCTCCTGGACTGCAAGGCGATCAAACCGGTCAGTCCTAGAGGAGATCAACCCTGACTGCTCTTTAGAAGGCCAGATCCTGAAGTTGAAACTCAAGTACTTTGGCTACCTAATGAGAAGGAAGGACTCACTGGAGAAGAGCCTAATGCTGGGAAAGATTGAGGGCAATAGAAGAAGGGGACGACAGAGAATGAGGTGGCTGGATGGAGTCACTGAAGCAGTAGGTGTGAGCTTAAATGGACTCCAGAAGATGGTAGAGGACAGGAAGGCCTGAAGGAACGTTGTCCATGGGGTCGCGATGGGTCGGACACGACTTCGCAACTAACAACAACAACAAAGCATTGTTAGGAGATTTGGGACATTGCATTTAATGTAAGGCTTTCTTTTATATTATGTATTCTTTTACAATGGTAAGCTACCCAAAATGTTTTTGGAGCTGGACAGTCTTGAAATCTAATAAATGTACTCTTCTGGCACTATTTATCATGTACCACAGGTTGGAATCTAGTGATATTTTTGATGATTGGGGTTTGTTTATTAACATTATAGATCTGCCTCTTCATACTTTTCCTACCAAATAAGCTTTAGTCTGGCCTGAGCCTGCTGTCTTTGACATTTATTCAAAACAAAGCATTCAAAAGTCCAAGAGGTGTTCCTGTCATCTTTCCATCCTAGAAATATAAAGCAATATGTCAAATGTAACAAAATACTTTTAAAATATTTGTAAAAATACTGTCAAAGTTTCAGCTGTAAAATCAGCTTCATAAAATTAGTAGAATAAAGGATATTTTAGTTCTTGACTTCAGATCCAAATATGGGTGACCAGAACTAACCATCATGTTGGTAGGAACCTATGCTACTTAATGGGTTTCATCTGAGTTTTGTGAAATGATGGTAATTTATGACCTGGTTCTGGGTTCCATGGGTACTCTTTCTGGATTACTCAATTAGCAATTAGCTGGGTTTACACAATATAATTAGCTGGTAGATTTACATGCTATACGGGACCAAAACTAAATAATACATGTTATAATTTTGTGCAATGTGTGTAATAAACTACTTACTCCAGATGGTGTGATGAGGGGAAAATGTTTTATGCTGCTTAACTTTCCTTGAGGTGAGATGGGCAGCAGAGAAATGTAATAATAATAAAAATTTCTACAACAGTTCTGAATTACATTTTGATTTCTTGCGATGGGTCAATAGATCCCACTCATTCCTTGGAGGATTAGTAGTTCTGTACATGTAATCCTTGTGTAGCAATTGCCTCATGTAGCAACTATTTGAAGTTATGACAGTGATAAAAAAGTAACTTTGAAGTCAGTCCTCAGGAGAGCTGAAGTAAGATCATAAGCACAATTGTGGTTTTACTTAGCAATCATTTTTTCTTAACAAATGAGTTGCGGGTTCTGATTGTGGCCGCTAAATGAGGACTGTCTGCATTCTGTTCCAGCCCTTATTCATGAAAACTGGGTTGGTGGGTGTGTTACAATTTTTGATATAAGAACATACCGACGGCTGAATCAGCTTTTGATTTGGTTGTATGTATTTGAAGGTGGGGAAGCTGGCTTGATATCAAATGGATGAAGAACATGGTGTGATTTCTGTGGTATTACTTGTACCTCATTAGAGATATGATTGTTGTTTGTCTTTTGTTTCTTAAAAGTACAGACTCTAGTTTGAGAGAATATGATGATATAATCCAAACTGTCTGTCTGGTATTTTAATGTATTGTTACTAGAAGTTTGAGAGAGATGGGATGGAATGGAACATTCGGTAGAGTATCTATTACCTCTGAAGGCTTCCCTTCGTCAAAGATATTTCTACCAATTATGCATGTATTTAACATTAATTGAAATGCGTCATCAGTGTGGTTGTTACTCACTTTATTGTACTATTTCTAGTATTAAACTGTTGATGCATGAAGCTTTCTAAGTGCATATGTCTTTAGTGAAGGAAACTGTGGATAAAAAAGATATTGATTTCATTAGTATTTTGATTTTAAAAAACTCAAGAAAACAACCAGTTGAATTACTAAGTCCTACAAACAAATTGGAATGAAATTATATGCCCAGATGTTCATTTGAACTGAACTGTAAGTATTTACATAAAATGCAGGTAGTGGAAAAATATGCATATACTATGTGCATGATTTTTTCTGTGAATTAGAACAAAAATTGGACAAATATTAAAGTTAAAGAAACCTAGCTTAACAAATGCAACATTCTATAGATAATAATAATAATAATAATAATAATAATAATAATAATAATAATAATAATAATAATAATAATAATAATAATAATAATAATAATAAAAAGTTGGAAGGGACCTTGGAGGTCATCTAGTCCAACCCCTGCTCAGGCAGGAAACCCTACACCATTCGGACAAATGGCTGTCCAGTCTCTTCTTAAAAACTTCCAGTGTTGGAGCATTCACCGCTTCTGGAGGCAGGTTGTTCCACTGGTTAATTGTTCTAACTGTCAGGAAGTTTCTCCTTAGTTCTAGGTTGCTTCTCTCCTTGATTAGTTTCCATCCGTTGCTTCTTGTCCCGCCTTCAGCCGCTTTGAAAAATAGCTTGACTCCCTCTTCTTTGTGGCAGCCCCTGAGATATTGGAACACTGCTATCATGTCCCCCCTCGTCCTTCTCTTCATTAAACTAGACATACCCAATTCCAGCAGCCGTTCCTTATATGCTTTATCCTCCAGTCCCCTAATCATCTTTGTTGCTCTTCTCTGTATTCTTTCTAGAGTCTTGACATCGTATTTACATTGCGGTGACCAAAACTGGATGCAGTATTCCAAGTGTGGCCTTACCAAGGCATTGTAAAGTGGTATTAATACTTCACGTGATCTTGATTCTATCCCTCTGTTAATGTAGCCTAGCACTGTGTTGGCCTTTTTGGCAGCTGCAGCACACTGCTGGCTCATATTTAAGTGATTGTCCACTAGGACTCCGAGGTCCCTCTCACAGTTACTACTATTGAGCAAGGTATTCCCTATACTATACCTGTACATTTGGTTTTTCTTACCTAATGCTTTTTTCACCATTGAATTTCATTTTGTTAGATAGTGCCCAGTGTTCAAGTCTGTCCAACAATTTATTTGGAACTAGCTTCGTAGCAAGTGTTCAGATTACGAATGAAGGTGAATGGCCCAGGATAATATTGCAGGATCCAATCTGGGTCAGTCACCAGGACCAGATGTTTAATATTCCGAGCTTTCGGACTCGTGCTAAAGCCCATCTTCAGAAAACTTCTCTCTAGTAGTGTTCAGATTATTTAATGAAATATTTATTAATATTTAATCATGAGCCACTGTTCGTATGACTGCAAATGATGTTATAATTTGGCAGTTCTACAAGCACAGGATGTCCTTTGTCCTTCCATTTCTCCAAGGAGCCTAGTTCTTTCACCCGGTAAACTGCATCATGGATCATTAACATTGTGATGGTTGTAACCTATTTAAAAGATTTATATGGCCACCCATCTTATGAACCATATGGTCAGCTTGCAGCAACAGTTTAAAAAAAAATCAATAAAAACCAACATCCGTAACTTCAAGTTGCATTAATGTGCTGC
Source organism: Azemiops feae (assembly GCA_023970755.1). Taxonomy (NCBI): domain Eukaryota; kingdom Metazoa; phylum Chordata; class Lepidosauria; order Squamata; family Viperidae; genus Azemiops; species Azemiops feae. Next base: position 3,151,815 of record JALGBA010000036.1, read on the forward strand.
TTTTTTTTTCTTTAAATAAGCAAACAATCCTTTGAATTACTTAGAGAAGACAAGTGATTAGAGCTTCACCAGAAGGGAGAAAGATAATCACTTGAGGAAAAAAAAGTGATTTGGAGGTGCGATACATTCTTATAAAATTTCTGAATTTTGGCGGAAAAAATGTAGTGTACTGTCCTTTCTGTTATATTGCTGAAATCAAATACCTGTTGCACTGAATTGATTGGAGATTTAGGGCTGATGAGAGGAAGTACTTTTTTACATAGCATATAGTTAAACTGTGGAGTTTCTTGTACTATAGGATATTATAATGATTTTAGAGGGGGATTAATTAGGCTATCAGTGGCTACAAGAGATGGTAGCAATGTAATAGCAATAGCACTTAGACTTATATACCGCTTCATAGTACTTTACAGAGTAAGCGGTTTACAGAGTCAGCATATTGCCCCGAACAATCAGGGTCCTCGTTTTACTGACCTCAGAAGGATGGAAGATTGAGCCAACTTTCAGCCGGTCAGGATTGAACTACTGGCAGTCAGCAGAATTAGCCTGCAATACTGCATTCTAACCACTGTGCCACCATGGCTCTTTAACTAAACTTCAAGGTATGGTAGTCCTTGAGTTACAACCATAATGGGGCTTACCCATTAGGATCATAAATCAAATCACTCATGTGACTGACTTGATTTTACAACTGTCGTTAAGCAAACCAAAGGTTTGTATAGGCTGGTTTTGCCAAAATCCAGAACTAAATGCAATTTTTTGGTAAAACTGTTGTAAAATATGGTCATATAACAGTAGGATGTTGCAAATGGCTATATGAATGTGGCCTGGTTGCTGAGCACCTGAATTGCAGTCACAGGGGGGGTGGGTATCAGAACTTCGAATCTGGGTTGTAAGTACTCCCAGGGAGATCCATTGTAACTGAACAGTCGACTAAGTCAAGCACTGTTGTAGAGAAAGATGCAAAGAAGGTAAGAGAAGGAACTGGAAAGTACCTATGTGCTAACTCTTAGATATATTGCATTTTCTAGCCAACCTCATTAAAATTCCAGTTAACTGTCATGAAATACAGATTAAGTACATTAAGTAACGCAAGGAACATGATCTCTGATAGCTTCTAATAAAGTTCTGCTGAACAGTGGCAAATAGACTTTATTAGCATATGATGTCATTTGGATTTTCAATCTTAAACTGAAAAATGTATTGAAAACTGTTTTGACTCCCTTTTTAAATATACTTTGATCATATTATTTTTGGCTTTAAACAGCCCTTCTGGTTTTTTTTCTTGCAGTATCCCAACACTGGAATCATCTGCTTCTAATATCACTAAGCAACTACTCCCTCTGTTGGTTGGTTTCTGCTATGATCGTTTTATTTCATAAATATGGAAAGCAGAGGAAGTGCACCTATCCAATTCTGCAGTCTACTATTAGTCTGAGCTAATAGTAGCTGTTGCTTTCCCTATCAGTCCTTGCAATCAGGCAAAATGCTTCTAGTGCATTTCCCCCCCCCCTTATATTATGTTACAGTATATTTAAAGAAAGCTAGTAGCATTTATTTATTTATTTGTATCCCACTTTTATTATTTTTATAAATAACTCAAGGTGATGAACATATCTAGTACTCCTTCCTCCTCCTGCCTTGACCACAACAACAACCCTGTATGGTGGGTTGGGCTGAGAGAGACTGGCCCAAAGTCACCCAACTGGCTTTCATGGCCAAAGCAGGCTTTGAACTCAGTTTGCTTTCCTGGTTTGCTTTCAAAAATTTGCTTTCAGATTTTCCAGCCTAATTTTTCAAGCATAATTTGCAACTAAATAATTATGCTTCATTGCTTGCTCTTTCCTTTCTCTGAGTCACTTGCAAGATAACAGCAGTGATTTGTCATTGAGAGTTAGGCAGCATATAATTTTTAATAAATTATTATTAACTTTAACATGAACTTTTCTCTACTCAAAATGTTTGCAATCGGTAATGTTAGCTTAACATCTGTATACATCTCAAAATCTAAAAACAATAACTACTTCTGTTTAGAATTAAAGGCTAAAGTTATTGCCATTCTCTTTTTCTCAGGCTGATGGCAGCCATTTTTGGCTGATAGAATTTGGATTTCCAGTCACTTACTGGATAGGCAATTCCTAAAGTGGTCTCTAATCATTCTTCTCTGGATCATGCCCTGCTCTGCTTCAGTGGTCTTCAGGCATCTCTTGAACCAACAATCCTGATGTAGATCATAACCTCCCAGTCCATCTCAAAACCATTAGCCAACATTGTTCTTTACTAAAACAAGACATCTTCAACAGTCAGTGCTGTCTAGCTCCATCTTAAGTGGCCAGCCACTACAAATCCTACAAGTTTTTGTTCCCAAAATGTCTGCTCATTTTTTAATAGTCTATCTTCCTTTCCCAGTTCAGCAGGCCCATATCTTACTCTGTGAGAAAATTTGCCTATGGAAAGCTAAGCTATGTCCTATTTTCAGATTTTTTCCCCTTATCACTAGAACAAAGCATATGCTGCATTTGATTGTCTTGTTTGTGCTTTTGTAACTGTTTCAGAAGGAGGTATGACTTCCTGTAGACTGCCCAATTATAAAAAGCCTCTCCAAAACAGTTGCTAATGTGTACTCCAATAGGCAGGGTATTCTGTGCTACACTGCAGCATTTTGGGATGTAAAAATAGAGTTGGGTATGATACATATCCTCCAAATTAGCCTGCTGTTCATTGGCAGTAGTGGAGGATGCTGTGTTATTGCTGATGCTGACTGAAGCATTCCATTTGGCCTTTGTATGTGGAAGTGTGGAAAAAGCGATAACATCTTGTCCTTCACCTCTAGAAGCAAAGTAACTTAAACCCCATGTAATCCTTATTTGTAGTGGGTGTCCTTCTGATTCCTGTTGTACTTCCTCCACTCAAATTGGTTTTCTGATTGCATTTGTAAGACTACCGTTATAGAAAGTTTCTGATATTCAGATATCATTAATTAAAACTAAACAAATATTTTCCTGCAAATAACTTTGTGAAGACCTAGCTCTCTGGGGAAGGTTCTAATGCTGGGAAAGGAAAAGAAGAGGACAACTAGCAGTTTGTATGATTGTTGTAGGACAGTGTATGAGCTCCATTACTTTACAGATGAGTGCACTGTTAGAAGACCTGAAAGACCAGGTTAGATGCAGATCATCATGGAGAAAATCTTATCTGGTCGCTATGAGTTCACAATTATTTGATGGCATGTAATCAGTTGCAATGAGAGCCAGGTTGATGTAGTGGTTAAGGCCCTGGACTATAAATTGGGAAACTGAGTTCTCATCACACTAGATACAAAACCAGCTGATTACTTTGGGCCTGGCACACACTCTCAGCCTTAAGAAAAGGGCAATGATTTCCAAAAATGATGCTAACAAAACTTGAGGGACTTGTTCAGGCAGTTGCCAGGATTTTTTAAAATTATTGGTATGTGTCTGAATCTCTAGCAATAGGTGGTTCAGAGTCTGGATTTGCTGTGATGCATAACCAAATATTTCTGTTGGTAACTAATTAGCTTTATTTCCAATTCTCACAAACCTTTTATCTGTCACATGGCAACCACTGAGGAATAACTATCCTAGGCAATCATATAACTTCATATGAATGTTGTGTCACTTTATTAGGAAGCATGAGAAGTTGATCACTTGATTGTTCCCTCCTGAGTGATCATTTGATCTTTTCTCAGAAAACAGAAATACCTTCCTCCTGCTTCTGAAAAATCCACTGACTGAAAGAGGAAGAAAATGCAATTCACTGGAATATAGAAATTTAACAAAGGCCACTTCCAAGAAGAGCAAAAGAAAGGGAATAGAAACTGACTGGCAACTTAGTTATTAAGCAAAGTCTATAAGTGCAAGGATAATAGCAAATAGTGCTAAACAAGACAGTTGCTAGATGAGGACTATCTGGCGATAAAGTTAAGCTATTTTGATAACTCTTTCTTCTACAAAAGTCAACTTTAGTTTTGTTGAGAGTTGCTAATGGCTTCTAACTGAAATTTAGAGGATTATTTTTTTATATACTGCTTTTCTATTAGCTTTAACAATTCTTCAATCTGGAAAAGGTGGGTGGGATATCAACAGTGGAAGCCACTTTTCTACATTACAATTATTTATAATAATAATAATAATAAAGTTGGAAGGTACCTTGGTGGTCATCTAGTCCAACTCCCTGCTCAGGCAGGAAACCCTATACCAAGACAAATGGTTGTCCAGTCTCTTCTTAAAAATGTCAAGTGTTGGAGCATTCACAGCTTCTGGAGGCAGGTTGTTCCACTGATTAATTGTTCTGTCAGGAAATTTTTCCTTAGTTCTAGGTTGCTTCTCTCTTTGGTTAGTTTCCATCAGTTGCTTCTTGTCCTGCCTTCAGGTGCTTTGGAGAATAGCTTGACTCTCTCCTTGTGGCAACCCCTGTTCATGGCTACAATGCCTATCACACAGAAATTGATATTTTTCTTCTTCTTTCAGATGTGTCATTATTTCCTGTATATATTGCATATGTATGAATTGCATACATTATGTGTGAAGTAGCTTGGCAGTAACCTATGAAGAAATTGTATAAAGGTCCTCAACTTACGACCACAATTGACCCCACAATTTCTGTTGCTAAGTGAGACAGTTGTTAAGTGAATTTTGCCCCATTTTTACAATCTTTCTTGCCCAAATTGTTAATTGAATCACTGCACTTGTTAAGTTAATAACACAGTTTTAAGTGAAACTGGATTCCCAATTGACCTAGCTTGTTGGAAGGTCACAAAAGGTGATTACATGACCCCGGGATACTGCAACTGTCATAAATATAAGTCAGTTGCCAAGCATCTGAATTTTGATCATGCGACCAAGGAGCTGCTGCAACAGTTGTAAGTGTGAAAAATGGTCATAAATCACTTTTTCCGGTGCACTTGTAACTTTGTCACTAAACAATCGGTTGTATGTCGGGGACTACTTATAATGAGAAAGGAGGTCTGTGCTTTTTTTAAACATCTCCACAATCTCCTAGGGACATATCTAAGCCATTTTCAATAGGAGAATCTCTGAGTTCTCTTCCTGCAATTTTCATCTCTTAGTGTATATTTTGAGGGAAGTTCTAAATATTTCCTGAAAAATGAATAATAGTCCCTTAGCAGAGGCTATTTTTTTCTCGAAGAGACAATTATTTTGCAGGCTACTATGCCCTAAATCAGGGGTGTCAAACTGCCAGCCCGCGGGCCGGACGCATCACAAGGAAACCGTGCTCACCCCATTGCCGGCAATGGGGAAAAAGTTCCGATACATCGCGTGACATCACATGACATGAGTTTGACATGTCTGCCCTAAATGATGGGCTGATCTCCACAACTGAGATGCATTAACAGCATTTATTTCCAAAAGAAGCTTTATTGGTCGGTTACAGGTAGATCCAAAATAATGTATGTTTTGGTAAAGAAAGTAGTGAGTGAAAAAAAATGTTCAGATATGCACACATTCTAAAACCTTCTTGTTCTTTTTTCACTGTTGCAGTTCTAGAATTTACTGGCAGTGAGAGAGGACAATAAGAGGGAAATAGTGAGAAATAAGTCATTATATTTATTTAAGAAATTCACATGGTTGCTGAAATCACTCACACTGACTTGCTGCAAATTACAAGAATTACCCACTTTTGATCACTTTATGGTCTGAAGAATGGGGAAGTGGGATTGTTTATTTTGTTTATTGTTAGGTATTGCCTGAATTCTTATATTGCAGGAAACCATGATTGACTTGATGTACTGATCAAATTTAGGCATAAGTCATGCCATATAAATTATTATAAATTAATAAAGTACAGGAAACCAACCAACCAATATTGGGGCATTAATATAAAGTGTGAATCCTGTCCCTGCGATGATTCTCATCAGTATATACATTACCTGTTCAAAGCAGCATCACAGGAAATGATTACTTACTTGTGTCAATGAACTATTTTATAATAACCATGGAGTTAATTAAAGGCTTTCCCTGTCAAATTAGACAGAATTTTTTTTAATTTTTATTGAAAAAGTTATATGTTTGCCTATGAACCACTCCTTAATATCACTAATTTTCATGTGTTGCTCTTGACTAGACAAAAAGTTGAATTAAATCTTTTTGGTGCATCTATTGAGGATTATGATTCTAAATAACAGTACTTAAGTGTTGTTTATATTCTCTTACTCATTTTAAATTAAATATATTAGATGTACTTTTACTGATTTGTTGTCTGTGATTGTACTGTATGCTGCTTAAGGCCTTTTGAATGAAAGAATGAAATAATCACAAAAATGGTTACAGTATTTTGCTTTAATAAATATGAAAACTTTGAACTGAATAAGAATCGATGTACATCAAGTCTTATTTGCTCAATAGCAGGTGGCCTTAATGTATCAGATCTGGAAGGATATCCTTTTGGAAAGAGGTGGAAAAACAAAACGAAGAGATTGACTTGTTTTTCTAGCCCAGTTGAGTCTCAAAGAAACCCAGCATTTGCAAATAACACTCTTAACATAGTAGAAGGAAATCCTGTCCTTTTGTGTAGGAATTGAGAAGAGAGATTGTCTTATTTACATCCTTAGCAGCTGATCTGAAAAGCAGCTGCTTAGACTTCATTAAGAGGTGTTTTTGTGCATCTTGATTTGAGTAATGGAATCCAAGATAGAGTTAACATAATTGGTTGGGGGCCAAATGGAAATTTGACTTGACATCACATTTGGCTAGTGTGAAATGGCAAAAGGCTTCACACTTATCACCTTACCATTTGCTATCCTATTCTTCCTCACTTGGGGTTGAAAATAATATTCAATCTGGTTGAATGCAGTACTCATCTGCGTTCAGATTATCCTTAAATTCATTATCCATGCGCCATTTTAACTCCAAATAATTAGGAAGGCATTATTTGTTCCTGAGATACGTGTTTACAACAGAGAAATACAGAAGATATTTCTATGTACAAACATATTTTCTTGGCCCCTAAAATGTGTTTACACTTGGAAGAGGCAAAAAATAATCTTGGAAAAACTTGCATGCAGTCCTTAGGAAGCTCACATGCATTACCTGCTTTCAGTGTTCTATTTTATTTATAATTAATTCAAGGTCTCTCACCCTCCCCCCTTTAAGCATGCTGCTGAAGCAGTTATTTTAAAAATCAACCTTAGATTCTTCATCTGATGATCTGGACTACAGTATCAAAAATACACGAACTTCTGTGTGAGGAATGGATTAGGGAGAGGGAAATGTGATTTTGATAATAGAATGGAGAAGGGAAAGGCATTAGGAGAAACTGAATGGTAGCATTTGTTATCAGTTTTATAAATGGCCATTTTGCATTGGGCAACTCTAGCATTCTAAATTTTTAAGCCTAGTTTTTGACCACAAAGTACCCCTAACTTCTTCCTCCATTGAATTGTAAGGATCCTATTGCTTGAAACTAAGGGTTTATAGCATAGAAGACAAAAAGAGAAAAAAGAAAGCTTTCAGTGAACAAGGAGACGAGAGTGTAGACTTGGATAAAGTACTTTAATGCAGTTATTCTTAGCAAACTGCTAAATTAACAATAGTCTGTAAGCTCTTCAAAAGGGAAAAAATATTCTGGTTTATGTAGTCATGCATAAGTGAAGACAATTGCTGGCATTTATCCAAAAAGATTATTCATAATTTAAAAGAAGCTCATAAACAAGCCAGAACTTTAGAATTGACCATATGGCAGACTCTCATGTGAGCAATAGTTTTGTCAGGTATAGTAGTGCTTTTTATAGTGCAAATAAAACAAACCCTAAAATGATATAGGGTCTCCTGCTTGAGCAGAGGGCAGGACTAGAAGATCTCCAAAGTCCCTACCAGCTCTATTCTGATGCTGATGTTTATATTGTATTAATCACAGTTGTCTCACCAAATGAATGATCCAAAAATGGGCTGTAGTAATGAATTGGAAGTGTCTCCAAAATAGGGTAAATGGAAATTTATGTAAAGTAAATTATTTAAAATTCAACACAACTCAAATTTTAAAGAAAGCTAGGAAATAAAAAAATTCAAAATAAGCATCCCAAAGCCAAGACATTGCTATGCAAAAACCTTTCCTGGTAGTGGTCAGATGGTAAAGTGATTTTGGAGGAAAGTTTCTGATGCTGGGCTTAAAATAAGACATGCAGATATAGAAATGGGTAAGCCTTTAATCCTAAATTAGGAAAACCTTAGAATTATGATCTTGCATGTAGTTTCTTCTATTACACGTTTGTTGGTTTGTGTCTTACTCAGCAAATGACTGTTAAATTATAGCTTAGCCTGAGATCTGTACACAGTCTAAAATGTCAAGAGGCACTTTTTATTGGGTCCAGAAACACAGTAGGAACCAGTAGAGTTGATGAAGCATTGGCACAAGATCATTATGGTGATACGTTGTTTAGCATTTGCAGCTACTACACAAAACAGGAAGGGCATCAATAGATTTGAAGAAATTCATAAATTTGTAGAAGTTTAAGAACATTTTAATAGTTCCTTCTGCCCTAAGGTTTCCAAAATGTTCTGCAGCTCTGCTAGTAATAAAAATTTATTTGATGGCAAAATGCAGTAGATGAATAACAGCATAACAGAACAACAAAGTTGGAAGGGACAATTGGAGGTTCTCTAGTCTAACCCCCTGCACAAGCAGAAGACCCTATACTGACAATCAGACAATATAATAATGTTAACCTAGATTTTTTTCCATTTCTTCCCATATATAGACATATATGTATAAATTATCTTTATAAAACCATACAGTGCTCGCGGATTTAAATTCTCAGAACATTTAAAAGATTTACTCAGTTTTAATTCTCTTTTTCCCGTTCCAAGGAATAGAAAGGTGATTTCCTCCACCTCAGCCACAACTTTCTGGATTGGTGCTTGTTTTGTGCTAGATCAGATACTACTTTAACTGATGTTTTTCATCTTTACAAGCTGTAGTTTGGTACTTGTCCCTCCCCCAATGGATATGGTTTAGAATACCCATGACCTGTAATCAGACTGGTACTATTAATCTCTTACTCCTGCAGAATGTGTGGTCTAAGCATGCAACATTCAGATTAGGAAAAGCAAAACAAAGGGAACTAGTTTGGTGTAAAACTGTTATCAAACTATATCAAGAAAAAAAGCATCTTTAGTCTAAGCAGAGTGTTGGGTTAACGTCAAGGACTAGACGTGTATGGAGGTTGTATGTGCAGGGGAGTGGATATAGTAGAAGAAGTTTTGACCTGTCTTTAGCAAAAGGGAGTGCCTATGCATTCTACCTCCAACCTCTCGCCCCAATATTTAGAGATCTTCCATATTAACTCTGGATAGTGTAATATTCCCCCAGGCAAAATGAAATCTGAACTTCTGGACTCACAGTTCATTATTCTGGAGTGAGTTACAATTATAATCAGGAAGGACTTTACACAAATCCATCAGCTACATCAGTTGTACCCATTGTACCCATTTAGAGTTCAGAAGGCACTGGTCATGGTTACTCATATCTTAATCACTTCCTGGCTGGTCTATTGCAATGTGCATGGGGCTGCCTTTGAAGAGTATTTGGAAGCTTCAGCTGATCCAGTATGTGGTGGTATGAAGTTCTGGACACACTATAGTGTGCCAATGTAACAGCATTGCTATTTGAGCTACTCTGGATCTGAATAGGCTTCTAGGTACAATTACAAGGGTTGGTTGTTAACATTAAAGACCTACTTGTGAAAGAACTACCTTACCTGTGAGACTACCTGACTGGTGATTTCTGCCTATCCTATCAGATCTAGCAGAATGAGCATGTTCCAGGTCCCCCTTGGTGAAACAATTTCTTCATGCCTTATCTATTCTGGCATAGAACATTTCCCCCCACTCCGAGATTCAGATTGCCCCACCCTATTCGCCTTCTAGAAGGCCTTGAAAACGTGGAACTAGTATGTTAGCCAGGGTGTGTTTATTAGAGAAATTCCTCTAGTTGCTTTTTGTTTAATTTGTTTTTAACATTTTGTTTGCCACCCAGAGTTACCTTGCTTAAGATAAGTGGCCATATACGTTTGTTTAATCAATAAATAAATGATCAGCCAAAGTAAATTAAAGTTTGACATTAGTGTTTTATAAATGAGTAATACAATATACCTACAAATAAGAAGTCTGAGGCATTCTTGACTTCAGCAGAGAGACTTGGTGCATTAGATAGATTGAAAATAGGTGTTCCAGTTATTTACTTCACAAATTTCCAGTGGCATTGATTGTGCCCACTATATTTAACAGCATATTTTATCTAGGTATAAATAATGTGTGTACCACATGTGTCCAGTATGCTTTCTTTGTTTAGAAGGAAAGCAGTAATATATAAAGTGCATTCTTAGAATGTCCTGCTGCTTGAGAGGTTAGTATCCCAAAATGTAGGTTAACATGTCAAATGTGTTTTATACCAGGAGTCCTCAAACCCCGGTCCATGGACCGGCACCAGGCCACGGCATGCCAGAAACTGATCCACACAAACAAGCCAAGCCCCATCCACAGAATGCAGGCAGCATGCAAAACCACACTCCCTCCGGTCCCCGGAAAAACCTTTCACCACGGAACCGGTCCCTGGTACCCAAACGTTTGGGGGCCGCTGTTTTATGCTATACTAAGAAAGCCTTTTCATCATATAATTGTTTTTCTGCAAACTGGATCATTGGTATTTTGTTTTACAGATATGTTGTATAGTGTGTTTTATTTGTGCTAAATAAGTGAAAGATATATGTAAAAAGCTTCTTTCTTAAACAAGTAAAAGAGAAAATTTCTCACTTTATTTGTGTTATTTTATATCACTATTTTAAAGTGTATATATGTTTCCTGGAAAATTGTATACACAGAAGTTATTTTTTAAAGAGTACTAATTAATATTCACCTCCTATTAGTTCATATGCTTTTAAAGGCTTGCATCATTCCCACACCAGAGAAACTGGCTCTTGTCCAAAGAATAAAAACCTGTAGGGTGGCATTCAATTCCCAGAGAAATCAATGCTATCTCATTATTGTAATCCACAGAGAACTGCAGTTGAGTTTGCTCGTAGGAATATTTATGTATGTTGGTATTTTTCCCATTGCTTGGGCTTAATAATGGGCTAAATTATTCTTTCTTGCTCTTAATTTATTTCCACCAGGGAAGACACAAAAAGATTCATGCCACAAAATAATAATAATAATAATAATAATAATAATAATAATAATAATAATAATAATAATAAAGTTGGAAGGGACCTTGGAGGTCATCGAGTCCAACCCCCTGCTCAGGCAGGAAACCCTATACCATTTTGGACAGATGGCTGTCCAGTCTCTTCTTAAAAACTTCCAGTGTTGGAGCATTCACCGCTTCTGGAGGCAGGTTGTTTAAATACCTGGATAATAACTTTCAGAAGGGTTTTTTTCATGTACATTTCCATACATAATCATTGTTAAAAAATAAAGATGGCTTTCTGATAATAGCCCATGATTTTAGGCCTCTGAACCTTGAAGTTATTAGAGATCACTACTCCGTTCTTCTGATTGTTGAACTCTAGAACACTTAACGAATCCTGCTTTTACCAGGTCTTAGTGGAGGGTGTGGTTACCTGATCTGGATGAAGCAGGGGCATGAATAGTTAAATCCCTTTGACATGCAATGTGGAAGATTTATGTTGTGCCTTTTGGTTTAGTCACTAAACTTTAGTGAATGCTCTCTTGATCTTTATTAGATTTATTTGAGTGACTTATAGATTTATTTTGATGAACCAGGTATCTGTGCTGTAAAGTTCAGGCTGTATTTGAAGTGATTTACAACATTCCTAGTTTTAATCTGCCTGACTTGAATTATTTAGAGTTTCACATCTCTTCTGAGGGCATCCATATGGGCTGTGCCAACATGATATTTTCCTATCCTGACATTACCCAAATTTCAGGGAAGTGCTTTGGAGGATTTTGTTTTATTTATTGGTTCCTTGTGCCTGATTTTCAACTTGCACCTTTTAAGCTTGCTTACTAAATCTTACTAAAGGGCAACTGGGAGAGTGTGAGTTCTAGTCTTGACTTGGACACAAAGCCTGCTGTGTGATTTGGACCAGTCACACATTCTCAGCCCCAGAAAGAAGACAAAGGCAAGCCCTTTCTGAAAATCTTGCGAAGAAAACTACAGTTCAGGCAGTCACCTGGAGTCAAGACTAACTCAAAGGCACATAGATACACAAACAAACAAGCCTAAGAAAGCAGCTCTGTTCAAGTGGGAGTCTAATACAAAAGAGACCTCTCTATCATTAAAATATATTTTTTTCTCTTAGCCCTCCTCCTCCATCCAGATTTCACGTTTTGTTATTAAAATGGATAGTTCTATTTTGTCTTCTCCTTTAGATGGCCAAGAGTCCAAGACTATGGAACAAGAAATTTTGCTTTCTGCCTTTTAGATTAAACAGAGTTACCTGTTGAAAGAAACCAGTACATTTTTTAACAGTTCTGGCAATCAAATATTCTTTTCAACATTGGAGCTGTTTCTTAGAAGAAAGCTTACACTCTGAAATCTGGATCTACTACAAGAAGCATCTTGGAGCATCTTCAGACTCTGCAGAAACTCACACAGACTCAAATCAATTGGTATATTATTCCTATTTTAACTTTTATATCACTTATGTCCCTAGCTTGCCAATTAAGCAGTCTGATGCTCTTTCACAAAGTCATGAATATATCATCCCCCGTGACCTGCCTCCTGTCTCTATCTTGCATCTGGAAAATATTGTCCTCCTCATCATTTCACTTTCTTCATTCTTCATTAAGCCCCAGTTAAGAGCGTCATCCAGAAGGATGCATTTAGTACCGTATTTCCCTGAATATAAGTCCTAACTGGAAAATAAGCCCTAATGCGTCTTTGTAGCAAAAATTAATATAAGACCCAGTCTTATTTTCGGGGAAACATGGTAGCAGCAACAAGATCTTTATATTGGATGGATTGTCTTCAGGCATCCTCCCAATTCACTCTTTCCCTTTTTCTGGAAGTGGTCAAAATTGTACCAAAACAATTTTCCTTGTTGCCTAACAAAAAAGAGATTGAATTCTGCCGTACCAGCAAGGTAGCCAGACATTTTAGAATGTTTCCCTTCCGCTTAGGAACTTTTGGTGCCCTCATAGCCAAGCAGAGATCAAGAGTGTTGATGCTAGTGGACATGCTAATAGTTCATGTAACAATGTCCTTTTCTCATCATCGGATTGCAGGAAATGGGACTCAGCATGCAAGTTACTTCATCTCAAGTAGTGATGTCAAAGTCACAGTGTCTTTTTGTTGTATGCCATCCAGAGTCACTTGATTGGGACCCACCTTCCCCAGTCTCTTAGTTCTTACATTTTCTACATTTTTACATTTTCTAAATCATACCACTTCATCCAGGAATAGCTGGGTCATCTGATCCCATCTGTGATTGTCAGGGATGGGAGATGGTGTGTGGTTTGCTATCAATTTTCTGCTATCTGTATGTCCCCCTTAAGAAATTGGAGGCCAAATATATTGGTTTCTTCATTGTACCAGCTTAAATTCACTCATTTTCCTTTTGCTTGCAACTTTCTGGTACAATGAAAATACTGTTGGTTTCCCCTCATTCTGTCCTTGAATGCCATTTGTGACACTTGAAGTCCCCTGTCCTACTTTCTCTAATTTCATTTGATGAGGAGGAGAAATTTGATGCAGAATCTATTTTGAATTCCTGATGCAGAAGTGGCATATTGGAATACTTCCTGATTGTGTTCATTTGTTCTTTTTTGTAAAGAACTCTACTAGAGAAAGAATGTACAAAAAAGCTGTTTTAAACAATTGTGTGTGTTTTTTAAAAAAATACAGTATGTATCCTGGAAAGCAGCAGAAAGTGACCATGTGCCCATATTCTCCACTAATTATATTTGCAATGCTCACACAAAATTTGGATGCCAATATCAAATGTGGTGCAGTCAAGGTATGTTATTCCCTCACTGCAAACAGATAGTAATCACTGGAACAAGTCATACTAGGATGAGTATGACTCACTTTACCTGAAAGATGCACACTAGAGGAGACTCCATGTGCTGACCCATGTTCTTTTCAGTCCATGAACAACCAGTATGCAAGGCTTAGACTGGAGGTTACATCACATGCTGGCAATCTTTTTCAATATCTGAACAATGATATGTGAGGGTCACAGGTTACTTTGATTTGTCTGGTTCCTTGGGAAAGTGTTTACTTTGACATTGGTGATTCATTGTTCCACTCCATGTTGATTCTGTTGTTCGTTTTTCATAGAATCATGGAGTTGGTATGGAACATTCTGCTGAGTGCAGTATCCACTAGAGCAGGGGTGTCAAACTGCCAGCCCGTGGGCCGGTTTCATCATACTGAAGCGGCGCCCATCCCATTGCTGGTAATGAAAAACAGTCACGACACGTCACATGACGTGGCGAGTTTGACACCCATGCACTAGATGCAGGTGTAGGCAACCTTGGCTCTTTTATGACTCGTGGACTTCAACTCCCAGAATTCCTGAGCCAGCATGCTCAGGAATTCTGGGAGTTGAAGTCCACGAGTCATAAAAGAGCCAAGGTTGCCTACCCCTGCACTAGAGCATCTCTGATGGAGTATATATAAGAATATGGCTTTATGTCAGGCTATTGGATTAGTAAAGAAAAACTGTAAATGCTGTCATGCAGTTTGATAGGAAGAAAAGCAATGCTAGAATAAAAAAAATAATCTTCAATACTGCTATAAAGAAGGTCAACTATTTAGGACTTTACTTCACAAAAAACTTTACCACATTGGATTAAGAATTATTTACCAAACTGGGAAGGTAGCAGTTATTTCTCGATAGAAAAAAATTCTCTGAATTTGTCTTGGTTAGGAAGAATTGCATTAGTTAAACTTGCATTCTGTCAAGACTATGTTTTCTTTCCTGTATGATTCCAGACGTGGATCACAAAATGGATTATACTTCCTTGTTCTGTTACTCATACTGAAGGGCTAGGGTTCCAGATGGTTTGTACAAATATCTTTAAGTTGGAGCCATTAATATTCTGCCTTTTCTGCAGTCATTCAACTATTTCTGAGTCCATCTGATAGTAGTATTAGCTATCTCATAATTTACTCTTCTATTGAAGAGGATATAATGTGTGACTTTCTTGAAGAGACGTTGTAGATAGCAATAGCACTTAGACTTATATACTGCTTCACAGTGCTTTACAGACCTTTCTCAGCGGTTTACAGAGTCGGCATATTGCCCCCAACAATCTGGATTCTCATTTTACCGACCTTGGAAGGATGGAAGTCTGAGTCAACCTTGAGCTGGTGAGACTCAAACTGCCAAACTGCTGGCAGCCGGGAGTCGGCAGAAGTAACCGGCAGTACTGCATTCTAACCATTGTGCCACCACTAAACCAATACTTCAGAGTGTATTTTAAAATGTGATTTACTTTTGCTGATTGATCTCTGGAGGCTTTTAAGAAGAGACTGGACAGCCACTTGTCTGGAACGGTATATTCTCCAGCGTGAAGAATGGAGAATCCACCAATGGGTTAACTCTGACCTGCCCACGTAGACCAAGTCAATCAAAGCTGCCACGCCCGTCTGGCTGAGGGCACGCCCCCAGTTTCGATTTGGTCTTCAGCCCAAACGGACGTGGTAGATTTGGCTCCCAGCGACTTGAGAAGCAGGTTTTCTTAAATTCATTCCGTTGGTGGATTCTTCCATTGCTTTTATCATCTGGCCAGCGCTGGGATCAGCGCTGTCTCCCAGATAGATAAAACTTCTCTTGTAAGTGCCTTTTGTCAAAGGCCTCAGAGGGATCGGTTTTGTGTTCCCTCTTCAGCTGATCATCGTGGCTGCCGCTTTAGGCTCCGCAGGACGATCGGATTTCTATTTGTTCTCTCTTGTGTTGTTTTTCGTCGCTTTCAGCTTCTGTACTTGCCTTTGGTGCTTCTTTGGGGAGGGGGTGAGTTCCCTCCTTTCCAGGCCACTCGGGGCCTCTGGATTACTCGATCGGCTTCCTCGTCCTTTTTCTCAACTGTGAGGTGTTGGTTTCTCTTCTGAGGAGCTGTTGGCTTTAAGGGAGTGCTTCCTATTCTGTAGGCTGCCGGGGGTCCCCAAGTTAGCTAACCGATCATCGCGGCCGCCATTTTGGGCGCCGCGTGGCGATCAGACACACTCTTTTCGCAGTTTCACTTTCCTTCAATGGGTTGAAAGGGAGACCTGGCAGAACTTTCTCCTCTCATTTTACCAGCATTCCAGAAAAATACCCTCTTGCAAAGAAGCTAGATTGTTTCACTTTCACTTTCCCCTGACTCGGACTACTGGCGGCCGCCATTTTAGTCCGCAAAGCAGGGAGTGATTCAAAAGGCACATATCTGTATCCCCCTGTCAGAATCTTCATTCTGTGGCATGTTAAGGGATTTTGCCTTTATTTAAGTCTTGGTTACTGCCAGTTGAGGCACTTTTTTCCAGCATACAGGGACTCCCTATATTTGTACATTCCAAGCCAAATAAAATTGACCACCTATTAGTTGCCTTCTAGCAAACAGTACTCATTGCCAGTCATAGCCTGTTGCCATAGTCTGCATCTAGTGAACGGTCAATACTGAGCTTGCTGTCACTAAGTGAGACACGTGTGATCCCATCACTAAACGCGAACTTGACCTCAAAGCAGGTCTCTCACGCTCAGTTTCATCATCGCTAGTGAACCGCGACATCCGTCGCTAAATGTGACTCCGTGCTTGCCAGTGGGCTGGACTATCACAGATCCACGTGCAGGCCAGTCCCACCTTGGTGGTTAACAGCCGCATCTCTTGCAGATCGAGACACTTCAGCACCCCACTGAAAACTCTCGCTTTACAATGGCAGCTAACACCGAGCCACAGGCTTCCACTTCCGGTGGACAAGTAAAGCGTAAGTCCTCTAGTCAGGAGGCAGCTGAAAAAATCAAGGCCAAAACCAAGGCCGGCTTGAAGAAAAGAACCTCCAAGGCGGCCGGCAAACAGGCCAGCCATAGACACCGTGCCCTGGAGAAACAGTTCTCCCGTGCACAAAGACTGGCTGTAGGGGAGACGGTTAATCCGCCCCCTACCACAACGGCGACACTGCCTTGTGGCCCACAACCTGAGCCCCAAGCATCATGGTCCCCAGAACGGGATTCAGAGGGGGCTTTTTCAACTGGTCCTTCTCAGGAACACCTTTCCCTCTTTGAAGAGGAACAGGGGCTTCAGGATCCTAAGGCACCAGAAGCCACATTCACCCCGACTGCGGCGGGGCTTCGACCCCTTGAGGGATCGCCCTTCGCGGGCCAGGCTCCAACTGCCACCTTTACCCCCATAGCAGCGGGGCTTCGCGAGCTGGAGGATCCCTCCTTCAAAGCTCACCTACAGGAATTGGTTTCCCAGGCAGTTGCTCAAGCTATGACGCCCATGGGGCGTCCTCAAGTGGCCTCCGCTCCCATGGCTCCCATGCCATCACCAGACCCCTCGAGGTCAGGTGCTCTCCAATACCTAGTCTCTGACTCACCACCCCACTCCTTTGCCAGCGGCGGCTCGGAATATGCGGAGTATAGCCACACGGAGGAGAGTGGTCAGACGATGAGGAACCTCCTCAGGAACCTCCCCCTCTAATAGGACTGTTTAATCCCTCGCTATTTCCGTCCCTGCTCCGCAAGGCCTGTGCGACCGGTAAGATACATCCGGTTCAGCCATCGGTACCTGAGCAGGTACCTGAACAGCTTCCTGACCAGGACACGGACCCGTTGTTTTCAGAACCGGTTGTCCTGCACAAACAAATCCCTTGCCCCTCCATGTTTTTGAAATCCATTAGGGGGCAATGGGAATCCCCAAGTGCTCTTCCTTCTATTGGGGGAATCGACCGTAAGTTGATTGACACGGTGCCGGTCTTGAATGAGGCCCTGGAGGTGCCTGAGGTGGATGAGTCTTTAATGCCTTTATTTTCTGATTCCAAGGTACCTGGGGATATGGCGGAGGCACTGAAGCCCGAGGATAAGAAATCCGAGGCTTCTTTCCGCAGGACACACCAAGTTTCGGCAAAATCAATAAGAGCTTCCACTTCAACCTCATTCTTCGCAAGGGTCTCTCTTATCTGGCTCCGCCAATTACAGGCTAGAATTCCCCCAGAGGAGGTAAGAGTCCATCAGGACTTGACAAAAATAATGGCTACATCACAGTACATGGCAGACGTGTCTCTGCAGGCCGCCAGATTCTCTGCCCGTGCCATAGCATCCAACGTCTCTGCACACAGACTACTATGGCTCCGAAGTTGGAAGGCCGAGGCTAGACACAAATGGCGCGTAGCTTCCGCCCCGTACCGCGGCGCCCACCTTTATGGGGAGGCCCTAACTCCCTACTTAGTTGAAAACAGGGAGAAACGGAGGGTCCTTTATCATCTTTCCAGGAGACCTAGCCGTCGTTTCTCCCCGTATACCCGCTGGCAGCCCTTTAGGACCGGATCAGATCAGATCAGCACAGGTCTCCCGGCCATTTCCTGCTGGCCCGGACCGTTCATTTGACCGGTCCGGGTACAGGGACAGATATAGACAGCAGGCCCAGGGTAGGCGGTCCTTTCGAGGCAGGGGCGGCCGTCTCTTCCATAGATCCAAATGACTCGGAGAGGGACGCTCCCATAGGTGGCAGACTAACTTACTTTCTCCAATGGGAGACCACGACCATGGACTCTTGGGTTTTAAGCACCTCTGGAGTTCGTGGCCAGGACACCCCGTCGCTTCATTTCCTGTCCCCTCCCAAGGAATCCAGTCAAAAAGAGCCTTCTGAGGGAGGCCATTCTACATCTGTTACACATACGAGCCATAGAACGGGTATCAGCCGATCAGCTGAAAAAGGGTTTTTACTCCATCCTATTCGTTGTTCCAAAGGCTTCAGGAGGATGGAGGGTGATACTCGACCTCAAGGGCCTAAACTCCCACCTGTCGTACCGAAAGTTCAAGATGCAGACGCTTCAGTCCATCTTGGCAAGCGTAAGACGGGGAGACTTTATGACGTCCATAGACCTTATGGAGGCGTACCTCCACATCCCCATACATCCAAGCCACCGGCAATACCTCAGGTTTTGCTATTCCAACAATTATTACCAATACAGAGCCCTCCCGTTCGGCCTCTCTTCGGCTCCCAGGGTCTTCACCAAGATCCTGGCGGTACTCGCCGCACACCTACGGTTAGTACCGGTGCGCGTCCAATGTTACCTGGACGACATACTCATCCAGTCCTCTGCTGTGGCCGCCCGGGCGGAGCTGGCCCTCACTATAAGGACTCTTCAGGACCATGGTTTCTCAGTCAACTTTCAAAAGAGTCAGCTGACTCCCTCAACACGCCTGCTACACTTGGGCACGGTGATAGACACAGACCTTTGCCGGGTCTATCTGTCTCGGGACCGTCAAAACAGCATTCGAGACATGGTCCTCAAGATCCGCAGGGAGCGTGTAGTGACACTGGCTATCCTCTCCCAGCTCCTGGGAAAGATGATATCTTGCATAGAGATAGTACCTTGGGCCAGACTACACTCCAGACACCTTCAATGGTTCTTGCTCCCGTTCCAAAGGCTGGGCACCAGCTCTTCCAACCAAAGGGTACGGGTTCCTCTTCAGACTCTAAGGTCCCTTCTGTGGTGGAGCTCCCCAGCGGTAGCAAGAGGGTCACTATTCAAGGAGCCCAGCAGGCTAACCTTGACCACAGACGCCAGTCTGTTTGGCTGGGGGGCGCATTTCCAGTCTCAGTTGGCTCAGGGCCGGTGGTCCAGGGCAGATCTGACGCACAATATCAATTGGTTGGAACTGAGAGCCATTCATCTGGCCCTCCGCCACTTCTGCAACGAGATTGTGGGGCAACACGTGCTGGTCCTCACGGACAACGGGGCGGCAAAAGCCCATGTGAACCGTCAAGGCGGTACCCGATCCCGGTCTCTCATGGCCGAGGCCAAGTTATTGGGGTCCTGGGCAGAAAACAATCTCCTCTCCCTGAAGGCCGAACACATCTCGGGAGAGGCAAATCGTCAGGCGGATTATTTAAGCCGGGCGACAGTAGACCACTCAGAACGGAGTCTACATCCGGATCTCTTCAGGGAGATATCGGAGAGGTTCGGGCTACCGGTCCTGGACTTGTTCGCCTCTCCGGCGAACTCCCAGCTTCAACCTTTTCCAGGTTCCCCTCTCCAGGGGCGGAGAGGGCGGACGCTCTTCGCAGCCCTTGGCCAGGGGGACTATTGTATGCCTTCCCACCTCTCCCTCTGATCCCAGCAGTCATCAGGAAAATATTGCAGGAACAGGCAGAGGTCATATTCATTGCTCCACACTGGCCGAGGCGACTGTGGTTTGCCGACCTCGTGAGCCTCTCTGTGGCTCCTCCGTGGAGGATCCCTCCAGATTGGATAAGGCTAGTGCAGGGAGTCGTACAACACCCGGAACCTCAGTGGCTTCAGTTAGCCGCCTGGCACTTGAACGCAGGGCCTTGACCCAAGAATCTTATTCCTCGGGAGTGATTTCCATGATTCAAGCCTCCCGGAGACCGGCGACCAATCGAATTTATGACTCCACATGGAGACATTTCTGCAGTTGGTGCGACAGCAATCATTTAGCTCTCTCAGAGGTAACCATTCCACGCATCTTAGACTATCTTTTGGAGGGTGTCAATAAGGGCTTGGCACCCAACACTATACGCCGACAGGTTGCGGCTCTGGCCACGGTGTTTACCTGTGACAATTCAGAGCCACTGGCCCATCACCCCATGGTACGATCCTTTATCAAAGGGGTCACCAACAGCAAACCACCAATAGTACATAGGTATCCCACTTGGGAGTTACCCCGGGTCTTACAGGCCCTTACTCAGGCGCCTTTCGAACCTATTAGGTCCTGCACCTTTAGGTCCTTGTCTCTTAAGGTTGCTTTCTTGGTTGCAGTTACCTCGGCTAGGCGTATCTCGGAACTGGCAGCCCTTTCTGTCAGAGAGGACTTGTGTGTTTTTCACACGGACAGAGTGATCCTGCGCTTGAACCCCTCATTTGTTCCTAAGGTTAACACCATGTTTCACAGGGCACAGGAGATCGTGTTACTGAACTTTTGCCCTAATCCGTCTCATACATTGGAACGGCAATGGCACACTCTCGATGTTCGCAGGGCGTTACGCTGTTACATCAAGCGGAGTCTTTTCGTAGATCTGAAGCCCTCTTTGTTTCCTTTCATCCGGCCTCCAAGGGTAAGAAGGTGTCTTCTTCTACCATTGGCAGGTGGATTAGAGCCTGTATTTCCGAGGTGTATCAGGCGTCCTCCTTAACAGTTCCAGGTCACTTGACGGCCCATTCCACTCGCAGTGCTGCTACCTCTGCAGCATGGGCTACACAGGCCAGCATAGATGACATTTGCAGGGCGGCGACATGGTCTCCTTTTGTGCGCCATTATAGACTTGATAAGTTTGCCTTGGTGGAGGCCTCCTTTGGCCGCAGGGTACTGCAACAGGTAGTGCCGGCGGCAGGGACATTGGCCCAATCTGCTCCCCTCCATAGGGACAGGAGGGCTTTGGTAAGTCCCATTGGTGGATTCTCCATTCTTCACGCTGGAGAAGGGGCGTTGTCTTACCTGAACGCCTTTTCTCAGCGTGATGAATGGAGAATCCACACCCATCCCTTATGCGCAGTCAGGTCCAGTGTTTAGGATCTGGGAGCCAACACGTCGTACTGTCATTGGCTTCGCCCTTTTTGAAACTGGGGGCGTGCCCTCAGCCAGACGGGCGTGGCAGCTTTGATTGACTTGGTCTACGTGGGCAGGAGGTCAGAGTTAACCCATTGGTGGATTCTCCATTCATCACGCTGAGAAAAGGCGTTCAGGTAAGACAACGCCCCGTCTCTTGCTTGAGCAGGGGGTTGGATTAGAAGATCTCCAAGGTCCCTTCTAACTCTGTTACTCTGTTATCTGAATGCACTCTGTTTATGTTCAGGTATGCATTTGAGTTAAAGAGATGCCAATAGGGTGCAACATAATGCCTTCTCAGCAGCTCTAACTCAAATGTGAATTTTCCTGAGGTTATGCAGCTGCTTTGTGAAGCTAAGAAACAATTGCATAAAGAGGTGCCAACAGGCACCTTTTGGCTTCAGATCCAAAGCAGCATGCATCCCTGCTTGAAAGTTTCTGGTTGGATGAAGGGAACTGATCATCTTGGTTGTATGCTAATTTGGGGGGGATGGGTGAGAGGAGGAATCAAGAAAAACAAGTTTGACACTCAGTTTATGGGGGAGGAGAAGAGATGGGCAAGGAGCAGGATAGAGATTGAGCCATTCAAAAGCAAGAAGGGATGGTGGTGTTTTGAAAAACCCTTTTCCTAAATTAATAGTAGGAATTCCCATGTGCGTGGCATTTTGTTTAATTTGCAGTGATATTCCTATGTATGTTAGTGTTAAATTTAGTCTGTATCCCATGTTTGATGTTAGATCCTACATTGAAGACTATGGCCATATGCCAAAGGTGCCCTGTTCTTGTGCAAGAGATTTTTAGGTCATTTCCAATATTCCAAAAATATTAGATGAATGGATGCCAACTTATGAGAACAAGGTTGCCGCCCATTTGCACGTATCTCCTGGTAAAGTCTGAATTTGGTGGAATTCCAGACAGCCTGAGGATTTGGATTGATTTAGAGTAATTAGAACCGTTTTTACCAAACGATAATTAAACTCTTGATGGGTTTCTATGTATGCTTGCCAGTTTCAGCAGTCATAAGTTGCATGTGTTAATGGGCTATTACAAGTCAAAATTGTGTATTTCCCATCGTGCATTGCTTTTCACTGATGACAATGCACAGTGACTATTTGCTATCTATTGCACAGAGCAATTGTGACAGACAGACAGATAGATCTGCACATGGATTAGAGAACAAACGATAGTATACAATATCATCAAGAGAGTAAAAATTGAAATGGAAATGGGCTGGTCATATAGCAAGAAGAACTGATGGCAGGTGGACCAAGGCAGTCATAGAATGGATACCACTTGATAAAAAGCGTCCACGAAAGAAACCCAAAACAAGATGGATTGACGACATCAGCAAATATTGAGGACCCAATTGGCAAAAGAAAGCTCAGGAGCACATTGGTTGGAAACATGCAGAAGAGACCTTCAAAAATGATTACACACACACACAGAGACTGGACTACATTTGAGACATTTGTGGAAATGAAAAGGGACAAGTTTACCTGCCTTTTGAGAGATCACTGAACTATAGGAAAGTCCATGCCTTCTTGACAGAAAACATACTAGGAGAGGATAATAATGCCTAGCCTACTAAATGCCAGATGTTCTCTGTAGAACTGGCTCTACTGATATGACTGTATTTCAGTTGACATTAGATATTATACTTTTCAGTGTGGCACTCAGTGCTCTAATCCATAATTATCAAAGATCAAATGATGACTGTGTGAACTGATAGTTATTCAGTTAATTTTTATAAATAACACCCTGTCCTGAAAAACAGTACTTTAATTCAGCATTCTCCCTCTTTAATGTTCTCTAGATGTATACACTTCAAATTGTAGCATTCTCAGCAGGGGTTAGGGAAAATAGACGTTTCATATTAAATGCTGTTCATGGTAGTACTAAAAAAATCACTTAAAATATACTATCGTGTCTTTTTGATCTTCCTTTAGCTCATATTGCTCTAAACTGGCAGTTGCCTGTTGTGTTGAGAATGTATCACCTCTAATACTTAAGTAGCTTAACCATCATATCTGGATAACAGAATATTGGTTTGGGCAGCTTCTCTAATGTTCTTATAAGAATTTGTTGAGGATTTAAATTGCAACTTGTATTATATTCAGTTCTCTATACATTGTTTGTCATGATTAACTTCCATCAATGATTTCGATTGATATTTCCCCGCAGTTAGTCTAAGGTAGTGCAGTCCAGCTGACTGAATGGAGAAACTTTGCAAGTAATCTTTAAAATGACAGCAAGCCTTTTGGTCTGATATACTGTACTGGTTTCTTTTTTGAGGGAGTTTCTTTCTACATAGGAGGAGCATTCAGAAGTGCTATTTCTGAGAGAAACCGGAAGTTTTATGATTTGTTAATAGTGTTAGGGCTCAGCTGTAACTTTGCCATAGATGCCAACCATATCTATTTTTATCTTTATTTCTGTGCATTAAGGAACTTATCTCTGCAGCCTGGTTTTTGAAGATCTTCTGTCATGGCAGTGAACCCTAGAAACATACCTTGGCCTATTAAATAATAAGATTATATTTTTTTATATTACTTCCCTTCCATGTAAAGACCAAAATTTAACTGTCTGCCAACTTTTGCCAGGGCATTTTATGATCATTATTCCAACTACAGTCTGGTTTGGGCAGGTATTTCTGGTTTTGTGTCTAATCAGCTGATGGGAGATAAGTGTGGAGCAGGCAGACTCTCTGGATCCAAACTGCCTGGCCTGACACCAGAACAAGTCCCGTCTTTCCACCTTCAGTTTCACATACAAGACAGGTATCCTTTGCATTTCAAGCACAAGACAGTTGACGACAATTCTTGAATGAGTGCCTGGCTGCATACTTGAAGTCATGGGTATGTTGGCTAGATTTTATCTCTCTGTTCTCACTGGGTGTATATCAGGGTAAGAGCGAAGGAGGAGGATCTACTACCCAATTAGCAGCATTCCTGAGGAATGAGTGGGAGGTGCGTTGTGTTCAGAGCTGTCTCTTGCGGAACAATCCAAATTTCTCAGCATAGGTTCTTCTGTTCCTGGACATTTTGAGGACACGGATGATTTGATAGGTGCCTTTCTTGGCAGCAACAAACTATCTGGGCTATAAATGAAGAAAATGGATAAATTTGGAAAGCATGGCAGATATGGATTTGTTAGAACTCGATTTCCTAGACCCCAGATCATCTTGCAGCCAGTTCTATCCTCTGGACACACAGAAATTTGCAGGTACGGTTTGCGTTAACTTGTGTTACTTCCTCTTGAATTTACACCAGCACAGAAATGGCATAAAGTAGAGCAGTAGTATAAAATTCTGAAATTCAGGTAAAATGACAAAACAGCAAATTAAAAATGGCAGAAAGCTTACTTTCTTGTCACATAGCCAGCATTAATTGACTTCACATGGCAATGGGATAGGGGACAAGTAGCAAACTGTGTGTGGATGTAGAAGAAGATAGAAGTAATTTTTAACATGCAAAGTAGCTTATCAAAGCTTAGAAGCTTGTAATTGTAAGTATATCTTCATTTAATACCAGAATTGAATAGAGAAACTACATGTGCCAATATTGTACTCCGTATATAAGTGGCATGTGATCAATTTGTTAGTTGGTTATAGCTGTAATATGTCTATTGAATAGTTCCAAATATTTGTGTTTTAGTATAATGTTTTAGTATAATAGTGTTTAGTGGCTTTTTGGTGCTGACCTTACAATATTATGGATCAGCTACTTATATGCCATATAATATAACACAGATGGATTTTTTTCCTTAGCTTCCCTCAAATGTAGTTGTGCGTTATTTAGGCAACATTAATTGCCATACAATTTCTTTTCTAGGTTTGTACCTTATTTATAACAGTACTTGTTCTATAACTAATTCTGCAAAGTCTCTCTTTTACTTTTGTAAAGGTCTTACCTTCTTTTTGTGTAAATCAAAAATTGGTACTCTCTCATTATTAATTTTGAAAGAAATGCAAATAAATCAGCCTGTTTTAAGTTGTTCTTGCAGGTTTTTTACTTAAGTGTAGAAATTGTATTTCGGTTATGAATCCTCTGTTATAGATTTGTAGGCATAATTAATTGAGCCTGTGACTACTTGACACTCACAAAATGTGATGGAAAATATACTGACACTTCAATTACTCATTCAAGTGATCACTTGTTCAATTAGTGTTATAGCAACCACAGCAGGTAAATTGGATTGTCATCAGTCATAAGTCATCAGTATAATTTCAATGCCATTCTTTCACACACACCCCAAAAAAAAATATCAGAAGGAGATGGTCATTGATCCAGGTTCTTTTGCAACGTTTATTTGGTTTCTTATTCTTCAGGCTAAGTGCCAACTGTGCTGTGATTTCTCTAAGCTCAGAAACTGACTTGGTGACATTCCACAAGATGACCAAACTTTGTGCAGAAACTATTTGTGCATTTTCAACCATTGTTGTCAGTCTTCTGCAGTTTTGTTTAAAGACAAACCTTAAACATTGCCCCTTCTCTCTGTGTATTTGGCCCTGAAATTAATCCATCTCTAAATCTTATTTCAACTAAGGTTCTGATGGTTGATATATCACTGAGTTGCAGATTGCTTTTGTTTGCCAAACTATCTCATTTCTCAGTGGGGTTCTGGGAAGGGGGAAGAAAGATTGCAAGGATTTTTAGGTATGTTTTTAATTTCCATTTCTTAAGCTTGCAACTTAGAGTAATTGTTCAGTACATTTTTCTTGGCTTCAAGTACTTTTTTCTTGGCTTTTGTTCTGGTGGGATTGGTCCATATTTTATTCCTCTACTGTTTGCAACACGTTTTATTACTTACTGAACTAGAATGACATATAATATATCCAAAGACATGAGAGAATAAAAGCCTATTTGCCTGGTGCTGCAAAGAGGACAAATGTTATATGCATCCCTGGAGGGAAGCATTCTGCAGCCGGAGTGCAGTGAACATTAACTCAGAAGACCTCTCCTGGAGAACTACTGGCCACACCTAGTGTGAGAAGATAGCCAAAGCAGGACCTCTTAAGATGTTTAATCATGTTTTTCTGAATAAACGGCGGATGGCGTGGTTTACACAACAGTGTAAGCTCAAACCAAACTTTTTTATGACTCAGTGCAATGTGCAGATCTAGCCTGCATGTGAAGGGGAATAACACTTGCAGAGGGATTTTGAGAGAGGAATGTTTAAAAGAGCCCTGAAAATTCCACTTCAAAACTGATGTGTTGACATATTTCAACCCCAAGACCAAGACTCTTAAAACCTGATCTCCGCTGCTTCTGAATAGAAGTAGCTCCTTGGGCAGAATTCTAAAATTTTGTCAAGATGCAGATTAATAATGTTTAGAAATGCCAACCTTGTGCTTGGTTCCTGTTCTAAATTTGGTAAACTGATGCTTCATAGTTGACTGATGTGTAACAATTAGAGGTTCAGAAATTGAATGGAGACCTGGGCTTGTAGCATTACCTTTGTGCACACAGGGGGAAGACGCAGCTGGGAATGTTGAGAGCTGCCTAGTGGCATTATTGTTTCAGTTCCCCATTTATTCCCTAATTCATTTGGATCATTATTCTATAATTTATATTCAGGTCACCACTGAATAGGCATCAGTGAATTAATAGCTCTGCTTTGTTCATCTCTATCTATTGGAATTTAAAGCTAGAGAATATCCTGTTGGGCTATCTGCCTGAAGTAGGTAATCATTCATAGATGAAGGACTGTGCGCAGTGGACAGAGCAATGGCAATTGCAGATTTTCGGCTAATCCTCAACCAACAACCACAATTAAGCCCAAAATTTATATTGCTAACTGAGACATTTGTTAAGTGAATTTTGCTCCTTTGAACAAACTTTCTTGCCACAGTTGTTAAATGAATCATTGCAGTTGTTAAGTTAGTAACGGTTGCTAAGTGAATCTGTTTTCCCCATTGACTTTGTCAGAAGGTTTAAAAAGGGGTTCACATGACCCCAGGACACTGCAACCGTCATAAATACGAGTCAGTTGTCAAGAGTCTGAATTTTGATCATGTGACCATAGAGATGCTGCAACGATGGTAAGCGTGAAAAATGGTCATAAGTCACTTTTTTCAGTGCTGTTGTAACTTTGAATAGTCACTAAATGAACTGTTGTAAGTCGAGAACTACCTGTATGCACATTGGCATGGTTGTCTTTCTAATAGATGCCATGGAAGAATAATGGATAAACTAGGATTCTCCCTCTTTGTTTTTATTCCTCATCTAAGCATAAATAAAGGGCCTTTCCCAACTTGTATCTAACCAGAGGTAGTCCTTGATTTACGACCACAATTGAGCCCAGAACTTCTGTAGCTAGGCAAGACAGTTTTAAGTGAGATTTGCCCCATTTTATGACCTTTCTTGCCACAGTTGTTAAGTGAACCAGTGCAGTTGTTAAGTGAATAAGTCATTAAGCGAATCTGGCTTCCCCCATTGACTTTGCTTGTCAGAAGCCGGTTGTAAAGGTTACAAATAGTGATCACATGACCCCGGGATAGTGCAACTACCATAAATAAATGCCAGTTACCAAGCATCTGAATTTTGGTCATGTGACCATGGGAATGCTGCAACAGTTGTAAGGATGAAAACCGGTCATAAGTCACTTTTTTCAGTGCTGTTGTAACTTCAAAAGGTCATGAAATGAATGGTTGTAAGTCGAGGGCTATGTGTATGGCAGGGATCCCCAACCCTCGGTCCGTGGACCAGTACCGGGCCGCGGCATACCGCACAAACAAGCAAAGCCCCATCCATGAGATGCAGGCAGCACACAACCAGAGGAGGCACGCACCCTCTGGTTCACAGAAAAACCTCCGTCCATGGAACTGGTCCCTGGTGCCCAAAGGGTTGGGGACCTCTGGTGTATGGCATGAAATGCCCTGGCAGTGTCTTTATTCTGCTGTGTCCCCTTGGTGTTGCCTTCACCTTCAAAGATGGCCCCTCTTCTTAGCTGAACAAGAGTTGAAGTATTTTTCTCTTAAGCTGACATCAACTACAAGCAATTTCAAAATGTTTCCAATCCCTTTTGTCAATTAACTCCATCAGGGGACCCTGGTGGGGGAGTGGGCAGATGAATCAGGCACCATAGGAGTATTTCAGGCTGTTGTAGATGTGTCGTATCCCCTCCGCACACTTTCACCATCGTTCTTACCCTCCCACCCCAAAAAGGAGGTGCAGCTTTTTGAAGAAGGTTAAACCTACGTTTTTCAGAGACTGCAGGCTTAGCTGTCTTTCAAAAGTTGCTACTTTATGAAAGCTACAGCCAAAATTGTGGAAACCTTTTGGGAAAAGTGTACAGTAGAAATGCTACCTTTGGTTAAGTTTCCACCAATTTTTGTTCTAATTTCTTTATAACTGTAGCCTTGTTCACGTAATAATACTATTTTACATCGCTTTCTGGGCAATCAGTCAACTCTTTGTACCATTACTTTAATTTTATTACGTTTTACAAGCTCACTAAATGAAAGAAAAAAAACCCCGAACCAACTTGATAGCGATCACATAACACACTGACAAATGTCCTCCTCTCAGCTTCAAAACATGACACCAATAACTGAATCCTACTGTGATCTGATTGGCTCATTGCCAAAACAAGATGACAACTGATTGGCTCTCTAAACACTCATGCTCATTGGCTACAATCAGATGAAGGAAAGCTACCTAATATCAATCTAAGCAAGTTGTGCTTCCTTTTTCTGGTTATTTGGCTATAACTTTTCATAGAATATAGTACAGATAATTGAACAAACTTTGTTGCATTACACTCTTGATTATCTTTACATTGATATATAATTTTATGGTACTACTCCCCCAAAAAAGTGGTGTTATTAGCCATCAAACCTCAAAAATACACTTTTCCCAAAAGGCTTCCACAATTTTGGCCACTACTGTACTCAGTAGCTGTTTCTATTGTCCTGGGATTGGATTTTACACCTCCCCAAAGTCACTTGACAATTCCTCAGCCAGCTTGTGGAGGCGATGCGTAGGTTTGCCCTTTCCTTTTCCATGAGTGGTAAAACAGGAGAATGTGGTTTGAGCCACCTGCCAAATCTGCACCCTTCCCAAACACTGTCCTTGCATCACAGCTATGATTGGTGGGTGGTTTCCCACTGTCTGGTAAGTGGGAAAGCAGCAAAGCCAGGGTTTAACTAATCGCTTAGCTAAACACACCTTGCTAATCTGGAAGCAGAGGCCAATATTCTGCGATAAAGCAAAATATTGTAAAATAGAGATTTTCCCCTGATAGTATCCTGCTGATTCAGGGGTGAGTGGAGAGCATTTTATCATCACAGTGGATATGATAAATATCTCTGCATGAAGTCAGCTGTAATCACAATTATTCCATATTGGTTCAGTGCTGGATTTAATTCTACCAAGCCGCATGTCAAAGTGTAATTCATCTACTGTTTGTAAATCGGATTTATCAATTACTAGATTTCTGTAATTGCTTAAAGTATTTGGATGGTATTGAGAATTAGCAGATTGAGAAGTTTTTTAAAACAAGGACATAGAGTTTCATAATATAAGAGCATGGAAGTGTGAACATGCTGGTGAATGAAAAGATTTCTGCATTTGTTGGAACTGTATTTGGAACCAGGGGAAGAAAAGGGAAAGTTTGTAGTCTGTAAAATAATACACAGAGATGTTAGCTCTGCAGGCACCATAGAACAGAAGTTAAGGTTTTACATTGATAAATTGTATTATTTCAGGTAGAGATTCAGCCTTTTTGCATCATCCACTTTTGAATAAAGTAGAAATTGCATGGAGGTTTAGCCACTTTAGCAAAGAATATCTCTTTCTCAGCAGTTCTACTAGCCTATGGATGCTAACCCATATTTGTAAATAATAAAATAGGACTACCATATCTGGGTTGTAAAAGCCAAACACCATTAGATGTCATTTAAAGAGATTCATACTATTTAATGGTTGTCCCATTTTCTTTTAATCAATGTGGTTGTCCTACTATAAAAGCTGATTGAACACAAAATGCTATCAGAATTAAACAAATCATGTCAAGCACTTGATCCCTCTTCCCAATTGCAGATTGCTGTGCTATCCTGTATCTTGCTTTATTCTCAACTTCACAGAATCTGCAACTCTGGTGGCAGGTTGTTTAAATATCCCATCCATTTATCAGGACCCAAGAAGGGAAACGTGGTAGGAATATTGTGTAAAGGCTGTATCATTACTGAAAGTTTTATTCAGATTTCTCTTCCTCTACTACATACTTAGACAAGACTTTTACAGTATTACAGGTAATCTCCGAGTTACGAGCATTCACTTAACGTTCGTTCGAAGTTACGGGACCAGCACCCCTTAGTGTTTACGAGCAAATCCCAAAATTATGAATATTGCAGCACAACAGCAATCGTTCACCCTTACAAGCAACCGCAGAGACTCTGCAACATTCACACTATTTTTCCCACACACACAACTGCTTCCCCCTCCCTTTCTGCTGTGCTGGATTCACTTGCAAAATCTGTCTCCTCTCTGCCATGGTTTCTTTCCCTTTGAGGGAGAGGAGAGTCGGCTTGGAAATGCTTTTTGCGCCGACAATGGAAGCTCCTGGGTGCCTTAATATCGCGCGAGTTCAAATACAAATTCTCTGCAAAAGAGATCATGGCCCCCAGAAGCTTCCATTCTAGGGGGGGAAGTGTTTGCTTCGTTTGCATGCCTATGGGGCAAAGTGTGGAATTGGAGTCGGCCGGTCACAGGAACCAATGCCGTCCGTGGCCCGGGTGCACTGCTTGCTTGCGTGCACCGGCCTTGGTTTGAGGGCAGGAACAAATCTTTCAACTGAACAGGGATGCATCACGGGGCAAGTCCCCTTGCACCTGCATCCAAACTGCTGGAGGCGGCAACAGCTACCTGAGCAGTCACGATCTTCTCCCCAGCCAGCCACTCACCCTGCCCAACCTACTCCTTGCCTGACTGGCTGGCGGCACAAATCCTGACCGTTCTTCTCCTTGTCATCCTCCCCACTCAAGCCGTGGCAGCAGTTTCAGTTTCTCCGCTCCGTCCGAAAGGAAGAAAGCGGAGGTGCAGAGCAGGATTCCTCTCAAGAAGATGCAGGTCCACTGCTCGTTCATGTGTGCCGGGCTTATTGAGAGCGATCCCACTCTGTGCTTCCTCTTCCGCTTCATCCACTTGGATGGAGCGGACAAACTCAAGCCGCTGCCACCTTGCTCTGTGGCTGTTTTCGCCAGGAAAGGCTTTAAGGAAAGGCTTTTTCCAGCAAAAACGGAGCCACAGAGCGTGGTGCGCTCACTCTGGGGGCTTTCCTTTCGCCAGGAAAGGGCTTGAGAAAAGGCTTTGTCTGGCGAAAATGGAGCCACAGAGCATGGCGCGATCACTCCGGGGGCTTCGTTTTCGCCAGGAAAGGGCTTGAGAAAAGACCTGTGGGGCGGTTCAGAAACGGAAAGAACTGTCACAGGGAGCTTCAAAACGCAGCGAATCCCTGCGTTTTAAATAGCTCCATAGGCGCTCAAACACTTTTTATCCAAACGGAGACCTGAGTCAAATGGAGCTTCAAGCAGTCACACGGACCTTCCAATCTCTCTCTTCTTGAGAGGAATCCTGCTCTGCACCTCCGCTTTCTTCCTTTCGGACGGAGCGGAGAAACTGAAACTGCTGCCACTGCTTGAGTGGGGAGGAGGACAAGGAGAAGAGTGGTTAGGATTTGTGCCGCCGGCCGGTCAGGCAAGGAATAGATCGGGCAGTGTGGGTGGCTGATTGGGGAGGAGAGATCGTGACCGCTCAGGTGGCTGTTGCCGTCGCCACTGCTGCCAGCAATTTGGACACAGGTGCAAGGGGACTTGCCCCGCAATGCATCCCCACTCGTTCCTGCCCTCAAACTAAGGCCGGCGCACATGAGTGAGCAGCGCACCCGGGCCACGGACGGCATTGGTTCCTGCGCCCGGCTGACTCCAATTTCATGCTTTGCCCATAGGCATGCAAACGAAGCAAACACTACCCCCCGCTCAGAATGGAAGCTTCCAGGGGCCATGATCTCTTTTGCAGAGAATTTGTGTTTGAACTCGCATGATATTATGGCACCCAGAAGCTTCCATTGTCAGTGCGAAAAGCATTTCCAAGCCGATTCTCCTCTCCCTCAAAGGGAAAGAAACCGCGGCAGAGAGGAGACAGATTTTGCAAGGTAAGTGAGTCTGGCACGGCAGGAAGGGAGGGCATGAGGTTTCTTAATGGGTCAGGGAGGCCTTGGGGGCCTGTTCCATCATTAGGCCCCCTATGGCCTTCCCCACCCTGAGATACCTCGTGCACTTAACGTGCCTTGTGCGTCTTAACGAGCAGGGCGTTTTTTTGTTCGAGGTACGAGATTCCCACGAGTTTTCGAGTTACAAGTGGAATGTGCAGGCTCCAGTACACTCATAACTCGAAGACTATCTGTATTTAGTTAAACCATTGCTACTTTAGCTTGCCTCCATGTCCCTCTTTTCATCCTATTCCTTTTCTCCGTCTCTATGATAGGCAGGAATGTCTTTTAAAAAGCATGTGTATGTAAATTAATCTCTGGGAACCATTTTAACTGAAAAATAAAATTAGAAGTATCAAACTAATCTTCTAATACGTGTCACTTCTAATGATTGTCATTCTCGTTCTTTTGTTAAGTAATCCATGCAATGTTTGGATTACCAAGCAAACACCATCTATATATTTCTATTGCACTTTATTTGGGGTATGGGCAGTTGGGTGGTGGACATAAGATGGCAAAGCCATTGATACTGACTTGTGGATAAATTTAAAACATGAAGTTATGATACAAATCTTCACTCTCATAGCTATGGAACCAGAATGTTATGTTTTGCATGGTTACTGAAAACGATCAGTTTGGGATGAATGCAAGTTGTTTCTAAATAAAGGTAACTCATACATCAGACATCTAGCCTTTCTGAAAACCACTGGAAAGGATTAGAGGAAGTTGTTTTTAAACCAACTAACTACAGGTTCTAGATGGTGGGAACCATACAGCATTGTGTAAGTAATGTGAGTTTCTCTTCTGCAGTTCCTCTTTAGAATGGCAGCAGAATGGTAATTATAATGTTGATTTGGGAGGTTCTCCCTTCCCAAAATATTATTCTGTGAATCAAAATTGGCTGCTTTTCCAGCTGCTTAATTTACTTAGCCACACAACATTCTTGCACTGCTGGGGAGACCTAATATCAGTTGATCTGGTCCTCATAGGTTTTAAGTGATTACTTACTATAATCCATTATTCAAATGACAATGCTTCAGGCAAAGACTTGGAAGCAAATGAAAGAGACTCAGTTTCCAGTTATGTGATTTCTCCACCCCCCACACATGCATGTTTAATTTTTTTAAAAAAATATATCCCTTTCATCTGTCATTTCCCTGCCAAGTATTTATTTATAAGACCTTGAGAGGCTAGCTGGAGGCTAGCCAATGATCTGCCCTTTTATATATATATATATATATATTTTCCCTTCCCAACATTGTGATTTGTTACACAGGTTTGGTTTGTTCATGCATTTCTGTATCCTGGATTGTAGGACTGAGAAAATCAGTGCATAAGAAGTCTGAGAATCATCAGTTCAGTTCAGCTTTATTCAGAGGACTTTTCCTGAATTCTGCTGTTTGCTCCAGAAATAATTAGTTAAGATTTTTCATGTCCTCTAAATGTGTTAGGATTACAGCTTGCATAACAAGGAGTGCTTTTCAATATTTTTAGGATTGCAAAAAGTTTTCTTCTAAGTTTGTAAAGTTCTTTGTGTTTACAGACTCACTCTGAACCCTTGATGCTCTTCTGCGTATTCTGAAGGAGATTCTCATCTAGGTCTAGATGAGAGGAGAGCAATCTAGAAGAGAACACAGAAACCTATGTTGTTGCCCTTTGTACTTACGTCAAAGCTTGGGCTTGTTTTTCTTTAGTCTACATTACTGTGCAATAAAACGAGAAAAATAAGGATGTTGCAGAACCTTATCTTTTCTGGAAGTTGTTGACAGCCGGTTCGTGCAGTGAGCACTGATTTATACACAATATTTATATTTGTATAATAATTGGCTATTTTCTCTCCCCTTCTCTCTTAGCATTAGAAATTGCCCTTGCAAGATGAATTACTTTTCCCGGAAGAGCTCCTCAGAGATTCCACCGTTGGAATACAGGCCGTCCCAGACAGATTCATCAAATAACCTAGCCATGGATACCTTTTGGCTAGAAGTAGAGAGCATCAAAGAGAGCACTGAATCTGAGTGTGATGAGGGCAGTCTTACGGAAGCCAAGCTCCTAGAAGGTAAGAAGTGCCTGTAGCTTACTAGAGTCTGACTTGAAAATATTTTTGCAAACAGTAGCTTACTGGGCACAGCAATTGTGGCAAATGGCACGTTCTTTCAAATAATCTTTGTTTTGTTCTTGAGATAAAAGCTATTGTAAAATGTGAGACAGAGAGAATCGCAGCCAAAGCAAACAAATTATCTAGGGAGATGGTGGCATTCCTTTTTTTTATTTTTATTGAAGTAGAAGCTGAGGAGAATTTTCTTGTGGATGTTTCAGCTTAAATATTTTCCTTGTGCAAGTTGTTGAGCTCAGCAGTTTAAATGATGCCTTCTGACTTGATGATTCTAAATGTTAATATGTTTTGCATGATTTTTTTTTAAAAAAAAGCTTTCAGGGGAAGAAGTTTAGAAATGTTTATTATTGTGGAACAGGGAGCAGTAAAAGTGTTCTAGATCTTTGACCTCACCATAGTTCTGTCATCACTAAATTTTGTATCTGGATGAAGCCTCTCCATGCTTGTTATTGCCCTGGGTTGAAAGTTTCTATTATGAAACTCCCAAGGCGAGAATCTGTTGATTTGAACAATGTTGGGAGCAAATAGTTCAAACATTCTTCTCCTCTTGCCAGGATCAGAGTTTTTGGCATGCATTTCTATGATATTTATTTTTAATTATACATAAAGGTTAGATTGTCCTCGTGCTTATTTGGTCTTGAACCAGGAATCAACTCCCTAAAGTCCAATTGTTTCTAAATTCAGTTTTTGACTTTCTGAAGTGCTGTTGAAAAATAAGTTTCAGAAAGAAAGCAGCTTCCCACTAACAAGTATAAACTGTTCAACTATCTCTTCACCTCCTCTTAGTTAACAAATACATAACTCTTTGTCTCATAACTCAACTCCTAATTCTAGGCAAATTTAATAAATAACACATTTTCCAATCCAGGCATCAGCAAAAAGTTCAAACAGAGTTCTGAAATAAACCAAATTTGTTAACAAATATAAAACAAAATATAAAACTCATCATTCCATATGTCAACTCTTAACTAGAAGCAAATTCAGTATATAATGTCTTTTCCAGATATCAGCAAGTCTAGAAAATAACAACTATCCCATTTTAAATCTGATCAAATATGTTCCTCCTTTTTTTTACAGAAAACAATCTTCTCCTTTAATGCATTATCCCTTGACTCAATTTTTTTTCAGAACTTTTAACAAGCCTCTTTTATAAGTTCAGCAAGAAAAAAAATTGCAATTACTCTGTTTTTTCTTCAGATCATATAAATTTTTACTCTCATGATGGGCTTTGCCTTTTCTTTTTTAGAGATTCATCCAATGTTTCCAATTATAAATTCTTATTCACATTGCTCTCCATAATCATTTCAAATAATTCTGGTGTTATTTATTTATTTATAAATTTATTTTCTGCCCATCTCACCACAATCGCTTCTTCTGGGTCAGGGTGTTCATGAAAACATGCGGTATAGCAGACAGTGTTGATTTAAAGTCCTGTTGCCATTCCTCAGCAATAACTGAATACCATTATAAGTTGCTTATCTTGTTATGTCTCCAATATCAAAAATATTTTTTCCACAAAAATACAATTTATTTAAAATAAATATCAGCATCTTAATATTCAAAATTAAATATTACAACTTTTTCTGAGTTCTTAATTTATTTAAAACTTTCTGTAGTCAAAACCTTGTCTTCCTTTTTGCTTTTTATTTTGAATTTGTAAACTTTTAAAGATACAGTTTCATTTTCTTATGCTAATGATTGAAGACGCTCACCTGGTGTTTCCAGCCATGTCATTTTGAAGGTGTCCAACTTCTGTAAAGCAGTTAAAAGGTGGTTTCCAAAGGCAGTTAGGAAGGAAGGGCAATTTTAGTGTCCTTTAAAGCAGGGGTCCCAACCCCCCGGTCCGTGGACCGGCACCAGGCCGCGGCATACCAGCAATCAGGCCGTGCAAATAAGTGAAGCCCCATCTGCTGGATGCGGGCAGCACACGAAACCACGCCCTCTCTGGTCTGCAGAAAAATCTTTTTCCACAAAACCGGTCCCTGGTGCCCAAAAGGTTGGGGCCTCTATTTTAAAGGGTCCAACTACAGCTACAGGAAAAATAGTAAATTCTGTCGTGTCCTGATTTTCTCCAGAGACAGCTGCATTGCAATTTTCTGGTGAGGAGCAAACGTATTGAGTGCAATGTGGGCAATCTTATTTCCTCTCTCCAGAGAGGGTCAAAGGACCTAATTGTTTGCAGGCTTCTTGTCTTAGCCACAGTTGTTTGCTCCTCAAAATGCTGAGCCATCTTCAATTTGCCATTTCTTCCCTGGAAGTTCGGGAACATTCCTCGGCCTAAATTTCATAGGCAGTACTGGGAGAATAGAATTAACTAATTTTGTATATACACTATTAAGCCGAAAATATTCCTAAGGGAAAGTCTATGAACTAAACCTTAGGTAGACCTTTCATGTAAATTTGGACAGATTTATTGATTTTCTTTCTGCTATTTTCTGCTAGGCAGATGCAGAATTTCATTGACCGGGTGGAGTTCCTCATTGTTGATGTGAGGACTTTCACAAAAGAAAAACTGTCTCTGTGTCTGGAGAGTGGTATGGTGTGTGCATTTCTTTGAAATATTCTTATATTTTCCAGGCCTCTAAGTAATTATACCTAGTGAGTGGAAATGAAAGAGATGAATGTGCTTTGTTGAGCAGTGTTGCTATTCTTGGAAGTGAAGAGACCCATCTTAATAGCTACAAAGAAAAATCAGAAGTGTGTTTGTGTGGGTTTGAAGGGTTTCATTTACATTTACAGGTGTCACTGATTCCCAATTATGGGATATTATACTTTTAATTCATACCAGGCTAAGCTTAGATGCTTTGTAGAGCTATGCTAGTTCTGTAAACTCCTCCAGGGCAGGAGAACCAGATTTTTTTTTTATTATGAAACTTCAATGGATAGTTTCTAATTCTTGTTTGATCAGTTTGTGATTCATTAAGATTGAAG
This sequence comes from Azemiops feae, assembly GCA_023970755.1. Lineage (NCBI taxonomy): Eukaryota > Metazoa > Chordata > Lepidosauria > Squamata > Viperidae > Azemiops > Azemiops feae. Next base: position 3,189,782 of record JALGBA010000036.1, read on the forward strand.
GTAACTTTCACCTATCCCTGATACTGGAGCCATGGTTGCGCAGTGGTTAGAATGCAGTATTGCAGGCTAACTCTGAACTGCCAGTGCTTCATCCTGACCGGTTCAAGGTTGACTCAGCCGTCCATCCGTCCGAGGTTGGTAAAATGAGGATCCAGATTGTTGGGGGCAATATGCTGAGTCTGTGAACTGCTTAGAGAGGGCTGTAAAAGCACTATGAAGCAGTATATAAGTCTAAGTGCTATTGCTATACAAACAAACTTTGATTTTTTTTGGCAGTGGGGAGGGAATGCCATGTCCCCATGCTGTCTTCTTTATCTTGTTCCTAGTCTATAAGTGAGACAGTCTTAACTCAGTTGCATTGATATTAGTGTAGTCTTTCTCTTTTATGATAGCCATCCAAGGGAGTAAATGTGTAACATCTATTAGGCTTCATCACTCATTATCTTGGAAAGGTGTCAGAATTTGGCAGTAACTGGAACAGAGGCAAGAGTGATAGGACAGAGGACAACTGTAGGGATAGCAAATGTCACATGTGGTTTTCTTCCAACTCAAAAATGGGTGGACAGCATTTCAGCTCAGCAGGAGAAAAGTCTGCTAAGAAGAGTTGGGCTATAAATAGATGTCAGATTCTGCTTCCCTAAAGATGCTGAATATCTGGTTATATGTAAGGAAAAATGAAATAGAAATGTGTCAGAAAACAACTCTGTTCTAAGAAAAACTGGGAAAAAAATACTTGCTGGGAATTTTTTTTATTACTCATGCAGGGTCAAAATGAAAAAAAAAGGTTTTCATAGCTCTTTGTGTGTATCTATGAAGAAAGATGAAAGACACCGAGAAAATAATGTTGTAAACAATGCACTTCAGAAATAATGTGTATTGTGGAGTTCCTGGTGCTCTCTGAGTTTCGTTGTTTGCTTGCAGACATTTCATAACCTGAAATGGCAACATCATCTGCATATCAGTGCATCATAGGAATGTGTTGTTTGGAACAAATATTGCATTAACTCATTAGCCTTGAAGTATAGTAGCTCACTAAGAATTTTTTTAGGATTAAAAAATGTACAAATACATAAAGAAGGAACAATACTGAACTGAGCACTGGAGAAACAAGATTTTGCAAAGATAATCAAATATGTAAGGAATATGATGAAAATCCTTGTAAAGTAATTTTATTTATCCAGAAACAATTTTTAAAAAATCAGTTTTCTAATTGAGATAGATGACATCTCAAATCAATGTGCTTTCAGCATTGAAAGCTAAAGAAATGAAGGAAAAATGCTGAGCATAGAATATAAGAAACGTGTACGTGCTACTCCTGTCTTTATCTGTTTTGCATGGATATCAGTTTTGAAATCCTCATAAATTAGAAGGACTTGACTCAAGGAAATAGATGGGTATTTAAATAGAACTGGGAGTTTTCACAAGCAAGCCCATTGGGCCCTTAGGAGCTTCTTAAGATATCTTTGGTTAAAGATACATTTGTTTAGCTTTTATAATTGTATTTATCTGAATTATTCTGTGACTGAAGAACAGAACACAGAATGTTAGACTAGGCATTGGGTTGTTTGTAGTTCCAGGTGCTGTGACAATTTAGCCATTGTCTTTTCAGGTTGCATGAGCCATTAACCAATAATATAGCATTTTATGCAACTACAGCAGTTGTGTTTTATAGACCCAGATTCAGACTTCATAATGTTGTGTGAATCCATTCTTTGAATAGTTAAGTGCTATGCTATTTGTTGACCTTGCTTTTCCCATTCTTCCTTGCCTCTCAGAAGGAGAAGCTGAAGCTGAATGGCTGCAGGATGCAGGACTCTCTGACTTAATGGAGGACCATGAAGAGAATAGCAACATTGTCCTGCTGTCCACTTTAACCAAGACTCAGGCCGCGGCTGTGCAGCGAAGGTTGGATACTTACACCCGCTCCCGACGGAAGAAAAATAAGCAGCCTATCCGTGATGTCAGAGACATTTTTGGAGTAGTTGAGTCTGGGGTACGTTCCTTTACATGGTCATTTTGCATCAGCTCTTATATTCCCAATTTCTAACGCCAACGATTTAGAATTATCCCTCAAAAAAAAAAAGGCCACATTTTATCCTCTTTTTAAATTTATCAAACTTTGCAGCCCTATCAATTAATCTCACTTAGATATTTTTTAGAGAATGGGTGATTTAAGTGTAATATAGATAAGTTGTTTTCATAAAAACGTGCTAATTTTGAGTGGTCAAAACCATCAAATTGCTTCTTCTTGATTAAATGTGGAGGATATTTTCCTTGTTAGCAATTTCAGTAATTTTCTTAACTTTGTACTCCAGGTAAACAGTCAATTTTTAACTGAGAGAGACCGTGCAAGCCTCTTAATACGTGCTCGACGTACGGCCACAATTGAACCCAAAAGTTCCATTGCTAAGCAAGACAGTTGTTGAGAGTGTTGTGCCCCATTTTATGACCTTTTGTCATGGTTGCTAAATGAATCATTGCCGTTGTTAAATGAATCATGTGGTTGTTAAGCAAATTTGGCTTTCCCATTGACTGCTTGTCAGAAACTCCCTAAGAAGGTTGCAAATGACAATCCCAGGATCCCGGACACTTCAACCATTGTAAATACATGCTGGTTTGCCATGCATCCAAAGTTTGGTTATGTGACTATGGGGTGCTACAGGGCTCATAAGTATGAAAACTGGTCATAAGTCACTTGAACAGTCAAGTCAAGGACTACCTGTACTGAGTAATTGTTATTGTCTCATCATTAGAAAGCTGGTAACTAACTAATAATTAAGCTTGCTGTGCACTAAACCAAAACCATGATGGTATCCCAAATCTGTTGCTCTCATTTAAAGAAAAAAAAATATTTTTCTGACACAGAGCAACCCTCTTAGAGCCTGCAATATTTGCTTTCTGACCTTTGACCATATTAACCTGACAACAGGAGTTTAATATGAACTGGGTTTTAGCTGTGAATCTTAGTTTTTGTTTCAGGTACGGCAACTGAGACAATCATTGAAAAAACCCCAAATATTAATACTGGAATGATTTTTTTAAATAACTGAAGTGAAGGACATCACTCCATGGTACCTAAATACTGCAAAAAGATAGAATTTTCAAGTGTGCTTTTTTCCCTATCCTGTTCTTCGAAATAATGAAATCATTTTTGAAATCAGCTAAGGTCAGCTACATGCTGCCACCTGCTGGGCTTCAAAAATCACATCCATTTTTTTCATAAAATTTAATGAACTTCCTTAGAAATGATTAATTATTGGTTGACAATCAATTTTGATTTTGAGGGAATATCTCCATTGTGTTGTACTGACAAAGTTGCATTTTAATCTCAAATTTGGCTTAATGCAATATGTGAATCAGTCTTTGTAAACTAGGTATTTTATACATATTTGATTTTTTTAAAAAAATAAAAATAAAAATACAATTATTGTAAATATTGCATTTTGAAAACATTTTCATTTGTTTTATTTTTACGTTCAGTATTGGGATAGCCTGCAATAAAAGCAATAAACTTGCTACTTATGTAGGTTACACATAAAACAGTCCACTGATGTGCTAGAATGCATGCTTAAAACAAGCCATGGTTTAATGTGATATGTGAATTTACTGGCTTTTCTTGCACTCTCTGCCTAGGAGACTGAACCAGTGATGGAGTCTGAAATGGATCGACGTCACCGCAGGTCTGCATCATCTAACAACCTTCAGAAATGTAAGAAAATTATTGCATTGCTATCAATAGAAATTAGGAATATAAAAGTATGCAGCTGTTGCCAACTAAAGTGCCACATCAGGCTTTGAATGACAGTCGAGAATTGTGTTCTAGAAGTGGAGAGGATTCGAAAGGAGGATTCAGGAATTTCAGGGGTTCGTAAGAATTTGCAAGATTTTAGGCATTGATTTTACCCCCTTAAGCCAGTGCTTCCCAAACCTTTTCCTTCATTACCAAAACTGCTTGTCAGAAAGTCTTAGCAAACTTTGAAGATGGTCGTAAGTCCCTTCCTTCAGTCCATTGTAACTTTAAATGGTCTCTGAACAATTGATCATAATTTGAGGACTACCTATATTATAAAAACAATATAATTGATCGATCATGTCATTTCAATAACAAATTACCATTTATAATTGTATCAGTTTTCATCTTAATAGGAATAATTTGGGAGATTTTCAGATATAGTATATTTTAGTCCATATGGCAATCTTTAAGTCAATTTAAATGTCCCTGTTGTGAAGAGTAATGGGTTTGTAGAGTGGTTGCCCAAAGAAAAACCACTTTTGTTCAATTTTGGGTAATTTATCCAGGTTTGGGGAGCACTTTCTTGCGGAGCCATGTCCAGGGTAAAAATAACACCCTAAATTCTTCCCTAAAAAGTGGTCTTTGGCAAATTGCCACATGTTCTGTACCTTGCTGTGAAAGCAGAAACTATAGTTTTGTAACTCTCCAACTAGTGTGGTATGACATCATGTTTGCAGGAAATTTAAGGTGATTCTTCTGACATAATTTCTTGTAGATTTCTTCCTCTGTTTTAAAGTTCCGTCAGCCCCATTTATTGTAGCATGTATGCAAGCTTTTCTGTGAGTACCTCCATCCTGGGCCTCTTAGTAACGACCAGGCTGACTAGAAAATTCTCTGATGTAAACTACACGCATTGCATTTAAAGAAAACCTATTTATATTTTGGTGGTGATTACTTTTTTTTATTTCAATGTTTGTTTGTTTTCGTTTTTCTAAGAATTTAAAATTTGCAAAACTGAAGATCTAAAAGCTTCAGTTAAATAATTAAGTCTTCAAGTTGAGCTTGATTCTTGGCAATGTGATAATCATATTGATGTTTTGATTTTCTTGGCAATAGTGCACAAGTCATTTACCTCTCATCCAAGTACTAAAAGAGTCTGAAGTGTAAAAGCTGCTTAGCTTGTTGAGCTCAGCCAGGCTCAGCTAAATGCAAGAGTTAGATGCAAGATAAAATAAATTTATTTTTACTCCTGCAAACATATTTATCATATGAGTTAGAATACTGTAGCTTGATTAACAATACTGTATATTAAGTTCAGGTATGCAAAACGTATATCAGTTTTGGAGGAAGGGAAAGCAAGGGAGGAGACTGTAGCACTCAAGGTTTGGGCTTCTAGAATTTTTTGAATTCCAGCCAATACAGTGGTCACATCAACATCCCAGTGGAGAAGGCTTAGCCCTCTCCTTCACAATGTACTCTTCTAAGTACATTGTCTCTATACCATTTGTCTGAAATGGTATAGGGTTTCCTGCCTGAGCAGGGGGTTGGACTAGATGACCTCCAAGGTCCCTTCCAACTTTATTATTATTATTATTATTATTATAATTCCCCCATCTCCCCACAAAATAATACTGCTTTTTTAAGTTATAAAAAACGAGGAACTGAAGTAGCTAAAACCAGCTAGGTGGGAACACACAGACCTTAGTTAATTGTTGCATTTTTAGTGAATGCATACATCTGGCTGGAATTCTTAAGAGCAAATTTTATGTGATATATAATGTTGATATGACAAAAATTATTGGAAATAAAATTATTGGGTGAGCTCAACTGATTGAACAAAATAATTTCATTAAAAAAATACTGATTCACACAAGCGGCATGTACAGTATTGAAATCCTTCAAAGACAACCGGATGTTGAAATGAAAAGGGCATAGTTAAAGTTTGGGGATTGTATGTTAATACAGTCTCTTTATTCTGGAAATAAAACCTAGATTATTTAAATTTGATTGATTCTTGGTTTTAGGACCCTGGGATCCATTTATTTTAAAAGCCAATCCGTAGATTGATTTTAGTCAGTAGATAGAAGTGTAATTTTTTTTCTTGTTTATTATGTTCTTTTCTTCATTCAAAATTCTTTACTCTTAGATCCAGTGGGAATCCCGGACTTTCAGTCTCCACTGAGAGATTCTGTGAGAGAAGAATTATTCAGCACTGAGGTTGCCTATTCAGAGCAGGCTGCGATCCTGCTCAAAGGATCATTCCCAAGGGAATCCAGGAAAATAAAGAAAGAGAGTTGTTTACCAGTAAGGCTTCCAGTGTTTTCAAACCAGGGTTGATCATCCCATGGGCTGAATGTATTCCCATTTGTGACCACTCCCGCAACTCTGAAATTTGATGGCAGAATGGCAAAATGTCATCAATAGGATTTCAGGACTTCCATTGGGAGACTATTAATGAATGGTAGTAGCTTGCCTTTCTGAGGTTGTCTGCCCCCATTCTCATTCACAAAACATTTTCAGAACATCAACAGAAATATCTGGAAAATATCTGCTCCCCATTTTTTTGGGAAGCAACTTTATTACTTCATTTATCTGTGGAGATTCTCAGTCATCCAGGTCATAGTTATCCCAAAGATGCTTTTTCACGAGGCAAGTGGAGTTTCTTGTTTTTCTTTGAAGACGTTTCACTTCTCATCCAAGAAGCTTCTTCATCTCTGACTGGATAGCTGTCTGCAAGGAGTATAAATCCTTCCATTCTCCCACCATCGAGTCAGAGCTGAAGAAACTTATTGGTTCAGAAGCGAAACATCTTCAAAGAAAAACAAGGAAGTCCAAAGCATCTTTGGGTTTACTTTATTACAAGGTTGCCCCTGCAACCTTCTAGAACAGGCATGTCAAACTCGCGAGTCACGTGACGTCGCGCGATGTATCGCAACTTTTTCCCCATTGCCGGCAATGGGGTGGGCGCGGTTTCGGCGTGACACATCTGGCCCAGTTTGACATGCCTGTTCTAGAAGAAGCTGAGTTGCAATCAAGTTTTACGCATCCTTTTTCTAAGTTTTTATCTATTCATTACTTTGGGAAAAAAAGTTTTCTCAGAGTTACAAAATGGACCCTGAAATGTCACTCTAATTTCCCCTCTTTTGATTCCTTGGTTTAGAAGTTTAAGATCCCCAAGGGGAGGCTGGGAGTAACCAGGACAGAAGATCTGTCTCTGCAGGACATGAAGAAAATTCCTACCCTAGCACTCATTGAACTAACCGCACTCTGTGATATTGTTGGCTTAGAGCTGAAGAGGAACAAGGCAGTTAAACGAAAGTCATCAGGTAAACTGTTTTTCACTCCCCTTCTTTTTTTCTATGGTACCTATAATGTGTGTTTCCTGAAATTGCTGGGAAGGGAGGCAGGGTGCAATTGCTAGATGACAAATGGGAAAGCTTATTTGAAAGCTGCTTGCCACTGTGATTTGGAAGATGCAATATATCTGCAAATTTGGTACATGTAATTCCTGCTCAATTGGAGTCTAGTCTCTTATCAGCCTTCATAGGTATTGCAGCTCATGGTTAGATCTTAAATCTTTTCTCTTTCTCCTTCTTGAATATGTCATTGTGAAAAACCTGCAATATTTTCATAATATTGCTTGCCCATGCAAAGCTTCTATCTTGAATCAGAAGTATAGTCCATGGATGGTGGCTGTTTTTTGGTATGTTCCCAGCCTTCACAGCTGATGTTAATCTCAAAGTTATTTTCTTTCCTGTTTCATGGTGGTTCAAGGCAAGTCCAGGGTAAAGTCCATCAAGGAAACAGGCAACCTGCGAATGGCAGGCAGAGCTACAGAACCAGAAGAGGAAGCTGAATTGGTGGACATCATAATCACGTTATGGTCTTGCTGTTTTAAGTACAGTTGTTTTTCCCTATGGTCTACTAAGCTGTCTTTATTTGTTCAAGTTTTTGTTTTGTTTGAGGATGAAATAGTTTTAAATATAGTTGCCTTCATTGCAGACCACAAACTTTTTGGAGTTGCACTTGGCACTTTGCTGGAAAATGATCAAAAGCTCCTTCCAAACACCAGGGTTCCACTGTTTCTGCAAGCGGTAAGTTCATTTTATATCTTCTGCTGTTATCAGTTCTGTGTTTTGAATTTAGCTGCAGTATTGTTGCTTTTTCATGATGATTTGCTCTTTTGCTTCACAGTTGCTTTCATGCTTGGAAAAGAAAGGGCTGGATACAGAAGGAATCCTGAGAGTTTCAGGATCCCAGTCTCGCATTAAGGTACATTGCTATGGCTTTTAATTCAGTTTCCTCTGGATTTTTTTTGAAATTTATTGGGCAATCTTCATGAGAACATTTGACCTGCAGTATATAGAAGAATATCATAGTTGAAATCTAAATAAAAGTAAATAGAATGCAGACCACGGTCCATCTGTGGGTTACTGGACAGTTTTTGGTAGACTATCAGGCAATTCCTGGTTGCTAGATTGTTCTTTGGAATACCTCTGCTAAGTATTTAGGAAGCCGTTTTATAAAAATGATGAATCAGTAGCCTTAGTATCCTTATTTTTAAGGCCTGTGGAACATGGGGGAAAATATGATGCACAAGACTCTTGGTATACTTGCTCATGTTTTCAGCTGTTCAACTGAGTAAGGAATTCTATCCAAAGATGCAAGTGATAGTCCCTCAGAATAAAAACCTCAATGAGAAAAAGAAAACATTTTCTCTTTGTCTCTTTTGAATTCAATATAGTAAACAGCACATTGGTTCTTATGTTCATGAAGAAAGTGTACACTTTGATCACTTATCAAGCAGTAATTAAGCCTTAGCTCTGTGTGATTCTTTAGGTATAGTCTTAGACATCTGGCACATCATACAGAATTTTAGAAGAATATAATCACGTCTGCTTCCCATTACAGTTGCAATCTGCGGTGCTCTGGAATCTTCTGTAAGATGCAAAGATGTCAGAAAGATGTTGGTTTCTCAGGGGTTATAGTGGCTTAAAAAGTAAAAAAAATATTATTAAATGTTATTATCTGTTCACAACAAAGTGAAGTCTCAATTTCACAGTAACTCATTCACTCATTATTTTAAGCCTAACTGTATTTGGCTTGATATTAGCTTATCAAAGCCGGTCATCTGACTTATAAGCCATGGTTAGCTGTCACATATAAGCAAAGCCACTTCAAATAATAGGTAAAACAAACCACGACTTAATACAATTGGAGAATATGCTTACATTTGTTATTTCATCTTGGATTAAAAACAAAAAGGAGTTCCTTGCTCTGAGAATTTGTATTCCTCACCTGACCAGAAGATGGCAGCAGCAAGCAGAAAGAATGCCATTTTTGCTATATTCAGAGACATTAAAAAAAAAATCTTTTTCGATTATTGCTGCAGTAAATCATTGTGATGTATTCAACGTGGACTGGAATTCTAATCAGCTTTCCATCTCTTAGCAGCAGCTATTCAGTTTGTAAGCTGTGGTACTATATTTTGTCACTAGGAAAATGCTAAGTTACTGTTTTTCTTCACTTCTAAATGTTGATCCATCCATCCATTGTTTGTTTCTGTAGTTGCATTTTAAGGCAGACATGCTGTTAATGCAGATCACATTTCTCTCTCCTTCATCCATGGGCTTGTTTTAACCAAATACTCTAAAGCAGGGGTCTCCAACCTTGGTACCTTTAAGACTTATGGTCTTTAACTCCCAGCTTTGCTGACTGAGGAATTCTGGGAGTTGAAGTCCACAAGTCTTAAAAGTTACCAAGGTTGGAGACCCCTGCTCTAAAGCCTTTTTAACATCAAGGCATCTCTTTTCTCTTTCCCTTTCCTCATTTTCTTCCCCTTGCATTAGTGTTTGGAACAAAAACTGGAAAATGAATTCTACACCGGCTTCTTCCGGTGGGATGAGGTACATCAAAATGACGTCTCTGGTCTGCTGAAGAGATTTATTCGAGAGTTACCCACACCTCTTCTAACAGCAGAATACTTGCCTGCCTTTGCAGCTGTGCAGAGTAAGTGCTAGGCCAAGCAGAGAAGATTTCCTAGCCTTCAGCACTCGTTCTTTCTCTCCTCCCTTTTTGGGGAAGGCATTAGGCTGTAATGGATGTGTTGCTGGACACGTTCTGTAGCTGTCTGTGTCTATTTTCTTGCTCAGTCATAAGGAGAACTTTTATATAAGCTAGCAGTAGGTGCATCATCTGCTACCTCCTAGATTCCTTGCTCCACTTGATTTTATTGTACACTTAGATTTTTTTAAAATAAAAATGGAAAAGGGTGATGATATGCCTCAAAACAAAGCAATAGTGTTGAGCATAATAATTTCCAAGAATCAGAAGCTCAGAGTTCCTTCTGAACTGCAGAAGGAAATAAAAGTGAAATAAAAAATAAAAATTACAGCCCAGGGCTGTATTCAGAAGAGGCTCACCTAATCTTCAGAAAGAAAGCTGGGATGATAAAGGTGATCCTGGTAGGAGTGTTAAAGAAGATGGTGGAGCATAAGCTATCAGTTTACACTCTTATATAAATGGGTAGTTTGTGCCTGTCCACACCCACCACGGTAAAGCCATTTTGGGAATAGAAATCTTCCCCCATTCTGACACACACACACACACACACACACAAATGTGTGTCCCTCTTGTTTCACTTGCTCCAAGTCAGGCATGTCAAACTGCCGGCCCACGGGCCAGATGTGTCACGCCGAAACCACGCCCACCCCATTGCCGGCAATGGAGAAAAAGTCGCGATACGTCACATGACGTCGCGAGTTTGACATGCCTGCTCTAAGTCTTATGATTCTACTTATACTTAATTTCCTACAGCTCTCTGGAAGAAGATGCAACTCACCTTGGCATGATTTTTTTTTTCAGATGGTGCAATTGAAGTAGTCATAGAAAACGCTGTTGTTTGTGCACACTTTTGAATAACTGCAGTAGTTCCCATGATAGTAGCAGTTTCCTATCACTTAGGCTTAGGTTTCCTATATGGGTCACGTTGAATGCTTTTCATATGAGATACGTGAAATGGAGCAACTGGCTGTTCAGAATCAGAGTCTCTGAGGATTAATTCTCAAAAGGAATGCAATTGTTCTCTCCTACTACAGATATCACAGATTTGATACAGAGGCTGCAGGCTCTCAATCTGCTCATACTGATTTTACCAGAACCTAACCGAAACACCCTGAAGGTAATCAGGCAAATGCTACCCAGGGAGCTATGACTTGAATAATTTTTAATGGCAATAAATCACTAAATAAAAGCTGTAGCTTGGTAGTACAGTACATTATTTTTTGGCATAAGGTCTCAGATTCCCAATTTTCTCCAGCTGTTAACGTCTTATGTTTGCAATGTTAGGCTGTCTGGTTTTTTTCAGCCTTGGCAGCTTGAAGATGTGTGGACTTCAATTCCCAGAACTCCCCAGCCAGCCACTTTCTTATTGATATTGTTATAATAGGATTGAATGGAAGGGATTCCTTTTAAAAGAGATGGGCAATGAGTACTACTTCAGATATTGTGGGAACGCTACTCCCCACCCTTGTATACTGACCGGCTTGATGGGACTTAGGGTTCAGGAGTTGGAGGAGCCCATTGTTCATAATTGTTTTAAAAATTCCACAAATTTGCATGCAGGTTTTTGTTGCTGTTTCGTTCAATTGTTTCATCACTTTCTATTCTTTATGACAAAGCAGACATTATTTTGCCAGAATGATGAGGACTTGTTGGTATCTGCTAGACTCCATGCCCCATCAAATGGAATTTTTTTTAAATTTAAAAATAAAAAGTAAACAGAAGTTCTGGTGTTGCATGGCACATTTATTTCCAAGAGTGGGCTCATTAACACACTTAATGAAATAAAATTTCATGATAGCTTCAAAACAGTGCTTTAATAGTGTGTCTGCCTGTTAGGAAATAGCACGTGCTTTGAAATTCTAAAGGTACCAGTAATGCAGAAGTGTTAGGAATTTCTGCTAACTCATACAAGTTAAAGACTTCAATGCCCAGACATCAAAATATTTTTGATGCACAAAGTATTTCTACCATAACTTTTTAGAAGGATCATAACACTGAACAACTCACTCGGCTCAGTTTGCAGATTTGGGCAGCAGATACGTATCATCAGTAAGCAGTCCTTAATATTCAGTCTCTTTGGAATCAAATAATTCTCTCCTCTCCTCTCTCAGGCACTACTGGAATTCCTTAAGCTGGTAGTTACCAAAGAAAGAAAAAACAAGATGAGCCTTTGGAATGTTTCCACAGTGATTGCTCCAAACCTCTTCATGCACAAGAGTTTGCCAGGCAAGATCCCAGAAGGAAAAGAGAAGCAGCTGGCAGAAGGAGCAGCAGATATTGTTCGAATGATGATCCATTATCAAGCTTTGCTCTGGACTGTAAGTTAGGGGAAAGTTTATTTACCAAGTCATTCTTAAATTATCATTAGCAAAAACTTAATGTAATATTTTTCCATAAAGAGAAAAGTGTTGATTAAAAGGATCCTTTTAGTATTTAAAATAACCTCTTTTCACTTTCTATTTCATGCTAACAGTATTTACAAATTCCATTATTTAGATTCAAAATCGTTCTTCATGTATAAATAACTCTGATCTAAGAACTATCATTTTCAAGCAACCAAGAAATTTCCAATGCCAAATGGCTGATACAATTGGACTTGTAAAGGGTGATAGTAGATGTAATTAAACATATAAAAGAAAACACATTGGTTGTTTGTTTCTCCCATCTTCAAGAGAAAATTCAGAATGATTTCATGGAGATTTCTCAGATGAATGAACTGTATCACTGAGAGTTTGCACACTTGTCATTTTTCATGTTTGCTTTAGGTTCCTTCTTTCTTGGTAACTCAAATAAGAAAACTGAATGAGAACAGCAGCTGGAAGTATCAGTTCTATGACAGGAGGATCAAGAATCTGTTAAAAAAGATTCATGCAGACAAGGAAAAGACAGAAAAGAACAATGTTGAAGTGAGTGAGATCTTCTCTGTCCAGCCATTTTGTATCACTAGGACATCATAAATGGGACTAAAGCTACCTATCCTCCCTAATAATTTTGGTGAATGAAAGTGATAGGGAGAATCTGTTCATATTGGCATGTGTAGGGCTTTAGCATCCAATTGTAAGCATGGATGAATTGGAGGACAGAGGGGAAGCTGGAAAAGGTAGAAATGAAATCCATCTGTTCTAACTCCATGTATGTGGTCCTCAACTTATGACCATTTGCTTAACAACAGTTTGAATTAATTATGGACTCTGAAAAAGTCAGTAATGACCTAAATTTGAATTTGAAACCAACATGTGATTGCAAATTGAATGCTAGGCAACCGGTTCACCTTTATGACTAGTTGCACTACCTTGCGGTTAAGTGATGACAATTTGCGATGTTTGTTGCTGGTTTCCGGCAAAAAAAAATGCCATTGGTTAACATGGGTTTGCACTTAACAATCATGTGACTTGATTTACAACCATAGTAAAATGGTTATAAACTCAGGTCTGATCACATGACGACTCAACCTATGACCGCAGTGATTGACAATGGAAATTCTAATCCCAGCTGTGGTCGTAAGTCAAGGAGTACCTAGAGGCTGATTTAATAGTACATTCAAGGCATGTACACAAATGAAATGATGGCCCCACAGTATTACTTCTAACTGTTACAATCATGCATAACTTTGTTGTTATCTGAAGTGACTTTTCAAAGGCTTTGGGCTGTACATTCAGTTTTGATGTGCAAAAGAACGTCAAAATCCTGCAAAGTAGTTTCTTTCATGTGATTCTTGCATGATGAAAAAGAAATTGGGCTGTGTTTTTTTGTGACAAATTCCTTCAAGAAAAGAAAGATCTTTCCCTCATGTAAACACAAGGGGGCAGTCCTGTTTTATCAGATCTAGCACTCAAACCGCTTCTCTTACATGTGAAAAAAGTGGTTTTAATCATTATTTCTTTATGGCAGGGGTGTCAAACTCGCAACGTCATGTGACGTGTCACGACGTATCGTGACTTTTTTTCCATTGCCGGCAATGGGGTGGGCACGGTTTCGCCATGACGCATCCGACCTGCGGGCCGGCAGTTTGACACCCCTGCTTTATGGCAATCTTACCCTTTGCTCTTACTGTCTGGAGGTGTACGCACAGCAGATATTTGGAGGCAAGAATAACTCCAAGCCCTGATTAACTCAATATACCTCCCCACTTGTTACAAGCATTTGGATTTATTTTTGATTCTTTCTTCATCTCTCTTTTATTACCGTCCCTTTCTTTCAGCCTTGCAAAATTGTCAAAATCCAGGCTTCCTTGTTCTTAAAAGACTCGCTGGAAGTTCATTTAACTCATGGAACAAAAGTAGCTGATGTTCTGAGACAGTTCCAGAAGAACCTTAGTCAGAACGGCTGGAATATTGTCAGCACAGTCAACATTATCAAATGGTAATAGTTTCCCATTTTCCCCCTTATCCTAAGCCAAGTTATAGTTATGACTTGGTTGTACCTACACGTTAATCAGGAGGAATTTGAACACTGTGAGTTAAATAGCATTTAAAGGAAAGATATCTGTGTCTGTGTTTTCAGTGGCTAGAGAAGTCAGCTCAATCACAGTATGCAAAGAGTTTCAGTGAGCACTTGATTGATTGATTTTTCATTACTGTTAGTAGCTCCTTAAGCCTAATGGGATACTGGTTTCTGACTTTTCAAATTTGGAGGTGTTTTCTGGGGAATGTATATTAAGCTACTAAGTGCATCTGTACATTACAATATTAAAAACAATTCCAAGATAAAAACATATTTATGAATAATGTACTACTGTACTTTACTACCATAAAAAATTAGAACACTCCTGCATAGGGACTGGTAACTGAAAGAAATTCCCCTTCGCCTTATAATTGACAAAAAATCCTAAAGTTAAAGAATCCAAATTAATGCAAGTGTGGTTCTGCAGATTAATATCTGGTGTATTGAAACCATCTCTTTCTATCTCTTGACTATGAGGCCCAGCAGAGATGCAAGAGGATACTAATATTCAGTATCCATGGCAACCAGACTGGTTCCACCTTGAAGGAAGAGATTCCAACAAATATGTATTGCATTAGATTGCCACTCTTTGAAAAAACACTTTTCTGTTTTTAAAATTGCCCTCCCATACAAATATAGTCAATCTGAAGGAATTTGGGTCTGCTCCTGAGAAGGAGGCGAAATGTTTGCTTAGTCCTGGGAAAGTAGAAAATGTGAAAAAGAGACTTTATTTTGTTTTCCTTAAAAAGGGGTAATGAAAATTTGGGATAGGGTTTAAATATTTTCTTATATACTCTACAACACTAAAGCAGCATTCTTGAAATCGCTGCTCTGTCTGTTTCTTGACTTGGGCCTACTTTAACTAGTTGACATCAGCCATTTCCCCCCAAAACTAAAAGTGAGCAAAATAAATATAAGTCACATCTTTGCTAAAGATATCTTTGCATTTAATATGGCATGCTTAATGTGCCGATATTAAAATGCTGTATGTTTAGTTGGGAAGCTGTGTCAGATCAAGGTGGATGGAGAGAATTTGATCTATTGTTGAACATTCTGAAGTTTGAGGATTTATCCATGTAGTTATCTACAAATTCATAACCATCTAATTTTCTTGGGAGTAATACAAAAGTGGTTTGTTATTGCCATCTTGTGGTTGTGGAAGAGGGGGTCAGGTTGGACTTCCAGGTCTAAGCTTCAGCTCTGATCCCTTATTCATGTAATTCTGCCCTGTTTCCCTTTTTGAGAGGGGCCCAGGTCAGCATGGTACTTCCACCTAGATTTAAAGAAATTTCACATTATCAGTAGATGAAGACTGCTATTAAAGCCAACTTTCTAAAGAGGCATTTTCTGCTAGGATGAGAAAGGTTTAATTTTTCTGCCAAATCTGATTTCCTTCTTGTCTCTCCCCCATTCAATGCAATATAATTTTAAAACAAGGAACCAGACATCAGATAGAAAGAAGTATTTTGTAATGTGAATGTTGCTTTTAGAGTATCAATGTGCAGTCTCTAGAGACCTTGCTTGTTAGCTGGTTCTTATGCTTTATAGCTTCTGTTGTAATATTGATTCTTACAAAACCTTTTGGGCCAAATCCCAACCTGGATAATGCCGTCAATTCTATTCTGGTGCTGTGTTATAGAGATCTGACCCTTCAAATTATGATAATTGAAAGCAGCTAAAATATAGCAATAAGTATAATACTTATTAGTCACAGATTAACAATTTTGACTCAAATATGTGGCTGACTTAGAAAATCTTCTTCTGATATAATTTGTATTTCTGTTTGCAAGAGGTTCCCTATGCATAGGAAGTAGTTTTCTTGTCTTCTTCAGTAAATAAAATATATGCCTGTACAGTGGGAAAAAGAAGGATGTGCCACAATAGATTTAAGGCATTAGCACTTAATGCTCTATTAATGGCAAACCTTTTCCACCAGGAGCAGTGCAGTTTGCTTATAACACATTCAAGTATCTCTTGAACAGGCTGTTGAGCTAAGTTGAAATGTTGTCAATAGGTATTGATTTTTTTAGCCTTTTTATTTTCTTGAGGAGGTTGCCTTTTGCTAAGAGTTAAGGGAAGGAAGGGAATGTCTTTACTAGACTATTGTTCTCTTGAGCAGTTTTCTCTGGCATGTGCCCTACAGATGTGTTGTATACAACTTTCATAATCTCCACCTACCACGGTCAAATTGTAGAAATTAATTAAATTAATAATATGTCTCAGGCTGTAGAATCTTATACAAAGATAAAATATAAAGACTCTCTAGAATCTATAACCCCTTGTCTTTCTTACTGCTATTCCATCCCTGTGGTAATTGTTTGGTTTTTTTCAAGGTCAGCTACATGCTATTCACATGTGACTGATTACGTGCCATCAAGTAGATGACCTGGTGACCACATAAACCTTCTCCACAATGTTCTGTCCCCAACTTAGCCCTTCATGCCTTCAAAAGGCATATCCGTTGCTGCTGTAATTGAGTTCATCTGTCTTGCTGCTATCTGTCCTCTTCTCTTTCCTTCCGCTTTTTTCAGCATTATGGACTTCTCCAGAGAGCTTGGACTAATGTGTCCAATGTATGATCATTTGAGTCTCATCATTTATGCCTCAAGAGAGAACTCTGAGTTGATTTGTTCAGTGATCCATTTCTTCATTTGGGAGGTGTGCGGCATTGGGGATGGGGGTGGGTGAGAACTCTCCGTGGTATTCTCAGCATCAAGACTCTTTCTGCATTCACATGTACCTTGGATTAATTCTGACCACATATAGATTTATTATCAGTCTCTCTAGCTTAAAAACTATATCTTATTATAAAATTATTGTTGGTTTAAAAGAAAGTTTTAACTGGGATTTGTTAAAAAGATATATTTTAAATAGTTTTTTAACTTGGTTTTTTTAACCTTTTGAAAATCAGATTTCTCTAAGCTTAAATCTAGATTAATAAGAACAGTATTTTGTTTGCTGAACATTGAAGCTTATTGTTTTGTTTTTCTTTGTTTTGCAGTAATGGTTCAGTGGATTCAATGAACTTCCTACTTTATGAAGTTGGCGGTAACATAAGTACGTGAATTTTATATGCTTGCACTAATTCTTGTTCAAGGGGAGTCTGGGCTACTAGTTTCAAGGGGTAAAATTTGGCAATGGAGAATAACCACTGTTGAAGGAATAAACAGGCAGTGGGCAGCAACTAAGAATTGACAGCTTTGACCATTGCTCAGTTACAAAGCAGCATGGAAGTTGCTGAGAATTGTTCAGGTTGGGCATTCAGAGAAAATCCTTTTGATCAAATGTAAGAGACAATAGTCTGGTTCCTACAACCTGACAAAAGCATAATCCTGATTTAGCATTATGTGTGAAATATGAAGGATTCATATAAGATAGTGTCTAGTAAAAGTTGTTCCATATCTAAAAGAGAGGATAGCTGCCAGGTGAGAATGAAAATGCTTCCCAGAGACATTCTTGGCAAATACGTTTTCAGCTACTACAAGTCCCATTTTTAGCATTATGCTCAGCAGACTGGTTCTGTCATGAGCCTAATTCATCTCTGTATTTTCTCTTTACAATTAGAAACATTTTCTTCATAGGATCTTCCATCTTCCTATTCTTTACTTGTAGCCCAGGAATAATGTTTCGTGAAAAATGTTTATGAAATCATTTGAAACTAACAACTAAGCATAAAATAAACTCTAGTGCTAGGTTTATAGCTCATTTTTTAAACTAAACAAACTGTTTTCCCCTTCTAACAGATGAGCATTGCCTGGATCCAGATACATATCTTTTAGACCTGTACCATGTGAATCCTCATGCAGAATGGATTATAAGGCAAACCCCGTCTTTTCCAAGAACACCTTAGGGAGACTGCTTTGTAAAAAACAAACAAACAATGGAACCAAGAATTTGTATTAAATTGTTTAATCAAAGGTGAAATGTTGGAACCAAGCACCATATGTTCATGAAGATAACAGTTTAAATGGAGCAGTAGCTCCAAAATTGGAAAATTAGCAATTCCCTTTGAATGGTCATTTGAGACAATAGCTTATAGAAGGTGACAGTGTTGGATGATAACATGGCTTATATCATAGAAAAGCTGGTAGGGAAAAAAAAAGACGGAAAGCATTTGGAAAAACTCATGCAGATAATCTGATTTTAAGGTTTGTTTACATCAGAGCATATCTCAATATGCAATAGCTGGTTATCAGTGTTGACTTTTATAATGTGAAACTGAATATTTGAATTAAGGCTTCTTGTACAACCATATAATTTTTAAAAAATATTCCTATTGCTTTATTTCTGGAGAGCTTAATTGATAACCAGCTGCCTAGAATATAGGAGGAAAATTGATTACTATAATGGGAGTACTGCTTTAAGAATGCTTCTGTCCATGGATGGGGTGATCATGCTATGCATAAGTAATAACTGTAAGTAAAGAATGTCTTCTGTAATGACTTTGAACATTGCAGTTTTACATAGACGTTGTGTTTGTATAAGTTCAGTTTTACAATGACATTTTATTTTTTAAAAGAATATGTTCTAAGAACATCTTCCTACTAGGTCACAATAAACCATCTCAGTATTATTGTTTATATACATTTTTCTCATATTCAAATTGGATTTCATATCGTAATATATTTTCTTCTGCAAAGATCCCCAATTAGAAATTTCTTACACATTTTTTCTAAGACAATTCATAAGTATCTGAGCCATACAATAATTTAATATTGATGCCTTTTTGTTTGTTTGATATACTTTTTTTTAAAAAAATCACGAATGTATTTAGGAAAAATCTGTTGCATTTGTCCAGGTTGTTCTCAAGAAAGCCATGATACTTCACTTGGACATAAATGTACATCTGATACCAACTTTTTCAAACCACATGCCAAAGGAAACCCATATATTAGTAACACAATGTTTTTTATTTTGTAACTTTCGGAGAATTCATTTTGAAGATTTATTTTTAATACATTGTATTAGATAGTTCAGCAAGCCTTGGAATTTTGTGGGATGATAGAATTGCAGAAGTGTGTGGAAATGATGCTGCTAAAAGTGATAATTTTATGTATGTAATTTCTCCACCTTCTCAATGTTTAAACATCCTGAAACCTGATACCTTTAGATGTGTTGGACCTCAGCTTCCCATAGATTGACTTGGGAATTGAAGTCCAAAATATACATGGAAGGAATTAAGTTGTTATAATTACTTCCATTTATCACTGTAGCTTTCTCCTTCTAGATAGTGATAGTTCCTCCCTTTTCCCAAGAACATTCTGATAGCATACATTGGACTAATCAAGTAAGCTTAAGTGTATCAAAGCCTAACTCAGATTAGTTGTTAACTAAGTCCCTTGAATATTGATACAAATTATTTTGATACATCAGATGAAACACATTCATACCAGAACAATAAATGATGCAGCTTGTAGAGCATGCAGATAGTCAAATGGAAAAAAAGTTTTGATCCATCATGAGAAACTTTGTGTGAGATACCGAAAGTGAATAGTAGTGGATAAAAATGTTTACTTTGATATTTATAAAAATCTAAATGCTATAACAATGAGGCCAGACTTTTTAAAACAAATATTGCTGAAATAGATTTTTGACATAATAATATGAGTGTTATAAGGAGACACCTGTAATATATAAGGGAAAACACCATCCTTAATTCTGTCCTTAACTTGATTTTTTAAAATCATTTTGGTATGTTTTGTGTCCTTGTTGACAGTAGTTAAAGCAGTGAAGCATAAACTGCATGTTTTTAATAATGGTTTTTATTAATATTTTAATGCTGTGTTTAAAACAGTTATACAATAAATAACTAAGCATATTTCCAAAAAAAATTTCATCCTGTTTTTTGATGCATTTTGTTTGTTTCTGGATCTACTTCATAAAAAAAAAGCTGTAAATTTATTTAGTGATCAAATTTATTTGCTGCCTATCTCGTGGTTCAGGTGACTGAATGGTTTACAATGATTTTGTCTATGCAGCATGCTCAGCTGAAACACATGAATAAAAAAGCACATTACACCTTAACATAATGAGTGACTACAACCAGATCTACTATGATGTAGGGTTTTTTTAAGGCATAAAGCTAGTTTGACATGACTAGTTTTTCAGAACCTTGTTTGAACTTTTGGATATAAAGAACTCTGGAATTGCTGTTTTTCATCCTTTCCAGATACTGAAACCAAGATGACGAGTCATTCTCCCAGAGCCTCTTCCTCTTTGAAGTAGTTTCCTGTGTCTAGTTAGGTATAGGGCTATCCAGAATATTTCAAAACAGTTGTACTGAGTCTTTGGAACTCAAAATAAAATGTTTGAGCAAAACATGTTATTTTGCTTTGATGTGAAGCAACATTGAGCTATGCTCAGGGCCTCATTTTGTGTGTGCGGGGTGTCCCATGTTGCAGTTCAGTCATAACTTGGTTTATTTTGGAGTTTGTGCTTTTTCAAACTTTTGGCAATATAGTAGCAGCGACCAATAACATCTCTGCTTCTTTGGTTTAGACTGGATGGGATAATTTGGAAGTGGAGTGATGAGAGGAAAGCAGTGATTTTTTATTTATTTTATTTGTTAAATTTATATGCCACCCATCTCTTCGATAGGTGACTCTGGGT
Organism: Azemiops feae; assembly: GCA_023970755.1. Lineage (NCBI taxonomy): Eukaryota > Metazoa > Chordata > Lepidosauria > Squamata > Viperidae > Azemiops > Azemiops feae. The sequence continues at coordinate 3,210,630 of JALGBA010000036.1, forward strand.
GGCTTACAGAACATAACAGCAATTAAAATTAAGGACACAACCGGACAGAATACTTAAGTCTACTGGATTCTAGACTCTATTCAGCTTTTGGCTTTAATGCTATTCTGTCTATATGATTTGAGCACTTAAACAATTGTTAACCTCACCTTTTCATTTCTTACTATCTCTTTAAGATCCAGCAAGTTTACCTATGGGAACTAAGCATACCTCTGTATTAAGAAACTCTTTCATACTTCATTTATAATTCTTGGAGTAGACAAAAGTCGGTTTAATTTGCTTCTTTTGACCAACTGGCTTATCATCTGATTGCAAGACACCTCGTAGGAGAGAGAGGCACGGATTCAATTATACATATCTCTTTCTTCTTTCATGCTGTGTCTGAAAAGGAACAAATATTTTAAGTCGCCCTTCAATTTAAGTCAGAAATTATCTGTATTTTTCCAGAAGAAAATTTAAAATATGTTTCTTCTTCCAGAGAAAAAATGAAAACTCTGGTGATTTCTTTCTGAGATAGCTCCAAAACTCAGAAACAAGAGTTCTTCATAGTAATTGTCCAAACTACAGTCATCTAGCATTAAAATCTTTAAGAAATGTCTTCACATTCACAATACTAGCAACGTAGTTGCTAATTAGTGTGACCATTGAAGGAAGGGGACATTACAAAATTCTGTGATTTTGTTCCCACCTTATTTTAATAAGAGTATTGGGGAAAATAATGGTAAGCAGAGCAGGGCAGGGAGGAGGCCTGGAATATAAGTAAAATTAGAATATTGAGATTAAAATTTTGAGACTCTAGAAAGAGTACTGAGTAGAGCAACAAAAGATGATTAAGAACTACAGGCTAAACTATACAATGAATGGTTGCAGGAACTATGAATGTGTAATCTAATTAAGAAAAGGATTAGTTGTGACACAACAGCAGTCTTAATTTTTGATTTAATTAGCAGTCTTTAATTTTTGTCACAGAGAGAAGGGGATCAACTATTCTCCAAAACATCTGAGGGCAAGACAAGAAGTAACAGATGGAAACTTAATAAAGAGGTAGCCAACCTAGAATTAAAGAGAAATTTCCTGTCAGTGAGAACAATTAATCAGTGGAATGGCTTGCCTCCAGAAGATGTGGATGCTCCATCGTGGAGGTTTTTAAGAAGAGATTGGACAGCCATTTGTCCAGAATGGAATGGGGTCTCCTGCTTGACCAGGGGGTTGTACTAGAAGACCTCCAAGATCCTTTCCAATTCTCTTATTCGTTATTCTGTATTTCTGTCTACACTATTTATGGTATCTGTTAATGAGGAATGTATATTATCAGGAAAAAACTATCCAGTTGCTTATTTCTTTTAAGTTCTGTTTCAAACTGTTGCACACTAAGAAACTGAGAACATTGCATCTATGATCTAGTATGAGCAATTCTCCTATTTTTTATCCTGAAACTTCAGATTATAATTATTTAATCACCTCTGTTGGTTGCTGTTGTTTCCGAGTATTTCCCTGTGGATTTAAAATAGTTTTGGAACTGCATACAGGGCTTAAAGGGAGTATTTATCGTGTGTATGTGTATGTCTGTATGGCATATTCCATTTTTTAATATGAAGTTGGTTGCTGGGAGGAAGGGAAATAGGCAACAAGGACCATAATAAATGAGAAAGATGAAGGGAGAATAGTGGAAAATGGGCTCCTTTCAGGTGCAGGCCTATACAAATACTATAATTAACCTTAAGTGGGTATCTCCTGCTGCCTTCATTATAGCCTTTTATGTACAGATGTAAATTGAGGTGGCAGTTCTACGCTGATGACACTGGTAAGCTACACTTTGTACACAAGAGTAAAATTGGGTATTATTTATAACAAACCAACAGAGCTGGTTGATGATTTAGATTCCAATTTACAAGAGACAATTAAGAATATTACATTGTTTTCTGTCTTCTTTTTTAACCAAAAAGCAGAGAGAAAATCATGGGGCTTCTTTAATAGCCCTTGTGAGTCTACTTCATGTCCTTAGAGCACATTTGTTGTGTGTTGCATTTATTATGATCCACTTGTTATTATCCATAATTATTTTGCTTGGGGGAGGTCTCTTACTCAACAGTGAAATTTGCAACTTGATGATGAACTCTCAGCTGCCTGTATTTAAGGTAAAATTACTGCAATTAAGGAAGTGATCAATTCATGTAGCTATCTGACTGACTTCGGATAGAACAAAAGGACAAAATTAGAACAGCTTTAGTAGCATCAAAGCAGGGAAGAGGGCTGCAAATTTTAGGAGCAACAAAAGTAGCCTGCATTTGAAATGACAAACTACATAATCCTGGTTGGGATTTTATTATTTCTATAACCAGCCAACATTGCACCTATTCTCAGAAAAGTGTAAAGTGGAATTAAAGAATAATATATAAAACCAAATGTAGCCCAAAATGTATGGAAATAACAACAACAACAACAATAAGAATAATAATAAAGTTGGAAGGGACCTTGGAGGTCTTCTAGTCCAACCCCCTGCTCAGGCAGAAAACCCTATACCATTTCAGACAAATGGCTGTCCAGTCTCTTCTTAAAAATTTCCAGTGTTGGAGCATTTACCGCTTCTGGAGGCAGGTCGTTCTACTGATTAATTGTTCTAACTTTCAGGAAATTTCTCCTTAGTTCTAAGTTGCTTCTCTCTTTGGTTAGTTTTCATCCATTGCTGCTGCTTCTTTTTTTTTATAACAAGTTTTATTGAATTTTTTTGTTTTACAACCAAGTGCTTGGAACTCATCGTGGAGATAGGGCACTCCATACAACAAAGTAAAAAATATAATCATACATAAACAATTTGAATTACTTCTTTAAAGGTTCCCTCTCTAAACAAAGAAAGAAAAAACAAAAACAAAAAACACAATATCAATAATATTTCCACCCGTTTTCAGGCTTAACTAACTCACAATTAACATATTCCAATTTGGCCTTATATAAACATATAGTATACAATTCGGGTACCCATATAGTATAGATTGTTTTTAAGATATACATATTATTCCAATTATTCAATTTATACTTCTCTGTTAAATTCTATCTCTTATTCTATTCTATTTTACATACATATTTTATGGATAAACATAACTTAAGTATTTTAAAACCATTTTACATTTAAGCCTAAAATAATAAAACAATAATTATTTCTAAAATAGACTTATAATATGCCTATTATATATATATATGTATTTTAATATCTCTCAACTATATTCTATTTCCTGTACTCTATCAAATATTTTTATAAATCATAGTTAAATGTTTCACCAATCTTTATCCACCTCCTAATTTTAGATTTTCCAATTTTCCATCTTGCCATTCCGGACCATAATCAAATCAATAATTTACATCAATATTAACTCAGATCAAAGTCTTGAACCTTAGAAATCTCAAGCATATTAGTTCAGTCAAAGTCTTTAAAAGCCATTTTTACCCATCCAATAAAATTTTAGCTCTCACTTTTAAACTTAATTCTAGCTTTCTTTTTGTGCCAAGCAGGTTTCCACAATAGGGCCTCTAATTCCTTCCATAGTATTTGACCATACACATTTTTCCACAATTGAATCCAGTCATAATCTTCTTCTCTTTTCTCCAACGTTGTCTGCACTATGTAATCAGTCTTAATCAATATGGTGATTGTTCGTTGTTTGTTCATGTTGTCACATTTTTAACGTCTCGTATTTGAAAGTCTGTTCCTGTTGCTTTTAGAATTATAGATGTTTTAGTTGAATTCTGCCTTTGGTCATCCAAAGTCTCTGTCATTTGTATATAAGATGTAGTATCTTCCTCTTCAATAGATTGTAGATGTGTTTCTTCCATATCGTTAAGTTGTAGATCTAGTTGTGTATCATATCCAATAAGTTGAAATTCAGTTTTTAACTCTGGAACATCCCTTTTCCAAAGCATTCTAAAATGTTCTTTTAATTCCTCCTTCGTTTCCAAGATTTTTTCTAATATAAATCCATAGTTAAGCTGTGAGTGGGATTCCATTCTTCATTTTTTTTTAGTAAAATTTCAGCTTAAAAGCTGAGTTGCAATTTTATAAAATATAAAATCCAAACAGAAATAGGAAAAAGCAAGTACAAAAATAAAAACAGCAAAAGTCCCAATCAATGTTATGAATATCTGATTTATAATCCAAAGAAATAATAGCATCTGGTGTCTCAATTATTATATTGTGATCCTAAAGCGAAAAAATCCATTTTTCAGGAGAGTATACTTTGTATTATAAAATCAAAAACAACAGGCAGAAACTTAAACAAGTCCCAAAAGAGATACAAGCATCTGGGCGTCATGCCAAATGCAGGGAGTAAAAGTTCAAAATGGTTACAATGTTGCAATGGCGCTTTCTGGGCTTCACGCCAAGTTCAGAGTTACATTGTAACCATGCAATCCACATAAATTCGCCCAGAAGCCGTAGAGTTTTTTTTTTAAAAAGTAGATAGCACTGTTCAGAAGGGGGGAAGAAGAAAAAAAAACCCTCCCTAAAGGTTTCCACTTAAGCTGAAAACAAGCAAGCAGAGAAAGAGAGTCACAGTAAGAATTTTTTCTTCTCTTTTTTCTTCAGGGTCCCCCGAATTCCAGCCGCTCAAATAAACAATAAAAATTAGTTTTGTTTTTTTTCCGCAGCTCGTTTCCCCGAGTGTTCAAACGCTGCTTTCTCAAGGGGGGAAAGTAATTTCTAAAAGCTTTTCACAGGGAAATGAGTAAAATATCAAGAGGGAAGGAGAGGTCTCACCCGGATCTTCCACGGTGGTTCTTTTTGCTTAGATGTTGCTGTGACTTTCGGCTGGAGCAGCTAAGTGATCAGCCATGTTACTGGCCGATCTTTTCCCCGTCGGCCCAAAGGTGATTGTTCGGATCACAGAGGGAGCTGCCGCTCCCTCCACAATCAACGAGTGCCCTCCTCCATGGTAGTCGCCTCTCCGGGGCGACTTTCGACCCTGTCCAGGGTCTACCGACGGGGGGAAACCGGTTGGCAAAGAGAGCATACTCTTTGCCTGACCGCAGGCACTGCTACCGGAACCGGAAGTCAGTTTTCATCCATTGCTTCTTGTCTTGCCTTCAGGTGCTTTGGAGAATAGCTTGACTCCATTTATAATATATTCCCCAATGTTGGTTTGGTTTGTTCAACAACCTTGCTAGATGCAGTTAAGAGTAGTGATTTTAACACACTTTCACTGTGCAGAGTATTTTGAAATCATTTTCACAATAAATCTTTGAGGTTGACAGGAATGGGGTGCAGATGAATTTTGCATACAAAAGATTCATGATTCAGTCCCTGGTATCCTCAGATTGGGCTTGAAAAGGAGCCTGCCTTTCACTATGGTGAAGCCCTGCTAATCAGGATAGATCAGTTTTCCCAAATCTGATAATCTTTTCAGATATACTGCATCTGGTTACAATTCTAGCCATTTCCACCATATCTTCTCTTTTCCTCCCACCTACAGCGTCTTCTAGGGATCTTGATCACTTGTATATTATTTTTAAATTGGCTTAATAAAGATATTGTCTAAAGTGGGTTGTGAAATGTGTAAGTATATGCTCTTTCAGATAACTCTATAGCTTTTTTAAAGGATACACATTTGCTGTTAAATTCCTTGCAAGACTCCAGATGTCATTCCTCCAGGATTTGCTTCTGTTGTTAGAATCAACAGATCCCATTATATTTACTAGTTCTGAACATATCTTACTACTATTAAAAATGCAAATATTGCCTACAATTACAGGTATCCTTGATTTATCACCACAGTTGGGACCAGAATTACAGTTACTAAACAAGGCAATTTTTGAATGAGTTGCACCTGATTTTATGACCTTTTTGCCTCAGTTAAGCAAATCACTGCAGTTAAGTGATTCTTGTGGTTGTTAAGCAAATTTCCCCGTTGCCTTTGCATTTCAGAAGCCGTCTGGGAAGGTCTCAAATGACAATCACTTGATCCTGAGATATTGCACCCATCGTAAACATAGATGCCGACGTGCACAGATTTTGATTATGTGACCATGGAGATGCTTCAATGGTTATAAGTGCGAGGACCAGTCATAAGTCACTTTTTTCAGTGCTGTTCTAACTTTAAATGGTCACTTAATAATTGGTTGTAAGTCGAGGGTTATCTGCAGATTAGTGTTATATAGAATGTAGCTAAATGCTTGTAATTGGCATATATTGGATGAATGATTTTTTCCCCTCTGCTATTTTATGGCTTAAAAAAAACACTTTTGAAATATATTGGTGGAATATTTCTCTCCCCGTCCTCATGCCATATCACTAAATACAGGAATGTTCTGGAAGTTTTATAACCCAATTAGCTTTTTTTCTAATTGCCGTGCTTTTGTGAATATTTGCCTTAATATTTATTTAATACTTTATAGACTGCATTCTAGTTTAGGTAAATTTAAACACTGGTTAAAATTTACAATCTTACGATTTCTCTTGTTCAGATATGTGCAGGTTTCTCTTTCATGTGAGAGTTTTCAATGACAGGGTTTTTTTTAACCTCACAGAGAATGTTTCCCTCCTTCCCAAAATGCACACATATACAAACTTCTGTTTTCTAGTTTCAAACTTATCCATACTAAAACTATTTTAATATTATACAGTTACTTTTGCAGATATCACTGTTAACAACCAGCACTGTGTATCCAATCAGATTGGGTTTTCCCCCCTTCAAACACAGCATAACAGATAAAAATATGTCATCCAAGAAATATATATATTACTGACCTATCACCATAGGAAAATGTAACTCAAAATAAATGAGTTCATATGCCACTGATTCCAGAGTTATTATTAAAACAGTTTGGCAGTGAGGAAATTGCTTTTCATAAACATCCTGGGTAGCTCTTCTGACTTTTTAAGACTACTACACAGAGAAACGTACTTAAATCTTTAAAAAAATTCACAAACTCTTATCAATAATGAAACAGGAAAATTTATCATTTCTGGATATGGACATGATGGAAGAGAATAGGACAAAAGAAAAACTCATTTTTCAGACTGTTGGAATATGGCATACATTTTGACATGATGAGCGATTTGATTTGGATTCTTGTTTACTTAATAAGTTAAAGGTAGCAAATGTAGGTAGTCTAGAACAGGGCTTTTCAACCTTTTCACCGACTGTACCACTTTTAGGATATGGCAATATTTGACTACCACCTAGCAAGGTGTCAAAAACTTGATGACCAAAAAAAAACCACCCCTGTTCAAAGTTGCAATTGCACTGAAATGACTTATGACCATTGCAGCATGCCCAGGGTCATGTGATTTATATTTGGATGCTTGGCAACTAATTCATATTTATGATAGTCACAGTGTCCCAGGGTCATATGATCCCCTTTTGCAACCTTTTGACAAGCAAAGTCAATGGCAGGGCTGCTGGTAGCCAAGTGCTAAGGCGGGACTTCCTTCCCTCCCTCCCTCCCTCCCTGCCTCCCTCTTTCTCATTCCCATCTCCTTCTGAAGGAAGAATTTGAACCCCCCTCCCCATATTTTCCCTCTTCCATATATTCATCAAACAAGGAAAAGCCTCCAGAGACAGAAAAGAGAAGCCATTGAGGGAACTAGCTTAAAAAGGTGCATTCCCCTTTAAGAATTAGCTACTGGCTAGAAAGGAAAGTTAAGGAGCGCAGCCGGCACTTAAGGAAGAAAAAAAATGTAAATAAGTACTGGCTGCCGGCTAAGGCAGCCTCCTCAAATGGCCCCATTTATAAGTAAAGGAATGCTACAGGCAAAATCCATTCAGGAGAAAAATACTTCAAAATCCCTTGCAGCAAAACTCACAGCTAACAATAGTAGAGCAATAGAATCTAACACGAGACATCAGCCATCAGCCAAATAGAAATTGCCAAACACTCCCTAAGAATACAAAGCCCACATTGCACAAATCCCAGAACTTCAAAGTCACAAAAGCACACAAGAATCCTTCCACTCTCCATCTCCCTCCCTCCCTCCCTCCTCCATGCCTCACCTCCAGCCGATGCTGCCTTTCTTCATTGCTGCCTTTTTTCATTCCTTGTGGAGGGTGACCCCTCCCCCGCTGCATTTCTTGCCTGTTTGCTGCTGCCAGCATAGGTGGTTGCCACAGCAGTTGTAGATCGGCTCATGGCCAGTCTGCTTGATCTCCTCTCCCCTCCTCCTCCTCCTCCTTCTTCTTTCCCTTCGGTGCAGCTAGAGCTGACTCCGCTTCCTCCCAAGGCTGCTGCTTTTTTTCCTTCTCCCACCCAAACTGCTTCCTTTTATAGCCTCTCCTGTCTCTGCCCCCCCTCCTCCTCCTTTCTCTTCCGGGTGAGCTGGAAGTGAGCCTGGGGCCTTTGCCTCGCCCCAGCCAATCTGCAGCTCCGGAGGACTCTCTCACAGTAAGTCCTTGCCTGTGCTGGCTCGTTTCCTCCTCCACTACACTTGGCTGGGCAGGGCTGCGTACCACCTGCCACGTGCTAATGTACCACAGGTGGTACGCGTACCACCGGTTGAAAAGCCCTGGTCTAGAATACAATGAAGTCAGGATCAAATCTGAGTTGGTCACCGGGACCAGAGAGTTTATTCTTCCACTCTTTTGGACTCATGCTGGAGCCCATCCTCAGAGAACGTCTCTTCTTTCTGGAGACAGAGAAGTTCCCTGAGGATGGACTCCAGCACGAGTCTGAAAGCGTGGAAAAATAAACTCTGGTTCCGGTGACTGACTCAAATTGGATCCTGCAATTATCCTGAGACACATATGTTTACCTTCATTCACAACCTAAGGAACCTGACTTGCTAGTTTAATGTTGAAATAGAATCAGATGATGTTCCTGGCAATACGGCAAATAGTTCATTACCTGATTGGCCTGTGAAGCATCATCCAGTCTTTCTAGCATCATCTTTCTTTTCTTCAAACCCTGAACTAAGAATGAGCAGTTGAAGATCATCTAGAATGGGGATGAATGACAACAACCTAGATCACCTTGGCTTTATTGACTGCCAACTGTATTAATAATTGTAAACTACAAAATGTGTTAAATAATTTCAATCCAATTACTCCATTCCTACTGAAATATGATGTGAAATTCATCATTTACTCTCTAGCTTCACTCTTTAAAGCAGAAAATATGAGGAAACTTAGGAGCCTTGAAGGTAGAGAAATTTATAAGTTTGGGTCCCATGGAACTCAGGCTTATCTTCATGAGCCAATAGCATGGATATTGGCCTGAAATACTGATGTATACTATTCATTGAATGATCCACAATGTTTAAACTTGACAGTTTAATGCTACATAAACCATTCACAACAAGGTATACAATATGGGACTGGAGTGGATTTTTTTTTTTAAAAAAAAAATAAGGTTATAGAAATTTAAAATAATTCTTGTCCAAAGGATGCAAACACACGGAATTAAGAACTGTTGCTTTTATGTTCTAAATCTGGTGTCAAGGTTCGAACTAATGGAACATTATTATTATTATTATTGCTTTGACATCTGGTTTCCAAAGGCACCAACTGTAATGGATTAAACTGAGTGGATAATTTATGTGCTTCAATTTCTGTTAAAATATATGAGAAACTCTGGATTGCCGATTCATGGACTAAATCATGATACTTGTAACAGTCTGAAGGATATAATTTATTAAATGTATTTACAAAGATGGGAGCTTCTTCAGTTCCTGGGAAAAGATCTCTCTAGTCCAGTCCGCTGCTCAGTGCAGGCTGTCCCAGCTACAATATTTTTGTCTCATGCTATGCAGCCTCTATTTATACTCCCTTTTAAAGGGAACCTTTTTCCTTCTCCAGTAGTCCCTCCTATTTTTAAAAAGCAGTTAGCTACTGATGGGGATATTTGTAATGTCCACCTGCTAATTCTGGTTTTACCATCTAGATCCAATCTTGCTTACCTGATTCAGATGTAAATGGTGATCCAGACAGGCAAGAGGATACAATTGGATAATGTAAGACAGTTCTTTAGTAGATGAACAAGAAGATAAAAATGATAAAAGATAACCCTCCCATCAAATATACTGAATTTACTATTGCCTAACATGAAAAAGTTTTAAATCAGGGTTAAGTATTCCACTGTGTCATGATTGCTTTGTTTGGTTTGGCTTAGTACTCTGTATAAACCAGCCATTATAGTTTGTAAACCATAGTTGGTTTAGTGTGTGACATAAAGCCAGCCAACTGTGGCCGGGCAAGCTACGGCTTTATGTGATATGTGAACCAGATCTTTGTGTCTTTACAATTTCCATATTTAAAAGTTGATTCAAGAATTAACTTTTGCTGGAGTGTCTGTTGATCACAAATAAATGGGTAAAGTGAAATGTCATTTGTGCTACCCTCAACAATATTTAGAGAATGCAGTATTATGGAACAAAGACTCTATTAGCTAGACTTTCGTTTAAATGTAGAAATGCAGCCAGAATGCTGGAGAGAAATTGCTTGTCTAAAGGAGATGCTACGATTGGCATCAGAAAAGGACCTGCGAATAAGCATGCAAATATTGAGATCAATAAACAGTATCAAATACTCCAAAAGAGATCAGAAGATTCCTATCTGAAATTCAGAATGTGTCAATATCAATTAAAGAACTGGACTGCTGTAATAAGAGCAGAATTTTTGATATGATTTTTTTAAAAATGTAAAGCCTACCAGTGTGCATCTAGGAATAAATTATTGCATGGCAGCTAAATTGAAGAAAATTATGAGTATTTTTCGCCCCATCCCTCCTGGAAATCTAGACATGTAGACCAATCTGAGTTGCTAGGCAACTGAGCCTGCACATGGCTGATAACACTCAAGGCATTATTTGCCCGCCTGACTGCACTGAATCAGAACAAAGGCCAGCTAACGAAGCTTTCAAATACGGTTGGTTCTTCCCGTTGATGGTTCACCACAGGTTTTCCCTGCATATTTGTGACAGTTACACATCCCCTACAAAGATAAATGCCTCACAGGTTTGAAAAAGCAAAAATCCAATGAAAACTAGATGACAAAATAGATCATGTATGGCCATTGAAAATGTCTGACAGAAATTCAGTCATTCGCTTTCCAACATGGAGGAACTCTGGAAAGAGAGATGAGAGGCGAATTAACTGATATATGCAGTGATGGGATTCAACCAGTTTGGCAGAACTGGTAGCTAATTTTTTGTTGCCCAGGCCCAGAACAGACTTCTGGAAGTAGCATCCACACAGAGAACCGGTTGTTCACATATTTGAATCCCACCACTGGATATATGTATATATTGTATATACTGTATATGTATATGCTGTATACTGTCAGAGACTTGAATTTATTTAGAGGGATTTTTGGATCCAGTATACCTTTGCTATAAATACTGAAGCCAGGGGATCTCCTGATATCAGAATATAATGACAATAGAATAAACAAATTGTGTTTATGAAACTTTCTGGATCAAATCTGATTCAGATTCTATTATTTGTGCTGTGTGTGTCTCTTCATAATTCATATGATTCATGTGATTTTGTTTTTTAGTTTAGCATGAAATATGATTCGACCTATCAAGGTCTAGGTCAGTGATGGCGAACCTTTTAGAGACTGAGTGCCCAAACTGCAACCCAAAACCCACTTATGCATCGTCGGGTGCCGGGTGGGTGTGGCCCATTGGGTGGGTGTGGCCCATTGGGTGGGCGTGGCTGCGGTGGTAACGGCAGACTGGGTGGGACTAAAAAGTTCAATCAATCAATTCCAACTTTGTAAGATCTTTTTTTTCCCCGCGAGAAGTTGAAATTGACTGATTGATCGAACCTTTTTTTTTTTTGCACACGGCGGCAGAGGCCTAAAGCGAAAAGGTTTTATAAAACCCAGCTGAAGGCCTAGGACTGGGATGACGGTGCGCGTGCCCACAGAGAGGGCTCTGAGTGCCGCCTCTGGCACCCGTGCCATAGGTTCGCCACCACTGGTCTAGGTGCATTAGGCATATTCAACAATTCCTTTCTAAAAATATGGCGTAGTAGTATGTGTGAATAAGTATTATATGTGAATGCAGCCTTAATATTTAGAGATTATAAATATCTGTTTGCTTGTTTATAATTTAGATTTCTAAAGACCATTAAACTCATCACCAACTCTAGGTGGCATACAAATTTTAAAATGACAACATAATTCAATGCATTAAAATAGAATACCAAATAAGATAAACCACAACATTTCATAACAGGGAGAGCAAAGGTATGCTATCTGTTTCATAGTGGACATACACCCTGACCTATTTTATGGCCTGAGGAAAAAGTTAGGTGACCAAAGCTTATTTGAAGGAAAGAAGAATTGGAGTAGAACAATGCTATTGTAGCATGCACTGTGACATAGAAGGACCACCTCTTGCTTTCTATAAAATGTCATTGCTTGATAGATGATACCCAGAGCATGCCAACCCTGTCAGATACTTTAGGGCAGGACAAAACCATGGGAGAACAACAGTTTTTTTTTAAAAAAAATAGTTAGGTCTTATTCCATGTAGAACTTTGCAGATAGCAACCAATGCCTTGAAATGTACTGGGAAGACATGTTACATAACCATGCCAACTTACAACTATATCATATATATCTGCTTATGCTGCTGCATTTGGGGCCAGCTGAAGCTTCAAGGACAACCCCATATGGAGCATATTGTAGTAGTTTTGTCTGTGAGGTGAAGTTAGCAACCTTCCCTATCTAATAATCTGTGTTGGATACTTTCCAGAATTCCTAGCCTGCATAAGCTAGGAATTCTGGGGGTTGTAGCTCCTGAACATTTGGAGAACATCAGGCTGGAGATGTCCACAATATAAATTGATAGCACTCTATGGTAATATCACCATAGTATTCTTCCAAAGCATTGGAAAAACAGCCAATTTACACTGCACAAATTATTTGTAAGTAAAGCACACATACGCATACCAGTCATATAAAGATTTAAAATATTTAGTAACTTTTTCCTAAGAATATACTGTACTTGCTCTGCACAGTAAAATTCAGCTCAAATTGGAATAAGGTTTTCATTTTGTTTTTTTGCTAAACTAGTTTTCACTAGCCTAGGGCATCAAATTGTGGAAGTTGATTTAACTGACACTTACAGCTCTGGAGACAAATACAGTTCTATGAGCAAGATAAAATGATAACCATTGTGTCAAGATTTACATAAAAGTAATATAATTGCTATCTTCTTTTGTCAATAAGTTAAATAGCATAGAAACAAAAAGTTTGGCAATTATTTCTAAAATATGCGCCTGGAAACTTGTCCTACTATTAAGTATGATTAAACCTCCATGTAAACAATATAGAAAATACACTACATACAACAGAGATATCAAGATGAAATCTCTAAATTCCTTCTGCAACTCCAGGTAGTAAAGCCCTGTTCTGTATTGGGATCAATTAAAGGAGGACAGAAGGATTAAATATATAATTGATGAATCCGAATAGGGCATTTCAGGATTCCTTATGTATTAATAGCTGAAGTATTATGTGACATCTACAGGCCAAGTTATTTTTGCTTTATAATAGTGAAAGCAGTTTATAATTTGGAATCAAAGTCTGGGTTCATATTACATTTAGGTTTAATGAGATCATCTGAGGTTTTCATACAATTGTCACAAGTCAGTCTATTAAAGTGTTGGGATTAAGATTTCCATATTTCTGCCTACTTCTTTGGAATTTCACAGAAGGACTGACTTTCTAAAAATCCTATCAAGAAAACTGCAGGAAATAATATACACAATCACTAAGAGTCAACATTGACTTGAATTCCTGTGCGTGCATACACACGCACATAGTAACAATGACACAAATGCAAGTAGCAGACTGGATTGGCCAAAGCTCTATCTTCTCTATATCTACTATTTATTTATAATTTCAAATGGACATTCCAACTGCTTTCCTTAAAACAAAATATAGTTAACAGTTGACATAGTAGCAGATTAAGTCCAAATTTCATAAGTAACTTTACTGGATTGTGACCGTAATAAAGATAGATTGAAATTTCAATCATTAAAAAAAACCACTTCCAATCTTCCCAAGAAATAATAAGTGAACAGAAAACATCAAGTTCTTTAAATCCTGCTTAAAAGCAAAAATAGGGAGGAAAATTCTTCATTTGTGGAAGGAAGCTCCATAAATGTGAGGATATGAATGAGAAGAGCTTACATCTCATGCTCATCAACCTTAATGATCTGAAATGTGGGCCAGTGATCAGGACTGGTTGATCTTGTGCAGATTGCAATTTCTCTGCTATTACATTTTCATGAGTTAGCAGGCCTAAAACACAGACCCAAAAGCCAAATAATACAATGAGATAAATGTGAGTAGGAGCTGAAATATATTTATAAGGCCTGGTTATTTGAGGGACCCCTACAGGATTTCCAATAGTTTATGCCCGTCAAATAAGATTAAATGAGTTTCAGGTCCCTTCTATTAAACAGTGCCAGTAAAAAACATATTTTTCCCATTATGGTGCCTCTTCTTTAGAATAATATTCACATTGAGAGAGTCATACAATTCCTATCCTGATGATATTCAAAAATTCCTTGAAAACGTGGTTGTTCTCCCAGGTCAACGAGGTCAGAGGATACTGGTCCCCTGTTAACTTATTTTTTGCTCTGCTGTATATGTTTTTGTTCTAGATGTACTGTATATGGCACTTTTCCCTCTAATTTATGGTTCATAATTTCTAAGTGTAAGCTGCCCAGAATTATCAATCGTCAGGCAGCCTCCAAATTTAAATAAATAATTAATAAATGTGAACTAACCATTCACTTTCTTCTGTTCATCTGTTGCTCTTCTGAACTTGTATTAATCAGCAAAGTAAAATGCTCAGTTTCACAGCGCCATTAAAATCTTAATAAACCAAGAAGCTTCCAAGAAAATCAGGTTGATTAAAATCTTTTCACTTTTAAAAAAAAGAGTTTTCTAGATATAATATGCTGGATTATTAATGAAGTATAAACGTAAATCTTATAATCCTTGTGTTTTCAGGATTGATATGCATAGTTAATTTAAACTAAATAGCTGATGAGGTTCCCCCAGGGCTAGTAGTAATCAAATAATATCATAAGAAAAATATGAGTATGATTGAATACAGGATATAGAAAACTACACTTGATAAATGAATATGTTTCAAGGATGCATATCATACTGGCTGAGTTTGCCTCATATTTAAGTCACAGACACAAAATCCAATCAATCATCAGACCCAAGAACAGTTGGCAGTTTTGAAGCAAAATTACCCTATGTTTGAAATCTGGCCATATATACAAACCAAGACATGCAAGTAACCAGTTAAAAGTAGCAAACAAATGGAAATGAGTGAAACTGCAGCATGCAGAACCGTGCTTGTGAATGATATCCTAATATAATCTTAGAATGTATTCTTTCAGGAGGAAAGTTGAATACAAAAATACTACTTGTATCCTTTACCTCAATTTGATCCTTTCTAAATCAGGGATGAACAATGATAGCCCTTTAGATGTTTTTGAATTCTAGTTCCAGTGGGAGTGATATTAGTAAAGAATGGTGGAAATAATTGTCAAAATTGGAGAATTACTCATTGCCCACTCCTGTTTTAAAAATAACCCTTACCTTCTATCCTTCTTTGCCAAACCGATCTCTGTTCTGTTTTTATCTTTCTAGAAGACTGCATATCTCACTTTAGATGGATTTCATCTTACTAGGGGAATTTCACACAAAAAGAACGATGAATGATTATTTTTTGTTTCTTTTCTGGAGCAAGCCTTGGAAAAATAATTTGTTGAACTTTTGCATCTGACATTTATTTAGTTAGGATCAATTATTTTATATCCCACATTTTCACTGTTTTGTTAACAGTTCAAAAGCAGATATTGTTGATCCAAAAAGATCAGATTTCCAAGTCTGAACATTCCATTTAAGACCGTAGTCTTAGGCAGATATCAATCTATATCAATGCATTCATAAACTCGCAATACTTGGGTTTTCAAATAACTTCATTCCGGGAACCATTGTATATGATCATTTTGGCACATATTGAATTCCACAGTATGCATATGTGCAAAGATGATAACTATCATTAATGTAATTGATATTACATTAACTATCATTAAGTAATTAATATAATATTTCTACTCCCACTAAAAAATCCTCCAAAACTACTAGCAAGTCACCAATAAATGCCCTTAACCGACAAGTTTCTTTTTTAAATTTGACTCTCATGATTTCTTCATCTTTTTTTATGTCTCTATTCAGTACCTCAAGAACTGAAATGAACAACTGAAATAAAAAAGTGGGCATCTTTTTCTTGTCTCTTTTTGAATCTCACAAGTTTTTGTTAATTCTTATTAACAATTATTTGAGCTTTCTATAAAGTGTAAATTAGTCTTAAAATATTTAATATTATTCCTAAATTTCATAACTTCCAGAATTGTAAACAATAAAATCCAATTCAAATTATGAAAGTCCATTTCTCTCACTGTTAACATAGATAATTGCCTCTTTAGAAGCTTAATTTGGTGGCTACTAAATGTCTTCTCAGGGGATTTTTTAAAAACTCTTTTTCCTTTTTTTAACTCATCCAAAATCACTTGCATTTTTTCTTTCCTTTTCTTTTTAATTCACTATTACATTGTGTGACTATCCTCTTACAAAAGCGTTCTTTGAATCCCAAACCATTCTTATTTCTGTTATTTTATTAAGATTATTTAAAAAAACATTCTTTATTCTTTTTCAATTCTCCACTATCATTTCCTTTTACAATATCTCATTCAGTCTCCATCTTCATTTAAAAGTTAAAAATACTGTGCTGTGGTCTGTGAAAGTCTTTGGTAATATCTCCACTTTATGAACATTAGTAGCCAAAGTCTTAGAGATCTAAATCATACCTATTCTTGAAAAACATCTATGTTTTTCATAAAAATAATTATCTCCAAAGGTGTTTATGACAGTGAGGCATTTGCAAATCAAGTTTCCACAAAGGCTGTAAGCAGTTTTAAACATGAAGATAATTCCTTGGCTCCCAACTTGCTCAACCAGTGATCAACTGCAAGAAACTCAATTCCTGCAAAATCCTCACAAGGACCAGCTCTCTAAAGACAAGTGGGTGATCTCTTGATCTCTGCTCCAGGGAGAATGTCATCAGTCAGTACTTGCCTCATGGCTGCTGATCTTCACCACAGTGCTGCCCCTGCTTGCAGAAATGCTCACAGGAAGATCTAACCCACCTGGAAGCTGGAATAGGTTTAATTATGAATGAAAGGCTAAAATGCATGACTGAATTAGAGTGATCAAGATAGTTGTGGGTGTGTATAAGAATCCATAGGCTGAGGGAGCATGCTATGTTTTAGTGAATGGCAATAATGAAATCCAGAAATACATTTTGTGGGCAAAATTCTGAATGAATGTGATCCAGAAATGATGAATCATTGTTATATATAATGAAAATACTAGATCAGTTAGGTTATGCTCTTTGGTAGAAGATTTATTAAAGATGGAAAAATATACAGAGAAATTTTAAAATGTGCAAATGGATATGGTCTGTTGCACAAAAAGAACATTTAATAATAATAATAATAATAATAATAATAATAATAATAATAATAATAATAATAATAATAATAATAATAATAATAATAATAATAATAATAATTAATAAATAATAAATAATAATAACAATAATAATAATAATAATAAAGTTGGAAGGGACCTTGGAGGTCATCTAGTCCAACCCCCTGCTGAGGCAGGAAACCCTATACCACTTCAGACAAATGGCTGTCCAGTCTCTTCTTAAAAACTTCCAGTGTTGGAGCATTCACTGCTTCTGCTTTGTTGAAGGAAGCAAAAATGGTTTGTATGCTTCTGCCTACTTTATGACCTGGAAGTGAAAGTTGGGGATGTCAGGAAAAATAAATGTAAAAATGCAGTGGAATTGGATACTTGAGTGTATATAGTAAATCAAATATAGATATGGTCAGCTTTTTAAATAAATGTCTTTAATTTATTTGGCTTGCAATTTATTAGTCCTGTTCTGCATTTATTTATTCTTATTTCCTATACTTATTTTTCTAATTTATATATCAGCCCATCTCAGAAGCAAGTGACTCTGGATGGTGTACTGGTAGTCCTCGACTTACAACAATTCATTTAGTGACCATTTGAAGTTACAATGGCATTGAAAAAAGTGACTTATGACTATTTTTCACCCCTATGACTGTGGCATAGGTGGTCACATGAATGAAATTCAGATGCTTGTCAACTGACTTATATTTATGATGGTTGCAGTGTCGCAGGGTCATATGGTCATCTTTTGTGAGCTTCTGACAAGGGTTAACAGTTTCTGATTTTTACTTTTGTCATAATTTTTATCAGCAGGAAGAGTAGGTTAAGCAAAACCTAATAATTGATTTGCAGGATATGATTTTTCTGATCCAACTAGTAGCTTGGATTTTTCAAAGTTAAACTGCTGAATGCTTTAGACCAACAATAATGCTCAAGACTACATACTTTCATTTCTGTCTCAATCCGTCTCAGTGTAAGTAAGGAAAAATAAAAAAGGCTGGATTAATGCCCCAAAATCTTTTTGAGTGTAAAAATATTTACATAATTGTTATGTTTCTAATCGATATTGTTTTCCCCATCAATGAAAAAAAACCTTATTGATTGTAATATGACATTTTATCCATATTATTTGATTCATACCTTGAACTAAATTATAATGTATTTAGTTTGGTTTTGGCTTAATGTGAACTTCATTTGTAAAGCAGAGCTTGTTACTTAGCAAGTTGTGTCAAAGCATCTAGTTCTGATTAATTAGCATGAGGTTGTTATCTACTGATTGGATGACTAACTGAAGAAACTGTTACCGATGCTAAGAGCAAATGATATGAAAATGCAATTGGAACAGAATTTCTGCAGAAAAGTACTGGGAAAGAGTCTCAACTCTATTTGAGACTCTAGAAGAGAGAATCCTGTCACTACATTAACACAGCTGCCTTGGCCAATCCATGGCAATCATACTGTCTTTCTGCCCCTTCTGCTGCAGTCTTGCAGCCATATGAATACTGAACAAATTGCAACCATGTGAATACTGAACAAATTGCAGCCATGTGAATACTGAACAATACATATAAAATTGCTCTGCTAGAGCAGGCTAATGATGGGAAGAACACCTGACAATTTCAAATCTTGTCTTATGAAAGAAAATAAAATGTCAACACATAGCTGCAAATGCATATAATCATGTTTCAAAGACTGCTTCTGAAAGAGAACAAAGCAAGCTGGCAATTCCTTGATTCTGTCCTTAGGTACCTTAATATTTTGGTTTAGAGCTCCAGCTTTTTATTTTCATTACCAATCCTGAGCTTCCATCTTTATTTTCATGATTGGTTCTGAGGTTCCATCTATTAATGTGCAACATTATTTTTTAAAAAAGACCGTCCAGGCAACATCAATGCTGAAAAGAGCAAGGGAAAATTGTTTATTAGAAGAAAATTACAGCTTTGTGAATAATGGCAAAGGAGTTGCAGCTGGGGGCTCAAATGGAGCCTCCATTATGCTTGTGATTAGGGATAATATGTGAGAGAAAGAGAATTGCAGAAAAGTAGATTAGTTGAGTGGTGAAGGGACTAATAAACTTCAGATATTTTTCATGCATTTTCTACCTACTTAATTTTAGGAACATGATTACTTATAAACAGGAAGCAGCTCACATTGTAAGACAGAAAGAACTTTGCTTTTTGAAGCATGGGGCTTTGTGTGATGCTAGTTACTTGGTAAACTATGGTTAAAAATCCTGACATAGTATTTTAGTGTGTAAATCAGACCACTTTTTCAGCCAAGCTAAGTTATAGTTAAGAGAGTTGTCACACAGGTTAAAGCTATAATTTGAGCACAGACTCAAAAAGGATTGGTTTGAATGTAGGAAAAATAAAAGGCCAGGAAGATCTCTATCTGTTCTGTTTTAAAATGTAGCTCTGTCCCCAGGTGCCCCTCCTTTAAAAAAAAAAAAAGAGCATTGGAAATCTTGCCTGTTCCACCCTCCCAGATGCCAAATGCCCTGCTTGGGGAATTGCTGCTATCAGCAGCCAGCAGAAGCACTGATTCTGGCTTATCTTCTTGTAGCCCAGAAAGGTCACTGTTGGTTGTTAATCAGCTCAATATCTGGAGGCTCTTTGAGAAAGGTTAATAATGGTTTTGTTCATGTAACAGGGTTGTTTCATAAAAAGCCTACCTCTAACTCTACTAGATGGAGACCATGCAAAATCTGCTTTAACTACTATGTTTAAAAAGTGACTACTGCTGGCCTGCAAAGTTTTTCTCTCACCTCTTGAATTTATAGGGGAAGATGTAGGGTGGCTCTTAAAAACTTCCACAAGTTTTCTGACTCATTTACCTAAG
Source organism: Azemiops feae (assembly GCA_023970755.1). NCBI lineage: Eukaryota > Metazoa > Chordata > Lepidosauria > Squamata > Viperidae > Azemiops > Azemiops feae. Next base: position 3,230,969 of record JALGBA010000036.1, read on the forward strand.
TCTGATACCACTTCTCCCTCTCTGATATGTCCTTTCTCTGTGAGCCGCCATCTGATTTACATGATGGTATTAAATAATCAAATATATAGAATTTCAAAGGAAATAATATTTAGTCATATCTCCATTTCTTGGCCGAGAGAGTTAGCATTGTTCAAAGACATTTTCCGGGGTCATGTGGCCAGCAAGGCTACATGTCATAATGATCACTGGCTATGAGACTGTGAACGTTTCAGATACAAAATATCTCAAAGGGGCAGTGATGTTTATTTCTGCCTTATTCCATTCCCATTTGCTCATCTTTTCCCCCTGCATAAACTAAAATGCAATAAGCATTTTATCATATTGGGATTTGTAAGGTGCTTTCAATACCTTTGACTAGGATGGCTCAGTGGTTAAATACATTACAAAGCTGCAAAGCTGACAGCCTGGATTTGAGACCCAAACACCGTGTGATAGGGTGAGCTCCCATTACTTACCCCAGCTCCTGCCAATCTAGCAGTTCAAAAGCATGCAAATACAAGTAGATAAATAGGTACCACTTTGGTGGGAAGGTAACAGTGTTCCTTGCCCCACAGCATATAGTCATGCTGTCCACATGACCAGGGAAAATGTCTTTGGACAATGCTGGTTTCCTCAGCTAAAAATGGAGATAAGCACTGCCCCTAGAGTTGAACGGGGAAAATCTTTACCTTTATTTTTATACCTTTGACTGCTATAATTTCCCTTTCTGATTTCTGATTTCCCAGTCCAATGACATTGCTAATAGTTTCAGTAAATTTACTTAATATTTCCCTCCACTCCAACTTGTGATCTTGTAGATATTACTGACATATAACTCACATCCCAGATAAACTAGTAATTTAATTAGTGAAGGGAATCAGGGACAATAAACAAATAGCAGACTCTTGAGTGAATTCAGTGTTTTAGAGTAAGCATTTGCACAGTGAATCCCTTCAATACTCCCATCAGGCCTAACCTTCTGCTGGTTGAGAATTTGCAGCCAGTTGCTGGAGAAGAAACTGTATTCACAATGAAGTCTTGCTATTCCTTGACTCAGCAAGATGACTGCAAAACATACAATAAGAAGGACATTCAAAAGGGAGAACTCTGTATCCACCACCACCGTCATCTTTTCCATTTCTCCAAATTTTAGTTGTTTCCATTTCTTTGTAATTAACTCTGAATAAACTAATAATCAAATTTGATATATTTTAGAACATGGCAATCTGTATACCTTCTTTTACACCATTGTGTATATTCTAGTTTTGGTCATGCATACAAACATAGGATTGCTGATAGGTTTATCACTACTTAGATGACAAGCATTTGGGAAAGACTTATAGGAGAAGGATGTACAGCTAAAAATTGGAGGAACTCCAAGTGACTTTGTGGTATTGATTGGATGACCTTGTAGCGACTCTTTTCTCTTCTGTTTGAGAAAAAAATGTATGAGATGTTGAACAGAGCAATTATAGGTGTTGGCCTGTCCAGACTATAATAGAAAAGGAATTCTACTGACTCCTGAACACATAGCCAGGCAGTAAGCTTCAAATATGACCGTTACTTTAATTAATTGGAGCATTTAATTACCCTCAGGATGCTTTAAAATGAAAGTTAATATCTGATTGAAGAAATTTTAATTGATTAGTCTAATCTAGTCTGAAATCTGATATAGACCTATATTATGGAGCTATTTTACCGAGTTAATCCAATTAAGTAATTGTGCATAATATATTTTGAAGTTTTGGAATTGCTAAATATTTGAGAATTGTTTTGTGATATAGGTTTTGTGGAAATTAAACAATATCTCTCTTGTTTTGGGTCCAATCCAGTTGTGGCACAATTGAGAAATCTTATGATTGCCACTTAGATTTCCTGGGTCTGCCAGCCTGCCTGCCTTGGGTGTTATATGTCTGTACTTCAGCCTGGTCTATTTACTTCACTGTTTTCTGTTTGACATATGCCAATGAACAATAAAACAGACATGGCCCTCATATTTGGAGAGGCCAACAACCTGCGTGCCAAGTAATATCTTGGGAGAAAGCATGCTATAATTGAGGCTATTTACTATGCCCCCCACTTTACTGCTTTCTTGCACAGAATGGCAGCATTGGGCTTTCAAAAAGCTGTCTTACCTCCCAACTGGCACTGTAAAATTATTGTCTATAATTACCTTCCAGCTAAAATCCAGTTCCCCCTCCTGCTTTTCAGGTTCTTTTTTGCGCAGTGGAGTTAACAATCACCTCTCTCACCAGGGAGCATTTCAAACGACAGCAGGTCTGTTTAAAAATAAAATGAAAAATTTATGACTATAAAACACTTCTCTATTCATCAAATAGAATGTACAGTGATAAATGGAAGAATAAAGAGACCTGGGGGAATATCTGATACCCAGCAAACTGAGTGGTATATTTTAATTCAGCAAACAGAGTTTGAACAAGTGTTTGATTTCTTTTGTTAAGCCTTGGACTGTGCACATTCAGCCATAACCTTGTGACTTCTGCATAAGTGTTACTATGTTATATTCTTCTTGTATTCAGTAATGGGGATTAAAATCCACAATTTAAGATTCAGTAACCCCCAGGTATGTTTTCAGTGTTGCCATGCAGTAATTGGGGGGATTTGATTTGACCTTACTTCCTTGAGAAAATTCTATGGAGATTCTCAATCATCCAGGTCATGGTTGTCCCAAAGGTGTTCTTCAAAAGGCAATTAGACATTTTTTCCTTGAAAACGTTTCACTGAAAACTGAAGTTCAGAACTGAAGAAGCTTCTTAGATGAGAAGCGAAACATTTTCAAGGGAAAAAAACAATAAGAAAGTTCAGTTGCCGTTTGAAAAGCACCTTTGGGATTCCTTGAGAAAAAGTGTTCAAATATTTGTGGCTTATCAGTGTATTCAACAGTGTAAGACTGTGGTGATTCATAAGTAGATTTGCCATGATTTCTAAAAGATTAGAAATTAGAAATAGAGGCAAATTTAAACAAATAACAATAACTTTAACATGTTGTGGGAAGTCAGCCCCCCAGAGAAGGAAATATTAAAAGGGCAGAATATTATATTTCCTCAAAGGATCTTAAAGAGACAGAAAAGCGTGCCTCTTAATAGCCCCAAGTCTCCCTCCCCCAAGCAGAAACCAGCTCTGTAGAAATGCAGATGTAATAATCCATTCAAGAAGGTTGGAGCCCTCCAGCTAAAAGCTTAGGAAGACAAAGACACCTAAAATCTACGTACCCCACCCAAACTCTAAGACAAGAAACATAATAGAATTAACCCAGCACCACCAGAATGCCAGAAAGGCACACTCAGACTCAGGTCAAAGTACATGACACAGGAAATACAAAGCCTCAAACAGGAACAGGAAACAACTCCAAACAAAAGCCCAAGAGGGTATAAAAACCCACTCCCTATTACATGTGCTCTCTTCTCTTCTTTCCAGAGCCATCTTTCTGTCTGGCTCCCCTCTTCAATAAACTACAACCTTCTTTCTAAAGTAGTTGCCATGTTGTTTATTCCCTGCTTGGACTGGACCCTGATGAAAACTTTTCCTTCAACAATGTTGTCTTTATCCAAACTGCTCTCTTTCCATATAAGACATAAAGATAATATATTTACCTAAATGTTTTAGTATGCTGAAGTTCAACTTAGTTTTCATAGTTATTGATTTTCACAAAAATTTCACAAAAATGTTTTAAAAATCAATTAAGATAATGATTTTCCCCCTCATGGTGATCTCAAAAGATGAAGACAATAATATTCGATTGAAAAGGAATTAATATTGTATCTCTACCAATTGTCTGCTTTATGTAGCTTCTGACACATATTTGATCTATTACTGAGAAACTGTGAAGTTATGAATGAATATTGCTGATCATTAACGGTTCTTTTTCATGGTTTCCATGTAACTGAATGTTGGAAAACTTCCTATACCTGTAACAGAGCAGCAAGTATACAGCAAACAAAGCTGACAGAATAACAAGCATTCACCAGTAACTGTAACATCTAGTTCCTGGACCTCGAAATATAGTCTAAATAATAACTATTTTTCAACAGAAGAACAGAGTGTCTATCGATCTATCACATTTTTGCAATTTGTTTTGCAAAGTTGGTCAAAACTACCAAAGGTTTGACTAAAACAATAACGTGCATGACTAAATAGGAAATAAAATTATAATAAAAAATTATTATATTCCACTGGAAAGCTTGCACTTAAAATCAAAATCAATGCCTAAATGCCTAAAATAAGTAATGTCATTGCTTGGTACCCAAAAGACATTGATCTCTGTAGTCACCTCTGTATTTTCTTTGATGAATATATATCTGAGGATGATTGGTGTCTTTCATCAAGTCCACATATATGTGTGTGTGGAACTCACTTCAGAGGTTTATTTGAGCATCCATGTAGGAAGCTATAAAGTGAAGATTGATTGCATTGAGCTTCAGGTTACGCAACATTCAAGCTGGCCTTAGCCTTTAAATTATGCCTACATTATATTGAGACGACTGAATTCTGTATCATATCACATCAGGTTGCAAAGTACTAACATATATTTGAATATATGTAGAAAGCTATCTACATATGTTAAACCAGGATGTCAAGACAAAGTTGAATTGTAATATAATAATCACATGCAGTGTAAAGTGCTGAAGCCTAGAATCAGCTTTTTCCAACCGGATGCCTTCAAGCTCCCAAACTCTCTTGCAATAAAAATGTTGATTGTACATTTTGTAAGTTTGTACAGTGATCCCAATACACCTGAAGAACACTAAGTTGAAAAAGGCTCATGTAAGGAATAAAAAGATCTGAAGGAGGAGAATTATTTTGACTGCATTTTGGTCAGTATGAAAAGGAAACAAACAGCTAGAATATTTCTGGAAATCTAATATGGAAATATGAATAGCATGGAGTTGCAGCATACATTTATTTTGATAAATGAGATTTCTTGTCTCGATTAATCTTCCTTTTATAGGTCCAAAGTGAATTGTTTTTCAAAGCCATCATGATTTTATATGAACAAATTACAATTCTTTATTGAATCATTTATATTGGTCATTTTGTTTGAGTTTGCAATAAAACCCACCGTGTACTGAATGTCAATTAATTGTTTTATGTATGTATGCTTTACAAAATACCCTGAAGCCCTAAGCCAGTAACAGCCATTGTCTTTGCTTTCATAACACCTCTGAAAGGGAGGTAACTACTTTAACACATGACAAACTAAAAATGCCATACACAGTTTTTTATGCCGGTCCAGTTGCTCAATCCATAACATTCTACTATTGAAATTGGATATATTCAGTGGATTAAATAATGTATTTCATTTATCTAGTGTGGAATGTATTAATTTATCCCTATATTTGAAAGGGACAATTAAAGAAAAGAGAGGATTTCTAATGATATACAATCAGATTGCTTTGCTTGGACTTTTATTTATTATCCTTTACTTCTAATGTACTATTCATTAAGATTTCTGATTGTGGCAACTTAAATGTTTGCCAGTAAGTTTAGGTTCAAACTCTGCTAAAAATGAAGCTCTTTTGTGGGAGTAGGGTGTACTATTCCTAAAAAGGACTGTCTGGTCTGTTGGACAATTCTCATAGGTCTTTCAAAAAACAAAATTCTGAGCATTGTGACATCTTCCAGCAAAAGACAATGTCCATCTTGCAATTGGCTGTTCATTTGCCTTGCTAAAAAGAATGAAATGTAGATATGGACTGGGGATGTAGTCTGGGATTTTTTCATTGGTGCTTTTTTTCCTGTGGTCCTTTTTTCACAATAAATAGTTAAAAGGCAATTAGAATGTTAATTTGTGGGGCTAATATGCTACAGTGGAAGCCACATGGACTAATATGGTGAGCCCATCAGTTTGAATTAACAGTGGAGGGTATCCAGGGAGTTCTCAAAGTGACTGAAAAAAGAAAATAAAACCCCATCAGTGTGTTATCAAGGTTGACACTGAAAATGATGCAATCATGGTCAAGTGTCCCTGAAGGACCATAGTACTGAATAAAAATAAAAGCTGTTCTCAATCTTTTCTTTGATTCAGTGAGAAGAAAAGTATATTACTAGCTAAAGTATAAATTTCATTCCAGGTTCTTCTATTTTCGGTTTTTAAAAGCTACTTTCCTGTGTTTGTGTATATTATCTTCCAAGTTATACAAGCAAGTTTAGTAAATATGGAAGAGTGTGATGCTATTTTGTGATGCAACTTTTGTGATGTAATTTTGTTTTCAGTCCTACCACTGCAGAAAAATTTGCTTAAAGCACATAAAATGCTCCTGTTCATGTTCCACACAGTCATCCCCCTCAATATGCCATTTCATCCTCCAATCCAACAGTCAGTCAGTATTCCATGGCTATTAAGCATGCTTGGTTCTCACTAACCTCATGACAACCCCAGCTTTTCAATTTGAGGCTACAGCATATATATGAATAAAGGACATGCCCTAGATATATCAAAAGTAATTCATCTGTGCCACAATAATGACTTAGCTTTATGTGACATTGATATATGCAGAAATCACTTGGGGGGAACATTTATTTACCCATCAGGCACTACCCAACCCAGTTAATGACAATCAAACCCAATATAGAGTAACATTATAGTAAAAACAGGAAAATGTTATCATCTAAGAAATGACATTCAACATTGGGTTACATTTATATTACCTGTGGAACAAATGCTGACTTGGGGAATTTAAACTCAATGAAAGACATCAGAGAGAGTATCAACCTGGCTTCCTGAGGATCTATGTTTGGCCCTTTCCTAACTAACTATGGGTCTATAAAGTTCTTTTTATGAACAATAAAATAATAGTAATGTACAAAAAATCTGTGCAGTATATATTCAAATGGTCAAATATAATACACACACACTTAGAGATACATTACACACAGGCATTCTAACAAGAGCAAAACAATGACAAGAATAAGTAACAAGATAATGAAATTCAAACATCAAAGGCTATCTTAAATAATTCTGTTTTAATAGTTTCTGAAAACTTAATAAAATAGGGACTGCTTGAAATTGATAGTGATAAATGTTCCAAAGAACCACTGATGCAACAAAGAAGCAATGTTTGTGGGATTATATCCTGCTTAGCCTTCTAAAGTGGAAATTATTGACTGATTCTCTCAGGGACTTCTCAACAGGTGGAGAAGAAAGTATGCTGGCACCTGGTTGTTAAGCCATGTAGGGTTTAAAGGTCAAAAGCAGCACAAAGAGAATGTATGCTTAACTGTCTCACACAATATTCTCTAAAATTCATATTACTAAATACTGGATGGATTGTACTATTCCGATGAACTTTAGATAAAGATTCTGCTTCCTTTTAAATTTGATATATTTTTCACTGGTATTGTGGTTGGCTGCTGCAATTTTTCTTTTAACATGTAACAGAAAGCTTTAGAAATATTGATAGGAGTGGGCTATATGACCGCTTGATAGAAATAAACACAACTAGCCAAACTAAATATATACAGCTGCTATTTATTGTATTTTCCAGTTTCCTTAAAACAATATTCAATAATTTGCATTGGATAATTATTTGAAAGGACTTAAAATCTAATATCTAAAATGTTTTCATGTAAATACTGAATTAAAAGTTAATTCATTATCAGCAACCTTTCTGCCTATATATATTTGATGAAAGAGGCAATATGTGTATATATTGTTTTGCCTTCGTTTAATAGATGAAACAAGCTTTTGCACAAGACACACACACACACACACACACTGTATATATCAGGCATTATAGAGAATTATCTCTTAAAAACTTGTCTGGAATCAAGAAACTGGAAGTTGTACACCAAAAACATACATGCATGTTAAAATGTTTAAAAAGAGGTAGATGAAGGGAAAAATGTTCAAAGCTAAAGGAGTCCCATGAAAACCTAAATACAACTTTTTTTCAAAAGAAATAGAAGGTTTTTTTAGTGATTTATTCATTTTCATTAAAATTATTGAAACACAGAGTTTGGATGATGCAATGTTTGAGCATTTCCCCCCAGTTTCCATATAACTACAAGACTGAGTTACACTAATGTCTGATCACATCAGTATAAATATTCTACAGGAGCTCTGGCAGTTCTCTTTTTAATATTTTTTTCTGCTCATCATAAAATCTTTCATTTCTGTTATTTTGAAGCTTCTGTTGGCATTGCCAGTAAAGGAAGCAATAGATTAGAGTGAAATTTCAATGTGACAGATCTCTATGTAATATGACTAGGATTCATACTGGCCCCTTTGCAGCAACAGTAGTACTTTGTAGCAATTTGTACATCCAATCTGTTGGTATTAGGCGTACCAAAAATAATGTTACCACCATATTATGTCTTATATTGGCTCTATCACTGTAGCTTCACTAAGGAACACAATGTGTAGAATATTTGTTCCGTACCTTTACATATCAGAGCTGACTGTAATGGCAGCATCTTTTAAAGGAATGTACCTTTAAATATACTCAGTAGCCTTATAACATACTTAACTGGGGTGTGTGTGAGAGCATGTTGTTGAACATCATAACCAGTCATCGCTGAGGTTAGAGTCACTGATTGATTATGTTTCCTCAAGTCATTTTGAACTCCTTGTGACCATATTGCTAGATTTTCTCCATGATGATCTATCTCTATCCCTAATCTCTTCTTTCAGGTATCCTTGAAAGGTTAGTGTAGATTAATATTATCCCCAAGTATCCCATAGGTTTTTGAAGATAAACAAGTTTCTTTCAATAACTTCTTCAACACAGAGATGAAAACCATTTGTAAGCATGTACTGCTCGTACAATAAGTAAGTATTTGCCTAGCTATGAGGCAGCACTGAGCTCACATTGGCTGTTCACAACAAATACATACAACTGATCTTGTTCAGTATGTGGATGGAAAATATTTCTGGTTTGTAGATTGAAAATTTTAAAAGGATCCTGAAAGAAGGTAGTGTCAAAACACTTCCATACAGGTGTCAAGAATACAACACGTACATAGGCATATAGCAAGAAGACTTAAACTCAGCTTGAAGTAGACTTATTTTAGGAATTTCTTTGGCAAGGGGTACTGTGTAAAAAGTGGCATAGATTTTGGAAACTGCTATGTCTGTCTCTCTAGGCATTGTTACTAGTGAGCTGTCTATGGTACTGAACTATGATAATTAAATAATGCAAAAAAATGAAAGATGAGTGAAAGATAAAATAAAATATGTCCAGACGTGTCTTTTAAATTAGGCATTGAATCTTTCATTTATTTGATGAAATGGAGAAAGGAAAAAAAAGATTTAGAGGGTGTTCCTCAGGGTATAAAGGTAAACATTTCTCCTGTCAGTTGAGTCTGACTCTAGAGGGTGGTGCTCATATTAGCTGAGGGAACCAGCCTTGTCTGAAGACATTTCCCTGGTCCTGTGGCCAGCATGACTATGCAGAGAGGCACACAGAATGCTGTTACCTTCCCACCGAAGTGGTATCTATTTATCTACTCACATTATCATGCTTTCGAACTGCTAGGTTGGCAGGAGTTGGGGCAAGAAGAGGAGCTCACCCCATTACATGGTGCTAGGGTCTTGAACCTGAGCTGTCTGCTTATCAGATGACAAGCTCAGCATCTTCTAACCTGTTGAGCCATTGTGCCCCCTTCCTCAGGGTGTATAAGGCCTTTAAACTTGTAAACTTTTTAAATATGCTAGCTTAATTAAGTAAAAGCTATATTGTATTCCTATCAAAACACTAGTATGTTGTTCGCATATCAAAACAGTTTCCTTCATTCTTGTTTTATTTTTGTTTTGTGGCTAAGCAAATGAACTATGAATCAGGAAGCCCTTAATTTAAATCTCACCTTTGCCATGAATTGGCACAGAGTCAAATAGATGCTTGAGTTCTATTTGCTGTGAATTATTCCATATAATCCAGTGGCTGATCTTGAAGACGGTAGAACAAATTTATTATCAGACTCTGTAAATGTCATTGCGCTACAAGTTTTTTAAATTTTAGACTGCACATTGAGAAATTATTTACAGTTGGGAGGGAGGAATAGGGGGGAAAAGTGGTATTTCAACAATAAGTGACATTTCTTTCACAGGTGATAACATTTTCCACCTTTAGTTCACCAGCAAATGCAGAAGGAAGTCACCATTCTAAATGTACTTTTAGGAAGCAACTTTAAAAAAAAAAAAGTATGTCTTACTAAATGTACAAAGACTTGGAACAAACTGTAAAGTGAGTTCCTGTTCTTTGATTATGGGTATATTATATATATCTATCAGTGTTTCTGAAGATAAAGAAGACAATATTGTTCCTTCCTTTTCATTATGTGTTGAATGAGGTTATAGTAGATTGAGTGGAGGATACTCTGGACTATATCAATATCAAACTCCTGATTCTGAATGTGTGTGTGTGTGTGCGTGCATGTGTGTGTTTCCAAGGCTATTCCACTTTAAAAAATGACAATGTATATTAAACTAACTCATGGGATTGGTAATATGCAATTAAATGTTTCCATTTTATGAGCTAGTTTATTAGCCTGGAGGGAAGTATTTTTATGGAGGGAAAAACATTCAAATTGTGATTTTAACCAACAGAGAATTGTATAAGTCAGATATTCACACAACCTCGGTGTTTTGCATGCATCAGCCTAACTTGTATCCTCTGGCAGTGTGTTGGTGCTGCAAGTCCGAGATTGTCAGCCAGCATAAGCATCCAGGAGATAAGAATTTGAACAGTTGAAGACCCAATATAGCATCACGTTGGGGCAGATTGGCATAGCTCATATGTAAGAAAGGGACCACAGATTTTCTGATATATAGAAATGATTTGTCACATTTACAAAGAGGCATCAATTTATTAAACTGAAGTATACATTTTTATACTTCTGTTCAATCATATCTGATTCTTGCAGTTTTGTTGGCAAGGTTTTCAAAAATGGGTTGCCATTGCCTCCTTCCTAAGCCTCAGGGAGTCCTTAACCATTACACCAAACTGGGTCTCATAGCTGTACAAAAAAATATATACATTTGATGCACAGAGTAATTGTCATCTTGAAAACTATTAAAATATTTTATGTAACATATTAATGTACCAAAATAATTGTACTGTAATATAGTCATTCAAATGTACTCTTTAAATGTTATTGTTTATGGCTTCTGAAATGAGGTTCTCTCTGAGATTTGGACAGCTCCCACCTTGATGGCAATAGATCTCACCTTAAAGACCTGGCTCCCAGACCTCGGTGTAGGGAGGATAGAACCCCTTGCTAGATGCGTTTGACACGTTGCCTATGTCTTGGTGTTAGTTGTCTGGATTTTCCACCTTGTTTATTATCTTGATTGTATTTTTTTCAAACTATTGTGAATCCTCCTGAGTCACTTTAAACTTGGGAGGCACAGAAATAGAATAAAATTAATAAATGACAGCTTTTACCTGTCTAAATGTCACTTTTTTCTGCAGTCTTTTTACTATACAGACTCAGGCCTAACATTATATGATCTCAGGTACAGTTTACTTTTTGCCATTTTTTTTAAAAAAGTCCCTTTTTTAATATGATAGCATTTTAATGCATTTAATTAAATTGCATTTGTAGTTGCATCCTATAATCTCCACTTCTGCATAAATATAAAAATCCTATGAGCAACCACATCACACTGAAAAAGGCTAATTATCCAGATTCTGTTGTGACCTAATGTGTTTTTCAAACCCTGCCCCTACATTTGTTGTATAATAGTCATTTTCTGCTTCACTAGCTAGTCAGATAGGCAGGAAATGGTGTTGGCTGAAGGTCAAAGAACATCAAAAGCTGCCTCTTGCTGTCCCCTAGTGAGGGAGGTTTATTGCATTCATCTTAATGTAATTGCTGAATTTGTAGGCCAGAAAATAATCCAGAAGGGTTGGGCTGAAGAATCAAAACATCAAGGGATTTGGGCATTTAAATTATGCTGATAGAAAATGTTAGAAAAAGGATGAGAAAAAATGCATTGATAAACGTAACTGAAATATGCCCCCAAGAAGGACTAATATGCTTTGAGAAGATTCATTGAAGATCACAATAAGACTTATAATAATTTCCAAAATAAATGTTTTTGAAAGATTATAAAACTGAAAGTGATTGACCCAGATAGAACCTAAGATGGGACTTAATCAATGCCCACTGAAGATTTTTCTACAGGGAATAATGTTGACTTGGGTGTGTAGCTTTAACAACATTGTTCCTGCATGCATTTTCTAGGATTTAACCATGCCAATTCTGAGTTAAGAGTGTATTGATCAGAAATAATAAAATCTCAGAGGAAAATCTCCTTCCAGAATATTCAAGACTATCAATGGTAATTATGCATATGGGTTATATATTCAATGTCAGAATCAACTTGACTCCCATTTCAGATTCCTAGGGAATGTTCTTGTGTTTCATGCCTTACTGTGGGTTCCTACCAGGATCTAGTTGGCCACTTTGGGAACATAGCATTTGAACATTGGTCTGATCCTATCAAGCACTTATTTTGTTATAACAATCTCAGAGCAATGTTTAATCAATTTTAATTAAATCAACTTTGAAGCGTGAGACCAGATTGACTTTGGACACAGTTACCAGAAAACTGATGGACTCCCTTCCCTTGCTACACAGTAGGTATATGTGCAGCAGGAAGTCCAAGGAAGGCCAACTGTAGATCAAAAGCCTGTTCTTTCATATGTGCACATATGTGTATGTTGTGTATGTCAATATGTGTATATTATATATATGATGTCAATATTAACGTATACATACAAAGGAACAAGTCTTCAGTTTGCAGTTGCATTTACCACATGGGCCCTCTTCATTCCCCACCAACCCCCACACACACACCTCTTCCCATAGACAGCTGCTTTGCTAAACAGCCATCTGTCTGTGTGCTTTAATTTGGATTCCTGCACTGAGCAGGAGGTGTTGACCTAAACAGTCCCTTGAAACCCTATAATTCTATGAATTCTGACTTTGGAACCTTGATTTGCACTGCCATATTTATTTTCCAATCTTGTAGTTGTAAGATATAGCACTATTGCTGTGCAGCTGATGGGAAAAGGAACCACACAAAGGGACTCATTTGATAGTGTCTCTTATCTCAGAAACGAAGCTGACAGTACTGGATCCTTCTGGGAGTTTCCAAAACGGGATAAACAGAAATGATGGCCTGAGTTGCATGAACCAAAGAGATATGGTGAAGAAATAATTCCCCATTGCTGTCATTCCCCCCATGGCTCACAATCTACATTATCACAATCCTTTTGCTTGTGTATATTTGGCAGTTAGTCACAATGAAAAGCATATATAATATCAGCATAAAATGTGTCATTGAGGTCTAGAGGGAAAATCACGTGTCAATCATTTCTGGACAGAAGTTAGAGGGCAATAGTTGATGCTGTAAAGCTTTCTTCCTTAAAATATCATTTATATAGTAACAAGTACAAACACGAACAATTAAAGACAAGAAAAAGGCAATGTAGCTTCAGATATGCAAACATTTTGCAGGATACTTGAGGAATCAGGAGAATCAGAATATATGTATAAAATATAATAAAAATACAGGCTTTGGTTGATTATTTGGAAAAAATAAATATCTAAAGCTTTTGTTAATAGGTGAGAAATAATGAAACAGAAAAATAATCATTAGTTTGTGATACCAAGGAACTACCACATAAATATAATAGGGAATGGACAATGGAAGAAACAATAAAGATTGCCTTTCTGACAGTGAATGATAGCTTTTGTTTATTAAAGTGTGCATTGTATCGTTCATCCTCTAATATCTCAAAATGTCACTTAGTTGAACTCTGATAATATGCAGACAGTTATTAACATTTATGAATCAATTATATTAAAATGTTATTTTTCATTAATAAATCAGCTAAAATATGAAATTAGTTGTCAGCAAAGATTTGTCTGGAAAACTAGCAGTGAACATGAAATTGCCAACTAGTCATTGATGAAATAAAATGCAATTACATTTTTTTTTTATTTGGAAAATAATTTGCTTTTTAACTTTAGAAGGCAAATGGTGCTGGCTTGAGATGAAGTCCAAGACCTCTGGGGAAAACTGGGTTGCATTTATGGATCCACTGATTACCCCCTTTTTCATTTTAAATAGAAAGAATTATGTACATGATTAGATTTTTAGCAAGACTTTTTTAAAAACAACAACAACTATACATTGATTCCATGCCATGCAGGAGCAGGAAAACACTCAGAGACAGTAATTTTGGATGAACTTTTGAAAATACCTCTGGATACCAGTTCAAGCAAGTTATCACATTTATAAGCATATCCCTGTATAAATAGCAACGTTTCAACAGCCTTGTGCAATTAGACAAAGAAGGAAATTGTCCAAAAATAACAAGATTATCCTCTTCTTCTCCTCCCCACCACTACTCCCTTGTGAGGTTACAGATTCAGTTTTAAAAAAGAGAAAATGTTGATTCTTATGAAGTTCTGCAACAGACACAGGAGGAGCAAATATTTATTCTGCTATTGACCTTCTCTGGCAAATAGTGCTGTTAGGTGGTTTGCAGCTTCGCACTTTAGGGAGCTGAGAAATCATTTAAAAAAAGAAGGTGAGGAAGGCTTGAAGAGAGACAACAGATTGTGTTGAGTGACTGTAATGAATTCTGTGAATAGCTGCATTCCAAGAAGGCACTATCACAATGAATAGGACTAAATAAAATCCATGGATTTTTAGAGTGACATCTGTCCAAACAAAAGCAACCTTTTCCCTTCCTGAGATGCCAACATTTTTGTCAAGTCTATTGAGCCAAAGAAATAATCAGCACCTGCTTTGAGATATACAATATGTGCAGGGTGGCTGCATGCATACTTAAGCCTTTAGGTTTGCACATGTCAATCTTGTCACTAGGTCAAGACTTTGCCATTAAATGGATTGGGAGGCTTGCTTCTCAGTCACTCACTCATTCCCTGGTCATCTCCAAAATGGGTTACTGTAATGTGATCTACATGGTGGTGCCCTTGAAGAGCATCTAGGAACTACTGCAGGTGCAAAATGCACTGGCATAGGCAATTAAATGTGCTCTTCAATTGGCATACAACTATGTCTGTTCTGTAAGCTGCACTGGTTGCCAGTTTGCTTTCAGGTTCAATTCAACGTGCTGGTAATGACCTATGAAACCCTAAATGGTATAGGGCCAGGTTATTTGAGGGACTGCCTCTCCCTGGTTACATTTCCCCATCCCATCAAAATCGGCAAGAGAGGCATGTTACAGGTCCTGTCTATCAAGATATGTCATCTGATGAGATCCAGGAGGAGAGCCTTTTCTGCCATGGCATCTGTCCTTAGGAACTTCAGTCTAACTCTGAGGTTAGACTGGTCCCAGCTTTGTTGGCTATTCAGAAGACTCACAATACATGGCTTTGTCATCATGCTTGATGATCCAGTGGTGGCATGGAGCCTATTAACTGGCTGTGGTCAGTTATTATATTGACTGTATTTTCCTGAAGATTAAGTTTTAACTGTTTTAATTTGGTTTTTAATGATTTTCATTTTGGTTGCTTATTTGTAACTATTATTGCTTGTTGGCTAGTCTGTGAGCTACCCAGAGTCACATATGTGAGATGGACAGCTACATTAAGTAAATAAGTTAGTAAGTAGGTAAGTAAAACACCAAACATCTGGTCAGCATGGGCCATACTAATCAATTTATGTGGTCCAGAGTGGGTCCATCTCTCTCCAAGTTGATAATTATTGTCATAGGCAACCATGTTTGTATAGGTGCATAATAAAGAGCTGGGTGGGCAATCCAAAACTAATGGACAGAGATGCAAAAATAGAGGTTTGTGTTACATGCAGTCTGCCTGTATCCCTTCTGTGTTTATGGTCTGCTGGAGGACATGCCCTCAAATGAGGAGAAGTGGAGCCAGAAGCATCGAATAGTAGCAGTCCAAGTTCCCAGGACCCCTCACCCTCACCCACTGATGAGTTTCTCATAAATCAGCCCCTTTGTCCTAGGACTAGGTCATGGTGCTTAAGGAAGATTCTGAAGCAAAGGGCTGAAGTTGATGATCTGAGTAGCTATTAAAAGGCATGGAAGTGCTAATTGGAAAGTGGACTTTGTAGCTCCCAAGTAATATGTTTCAGCTTATTTATTGCCCTCTCTCTGAAAATGATGAGAACAATTCTTCAAAACTCAGTTCTGATCTGTATGTGCACTGCTTTGCTATTTCTTGGGGCCTAGTGCTTGCCTCATCTTTTCTCTTGCTTCTCGTCTGGATTTGTAGCCATATTTATTTGTTGACTGGGTTCAATCTGTGCCTGTCCTTTTTTACCACAAGCATACTCTAGCCTCAAGGTATTGTAGAGAATTTTTTTCCCCAAAGGCTGCTAATTTTCTATGCACCATGAAACAATCTAAGCTTGCTTATTTCTTACTGTGACAGATTTATAGGTGGCTGATTTAATGTTCTAGCAAGCAGCTGATCTGGCATAGAAAACTGTGGCTCTTAAATTTCAGTAAAGAGAGAGCAAAATAGGGGCTTTTGGATTTGAGGATATTTGTGAGACTAAGGGAGAAGATGGGGGCTTAAATGTTTCAAATGCTCAAGACATCAGTTTCAACTCTTAAAATTGGATCTTCTCAAAACAGGCATGCCCCTTCTCACTTATCACATGTACCCCTCAACATGTGCAAAGCCTCATCTGTTCCTCATACTCTCAAAAGCTACACTTCCTAATATACATTAAATCCCTCAATGGGACATGGAGTCCTAGTTTAGGGGTGTTCTGAGGTCAGAATCAAATGAAAACCATATCGTAAACACTAGAATACTGTCCACATATAAATTTAATCCCTTTAAAAGCTTAGGAAGAAATAAAAACCGTAAATGTAACTTCACTTTGCCCACTTATCATTGCAGTTCCCATACTAATATTAAATATTAAATATTCAAGCGACTGAAAATTTGCCTACACAGCTCTGATAAAGATACTTATATTCAGTAGTAGGGTGTATTCTAATTAACTTATATTGTGACCTTGGGCCAGTCCTTCTCTCAGCCCTAGGAAGAAGGCAATGGCAAACCACTTCCAGAAACACTGCCCAAAAAACTGCAGGGACTTGTTTAGTTGGTTGCCAGGAGTAAAAACTGACTTGAAGGGAACAAATAAACAACTGGGATGACTGCAGTGAAGGCTCAACCTTGAATTGCCATGAAACAAATTTGTATAAACAAACCTCATCTAAACTTGGTATGATTGGTATATAGAGAACCCTAGCCTCAATCCATGGTATCTCCTATTAAAGGAACAATTTTCTGTTTTAAGATCTTGGGAAGCTGCTATGGGACAGAGTTGACAATACTCAAGGGAATAGGTATCAGTTATCTTAGTTTTATCATCTGGGGAAATGGCCAGTAAAGTGAATGTTAAGATTAAGTATGAATTTGAACATGGATTTCCAATTCTATAGTACAATTTTATTGCTACTCTAAGGCCATAGGAGTTTCAGCCCTTCAAGGTAAACCAGGTCAGAAAACAGTAAAGGTTTATGCTATTTTTGTAGGATATAAATAATATAATCTTGGAAATCTACCAGAAGGCTTCTACTCCCTAAGAATCCATATTTACAGGGCTATGTTTTAGTTGCTTGCTAACAGACCTGGGCAATAGGCATTCATTTGGTTTCAGTTAGAATTATCCTTATTCTAAAAAGATGAGTTGCTTGATAAGATCATAAAAATGTTGCCTCCAGAGGCTCAAGTTTAGGACCAGATCATCCAAAATTTCTAGGGTTTTATCAGTGTTCTGACCCATTGCTTTTCTCACTAGACTCTTGTATGGTTGAGCCTTGGGCATCTTTGCAAGACAAGATTACAACAGTTATCTATTTCATGTAACCAACTTGGACAAACCAAGCCTAAATGTGTATAGACCAACTGAGCATATATACCATAAAACTGACTCAGCATTGTGATTTTCCAAAGTACCACGTGACACAGTAATTTTGATGGAGTCAAGTGGAATTGGCTACTAACTGAGCAAAGCTATTTGGAATTTTATGTAAATGTCTCTGAATTGCTGCAATAAGTTGGCTTTGTAAGTCACCTTGAATTACTTTCTTTTCATGGGGGAAGATCAGAATATGAATGGGACAAACAAATGCAGCTTTCAGTGTCAGTGATCTCAAGCATAGCATTCTCTATCATCTCAAAGGAAAAAAAAACACGACATTAAGTATATCTTATAGAAAGATTCCTTTTTCTTTTTCCATCCACTATTTTACTATCCCAAATTAACTTTCTTCAAGATGCTACAATTCTAATGAGTTCATTGTCAGAGCTGATATATTGTCATTATGCAGTGACTCCAAATATACCATGCATAAGGCTGCAGAGAGGACTCTGGATCAATAATTTGATTTTAATAATGGGAAAAAGTTCACATAAGGGATAGTCTCCTGTCAACAGATTGCAATTTGAATTTGGGAATATGTATGTGTTTGTGTGTTGGCATGGAGATGTACACCCAGTTGATAGTTCTAACAACAATCAGATAGGGAAAATAAAACTATGTAACAAACAAAAAGTTAACTCACCTGGCATCTGTTTGACAGTTTGGGGATACCTATATGTGAAGTTCACAATACCTTTTTCATGGCTTCTCTAAGAGTGTGAGATGCCAACATCACCAGGCAGATGATCATCTAGGCAATCCAGAAGATTATCATCTTCATAATGATACCGTTCATGGCTAATTTTCCAGGATTGAAAATGAATTGTAGCTGCTGCGGCTTCCACCTTTGCCGCATAGCAACGAGAGCAGAAAGTCAATTAATTACCATCTTGGTGGAATTCAGAGAGGCCCTTTCATCTTCAGCTCAGTCGAGTGTGTAATGGAAAAAGGCAGAGAAACAGACCGCATTTGGCCAATAGGGAATTGAATGACAAAGTGAAAGATGAGCACTAGGGGAAAAAAACAAGAGGGTGCACAATAGAAAGTGGGTGGACAGAAAATCTGATTGCATGAGTTCATTTTGTGCACTAGCTGAGTGGGAAGAAATAGTTGCTGATCACAAAATTACAGTATTATGGAATTATATCATAATAAGCTTTGTTCTTTTTTAGACTTACTATGGAATTTCAGAACATTCATTCTACCAATTCTTTATTATGTTGCTCCAATGCAGACACAATTCCTCATCTTGTTCCTAAACATCTCAAAAGCTTGCCTACTTGGCTTGAAGGGACTTCTTCTGGCCCTTAGCAAATCCAGCCCTTTGAAGACTGCTTTCACCTATCATCCCATATTGTACTTGCACATTAACATACTTTTTCTTTTCTTTCTCTGCCATTCTGTTACTCATTAAGTCCTCCCATGACATACTTTTACAGTATGCATTTATTTTTGACTTGGTAAAAATTCAAACAAATCAATATATTAGTTTGGGATGTAGGTCTCAATACTTCAGTTACATTAGCATAGTAAAGAGCATTTATTTTTGAATATAAGTTAACCCTTTATTTTATAGCAAATTGACCAAGATGCTTATGAAAATATCACTTAGGGGTTTTTAAAAATTCAAATACATGTCATTTCAAGTATTTTTAAAAAGAAAGGAGAAATGTCATATCATTTGCTTAAGGTCACAATAATTATATAAGATGTTGACTCTATAATAATTCATTGATCCTTAACTGATCTCTGAAGCAAACAATTAATTCATCTGTAGGTAACATTTGAATTGGACAATAGAAGTTTAACCTTGAATGAAATATTTGTCCCTATTCAAAAACAATGCTATGTATATCTCTTATCTCTTTGCTAATAATATGATTACATGCCTTCAATAGGTGAGTCTGCTTCAGTATAGGATTAGAACTGAGGGATCCTGAAAAGGATCCAAAGGAAAAAAATATTGACATGTAATTTGCAAAATGTTATCATGCAACTTATGAAAGTGCATATTTCCAAAAGTAATAAAAATATGCCTGTTGGCAATAAAGAATATAACAGTGCAGGAGTTGCATCAAACTCTTGTGTGCACCTGTTTTACAAATAAGTCCATGCTAATTTTATGAACTGGATGTTCCCATCTCAGCAAAAGCTTTATTTATAAAGCTGCTTCTAACATTTGATAGACTCTTTGCAGAGATGTGCATGAAGTGTAAAAATGCTCATGATATGTTGTGGGTCAATGTTTCACCTTGCTCCAATATTTTATTCAGAATATGCTTTGTAGAGGAACCTATGTGCATATATCTTGAATTTAAGCAAGAGTACCTTTACATGTTAACCATGATTTTGGATATAAATAAGCCGCATGCAAAAATAAGCTTAGTGTAGGTGGGGCAAAAAAAATATGGACAAACATTGGCAATGAGTTAGGCTAGCTAGACAGTCTGATCAAGACAATCCTTAATAATCTAACATAGCTAAAGAACTTATAAAAAAATGGATATCTCACTGAGGAGAAAAAAAAATTCTATCAACTTACAGTGCCTCCAGAAAACCAAAGTCCTAAAAATAGAAGAAAATGAAATTATGGTTTCATTCAATGTCATAGCATTCTTTAGATCATTAGATCCAGAACTACCAAAGAATCTATGGAAACAGTACTATATAACACGCCTTATCCAGCCAAATACACTAAGATTGAAATATCTGGAATCATGACCTCATAAACCTCTGCCTCATTACTTATTTTCAGCTTAATGGACAAATATGTCAACAAACCAGAGTACCACCCATGAGATCACCAGTCTCAGGACTCATAGCAGAGACAGTAATGCAGCATTAGAAACTAAGCACTCCCACACATAAAGATAATCCTCGAAGTACATCAGTTCATTTAGTGATCTTTCAAAGTTACAACATGACTGAAAAAAGTGACTTATGACCATTTTTCACACTTACAACCACTGTATCCCCATTGTCAAGTGATCAAAATTCAGATGCTTGGTAACTGACTTGTATTTATGATGGTTGCAGTGTCCCAGGCCACGTGATCACCTTTTGCAATCTTCTAACAAGCAAAGTCAATGGGGAAGCCAGATTCATTTAACAACTGTGTTACTAATTTAACAAATGCAGTGATTCACTGAACAACTGTAGCAAGGAAGGTGGTAAAATGGTGCAAAACTCACTTAACAAAAGTCTCACTTAGCAACAAAAATTTGCGGCTCAACTGTGGTTGTAAGTCAAGGACTACCTGTACAACCAAAAGTATGGATCGGATACATAGAGGGCACTTTCATCATAATAGAAAAGGAACAGTTAGACACATGAAACAATCCACATCATCATCATCAAAGGAATGAAATTTACAAGGGAAGAAGAAAATATCAAATCTCTATCTGCCCCAGATATTCTCATCAGACGAGGAAATAATAGCAAATTAGAAATGCAATTCTATCGAAAAACTACCCACACAAACCAAGTGTTCCATTAGCAAAGTAACAATCCAAACTCCCACAAGAAGAGCTTTGTAAGAACATTATTCAGGCAAGCAAAAACACACTGCATCAACAGAGAGATGGCACCTAGATTATGAGAAGTGATAATGCCACTTTATTTTGCACTAGTGAGGCCATACCTGGAATAGTGTGCCCAATTCTGATCACCACAATGCAAAAAAGATGCTGAGACCCTAGAAAGTGTGCAGCAAAGCGCAACAAAAATGATAAGGACTCTGGAGGCTTAATTGTATGATGAATGGTTGTGGAAGCTAGGTATGTCCAGCCTATTGAAGAGAAGGTAACATGATAGCTGTCTTCCAGTACTTGAAGGGCTGTCACAGAGCAGAGGGGATTGACTTATTCTCCAAACCAACAGAGGGCAGAACTAGAAGTAATGGGTGGAAATGTGTTAAAGAGAGGACCAACCTGGAACTAAGGAGAAATTTCCTGACAACGAGAACAATTAATTAATGGAATAGCTTGCCTCCCAGAGTTGTGGGTGCTCCATCTTGGTCAAATGGTTGTCCAGTCTATTCTTTAAAATAGACTGAACAACCATTTGATCAGGATGGTGTAAGGTCTCCTGCCTTAGCAGGAGGTTGGACTAGAATATCTCCAAGGTCCCTTCCAGCCCTATGATTCTATGTTCTATAATGTTCAAGAAGCTATTAAAGACCTGGCTATTCTCCAAGGCTCTGAGGCAGAATATAAATTGAGCCTTTACTCAGTGGATTTTCATTGGTAATGTGTTATTTTGAGGGGTGTGAATGATTCTCAGTTTTTTTCTGTTTTGCATTTTTAGTTTTAATTGTAAGTGCCCCAGAGTTATTGCTGTTGAGAAGCCTATGCACTGTATAATGAAATAAAATACTTCCAAAGCAGCCTTTAAAAAGCCATTTTTAATGAATAACAAAGAGTGCACTTTAGGCAGTTGTATGAAGTATGACACTCTTCTTCCAACTTCTCTAACTTACTTCTTGACTATTGTGAGAAAGGGTGTTACTCCACATCCACCCTTGCATTTCTAATAACATCTGCAAAGTGAACACCTAATCTGAGGCTAACTTCACAAGAACACTTTTATCCGGTTTCTGAATTAACTTTGGTTTGCATAACTTGAAAGTAGCCAAATGGATTGGATTTACTATTTAGTAGTAAAACAAGATAGGGAAAACATGCAGAATGTGGCCTCTGAATTCTTTACCAGAATCAGTCTTAGATGGTATCTGTATTTCCATCTGCATAATTGTGTGTGTAGGCAACATGTATGTATGTTTTCCTATTTTCTCTTTCTGTAGTGATTGTGTATTGATTGTACAGGGCAGCCTATATATCTGACCAGGAGGAGAGACGTTGAGAGTTGATATTCTGAACAGCTCCCTAGCTGCCTCAGCCATAGCAATGCATTGAGGGAGTTTTGCTGAAAGCTCAGCCCTTGGTCTGATTCAGCCTAGTTTTTCTTTTGCAGGCTTCTCCTACATAGCAAATTTGGTTCCACTTTGTTCCATTTTCCAGAATTAATTTATTCATGAACAGATATGAATGGACAGATAGAGTTGCCAATCCCCTTATATAATTGCTTTCCAACATTCCATTTCCATAGCCTCATTTCTAGAATAGAATAAAGCTGGAAGACCTTGGAGGTCTTCTATCCAACCCCCCCCCCCGCTCAAGCAGGAGAACCTATACCATCTCAAACAAGTGACTGTCCAGTCTCTTCTTAAAAACCTCCAGTGATGGAGCATCCATGATTTCTGAAGGCAAGCTGACCCACTGGTTAATTGTCCTCACTGTTAGGAACTTTCTTCTTAATTCCATTCTCCTTGATATATCTTTTTTTTTTTTGCATTGCATAGATGATGCTTCTTTCTTTGTGAAGGGGAAACAAGTCTGTGATTTTTCTTACTGAAATGCTGAAAGATAGAAATAGTTGTAAATTAATTGAAATATATAGAATAAGATAAGTTTTAAGTAAATAAGTAGGAATAGATGTACTATTAACTTTGAATGTAAGATTGGAATAATTACAAACACTTTAATTTTGTATAACAAGACAATCCTTAGTGAAGCAAAAATAAAGGAACCAATTGGAAATAACTCTAACAAGGTACCATTATTTGGAGATTTAGATCAATTCATGAGCTCAGTTGTGCCTCCGTGTGGTTCATTTGCCTTTTAATTAGCAATCATTGTGACATTCAGGGTAATATTTAATATTTTGGAGTGGTGGCAGTAATGGGGAGGCAAGACTTGTCAATTTTGTTTTGCTACTCTTTGTGTACTGAATCTCAAAAGTAATGGTAGGCTACTTAGCTATTAAATGCATGCTGAGTTAAAATAGCTGGTCATAAGAAGGGTGTGGCAATGTTCATAGATCAGAGCCATCAATTAAATTCCGTAAGTGCCAGAAAAATGAAAAACACTTCCCATGAAGTGTCTGCCATGCTTATAGTAATGGTGGAGGAAAGGAATTCTTGAGGGCCTGATTTAGGATCAAGGAGTTGGAAGGACCTGTGACTGACCACATCATTTGACACCTAAAGCTTAGCCAAAAAGAGGGAAAAGTTGAAAATGACTCTGAACTTTGATACTATCTGAAAGAAAGAGCAAGGTGAGACTTACCCATATTTATTTACTGAGTAGTGCCTGTAGTGCACTATTCTCACTTGCAGATCTCAATTCTAATGTGGCCAATAATGAGGTTTATCCAGCCTAACAAGCTTTTTTCCTGGGTTGCACTAAGCTTGTGCAGATGGATGTTAGAAACCACTTTTCTATTGACTGTATATGATGCTGGAAAAACAGCAAGATTGTACAATGTATGATTTGATATCAAAGTACCTATAGTAGAGGTTGTGAAAAAAGTTGTGAGGTGACTCTGGGAGACACTCCCTGTGGGCTAGTAACATATGGTTTTCAGAGCGCTGAGCATTTGCCTTTTGACCCAGTCATTGCAACTACATAGAAAACCCATCACTTTTCAAATTGCTTCTCTGCACACAAAAATGTTTAGCCTGAAGGAACAATACAGTGGTGCATTATTTTTGGTGGAGTTTTATTGATGCTTTATACATAATATTACGCAGCTATTCTTTAGTAAACTTTGACAATAAGAATGTTGTACCTTTCTTATCTCTATCTCTATACAGTACATTTATATTTGTTTTTTTTTACATTTATTTCCTGTTATTGCATATACAAATATTTAAAGCAACTTATTTTAGGGTTATTTATTAGTCAACCAGCAACGTCATAATAACAGTATATGCAGTTACGAAATGAAATACTATTCAACAGAATATGAGCATACTGAAAGATTTAAAGTTTTTGTCAATTTGGAGAAAATATATTCCATAGGAACAACTTCATTTGTACTCTAAATACTAACTTTCAGTAGCTTACATTATAATTGCAATTTATAAAATGAATTATGCTTTTCCTAAAGACATTTTTAAAATTATTCATGGGGTTTATGGACTTTTTGTTCATTGATTGAACAACCTCAAGACAGGCGATTCGTTTGTGTATGGGAAAGAAAGATCATAAATGTAAATAATAAAATTAATAGTTTAAATAATAGGGATATGTGGCATTGATATGGAAAAGCAGAATCCACCACTGCAATGCCAGGGGAATGGACCTTCTGTCTCCAAAAGGCAATGAAGATTAAGAATAGCCTTCAGATTAGAAAGAGTTGGGCATTACTGTTCAAAGTATTGCTGAATGATAGCACCCAAAAACCTGTATAGCCTAGCAATGGGTGAGGGATGATGGAAGCTGTAGTTCTTCAATAATTGAGAGAACGTAGGTATCCAATCCCTCCCATGGAGTGTTATAAGTATTTATCTTGGTTGATCTTAGCCAAGAGATTTAGGTTCTATGGATACTTCTGACAGAATTGCTCATTTAGATAGTAAAGGTAAAGGTTTCCCTGTCCAGTCATATCAAACTTTAGGGGTGGAGCTCATCTCCATTTCTTAGCCAAGTGAGCCAGCATTGTCTGAAGACTCTTTCCTTAGTCATGTGGCCAATATGATTATATGCTAAGGCTCACAGAAAGCTGTTATTTCCTCACCAAAGTGGTACCTATTTATATACTTGCATTTGCATGCTTTTGAACTACTAGGTGGGCAGGAGCTAGGGGCAAGTAATGGGAGCTCAGCATCCAGGTCTATCAGCTTTTCAGCAGACAAGCTCAGTATCTTTAACCACTGAGCCATCACATCCCCTCCATTTTAGATAGTATGGCTCAAGCCACAGAGTCATTTGCAGCCGAGTGGCTTCTAAATTCTAGTTGTGCATTTGTGTGTATAGTGAAACTGCTGTATATAATTGAAGTGTTGTTATTGGAGTGAAGAAAATAACAGTACCATTGATTCCTTCCCATTCATGTAATGTTTGTTGGTAGTTATGAGAACTACAAATTCAAAACAAATTAAAAAATAAGCTCTAATATTCGCTTCCCAGAAGCAAATACATTTTGCCTGAAAATGCATAAAAGAAAACAATGGCTCATACATTTGCCAGAACTAATGGCAACATCAAGCATTTTCTTGGTTCATAATCTTCCTTGCTACCATCCCCCCAGCCCATCCTGTGCCAAGGAGGTTCAAGCCTTCTGTGGTTTTATATTCCTGATCTGCAGAGCACAGTGTGCTTTGAGGAGATAAGGGCAAAGCCATTAACCCCTTGGAGGTCTTTGTAAGACAGTTTATCACTCTGCCCTTTGAAATGTGATTGGCTTGCTGGGAGGATTCAGGTGGGATTTACATTTTAAACTAGAAAACTGTGGGTCATATGATTTTTCTTTCCCTTCAAGAATACTGAGATAGACTTTGTTTATGAAATATAACTAACCATTAAGTGCTGCATAATAGAAGAGGAAAAGTTGCATCTTCTTTTTTATTCCCTCCACTCCTTGGCTTGTTTTAGATCTCCCTAAATGCCTCTAGGTATTTAAGTCTCCCAAGGACACTTAGTTCCACACATCAACACACAGGCATTGGGGAATCCAAAGGGTTTGCAAATGGATTTTTGTTTGCCTCACACTAGTTCCATTCTGAAATTGTTTTCTAATCAGAGGCACGCTCAAGAGAGTTAATAACCTTTGAGCAATATTGGCATGCAGCATTTTCAGAGTAATTATTAGTTAGCAGGAGAATGAGTGATATGGCCTGCTTATTTACTCTACCCTTATCCTTTTCTAAAGCTCATCTGTTCTCCACTTGCTAAGGGGATGGTGTACTGATGGCAAACCAAGTAATCACTGGCAAACAAAATACTTTGCCATCTTTCTGTTCCTTCCTTCCTTCCTTCCTTCCTTCCTTCCTTCCTTCCTTCCTTCCTTCCTTCCTTCCTTCCTTCCTTCCCTTCCTTCCTTCCTTCCTTCCTCTTCCTCTTCCTTCCTTCCTTCCCTCCCTCCCTCCCTCCCTCCCTCCCTCTGATTACACTTTCTATAGGAAATGTGGTGGTGGTAATAATAATATATGAGGTATGCCAGCAGTAAAAATGTAGGAAAGTTTAGAAACACAATATGAAAGATATGAACCCTGTTGATTGAAAAATACATTTCAATTGATATCGATAGGTGCTTGTACTCTGCCTTTCAAGGAAGTCATCTACACAATCACCACAACTCCTCTCCCCTTCATCTCATTGTATCTAAATCTCACATCAACCAAGCAATTTCATGCAGCTGCAGCTCTTGAAAAGGTGAACTTCAAAAGGGGCGACCAGACTCTTCCGAATATGAACGGAAAAGGGGAGACAGCACTACTGTGTCAGCTTAGTCTCCTCTGGACCGGTTCGATTACAAGTTCCATAATGACCACATACATTGGTGATGGAAGCTGCCGTGCAGCCATCTGGGGGATGCCAAAACGTGAAAGGCAGCTCTTATAGGTAGTTCTCCGCCCTTTCTTGCCCCCGGGTTTCTCAGACTCCACTCCCTCTTCCGCTGCTCAGGGGTCCCCTCGCCGACCCCATCTTCGTCCCCCCCCTCCGCCGACCCCCGGAAAGGCTTCTGGCTTACCCGAGAGTTCAGTGCCCCTGGGTGGTGGGATGCCTTCCGAGTGAAACGCCCGAAGCTGCGGCGGAAGAGAGTGCCAGGCTGCTGCTGGAAAAGGGGCTGGGCGACTCAGGCACCCGGCGGGAGAGGGTTGGTCGGGGGGGGGAAGGGATGCGCGGGATGCCGAGCTTCCTCTTTTGCAACCTGGCTGGTGGCGAACGAGCGCAGTTGGCGCAATCTAAGCAAGGCAGGAGGCAGCTTCTGCGTTTAGAGTTGGGAAGGAAGGAAGGAAGGAAGGAAGGAAGGAAGGAAGGAAGGAAGGAAGGAAGGAAGGAAGGAAGGAAGGAAGGAAGGAAGGAAGGAAGGAAGGAAGGATTTGCTTTTTGCTCCGACGAACTTCTTTTCCTCGGAAACCGCGGCAATCGCCCTCGATTCTGCCCCAGACAATACGCCGGCTCAACCGCGTGCAATAACCCTGCTCTGCTTTTGCGGGGAAGCTTGCAGCATTTGCGGCCCGTGTCTCTTTGCGGAGCGCCAGCGGCGGTTCGAGGAGGTCTGTCTCGGCCACCGAGAGAGGAGAAAGGCTTCTGCGTTCGGGGGTGAGTTACGCAGCCCCTGGCTACAGCCGTCTCTCCTTGAAGGGGGATCCCGGCCAGGTATCCCGAGAAGAAAGTCCGAAGAATTCAAGAAGTAAATCCCCGGTAGTTGTCTACTCTCTAGGCTTTGCTACCGAAGCAAAGAAGGGGGCAGGAGCTCGGCCCTTGGCTACAAATCGCCGCGGCTTTTGCCCTCGTTTTCGCAGGGCTCCGAACGCAGGTTCGCCTCGTCCTTCCGAAGTCGGAGTCAAAGGGAGTGAGCTAGAACTCCTTTCCTAACCTGCTGCCCCTCCCATTTCCTCCCTTTCCCGGCTAGTCGGTCTTAAGCAAGGCTAAAGCTTCCGAGAGTTCAACCTCTAGTGGCCTGATGGACCTTCCGCGGATCTTTCTTGGCCATCAGTAGGACGGGTTTGGCCACGGTGTTCTTCCGGTCTCGGTTTTTCTGACTGCCTTACACTCCTGGGATTTCCTGCTCGTGTCTAGATTTTAACCAGATGACGCTCGGTTTAGTTTTTCAAGTTTTCCTATCCAGGGTGGAGTTCCTTAATTCGCAGTCAGCGTCGTCAACCTGCTGACTGCGAAGTATGGAAGTTTGCCGTCCAACAAACCCGGGGAAGCAGCTGATTAGGGTGGGTGGGTGGGGAGAAACGATTTAAAAACTGGCACCATCATTCTAAACACCTTTGCTTTCGTCAGGTCCAGCTTCCCGTCGCTGAATGAACCTCTTCCTCTGAAAAATCAGCGCCCGCCAATCTTGTGAGCGTTAGCTGAGTTTTCTTATCTGCTTGGTCCGTGTCGGTTGAGTCTGGCGGTGGGGCTTATAGAGTTTTATTTCACTTCATTATCGCTCTGCAGAGTGTTTTACTGTGCAAGAAACAAAGAAAAAACAGTAAGGTGCTTCAAACAGCGCGTTTGGCAATTAGAAACAACCTTATGGTGCTGGTTCCCTGGCGACTATGTCGACGCCAGCGAAGTAGTTCATTCTTGGCCAAGGCGGCGAAGTATTTTGCCATCGCTATTTTTCGGAGATAGACTTTTCAGTCCATTTCCAGGCAGCCTCGCTATTTAATGATAATACTCCATCCAAAGCTTAATTTGGCTCCCGAGCCCAAACAAAGGAAACGCGGAGTTTAACCCCTTCTAGCTGGTGCTTCTAAGCAGGCACTCTTAAGACTCAATCGATTTCCTTTTAACTTTTAAACGCACCTCAGACTGTTGGGAAGAGAAAGAGAGCTTTGCCCGATAAATTAATCTGAACTAAGTTTAGATGGGAGTTGCACGGGCGCTATTTACAATCTAAACACGTAGGGAAAGTCAATTATTTAAATTGGAAGCCAAATTGGTCCCACTCTCCAAATAGCATCTAAAAGCTCCCCCCTCCCTTCCCTCGTGCCTTTTCAGGGACGAAATTGAGACAAAGCAGAGAAAAAGATTGCTAATGCCTGTGAATTAATGGAGGCACTTAATGGCTGTATTTATACATTAGGCTTAACCTGGCTGGTGTTTTAACTCATCTTCAGGGTTTGCACAATACGTCGTACTAAAAATTCTACCTAACCAAGCGGCTTGAATTTGCAAAAAAAAAAAAAAAGAAAAAAAAAGCTAACGCGGGTAAAAACTAAACCGCTTAGCCAGTTTGTGCGAAAGCCCCAACTAAATTTGAAACCGGCCTTGTCCAGAGCGTTATACAAACAACACCGTCCGTACTGACTGCATTGCGGTTAGACGTTTGGAAGACGATCAAAGAGGCCGCTTGGGTCCTCCTTAGGGTGAGAAGTTTCTGAAACTTTAAGCCAGCCGTCGCGTTCCGAGCAATTCCCTTAATGTCAAGGATATAACAATTCAGATGAAGTCCCTTGCCGTAGCTTCAGTTTAAAGCCTAAGGCGTCGACTCGCTAGGACCAAGAGTAGATAGCCCATTTCCTCAACCGCGCTTCTGCTAGCAGGGACAGCTCTAGAAAATGTCGGAGTCAAGTAACAAACTACTGAAATAA
The DNA here is from genome assembly GCA_023970755.1 of Azemiops feae. NCBI lineage: Eukaryota > Metazoa > Chordata > Lepidosauria > Squamata > Viperidae > Azemiops > Azemiops feae. The sequence goes on from JALGBA010000036.1 coordinate 3,260,974, forward strand.
GAACTTTGGGGGAAACGCTCAGCCTAGGAAGAGAAGGGGGTGGAATAAGGTTGCTGCGAGCTGCTCCTTTGTTTCTGAACCAGAAGGCTGCTGCAGCAAAGAAAGGAAAACGGGGGAGGGATAAACGCGAGAGAGGGGATCGCATGGGGAGGGGGTTTGGGAGCACCGACGTCACCTAACAAAGAATACCTAATGAAGACAATGGGGCTTTCCCCATTTAGAATTCGCGGGGATTTCGGGCGGGGGAGAAAGTGCCTTTGACCTTTCCAAGTCAAACCGATCGTCTGGGGGCTAGAAGTAGGACGCTCTTTATTCCGAATCGTTCTTTCATATCACCTCGCAGAACACAACAGATTTTAAGTATGCAACATAATAAATAATGTACGTTTCCTCACTTGGGGTCAGCGTGGTTATAATCGTACTTGTGACGAACATGTCTACTGGGTTTTTGGTTTTATTAGAAAATATACCTAATTTAACTTTCTTTGGTGTGGGAAGGCAGGGAAGGGAAGAACGAGAAGAATGCTATTCTTTTTTTGGTTGCAGGGATGGGCTATTCAGTTCCATGCCCATCGGGTGGATTTGCCCATGAGAAGTGTGTATTAAAATTTGTCTGAGAAAGGTAATGTTCTTCCTTACAATTGTTCAGCTGTGTATTTATTTAAAAACATTTAAGATTTAAAAGTAGGGCTGTTGACAACTAAAAGACCAATTAAATTAATACTTATAGAGCTTCATTATAAAAAGGATGCGGGGGGGGGGAGGGAAGGGTGGCACTGTGGTTTTGTTTTAGAAATGTTTTGACCAATGTAAGAATTTGCCAGACTATTTTTCCTTAGGTTCGGTGCATGCGTGAGGATACTGCACTGTCAATGGGAATTAAAATTTGGATGCGGTTTGACTGTTCCTTTAGTTCACGTGCCTGCTGGCTATTTCTAAATATGGAGCAGAAGACAAAAAAAAAACCAAACCGCCTGCGCTTCTCTTCCCCGACCTATTTGTGCAACGATATGTGATAATTCCTTCTTCCAAGCAAAGCTGGAGATCGCTTTGGCTAAACTGCCGTTACATCTCTTTCCCCTTTCTCTCCTTTCTAATTAAACGGATGCCGAGAAGGCTATTTTTAAAATGGGAAAAAATTAGCTACATTACTTGTAAATTTCAGCCAAGTGTAACCGGGGCTATATAAATCTTTATGTAACTCAACAAGTTACCTTTAAAAAACAAAGATTTATTTTTATTCTACTTTTGTTACTTTATAAATAACTCAAGACAGTGAACGTATCTAACAGTCCTTTCTCTCCCTCTTTTCCCAACAACAACCCTGTGAGGTGCGTTGGAGGGAGAGAGGGAGGGAGGGAGAAACAGAGAGAGAGATTAGCCCAAAATCACCCAGCTGGCTGATATGGTTAATGCAGAAATAGGACTAACAATCTTCGGATTTCTAGCCTGGTGTAACCTTGGAATCTTTCTAAAACCAGGAATCTGTTTCTGAATAATAGCAACTATTTTGAATCTTACTGCTTTAAAAACACTCAGCCCAGATGACGCAGACCACAATGATATATTTTTTTATGATTCTTTTCAGGCTATTATCTATCATCTATCTATCTATCTATCTATCTATCTATCTATCTATCTATCTATCTATCTATCTATCTATCTATCTATCTATCTATCTATCTATCTATATCTATCTATCTATCTATCTATCATCTATCTATCATCTATCTATCTATCTATCTATCTATCTATCTATCTATCTATCTATCTATCTATCATCTATCTATCATCTATCTATCTATCTATCTATCTATCTATCTATCTATCTATCTATCTATCTATCTATCTATCTATCTATCTATCTATCTCTTTACTGAAAAAATATTTAATAAAGTGAAACGTTTTATTAGTTTATGTGGCATTTTATATCAGCCTACTTCAAAAGATTCCGAGACGTTTATTAATTTATATGTGGAATAATTCGTTGAGTCCACAGGACCAGGACACAACTATTTATCAATAGAATAACGAAAAAACAGCAGTAGAGTGGGGGAGAACGAAAACTCCGACATCCAGTCCATCTTCCACTCTTGCACATTGCAACTTTATTCGTATTAACTCCCTGTCTACAGTTTCTCACGATTATACATGGATCGGGAGAAATGTGACGAACGTGGTTTCTTTTCTCCTTTGTCTTTCTTTTGTTCAAAACGCACAATCAAAACCTTTCCTCTGAAACTGAATCCGATTTCGAAAACACGTTTCAGTATTTCGAGAAAACGTATCGTCAGAATGGAGGGCACGATCCTATTTTAAGGAAGACATAATTGTCTATTAATAAAAGAGGGAGTGATTGGGAAGAGGGGAAAGCCACCAATCATATGAGCCCCGAGTTGGCTAAAAATGCGGAAGGTGCTTTCAATTTCAATTTCGCAATACCTGCCTGTCCCCTCTCACCTCCGCCCACGCAGCCGCAACACCCTATTTCTTGCTGCAGTATTTTATCGAGCCAGGTGCTGCCTTGAAGCTTGGCTAAAATTAAACGGTCGCGCTTCCATCTAAAACTATGACGATATTGAACTGCAGATAATAAAGAAAATTGATAATGCCGTGCATAAATTCTAAAGGCAGTGAGAGAGATTCCGTACGCAGTTGGTGTGGCATCGCAGGAATAGGCTTAGCCATGTAAACAGAATTCGAAGCAAAACTGTCGTACACGAGTATTTCCCTTTAAAGTCGTAAAACCGAGCAAATCTGATGTAGTACCTCTCTGCTGGTAGACAAAAATCAGAGATCTGGAAACAAATTTTGAGGCTAATGTATTTCATTAAAGCTTGTAATAAAATGTATTACTGTAGCCGGAAAAGGTGCTTCCGGCTCCTACCGATTTGGGGCTACCCTAAACTTACTTGGCTCTCATCCTACCACCTCTGCCAATAGATAATTCGAGGACTCCATTAAAACATCGCCATTTTTCTAGGCCTGTCTTGCTGGCCTCATTCCCCGCACTTTCCTCTTCATACCGGGCAAGCTAATAATATTTAGGTTTGCCCGAAGAGACACAGTTCTTAGGAGAATGAACCCAGAGGGCGGTGGGTGAGAAAAGGGACCTTTCCCAGCCTAGTCGAGGAGATAAGTGATGGGGGCGATTGCGGATGGCATAGGGGAGCCCTCCCCCCCCCACCCGGAATTTGATATCAAAGCTGGGCTTGGCTACGTTCTGCAAACCGAGCCTGGCAAGAAAGAGATACGTGAAGATGCCAACTAGTGCCCCCCTCCCTTTCCCTCTGCAGTTTGTCTCAGGCGTGGGTGTTGCTCGAGGGGGAGGGGAAGGGGGAGGGGGAAGGGAGAAGTAGATTTTGGTGGGGACCTCCCCCAGAAATGCAGCAAACCTTTCCTCAGGCTCCCTTCCTCCCACCCACCCCACCCCACATCCCATTCCCCCCTCCCCTTTCCTTCTGCTAGTTGGACGCGTGGGGGGGGGGACAGAGACGTGCCGCGCGCAGCAGAAGGCTTGCGTGGCAATCTGGTGACCGCCGCTCGTCCCCCTCTCGCTTCCCCCTCCCTTCCAGGTTCCTCTGCATTGCTTTGGCACCGCCGAGGCTGGAGAGAGACAACCCGCCCGCCTCTCGACTACTGAGGAAAGAAGCCGGAGGAGGAGGAGGAGGAGGAGGAGGAGGAAGAGGAGGAAGAGGAGGAAGAAGGACCTTGGGGAAGAAGGGGAGCTGGGCGGCCGGTGGCGAGGTGGGCATTCGAGCCACTTCCAGCCCACACCTGTCGCGCCCTCTGAAGAGCCTATGCCCCAGGCAAAAGGCGAGAGCTGCCCCTGCAGGTGCCGAGGTCATGGTCCAGGCGACTCTGCAGAGGCGAAGGTCCTGTTCCAGGCGAGAGTGGAGATAGCGCCCTTCTAAGGCTCGCCCTCAACCGCCCGAGCAGCAGCAGCAGCAGCAGCAGCAGCAGCGGCAGCAGCGGCAGGACTGGCGTGCCAAGCGGGTCTGGCAGCACAGCAGCTTTCTCGGCTTCGGCTCCTTTTCACCTCTCTGCCCGCTCGCCGCTTCCGGAGCGTTTGCTCGGTGCCTACAGCCGCCCTTACGGACAAGCGAAGGCAGCCCCGGCGAGCATCATGGCGACGCTAATTCGCAGCAAGATTTCCAATGTGGCCACCTCGGTTTCCAATAAGTCCCAGGCGAAGGTCAGCGGCATCTTCGCCCGCATGGGCTTCCAGGCAGCGACCGACGAAGAAGCGGTGGGCTTTGTTCACTGCGATGACCTGGACTACGAGCACCGGCAGGGACTGCAGATGGACATCCTGAAGTCCGAGGGCAGCGAGGAAGGAGGAGAGCCGCCCTTGGAAGGAGATACCCACTACCAGAGGGATGGCACGGGACCCCTGCCCCCGTCTGCTTCCAAGGACGAAGGCGTGTGCTCCGAGCTGTCCACTCAAGGGAAGCCCAGGATCACCGCCTGGGAAGCCGGCTGGAATGTCACCAACGCCATCCAGGTAACCTTCAGAGCTCCGTTTCCCTTCTCCCTTTGGGTGAAATCCTGAGTTAGTGGGGACTTTCCTTGGCCTTAGTTTCCAGTGGAGCCAGGGGATCCAGATTGTTTGAGGGACTGTAGGGATTCACTCATCTGGAGTAGGGTTCCTGATGTCCATCACCTTGGATCATAGCATGTTAGAAGCAGTAGGTGTTCCCAGAGGGACACCTTTACCCAATCCACCGTCCATCTATGTAAATGACTGTCTACCCATTTTCAAGTAACTGCGCGTTGAAGAATGGTAAAATCACTTTCTAATTCATGTTAAGAACACGAATCAACATGTCCTAGGTGTTGTTGCACTTCCTCCCTCCCCCATCTTTGTCTCCTCCCCCAAATTCGGCCAGCCTTATCCCTATTGTGGCAATTTTGATCTGTGTTAATGATGATGGGATGGCAATTAAAAAATTGCAGTTGCACTGTGCATTCTAAATTTGCATTATCTAATCCTTCCAGTTTCATCTGTATTTATGCCTGAATTTGTTTTAATATGCTCAAAGCAGCATATGGTCCAAATGGGACAGCCATTCTCCCTTAGATGTTTTATTTTATTTTTGCTTCAGATGGAGGCATTTGGGAAATTTTGAAAGAGTGAAACGACCCCCTTCCCCCTTGCATTGTTTTGTATTGTAGATACAGAACATGGGGCCTTAATAAGCAAAACCTGATTGTGTAATCGCAGTTATCTTACAATTTGTTGGCATTTGTCTGCAACAGTAATAAGATGCAACATAACAAAATTACACCTAGAAAAGATTTGCTCCTTTTCACTTTCAATCCAACATTGTTCAAATTTGAAAGAAAATAATACTAATCATGAAATGAAAGATTTGAAAGAAAATAATACTAATCATGAAATGAAAGATTTGAAAGAAAATAATACTAATCATGAAATGAACTTTTAGGAAAATGAATAGCATTTCTATAGCTGAAATCAATTTTTATTCAGTAGTGAAGATCTGAAAGCAAATTTCCCTAATATTTCTGTTGCTTTCCCCTTCCAAACTATTGTCCACTGATTAATATCTAATTTAAACAAGCAAACAAACATAACAATGTTACTTTCACTAGTTAGCATTTTTATAGTATTTCTAGCTGTCTTAAATTATAAACTTCCAACTTTCTATAAAAATAACCTCTGAATAACTGCAAAGGGTGTAGTTTAAAATTCTGTCCTTATTTATTTGGAAATAATCTGTAGTGGACTCAGTGAGAACTACTTCTTAAGTAGACATGTATATGATTACTTTACAAAACAATTTGGTCTACGTATTCAGTTCTAATCCTTTAAGTGAATTATTTCTAGATGATAAAAATGGCTTCTATCCCAGTGAATAGCAGTGCCATTTACAATTTGATTTAATAGCAATCTGATGATCACACTGCATTTTTGCATCTGAATCAGAGGCATTGCAACCAAAATAAGTCAAAGTAATTTTAGTGAATGAGTTTACAATTATTGTCTTGGGTTATTGGTATCTAGTCAAAGATATACATTACACAAAGAAGTATGGTTGACTCCACTAGTGTCTTCTTTTTTTTTTTTTACAAAGCTGTTGAGCAGATGCCTGTTTTCTTAAGCATTGGTAGGATAATCTAGGATTAGGTAGGACCAAACTGTTTTTGTTACATTACTTTTTTTTTTTTTTTAAAGTGTTTTAATTTTTGCATGCACACTTTAAAAAAGTACTGGTTTTAGTATGATGATTTTATTTATTTATTTTTAAAATCATCCTGGATTCCCACAGAAAAGTAAGATGTGAAATGTTTGTAGTTTTAAAATGAGGTATGCATTCATTTTGAGCTTTTAATTCCTTTTTTAAAAAACAAAACCAAATCAATTCTTTCAATGAGAGAGGGTCTGCCCCTGTTACCTTGTTTTCCAGCTGCATGAGAATTTATGGAAGCAATATTTTTAAGAACCTTTCTGTGCAGAAAAATGAAGTCTACCCTTCCTCCTATTTTTAAACATTTTAATTTTGGAATTAAAAATGGAATTTAAAAAAAGCAAGTTCTTACTATCTCCACTGGTGTATTTTCTGGGAGAGTAAATGCTCCCTTGCAAATAAATCTGAGCAATACAATATCCATTTTCTGTCTTTCTAGGGGATGTTTGTTCTTGGCCTGCCCTATGCTATCCTTCATGGTGGATACCTAGGACTCTTTTTAATCATTTTTGCAGCAGTAGTTTGCTGCTATACTGGGAAAATCCTCATTTCCTGTCTCTATGAAGAGAACGAAGACGGAGAGATAGTCAGGGTGAGAGACTCCTATGTGGATATTGCAAATGCTTGCTGCACTCCTAGGTTTCCCAGTCTTGGGGGCAGGATTGTAAACGTGGCACAGATCATAGAACTGGTCATGACCTGCATCCTGTATGTGGTGGTCAGTGGTAACCTGATGTACAACAGCTTCCCAAACTTGCCAGTGTCCCAGAAATCATGGTCCATCATTGCGACAGCAGCGCTCCTGCCTTGTGCTTTCTTGAAGAACCTCAAAGCTGTTTCCAAATTCAGTTTACTCTGCACCTTGGCTCATTTTGTGATAAACGTTTTAGTGATTGCCTACTGCCTCTCCAGAGCCCGAGACTGGGCATGGGATAAAGTCAAGTTTTACATTGATGTGAAGAAGTTCCCCATCTCAATTGGCATAATTGTCTTCAGCTACACCTCTCAGATTTTTCTGCCTTCCTTGGAAGGGAACATGCAGAATCCTAAGGAGTTCCATTGCATGATGAACTGGACTCACATAGCTGCTTGCATCCTGAAGGGTCTCTTTGCCTTGGTAGCCTATCTGACTTGGGCTGACGATACAAAAGAAGTAATTACAGACAACTTGCCATCCACCATTAGAGCTGTCGTTAACATTTTCTTGGTAGCCAAGGCTTTGCTCTCCTATCCTTTGCCTTTCTTTGCAGCTGTGGAGGTCCTGGAGAGATCCCTCTTCCAGGATGGAACCAGGGCTTTCTTTCCCAATTGCTACGGGGGTGATGGGAGGCTGAAAGCCTGGGGACTTACCCTTAGGTGTGCTCTTGTGGTGTTCACCTTGCTGATGGCCATTTACGTCCCACATTTTGCCCTCCTGATGGGCCTAACAGGAAGCCTCACAGGGGCAGGCCTCTGTTTCCTCCTTCCCAGCCTTTTCCACCTGAAGCTATTATGGAGGAAACTCTTGTGGCACCATGTCTTCTTTGATGTGGCCATTTTTGTAATAGGTGGTATATGCAGTGTGTCAGGTTTCATTCACTCTTTAGAAGGCCTCATTGAAGCTTTTAGAACCAATTCAGAAGACTAAAAGATGGGCTAGATTGGTTGCACTGGAGGGAGGAGAACAAAAAAAACCCCCACACAGAACATTTACATAGCCAAAAGATTATGCATCCCCATAAAGGAGAAATGTTGTTATTTTAGTGAAGTTACACTCGATAAACATAAGCAACTTTCCAGATCAGATGCTTACCCAACAGACTTTTTAAATAAATAAAGAAACCCTATATATTTTGTATTATTTAGATATTATCAGAGAAAAAGTATTTGGAATATTTCCCTGTCTTCTTCACTTCATAATCTGCATACATTTAATCTTTACAGTATAAAGAGTAAAATCCTCTATTCGGAAATAGGGAGGATTCCATGGTAATATTTTTGCAGGTTTTATGCAACTCAGTATTGTTTAAAAATAATATAAATGTCCATCCAGTTGCTTGGGATCATTATGCTGGATCACTGGAGTACATGTACGGCTTGATGCTAAATTGTATAAGGAGCAAATTGAGATGGCTCTGATGACCATCCATGAGCCTAGCTGTATATTAAAACAATCCGTAAGAACTGCTTAACACTTCCATATCAGCTCATATCCAGTACCAGCATGTCCCATTTTGAGTAAAGATCTGTAGCTGACCTGCAGCTGAGATCAGAGACTTAGTGTCAGTTATGGATTGAGTTACTTTTATTCCTATTCTTAAAAAAAAAAGAATAAAATTGTTGGATTTGACAGCTATTATGGATAAGAATAAATCATATACAAGAAAACATTTCTGTGCAACTACCAGGTTTGTGGAGCTGTTTCAAATGTATGTGTGATGTAATTGTGGTAAATACAATGACAAATGTATATCAGAAAATTTATCTTTAACATAGAATGTGATTCATCAATATAACAAACAATAAAGAGAAACCATAAGAATTACGGCTGGTATGGTTTGTTCTAGTAATGCCTTTACTGTATGCCCAAAGCACCTCATCTCCTATAGATATTTATGTGAAACCAAGCTCCATTGCAACTCAGCATGTCTTTCTTCTTTGTAGCTAGCTCTTTTTCCATTGTAGGGTAAGTCAGCATTATTTTTGCAGATACAAGATGGGTTAACATCTTATGGTGTAAGTAATAAAGCATGTGTTGAATTCAAATGATGTGCCAACTTTGAATGGGTGATTTCTACAGTGTGCATATTTATCTAGAACTAAGTATCTAAGTTTTCAGTGGAATTTTCTCTCTGATTTAAGTATTGGATTATGAATTGATTCTCTGCTCTATGAAGAACATTTGGTATTCAGCCAAAACACAAGGCAGCATTCTATGAGAATTGTGATGGAAGTTACTTGCCAATAGTATTGTGAAGTTTTTGTCTTCTGGTTATTCCATCACTATTCAAAATATATTTGAGATGTTACATTTATTATTTTGAAATCATTACACTATGTAATTTTCTTCTCTTTTTATTTTAATTAAGTTTTCAGGTCTTTGAGCATAATTTCTTTCTATCTACATACTAAATATATTTTAATTATATCTATCTATCTATCTATCTATCTATCTATCTATCTATCTATCTATCTATCATCTATCTATCATCTAATATCTACATCCATCCATCCATCCATCCATCCATCCATCCATCCATCCATCCATCCATCCATCCATCCATCCATCCATCCATCCATCCATCCATCCATCCATCCATCCATCCATCCAGTTACTTATGTTCTTTTTTTTATCTCTTTCATTTTAGTTGTTTACTTGATTATATTTCTGGGTATTCAGTTTCTCAATTCATGATGTATTCTTATTATTCTTTTCCATCTGTAAAATATTTTTAATGTTTCCATAATATTTCATGCAACAAAATGAGTATTTCGAGTATTTTAGTTTTGAGTATTTTAGTTCTACAGAAGGGAAGCTGAAACTGAGAGGGAAGGGAACAGGAATAACAACAGGAATCCTTGGGACTACCTGATATAAGAATTAAACTATTACCTGGCATTCCTCTTTTTGGACTATATCTTTTCAGAGTACAGGAGAGGCAATCAAAGTAGGATTATCTCCTTTATGAAGGCATTTTTTCTTCTATGATAATCTTCCATGAAAGGCTGAAGACTGAAGAACTTTGCCTATCTCTTAACAACCTAAGACTACCCTCCCTTTTAAAAAAAAAGAAAGAAAGAAAATGTATAAGAAGGATTCATCTTGCTTGCACAATCCTCCAAGTGCCATGCCAATTGACAACTGTAAATCAGGAACCTCCTCAAACATGACTGCCCATCTTGGGTAGCTTCTAGGGAAGATCTGCTGATCTCCTGCCAGGTAAGAGGGTAGACCAGGAGGCAAGAATTCCTTGGGGTAGCTTTCCCCTGATGAAATATGTTGATCCCAGAAGTGAATCTAGCCCCCCGAAAGGCAATGAAAACTGTACTTCTGAAAGAGGCATTAATTTCTGAGCATTTTCTTTGGGAGTCTGTTAGTTATATCTTCTACATTATGGATTTTAGTTCATTTTAGATTGAAGTTTTCATGGTAGAATTTATTGTTCCTTATGGCTTGTACACCACCCTGAATCTTATAAAAGAGCAATAAAAAAATTAGATAGTACAGCTCTTAAATCAATACTCTATCTTTGCAATGGGTTTGAACAATACAAAACTGAAATGATATGGGAAAAAGTGTTCTTGAGATGTTTTCTGATGTTTGAAGTTTAATTCCAGTTTAATTCTTTTTATGACAAACTTTTCATGGAAGTGTTTTATTTATTTAAACTGTGTTACAGTCTTTTTGACCCATTTAAGAAGTGAAAGACACTAATGGATTTTTTCAAATAAGATACTATTTAAATTAACTATTGGACATATTTGGAGATTATAGGCATGACAATATTCGCCAACCCTCATCTTTGAATAATTTTGATTTTGAGCTCAGGGATATTCTTGCCTTGAAGGAAAGATGAGATAAAAAAGAAATACCATTTAATAAAATGTGAATAATTGAATTTCAGAATAGTGCTGACATGCAGTCCTAACCACTACAGTGGAAAAATATTATGTTTACACAAGGAAGACAACTTGTTCTCAAAATTAGCCTATTAAAATTATAATCATAATTCTGATTTAGGGCACCTTTGACAAGCATATTAAATCCAAATAAATAAAAAGCCGTCAAATGATTCAAAGTGCAGAGTGTACAAAGAAGCAGAAGAAACAGTAGATCTTATTTATACTCAATTGCTGCAAGAAGATCACACAAACTGACTATAAATGACATAGCACAGTCATCACAATAATTCACTGGAACATCTGTAAAAATTATAATCTGCAGGTAGTAATAAATTGGTGGGAACATAGAGCTGAAAAAGTAATAAAACTGAGCAAGTTAAAGTATGGTGAGATTTCCAAATACAAATTGATAAAATCTTGGCTCATAATACATAAAGATTTAACTGTAGTTGAAAAGAAAGTGTGACTAATTGATGTGGCAATTCCAGCCGAGAGTAAACCAGAAGACAGAGAATTGGAGAAGATCACAAAGTATCAAGATCTGAAAATCAAAACTGAAAGATTGTGGCATGAACTGGTCATGGTGGTTCCAGTAGTTATTGGCAGACAGGGTACAATACCAAAGAATCTTTGGGCATTGAAAGAAAACCCCATCTGTCATCCATGCTGCTTGGATCTGCACATTGTTGTTGTTGTTGTTGTTAGTTGCGAAGTCGTGTCCGACCCATCGCGACCCCATGGACAACGTTCCTCCAGGCCTTCCTGTCCTCTACCATCTTCTGGAGTCCATTTAAGCTCATGCCTACTGCTTCAGTGACTCCATCCAGCCACCTCATTCTCTGTCGTCCCCTTCTTCTACTGCCCTCAATCTTTCCCAGCATTAGGCTCTTCTCCAGTGAGTCTGCACATATGCTACACCAATACATTACAACATTCTAGGTTGAACTTTATGCATATGAAGGTCAACAACAGCTAAAGAACTGGCAGCTGTGATTTAGTATTTTTGTGTATGTATTAATAATTTTTAACAGTAACTTAATTACAAAATAACTTTAATATCCCAGGTCCTTGGAAAAGACTTGATATGGATAAAAATGCCAAATTCAGTCTAAACATTTGGCTGACTGTGCAACTAACCATAATAACGTATTTCTTAAGAATTCTACCTTTTTTCTTCCTGGCTAAATTCTTTCTTATCCCTATTTGGAATTTCAAATAGTGCCTCCTAGTGACCACGTAAGATTGCTTTCTCCAAAACTGTGTAATCTTTTTGCAATCTTGCTGACTGGAGTATCGTTGAAATACAAACCCCTTTTAGAAAATGTTCTACGAAAATGCTTTCCAAAGATGTGTATGATAATAGGTGAGGATTTTTAAATATAACTTCTACTTTTTTGTGTTAAAACAATCCATTTGAAAAAGCGCAAGAAACACTAATTCTTGTATTATAACTAATTTCAAAATGTGAAATTTCACAGTTCTCTGGACAGGGAAACCTTTACCTTTTACCTATTGTATGCAGAAAAAAGACATTTCTTTTTCCTGCAAAGGAAAAGAGGAGAAATGGAAACCAAGACTAGAATAACTGGATCCCTAGATGAAAGTCCAATGGAAACCAGTGACAGTAGCTTCTGAGTAGACGGAGACAGATAAGATCTTTCAGAAATAAAATGAGCACCTTTGAGAACACAGGCGTTCAAGGAGAACACGCATGCTACCTTGTTCATAGGATTGCCGTCTATATCTCAGCACAATTAGTTCACCAGATCTTCACCTCCTGGCAGGGGTAATCCTCATCACGGCAATGAGTTAATCATCCTTCCTGCTCAGCGTCACGTGATCCGCATGACGTCACAAATGCATCGTGAACCTCCTGCGGCTCGTGCGTAACCTAAACGTATCTGCTGTGCAAGCCGTCGCCCGAAGCGTTGAAAAGGTAATATATTTGGTCGTCTGTTGCAGTAATGGAGTATTTCTCTGTAGGAAGGTCAACCGTTTGCAAAATAAATAAAAAAATGTCTTGTGATACAAACTGCCGGCCCGCGGGCCGGTTTCATCATACCGCAGCCGCGCCCACCCCATTGCCGACAATGCAAAAAAAGTCGCGATACGTCGCGACACGTCACGTGACGTGGCGAGTTTGACACCCGTGGTTTAAAGGCAAGGATACCGATAGGTACCTTAAAAAAATCATTCTAAAAGGCTCAGCTGCCTGCTTTAATAAGCTTCCCAACTTGATTGCCTCTAGAAGCATTGAGAATATGCGTTCCCAAATTCCCTGTTTTCCTGGCATTTTGAATCCCAATCGTTCTGATAGAAACCAATTTGGGGGCAGGCGGAAGGCTTTCGACTCTCAAGAAGTTCTCCAGAACGTTTGAACCGGTTTGTTTTGCAACGAGCAACTGAGGGAAGAGCCGCGCCAGAAGACAAGGTCCTGGTCCTCCCTCCTTGTACTTTTAATTCTGAACTCTGCTTCAAGTAACGGACTTCTTCGTTGGAAGTAGCTGCTTAACAGGTCTCTACGACTGACCTCCCGCCGTTTCGGGGAAGCTGAAGGGTGTAAAATTGTCCGAGTTTTGAAACAAGATTCTCCCTTGTATTTCCCACAGGGATGAGGAGCTGGTCGTTAGTAGAAAGCTGTAAAATTCACCCAAATTTGCCGTCACCAATAACAGGGTGCTGAAAAGGGATACTTCGATGGAATCCCATTTCCGCCTTTCTTTTGCATTTATGCAAGACAAGGCGTCTTCCGTTGTTGTTTTTTTGGCAAACACACGTAGAATAATGTTCTTTGGGCAGGTTATTCCGCTGCACAGAGAGGGAAATGGTATGTGTGGGGGAGGGGGAGGGGAAGGGGGAAGAGACGCTGTTTGATATAGTAGGAGAAAGTGACGGTGGAAGTTGGGGGGGGGGGGACGAACGAAAGTTTCAGGGTTGCCAAAGGTGCCAGTACAGGTAGTTACGAGGGGTAAAAAAGCAGAAAGAAGCACTGAAGAGCAGCCTTTGCCGATGACGAGGTTGCAGACGGTCTTGTTTAAATCAAAGGAATACTTTACAAACAGAACCGCTTGCCTAAGAAAATCGGTTTGCAAAAAACGAGAAGGTTGCTAATCAAACAACGTCACTGTTACAGCAGCAGAGCGAGGGTTGGATGATGACGCGACAACCTCCCCCGCTCCCGCCCGGTGAGGAAACGGCTCTAGAGGCGACCGTTCTTTAAGGGGACTTTCTCCATTTTAACAACTTTAAGATGTGTGGACGTCAATTCCCCGAATTCCCCAGCCATTTATCTTGCTGGCTAGGGAATTCTGGGAGTTGAGGTCCACAATCTTGAAGTTGCTAAAATTGAGAAAGTCTGCTTCATGTGTGCCTTCTTGAAAATCTTCAGGGTTCATTTGGAAACTATATTCTCTTTCCCAAGCTATATTCTAGTCAGAAGGTACCTGTCCAAAATTTCCAGGTGGTGTTGTCTGCTCAGCCACTGGGTGGATCTCTCAGGTCTTCTCTAGGGCTTCTAACCACCCCTCCCCTTTATGATTTTTGATCCTCCTCAAACTGCTGTCCTTAGTCATGCTGGTTGGAAATTATGGGAAATGAAATCCAGTCTACCTGGAAAGTGCCAGGCTGAATAAAGCTGGGAATAGAAGCATGGCAATTAAGCCAGTTATTCATTTCAGCAGATTTGCTTGACTGCCACTAAGACTATTCATTTGTGATTGATAATGACGACAGGCTTAATTTTGTTTCAGTGACAGGTTGAAACAAAAGACACTACAGGTCATGAGGAACTGATCATGAGTAACACAACTGTGTTCTTGGGATAAGTTTCTAGGATTATTTAATGTGTTCCCGAATCAGAAGAAGAGCCTTTCTCAGTAACTAACACATTTTATTAAAAGATGTTAGCTTTCATGAGCTGCAGCTCACTTTATCTGGTGCATAAATAAAAGTGGCTAATTTACCTAGTTTTCTAAGTGCACACAAAGCATTTTAAAGTGTACACACAAGCTGAATTTGTCAACATGCTAAAATATAAATGAAGAGGTCTCAGCAAATGGCAAATGACTTTAGCTATTTCAGAAAGTAACTTGCATTAGACTTGGTTAATATTTAGATAGAAGACCATGTAGATATTCCGAAGCTAAAGGGTAGACATAGAAGGTTTTTTTTTTTTTTTTAAAAAAAAGATCAGATGTTAACCATTTATTTCATGCTGCCAAGAAAATGGTGTGGATGCATCCATCAGGTCACACTCATTTTGAGGGTATCTGCATTTTTAGTAAGGATCTAATGGTTCTCAAAGGAGAGATATTTGAAGGATCCATTTGCTGCCAAACAGGACAGGCTCATTCTGGAAATAACTGTTGGTTCTGTAATAATAAACTATCCTATTGGCTATTGCTTATGGAGGGGGTGCATGCCTTGTGGGTGCCACAAGATGACATTTTCTAATAGATGGGACTGAAAGCATGCCAACCCTCTAATATTTTATTGGATGGGCACAGTTGGGATTTAGATGGTCCCTCAAATATCCAAAACTTATGCCAATTATTATAGGTGCTTTATAGGTGATAACCAAACCCCAGAAGCAAACTAGTAACTAGTGCAGTTTATGCAGCAGAGGTATTACTGGCCTACTTACCATACTGAGGCCCAACTATCACAGTGCCAGCTGTAGCTTCTGAATTATTTTCAAGGAGAGCCCTATATTGAAAACATTGCAGTAGTCCACACATAAATTATCCAAGGCATGAGGGACTGTGAGTAGGGACTCCCAACTCAGAAAAGGGTTAAACTGTAATATAATATGAATCTGTGAAAGGGTTTTTCCTGGTCACAACTGCCAATTACTCCTTGGGCAGGAACTGTGAACCCAGACCCCCCCCCCGCCTCAATCTGTGTAACAGATCTGTCTGGGGAAATGCTATCCTGCTGAGAACTAAATTTGAACAATCTTCAGGATCGGTCAGATTAATTTGCAATCACTGTTTTCTCTAGTTTTGGCTACATCCCTTCTTTTGTAATGTTGCTGAATTAAATTAAGCAAAAAATGGCTTGCAGTTTCCTCTTTTCAGAGTTTCCTCTTCTGTAGAATTCAGATGGTGTAAATCAATAGACATGCTTCCGGTTATGGTAGAATGCAAATCCCATCATACCTAGGTAAAAAGTTTGCATCGCTAGTCCAGTATTAAGACCCACTTTCTGAAAGCTGAAGGTATAATTCAATAGTATACTTTTCCCATTCTCACCTCATGTTTGATGAGTCTAAAGTGGCCCTAACATTCAAGCTTTGATTTGGAAAGATAAAAGGTTAGGTTATCTGTCCAAAAAACTAGTTACCTCTCTGGTTTCAAACTTTTTTTCCATTCCCTATGCAGCAATGCTACAAGAGGAACCACTATTTTTTTAAAATCGCCATAGGGCAGGTATGAAGGAGAGTCTATTTGACTACTTACAGCTGATTATGTAAGCAGTTACTGCTATCTAACCAGTATGTCAAAAAGTAAGTTAGATGCAGTACTCTTTTTCCTGCATGACCAGCAGAAAACAGAAATCTGTTTTCCAACTGCTATTGGATTTTCAGTGAAATGCTAACTTCAGTGAAATGCTATCCTGTTACATAAACACATTATATTAGAATGAACATGCCTTAACACCAATGGAATAGGTAATGTACTTGACCTTTATTCCTGCTTTCATTTAGCTTTCAGTTTCATTTCAGTGTACAAAATTAAGCCTGAGTTTCCCTCACTACCAAAAGAAATTAAAATAAATCTTTATTATGACCAGAGCCTAAAAAAACAAATACAAAAAGACTAGTAATGAATATAGGAGGAATTTAGTATTCAGGATGGTTCTTTCGCTACATTCTTGAAAGCAGATAGTACAACTGGCAATGTTATAAATATAAGTGATCTGAAAAATCTTGCTAGTTAATAGGAAGGCTACGTGACAAATCATCTAAATGCCTTCAAGAAGGAAAAATTAAATTATGGTGTAAAGTAAACAAAAAACACCCATGATGTATAATTATTTTTATTTCTTCCATACCACAATGGTATCAGTAGTGGGTTATACTATAGATCAAGGGGCTCCAAACTTGGCAACTTTAATACTTGTGAACTTCAACTCCCAGAATTCCCCAGCCAGCTATAGATGTTTTGTGGGACTTGTCTTGCAACAGCCCAAAGAGAAAGGCATTGCAACAGTCTATTAGTGTTTAGTACCGATCAGAATGTAAAGATAAGACATTATGACTCTTCCACCAAATAAAGTTGAGATTCTGCAAAATCTGAATATCTGACTTAGATTCAGTTGCAACTCTAAATCCAAGAGGCCTTATGTGATCAATTCTTTGGCCTGATGCCTATTTAATGTACATACATTATCAAGGAGTAGACCCCACTATACTGTTTTCTGGATAAAGATTTGATTCCATAATATATTTCCCAGGTTTTCATTTAACACCAGCAATTTAAAGTGGTTCTTTTTATCCCATGGAGTAGATGTTAGAGCAGAGGAATGAGAGGAAAGTCACCCTGATTCTAAATATGTTATGCATCTTTTGAAAACTGCCTGTTTATTCTTTTTACAAAACTCTCTGTATATTCCAATCTCCCAGCATTTGCACAATGCCATTAATGACCCAAGAAAAGTACAAATCAACAGTCTCCTGTGCTTCCATAGAAACATCATGCCATGATAAAAAAAAAACATCAGCTGGATTGCTGCAGAACCATCTGAAATGCTGGAACATCTAATACATTTTTATTGTTAGATCAACTTTTTCCTTCCTTACTGCTCTTTTGATGGTCTGAATTAAAATCCTTATTATCTGCAGCCAGCTTATTACTGCTAATTATGGGATGTATAGTTCAATATAAAGGAAGGCACCAAGATTAAGAAAGAGTTCTCCAGAATCCCAAGGAGCGACCATCTGGGAGAACATTCAAAAGGTATGTACTTTTACTTATTGTATTTATTTAGTACAATGATCTGTCTGGATTCCCAGAGCGAACATCCATAAAGCATAAAATGCAACACATTACAATCAAAATTAATCATATCACCATGATATCATCACACAAGATTCCCAACAGAAAGCAGATGGCGGTCTCCCTTGACCTCCAATTACTTTGCAAAAGAAATTCAATTTTTACCAAATTCCAAAGCAGAGGAGTTACAACTATTACATATGTAGTTCAAGCCTCTGTTCCCTTCAGCTCATGATGCTGTAGGAATAATAGATTTTGTTGGGGAGCAGTTTCTAAGTAGAGAAGGCAGTTTTGCAGGTTAATATTTTGAATTGTATCTAGCACTGCATTGCTCTCAGAATCTATTGGTAACAATGCAATGCAGGGACTATATGACTGCATTCACCATTAAGTTGCTGAGTTTTGAATCAATTAAAATTTCAAGTAATCCTCAGAGGCAACAACATCATATAAATTGCCTTGCATCAATTCAGCCAAGTGGTCATAAGTCATATGAATTATCATTGACAGGGCTTCCCATTTCAAGAAACAAGTAGCTTTTGGAGAGAAACAGTTTAAGTGGCCCAAAATCAATAAGTGAGGATTTGAATCATGATTTTTCCCTGTCCTGTCAAATAACTTTGCCACTGTATTACACTGGGTCTTACCTGTACTCTTTCTTCGAACTAGCAAACCCAGAGATGAAGAAATCTGGAGCTCTACTTTGGATTTGTGAGTGCACCACTGAGTACTTTGTATATCTTTGGTTCTAGTTATTTATTTAGTAAATTTATATGATTGCCCAGTGACTCGGTGTATTATCATTGGAATAAAACAATAAATAAAAACAATTGTTTAAAAACATTATTAAAATACAACCATCCTGTACAGAAGTGAGTAAATTAAACACAATACCAAAGTCATCTTAAGATATTTCTGGATCTCCAGGCCTGAAGACAAATCCAGGTCTTGGGGAACTTATAGAACATTAAAAGGTAAGATGACCGAGAAGAAATGTTGGATGAATTTTAATAGTAAGATGTCCAGTCTTAACTTACAGCCAATAAGATTTCAGGTTAGCTTGCAATTTAGTATACCATGTTTCCCTGAAAATAAGACCCAACTGGAAAATAAACCCTTGTCAACTCTGCAACGAACCTGGCTGAAGCCATCTTGCTAGTTTTCAGTTGCCACAGGAATGGGGGGAGAAATGGGGAGTTTAATGCTAGTCTAAACATTTCTCTGTCCTGTGGGAATCAAGGTCATTTCTGTTCGTTAGACTGGGGGTTAAGCCTAATGTTAGAGAGCCTGCCAAACTGTTCTATTGGGAAACATAGTTGATTGCATACCGTGTTTTCCAAAAGTAAGACCCAGCCAAAAAGTAAGCCCTAGCTTGATTTCTGGGGGTGGGCCTAATATAAGCCCTACTCCAAAAATAAGCCCTAGTTTTGGGGTGAGGCGCACGCCTAAAAATCAAGCTAGGGCAGAGGGTAGGGGGGGTGAAGCTGCCCCACGCACTATGCATCCACTTACCTTACCTTACCAGTAGGACCGCCGCAGCCAGGCCTCCCACGCCCCGACACTTGTCACACCAGTGCCACCGCTCCTGGCAGGAGGTTGCACAGCGCTTCGAGCTGTTGCTGCTGCTCGCAGCAGGACACCACATGGTGCTTTGCGCTATTTCTGTTGCTCGTGGCAAAAAGCCGCACGGTGCTTTGGTCTGTTTCCGCTGCTCCCAGCAGGACGCCGCATGGTGCTTTGCGCTGTTTCTGCTGCTCGTGGCAAGAAGCCGTACGGTGCTTTGGGCCATTTCTGCTGCTCGCGGCAGGACACCGCATGGTGCTTTGCGCTGTTTCTGCTGCTCGTGGCAAGAAGCCGTACGGTGCTTTGGGCCATTTCTGCTGCTCGCGGCAGGACACCGCATGGCTCTTTGGGCAGTTTCTGCTGACAGAAACGGCCCAAAGAGCCATGCAGCGTCCTACCGTGAGCAGCAGAAATGACCCGAAGTGCCGTGCGGCATCCTACTGCGAGCAGCAGAAATGGCCCAAAGCAGCATGCGGCTTCTTGCCACGAGCAGCAGAAATGGCCCAAAGTGCCGTGCGGTGTCCTGCCGGGAGGAGCGGAAATGGTGCAATGCGCCACATGGCATCTGACCGCAAGTGGCGGCAAGTGGCCGCAGAAGAAGTCAAGCAGCAGCATGACAGGTGTCAGGGTGTGGGAGGCCTGGCTGTAGTGGTCCTAAGGTAAGACATTCTCCGAAATTAAGACCCAGTGCCTCTTTTGCAGGCAAAAAAAATGTAAGACCAGGCCTTGGTTTCAGGGAAACACAGTAGTTTCTTGGGGTGGGAAGTTTAACTTTGTAATACTGTTGTCAACGCTGTTAATATGGGATATTAACCACAACAACTGTAACTTTTGGGAGGGAACTTTAGTCTTGATTTCACTTTTGATTGTGCCAATACTTTGTAGCCAATAAACATGTTCTTGGAGGAAAACTCAAGCCTCAGAGTTCTGCTTTAATTGGTTTCATCTATCGGAACCATGACAGCCCTAGCATGATTTTTCAGGATGCTCGTAATATAAGCCCCACCCCCAAAATAAGCCCCAGTTAAGATCATCAGCCAGATGGACGCATTTAGTATTGTATTTTCCCGAAAATAAGAACTAGCTGGAAAATAAACCCTAATGTGTCTTTTGGAGCAAAAATTAATATAAGACCCCGTCTTATTTTTGGGGAAACACGGTAGTTAGTCCTCAACTTATAACCATTCATGCAGTGGACATTCAAAGTTACAACAGCACTGAAAAAAGAGACGTATGATCAGTTTCAGACTTACAACCATGGTCACCTGATCGAAATTTGGGTGCTTGCCAACTGGCATGTATGTATGATAGTTGCATGATCCCATGGTCATGTGATGATCACCATTTGTATTTTTCCCAGCTGGCTTCTGACAGGCAAAGTCAAGAGGGACACCAGATTCACTTAACAATCACATGATTCACTTAACAACCATGGTGATTCTAACAACTGTGGCAAAAAGGTCATAAAATGGGAGACAACTCATTAACAATTGTCTTGCTTAGCAGTGGAAATTTGGGGCTCCATTGTGGTTGTAAATGGAGGACTACTTGCAATAGGCAAAATGATTTGCTGCAACGCTGAGTCACATTCTTTCATAATGCCTCCCAACTTCATCAGAGCTTTAAATGCAACAAATAGTCAAAACAGAGGACAACCAGCTTTCTTTCCAGTCTTGCAGACTTGACTTTGGTTCCACAGGAAACAAAATTTTCTCCTGTGGCAAGAGATTAATGGCAACCAGCAGGACAGAATTCTATGTAAATTGGTATTCATTTCAGAATCATTTTTTTTCAAATATATCAAGTCACCAAGATTCAGTAACCACACTCAAAAATAAACATCATAGCAATCAGAAAGGCTGAAAAACTCAAGTTACTTCTTATACTTTTAAAAACTAAATAGTTGCCCAATGCTTAATACATTACTGTGCTTATTTCAGAAGTAAGAATATTTTAGCATCATTTTCTAGAGTTATAGCTCTGTATATATAACATTTCCCTCTATTGTTAAACTGAGACCCCAAGTATTAATACTTTAAAGACAGACTTGAAGAGGCTATTGTATCCCTGTTTTCTCTATGAATTTAGTAGTGGTAAACCATATTGCCAACAAATTATGGAATAGCTCAAATTCTTTCCGGCTAGGTTTTTATCAGTGCTGCAGATTACTCTGACAAAACGTCATACATATGTACACCATGCTTGATATTTTATGATCTTAAAATATATCTACATGGCCCATTCAGTAGCCAAGAAAAGCTCTTAATTAGTTTTTCTGCATCGTATTAAATACAACACAAACAATAGTAACTAGTTTCAACATTTTATTTTCTGCAGTGCCATCTTATGGACATAAAAAACAGTGCAATGTTTTTACTCTGAATAAAATCTCAGTGTTGTATATACATTTTCAGTTGATTCACTTATTTTGAATTTTCAAATAAGTTTTCATCAGAGCATTCTGATAAGGAAAGTGATTCATATTCCAATATGCTTGAATATGTGAGAAATCCTCTTCCATTAATAATTTAAATATATAAAATGTTTTGGAAATTGCAGCCCCTAAGGAAAGAGATTATATTCCAGGCCTGATAGTGATTTACTGACAATTGTATCAACGGTTGATCTTGTTATCTCATTTTAAATATGAACAATCCAGCACAATATAAAAGAAAAACACTTTAACAATAGCAATAGCAATGGCACCTAGACTTATATATCGCTCCATAGTGCTTTATAGCACTCTCTAAGCAGTTTACAAACGTCAGCATATTGCCCTCAACAATCTGGGTCCTCATTTTACTGACCTCAGAAAGATGGAAGTCAACCTTGAGCTGGTCATAATCGAACTCCTGGCAGTGACCTGAAGTACTTACTACATTCTAGCCACTGCGCCACCACCATAAGCAAAAGGAACATCAGTATGAATGATCTGGCTGTATATAAATCACTTTACACACTACTAAAAAACCCCTGTCTGTTTGTAACTTTCAATTAGCCAGAATGTTGTATCATATGTCAACAGTTTTTGAATCAAAGTAACTCAAATACAAAATTTGGGACCCATTATTCCAGTGGAATTAAAATTTTACTGCAATCAGCCACAGTAATGTGATCATGATTTCTGACATTCCATGCCAGCTTCCAAGTCAATGGGGAAGCTGTCAGGAAGTCAGAAGTCACTCACATTCCCACTGTTTTTTTTTTGTCTGCCCATAATCATTCTGTTTATCTTTTTAGGTAAAGAAATAATGACTAATGATGATCCATAGGTTGTCTCTTTCAAAGTCCTAAGGATGGATTTGTGCTATGGAATGCCCTTCAATAGGATTGGAGCATCAGTGTAAAGATAATGAAGTAGTTAAGCTAGGAAGAGCCAGACTAAACCCTTCTGTTTCCAAAATACGAAGATGGTATGTTTTATGCTATGTTATCTAGACTGCAAAAAATCAGATAACCAATAGATGACAAAGGGATGCAGAAAAGACATTTTTGCTCTTTAATGGCCCTCTGTATTTGTGCAGCACAGATCTTGTAACCCTAGTACAATGTTGGTCACACTTTTTGCTCTTGTAGATTAGCAAATAAAAGATTGGAAAATATGAGGATATTCCAGTTAAATGAACACTCACCCATCTTATTTTAGCTTTAAAAGCATGGGAGTTCATGTTTTAAAACAAGGGCTATAATTGCATTTATGTATGCCTTCACATCTGTTCATTTTAAGTGTCTTTTTCAATTATTTTTTCTACTCCTATATATTACTCATATTAAGCATTTATTTACCATTTGGTGCATGCACAAGAGGCAGTTAGTAGCTTTGGTATGACCAGTTGACTATTGGTGAAGGTGGGGAAGCAGGCAACTGAGGCAATGAACAAATACCCCCAATAAATACAGGGTGAAGACCATCTGATGAACTTCCAGGACCACCAATGGTTCATGAACTCTGGAGTATCACTATTCTAGTATTTTTTGCTTCTTGATTAGAATGCTTCAGCATAATTCTAAAATTAGAAGTAAGACACCATTTTTTCAATAGGGTGAACTTCTAGCTATGTGTCTATGCAACTGTTGCAATCATAGAATGAAGGTATTTATTCTAACTGAAAGAATATTGAACTTGTATCCTATCGTAATGCCTATGAAGTCTTGTAACCACCCCTACCTAGCTTCATTATATATTCTTTATTTCTTGACCACACTTCCCCTCTCCCCAAATTGTGATGGATGTTGGATAATATGAAGAATTAGCTCTTGATATTCATATTAGTCAAGTCTAAAGGCCATAAAAAAAATCAGAGAGAGTTTCAAATGAATTTCTATAGGCAGGAAAGACTTCTAATACAAATAAACAATTTTGAGATTTTTTTTAAACAAAAAGACCTTCCCTTCATTCTCTTTGGCTGTTTTACTTTCTTTGTAAATAATATAAGAATTTAACAGAAATACAAGCAGCTGAATAAACAAATGTCCGTTTTCTTTACTGCTAACTCATTAACTTGTAATTTTTGGTCAGAAAGTAGGTTATCTTGCGTCCTCTGGAACAGTAAATGGAACATTATGGGATATAATGCTTTATATAAAAATGCATAATTCATGATTGAGCAATGTTTAATTTCAGTAGTGTTGCTTCACTCTTTTCTCTCTGTATTGAAATATGTAACTTTTTAATTAAATATTGTAAATATAGGTAGTCTTCGACTTACAACAGTTTATTTAGTGACCATTCAAAGTTGCAATGGCACTGAAAAAAGAGACTTATGACCATTTTTCACCTTTACAACCTTTGTAGCATCCCCATGATCATGTGATCAAAATTCAGATATTTGATAATTGGTTTATACTTATGACTGTTGTTGTGCCCCAAGGTCATGTGATCACTTTTTGCACTTATGTGACAAGCAAAATCAATGGGGAAGCCAGATTCATTTAATGTTACTAAATTATCACTTAGCAACTGTGGCAAGAAAGGTCATAAAATGAGGCAAAACTCACTTAAGAAATGTCTTACTTACAACAGAAATTTTGGGCTCAATTGTGGTTGTAAGTCGAGAACTACCTGTACCGAACATTATAATTGTTGCCGATGTGCACTGTTAGTTGTAATCTTTTGATTATTTTTCCAATATTTCATATGATTTGCTGCACTAGTTAAGGCATCAAGCTAGAAATCAGGCGACTGTGAATTCTAGTCCCACCTTAAGCACAAAGCCAGCAGGGGGAACCTTGGGCCAGTCACTTTCTCTCAGTCCTAGGAAGGAGGCAATGGCAAACCACTTCTGAAAAACCTTGCTAAGAAAACTGCAAAGACTTGTCCAGGCAGTCTCCAAGAATCAGACATGATTGAACAACAAAAAAACCATTTAGCTTACTTATATTTCCTTATTTGTTTGTCTACCTATGATGATAGAATTGCTATTATTTTATATAGTTATT
This sequence comes from Azemiops feae, assembly GCA_023970755.1. Taxonomy (NCBI): domain Eukaryota; kingdom Metazoa; phylum Chordata; class Lepidosauria; order Squamata; family Viperidae; genus Azemiops; species Azemiops feae. Next base: position 3,285,782 of record JALGBA010000036.1, read on the forward strand.
TTAAATGTTTGTAAAATATAGTTAGCTATTCTTTGGCATTTTTATCAAATTTATTCAAGAAAAAAGATCTATGAAACAACATACCTGTTTTCATATCAGGTAGGAGATGTTAACAACAACAAAATCTTAGTAATGACATTGTTTGTAAAAGTCTCATAGCGATTAGACAGCAATCCGAGCACATATACTATATCCTAAACATATACTTTAATTTATTCCAATGAATTTATCAACAGAACGTACAAGGGATCAACAAAATATTATTACAGCATAACAATTTCTACAAGATGGAGAAGCATTGTCCTAGAAATATAGGCTTTGAATTATATGTCAGCAATAATAAATGAAATACTCATTATCTTTTTAAAAATATCAAACTCTTGCTCTGGAAGCAAGGCAGGTGAAAGACAATGATTAGAACATTCATGGTTTATAGTCTGAATATAAATTTAGATCAGAGCCTGTTCCTATTCATGTGATTACCCATGACCTCTGCAGCTGGTGCAGAAATGTCTATTTCTAAATTAACAGACATGAGGTCTTTACATGAAAATGAGGAAAGCCTGCTTCAGGCTTCAGATTTATTCATAGAAGAGTAGCCATAGAATCAGGTAGATTATGGGTCAGCCAATTTAGCTTGAACCCTGAGGCACATAATTTTGTGTGATTATTGAGAACTGTAAATTGGGAATTTTCTGTATTTCTGGTGGCTCTTTGGGTATTAAAGATCTAATCATAATCAGAAAAAGTTTCTGAAGTGTTATAGGACTAAAAAAGACATCAATGTTGCAGACCCAAAGACAGTGCTTTAATAACAGACCATGGCAGCCTTCATTAAAATGCAAAAGGTACCTATAGTCCCCCCCCCCTTGAATAGGATTTGTCCGGTATGATACTCAACATTACCTAATGCTATTTATCACTAGGACTAAAAGAAGCAAATGGAATAATGATTATGATCATGCTGGGACAATCAGGTAATCCCACTTTAGGAAGGTTATGGGGGAATGTTGGTAGAAGCAGCGTTTCCTGGGAGCAATTCCAGGACTTTGGAATGGCCTCTCACTTGAGGTTAGAGTTGCTTCTACTTTGGTCACCATCTTCCAGAAGATGTTGGTGTCTGAGTTCTTCTGGGGGATTATGATGCCTCTTTGATTGATACTGTATGTTTTACATTTTACTTCTTTTTCATATGTTTGTGTTTTTGCTTTATTGTAACTGTAAGCCACTGAGAATCAATTGGATTACATAGCAAAGTAAAAAATTAACTTTTATTATTATTATTATATTTATTATTATTCTGTGTTTTTTTTATGCCATACGAACTTTTATTTATAGAAACTAGAAATTCAAGTTGGCTTTTTGTGTACAAAAATATTTCCCCAATACAATTTTCATCCAAAGAATTACCTGAAACATTAGATAACAGGAAAAAAAGATAATGTTAAGCTCAACATACAAACTCAAAATCATCAGGTAATGCCAGAATGACTTGGATTTAAATGGCTTAGAACAGGGGTGTCAAACTCGCAACGTCACTTGACGTGTCACGACGTATTGTGACTTTTTTTACCATTGCCGGCAATGGGGTGGGCGTGGTTTCGCTATGATGCACCTGGCCCACGGGCCGGCAGTTTGACACCCCTGGCTTAGAATGTCTGAAATTGCTGTAAATGGTGATGGGAAAAAACCTCATTTCTAGATAAAAAACCAGAATATTTCTTATTTTAATTAGGTAACAATTGAATGAGAAAGTGAATGTGCTAAGCCAAGACAGAAAATCATAAATAAGGTTACAAAAAATTCTTGGTAATTTATAACTTGATATGCTTGGTGGTCTAGTTAATATCTATCAATTGGTAAGTAATATTGAGTTAAAATCAAATAGTGTCAAAATGTTATTTGAATAACATCTTTAATAAAGCATTGGGATAATGTAAGGTTAAATTCTCAACAGTTTTTGCTCTGCATTTTGCATCAGTTACTATATTATGTAACACTTGGTGTGAGTTTCTCATCACATGGCCTAAGGGAGGGAAAAATGAAGCCCAACAAGGATAATCAGATAAATATTTATAGTCAACATATTGTACTTATTTGCAAATGTTGTGAAATTTCTGAATACCAGTAGAGGGTGCCCTAAACCAGGAGCAAGGACAATATCTGAGAAAATACATGCAAATCATCATACACAATCACAGTGAATCAGTTCTTTGTTTTAACCATATACAGTGTATGTTCTGTTCTGCTCTTTTGTTAAGAAATGCATTTATAAGTGACATGTATTTTGATTTTCACAGTACAATTATAAAACCCTTTCCTTTCAAACTCAGTGGGAAAATATTTTGAGGTAAGTGGAGTTTGAATTGCAAGCTTTACTTTGAAAAAAAAAAGAGAGTGCGCTAGAAATAACTGTGATGGAGAAATAAGCTAAATCAAGGCAGAAGCAGAAGCCTCTTTGTTAAATGTCAGCCAAAATCAGTACCATGGACAATACCAATTCACTTTCCTAGCTGAGACTTTCTTCTACCAAGAAAACATGAAAAATTAAATCCAGTGCAAACTTCAAGTACACAGTTAGTTCACTATCATGGTCAGCTCTGTTCTTTTGAATATGTTGCCAGACTATTAAAACACTTTTATCTGATTTTACTATCTCCAATTTCTGAGAGGTTGGCAATGCAGGAAAAAAGGGCCAGCAGTGAGAGAATGGAAGTTCTGTTAGGAATGTGGGTGAAAAATAGAATACTATTTTTTCTAATTGAAAAACAATAATCACAAACATAATTTTGTGGTCTTGCACTGGAAATTTTATCCACAATTGATACAATTAATGGGAGAGCAAAAATGACTTGAAAACTACGGCTCAAATGACCCCATTTCCTTTGGTTTAATTAATGAAGATTATTTTCCCATAGTTTTAAAAGCAAATGTTAAATTGCCCTTCACAAGAACCCAATTGAAAAAACCAAAATATTGGCTCTGTTTGAGAATGGATTTGCTGCTGGCCAACATACTGTGCATGGCAGGGTAGAGAGTTATATGAAAACAGTGGCAAGGGCACCTAAATAAAGCTTGAAGCTCCAATTATCTTTTTTGAAAAAACATGTGATTCCATTCACATATATCCCTTTCATGCATCTTCCCCTCACCTCCACCTTATTCTCATTCTCATTCTCATTCACATCTCGTAACTCATTTCTGCATTCATATTTTCCCATACAAACATTTCATTCGCCTGGGAAAAGTCACCTGTATTCAATTAGGTCTAGAAAAGCATCTATTAGTCTGCCAACAAGACAGCCATTTGAAAGCCTGTTTGAAGCAGAGAGTGAATGTTTAAGCTGATGGTGATCATAAAGACTATATTTGCATGAAACACTGAAACACACATTAACTAAGGGCATTTTAATAAAGTTGTTAGTAAATCTGCCTGAATGATTAATATATTGTTCCATATTCCAGGAATACCCTAAATTAGATTTATTTTAAAAAGGTTAACCGTGGATAAACACATCATATGAGCACTTGTTCCTAAACATGATGAGAAAACCTGAATTCTGATGTCATTTTGCAAGCTTCAATTCACTTCACTCCTTTGTACTTGAGTCACAATATTTCATGTATAGTTAAAGGGCAACGTTTGTATCACAATGTCAGCTAAAGAAAGGGAGTAAGGCAGGGGTGTCAAACTGCCGGCCCGCAGGCCGGTTTCATCATACCAAAGCCACACCCACCCCATTGCCGGCAATGCAAAAAGAGTCTCGATATGTCGTGACACGTCACGTGACGTGGCGAGTTTGACACCCGTAGAGTAAGGGAAGACGATTATGAGCAATAGTATGTGCAGCAAACAACAATGATGTCAAAATTAGAGTATAGACCAACAAGTAACGAGTCTGTCTTTCCAGATCATGTCATGTTGATGCAATAAGAAGCCCAGCTAAAAGATTAAACTGAGCCATAAATAGATCCTTTCTCCTCCATCATAGAGGAAGGACAGGTTGCATCTTGTGATTTTTCCCAGCCCACCTCTTACTGAAATGAGAGTAATCTTTCTATTTCTGAAAGCTGCAAGATGTTTTCCCTGACTTCAACTCCAATACAGGTAATTCTAACTTATAATTGGGCATTTAATGACTGTTCAAAGTTATGAAGGCCTTGGAAGGAATGCTTTATGGCTTCTAAAACACTCCTGGCTATTGTAAAACATCATGCCTGCCCCTCCACAATCACATGACTGCATTTTGAGTACTTGGCAACCTGTTTGCACCTATAACTGGTTGCCAAGATCCCAATGATCATCTAATAGCTATTTGCAATCTTCTTTGCCAGCTTTCCCAGAAAGTCAGTAGGAAAGCCAGCAATCTGCTGCCATCTACCAAGAAGACTCCCTTTTGCCTCTAGGGCAGGGGTCTTCAAACTTGGCCCTTTTATGACTTGTGGACTTCAATTCCCAGAATTCCTCAGCCAGTGTGCCTGGCTGAGGAATTCTGGAGTTGAAGTCCAGAAGTCATAAAAGGGCCAAGTTTGAAGACCCCTGCTCTAGGGGTTGGCTGAAAGAGCAGCCTGCTGACTGGAGCTCAGCCCCTCTCTGGGGTGCAGAAATGGTGCTCAGATCTCAAGGACTTTTAGTTTTCAGAAAAATGGTTCTAGGGAGGCTGGAAAGCTAGTGAACACATCTGTTCTGAAGGTTAGAAAGATGGGGCAAAACTCACTTAACAAACGTCTTGCTTAGCTACAGAAATTTTGGGTTCAATTGTGGTCGTAAGTCGAGGACTGTCTCTAGTTATTTATTCAGTCTAGTCAAAATAAGACTTTCTCTTTCTCCCTCTGTGGGTGTGTAAAACGAATAATACAAAAGAAAAAAAAGAACTGGGAACCCCTGTAATACAGGGGATGTTTCTATTTTTCTATGATATAAGAATAACTAATATTGGCATAGATAACTACAGTTCAGTCTTGAAACATCAAATTAAACCTAAATCACATGGAATTATACTGTCTGATCTTGCCTTTCCACAAATAAAGAACCAGATCAAAAGCTGGGAGTTGTCAAATTTCATTGAGCCAACTTTCAGAATCTAATCTGCACATATCCTTTCACGAAGTCTAATCACCAACACTCCAGGCAAAAGTAAGTAGACACATTCCAGTTTTGGAGGATATAATTGAATAATGTAATGACATCTTTAACCCTTAGCTTTCTCCAAAGTACCTGACTCACCATAAAACTAATACCTAACAAAAAGGAACTATGCATAACCACAACATACACACTACAGTGCTTTTAAATGAAATATTACATCTCGCCCCAAAGTAAGGAAGATAGTCAACTTTATATTGTCATCCACTGGAATGTCCAACTAACCTAAAAATTTTTTTTTGGGGGGGTTGAATTAATCTGGCTTTCAAATTGTAAGGAACATATATTTAGTGCTCTAATTAATACCTACTGAATCACGGAATTACAGGGCTGGAAGGGACGTTGGAGGTCTTGTAGTTCAACCTCCTGCCCATGGCAGAGACCTTATACCATCCCGGACAAATGGTTGTCCAATCTTTTTTTTTTTTTAAAAAAAACCCTCCAGCAATGGAGCACCCATTAAAGCACTGTGAAGCGGTATATAAGTCTAAGTGCTATTGCTATTGCTACTCCAGGAGGCAAGCTGTTTCATTGATTAATTGCTCTTACAGTCAGGAAATTTCTCCTTCGTTCTAGTCTGGATCTCTATTTAATGAGTTTCCACCCATTGCTTCTTGTCCTGCCCTCAGGTGCTTTGGAGAATAAGTCAACTCCCTCTTCTCTGTGGCAGGACCCTCAAGTACTGGAAGACAGTTATTATGTCACCCCAACCCTTCTCTTTATTAGGCTAGACCAGGGATAGGCAACCTTGGCTCTTTTATGACTCATGGACTTCAACTCCCAGAATTCCTGAGTCAGCATAGCTGGCTCAGGAATTCTGGGAGTTGAAGTCCATGAGTCATAAAAGAGCCAAGGTTGCCTACCCCTGGGCTAGACCTACCTTAGCTGTCCATCATATGATTTATCCTTCAGACCTCTTATTTTTATTGCTCTTCTCTACACTCTTTCCAGGGTCTCAACAAAGACTAGTGATCCAACATTGAGAGCTGTAATTGTAATCAAAACAGAAAGAAACAACAAACAAAGAAGACTTACTCCTGCTGTGTTATGACTTTACAGCCATAAATATGGCTTTTTAAAAATTTATTTTGTAAAGGAAGCAGTTTCTTGGCTTCTGTTTTCCATGTAAAGCTCCTAATAAATGTAGGAATAAATCTTCACAATCCTGCTGGGTGTTGGCACTGCAGATGGTGAGAGCTATTGCCAGTGTTACAATTGCAAGATAAATGGTAATTAGGCATTTAAAGTAACAAAAAAGTTCACAAAGCAGGGAATGCTCGTATCATTCATCACACTCATGTGATCTCATTCCATACAATAATGAATAAAAAGAGTAATAAATGCCCAATGTGTAGAAAAATAGGTTTTACTGAGTGATTAGAGTTTAAGAATCACAATAAGTTCAAATCTGGGATGGGAAGGAAGAGATATGTGGCTATTTATTAAATGTATCATGTAACAAACAACAGACATGTGATATTTTATATCCCTTAGGTAAATAGTGGCTTCTATGGGGCCATATTAATTGAAAGCAAAATGAAGGGAAAATTAAGTCCTTGAATGTACAGTTTTGAATTGAAATTAGAACCCTCATTGCTACTAAGTGTCTTAAATTTGAAATCTCCCATTGTTCTGCACCATATCTAGCATGGTTATAGTCAGACATGACAACTGCTAAAAGAGGTTATGTCATCCAATTGTGGCTGAGCAAAATTTGTCCTGTGATAAAACGTAACGTAAAACAGCGTCCAAATATTGTTGCTTTGAGTATTCCAAACTTCAAGGGCTATCTCATAAAAGGTTATTGTGATCCAGGAAATAAAGTGTTCCCAATAAAATTTCATCAATTTATCACAAGGAGAGGGAACTGGCAACCCCACAAAAGTATTGATTTGTTCCCCAGGAACATATAGCATTCCTCTTGTCCTCTAGCTCCACGGATAGGTTAGCTGATAGGTACAAAACTTTACAATCAGAAACCGTTGACCAGGTTTGCTAAAGTTTTTGGGAGTTCTAGTTCAGCAGTATCTGGAAGGTCATAGATACCGTATCCTTGATATATCTCAGCATTCAAATGGGAACATGGAATTTCTTCTGAGCTATCATACTTCTTATGACATTTAGAGCTTTAAACATTAAAACTAATATCTCATTTTGAATCCAAAACCAAAGTCATAAACTGAGTTGCTTTGAACCTAGGTCACTCCAGTCCATATACTTTTATTAAACAATGACACTCTAAACACACTCTCAAAAGGTAGTCACAGTAATCCTATTTTCCAGTAGGCTTCTAAGTGTCCATATATTCTTGTGATAAGTAAACAAACACATTTAAAATCATACAGTAGATGTTCTGGTGCCCTTGGGTTGTGATCCAGCTTGTTAAAGGAATACAATGCTATCCTGCTGGAGAGCTATTTCCTTACCTAGCTAAACCACTGAGTAGCTTCTTCTTGACATAGTACACTCCCATCTTATTATTCAGTATCCCAGATACATGGTTGTCCTTGCTTAATGATCAGTCACTTAGTGACCATTCAAAGTTATGACAGAGCTCCCTAAAACTACTTATGACCCAGTTTCAGAGTTCTGACTGGTGCATACCACCTCACAGTCACATGACCACATTTTTGGTGCTTGGTAATCAGCTCAACTTTACAGCTGGTTGCAGCATTCCAAGGTCATGTAACCATGATTCATGATGTTCTTTGCTGGTTTCTAGCCTTTTCGGACAGTTTCCAGCAAAAAATGCCCACAGGAATATATTGATTTGCTTATCACTCATGGCATTTGCTTAATGAATACTGTGTTCACTTAATCTCCAGGGCATTCCCTTAATGACTGTTGCAAAGAAAGTCATGACATTGTGTTGTTCATGTAGGTGCCTAGACTTAACAGCTGCCATGCCTTCAAGGGAAAATCCAGGCTCCATTACAGTCATAAGTTGAGGATTGCCTTTAGTTGTTCAACCACCAGCACTCTTGGATCACATAAAAAGGAGGGATAGAGGTAATCATTATCTGCACAGCAATGAAATTGTACAATAGCATTCCAGAATTTAGCTATCTCCAGAAAGTTCATCCAAGTGACTTCAGTCAGCAATTTCATTAAGTTTACATATGGGCAACTCTTAATCTATGGTTCCTGAAAGTGATTGTTCTCTTCCCTATTTCTTCCTATTAGGGGAGGAGATGAAGGATTTTAGTCTCTATTCTGACCATTGTGGTTAAAAATCATTGATTCCCCATTGCTAATTTTACACAAGCAACAGTAATTACCTCTGCATCGATATCTTTTGATAATTACCATAGGACAGCAAACTTGATGAATGTTACTGGTGAGCTTTTAACCCACCCAGCAGTCTTTTTGGAATAAAATTTCTTCCCTTTGCAGCAACTGTATCTATGTCTCTATGTGCGTGCATATCTGTGCAGTTGAATAGATGCTGTGTTATAGCTTCACCCATCAGCTTCACCTACTCCTGAACTCCCACAAAGAGTCTTCTATTTATATGGTTGCATGGGTGAAATTCAGCAGTAAAGAAGATTGCATTATGAGCTTATCTATTCTTTCCTAATTAAACATACTTAAAAAAAAATCTCTGGAGGATAAAGAAAGAGCATACCATTATACATTTCAAGCATACTGGCCAGTTGGGAGGAAGATTTCTTCATAGGATCTCAATTAAAGCTCTTTCCTCTAATTATTATCTAATTCGAAATGAGAAATATTAAGCCCTTTTAGTGCTATTCACATATTCTATGTTGTGGTTTTTTTTAAAAGATATAGTTCTCTATTCTCAGATACAGCAGATGGCAGCCTCTAACTATTTTGGCTAATCCTAGAAAGCTAAGCTAAGGTTGGACCTGGTTATTACTCAAGGACTTTTGTTGTTGTTTACCTTTCCCAAACTTATGATTAGATTCAGGGACCAGATCTGGATCTTTTGCATATAAGTCATATGGTCTTTCACTGAACTACAGGCCTTTCTTTAAGATACTCACCATAGGGCAAGATCTTAGTAAGTTCTTCCAAGGGATTATGGATCGATTTTTCTAAATGATAATACTTCAACTACTGCAAAAGAAAAAATGTGGGATGATAAAGGTTGAAATAATATACCTTTCTGTGTGGCTACAATCACTTTTGAGACACCTCACAAGATGGCGATGTTGCATTAGATTATCAGTATCTTTGTTGCAGCAGAAAGAAACTAAGAACTAATAGTCTATTGAACTACTTTACTGTTTGATTCAAAAAAGAAGAGTGAACGATCAGAAATCTAAGGTTGTGATGAGCTCTCTAATTGCAGGAATGTGTGCACTGATAATTTAATAAGTAGACATGTGCAAAATGCCTCTCTTTCATGCAGTGAATCCCAATATGGCTGCAATCTAAACTAGACAGTGTCTCCTATTGAACAGAAGGACTGACTAGCCAGGCCCAATCTTGAACAGTCTCAGTTGATAATCCATAGCTATTCCAAGAACATTCCAGAGATCTGGTTGATGTTAATACACCTATCTTTTCCACTGTCTCCCTTTCTTGTACTTTTTTCAATCTTGTCAAAGTACGTAATTGTGATCTCAGAGGAGAATGTGCTTGCTGATTATGGGCTCAAAAGCTCAACTCTTGTTTGGTTCAAAATAGATTGGAATTATGCAGGTACATGGACAGAACCCTTTAACTATCTCAATGAATCAGGGCATTATAATAGCTCAGACAAGGTTTGAGTTTAAAATCCTTGTCCCTGGCTGTGGAGAGGAGGCACTGCTGCCAAAGAGAAGGAAATCTGTTAGAATATCATGAGAGGAATAGGAATAGAATAGAATCATAGGGCTGGAAGGGATCTTGGAAGTCTTGTAATCCAACCCCTTGCCTAAGGCAGGAGTCCTTATACTATCTTGGGCAAATGAATGCTCAATCTTTTCAATCTTGCACCCAAGCAAGAAATTCCCAACAGCTCTGATAATTTCATAAAATAAATCCAATATTATGCAGCTAAAATCACTATCTCCTAGACTTTGATTTTTTCCCCCTGCTCTTTTTTATATGCAAGGAAAAATATCCTTGTTGTTTCCATGAAGGACTTTTTTATGTTTGAACCTCTTGGGATGTACTTCTCCCTATTGACTATGGCAAGTGAGGCATTATATTGGCAGCTACCTCTGCAGAAGGCAACTATCCTGTCTCTCCTGCAACCCAACCCAAAATGGCCATGAAGGAGCCTACAGTTCCCCATGGAAGTTGGGCAGATCCTAACATCATTATCAGAATAATTGATAAATATCACAGACCATATCTTTGGTAAGGCTTTTATCAGGAGAAAAGGTGAACTTCTATTTTTAAACTAGAGCAACTAAGATGTCTCTGAGGTGAGTAGGGAGTGGAACAAAGGCAGTGCCATGGGGATGTGCTCTTTAACAAAAGTTAAAGGCATCATCAGGATTCAGTGAGAGGCTGAAGCTGAGCCCAGAATCAGCACCTCGGCTAAGCCATTTTTCTGTAAGATATGATTACATTTTGTAGAATGACTTGTCTGGTGTATAATTAATTTCCCCCCAAATGTGAACTTTCTGAAAAGTCCTAAATTAATATTGGGCCTTAATCAGTATTGGTGAGATTACAGATATATTTTTTAATGCTACAATATTTTAAAATACTTTTTGAAACCTTTGGAACACTGGAAGTGTTAAATATTCTAATATAGAACTATCAAGGGAAAAGGAGATGGAAAAGAAATATTTGTTCTAGAAGGAGTCTCAGTCTGTTATCTGTGAGAGAAGGAAGCTGGGGAATGCATTTGGGAAAAGCAGCTGTAACTGGGCAGGAAGACTTCCCACCCCCACTTCCCCAAGGTTCAGCTCATGCTTTTGCTCAAAGAGTCATTACAAATTTACAATCATAGAAACTGTAGAGGAGATGGGCCCCATGCTGGCATTCCAGGTGCCTGGCTAATCGAATCACAAACTGAGGAACATGCTAACAACCCCAAGCATCCTCACCTCACCCAGGCCTTTAGTCTACAAAAATGTGGGTGTGTAGGAGAAAAGGTTAAGAACACAGAATGTAGAAGAGTAGAATTGGAAAGGACCTTGAGAGTCTTCTAGTCAAAACCCCTGCTTGAGCAGGAGACCCTATACCATTTCAGTTAAATGATTGTCCAGTCTCTTTTTGAAAGCCTCCAGTGATAGAGCACCCACAACCTCTGAAGGCAAGTTGTTCCATTGGTTGATTGAAGGATAAGAGGACATCAACCAGATGAAGAGAGAAGTGATCCGGGGATTTACAACCTATTACAGACAAGCAAGAGAGATATCAGTCAATTGCCAGGACCACAAGTTATGTTAAACATTAGTAGTGTGATTCTTGCTTGAAGCCTGACTTAGATCTTGCAGTAATCAGAAGAAAAGCAACCATACTAAGGTAGCATCTAATCCAAACAAGTGCAAGAACTTTTAGAAGGAGACAAAGATTGAATGCTTTATAAATTTTAAGACTTTTATTTGTTATAAGGACATTGACCTGCAAAGCTTAGGAAGATGGATGACAGGAATGATGTGTGCTATAATAAATTAGTTTGTACAATTATTTTCTATGCTGTACTAAATTCAGTTGGTGAAAAACATGTGACCCTAGACTTTTCCATTTACATCTAGCAGTTCACTATTGCATATATTGGTATGGCATCTAAATGCAAAGGGTGTGATTTCAATTGCATGATTGCAACCACCATCTTGACTTGTTTGACTCCTCCTGAGGAGGCTACTGGTTGTGACATTAAATACATTAGATTAAATTTGCTTCAGGTAAAAGCAACCTGTTTTTTTGTCTGAAACAAAACATATGTACCAGAAGGTTTCTGGACAAATGGATGCTGAAGATTCTACTAACATAGAGTAAGAGGTGGGTGACATTCTGTGACATTTCATGCCCCTCTGATGCATGATTGATGAAAGCTGATAGCTCAGTTTCGCACCACTTTGAATTGTGCAAATCAGGAAAATTGTAGTGTAAGTTCTAGCATAAGCATATATTAGTTACAAAACAAAGAAAGCCAACATGGCACAGTTAGTTTTGCATCTGCTGCTGACATCCATTTTGAAAGGAATAACTTTGTTTTATTTAACAAGCTTTAATTTTTCTCCAGTCTAAAACTCCTGACAATGACTGTCACCTTCACGCTGATATAAAATAAAGCATTTGGAAAATCAGTTTCAAATGCTTTGCAAGGAGAAATGTTTCTTTAGGAAAAAAAAAATAGTTTAATATTAAAGACCTACTTATTTTGAATGGACAACATCTGCAAGTCTTTCAAAACACAAATCACAACCATTTTGGAAAAAAAAAACCCTTTCTTTGTATCAACAATTACTGCCAAATTCATAGCATTTCAGAAAAAGATTAGGTATCCCTGCTAGCTTCTGGTTTGCTGTATCTAGAAATATCTAATTGCCTGGATACTTTATCCATTTTTATTTAAATAGTACTATCAAAAATATTTTTCAAGAACAACCTCCCCCTATGCCTGAAAAGTTTTCAATCATTTGCAACCTGCTCTAACATATGCTAGTGAAACATGGACATTAATTTCACAATCAATACAAAAGCTATCCGTGGTGCAAAGAGCCATGGAAAGATACAAGCTTGGCGACAAGATAGAAAGACATCCACATGGATTAGAGAACAAATGAAAGTATACGATATCATCAAGAGAGTAAAACAATTGCAAAGGAAATGGGCTGGTCACATAGCAAGAAGAACTGATGGCAGGTGGGCCAAGGCAATCATAGAATGGATTCCTATAAAAAGCGTCCACGAAAGACCTAAAAAAGATGGATTGATGACATCAGCAAGTATTGAAGGTCCAATTGGCAAAAGAAAGCTCAGGACCATATTGGTTGGAAACATGCAGAAGATGCCTTCATCCTGCAGTGGATAGAGAATGGCTAAAATGATGATGATGATGATGATCAAAAAACCCATACTAATAACTTGATAATATAGCATCTCTAAAACAGAGAGCCTCAATGGATTAAAGGGAAGGAAGGAAGGAAGGAAGGAAGGAAGGAAGAAGAGAGGAAGGAAGGAAGGAAGGAAGGAAGGAAGGAAGGAAGGAAGGAAGGAAAGAAGGAAGAAGAGAGGAAGAGAAGCTGGCTTGGTGACTGTGAGACAGTCACTCTCAACTCTAGGAAGAAGGCAATGGCATATCAGCTGACTTGGAGGCATGAAGAAAAGGAAAGGAAAAGGAAAAGGAAAAGGAAAAGGAAAAGAAAAGAAAAGAAAAGAAAAGAAAAGAAAAGAAAGGAAGAGAGTCAGTTTGGTCAAGTGGTTAAGGCATCAGGCTAGAAACCAGGAATTCTAGTCCCATCTTTAGCCATGAAAGCCAGCTGGGTGACTTTGGACCAGTCACTCTCTCTCAGTCCAACTCACCTCACAGGTTTGTTGTTCTGAGGAAGAGAGGAGGAGGAAGGAGTGTTAGATATGTTCATCACCTTGAGTTATTTATAAAAATAACAAAAAGTGGGATGAAAAAATTAAGAATAAAAGTAGGAAATAGGACATGGTGTCAGAATTAGAGAAAGCAAGCAATCAGAATAAAGTGACATTACCACATTTGGATCTACCTCTATTTTTTTCCTGCTCCCCCTCCCCTGAAATCATTGATAAATAGTGGGGCTGTAAATAGAGAGGACTTTTACAGAAAATAAATTATCCATCTCTGGAATAGGTCTACATTTCTGGTTAGAGACCAGCCTTAAATTATTCCCTTTTGATAAACAAAAGCAAATTTCCATTGAGTCTCTTTAAAAATCTGTTAGCTCAACATTTTGATTCTGATTAGCTGCCTTTTGAAAACTTACAAGGAGGCAGGGGTTGATGACCATCAGGCTCTATTACAGAATCTAAATTAAAATTATAGTATCAGTTTTAAATTATGACTCTTTCATTTTATTGGTATTCTGCTTCTGTAACTCTCTGTAACTCTCTCTCTAGAGCCTGGAGTCTTCCTTTCAGGACCCTGTTCATCCAAATGGACTTTATTTGCATTTTGGGTAAAAAAGTTATAAAATTATTAGTCCATGCAGTTTTTGTTGCTGTGGAATAGTTAAATCCCGCGGAACCTTTTAATTCTAAAAAACTATGAATTGATATTAAACTTTGATGGATGGAAGGTAAGCAATTCACTTGGAGAGCAGAAAGTTTTTTGCCACCTTTATTCTGGCTTGCCATGTTGAATACAGTGGTTTCCTTGGGAAAATATATCTAGCATCTTTGCTACATTTTTTTAAGTGTAACAATCCATGGAGAATATTACTTGCTAAGGGCAGTTCTATGGTGAAAACATCGCTAAGCCTGCAATCCTGCTAAAGAAACTCAGGCTACTTTTCAAATATTTCCTCTTTCCTTTTCATCTTCAATACAAAGAAATGAAAAGAGAAAAGAATCGTTTGGTATAGTGGTTAAGATCCTATCCTAGAAACCAGGAGATGGTGAGTTCCCACATGTCCTCTCCTGCAATTCTGAAGCAGGCTTTGGTTAAATGCAAATGCAAATAACATACTTGTGTACAGTTCAGTGACGGATTATAGACACATTGAATTAAAGGGTCAGACACCTTAGCACCTGTTGTTGGAATAATATGTGACTCAAAAAGCAGAGGTAGCTCATCCTGGGAATTAGATAAAATATTTTGTAATCTGATTCCTTACCGCATGGAACTCCTGAACAGTACAAAAAGGGTTAAATTCTAACAGGAGTTTTTCGGAAGAAAAGTTTGGGCTGTATTTTATTACAATTACATACTTTTAGAAAGCGAATCCAAACTGCTAACCATTCTGAGATTCCAACATCACTGCTAGCAGAAAATTACTTTCCACTTCAAAGATGAATTAGTAATGATGGGTTTGTGTTCAAAGTCATTTTTGGTTCAAGTTAACATGTAACTCTTAAAATGTCTGAGCATTGCTGCAGGTATATGAGGTCCTTTGATCATTCTGGGAAGGCTGAATTCTGTGTTCATTTCAAAAATTTCTTCCCTCTTTTTCCCTCTATGATCATTTTCTCTATTTTCTCAAGAAAGAGAATAAGATTCTTGATCAATGTTGAAGTTGTCACAAAATAGAGTAATAAACAATAGCTTTGTTGGGTTTAGAGTAAAAAGTTGGACAAGTTTGTTGCCTCCCTGCCCCTTCAGTTCTGTAATCATGACCACAATTTATCCTTCTGGAAATGAAACACACTATTAACAATGAGGGCTAATAGAAGTTGAACAATCTAGAATGATTCTTTTGCAAAAGGAAGCTGCTCAATATTGAAGGGTCATAGCTTTATTAGGTTATTTAGAACTGCACATACATGTTTATTGATGTTTTACTCAGTCTTTAGGTTATAAAGCTATTCATTTTCACATGGACATTATTTGGCAGACATTCACCGTTAGAGATAATTCATGCCTGAAAATAAAATCAGGAGGACATCCAAAGATGTCCTGCAAAGATGAGAAGTGATTGTAAAGATTGCATTTGGAGCATAATTCAATGAGATCCAAGTCAAATTTGTATTTTTAGGAAAGAAAAAGGTTTATCAAATGGAGTATCAAATAACTTAAACACCAATTGAATTTTTGATATAAGTAGGAAAACTTTGAAATTATATATTTATCCAAGCTTAAAACTTTTTGGCTTTTCTTGCAGGCTGATGCTGTATTTGTTATCTTTTCTGCTATGTGAAATGCACATGATATAGGTATATATTTTTAGAAGGGATACTTAATCCTCAGGAGGAATGATCAGAGGTTTACATCAGCAATCCTGTGGCAAACAGACAACACTTCACCAACTGAGCATCTTCTGCTAATTCTGAGATCTGTGTAATATGCTCCTTCTAAAACTGTAGCTCTTGGCATTTTAACAGTAATAACTTCACACCTACTTGCATAATGGTAAGAAATATCAAGGCCTTTAAAAACACATCTTGCAAAATTTGAATGCCCAAACCTTCAAAAAGTAGCAGGTCTTTGAAAAAGTGGAAGAAACCAAAGCTTGTTAGTAAAATAGAAACTACACAGTTTGGAAACATAGCTATGAAGACACTATTCAGAAAAAGAAAGCAGTTGATAACTGATGTTGGGATAAACATAGTGGGGTCATATTAAACAGGTGCTTTTTACACTTCTATAAACTATTCATTCATAGGTTCTACCTATGACTACTTTGCATGTGAAGGATTTTAAATGTGCTTCTCGATCCATTTCTGAGTGAGACAAATGTGTCTTTGCAAATATATTCATGAAAAAAACCACATCAGTATTGGCTTCTTGCTGATGGGATATTTTATGGGTTTTTTCTTTTTCGGAACAGATTCCAGAGGAAACCATAACTTAAATCTCTTTTATGACATAAAAGTTTTAAATACAGCCCTCCCATAGCTTTCCATTTTCTCTCTCTCTCCCTATTAAGTCCTCCCTTTTCCTGTCAGACTTTAATGTCTTATGGTTTCTGTAGTACTGCAGAATGATTGAAAGCCTGGGAAATGGCCCCTCGTCAGTCAACAGGAATGCTGGTTCACCAGCTTATCAAGTACTTAGGAGGTGAAGGCTTGGCAGCACAAGGAAACAACAGCCAATGACTTTTTTTTTGAGTTTTCCAATAGTTCTTTTATTCTTGTGTTATTCAGACAAGAAGCAAAGCAAGTGTGCCACAAAGCTTCATGAGTTCCTTTACATTTGTACACATACTTGTCTAATTTCAAAGTTAGCTTACCAGAATAAGCTTTGCCCAACAAGGCAAAGTAAGTATTGTCCAACTAGGCTACACATTCACACAATACTCACATTCACTCTCAACCCAGGGGACCAGGCTGCCTTAGAGGGGGCTGGGAGGCAGACTCGGGATGCCCTCTGCTTCAAAAAGAGCTGCCTCGAACTTTGAGGTCTGGGTTCCTCCCAGTCCTCTCTTTACGCCGAACTTGCTTGCTCAGAATTCATACGTCCATCAAGTGAGGCCAGGAACTTTGCTTTCTTTCTTTCTTTCTTTCTTTCTTTCTTTCTTTCTTTCTTTCTTTCTTTCTTTCTTTCTTTCTTTCTTTCTTTCTTTCTTTCTTTCTTTCTTTCTTTCTTTCTTTCTTTCTTTCTTTCTTTCTTCTTTCTTTCCTTCCTTCCTTCCTTCCTTCCTTCCTTCCTTCCTTCCTTCCTTCCTTCCTTCCTTCCTTTCTATAATATTTTAGATTTTCTCATTTTACAATTGGATATTTAAAAAGCAACGTGATGGCTGGGTTAATCAAAGTTCAATACTGTACATAAATCTTTAATATAAATCTCATGTTACAATATCAGATATTTCCTCTCTTTTTCCATTAATATCTGTTATCTCATATTAGGCTAGTACAATTCTTATTGTTATCAACTAAATAAAAACATCTTTGTTACAGTTATCAATAATTTTTAGCTTATGCATATCTTAATTGCATTTGCACTTAATCCTTGTATACAATCAATGTCCTGTTATTGCTTTTTTTTCAGGCTTTAATTTCCTATCATTATTCAAAGTAACACTTTTATTTATGATTTCCAAGTATTTTATGTTTAGGTCAGGGGTTTTCAACCTTTTCACCAATTGTACCACTTTTAGGATATGGCAATATTCGAGTACCACCTAGCAAGGTGTCAAAAACTTGATGACCAAAAAAAAAACCCTGTTCAAAGTTGCAATTGCACTGAAATGACTTATGACCATTTTCACACTTATGACCATTACAGTATGCCCAGGGTCATGTGATTTATATTTGGATGCTTGGCAACTGATTCATATTTATGATGGTCACAGTGTCCCAGGGTCATGTGATCCCCTTTTGCAACCTTTTGACAAGTAAAGTCATTGGCAGGGCTGCTGGTGGCCAAGTGCTAAGGCAGGACTTCCCTCCTTCCCTCCTGCCCTCCTTCCCTCCCTCCCTCTTTCTCATGCCCACCTTCTTCTGGAGGAAGAATTTGAAAACCCCCCCATATTTTTTCTCTTCCATATATTCATCAAACAAGGAAAAGCCTCCAGAAACAGAAAAGACAAACTGTTGAGTGAACTAGCTTAAAAAGGCACATTCCCCTTTAAGAATTAGCTACTGGCTAGAAAGGAAAGTAAGGAAGAAAAAAAAATGTAAGTATTTGCTGCCGGCTAAGGCAGCCTCCCCAAATGGCTCCATTCATAAGTAAAGGAATCTACAGGCAAAATCCATTCAGGAGAAAAATACTTCAAAATCCCTTGCAGCAAAATAACAATAGCAGAGCAATAGAAGCTAACACGAGACATCAGCCATCAGCCATTAGCCAAACAGAAATTGCCAAACACTCCTTAAGAACACAAAGCCCACATTGCACAAATCCCAGAACTTCAAAGTCACAAAAGCACATAAGAATCCTTCCACTCTCCATTTCCCTCCCTCCCTCCTCCGTGCGTCACCTCCAGCCATTGCTACCTTTTTTCATTCCTCTTGGAGGGCGAACCCTCCCCCACTGCATTTCTTGCCTGTTTGCTGCTGCCAGCACAGGTGGCCGCCACAGCAGTTGCAAATCAGCTCATGGCTGGCCTGCTTGATTTGATCTCCTCTCCTCTCCCCCCCACCCTCCTCCTTCGGTGCAGCTAGAGCTGACTCGGCCTCCTCCCAAGGCTGCTTTTTTTCTCTCTCCCTCTCCCTCCCAAACTGCCTCCTTTTATAGCCTCTGTCTCCGCCCCCCTCCTCCTCCTTTCTCATGGGGGAGGGTGAGCCAGAAGTGAGCCTGGGGCCTTTGTCTCGCCCCACCCACTCTGCAGCTCCAGAGGACTCTCTCACTGTAAGTCCTTGCCTGTGCTGGCTCATTCCCTCCCCCACTACACTTGGCTAGGCAGAGCTGCGTACCACCTGCCACTTGTTAATGTACCACAAGTGGTACGCGTACCACAGGTTGAAAAGCCCTGGTTTAGGTGACCAAAAGTTTCCCTTATCTCAACTTCTCCCTTTTTCCCTTTTCATACTAAAGTGTAATATTCTGGTTACACATCTTATCTATTTGATTATAATATTGTTCTGTTTTCTAAAAGTTATCTATTTTCCACCATGTTCAATCATCTAATTGATAGTACAGTATCCCCTAATAAATCAAAACCATTATAGGTGTTGTCTGGGTTAACCAATATTTCAGTAATATACATAAATTTTTAGTTTAAGTCTAATATTAGAACATGAAATACTTCCTTTCTCTTTCCAGTAATATCTGTTATCTCATATTGGGCAAACACAATTCTTATTTTCAACTAAGTAGAAACATCGTTGTTACATTTATCGATAATTTTTAGCCTATACATATCTTGATTGCATTTGCACTTAATGTCCTTGTATAAACAATGTCCTGTTATTGCTTTCCCCCCGCAAACTTTAATTTCCCATCAATATTCAAGAGAACACTATTATTTATGATTTCCAAGTACTTTATATTTTGGTGACCAAAAGCTTCCCTTATCTCAACTTCTCCCTTTTTCCCTTTTCATACCAAAGTCTAATATTCTAGTTACACATCTTATCTATTTAATTATAATGTTACTCTATTTTCTAAAAGTTATCTATTTTCCACCATATTCAACCATCTAATTCGTAATATAATATCCCCTCTAATAAGTCAACACCATTATTTTCTTCAGCCTTACTCTGGCTTTCTTCCTTTGCCAGCTAACCTTCCATGTCAGTGCCTTTGAATCATCAAATAGTTCTCCCTCTATTTATATATATATTATTTGGAATAAGAAAGACCATTTGGTTGAAGTTTTTTTGAAAGAACAAGCCTATTGGTATTCATTAAACCGCCTCCCTGTTACTCCAATTTCCCATAATTGTCCTAATAACATTATCTTCCTTTCAATCTGTTCTTCTTCCTTTTTCTCAAATATATTCTGATTTCTTGATTTGTGAAAAGTCTTTTCCATTTTCAATGTTGTCACTTCATTTTCTGATTTTTCAGTTGGCTAGGTCTGTTGGTGAGTTGGCTCCTCTGTCTTAGCGTTTAGTTATTCCAATTTTCTTTTTGTTTTCTGTGTTGGTACTTCTTTGCTTATAATCAAGATGTGGGTTTGTATATTTAAACTAGAACATTGTTCCTTTGTGTTGCTTCTTATTTTATCACAAGCTGAAAGGATAGTTTCATGTATTGATTTTAACATGGAAAGGATTTTTTCCTGATCTTCATCTATATTTTCTTAATAATATGTTAAGTTGAAGACTTTAGAATCAAACATTAAAAATATTTTTTGTCTTTTGTAGCTGGGTATGGGACATCTGTTTCATGTTTTATAGGTGGTTTAATAGATGGTCTTTATAATAGAAATTGTTTATCAAGTAAGAGTTTATAATCAAAGGTGTTCCATCATCTCGTGTAATAATATATGCTTCTCATTCAGGGAAATAGGAAAGCAGTTCCCCAAGCATAGTTCTGAGAGTCAGTAAAAGTTTACATTCATAGTTTAAGTAGGCCAGCTTCAAAACAGTACATCTTCCCTGCCACACAGATAAGCCGCCCAGAAATCCCTTCTTTGCAGCTGGATTTTTCAAAGTTAGTAACTCTCAAGACCAAACAAATTTTATCTGAAGTTTGTGCTTCAAGCCAGATTTCTTTTAGGCAATAACAAATTGTAATACTATAATTTGCCACAAGATGTCACCAACACCATTTTATAGCTTTTTAAGTCCAAAACTTATATGGTGGTTTTTCCAAGTCTTATTTTTTTTTAAAAAAAAACCACAACAGTCTCCAATAAGAAAAAAGAACACTTTTAGTCCCCAAGTTTCAAAAGAATATATATCCAATTAGATTAAAATTAATCTTATGGTTGCTCTGTTTCCCCTGGGTAATTAGTTGCCTCTTTTCTTAGAGGGTGGGGTAAAAATTCCCTTCCCTCTCTCCTCACAGGGGGAAAAATGCTTTGGGCAGCTTTTTCAGCAAATAAAACTTAGAATCTTAAAGAGAGGATCAGGTCTCACTCAGTTTCATCCGCATTGCTTGCAAGTTGCTTGGTGGTGCTTTTGACTTCGGCTGTCAACAGCTTCCCCCACTGGTTTGGAGGGCTTCCCCAGATCAAGCAAAAGGGCCGCTGCCCTCCCACAATCAAATGGGGATCCCCTCCTTGCTCATTGACTCTACAGGGTGACTTTTGACCCTTTTCAGGGTCCCCCAGTGGAACAAATTCAGGCGCGAATGACGGAGCTCTGTGTTCCTGTGTCCGTGGCACCGCAACGTCAAGCTGAAAGTCCTGACAGCCAATGAGTTAATAGCCAGCCATCATCACCCCAATCAACTACTAAAAAGCTGCATACAACCAGGCATCATATAAATACCACACACAGAATAGCCCAAAGCACACACTCTGCTAGAGAAAAATACCCTGAAGATGGGCTCCAGCATGAGTCCAAAAGCTTGGAAGACTAAACCTCTGGTCCTGGTGACTGACCCAGATTGGATCCTCCAACATTATCCTGGGACATGTATATTCGCCTTCATTTGTATAGTACTACATGTTTCATTATAAACCTAGATTTGCTTTTCTGCAATGGGAAAAATACCTTTGAGATAATGTAAACAAACAAGAATATATAATATGAGAAAAGGTTACTTGGAATTCAAAATAAGCTCAGATATTCATAATTTTATGGGTGTTATAGTATTGCGGGCCCAGTTGGCAAAAGAAAGTTCAGGACCATATTGGTTGGAAACATGCAGAAGAGGCCTTCATCCTGCATTGGATAGACAATGGCTAAGATAAAGATGAATAAGATGATGATGATGATATCATTTGAATCTGAAGACCGGATAGACTATCAGTCTGGAAGATGGCAGACAATCAAACAGCTAAGGTAGACATGAACAGGTGGCCACTGATTCAGTTTCTTTCAGTTTCTGAGTGACCTAGTTCTGAGCCAACCCTACAAGAGGCAGAGGTGGTCAGTTCATCTGGAGAGGAGATAACACTAGTATCTCCCTTACTTAAGCCAAGCACAACAGTTGGGGCTATGTAGGAACAACCTCTGAGCTCTTTTGCTGAGAACAATTTTCTTGTTTCAGCCTGTAGTTCTGCTCTAAACATCCTCTTGTTCTTCAACCTGCATTTTGGAGGAATTCTTTGGATCTCAGAATTTTGGATTGTTTGGACTACTTTCAGGTCTCTACCTATGAAGCAATTTTGGAAAGGAGGTCTCTGTTTATTTAGTTGCCAGAAACTAGTGACAGCAGCATGTTTCTGGGGTGACTGACAAAATGGAGTTGAGAGTAGGTGAGTTTTTATACCTTCTTTGGGGCTTCGCGTTTGAGATGCCTGTTCATTGTGAAATGTACTTTTGACCTATGCTTGAGTGTGCTCTTTTAGTATTCTAATTATTGTTGCCTGACTCCCATTGTGCCTGGGAGGTCATGGCCTGTCCTTGGAGCTGGGTGGGGAATGTAGATTTTGGGAGTCTTTGTTTTTTTAATCCCATCAGCTGCAGCCTTCTGTGGGAGCTGTGGCTGAAGATGTTTTGCTTATGAATAGGATGGTCCAGTCTTTCTGAATGGCTTACAAAATCTCCATTCCTAAAGATTAGTCTTTTCAGATTTCTGCTTGAGGCAGGAAGACTGGGGCTGTTAACTGGGAATAAAAGCAGTATTACTGTTGATGTCCATTATTGACACAACCAGGAATATATACATGTTTTCCAAAACATATGATCAATGTTTCAAAAAGGGCACAAAATACTCAAATTTCATGAGTGTAAAATTATTTATATTTAAATTTATAGAACTGTGTTAAGTTTCAGAAGTGGCTTCACGTACAAAATATTTCCTCAAGCCATCTTTACAAAACAACAAATTCCCTGCTTCTTAAGGTGAAAAGTAGCCAGTGCCTTGTTTCACTTCATGTTCCTCCAAACCCCTCAACTAGCAGTTTTAGTAGTTGGTAGAGGCTATTGGAAGAAAAGGAGAGGCATTTATGCATGTTCAGGTAACTAGATGCCTTTTTAAGCTATAAAACCAGTGGTGGGATTCAAATATGTGAACAACCGGTTCTCTGTGTGGATGCTGCTTCCGGAAGTCCATTCTGGGCTTGGGCAACAAAAAATTAGCTACCGATTCTGCCGAAGTGCACAAAACTGTCAGATGAGCAACTGAAGGCAGGGCAAAGTACCTCGCTGAGAGAACTACATTATCACCTGATACAAATGGAAGCAGTGGGAATTTTTATGCTGGAATTCTTGCTATTGAATGGGATGAAAACTGAATGTAACTGAACATCAAAAATGTGCATGCTATTAAACTCACAAGTGTGATAGAGTTCATTGGTAGGAGGAGGTAGTGGGAAAAGGAAACCAAGAATTCCTAAACAAGAAGAGTCTAAAATCAGAACTGCAAACAAGTAAAAAAAAATAGAAGAGAGCCGAAGAAACCAATCCAATTGTTTAAAAAGAAATGAAAACATTAGAAAGGATGCTAATAAAAGTTGAAGAAAGGGCCAGGTCATCAAGAAAGAATATACACTTTAATCTCAGCTTTCTGTACTTTTGTCCCTCAACATGATGCTGGTAGTGAGATTATCCACCAGTTTGGGTTCAGATATCACCAATATATGGATGATTCCAGTTATACATCTTGAGCTCAGACTGATCAGGCAAATGCTGAAAAAATCTTGTTTGAGTGTCTGGAAGCTGGAAGAAAAAGCTTAAACCCAGCCTTGGTGGGAGTGAATGGCTGTCAGTTTTTGTCCAGGGATGATTCATTTTTAATTGTGAATGGGATTGCACTTTCCCCTTCAAGACTGGTGTGCAGTTTGGGGCTTGTCTTGGACTCACAGCTACTGCTTGAGAATCAGGTGGCATTAGTGGCTAAGAAGATATTTTCATGGCTCCAACTTGTATGTCAATGACATACTTATCTGGAATGGGAATCTAAGATCACCAACAGTTTACTTTGATTGTTTCTTTTCCATTATTTTCTTTTGAAAGCTATCCCTGAAAGTGGTAATTAGGTAAAAGGTAACAAGAAAAGGGAGAAGTAGTTAGCTTCTGTTTTGACTCTGGGTTTTCTCAAAGTATATGCATATCATAGGGCTATCTGTCTATCCTTCCTTCCTTGCTCTGGTTAACTCAACACAACTATTGTACCAAATATCTAGAACAAAAATAGTATATAAAAAGTTTAAAATATAAATTAGCAGGAAAATAAAGACAACCCACCTCCCAACTTTAAAAGCCCAGGTGAATGAAATGATTGAAACTAGCATCTTAAGTTACTGAAGGAATTTGTTGATGGCCTGACCGGTATATGTTCTTTGAAAAATTTTGGAGAATGAGTGAAGGATCAGATGATTAAAACAAGGCAAACATTGATCCATTTATGGTACTCAAATGTGCAGTAGAATAATGCTTTGATTCATTAAAATGACTAGTAGCTTTATCCATTCACTTTGACAAACTCAGTGAATATTCTTCTGTCCATAGTATAAAATACTTTGTTTTAGTTGACACATCATGCTAAATCATAATGTATGCATGGATACATGATTTGCATTTGGTTTAGCATCATGTATGAACCCATTCACTATAGCTATGTTTCTCATTGTTGTTGGCCACTTGCAGATATGTGGGACTTCAACTGAAGAGGTCGACACATCTTCAGGAGGCCAAGAGAAACACTATGGTATAACATTACAGTATCTGCAGGTCAAGCCCCTATATTCAACCAAACAATGGTTTAAAAAACCTGAGTAGGTATTAAATTTGAATATAGGCATCACCTTGCTTTGTAGATAAGTCATCACATAAGTGAGGTGCTTTGTGTCATGGAGACAGCAGAATTCATCTTGTTGAGGTACTTCTCAGGACTGTACCATTTCCACCAACTGGAAGACACTTCTTTTTATGCAGAGCCGTAATAAACATTCATTTAATTCATAGATTAGGTTAGGATCTCTTGAAGGGCTAATGTGTTTGTTTTTGTAAAATGATGTCAGGTGAGAATATTAGAACTGACCCCAGCACTTACTTCATCTTCCTTGCTGATTGTTTATTAGCAGCAATTATTTCCTGAGTTGTTTTTGATATCATCACTGCGGATAAATGTTTCATCTAAAAAAGGCCAGCTCTGAAATTTAGATAAATCCATTGGCCTATTTTGATAGCATTTCAATATTTGGGTGCATATGATCTGAAAGGAATGGGAGTTTAAGGAAATACTAATCAGAGAGTGATTATTTTGTCAACTTAGCTAATGGCCTAGTTACATACCGCTTACTTTGAAATGGTAAAATGAAGGTTTGAAAGGAAAGCTTTAAGAAATTCTGCCAGTTCTTTGGAATCTGTAATCCTGAGCTGTGAAGGGATCTGGTTTTATAAGACAAGAAACAAATCCTCATCAGAGCTAAGTGTTTGTTGTATGCAAGTGCGAGGGAGGACAAGATAAGTAAATCATAAATGTTGCATGGCACTGGAAAGTTAATGTTATAGGTGCAAAAAAATAAGGGCCAGCAGTATATTTTTATTTACAATCAACATGTTTTGTATGTGATAATGTAATATATTTACACTCAAATATATTTGTAATTTATTCACATAGAACTAACCTGATATAAGCAGAATGTATTAAAATGACTAAGCATTCCTAAGGGTTTAATGCTATTTTAAGAGCATTTTAATAGTTCTAAGACAAAGGTAACATGAACTATAATATGAATAGTGGTATGTACCTATAATATTTTATCTCATTAGGATTTGTATAGTAATGTCATATTGAGTTGTTTACACATATGGATCATCCTTGTGGTTCCTCATCCACAACTTAATGGAGCATTTACCAACATTAATGCTTTCAAATAAGCATTAATGGACAATATAAAATATAAATTTTAATTACATTAAAAATTACAAAGATTACACAGAGTCAGTGTGGCGTAAAGGATAAGGCATCAGAAACTGGAAGACTGTAAATTCTAGTCCTGTCCTTGGCATGAAGCCAACTGGGTGCCCTGGGCCAATCACCCCTAAGAAGGAGCCAGTGGGAAAAAAGAAACTTCAAGAAGAGAAAAAATTGCTTCCAACACATTGCTTTGTATGCTTGTAGACATACATAACTCAACATAACTTTCTATGCATTTTTAATAGAAATGCAAAAGTAGAACCAGGATGAATGTCTTCCAAGGTATAAAGCCTGTCATAAACATAAAAAGCTTCCCATAAAATTACTACCTTGTAATGTACTATCAATATTTGTGCCACTGAAAGGTAAATGCTAAGGACAAGGAGAAAGGCTTTCTAAAGTTGCTATAAGGTATATTATGTTATTATTTTGGAGTACAAAATACTTCATCAAAACAAATCATGTGTCTTTCTGCTCCAACTGTATCTTTATGACCCAGAGGGAAACAAAGCTTCCATTTATAGTTTAGGACAAATTATGATTGGTTCTTGGCTTAAACTCAGAAAATGTTTAATAAAACATTTATTTATAATATTTTATATGGCCACCGAACTCAAACAATGTGACTCTGAGTGGTGAACAGAAATGATCAATAATAAACACAAATCACAAAGAAAAACAACCTATTGCGTTAAAAGCCAACAAAAAGAATGAAATGATGATCAGAATTAATATATACTATAACTCATCTGATTGGGACACCTGATAACATAGAGCAGGGGTCCCCAACCTTTTTTTGGTCCATAGATTGGTGGGGGCTTCGGTGAAGGGAAATGCTTTTGCACAGGCAACCTAATGCGCAAATGAAGCTTTTGTGTGCTCGCCTGCTGCTTTGGTGGCCACGGGCTGGTAGCAGACTGTGGCCTGGGGGTTGTGGTACTCCTGACATAGAGTATTATGACTCCAGCTCATAGGGGACCATATTCTCCTTTGTGATCAAAAGGACCAGTGTGGGATGGATGGTCCCACTACCAGATGGATTTGTACTTGGCTAAAGACATAGTACTTAATGGATCTATGTTTATATGGATGGAGCTATAAAATGGTATTCATAGCTCAGATTTTGTCCTGAGACCAATGTTCTTCAACATTTTCATGAATGACTTAGATAAGGGGATAGAAGGAATGCTCATTACATTGGTAAGTGACACAAAATATGGGGGAATTGCCAACACCTGAGAAGACAGACTCAATGTTCAAAAATATCTCAATGATCCTGATATTTGGTCCCTATCCAACAATTGTTAAAAATAACAATTGTTATTGGTTGATTAATAAAATTCTGCTGTTTCTCAGTTACCTATCTGTTGTTATCCTTGCAGACTCAATGGAATTTGAGTTTTTAGAACTCTTAGTCAAGCAAGCAGCAGAAAAAAGCCCACTTTTAACGGTTGCTATTTTCTGCCCAATTCAATACTTAAAAACTGTAGTAGTTTATTCTTATATAGTCCACCAATACCTTTTACTTTTGCTTCAATATCCATGTATTTTAGCAGTAATAAATAGAATGTTAAGTATTTATTTGTGTGCCATTCTTATTATAAAGCACACCAGTATAACTTACATGATTATCTAATTATTAGTTTTCTGCCTTTTTCTTAGTATGCTTAGCATATGGCACATCATCAAAATTGCCTTGGGTCTTCCATCTAAAAATACTACTAAAATATAGCTTGACTCAGAAACCCACATTAAAAGCTGAATATTAGTGTGTTTTCAAAAAATGAACAGTACTTTGTTTAGTATTCTGGGCTAAAAATAGATAAATCCATAAGGTGAAAAATGGGACTATGATTGTGCTGTGATGTATAATAAATGGACAATAAATTTTAATTATTATTATCAGAATCATAAATTCATAAAGTTAGAAGGAGCCAGTTAGGCATATGAGTCCAACACTCTGTTCAGTTCAATAATACAAATTAAAGGATTCCTAACAGATGGCTACCTAGCCTCTGTTTGAAGTCATCCAATAACTGCATGAATATGTCCAACATATCCACCACTGCACTAAGTAATTGATTCTGCTGTCAAACTGATCATATTTGTTTTTAATTGAAATTTATAAGGTTGCCCAACTCTTAGTAGTCGAACAGTACGTAAAAACAGAAGAAGAAAATAAAACATGACCATAAGTAAGGGAAAATAAACATGCTGCAGGTATACTAATTTTTTTATAAATACATACGTACGAAACACAATCTCATTTAGATGAACATAGGCCCCTGCCTAATCCAGAGCCGAGGAAAAAGCCAGGTCCCAGCCTCATTTAAAGGATAGGAGGACTGGACTGCTTGAACCTTCAAGGGGTTACTGTTTCAGAGGTCAGGGATTGTGTCAGAGAAGTCATACCTCATAGGTCTCATCAGATGTTGTAGATTAATCCCCTTTTCTCCAAAACATTTTTAGCTTTGAAGCTGGAAAGGATAGTTAGGGAGGGTTTGTTGTGAAGTTGTGAATGCTCCAACACTGGATGTTTTAAAGAAGAGATTGAACAACCATTTGTCTGAAATGGTATAGCTAAGCAGGGGGTTGGACTAGAAGACCTCCAAGGTCCCTTCCAACTATTCTATTCTATTCTATTCTATTCTATTCTATTCTATTCTATTCTATTCTATTCTATTCTATTCTATTCTATTCTATTCTATTCTATTCTATTCTATTCTATTCTATTCTATTCTATTCTATTCTATTCTTCAGATCTCCATAACCTGAGAGTGGTAACCCCACAAAACCAATTAGAAAAATAGAAGAATCCCAAAACTTCTGGAAGATAAGGTAGATGGCTATTTCTAAACATGTAACTCATTGCTGTAAACAATTATGACACATTTGTATTTATGTAGCCTTCAACCCCAGCTTAACATTCTTCAATCAATGCCTCGTTGCTAGCTATGAATTAAAAATTCTATCAAGGATAATGTTCATTCAGTGTGAAATCTCACTCCAAAATAGATCCTTGGGTGATACATCAGTGATGAGCTGTTTTAAAGAGGGAACAATATGTCTCAAAGATTTTTCAGGCAGTGGGGAGGCAGAAATACTTTGAGATAATACCCTGCTAAATCAATAGCCAGACATCACAAGCTTAATCTCATATAACAATTTTGCTATGCAAGCAGAACACTCTGGATAAAGATTGTATAACAAGCAAACATTTGGAGAGCTGTGAAAAAAGATCTCATTGAAAGGAGTTATAATTGAGCTGAGCTGATATAAGAGGAATGGAAAATTTTTGTAAGCAATCAATATGAAATCTGAATTACTGTAAACATTTTTTTTTATCTCGTTGGGCCTTTTGTCAATAACTTTCACGATTGCTTTCATACATGCTTTAAGTTGCATGCATCTGTATTTCTGGTGTATTTTATAAATTTTAACTAAGAAGAATCACCTGTATTGGGATTAGCTAATTGCAAGTAATAAAATTCTGAAACTGATATATATTAAGAAACACACACACACACTTCACACTTTAAAAATCATTTGGAATGTTGCCTAAAATTCTAATCTGAGGCTATTATATTATGAAAGTCATTTATCTCATTCCCATTTCCTCAATAAAATGAATTCCTTACATGAAGTTTGATGTATGCAGAAAGGTTCACTAGTCAAACTTTTATTAGATGCTGAGTGTGGAGGCTAAATCACTTTTCCCTGATGGATTGTGTTCCCCCTTTGAAGCTGCAGTTGCAATTCACTAATCCAATTTGCCATTGAAACTTGGTGGCATGTAATATCTCCCCAGTTTGATGATTTTTTTTTTTGTTCATTGTGAAAATGTTTATTTTTAAATGCTTTGAAAGTGTTACATTTGAGTTTGGATTTATGTCAGGCTTTTCCATTTTGTTACTTTTGTTGCAGAATTACTAATTCTAACCCTTCCAGGTGTTTGGTCAGAAAGGAAAAGAAAGAAACATGATGACCAGCAGCAAGATGGATGCACTTAACTACAGTGGAGATGAGTAAACATGAGGGGCCTGGGGATAATCCTGGAGATAATCCTGGGGAAGATCTAGCAATCTGCTCACTAAGAGTTGACACCAACTCTTACCAATCAAACCATATGCTAGATAGCATTACTATGGTAGCATATGCTACTTATCACATTTTGCACCAAAGAGCTTTCCAGACACTCTTAGCTCCATGCAAACCACGTTGTACCAACCATACTTGGCACTTGGCTTGTCTTCAGATCAAGAAGCAAGTTTATAGTATGTTAAAATCCTCACTTTCCCCCAAGCTACCTACTATATCTTTGATTAGGTTTTCAGCTTTTGCCACTTACAGCTTTCAGCAGAGGATCTCATTGCCTGGTCTCTCATTTGCAATCATTCATACAAAAACCTATTCATTTTATATTACTTTAAAATTAATCAAAACATGAAGCCTGCACTGAGTTTTTGTTTACCTATTCCTTTGAATGGGACAATTATTTTTCTAATAACTGATATTGTTACGCTTTCCATGAGTAGAACATGATAAGGGGATGATGATGTTATTATAGTGCATTCATTGCCTTTCTTAGCAACTCTTTCCTGGGAACAAATACAAAGAGAAATGATTATTTTTAAAAGAATTCAACTGAGTTTCAGTTGAGCTGAGCAATCTTGGCTCAATTTTTTTATGAAAAATTATTCTCAAACAGAAAAAATACCATCTTTCATAGTTATTTTTTAAGGATAGAGTAGAGATACATTTATGAGTCAAAATGAAAATACATGAACCATGTATGAGGGAAAACCAAACAGTTCTACCTTCTGTCATTACTTAAAAATGGCAGTTTTGAAAACAAAGCCTCTTGGAATGCACAAAGCAGCAGACCTAGGCAAATAAAGGAAGCAATTTCGCCACTTCATACTTAGCAGTCAATTATAGAAAAGGCTAAATAAATAACATTAGTGTAAAGTTATCTTTGTCTTTATTAAAAGAATCCAAAGTTCTTTTAATTCAGTATCAACAGCTGACGTTCTGGCTGTAGGAACCTGCCACAAAGGCATGGCATCTTTTAGGCTGTCAACCTATCCATCCATGGAAGTAAGGCCATTGGAAGCCCTTCCTTCAGAGAAGCAAACAAAGAATTGCACTGTAATTCTGCAAAATTACTGAATGCTCATAGTGAAGCATCTGTTTGCTAGGCTGGCCAACACAAAGCTTTGTTGAGAACAAAGCTGGCATAAATAGAGTTTCTCGAATGCTGGTCTCACATATCTTCTTGAAACATTGCTTTGAAAAAAAAATGAACCAGTGAGATCCAGTTAGATGAACAGTGAAAAAAGTACAAAGCAAAATCCCACCCCAATGGCCAAACTGGTATTGTAGAACAAGCATTTACCCGACCTAGTTCTTCTGAAACATAATTGTACCTGATATGGTATAAACATTAAGCATCTTCCATTTTTTTAAAAAAAATAAATTAGGAGCCTTCTGCTTCACATTAAGATCCTGATGCTCTATCTGTATCTATGTGGAACATATCAGCTTTTCTATGCTGGCTACTATTCTTTTGCCATTGCCAAAGATGCCTTTGACATCTTTCTCTTTATAAAAGTGAGAATTTTATGGGGCAGTAATATACAGTGGATTTTTGCTGCATCTTTGCAACATCCCTACATTTACCACTGAATGGTGATCAAATTCAATCAGAATAGAACTGAAAGGGACCTTGGAGGTCTTCTAGTTCAACCCTCTGCTCAAGCAGGAGACCCTATATCATTTCAGATAGGTGGCTGTTCTGTCTTTTCTTAAAAACCTCCAGTGATGAAGCACCTACAACTTCTGAAGGCAAGCTGTTACACTGGTTAATTGTCCTCACTGTTAGGAAGTTTCTCCTTAATTCCAGGTTGCTACTCGCCTGGATCAGTTTCCATCCATTTTTTATTTTCCCTTCTGGTGCTTTGGAAAACAGGTTAACTCCCTTTTCTTTGTGGCAGCCCCTCAAATACTGGAATACTGCTATCATGTCACCCCTAGTCCTTCTTTTCTCTAGACTGGCCATACCCAATTCTTGCAACCATTCTTCATATGTTTTTGTCTCCAGGCCCTTAATCATCTTAGTTTCTCTTCTTTGTACTTTTTCCAAAGTTTCAACATCTTTTTTGTAATGTGGTGACCAAAACTGGATGCAGTATTCCAGGTGTGGTCTTACTATAGCTTTATAAAGCAGTACTAATACTTCATGTGATTTTGATTCTATGCCTCTGTTTATACAACCAAGGATTGTATTAGCTTTTTTGGCTGCTGCTGCACACCAGTGATCGTCCACTGGGACTCCAAGGTCCCTCTCATAGTTACTGTTTTTGAGCCAGGTTTTGCCTAATCTGGATTTTTTTCTGCGTAGTGTAAAACTTTGCTTTTCTCCACATTAAATTTCATGTTGTTGGATAGGGCCCATTGTTCATGTCTGTTAAGATCTTTTTGGATCCTGAGCTCGTTTTCTGGGGTGTTGGCTATTCCTGCCAGCTTCGTGTCATCTGCAAATTTGATGAGTTCCCCTTCTATTCTCTCATCATTTAAGTCATTTATGAAGATATTTTGAAGAGTACTGGGCCTAAGATGGAACCTTGTGATACCACACTGCTTCCTTCCTTCCATGATACAAAAGGAAAATTAGTTTTTAATATTCTAATTTTTTTTAACTTGCCCTGGGTTTATGGAGAGAGAAGAAATAAAATTCCGATAAGAAATAATGCTGTAAGGTTTTTGCCAGTGTGAGTAGTTCTAGACCTGAACAGAAGGATGAGATGAATGCTAAGGTTAATTAACTTATTCCAACTCTTTGTCCACCACTAGATGGTGCTGCCATTGTGTGTTTCTCTTTACATGTTGCTGTAGCACCAAGAAAGATAAACAGTTCTGAATGTATATAACAGTGGTGGCGAACCTATGGCACAGGTGCCAGAGGCGGCACGCAGAGCCCTCTCTGTGGGCACGCGTGCCATCGCCCCAGTCCTAGGCCTTCAGCTGGGTTTTATAAAACCTTTTCGCTTTAGGCCTCTGCTGCCATGTGCAAAAAAAAAAAAAAAGGTTCAATCAGTCAATCAATTTCAACTTCTCGCAGAAAAAAAAAAGATCTTGCAAAGTTGGAATTGATTGATTGAACTTTTTAGTCCCACCCAGTCTGCCGTTACCACTGCAGCCACGCCCACCCAATGGGCCACACCCACCCAATGGGCCACACCCACCCGGCACTCGACGATGCATAAGTGGGTTTTGGGTTGCAGTTTGGGCACTCAGTCTCTAAAAGGTTCGCCATCACTGGTATATAACATTGAAATTGGGACTGAGATATATATGTCAATGATTCATAATTTTCAAAAATAGCGATTTTGGAGAGGTATCGGTGGGTGCGGGCCTTTAGACTACATGACCAGAAGGGCTTAGAATAGAGCAAATGTGGTTTTCTCAAAAAGTTCTAGTATTATTGGCTGAAATTCTTTATAAACAAATAAAGGAGGGGAAAGCCTGAATTTTTTGCTTAAGCATTCTGTTACCTGTTATTTTCTCATTTTTGCAGATGCTGACTCTTGAGGAAAACTCCCCTACGACTGTCTCTCAAAATTAACATTAATGACATACCTTAAGTTTGCCATCAACACCTCCAAAATGTCTCCCCAGCTACACACATTCCAGTTATAATATGCTGCATATTTCTTAATGTGGTTAATATGGCTCTTTTTCTTGAAGAACCTCTTGAATTGGTTGTACAGATTTGTGATATCCCTCATTTCGATTTTTCTCAAATTTTACACAACTTTGTGATTGAATATTATCAAAGATCCTAATGATAGGACTTGATTGGTAGAATCCAGAGCTTTGGAAATGATTTCATAATCTAATAAAGGAGAATATTTGTAGCTCAGGGTTGACATGAGGGATCCTTGGTGCTCTCTTAGCTTGCTTGTTTTCTTGCAGACATTTCATTACCCAAATTAGGTAACATCATCAGTGCTCAGCAAGAGCACTGCAAGAAAACAAGTAATAGTTTATAATCTCTTTCAGACAACAGAAATCAATGAATTTTTAAATGTAGGTTCTTCATGAAGTTCTTTAAGCTGGACATGAATCTGTGTGGAGAGAACTTCATTATAATGAAGGCAAGCAAAATCTGTAAGATTTATATAAGGCCGGGCCAGTTCTTATAGTACTCTCACAGATGGTCTTAGGTAATCCTTTAATTGAATTAATTGCTTTATGGAGATAATAGCTTTTTCAAATTAGCACATTACATGTTGGATGATAAGCACCAACTTTTGGTATTATTTATCCATTCAAACTCTATTTACATGTCAATAGAAGCTGTGATAATATTAGTGGCAAAGATTCTGAAATCTGAAAGAGAACAAATACTTTTCCAAAAGTTGAATTCAGTTATACCAGCTAGAGAAATTATTCTTGCTAACTGATTTCCAATCAGGATTCTTGATTGGAATTCTTGATTCTTGATTTGGACTAGAAGAGCTCTGTTTGGGAAACACTTACTTACTTACTTACTTACTTACTTACTTACTTAATTTGATTTTCTGTATCTCTAATTTTTACAGTGGTATGTAGTCAAAGTTTAATCTTCTACAATTTTCTTCCCAGGGAAAATCTGTTAAGAAAAAGATGGCTACTAAATTTTCTTACCAGTTTTTGCTGAAAGAATTCATTCCCCTCCCCATACTAACTGAGGAATGTCTTCCGGATTAGCCACAAGTTTACAAGTTCATTGATATTTGCAACAAACTCTAGCAGTTAGTGAGGCAGGACTTTTGCAGTGTTGATCCTCTTCTATTCAAAGCAAAGAAACTCATCTTGTTTCTACACATTCAATCAATTATTTATCAGGTAACTTGGTTTGTGTATGTGGGGGTGGGATGAACAGGTTTCCTGGACACTCTATAGTCTGTGAACAGAACAATCAAAAGCAAGATTTGGCCCAAGGATTATGAGATTCTACTCTGAGAAAAAAGAAATCACATTGCCTAAGGAGAAAAATCACTAGACGATCACATAATATAGTCAGTTCTGTACCACAGCAATTTTTATATGTGAGGGCAAATTATGGAATATCTTTCTAAAACTTCTAGGCACATTTTCTAAAGTTTAAATGATCTCTTAGGTTGCAGGCCTTTAAGTTGCAGGACAGGGTCATATGACTATTATCTTTTCTAAAGAACAAAGTAATGTATAAAGTATCCTTATTTGGGGATTTTTTTCTAGTCCTTTAATCTCCTCTAATAGTACTTCGCAACTAATGCTCAAATGACCCAGGTTTGAATGGCCTTCATTAAATCATGGTTTGGCACCAAATCCTGTATGTGCTGTAATAATAATATGAAAACTTTTGTAGACTAAAAGTACATTATACCAAGAATGTCATATATACGCAACCCTTGTGCCTTTGTAATGTGCCCAGCTCCCTAGGCATTTCTAGAATATATAAAATGAAACTTTTGCACTTTTCCTTGCGCTAATTGAATTTCAGTCCATAACATTTACCGACATTAAAAGACATACAATATAATTACTTTCTTTTTTCTACTCAGTTATTTCTCACTCTCTATTTTAAAACTCATTGTATTGTGTCTTTTTATAGAAGTTTGAATAAATCTTTTGTTAACTTATGAAATATTATTCCAAGTACACAAAGAGCATAGGAATAAAAGCTTTTAAGAGATACTCGATGAGGTTTTCTGAATTTCTCTTTATGGTTCAATTAAAAATAATGTGGACTTCTCCAAGTTTGCTAAGAGAATTGACTTTGCTATCCTGGCTGACAAATATTTTCACTAGGAGATGAAGCCTTATCTCATCTTCTCTCTTTGGCCTTTTCCACATTGACTTGTAAAGCAAAATTCACCAAATGCTCAAAACATTTACTTTTTTGAATTTTTTTTCAAAGTACAAATATATATATATATATAGGATAAATAGGTTATCCTTGCTTGGCAAACAAAACTGGGATCAGCAACTCATCGCTAAAACCATATGACTGTGAATCTGAACCCTCACTTCCCATTTGGTCATTATGCAAATCACCACTACCTTTAAGCAACATATTACAAGACTGCAACTTGCAATTTTACTTCCGTGTTGTCCGTTAATTCTTGGAAGCTAGTTGTGAAGTACTCAAATGGTCATCATGTGACCACAGGACACTGTGATGGTTGTAAAGTTGTGCCAGTTGAAAAGTGCTTGAGGTGATCATATGACTGCAGGGTGCTGCAATGGTCACAAATGGGAAGATGGAGCAGAAAGCTTTTTTTTTAATGGCATAAATTCAAATGTTATTAAATATTAATGGTATGTGGCAATGATCTTGGGAGCCTGGGCCCAGAGACACAGCATAGAGAATGGTCAGAAAAGAGACAGCATAGTTCACAGCTGGATTGTGGAAGGGGCAAGAGGGTCAGAAGAGATCTTCCCTAATTTCTCATGGTGTAAATAAGAAAGGTACTTTTAGGCTTGCAAGATTCTACTAAATGTGGCCTTACTGTAAAGTAGAATAAGGTACTGGTAAGGCTGACATTAAACAAGTAAGCAAGGACTATCTGTATCTACATATAATACTAAATTCTGATTTCTTATCTAAAGTTTGTTGGTTGCTTAGATTGTACATAATGCTAAGTCTTAATCAGGTATGAAGCAATGCCACAAGCAAGTTAATAAACTGCATTGTGGTTTTAGTGTGGATAAACTAGGTTACAACACAGAGTTGTACTTGGTGAACCCCTGTTACTCACCCCAGCTCCTGCCAACCTAGCAGTTGGAAAGCATGCAAATGCAAGTAAATAAATAGGTACCGCTTTGGCAGGAAGGTTACTGTGTTCTGTATTTTCATTTTGACCACATGATGATGGAAACGTCTCTCAGATAACACAGGCCCCTTCGACTGAGAATCAGAGATGAGCACCGCCCTCTTGAGTCAGTCACAACTGGACGTGGGAAACCTTTAAATCTTTTTTTTTTAACTTGTTGAACAGTATGGCTGTAAAGTTGTCCATGAATGTGGTTTAAGGGAATAATTCTTCAATGTAGCGAGTAATTCTCATATGTAGATTTCTAATAAATACAGCTGAAAGAGTTAAAAGTTGAATTTCTATTTTTTAATAAATGCAATCCCAACATATCTGGATGGCTGAGGAAAAATGCCCTACATCGTTGGACTCCTTTAAACTTATAAGATGAACATATTGTTTAATAAAAATGGAACCATTAATAAATTATGTATTTCAGTTAACTTTTATGGGGGTAATCAAGGAAGATCAAGGATCAATATTGTGTAGGGGAATTATAAATTGTGTTGCCTCTTGATGATCATCAGGGAGTCTATATGTACTCTAGAGGCAATAGGCTCAAAGTAGAGTAAAATGCAAAAAGGAATTTACTGAATAAATATTAAAGGAGTTAAAGAGGAAGATATATACCAATCTACATCACTTCAAGAGTCTTTGGATCTGCAGCATGTGCCTGGGACTTTTGCCATCTTTTTATACTTTTCTCAATGGACAGAAAATCTAAACAAAACCTGGAGATGGTTTGGTAATATAGCTCATCACTGATTTGATCACAACTTTAAAGTTATTTTAAGAAAGATAACAACTTGCATTGGTCTGATGATACCTTCTCCATAAATTGGGAACTCAGA
The DNA here is from genome assembly GCA_023970755.1 of Azemiops feae. Lineage (NCBI taxonomy): Eukaryota > Metazoa > Chordata > Lepidosauria > Squamata > Viperidae > Azemiops > Azemiops feae. The sequence continues at coordinate 3,323,519 of JALGBA010000036.1, forward strand.
TAACTGACCTTCTGTTAAGTATACTTTTATCAGAAACATTGCACAATACAGCCATTCACTCTCATCATTGCAAATGTTAGATTGGAGAACATACATTCTCTTTATTTTAGTTACTGCAAGTAGGAATACAGCTGCAAGGTTCAGAAGTGAGAGTGATTTGCAATACAAAGATGCAATCCACAAAGCTTGTTAAGTAATTCTAAGGACTCATGTGGAAGACTTCACAATACAAAATTGTTAAATTATGTACAAGTTGCTAAGTTATCCTTTTTGTACAGGTATAATCATAGGTGTGCAAAAAAACCCAAAAACGTGGCCCACATAATTCTCTCCTTATCAATGTTCTGCAATGCTACTACATAAATCTAGTTTCTTTTGTATACTAGGCTCAATCTATGGATTGTTTACATCCCAGGTGCACAATTTGAGACCCCAAGGCTGGATGTGGTCTCTGAATCCCATGGAGCATCCTTTGAACATCTCCAACATTTATAATTTTCATCTTATAGAACGAGGAAATTATGCAAGACATGAGGATTAGTCATATAAATTGCACTATTTTAAATTAATTTCAGTCTACTTGTAAATAAAATTAAATTTAGATAATTGTCCTACCTCAATCTGTATTTTGGCTTGTAGTCCAGCTTAGAACTCAAAGACCAAAGGATGTTATCAGTATAAAAAGAGCTGTACTGCCCTGCTCTACATGATGATTTTAATTTAAGCTGGCTGGAGAATTCTGGGAGTTGACCTCCACATGTCTCAACCTTGCCAAGTTCATGAAATCCTGCTCTAGTCTATTGTAGTATGTCAATATACACATGACATATGTTGAACAATTACAGTAGCTTGAAAATGCACATTCAAAATGCTACATATCTAGATATATTTTTTTGCATTTGATTCTTGATGCTTCCACGCTGTGATCTTAGGGTCCTTTTTGAAAGCAAAGCCAAGGAAAATTTTTTGGCATGAAGTGAGAATGCATTTCAGTATGTATGATGAATATTTGCTGCCAACAGAGGCTTGTTAACATTGTCAGACTGAAACATCACCGTGCCAATTCAGTGGCAAAATAAAATTAAGACACTTTATTAGACTGTGCAGAGCATACAAAAATGTTGATGTGAAAGTGAGGCTACTTGGCCTTCTTTCTACAATATTAAACTAGATAGCTGGTAAAGGGTAACATTTGAAATACACATGGAATGGATTTTTCTTTGCCAAGCATTACAATCAGTCATGCAATTTGTGAGTGTATAAGCTGTCATGATGCAATGTAGTTTTACAAATCTGTTAAATCTTTCTACATTTCAAACAACTATTTTCTATTGCATTGTCTCGGTCCTTCTCCCTGTTTTAGCATATTGAATGGGGACCTGTATATCAACCCATCCCCACTGCCAATGGATTGGTTCACCTTAGAATACTTCCTGAACAAGTAAAATGTTAGTGACTCTCACCTCCAGCTTGCTCCTTTTGCCATCAATACCCACAAAGTGCTATCTTTATGTAATTTATCATTATGTATTTTCTTCAAAGTAGCAGTCCTCCATAGGTCTTTGCCATGTTAGATCTAGTTCTATCATCCTACTGCCCATATTTCCAACGTACTGGTGGTCAGCTGGCAGCTATGTCTCTCATTTTAACTCAGAGACTTCATGTCTACTGCCTTTCTCAGCTCCTGCAACTTTTACAGGATTGTTTTGCTATCTACACAGATGCTCCAAAGATGCTCACCAACTAAGGAAAGGCTCTACTAGCTAATTTTTGACTTTCTATATTCTTTCTCTCAGGCAAATATTCATTCATTCATTCATTCATTCATTCATTCATTCACTATCTGACTCCAGACTGTTTGGGTCACAATGTAACAAGCAGGAAAAATTACAAGGTTTGTAATGCTCATCACCTCCAACTCTCATCATTTTTATTCCTTCCAATCCAACCACAAACATCTAGCAAAATCAGCAACATCCTGACTTTTACAACAATCGCCAGTCAGGGTCTTACAATTCAACTGTTAGCTTGTAGTATACTTAGATTTGACCCACATTCCAACAAATTACCAGCAGCCAAAAACATTCGTGTTGTATTTCTAATGAGGATCAGCTCACTACTTTATGCCATCTGAATTAGATTAATTTTAACCAGGGAAGGAATAAATAAGTTTTCCTGTTCTTTTTGTTTATTCTAATATGGGATTATTCTATCTTGCCTTCCACTCTTCTTGAATTACTGTATACTGTAGTGCTGTGATATCATTTGAATGCAATAAGAGGCTTAGTCTGCCTAGATACACTTTCTTCCTTATATGCCCATCAATTTAGAATATTTTTTGAGGGGAAAAAAACACACTTACAAGAAAAATATGGTAAAGTGAAAAAGGATTTGCTATGCTATATCTGACTACAAAATAAGGGGGATTTACCCATGAAGGAATGCAAAACAGTTATTGAGGCCTGAAGCTTGTCTGATACCCAAACTTCTTGTATGCTTGTCTGATACCCAAACTTCTTTCTCTGTCAACTGACTAAATAGGAAAACAAAGAAATGAACAAACAAAACTGGTATCCATGTGGCTCTCACTGTTAAAATCAGATTTTGGAATCTCTCTTTGTGCCATTACATAATGGGAATAGCATGTAGGATCTGAACTGATAGCAGAATTCATGAATTTTGGTGGCTTCCAGTAATTTTAAACCACCCTGGAAAAGAAGGAATGGTCCAGCTCTATGCCTAAACTAGAAGACTAGCTGAAGCATTGAAGGGAGCATGGAGGTGGATAAAGTCTTTTCCTTGGAACAGAAAGTCTAGGAACTGAACTAAAAAAAATGTTGGAGGAAGTAATCCTTGAACAATTTTTGCAAGTCCTTCTAAGTTAATTTAGGTTTTGGTTCAGGAAAATCAGCCTGACTTAGATGAGGGAATTGAAGGGGAACTCATCAAATTTGCAGATGACACCAAACTGGTAGGAGTAGTCAACACCCCAGAAGACAAGATCCAAAAAGATCTTGACAAACTTGAACAATGGGCCATATCCAACAAAATGAGTTTCAATGTGGAGAAAAGCAAAGTTTTACATTTAGGCAGGAAAAATCAAAGGTACAAGTACAGATTGGGTGAGACCTGGCTTAAAAACAGTAACTGTGAGAGGAGTTGGAGTCCTAGTGGATGATCACTTGACTATGAGCCAGCAGTGTGCAGCAGCAGCCAAAAAAGCTAATACAATCCTGGGTTGTATAAAGAGAGGCATAGAATCAAGATCATGCAAAGTATTAGTACTGCTTTATAAAACCCTAGTAAGACCACACCTGGAATACTGCAGCCAATTTTGGTCATCATCTAAAAAAAAAGATGTTGAAAGTTTGGAAAAAATTCAGAGAAAAGCAACTAAGATGATTAAAGACCTGGAGACTAAAACATATGAAGAACGGCTGCAGGACTTGGGTTTGGCTAGTCTAAAGAAAAGAAGAAATAGGGGTGACATGATAGCAGTATTCCAGTATTTGAGGGGCTGCCACCAAGAAGAGGGGGTCACATTATTCACCAAAGCACCAGAGGGAAGGACAAGAAACAATGGTTGGAAACTGATCAAAGAGAGAAGCAACCTGGAATTAAGGAGAAAGTTCCTGACAGTGAGGATAATTAACCAGTGGAACAGCTTGTCTCCAGAAATCATGGGTGCTCCATCAATGGAGATTTTTAAGAAGAGGCTAGACAGTCACTTGTCTGAGAATGTATAGGTCCTCCTGCTTGAGCAGGGGGCTGGACTACAAGACCTCCAAGGCCCCTTCCAACTCTATTCTATTCATGACAACTTAAAACTCATACCTGAAATATAGCATTGCTTGGAAGATGAAGAGTCTTGCAGGCAGGTTTCTAGAACCTGGCATTCTTCCTAGAGCCAGGAATGGAATTCCTACAAAGGAAATCCAACAAATTCCAAGCCACATCATGTGGCAGTTCCAGAAAAAGGGAAAATTAAAGGAACCCCAAAGGGAGTAGCAAGGAAAGGAAGAAAAGAACTTTATATTGTAATTTTGGTTAGCTGGGACACTTGCCTTCCTCTAGCGCCCTCTACTTTAGCTGTCTATCAAAATTCCCAAAAGGAAAAGGGAATGATACCCACAGAAGCCAATGGACAAAACACAGAAACTTTTTGGATACTGACAGTGAAAGAATATTAGTTAAGTCACATCTAGTATGAAAGTGCTTGTAATATGAATTCAGAAGTCATCAGTAGGATTTGGAGGGAACCTGGAGAAGTCCCAATGTCTAAATGCTGGGTTCAGATCTCAGGGAAAAAGCAGAAAATGACTGTGGGTATTGTAGAAGAATTGCCTTTTAAGTAATTATTGGAACTAACTTCCCAATTTGTGAGCAAACGATTCTGGAAATCCTATACTGCAAGACAAGCAGGGAGAAGAACTAACTTAGGTAACCAGAAGGAAATAAGGCAAGCAGCTTAAAAAGGTGAAACAAGAGAGGAGGGAGGAACCTGCACAAACAAATACAGAAGCCAAAGTCTGCTTTGACATCCAGGGTTTAGGTGTGTTTCTTTGTTTTCTCTCTCTGTGTTTGACAAACTATTGTACTCTTGCTAATTCCTCTGATTTGTGTGCAAACAATTGGCTTTTTTTTCCTATAGTGTTGTATGTTCTTCCCTTGGTAACAACTTTTTTTTTTGAAAGATACAAGATTGGATGCATACTATCATCACACTTTTGCATTAACACTGCTTTCAACATCATAGCATCAATCTGTAAAGCAAATGGAAGGTTAAAGTACAGTGTCAAGATTGAGAGAAATCATTATGCTTTTGTATTCTGTTTTGGCCAGATTCCACCAGTTTTACATTTATATTCCAAAGCCAAGGACACTGGAAAACTGGAACATGTCCAGAGGAGAACAAGTAAAATGATAAGGGGCCTGGAAAGAAAAAACGTAGAGTATGTTTCATCTGGAAAGGAGAAAATTACAGGGAGACTTGATAAATGCTACCTTTAAGTATCTGAAGGGGTGTCTTGTAGAAGACAGGACAGAATTGTTCATAGTTGTTTCAGACAGAAAAATAATTAGTGGGTTTAGAACATAAGCAAATAGATTTTGGTATTCGGTAATGAAAAGACTGTTTTGAGAGGTGGTTGTCTTTTCTTTGCTGAATGCATTTGCATTTAAGTAGAAGTTGGATGACCATCTGTTGGAGGGGAAGTTGTTCCAGAGGTTGACAGTAATGGCAGAGAAGGTCTCTTCTCAATTCTGCCAGCCAGAGTTCTTTAATTAATGGGATCTGCAACATACCCTTGGCTGCCCAGAGGAGTTAGGTGTGCAACCCTAGGGATACCAAAACTGCTCATGCCATTGCATTCTGCACTAGATGAAGCTTCTGGAAACTCTCCAAAGGTAGCTCCATGTACAGTGTATTGCAGTAGTCCATACGGGGGATGAGAATAGCATGAGTATCTGAAAGAGGACTTCTCAATCCAGGAAAGGGTATAACTGATGCACTACACAAAATTGAGCAAAGTCCCTCCTAGTTACAACTGCCACTTGCTCCTTGAGCAGGAGTTGTGAGTCTAGGAGGACCTCTAGATTACCAAATCTAGCTGTGACAGTGCAATCCCATCCAAGACCAAAGATGGTAGCCCCCAGATACAGAGAGCCTCCTACATACAGCCACTCCTTCTTACCAGTTTGTTGAAACCTGTTTCCCATATTAGTTCCAATGGTAAATGTTAGCATCTGCCTTAGAGTATATTCAATTGAAAGGTTTTGTCAGGAATTCAGATTAAGATAAGGATCAAGGATGAAGCCAGCAACTAAGGCTAATAAAAGAAGAAGACTGTCAGGTAAATGAAAAATATTTATATCCTGGCGTTTATTATTTTTATAAACAACTTAAGGCAGTAACATATTCAACATTCCTTCCTTCTCTTATTTTTCTCACAATAAAAGTCCTGTGAGGTGGGTTGGGCTGAGAGAAAGTAACTGGCCCAAAAGTCACCAAACCACCTTCATGTCTAAGGTGGAACTAGAAGTCTCCTGGTTTCTAGATTGGTGCCTTAACCACTAGACTAAATTGGCTCTAAAACCAAAGCTATGGTAAATCAACTTTAGAACATCAGAATCACAGGTCTGAAGATGTACCAGATCTAGAACATTTTATACTTGGATTTAAAGAACCAATAAAATAGGCTATAATGGCCCAATGTGAGAAAGAATGATAAATATATCTGGCTTCCCTTCTGCATTGTAGACAAAACTTTCAGAAAATAATTTTGTTCCTGTCTCATTCTAAGTGAAAAATTTTCCTCTTGTATATTTTGGACTGTAACTGGTAATAATACAAGAACCTTACTAATAAAAATGACATTTTTGTTATAACTTTCAATATAAACACAGCACAGTCTAAGCATGAAGAGCTCCAGGATCAGGTGGAAATTTAACATCTATTTTTGCAATGGAAAATTGTTTGCTTAGTCTGAGGTAATTCTTGCAGTGAGATAGCACATGGCTGTATTTCCCCTTTCCTCTGTTCAAAACTTGTTAGCAGATACAGTATGTTTAATATGCAGCATACAGTCAAAAACTGATTTCGCTAGCAAGAATGAGATGCCGCCAATGTTTGGGTGGACTTGGCAATGATCCACAGATAGCAGCTGTTATGAGAATGATTCAGTCTGTCTGGTGATGATTATGGATTTGAGTAGGAAGATCCAGCTATGATTGAGTCTTCTTTATTACTGCCTCATTCTTTACCATTTTAGGGCTCAGGAACAACAGAGACCAAGACAGGACCCTCAGAGGTTCAACCAAAATCCAGTGACAATATATTTGGGGCATTCATTAAATCTGCAGCCCCTTCTAATTTATTTATTTTCATTTCTATATTAAAATATAATTCTTACAAGCTTCTCCACAAGACATATTGCCTACTTTATCCAGTTACTGAAGGAAGTAACATGAGATAGCTCTTATATTGTAGTAAGAAAACAAAAGGCCCAGAAAGAAAGTCAACTACAAGAAACTACAACTACAAGAAACTATAACTACAACTATAAGAAACAAGTGAGAGGTAAAATTGCTACAATATAAATATATGGAGTATGACTTCCAATCATTACTGGTTCCTATCTGAGTGGTAAGTCTTTTACTCCAGAAATATTAAAAGATTGTGCTCTCTTCATGTTAAATCTTTCCATTCATACCTTTTCATTATTTTGGAGATATCCCATGTGGTTGCCTGATGATTTTGAAGATAAAATAAAGGGACAAGTGAGTATTACTATATTGAGCACAGGCTTTTCTAAAATTGTTATAAAAGATGAATTGATGGTGTTTCAGTCTGGGAGATGGATGCAATTTTTCCTTTTAAAAAAAGAAGAAATTTCCTTTAGTCTCTCTCCTTCACATAAACTTCTATTCCTACTTCCTAATTTAAATTCCAGCTTTCACAGCAGCCACATCACACAATCTTGAAGTCTGCCTCTTATGAACTTTGGATTTTACTCTGATTGCAATGAAGAAACCTTGCAGATTTTTTTTGATGCAAATACAATTTAAAGTGAGTCAATCTCAGTGGAGGAATGTGGGTGCCAATTTTAACTCTTGGTATAGCAGGCCCTTTGTGTCAGAGACGGCTTTCATTCTTAAATAAACATCACTCCCCATTCCTAGATGCACAATGCTACAATATCAAATCTAGAGGAAGGACTTGCCTCTTATCTAGGAATGTGCCACTTATGCTAATTATAAATGTAAAGAATACACAAATGTCAATTCATTCCTAAACATGGCTATTCCATAGCTGAAACCACCCTGAAGAGTCAGCTACTCCTTGTCTACTTCAGTGAAGATTAGGCAGACAGGTAGGAAACAAGCAACAACCATCTCCATTTTCTAATGTTTATTTGGGCATTTGTATTTGTGGGCAGAAGTCCTTACTTTAGGCATCCCAGCCCTGTCCTAATCAGCCCCTGCTTTACAAATGATTGACTTACTATCTCTGCATCAATCTGACTTTCAAATTATGCTGGCATATTAGCTTTTTGGAATCTACACAGTCCTGTTAAGTGAATTTGTTTCCACAATACCTTCCTGTTAAATGTGCAGCAGTAATTACATTTGATACACTTGAAAGGCATTTCATTACTGAATAGTTTCTTGTAGGAGTTTAGTCTCTATGTATGATTCACAATATTTCAACCGGCACTTTTCATGGCATTGGTACATGAAGTGATATGTAAGAAAGACCTTGAAAGATGGGAACAAGAAATTCTGCATAGGGAACAGTCAGATAAGAGAGGGCATTGCCTGCAGCTGCATAATGGATACAGAAAAAGTCTCAGAAGGACCCTCCCAAGCTTCTCAGACTGCAAAAGAGATGGCAGGGGTTTTGTACTTTCAGACTTGCAACATTTTGTTAATATAGCTACACAATAAGGTTGAATTAGCTCATCTGGTCATGATGTCTACATCAGACATCAATTTTGTAAGTCTAAAAGTATGAATCTCTTGCCATCCCCTTCACAGCATGAGAAGCTAGGGAGGGTTTCTTCTAAGTCTCTTTCTCTACCCATTATGTAGCTGTGGGCCATGCCCTCTCTTATCTGACTATTCCCTAGGCAGCATTTCTCAAGAACGTTCTCACATACTATTACATTACATGTACTTTTGTTATATCGCATGTTTGTTTTTACAAAACCTTGGATATTAAAGGTGGAAGTTGCATGCTAGGTATCTCATTTCTTGCCATTAGCATTTTTTCAATCCTAGCATAGCCATGCTGCAATTTAAAGCATCAGTCTTACAAATAGTTTTCATGATCAGGAAGTGGAATTCAGGTAATAGAGATACTAAATCAAATTTGTGGCTTTAATGAGAGTAAGATACATTATGAGAACACGATCACTACAGCACCATGCACTCATCATGTTCCCACTTGCATCATATTTAAAATTTGGCATAGGATCAACTTAATGAAAAGCAACATGAACAAAGATAGTAAGAAGCTGTTTAATCCTACTTAAGCAGAAGTCATTTATCTTCTAGGATGTGATGGTGTTACAAAATAGTTCTTCAAGAACTGATGAAACTGTAAAAATAAGTCACTAGGGAGGTCTTTTTGATCTCTTTCATGCAAATTGTTGGACTTTGCATCTTCACATACAGAATTAAGGCACAAAGCTTTGGAATAGAAATGAGTAAGTTAGTTAGACCAGCCTATTTCTTTACAATTGCTTCTCATTGCTAGACATTCACCCAATGAAACTGACAGTTGGCATTTTTTAAATTTCAAGGGAAAGGAGGAAGCAGACATCAAAATCCTTTTTTAGTTTAATCTTCTGCCTTTACCTACATTAAAGGAATACTCATTATCATTCTTTATATCCCCCGAAACCCAGTTCTTGCAATTTACTGCATGAATCAATGGAATGTTAAAACACTCATTGTTTTTATGGGCAGCAAAATCCATAGGCTTTCACAATAGTTCAAAGTGCCCCTGATTCCATTCTAATGTTATTTTTTGGAAAAAAAAATCACAAAAAATATTTAGCAGAAAAATATTTTAGAGCTATTTTATATTTTTGAGCAATTTTTTTAAAGTATACTTCTTAACATATTTCAATCTTACAAAAAAAATGAAGTGAAAGATCTGAAGGAGAATTGCTTTCTGATTTGCACTATAAACTATTTAAAATATGTAGCCCAGGTCAGGTTTGCAAGAATCCACAAGGAATGGATCTGTCCCTATTTTGTGCTTGAAAGTGCATTTGATTTATCTTTTGTTAATTTGGTGTAATGCCCTTAATGAATTGCACATGAGAGATTTCTTTTTTGGATTAATAAGAATTGATAGATAAAATACACAACGTTGACTTCACTGTCTGAAGGATGATGAAAAGCAAGGTAGAAAAAAGAGAAGGAGAGAAGGAGAATTAATGTGCCAATAAAACAACAACAACTAGGAGGGAGATGTCCTAGGCCCCCAAGGTATAGGCAGAATTTTCATCAGATAATTCCATCAGTTGTTCTATGATGTTCACAAATATACCTGAAGTGCCCAACTTTTTATGCACGATTCTTTTCTATGTACCAAGCATATCACCATGAAGCCATCTCTCTCTAGCTGTGGAAAGTCTTATCCTTGCACTTTAACATAAATATTTAGCAAAAACTTGCCCTTTTCAGAGCTACAGAGCCCCTAGATCATTGATGTTTTTCTGCTCAAATAAGTAAGAGAGATTGATAGAATTCTTGTCTGATCTTGAAAGTTGATATGTTTTAGTTGGCTAATTTATAAAGGGCATTTCATATGAGATGATAGTTGTGAATTACAAAACATCATCTGGGAATGGGAACAAAACAACAATATCAGATTCCTGCTCCTGGCAAGATAGTTTTAAAAAAAACATATTCTTCAGCTTCTTTAAGATTTATCATGAAGCAGTGCCTGTAAATTGTGCCCAAACTGGAGCATTGCTTTTCTTAAGAAAAAACAGGCATTATATATCTTACATTTATTTTACATCTGTGATTTTAAAAAGCAAATGTATTACCACTTATGTTTTTTTACAAGAATCTCATTCTTATAATTCAGCTTTCATATCCTTTGCTAGGTTATCAATAATAAATTGCACATAATAAATAGGCTATGTTATTTGCTCAGTGTATCTGGTGAACAAATTGTATTGCTATTGAATTAAACCTGGGGTCTGCTTGAAGAAAGAAAGGCCAGCATATGGAACTGAAAGAGAGAAGAAAGATTTCAAGTTGGCTGATTTGGGGTTTCCAAGGCAGATTATCTGTGATGGAAAGTTATTCTCTGCAGAAACAATACTAAGATCATTATCCCGATAAAGCCATATATTTTGTGATAGATATTGGATTTCAGACTATAGATAGTTCCTCATAACTTTACATAATATATTAAAATGCATAATTGTAAGAAATATTGGCAAGCTACTGTATATACAGATGGAGCAATACCACATTTTACTAGCACTGATGTTAACTAGTTGGGCAAGCAAACAACCATGCTCAGAGAGCACAAAGGACACCACATAACAAATGTAAAACTCATAATAACTACATGTAAACATGAATAAAACACATATAGATGCTGCTTATAGATTTTTTTAAAGACCCCAATATTATCCTCACCCTTATTTAACCCAATATGTTTTGTATTTACAAAAAGACTTGAAAACCTGAAGGGATTAGAATTGGTTGAGAACCCTGCTATAATCATTGGCATCTGTAAAATGTAGGATTGCCCTGAAAACTCATTAGTTTTAAAAAATTTCCTTTGTGTCAACTTGCATCCTTGAAAAGGAACATTGTTTTTCAATTTAAACTGCACTCGGATGAAGGGTATCTCTTTAGTGTGTTAGAAACTTCTAATACACTTCTATTTCTTCTGTAATCTCCACTCTGATTTTCCTAATGGTTTTGAAGACTCCTGAAAGGACCTCAGAGACCACTGGTGATTCCTGGACCATGCTTTAAAAACTTCTGTCCTCTTTTATCCTACAGTGTTCCAAATAGCTATTTAACAGAAAGGCATGGCAACAAACATACTTTATGAAATCTGGATTCTTTTATGTCTTGTATTGTGAATTGCTTCAAGTGAGCTGTTATAGGGTGACCAAGTCTGCACAAAATGAGATGTCAATAAAAAACAAAATAAAATTATAACAATTGTAACTTGTAACAATTTAGATTAATATAGTAAAAACATGATATGTAGTGTAGTGGTTAATGTGCTAGACTTAGATCATAGAACTTAAAGTTAAAACCTGATAGAACCATTGGGATCATTTGGACCCACATTCTATTTCAGTAAGCCATTCTCCCTCACAGCCTTATTATTGGGAGGATAAAAGGAGAAGATGTGCTCACAAACATCACATATATTCAAAGTTCTGAGGGGTTCTCCTCTCTGTTTCCTTAGGCACCGGGATAAAGTATTGGCTGTTTGGTTGAATGTGAAGGAAGGGAAAGATTTGCAATGGCTTGTTTTAGAGAATACCCAGGTCATCTGTTCACCACAGAAATTTTTAAAAACAACAGTTGGTTCAAACATTACCCCAATTAATTGTTTCCTTGTCCAGAGCCAGCCGAATGCATTCAGGTTCTGACAGTTTGATTTCCAGAAATAGTATTTTTTTTTTAATCCCATAGGATCCATAAAGCAACATATTGGTTCAGGCCAAATATCACTAGCCCTTGTCTTTGTCCCATATCTTTTCTTACACTAATAAAACTGACTTTAAATTAATCTTTAAAGAGGCACTTAACTTTGAAAAGAGCACTTTTTGAAGAGTCTTCTCAATGTAGCATAGCTCTCTTGCTAAGAAACACCCCCCTCCGAAGACTCATTTCTAAGGTCAGTCTTAATGGCTTGAATGTACTTCTATATATGGACAAAGCCTCTTCTGATCAGTTACAGGATGTGCCTGGACAGTTTTCTGCATGTGTACAATGCCTCTTCTGGCTATTGGAATCTCCATTAGGGTTTTGAGTTAAATGTAACTCCTCACTGAGGAGAAATATGTTGTTTCTTTACCTTAAGCAGGGAGGATCAAATTACTTTTGTGGCCTGAAGTGTCTCACTGAGGTAAAGCCAAGATGACTTGCACAGCCCCAGAGACTAACACTTTGAAGCAAAGTTTCAAAAGTATTGAGATAATTGGATTCATGGTCTGCTTGGTATAAACCAGATTTTTATACCTCCATAGGTTCTTCTAAAAAAAAATTTCATACGAAATGGATTCAGTGCTTTCTAAAGTTAACTTACTTCATACTGAAATCAACCTTCCTGTTCTATAGTTTGAACTGTGTGTTAATCTAGACTAAATCACTCAGGTTTGTAATATAGACAATTATATGAATCATGACATTTCAAACTAATGAGACAGAAATGTTTTGAAAACAAAACAAAACAAAGGAATTTGGTAAGATCCCCTTAGGAAGAACTAGTGCAATTCAATAAACAAAGCCCCCCTCCACTAGTATATGCTAGAAAGGTTTTTTTTAAGGATACTGGATATAAAAGTGTACAACTACTTAAGGAAAATATCTAATAATTACTTTACAAGTAATCCTTTTTTGCTTTACTTCCAAAAACATGATTCAACCATTTTTATTTATTACCATTGCATCTATGCTTTGGCTAGGTGATTAAGTAAAGGTATTTCCACTTTCTGTTCATTCTTGCAAAATCATTAAGTGCAAAATCTTTCTCACCTGAAATTATCCCAAGTACACATATTTCAATAATTTAACAATAGATTATCTGCATCATTTGATTGCTTCATTTCTCAGACCTTGGAGAAATGAGCTACATAGACCAGTTTTTTCTTCCTCATCAGACCACTGATGCCAAGAATCAGGACTTATAGGGAAGGAAGATGCATGGGGAAACACCAAGCCAGAAGTCTGTTATTCCTCTTTTTTCAATATGAAGAGAAACCAGAGTATATAACCCTGTTTTATAATCATTTCACCAGTTCAAGGGTTCATTCTATTGGATTTCATAACCCTGGTGCTTCCTCCAATTCTTGATATTGTATGATCTGAACAGAAAACCTTGTCTTGTTCCAAATGTCTGCATCATAAACCACCACTTAGTAGAGAGAGAATTTCCTGCTTCGGCAGTCTTTATTATGTTCTCTCACTGTGGTGTCTTGTTCTGGGTTTTTAAAATTGCTTAAAATCCCTCATTGCTCGTTAGCAGTGTGAGGAATAGCTTTTATATGCCCACATATTAAACAAATAAAAGACATTTGGGGGATTTAAAACCACCTCCAGCTGCTTGAAATTTACAGTTTAAACTTTCTTTTTTCTTCTTCCTCTTCTTTTAAGGAAAAGTTTATTTATTTATTTGTTTGTTTGGATTCATATACCTACTATAGTGGGAAATGAGGTTATTAAAATATATAGTACTGGCTAAATGAGACCAACAGAAAGTTTATGAACCATGTCCTGCTCACAATGTGAAGCACTTTGAATGTTTTTTTGAAATGTCTTAGAAGGAGCTTGCTTCCAGATTCTCTCTAGGCCAAAGTTTATGAGGCAAAGAAACATTTTCTTTTGGTACACCATGGGGAATTTAAGGCTTTATTTTGATTTAGAACAATCCCCTTTAAAGAAGACTAATTGTTAAAGAATCTGATGCTAGAGCATTAGATTTGTTAGGTGCAAGTTTTCTAAGTCATATATTGCCTTTTGTATGTATAGATATATGCATGGATGCATTGTTTTGCTGAATTGATTTAGATATAATTTTCCTTGTCAAATGACATTTCTGTGCTGAGCTGTGCTGTGCTATGCTACAAATTCTGTTCATGCTTGAAAGCCATTGATTTGGAGAAGGTTGTACTATTATATTAATATAAAGCCACCATTAGCAGCACAAGTACATATCATAACATAAATTCTGTCACCAAATTGTGGTAGATACAGTAAGGGAACAGGTTGTTTCTGCCATAATATTGGTTTGCCTTTAGTTATTCTGATAAGAAATATATAAAGTTGGATCTCTCCCCCTCCCACAAAGTGTGCCTTTTAGTCCTTCCCCAGGACAAATAAATAGCCAGTTTGATGTAGTGGTTAGAGTGCTAAACTAAAAACCAGGAGACCATGAATTCTAGTCTTGCCTTAGGCATGAAGCCAGTTGGGTAACATTGGGCCAGTTATTTTCTCTTACTCCTAGGAAGAAAGCAATGGCAATCTACTTTTGAAATCTTGCCAAGAAAACTGCAGAGACTACTCCAGGCAATTTCTAGGAATCAACATTCAATCGAAGATGTGCACATGCTTGTGCACACACAAACACACACAATACATATGTATATTATCCTACATTATTACAGTAATTGTTATTTATCTTCCAATACTCCTGGATAGAATCATTTGGTTGTTTACATTATTTCCTAGGAATTGTATATTTTGGCAGAAGTAATTAATATTCAGGTTTGTTGAGTTTTATTTTAATACAGATAAATACAGTATAGTATAGTAATACACTAGCACTGATGATGTTACCTAGTTAGGGTAATGAAACATGTGAAAGAAAACAAAGACGCTCAGAGAGCACTAAGGACCCCTCAAATACAGTGTAGTTTATATTATTTGAAATAGACATGGCTATTAATTATTACTAATAATTATAATTCCATTCTATATTTTCTTAGCAATTCTAGCATAAAAAATTGCAGCAGCTTCAGGTTTGGTTTAGGAGCAAAACTATAGAAATGCTGCTGTATCCTGGTCTGGATAATTCAGATATTTTGTAGATTTTAACTAGAAATCCAACGTTTTCTAAGTTTCCAGAACTCCCAGAATTCTGAGACAAATCAATCCCTGTGTCATTATCTATCTCCTTTACTGTTGGCATTCTTTGGTCCATGTCTTGACTGTGCAATGATTCCGAAGTAGAGCTTGCTATCCTCTAAGTGCATATTAGTTGCACTGAATTGTTCATTTCCACTTTGCACTTTTTTTTGCATTTCCATACAAACTTCTCAGGTGACCTCAGGTGACTTGGAAACTTCTCAGGTGACCTATTTTCTCTCCAGTTACTCCTCCTTTATCAACTTGTTTTTCTTTGCTTCATCCCAAAGGAACCATTCTCTTTAAAAAATAGATATATTGGTTCATTCTTTCTCCCCTGCCTATCTATATGTTGATTTTCTGCACTGTTTCCTTCTTCTTTTAGAGATTCAATAAAAATGAGTCTATCTGAATCATCCATTCATTTAGAATTTTGTAAACTTGTGGATTCTGTTAGAAATATCTTCAAAGAGCTCTAGATTGGATTCTTACATCCAGTATTTCCCCCCACCACCACCTTTTCCCCCTGAGACAACACATTATAAATTAGAATCAGTTTATGCATAGTAATAGAGCTACTGATTTAGTCTCAAACATTTTTTTGCAGTAAGTAGAAATATTTGACAGAAAATGACAAGGAGACTTCAGCAAGTATCCATGTTGGGTAACAATTAAGTAGTCCCTTCTGCCTGACCGTATTCCCTGAGCTAGATTTCATGATCATTAGGTTCTGACTTTTTGGAAACACTATTTAATATCTACATGAAATTGCTGGGTGAGGTGATCCGAAGGCTTGGGATGAGGTATCATTAACATGCAGATGATACTCAGTTATATAGTATATCTCCATCTCAGGCCTGTTGAGTGATGCCATGGATGTCCTGTCCCAGTGTCTGAAGGCTGTAGAGGCTTGGATGTGTCACAATGAGCTCTGACTGAACCCAAACAAGATGGAGTGACTTTAGGTATTTAGTCTTCTTGGGAATATGATTCTTCCATCTTTGGTCCTGGATGGAGTAGCACTTCCCTAGACAGACCCACTGCATAATCTATGGGTCATCTTGGACTTGTGGCTCCTCCTTGAAGAGCAAATGGCAGCTGTAGCTACAAGGAGCTTTGCATATCTTCAAGTTATGCATTAGTTATGCCCATTCCTGGAACTAGGAGCTTTGCTCACAGTCACTCATGCCCTTGTTACTGTAAGGCAGGGGTGTCAAACTCGCAACATCACGTGATGTGTCGCAATGTATCGTGACTTTTTCTCCATTGCCGGCAATGGGGTGGGCGTGGTTTTGACATGATGCATCCGGCCCATGGGCTGGCAGTTTGACACCCCTGCTGTAAGGAAAGGAATGGCAGAACCTCAGAGCACAGTTAAAAACGAGATCAGCCTAGAATTTCTACATATAACCACAAGTGAACTAAGTCCACTCCTCCCTTGAATTCCATTGACCCTTATCTAACTTCAAGCAGGTGCTAACTGTTAGAAGATTCCTCTTCATGATTAGCAATAAATCAGTTTAATTGGACTTTTATGTGTGGACCTGCTCTTTGCGCCTGACAGTTATCTCTTGTTTGGACTAATGCAATATGCACCACATGGGGTTGTCCTTGAAGAGCATTTGGAAACTTCCACTGATGCAAAATATGGCTGCACTGGTAGTTAATGGTGCCAGTTATATAGCATATATAACACCACTATTACAGAAGCTACCCTGGTTGTTGATGTGTTTCAGTGTACAATGTTGGTTGTTACCTTTAAAGTCATACATAACTTGGGACCGGGGTCACCTAAAGATTGTTTCATTCCAATAGTTTCAACCTGTCCAATTTGGTCTAATAGACTGGTGTTGCTGCAGGTCCCATAGGCTCCCATTATTGTGTATATAGAAAGAGAGCCAGTTTGCTCTAATTGGTTAGATCAGGCACCAGGCTGGAAGCCAGGAGACTGTGAGTTCTAGTCCTGCTTTAGGCACAACTGGGTGACTTTGAGCCAGTCACTGTTTCAGCTGAACCCACCTCACAATGTTGTTATTGTGGGAAAAATAGGAGGTATTAGGTATGTTCACAGCCTTGAGTTATTTATAAAAAATAATACAAGAGAAAAAAAAGGAATAAAATTAAAAATTCTATCCAATAGTAAGTGTAAAGTGTTCTTGCAACAATTATTATACACAAAGCTAGTTTGGTGTACTTTGAGGGAATGTAAGGGCTAGTGATATTTAATTTACAAAATAGCAGAAAGGAAAAGAAAGAAAATGCAACTTTTAGAATTTGTTTAATTCTATTATAAATGATTTTGTAAAAATACTGAATTTTACAAATTACCCATTTTTTTAAAAAAAAATAATCCAACCAAGTGATGACATTTTTAGAGAACAAACTGTTCAATTTAGCAATAAAACATCATGTTTGCAGTAAAACATACCAACTTTCTCTATGTATAAGATTTAATATGGTTTTAGTTTTGTCTTCAGCTAAAATCTCTTTGCACATCAATTATTGTACTAAATTCTGCATAAATTAGTTTGGTTCCTAAATTATATTTCAACTTATAAATAAGGCCTAGCAAATGGAGTGCTCCTGCTTTTTGATATGAAAACAAACATCTACTCCACTAAAACCCCAAACCACAACAAAAGAAAACATGCTGTTAACCATTAAGAGTTAATTAAAATATAGGAACCCAAGGAAATAAAAAAGAGAAGATAGTCACACATATGGTCAGTGAGCATATCAACCTCACTTCCCACCAATGAGATCTGAAATGACATTTTCTTATCCTATGTGGAAAACAAATGCTCATGAACACTATAGAAAAAAAATAATTGTTGGAAATTTTCAGGACGAGTGATTGGTGCACTATGCACACCATGAAAAGATGCCATCTAGAAAAAAAGAACTTAATCTATAATAGCTTTTGTTCTTGCACTTGTCTTATAGGAAAAAAAGTCTTAGAAATTTAGTCAGTATACACACACACACACACACACACATTATCATTGTCATTGTCATCATCATCATCATAATCCACCATCATCCTCTTATTAAAACACCTAAAACTGTCTAATACGGAAATGTAGAATGGGAACAGGATCTTGTAGGGATGATCCCAATGCACTAATGAACATCTAAGAATTCAGTGAAATATACGTAGTAGTAAAATAGCTGAAGTCATCCTTATTGAATATAATTTCATTTTAACATATTGCTGCATTTCTGAGCTATTATCTCCACTGTGCTTGGAGAATAAATTACATGGAAGCCTTTATTTTTGACTGTTGACATCAATACATGCCATGGACTGATTCCAAATCTTTGGCATGGCTATTAAATTATAGCAGTGAACAAATCTTTTTAGAAATGAAAAATAGTTTCAGAGCTTTGACCTTTTACATTTCAATTCACAGAGCACCTTGCGCAAATGGAAAACGTTGATCAAAATCCAGTTACGTTAATGTGCTACACTGTCCTTAACAAAGAAGAATACAGTGTATATTCTTGCCTACAAATGCTTGGGATCTCCATAATAAATTTTGCCTGAAAATTAAAATGAACGTGTATGACAAATATATTCTTCCTGCTAGAGATAAAGACATCTAAGTATTTCATGATATTATACAAGTACAAGTTCATGCTGTTCCTTTTTCATATCATTTTGTGACATTTATAAACTCCATATGCGTTTGATACATATTTCTATGCATATAGAGATTCATATTTATATCTGCATACTTTCCCCCAATATACTCATTTATGCAAGTACTTTCTCTTAATGTCTGTATTTTGATAAGATAACTGCATCACAGATCAGAAGAATTTAAAAACAAAAAGATTTGCAAATGAAATCAGTTGTATTTATATGTGAACCAAATAATTTTTTTTCATTCCTACTTATTATGTATAAGATGATGTAGTGTCCCATTTAAATAAAATTTATAAGGATATTAAAATAATATTAAGACAATGAGTACTAAATGTTTTTCTGCTAGATTACAGTACTGTTAAAAAAAGAAATAAAAGAATTCAACTTATAAAAATGCAGCTGTAGTCCAACACATATACACCTTGATTCAAATCCATTGAGTATAAATAAATAACTTTGATGATTATGCTGTAATTATGGATTCTCATGAATATGCTGCTAATATAACAAGTTTATGATAGCCAAATATGATGTAGTTTTTGTAACTAGAGATGATCAAATGACTGGTTGGCAATCTTTTTGTTCATAGGTATGTTAATTCTTGAAACCATTCCATCCAATTTCCACAATAACCTATTAACTAAAACTATGCATGCAAATTTTCTTTATTTTTAATGTTAATATTGTACTTGAGAATATTGGTACAAAATTTGGATAAATTTGAGAATAGAAACTCTGTTCTATTTTTCATATTTTTCCAGGAAATACGAATCTGTCAGGTTACTTTAAAATAATGATGAAATTCTTCTGCATCACAGCTGTAATTCTAATCAGACTTAACAGGAAATAAGCCCAGCTGAATTCAGTCAGTTTTATTTCTTTGTAAATATATTGCAAATATATTTATAAATATATATGTGATGAAAGTAGTTTCATGAAATCATATAATGTGAGAATTGGAAGGGATCTTGTCCAACTCCCTGCTCATTTCAGGAATCCATTACTAGATTATGTCAATAGATGGTCCTCTACTCTTTTTAAAAAATATTTGTAAAGAAAGATCTTTACTACCTTCTCTTCTATAGCTGAACAGCTCTTACCATTATGTCATTCTTCTTCATGTCAGTCAAAATCTGCTTCATCTTAATTTAACCCTATTGTACTTGCTTTGTTTTCTCAAACAACACTGCAGAAATTCACTTCATCTTCTACTTGACAGTCTTCCCCAAATCTTCTCTTCTTCCTTCTTAAACATAGACCGCACTGATAACTGTTTCTTGTAAATTTTTCTTTCCAGCTGCTCTGGATATGCTTTAATTTGCCTAGTGGTTAAAGATCAGTCTAAAAGGCAAAAGACTGTGAGTTCTAGTCCCACCTTAGACAGGAAAGCTGGCTGGATGACCTTGGGCCAGTCACACACACACTCAGCCAAACCTACCTCACAGGGTATTTGTTGTGGGAAAATAGGAGGAGGTAGGAGAATTTTGTTGCCATCTTGAATTATTTGTAAAAATAATAAAGAGGTGATATAAGTAAGTAAGTAAATAAGAAGGTAGGTAAGTAGATAGGTAGACAGACAGACAGACAGATATATATATAGAGAGAGATAGGTAGGTGGATAGATAGATAAATAGACAGACAGACAGACAGATAGATAATCCTTCTTAAAATACAGTGTCCAGAATAGAACACAGTATCCTAGTATGGTCTGATCAAACAGAACAAAGAAGAAAAAAATTTCTCTGTACCTTGACATATATGTTTATGAAAGTAGCCTAGGATTGCATTTGCCTTTTTTCAGCTAGATCATCCTGTTCGCTTGTGTTCAACTTCATGAACCACCAAGACAGTCCATCAAGATGCTAAGATGCATTCTTGCTGCCCAGTATATTCTCGTCCATTCTATATTTATACTTTTGATTTTTCTTACCCAATACTGGACTTTGCTTTTGCCCTGTTGAAATTCATCTTGCTAATTTCAGCTCATCAAGATTTGTAGAGAATATGGATGATAACCTTGAAGGACAGAGGAAAGATCCATTAATGATCAAATAAATGAAGCTTGAGATTTATGAAAATGTGTCAGACAGTCTCTTCTGCCCAATTCACATGGGTGTAAAGGAGGGAAGAGGGGAAGCTCATTCAGATTTGCAAGATTCTGTTACTATAGCTTTTTTAAAAAAATAAAAGTAACTTTAGACTTTGTGGTGTCTGTTACTTAATCTGCTCTGCCTTATGGGTTATACTTGACAAGATGGCCCTGAATTTATCCCTTATAGACTTTTTGCATGAAACAGAAAAATGCACTTTTATTTATTATTAAAAAAGGGGGGAAATAATAAAAGTTAGATTATTATGTAATCATACAGTAAGAGATAACTTTCTAGTTTCAGTTATAATTTTCTATAGTTATATTTACTGCAAAGGAAATCAGAAACTTCTATTTCTTTTTCTCTCTTTTTCCTTTTTTCTGCAAAAAGACTGTCCTGAATTTAATGTTTATTATCCCCCTCTCTATTTGTTGATGTCTGCATATTTTTTTATGTTGTATTAATTTTGTATTAATCATCAAGAATAATTTGACTGTAGTGGATATAAATGTAATAAATAAACATATAGAATGGCACAATACAACAGCACTAAAATATTGGACAGATAATTTTGATATCTGTCTGCAATTTTATTATTTCATATGGAATTTATCATTTATTGCTTGTGTATGTATTTGGATATTTTATGTTGTTGATGATGATGATGACGATAATAATAATAATAATAATAATAATAATAATAATAATAATAATAATAAGGCAGTTATGTTATCTATGTGGTTTAATAAGGTGCTTGCAGAAATGTCTGTATTTAGAAATGTTGCCCAGTAATATGAGAAAGAGAAACCAAGTTTAGTGTAGTGCTTAAAGGATTAGTGTTTAAGGGATTAGTGTTTAAGGGATTAGGCTAGAAACCAGAGGACTGTGGATTCTTGTCTCACCTTAGACAGAAACCCAGCTGGGTGACCTTGGGCCAGTCATTGTCTCCCAGCCCTAGGAAGGAGGCAATGGCAAATCATTTCTGAAAATCCTTGCCAAGAAAACTGCAGCGATTTGTCCAGTCTGTGAAAATTGTGAAAATCAGATGTGATTGAAAGGAAAAAAAGGGAAATAAATAAGTCATCAGTATAACTCCTGAGCTTGAGGTGTCCTGAAAGTTAAGCATCAATTCCTTTAACTCTGCCATCAGAAAAACTGAATTTGTGTTAGGTGATGGAGAGTTGGGCCTTTCTCCTAGCAAAGAGATACCTCTAACCTGGGACAGGAGATTTATTTTATTCTAGTGAACATGAACATATGAGGTTTGGATAAGAAGATATAGCTGTAGACCCTGCCCTGCCCATAATTTTCTTGCATAATCTTGCTCTCTTTTCAACCTTCTCTGGAAGCTTGCACATAGATATTTTTGAACGCAATTATAATATTTCATGTAGTCACAGATCCTACTTTATTTGTGATTGCATGAAGCTTTCTTGCTTTCTAGTGAATGAACAGTATCTCTTCAGATGCCTTTGCTCAATGCAAGATACCTGAAAAAAGGAAGCAATGAAGCACAAGGATGTAACGTATGTGGAACCAACATGCCTTGCTTTATAAATTCATACAATTTAGTCTTTATACTTTCACAAAAATAATGTGTAGAGCTATGGAATTGGGTAAACAGGAATAGCTAACTTCCTTCATATTTCTCCTACAAAAAAATCTTAGACATTGCTGTTGCCTTTCAATGTAAAGAAATTCTGTCATGCTGAACTCCTCTATCTAGAATAAGTTCATTAAAAAGCAGCATAGAAAATGTTCTCATTTCAAAGCAAGTCAATTTCCTCCTCTATTTATTCAACTCAAAAGAAGCTAAAATGCAGTGATCAGTTTCAATACATTTTGAATCCTACAAGACCACAGGATAATATCTACAAACTCAATATGCTGGGTTGACTAAGATCTATTTCCTGAAAAAAAGAGAGAAGAAATTAACTGAAAAACCTTCTTAGCAGCTGGTGCCACCAGTCTAAAATTTATTTGATAAATTAAGATCTTATAATCCTATATGCCTTCTAAAATGGAGAGTTTCCAGAAAATATACATTTATTTATACATTTATACTGAAACTCTCACAAAATCCAAGTTTAGTTCTAAATTATATAGCACAGTAAACCTCAGAATTTTGATTAATTTGGTTCTGGTCATCTCTCTTGTGCAGAGGGAACACAGATCACTTCTCATCTCTAAAATATAACCCGGACTTGTTCTTAGGTATAGAAACTCTATTAGGAACAAAAGGAGACATCTAATGAGTGGAGCATAGACTTTGGCCAGGAAATGGTTAGCATTGTTTTAAAACTGCCCTGCTGCTCTCTTCATCAGAAATAGTGTTGGGGGTGTTGTTCTAAAAATACATTAATTGGATAAACGTATTCACTGAGATTTCACTTCTGGGTTGTAAGTAATGAATCTAATACATACTTGTTAAACCTCATTTGTTAAATAATTGCCATTTAGTATTTAATATGCAGTATGTATCCAATGAAATCCCAATGAAATCTTTTCTTTCCTCAGTCAGAACATTTCACACTCTCCAGCTGATTCATTGAGGAAATGAAGTTATCATCAAAAAGAATCCCAAGCATGACTTTTCTTGTAGCAGTTAAGGAGAGAATAGTACCATTCTGCTAATACCATTAAATGTACTTGTATAATTAGACAGCATAATCTGTACTATTCTGCTGCCCTCGTATCTAATTTACACCACCAACCCTTTGCCTCAATAATTGCTCTGCCAGTGAAACATTCTTAAATCATCCATGTTCGGATCTATGTCTAGGAATTTGCACACTGTTTGGAACAGGAGCTTTCCTGCTCCTTTAACATTTAGAGATCCTTTCATATGAAAAGTGGGATAATGCCTTAGCCATATTAGTAAAAATGACTCCTAAGCTGAACTCTAACCCTCATCTCAGGTCCATTAATATGCTTGGAAATTAATATATTTCACAATATTGAAAGAAGTAGCAGGAATATACTTCTCACAAAGTAGAAAAGAATGAACTGATATGCTCAAATAATGCATTTAACATATAGCAGAGCTAGGCAGCCTTGTGCTTTCCAGATCTGTGTGACTAGAGGACCTAATTGCCAGAAACTTAATTGGAGTTCAAGTGATATTGTAGAATTAACTTTATGGTTGAGAGAAGAAATGAAATGAACTTTTTTATCGTAACATTAATAAAACCTGTCCACTATTACAACTCTAACAATATTTTTGTTGTTGTTGTTATTATGAGCTACTCAGAGTTTGGTACAAGTTGGGTAGCTATATAAATGTTTTAAACAAACAAACAAACAAATTAGTGCAAAATAGCTGGGTAATGAAATAGAACAAACAATTTCTTGAAGAATGGGTCCACTGGAATAGTTAACCATTGTATAGATCAGTATATATTCAGTTCATTTTCTATGTATCATTGTTCAATAGCTATTTACCTTCTGTTTTTTGTGCATTCCTAATAATTATATTCAGGGTCTTTCAGTGGGAGGAATGGATCATATTAGGTTAGTAATAAAAAATACAGATTTTACACATTATAGTAAAGACAGCTGGATGTGGATAAGCAGCTGCATGATAATTATATTGAAAAAAAATAAGTCAAAGAACCCTAACGGAAGAAGATTTAGAAAAAAGTTTGTTTATGAATAGAGACTGAAGTGTATAGAAGAATGTGCTGTAGTGACAACAGGTGGAAACACTCCCTCCCTCTCTCTCTCTCTCTCTTGTATTTCTGAATAATTAATCAACATTTACAATGACTTCAGTGAAGCTCTCAAAAGTATTTTACAGAATCTAATTAATAGCTCTCAGAGCTCTGCCTGGAAGCCCACTTTATTTAATCTATTGGGTTTACTGAAGTAGGCTTTAAGTAAACTCTTTTAAAAAAAGAAGAAGACAACCAAGGCACTGGGATTTCAAAGACTTAAGGAATATTCAAAATAAGTGAATTGACCCAGGCCAAATATATTTGTAGAGCAGAACCAAAAATGCCAGCATGGGCAAAAGGCTAACTTATCAGCCAGCATTAAAAAATGTATCCTCAATTATTCTAGTTTCTGAAATTACAGCTGGCTACATTATTTGTTTCCCAATTTACTGGTTTTATAAAATCCTACAATCTACTTGCAAATATACTTTGTTTGTATTTTTTCCTTTGTTTTCATCTTAATCTCAGCAGATCAGCAGGGTCTTATTACTTCAGTTCTATTAGAGCCCTCAAAGAATGTTTGAAAAGGAAGGGATGCTGGACTTGTTATGTTAATGACATAAGTTATGCGTTATTTAGTTCACACGATTTGAACTTGTTCTGTAATAACCGTCCTTTGGTCTATGACAATATAATTGGGGGAAGAAATATTTCAGCATTTCTATATGAGGTTGAGTCATATTCCAAAAATATGGAATTTGCCATCTTATGAAGAGTATTGCATTATTCAGCTTGGAATACAACAAAGAAGATAATCCTATTCAAATGGATATAAAGTTACTCTTCTGATTTTAAGGAATGAATCCAGGAAATTATGCTCTAAAATGAGAAAACGGCTCATTGCTATAAGTCCAGAGTTATTGATAAGAAAACAACCGAATTCATTTTATATAGACATTTGGATTTATTTTATGGATTTTTAAAATGTTTTGTTTGTTTACTTCATTTAACTTCCTTTAGTTTTTCTTTCCTTCACTGATTTATTTGTATCCCGTTTTTATTATTTTAAAAAATAATTTAAGGAAACAAACGCACCTTGCACCTATTTTCCCCCAACAACAACCCTGTAAGTTGAGTTGGGCTGACAGAATGTCGGGCTCAAGGTCACCCAGCTGCCTTTCATGGCTAAGCTAGGGCTTGAACTCATGGTCTCCCGCTTGCTAGCCTGGTGCCTTAACCACTAAACCAAAGCAGCTAGTTTGATAATTAAGTGTAGGGTTTTTTCACCTTTGTATTTCACTATTTCTTTAAAAAACCAGACAGATACTTTGTGCACATGAAAGCTCAATGGAGTGTAATGAATATCTATAATTTCAGATCTTAAAAAGATAATAAATGTTATTTTTATTTTGAATATAATTTATTCAGTATAATATATGCTTCCTATTTAGAAAAGACAATTTCAGCTTGTTGATCATATTATTCAAGATGTCCATAGATGTTATTACCCAGTTTCACTGTCTTGTTAATAAGAATACAGTTCAGAAGAGGAAAAGAAAGAGGGATAAATCTCAAGGGAAAAGAGCATATTAACATTCAAAATGGAGCTGGCAGGAAAAGTATCATAAAAATTATACTTAAAAGAAGCTGAAAGAAAGAAAGAAAGAAAAAAGTGCAAGCTGCTCTTAAACAAAATCATTGCTGTTTCCTTCTAACACTTGACAGATTAATGTAACATATGATTGCTAATTATTTCCTACTTACAGTGGAGTTTATATTAAAGAAAAAATATGTCAGGTTAAGGTCTAACAATACACTTCTTCTCAGAACCCACTTTGTGCAGTTAAGTCATATAGTGGCCAATATGCTGCAGGGTAAAAACTTATTCTGGAGCATAATAGTCTTTTGTTTCTCCTTGCTTCAATGTATGGAGTAGGTTAAGTCCATACAAAGAAAAAGTCATGAGACAAAGTTCATATAGGGCAGAAAAAAGTTTACTTAGTAACAAAAAGAATCATACATACTCCAAATAAAATAAGGAAACAATGCACAATACAACAATTATTAGCAATTATGCCATGGAGGTGCTCTGTTGGTCATTAGGCATCTCCATTCTCAGCTGTGTCAACTATGACACAGTCTTGAAGCAGATGGTGTTGCAGCAATAATAGAGAAAATGCACAAAAAAAATGCCTAGACTGGTATGGGCGTGTCCTACGATCAGCACCCTATATTGTCGCCTGCACTTTAACACCAATGGCAAACATTTGCATGGAAGATCAAAGCAAAGATGGAAGGACACAACTGATGCGCACATGAAGATCATACAGTTGGACCTGTTTGCTGCTTTTGATCTCATGAAATAGTGTTTGTTGATCTGAAAAGCAGACTCTTTCCTTTCGGAAAATGCAAGGAAGAAGAAAATAGTGATTAGCAAGCTTTGATGTCCCAAACCAATTTATACATTCTAAGCTTTAGGTTTTTATGATATGATATGATATGATATGATATATAATAATATAATAATATAATAATATAATATAATATAATATAATATAATATAATATAATATAATATAATATAATATAATATAATATAGTATTGTAATGTAATGTAATGTAATGTAATGTAATGTAATGTAATATAATATAATATAATATAATATAATATAATATAATATAATATAATATAATCCAATACCAATTTATGTATAGTTTTACCCACATTAAAGAGAACAGCTGAGAGGAGTCAGAAAAGGGGTAAGGAAGATATAGCATTCTGTCTATGGTCACTTTTTTCTGGTTTTGAATTGATAATTTTCATGTGTGAACTCATAGCATGCATGTGCTACTGTAGGACTAAAACCTGGTATGCATGCAGAGATAACTGTGAAAGACATCCGGGAATCTGCCCTAAATCCTTTTTTATCTGTTGAACTCTTGATTTGAGCCAGGTGGATGCCCCCAGGGTTTCTGTCTGAGTTTGCTATCTGTGTATTGTGCCAAAATTAGGACTTTGCCTACGAACATTTTGTTATCAGGAACCTATATGGGAGTTGTGAGTAATTAGTAAATATATGAAAGATATTTGTCTGGTAGTAAAAAGTCTTAAATTAGGTGAAAATTTTTCTAAAAAGAAATGGAGATTTTATGTGCTAATGTGATTATATTGGCCACTAATATATTCATAGGGATGAACATCCTGATGATTATTATTGATGAACTGAAACCAAATAAAATGTAAAACCAGATTGTACAGAGCAGTAATGATGGGACAATGGCTGAGGGTCCCATTAGACTAATGGGACATATTAAATTAAAGGGGTCCTTGCTAACAGGATGTAGTTTGGATTCAGTTCAATATGATTCAGGTTCACAAAACAGCACTCTTTTCCTGGGTAAACCTGAGGAAAAAATAACTGTAAGAAGTGGCTTTTCCCTCCAGTTCAGATCAAAAGCTCATACATATTTTGCATTTCAGAATGAAACCATTATGACTTGCCCTTTAGAAATAATATCCACAGGCAAATGAATCTCAAAGTGCTCAGTTGAAATCAATTTCAATGCATCTTTTTAAATACTGTTCCCCAATATAAATTGGATTTTAACTTGTTAATTTTTTTAAAGCTGTTTTGCTCTACTGTATTACCTGAAGCTTGAAATGCTCATTTCTTTATCTTTGTGTCTTCAAAAACCCTTACAAAAACTAAGGTATTGCTAGCATATGAATATATGTATTTTTAAGCAATGAAAAGCCATATATTTATTCAACTGAAAATCTTATGCATTAATGGTTGAATATCCGGAAAGATATTTATTTGGCTTAAGTTATTCTTCACATTATTAACCATGCATGTTTATACTGATTTAACCAGCAGCATATCTATTTACTGTCATTATGCATAACAGAAACACTTTACTATAATCGCTTGGCATTAAAGCATGTTATCCTGATCATGGGTTTGAACAAAACCATACTTTCTAAAGATGGCAGCAATATCTTCATTTGCACAGTATTTACAAAATAGGATGCGAAGTTCATTTGCTAGAGAAAAAGGAACGTGTCCTACCTCTTACTTCATTAATGCATTGGATATTATTCACATTAATTGGATACGTCTGTGCAGCATATGTGTTGAAGCATTGTCATTTGGAAAGATTTACTGAAAGAGGAGTAGATATGAAATAAAGGAATCATCAAATTGTTTCTCAACTTTAAGTTGTGTAGACTTGAACTCCCAGAATTCCCCTGTGCTGCCTTGTAATCCACACAATTTAAAGTTACCAAGGCTATGAAACAGTGGTCTAATCATTACAATGGGTCTTATAGTTTTGTCACTGCAATTTCTGTGCATTGGACTAACCTATATCCAGACTCCAAAATGAGTAGGGACAATCTGAAGCAGAATTTCATTTATTCTGCATAGAATAAATGTTTGCTTTGTTCTAGTCCTCCACAAAACTCCTATCCCCACCTTTGGCTTTGAGACCTCAGTATGTTGCAAGTGTCAGTGGCTAGCAGACCTACCATAAAAGCAGAAAAACCACATGTTTTTTTTGGTAAAACAACTAATTTGTGAGGGCCCCATATCGGACATTTTCAGTTACTCAAATAATGGTATCTTAGGAGAGGTGGTGAGTCCTTGGGACAGAAAATCTTTGGTTTATTATTTGCTCCATTTCATTACTTCCTACTTTCATAAGACAATAAACTGCAACTCTCTAAGGAAGTGGCAGGATTATTCTCAACCACCATCTTTTAATGTAATTCATATATCTGAAATTTGCTATCAACACTCCTTATGATAAAGACTATTTTCATTGCACAGTTCATGACATTCTATCTTAAATTAGGTATTTAAAAAGAGTAGTCGAAAAGCCTTTGTGCAATTTTGATGATATTTAGAATTCAAACATCTCCCTATCTACTAATCTACTTATGAAAAATAAAAAAGCTCTTAAAATCAATTGTGAAGGAATGCAATTCAAAAATCTTTAGAGTAAATACACATCCTGTCATAATAGCCTAATCCTTTTTGCAAATGTTGTCCTGTACCAATAAACTTTTCTAAAAAATTTCACTGTCAGATGTTGTGGCACTAAAATATTACAGAGTGGGGTGTTTTCTTTGGAGAAGATTAAAAAAAGAATTTTAACCTCATTACTCTCATCTGTTTGGGGAATAAGCTAAACAAATAACCATGAATAAGTTTCTTGCAAGATTTTTATCTCAGTCATAAAACAGTTTCCATAGAGGGTAAAAATTGTCTTTCTTTGTATGAATCCTACTCCTTTTAACATACTTTTCACATATAATAATAATAATAATAATAACAACAACAACAACAACAATAATAATAAAGTTGGAAGGGAGCTTGTCCAACCCCCTGCTCAGGCAGGAAACCCTATACCATTTTGGAGAAATGGCTGTCCAGTCTCTTCTTAAAAACTTCCAGTGTTGGAGCATTCACCGCTTCTGGAGGCAGGTTGTTCCACTGGTTAATTGTTCTAATTGTCAGGAAGTTTCTCCTTAGTTCTAGGTTGCTTCTCTCCTTGATTAGTTTCCATCCGTTGCTTCTTGTCCTGCCTTCAGGCGCTTTGGAAAATAGCTTGACTCCCTCTTCTTTGTGGCAGCCCCTGAGATATTGGAACACTGCTATCATGTCCCCCCTCGTCCTTCTCTTCATTAAACTAGACACACCCAATTCCAGCAGCTGTTCCTTATATGTTTTAGCCTCCAGTCCCCTAATCATCTTTGTCGCTCTTCTCTGCACATATGCATGCACATAAAAGAGGTGGGACTTCAGTCCCTAAACTGCACCCACCACTTTAACATAGTTTACTTTCCTTGCAGAAGCATATCTGAATGGTATAAGTCAGGGAAAAACCTCTCCAGTTTTGCCCAAGCATACTTATATATATAATAATTAGTGTTTTTTTTTATTTTTTTGGTAAGGTTGTTCTGTAGGATCTGGCAAAAACTTGAAACTACAGGACTGGGTTCATATTGTTGGGCTAATCACAATGGCTGAAAATTAATTCCAAGCAGCCTCTTGAAACAGAGAAAAATTAAACTCCCTGACCCCATCATTGCAGGGCCCTGGGCCTCAGCTACTTTGCATGACCATCGCACTGTGGATCCAGTACCACTAAAAAGTTAACACCACCTCCCTCGGGGTCTTTTGAAATATGCTTTCTAACTTCATTTTGAACTAAAATAAATTCCATGGGGAGAAACAAAAGAAGAAAGTCTTTAAACTAAACTATCAATGTGTTAAACCATTATGAAGAAATTATATATAAAAAACACCAGGAAAATACACTATCATTTCTGGTAGTATCTCTGATGACCTCAGTATTCAGATATAGACAATGAACATAGCACAAATAATCAGCTCTGCAGCCATGGCTGACCTTATCAAATGCCAATATAAAAATAGTATTGCATCTTGTTTCAATTATGCGTTATAGTAGAATGTACAAGAATGCTCCTGTTTCCTCTTGTTATTTATAAATTTCTATTTCATTGCAAGCTATAATGCACTCCAGGCTGAATATTTCTAAGGAATGATTGTAATTCACTGATGGTTAATCACATGGCCTTTGGCCTTGTGGCTTATAATTCCATTTGACATGTCCTATAATTACTACTTGGAGAGTTTTATTACTTAATTATCCTATCAGCGACTGCAATTTAACATGCCATCAATCTCTTCCAACCACCTCTTTCAGTCCACAAACAAATCCTTCCTCTCAATTAAAGCTCCCCCACAACTTTATGCATCAAAATGCACCATAAAGCTTTGTTTTCATTTGGAAATTTCCTTTAAGAAGTAATTTTATTTAAATTCTTTCCCCCTGATTTCTGCTGCAGTTCTTTGATTTATTTCCAAAACATAGTTACAAGTGCTTCAAAGTTATATGAAACAGCTGCATCTTCTCCTTTTAAATGTGCCTCCTTCAAAACAAATTAGGGACCCATCAGACAAGATGTTGGCTTGTTTGAACACCTGCTTGATACTTCAGGGAGTGCTTATAGAAGACATACTAACCCAGTGAACCAACAGCTAGTCCTGGAGAACCAACAAACATTCGCAGACATGATATCAAAACGGGAATAGTATATTTATTGTTTTCTTGAAAGACAGTGGTCAAGATGTAATTTGCTGCTTTGTTTTGCATTAATATGTATGTTTCTGTGTATGGGGGTCAGTGAATACGGGTAGTCCTTGATTTATGACCAAAACTGAGCCCAAAATTCCTGTTGCTAAGTGAAACATTTGTTAAGTGAGTTTTGCCTCATTTTACGATCTTTCTTGCCATAGTTGTTAAGTGAATCACTGCAGTTATTAAGTTAGTAATAGAGTTATTAAGTGAATCTGGTTTCCCCATTGACTTTGCTTGTCAGAAGGTCACAAAAGGTGATCACATGACCTCAAGGTACTGTATCCATTATAAATATGAGGCAGTTGCCAAGTATCTGAATTTTGATTCACCTGACCATGGAGATGCTGCAACAGTCATAAATGTAAAAAATGGTTATGTCACTTTTTCTCACTGCCGTTGTAACTCTGAACAGTCATTAAACAAACTGTTGTAAGTCGAGGACTACCTGTGCCTGTATTTATGCCACAACATAAATGTGGCTCCTGGAGTTTATGGTTGAGTTTATATGATTTCCAAGATTTCTCGTCATAATCTAACCAGAAAAAGAACTTAATTTTCTGTTAAAAAACTCAATATTCACTGAAATGTTTTATTTTTTTAACATAACATAGTGGGTAAGTAGACACAAGATAAAGATGACAAAATCAGGAACAGAATTGAAAATTCTTTTTGCTCTTTCACAAGATTTGAGATAAAAAAAAACGCCTTTCTGGGATAAAAATATTAATTCTATAAATACTAAATTGAACTGCAATCACCATAAAAGCTTTTCGGTAAACAACTTCAATGCAATTTTCTCATATACATGTAATTTTGGAAGAAGAAATTGATTAAGTTTTGATTAAGAAACTGGCAGTTATGTGTGTTCCTAAAAAAAGGATATTTACATTTTTGCTCCATGTGCTGCATGGGCTGCCAGTTTGGTTCTGGGCCTAATTCAAGGTGCTGGTTTTACGTTTTAAGGCCCTTCATGCCATGGGACCAGGATATCTGAAGGATCATCTTTCCCCAATTACATCAGCCCATCCCATTAAATCTGACGGAGAAGTCAGATGTGTGTCATGTTGCAGGTACCATCTTCTAGGGACTTACATTCAGTGGGTCCCAGGAAGCGGGTCTTCTCTGCCATGTCATTACCTTAAGGGCTGGTCCTCTGTCATAGCTGGGACATAGAGAA
This sequence comes from Azemiops feae, assembly GCA_023970755.1. Classification (NCBI taxonomy): domain Eukaryota; kingdom Metazoa; phylum Chordata; class Lepidosauria; order Squamata; family Viperidae; genus Azemiops; species Azemiops feae. The sequence continues at coordinate 3,356,590 of JALGBA010000036.1, forward strand.
GACCTCTCCAGCAGACAGGTAGGAGAGGAGATTGTTCCTAAGGTATCCTGGACCTACAGTAAGTACTTCAGAGCTTTAAAGGCCATTATCAACACTTTGAATTGAACCTGGACACAATTTCTAAACCAGTTATACTTTCCAATATCTCTTCAAAGTTGGGCCAAAAAAAATCATTACAAACACATTGCAATTAGATAGTTTGACTGTAGATAAGGCATATGCTAGATCTGAATTTATCAATAATGAGTGCAGTTGGTACACTAATTAAATTAGGTAAAGACCTTTGTGGTTGAGCTATCACATAAGCTCCTGGTGCAAAGCAGGATTCAAAAATATTCCGAAACATTCTACATCAATTCTACAACATTTACCTGAACCTTCAAGAGATTGGAAACCAGAGAGAATAAAAGGCTTCCTCTTGCAGTTGTCAGTCACCAGGATTCCTTCCACTGTTCACTACTGTTGTAATGGCTGAATCCTGTTCCCTCTATCATACATCACTCACTTCTGTTTATTTGTTTATTTACTGAAGAGTTTATAATACTCCAATCCAAAAAGAATCATAAGTGATTTCTTTTGAAAATAAAAAGGCAATTTTATGAAAACATTATAACAGTAAGAAATTTTACAATCATAAACAAAAGTTACTAAGAAATACATTAAGGCCACCAGGTACAAAAACATCCAAATAAAAACCAAAGTGAGTGCTTTAAGTTTATATTAGATTCCCTCTAGGGCTTCCTTTAAAAGCCAATTTTAGAAATCGTGAGTCCTTAGTGTTCCCTGAGCTTGGTTATTTGCTTTCAGAATTTTCATCACCCAAGAAGGTAAAATCACCAGCACAAGTGAGTTTGGGATTTATTATTTGTTTATATATATATAGTAGCTTGCTCTGCCAGTTTTGTTCCTCTCCAAGAAACTATCCTAAAACGCAACAGGGTGAGGTCTAGTTTGATCTCAGGTAGTAAATTATTTCAAAAATAAGGAGCTGCAGCAGAGGAGACTTGATTCCTTGGGCTCTATAGATGATAATTCTTAATTTTGCTTGATCTTATTGGACAGGCAAAAGCTACTGGAAGTGTACCATCCCATAGATGTTCAGGTCCTATGAAAATAACACTTTAAATTGAAGTTGGAAACTATTACTTGGGAGAAATTTAGGATTCCCATCACTGTTCTAGCAGCTGCATCCTGGACTAGTTGAAGCTCCTAGAATGAGAAGTAATTAAGACATGAGTGACAATGAAAATTCCTACCAGTTGTAACTGGTTGTAACTGGTACATTAGATATAATTGTGCAAAAGAAATCTTACCACAGCTGCCATATGGTTTTCAAGCAGGAACTGTGAATCCAAAAGAACTCTCAAGTTACATACCACTTCTGCATTCCCGTCCTTAAATTCATTCAGAATGTCTTTAATTTGTAGAACTTTGGGGTTGAATTATGTAAAGCATGCCCAATTTACTCATTTATTCATGTTGAAAGGTGGCCTTAGAAAGCCTCCAGTAAGCATTATTTTTGCTCTTTTCTTCAAGCACCAGGTGGTCCAAAGGGAACAAAATCTATTTGAGAAGAAGTCCACTCAAAATAATAGACCCTTTGTTAAAGATTTATAAAAGAAAAAGCTTTGACTAATCCCTAGATGATTTTCAGCTGCAATCTCAAATAATCATCTGAGTGATGGAAGATTTATCTGAGCAGAGCTAGACCAATGCCTTTTAAGTAAACTCTGACATCCTGTGCGAGTTTACTTGGAAACAATGTCCAGCAATATATGCAAGATTGAACTGTGTGTGAATTTCAGAACTAGGATGCCTTTTCTCCCAAACTTTGGGATTTTTATAAGAGTGGCTTGAGATGCATATTGCTTTTACCTAAATTGATTCTATCCTGCTTTATAATTTTGCTTTTGCTTTTATTGATCTTATTCTATTCTAAGATGAACATGGCCAGTACCAATAGTTTAATCATTGACAAAATAACAAGAATGATACCATACAGCCTTCTTAGGAATAACTATTAGTTGTGGATGTTATAGGAATTGCCTTAGGTACCTAGCCAAATTATGGAGCATAAGGCAAATTAATGGCTACAGTATTTGTCAATGTCTCCAGTTTGTTAGATTGCTAAAAAAAACGAATGAAAATGAATGAAAAACTTTCTACTGGTTTTCTCAGAGAAATTTAATTGGGAGGATGCTGAACTGGTGAGACCTTTAGATCAATACAGCAGGCCTAATTTTCAGTTTTTATTTAAAAAGGAATTTGAAAAAAGAAAAAAGAAAAAGAAAAAAAAACAAGTCAGATGTATGATCAATATTATGCTTCCCACCATAAACCTCAGTTCTTCCATCAACAGAATCTGTGAATATGTGCAGTGTCTCTTTTCCCCAGCCCAGAAAGAAGGCAAAATGGCTACCTGGTAAATGAGAATACAGGGAGCCATAGCCACAAAACCCAAGTTGAAAGTGATGCCTTGGCCCACTGCAGTCCACTCCCTAGTCCCCAAATACCCTTAGATGTTAGTTCCCATGTCACCTCTGCTGCCTTTGTTGTCACCACTCTGCAGCTTACCACCTCTGTGCCAGCCAGCTTGGGGTTTAATTTAAAATTCCTCCAATTGCATGAATAAAGATTGCAGTTTAATCAACTTCTCTCTAATTTTCTCTGTGCAAATTACTAATCATTCCCTTTTGGGCCACAATTTGTTCATGGTAAAAGCTAAGATGAGACACTGCTTTGTATGCCTTAATGTATCTGGCATATTTAATTAAGTATGTGCAATGCATGATACATCTGTGTTTGGTGAACATGGCACATGTATTTATTAATGCTGATTTACCATCCTTTTTCTTGAAATTTCAGTAGAAAGAAAAGGATATTGAATTGAAGATTCTTAATAGATGCCTAAAAGAAACAAATAAGCTGTAATTGCCATTAGAATGCTCCATTTTATAGCCTTCGACTTACATACACTTTTTTGAGAGTATATTTAAGTTAATTGGTATTCATAGGATCAGATTGTATCAGAAAATAAACAGCTGTTTTGACAAAATCATCTGATTCTCATCAAACTGATTTGCAATAGGAAATGGGTTTTTCAAAAACATGGGGGGAGGGGAGAAGAGAGAAATAGAAATGTTATGAGGAGGGTAAAACCACAATTTATTCTTGGATTAATATCTGCTCAAGGTCATTCATGCAATTCTGTTAGTCAATAATAATCAGATTAGTGTGATGTATTATTCAGCATTTATAGTGGCAAATTTATCATAACAGCTGTAAAGTAAATTGGAATTGCCTTTCATATTCTCTGGCTGCTATTTGGTGTTGACATACAATTGAGAGGTCTCTCTAAAAAGTGTAGGTAAAATATGCTTAAGCTGGGAGAAGGGATTTTAATTCCTTAGGTGTTACCAGGAACTAATTCTTTTTTAAACTAATTAATATTCACCTGCATAAGTTCCAAAGAACTTTAGAGTTAAGACTGAATTAAGGAAATAATGAATAAAAATTGAATACCTAAAAAGGTTAAATATAAAACTATTTAGGATTTACCACAATATAGCAAATATAAAATATTCTTGTTTGCCAGAAACTTTTTTGCTGATTTGTTAGAAATCACTGTGCAGTCATGAAATATAACCAATGGCTTCTATTAAAATAGAATTCTAACAGAGGGATAGATTCAAGAACACGGGAACTAATGCCTTGGTAAGACCACAGGTGGAATCTGCATCCAGCTTTGGTCGCTACAATATAAAAAAGATGTTGAGACTCTAGAAAGAGTGCAGAGAAAAGTAACAAAGATGATTAGGGGACTGGAGGTTAAAACATATAAAGAATGGTTGATGGAATTGGGTATGTCTAGTTTAATGAAAAGAAGGACTAAGGCTGACATGATAGCAGTGTTCCAATATCTTGGGGATTGCCACAAAGAAGAGGGAATCAACGTATTCTTCAAAATGCCTGAAGGCAGGACAAGAAGCAATGGATAGAAACTAATCAAGGAGAGAAGCTAAGGAGAATTTTTTTGACAATTAGAACAAGTAATCAGTGGAACAACTTGCCTCCAGAACTTGTGAATGCTTCAATACTGGGAGTTTTTAAGAAGAGATTGGACAACCATTTGTCTGAAATGGTATAGGGTTTCCTGCCTGAGCAGGGGTTGGACTAGAAGACCTCCAAGGTAACTTTCAACTCTGTTATTCTGTTATTCTGTAAATATCCTGTTATATGTTGTATTTATTTATTTAAAGGATTTGTATGACCACCCAACTAAAAACACAACTTTGGGTGGCTCACAACAATACTAAAACTCATATCTATAAAATATAACACCATAAAACTGGTATATTAATGAATGTCTTTGATCTATTAATTTTTAGCAAGTTTTTCATGCTAAGTCTAGGAAAAATAGTTTGAATTTGACAGATAATGTTTAATTATACACACAACCTTGCAGAATTGCTTGTGGAAGATAATACAAGGCTGAGCAGGCAGTTGGTAGCTATATATCTCAAGTTCCAGGCCATTAGTACTGAGAAACTATTAGAATGTGTTCCACCATCACAAATTCTACATAAAGCTCTCCTAACACGCATTGACTTCTTTGCCCTATTTAGATATTCATTCAGAATACAATGGTTCTTGATAGAAGCAGGAATCATGGAATGGGTGTTGGGAGGATGGGGGTGAAAATTGGGATGGGAGGCTTTCTGTAGTAATGATACTGATTTTAAAAAATGTTTACCATTGGATTGGATTAGTGCTCATTATAGTAGTGTAAAAGTGTAAAGCTATATCTTATTATTACAGATCAATGGGATAGATTTTTACATTTAAAATAACCATTAAAAGATAAACTATTTTCTCTACTTTCCCTTCACACTATATCCAAATATTAGGTTATTTCTGAGGATTTTTTTTTTAATTTGAGGAGTGGTGGTAACATTGAGAGTAGAAATGCCAAAGATTACCCTTATTTGAGTTTTGTATTTACTCTGCTTTGAAAATAACTTGTAAGAAATAAAGAAAATGCACTAATCACTGCACATGGATAAAGAATTAGTAGCCACTTTGTTTTCCTTAAATGCTTAAAGTTACATTGATAGAGTTAAGATCATAACATCTGTGAATAGATTTAATAGATACGGCTTATCTCCTGTTTTTATCCCACTAATTTGATTATTGGATCTAAGTGCTATTGCCACTAAGTGCTATTGCTTAGCTTCTGTAGCTAAGTGGCATAGCAAAGGTGATAAAGGAAAACCTTGCTTGGCATCTCATAAAATCTGAATCATAGATCTTAAATCAGATATGAGCTTTAGTCGGTCCAAAAATATGTTCAATCATCTTGCAGAAACCAATCCCAAATTTATATATAATCAATGTTGGTTTTTAAAATTATATTTCCAGAGAATGAAAAGCTTTAAGTATATCTAAAGAATATATGGCTAATGAAGATTTATTAATTTTACTAATTTGTATAACAGATAATAGTTTCTTTCATAGGGGTAGCTATATTATGGTTTGGAATAAAGCTAAATTGATCCATATGAACAATTTTACCATAATCATTTTTAATTGGTTTCTTTCCATTAATAGCCTCCTTTCCTTCTTCCTCCCTCTTTAAAAAGTCACCCTATTCCCTTATCCCTCCCCCCCACATTGTTCCATGCCTCCATATCTATCCTTTCTATCCTTCAATCCCATTAGACTGATTGGAGATTGCAGAGAATCCTTTTCATCGCCTAAGGGGGAGGAAGTTGATTTTTCTTCATACCCTTATTAGCCAATAAAGTTCCAAATTTAATTACAATAGTTTCTTACTCATAGTTTTACCTACATTATTATTTTATTTAACTCTTTATTCTTTTTATTTAACTTCCTCCTTTCCCCTTCCTCTACACCTAAGAATTCAAAAAGATTAACACAGTCAATTTCTTTTACTCGGGGCAGCGTTCGGATCTAATTTTCAGCTTCTGGTTGAACCTTCTTTCTACACTTCCAGAGACAAGTCACAGATTCCTTCCTTCATCCCTAGTTAGAGAGATCTGTCCATACGTTGTGCATCTCAGTCAAAGTAGAAATTTCCCCCCCCATCCTTATGGCATATAAACAATTAATTTGAAAGGGAATCCTTACTTGTATTGAATCTCCTTTAGCATAAGTTTTTCTGTCCACTGCTTGAATTCCTTTCTTCCCTGCAATATAGCTACACTGATATCTGGGAAGAAGAATATTTTCTCACATTCTCATTTAATCGCTTCCAATTCACATTGACTTTCTTACAATTTTGTCTTTTATATTGAATTACAAATATGACCAAAATCTCTCTAGGTCTCTGCATGTTTTTAGGAGGGCAAACCCAGTGTAGTGAGCACTTTCAGTATCTTTATCTATTAAGTTCAAATTAAAACTCAGGCCATTAATTTTAGAAATGAGATAAGTAGTCAGATTGGCTGTTCCAGTTTTCCTTGACACTCCTTTGATCCTTAAATTATTTCTCCTGCTACTGTCTTGTAAATCTGCCTACTCAATCTTTATTTCAGAAATACTCTTTTGAGCCTTGCCTATCTCTAAAATATTGTTTGTAACCATATCATAAGCTTTGCTGGCAACCTGAGTTATATCTGCTATTTGCAGTGACACTTTCTTAATTTTTTTTATTCATTTGCTCAGACATATCTGCCAACTCTTTAGTTATTTCCACAGCATGTTTAAAATTATGTTGATAAGGACTTCTTTATTTTATGATGCATATTTAGTATAGACTTGACATATTTTATTTATTTTGGAAAATTTATATAGCTGCCTACTCACTCACAGCAACTCTAGGTGGCTTGCAGAAAATAAAAACAAAATGTAGAAGAAATAAAAATAATAAAATAATAACACCCCACCCCTCAGCATCAATATACACTCAAATCAGCCATTTCATGGGCTCCATTTGTTCCCCAGGCCCACTGGCAAAACCATGTCTTCAGGGCCTTCCAAAAGAGTGTCAGAGTGGGGGCCAATCTAATTTCTAGAGGAATGATGTTCCAGAGGGAGGGAGCCACCATGGAGAAGGCCCTGATTAAGTAGTATCAGTGGTCATTTATTCTGGAGCCTGAAGATGGCTAATAAGGTTGTTTGGTTTAGGTATGTTCTGTTGTTGTGTTTCCATAGGGCTTCAAGAGGAGAACTGCATGCTGAAATCACATCTTAATTTCTGTACAAGTATTAGAAGTATGAAAAAACATGTGTGAGTTGAAATAAAGTGGTCTAATACTTGCAATTGACTGAGATTTCATACTCATTTTATTACATGCAAATAAACAGATTTTGGAACTTATGAAATGGTATAATGAATTCTTTCATGGGGTAGATAAAGGTTTGAAATAAAAGTGATCTTTTAAAGCAAAGACTCAGTCATTCCCCTTTAATAGTATAATTAATTTCAAAAAGATTCAATGAACCCTAATAGCATCTTATCAGAAGGTATTCCATAATAAATTATGTTATACAAGTCTTATAAAATCTGATATGGAAGAAAGAAGTATTAGGATATATAGTAAGCAACTCTCTGACGGACTGAAAAGTATTTTAAATATCATAAATACAGGATAGAGGATTAACTTCTAACAGATCCAGGCAAGAAAAGTTACTCATTAGGGTATCTAATTTCTTGGCCCTGCTCTATTTAATAATGACATTAATATCCTGGAAAAAGAAAGTCAGTGGTATGTTAATCAAACTCACAAATCATCTTAGAAATGGAGTACAGTTACAAACACCTGTGGGGACAGAAGGATCTATAATGAATGGACATATTATAGAATATCACAAAGAGTCATTTGTCCTGGAAAGGTGATTCTGATTTACATTTCTGAATGTGTAACTCAGTAAAGAACAAGGGAAGTTCAATGTTTGGGAAGCATTGAACTATACTTAATTTTTTAAAGATGACAGGAAAAAAAGAGCAGCTGGATGAATTTTATGGTACTACTGATGTTCACAGAATTCAGTTAATGATATCAAAATGCTACTTGCAAGGATATGTTTGGTTTTTATTTTATTTTTTGCAGAACCTGAAGACCTGGTCAACATTTATCAATGGACTATGGCCTTTCCCATTGTCTACTGAAGGTTCTTGGTTTATGAGTACCAGTGCCTCCTTTTAAATCAGGAGTTTATTGCTATACATGGATAATTATGGTACTATTCTATGTATATCCTATGAATCCTATGACATTTTAATAGTAAATTATTAAAACAAAATGATATTCGATTTGCTAAGTAATTTGTTTTACCAGGAAGAAAATTAGAAGCTGCAGAAAAACCATTATGAAAGATTAAAATGCTGTAGTGAAACTGGGAAATAGAATATGAATTATTATTTTGTCTGCTGCACAACTATATGTGCTATTATAAGTTGTTAAATTATAAAGCTAACAACTTAAATTAAATCTTTGGGGCTCAAAAACATATAGGCCACATAAAAATGCAGTTCAAGGAGAACTAAAAGTTAGATGCAAATATATTATGGAATTAAAGAACAGGCAGCTAGTGAAATTGTTTGCAAATGTTATTGACTTTAAATTTTATTCTGGATTAGCACTGTCTATTTTAGCAATAGACTGGAGACGATGAGTTCTTTCAAATTTATTTTCTGCTAATCAAATTTGGTCTTCCAATCTTCATTCAGATCCAACAGAAAAATGCAGCTCAAAGTATCTTTCTATATGCTTGTGTATATCTGTGTGTAAGTTTGTGTGCAGGCTTTTTTAACTTTAAATTTTAGCTTCTACCTAGTGCTGTTGCCTATACAGCATGATTCACCTTATCTATTGTCCATAGAGTGAGTTCTGGTTATGTGCTTTATCTGCATGTAATGTGTGTGTGTGTGTGTGTGTGCACGCTTTATCTAATGTTCATCTGCATAATGTTCATACAGCACATGTAGATAGAGAACATAGTCAGAACTCACTCTATGGACAACAGGTAAGGTGAATATACACATCATCTCTCTCTCTCTCTCTTTCTCTCTCTGTGTATTTGTGTGTGTGTTTACCAGGAGCATGTTTATATATATGGCATGTGATATAGTTTGCAGTTCAAACAGAATTCAGTGATAAGCACACTTGTATTTCCCGAAAAATGGAAGTGAGAAGCTGTTGAATTGTGAATTGCAAACAAAATTGTGAATATACATTTTCGGTATATTTAACCTACTTCAGGAATGTCTGCAAAACACCACATGTACAAGAAATTTGATGAATGCTAGTGCTCAAAGCAAATCATTATTAGGAATTAAAATTCTGGTAGTGAAGCTAGTTCTCTGAAACCCCCTAGCAAGACAAAATCACAAATGTTCAACAATAAATATGCTAGCAATGTAATTATCTGTTTCTAGAATTCTTGACTGTATTGTAAATATGCATTATCTTCGATATTGAAATTTCAGGTTCTCCGTGTGTGAGCTTGTACTTTTTTGCCTTCATATTAAATTCAAGCAATTAACTGGAAATAGAAAATAAAATTTCAATAATTATCTATATTTGTGAAAAATATAATAAATTTGGATTGAGGGCCAAGAAATGTTGTCTGATATCTGGTTGCCTTCTATTGTCCCACATACAGACTAGCATATGTTGTCAAACAAATTTTGTTATGGCTTACAAAAGAAAGATTTCAATAAAGTCTGAAGCACAAGTTTCCATCTCCTATTTATAACTGTGTCAGATACTGTGAAAACGTAGCACCAATTACCCCATTAACACATTTACTATTTCCTATCTCCCTATTAACACTACACTTCCTAAGATTTTTTTCTTTCTGTCTCTTATGGCAATGCTAGAAAATATTCCCATTTCTTTAAATATAGCATTTCATGTGCATTAATATTGTTCCATGCAGAAGTGATAATATGATAATAGATTCCCGAGTATATATAACTTTTCGGAATTCTGTGCCACAAGATCTTATGCCCTTCAGTTTAAATTTTGCCAGTACATTTGTTTTCTTTAATTTAACCCATATATTTGACAAGAATAATTCATGATCTATTCTACAATCTTCACTTGGGAGTGGCTGGCTGACTAGATTTGCCTTTGCCATCTTCAGTTAAATATTATGCAGTTGATTTGATTCTCATATAATCCAATGTCCTGATGTATAGTCTGCATTTAAGTCACCTGAAGCAGATACTGGTAATAGAAGTCTCTTTGCAACCTCTGCTAACCTATCTTTTCATTTTTGCACTGATTTGAATATACTATCAACTCACTGTCAACTCCTAGTGATCACATAGACCATAATGAACTGTCCCTAAGTAGTCTTTCAGAATTTCTAATGTCCTCCTAACCACTGTAACAGAATCTATCTACTTTTCCTTGCATTGGAGCCTTCTCCAGAGAGTTATGTCTTCGCATAATGTGTCTGAAGTAGAATAATTTGAACCTAGCCTTTTGTGCCTCAAGTGAAAACTCTGGGTTCATCTGTTTGATAAACTATTTTTTTATTTTCTTGGTTGTTCATGATATTTTCAGGAATTTTCTCCAGCTCCAAACTTCAAAAATGACCATGAGTAAGCTGACACTTTTCTGAAGAGAGGGAGAACAACAGGAACTGTGGACTTGGAGGAAAATTGCGTCCCTGCTCCCCATCCCAGCAAGTCCCAATGGCTCCTCCCTCTGTGGAGGTAGAGTACTCACCTGTCAATCTCCAATGTGCCTCAGCCATGTCCACCTCACCAGCAAGCATCCAAGTCACTTTCTCATCCTACACTTGCTACTCACTGCTATTAAAAGGTTTCAGATTTCAGTTTCTGTTACAAAGCAGCCAATTGCTATTCATCCATTGGGCCTTGCCATCAGCCAATTGGGTAGAGGGACCAGAGGGATGTAGAAAAGAGGGTGGGAATAAGGTTCTCCAATCTTCTACTGCGCTACATAACTTATGGAAAGTGAGGTAGCACTGAAGCAGCCATAACCTCCTCAAATTTCATTCCCATGGGAATCATACTGTAGGTACTGGCATTCTGTAAGTTAGCTCACTTGAGTTTTCTTGGTTCAATAATTGTTGCCCTATAACTTCCAATTTTGTCCAATTGAAGATTACAAAAAAAAAACCCAACAAAAAACCCCAGATATGAGACTTTTAATAGTACATAAAGTTTTGCAAATCCTGAATTCATCTTGAGTTCTTTGAGAACTGCTGCTAATCTTCATTATGCCACAATGAAGTTTTATGATGAGAAGCTTCTAGCTACCCTATATTGGATTTGCTATTTCCCCCCCTGAAAATATGGGGGTTTGTTTGAATCTGGTGGCATTAAAAAAAGACTTAAAGGGAATAAGGAAGCCATTGAAACCTCTGAGAAAATTGCACTACTAATCATATTTCCACAAGCAGCTCTCTGTAGCATTACAGTCACACAGTGTATTTATAATTTGGTTTATGTGAGCTACAGTTTAAGTTGGAGAAAATTGGTTTCCTTTTTAAAATGTCATGTTTCTCATTTCCCTTTCTAAATTTCAGGCTGATTCAAGCTCTTATCAGACTTTAAATCACTTGAAAACACAGTCCGTAATTAAAATGCAGCAAATCTGCATGAATCAATGTAAGTTTTTTATTTGTTCTAAAACACTTTTAAGTGAAGCTGAAAGCCTGTTCAAATGTGATATAATGAACATGAATACAAATGAAATGTGTGATGTGTGAGTTTGGGAAGGAGAAAGGAAATGAGTGGGTGGCAGAAATTTGTGTGTGTGTGCATGCTTGTGTGCCTCTGCTTGTTTGTGTAAGTAGCAAATATATTGCAGATAGGGAGAATGGTTGTGTGGTTTGGGAGCTAACTCCATTACCTTCAACAGAAAGTATGAAGTAATTAAGCTCTTAAATACTTATCTAAGAAATGTGTGAAATAGAGCAATAAGAGTATGATAGGGCAGATGTGTGACATCTTGAAAGCAAATCCATTGACTTGAATGGGATTTATTTTCAAATAAACATCATGGTCCATAGGTTTAGGTAGGTGTATTTAATACTGGTAAAATGCCTTCTTATCTTGCCGTTTAGTTTCTATTCTCCAAAACACCAGAAGGCAAGACAAGAACCAATGGATGGGAATTAATCAAGGAGAGAAGCAACCTAAAACTGAGAAGAAATTTCCTAACGGTGAGAATAATTAACCAGTGGAACAGCTTGCCTTCAGAAGTTGTGGGTGCTCCATCACTGGAAGCTTTCAAAAAGAGACTGGATAACCACTTGTCTGGAATGGTATAGGGTCTACTGCTTGAGCAGAGGGTTGGACTAGAAGACCTTCAAGGTTCCTTCCAACCCTATTATTCCGTTAAATATATGCAATTAAATTTCTGTAGAAGCTTCCTCCTCCCCAAACAGCATAGTTTACCACCTATGTTTCCATTCAGCAACTTCTGGATACTTTCATATAAAGAAAATGTTTTGCCTACTGTTTCTGCTGCTTTTAACCTGATGGGTGTTAATGTTTGTGTTAGATTTCCATTGTTATTTGCTGTTCCTTAAAATTGTTTTAACAGTTGCAATTTGCTTTAGCTTTGCTTTCTGAATAGCACAGTAGCATTTTTTTAAAAAAAATCAAGAATCATTTTGGAAATTAAACTGGCAGAAATTACTCATTGTCGCATTTCCAGATGTTCTAGTATTTAATTTTCTTTTTCTTTTTAACAGCAATGATGAAACTCCTCATTTAATGGAGGAAAAATCACTCACCTATCTGGGATATTATACTCATAATATCATAGATATGATATTTCATGGGAAATATCTGATAAAAATAATTATCAACTGATATAATCTGGTTTGATACTCATTTTGCCAGCTGTTGCCCTCTACCTTATTCTGCCATGTGCATGACTTCTGATCTCCTTGTGTGCTCTAGGACCAAATGAATTTGATACATGTAGCCTAACTAAAAGATTTGTATAATCCTTGAAAAATTAACTTGCATATATTTTTCTTCAATTTTAAAATCATTTTTCTAAATGCTTGGGAATTCAAATATTACACATTCATCATAATAGGCACCAAAACAATTCAATGTTTATAGCAATTTTGAAAAAGCCTTTTATTGCCCTCTTAGGAATTTTGGTGTTTATAGCAGGTGTGTTGCTGACAGTATTAAAGATTCACATACTTCTATTTAAATAGGAAAAAGACACCTTTGTTTCAGAGTAAAACAAAATAAAGGGATCTTCCACCAGCAACTTTCAATGTTAATTTAATATTTTTAAACTTATCCATGCAAGCACAGTAATTTATGCATGGAGAGGTATAGGATTTCTTTGGTTGATACTTTTCATTTAAAAAAAAAAATACAGCTGAAAGACCCAAAACCAAGTTGCAAATATAATCTAAACATGACATTAGATAAAACAGTTGAACAAATACATATTTAATATATATTACATAATTCTGATTCTGGATGTTTAAAATTAGCCCTAATAATGTAGCATTGGTAGCCAAGTACTCTTATTTATCTACCAAGCCTTGGTTGATAGTTCCATCACTGTGTTGGAAAGGGATGCTTTTCCAAAAAATCAATTGTTCTTTCCTCCTAGAAATAATCAGAGTTAGCTTTGGCAGTCTCATGCTTTAAAGTGAACCAGTATTTTGAACAATGGTTTATTGAAGTGTAACTCTGATTCATATTCAGTTGGGGCTTCATGATTATCTGAACTTGGAAACAGTTTCACATTAGTTGAGGTGGAAAACTTTAGTCCCAGTTAAATAGTTTCTTCATTTAACCATGTTTCAAACACTGGAGGTGACTATTACGCATCCCATGGACTGCAAAAATAACAAAGAGGTCCTAGACCAAACCTCACCAAAAATATCACTTGAAGCCAAGATCCCCAAACAGAGGCTGTCATACTTTGGCTATATCATGAGAGCTGACTCACTCAATCATGCTGGGAGTGATCAGCAGAAAAAGCAGAAGGGGCCACCCTGGTACCTAAATTGGCTGGACACTATAAAAGATAACACTGGGATGACCATGGCGGATCTGAAGGAGGCAGTGCAAGACAGAGGGGCATGGAAAATGCTGATCCATAGAGTGGCTGAGTATTGGACATGACTGAATGGCTGATGACGACAACAACAAACATTGTCTAGCCAAGGAAAGGCATAGCCAGCAACTATTTCTTCTTTCTTTGTTTTTAAACATAGAGTTGAAAGAAAGAAGCAGCCACCAAGAGCTGTGCCTGTACAATATTTCCAACAAGTGATCTGCTTTCTAGTTCTGTTTTTCACTTCCTACAGGCATTTAACTGCCAAAAAAAGGAAAGCACCAGGGACGAATTAGCCAACTTTGTCTACATGTAGTGATTGCAGATAGGCAGGCTGACAGACAGACAGAAGATGTTATTTTTTAAAAGCAGAAACTTCAAAAAACAAAAAAACTTGGCAGTCATCACAAAGTTAGCTGGAATATAAGCAAAGCAGAGAGAGACCATTAAACTGCTGTTGAATTTTCTAATGCACAGCCCACTGTTTATATCTCAGTGGGGACATGGAATTTTTGGAAATGTCAAGAATGGACCTTGTGAAAAAATGAACATGAAATGGACATGTAAGAAAAGAAGTGAAAGAAACAAAAGTGAACTTTAAGAAGAGAAAGCTTGAACAGGGTATGAAAAAGGTACTAGAAGATAAACTTTCAGAAAAATTGATGAAAAGTGGAAGTAGCACAGAAGGGTGGGGAATACAAAAAAGGACCTTAGTGAAATGATGAATTGAAAGATCCTGTGGATAAGAAAAAATGCATGTATGAGAATGACTGCTGTTGCAATAAATGTGGGGTTTTGGAAGTTGGTGAAGAGAGCTAAAAAAGGAATTAAAAATAAAAGTGATGAAATGATGTGAGATGAATGTGAAGTGAAAGAATATTTTAGAGCTCTGCATGGATCTTTGGTGAACAGTAGAATTAAAAGAAATAATTTCAATGTTATCAAAAAAGAAATTAATGAAAAAAATCCAATAAACCTGAGGTGGATGGGTGGTTAAGAGAGATGATAAATAAGTAAGTAAGTAAGTAAGTAAGTAAGTAAGTAAGTAAGTAAGTAAGTAAGTAAGTAAGTAAGTAAATAAGTAAATAAATAAATAAATAAATAAATAAATAAATAAATAAATAAATAGTGAAAAGATGTTGAAAAATAGTAAAGTTGTAGGAATAAATTATTGTACCAGAAGTATGTAATGGAAATAAAGCTTCTGTGAGAACAAAAAGAAAGTTTCATGAATGGTTCAGGTTGAGAGTGAGACTAGGATCTATGATTAAATGTAATGGTTATTAAATATGTGTATGAATCACTGTATAAGAAATGTTTCTAGACATGTTGGTGCTTTGCTGGTTTGTTAGTTTTATATGCAGAAGGCTAAATATTACAAGAAATAGATGAATATGTGTCACTTGGTAAAATGCTTATTACTCTTCCTAAGATGAGGAAATAGATGGAGAAGTTTTCAGATGCAAAAGCCCAGTAGTGCATAGTATATAGCATATTATGAGGAATTAATGTTTTGTTACAAAAAGAAACTAAAACAGCTCTTTTTGTGCCACCTTTGTTATATGAAAATGGGAGGTGAGTATGCCAGGAAGAATATAAAAATATACCGAGTACAATGGAAATGGGTTACTTCAGAAGCATGTGAAGTACAACAAGAAAAGAGAGGGTAAAGAATGATTATGTGTTGAGTGAATATGGACAGAATATAAAAGTGAATAACCAGTACAGAAGGATATTGATGCAGTTTGTTCATACAGAGAGAATAAATAAGGAACAAACTTAAAACGTAATGGAACAATGAAGGGGTTGAGAAGGAGAATTCTGAGAAAGTTGTGATAAGATGGATTTGATGAGATCTTCAAAAAGAGAGAGGTAAAAAATTTAAAGAACAAAGAATAAAGAACACGTACGAAGCAATGTATATACATGATGGAAGAAACCAGACAGACATAAACAATGTTTGTGAGGATAGAAAAATATAGGGAGCTATAATGAATGGTGTGGATGAAAACTAGGATAAATTATCTTTCCTTTTTTATGCATTTTTCAAACATTTACTTTCTTCAACTTACTAATTTGTACTTTTTGTGCTCTGTAAAAATGTTGTTTACCCTGAAAGAGATGAGTGATAGGTACTTAGATATAATTTTAATTCAAGAGAGGAAAGCAATAACATAAACTCAGTCAAGTTCATGAAGAATGACATTTTAATGACTATAACGGTCAGAATAGTTAAAGGAATGGTTTTTCCAGCGGTAACATATACATGTGAAAGCTGGACACAGAGAAAGATTACATGCCTTCAAATAGTGGATTTGGAGATAATTACTAATACTGTCATGAACTGCAAGAAGAACCAGTCAATCAGTCTAGGAGCAAGGGGGATTAACCCTTTGTGATGATAATCAGCAAGCAGAAACTCACACACTTTCACACATGATATTAAATTATGTCAGACTAAAAATTATTTATGCTTGGCAAGGCTGAGGGAAGTTAATAAAGGAGAATGCAACTGATAAGATGGGTAAGCAGGATCCAAAGGTTTACCCAAATGTCCTTTGAAAACCTATAAGCTATTACTAGAGATGGGTTATAATAGCAAGTATTTCCCATCCATACAGCTGTTAGAAGTTGAACTTGACTCACTGATAGTTAACTGTTACAGGTAATCCTTGACTTACGACCATTCATTTAACAATGTTTTGAAGTTATAATGGTGCTGAAAAAGTGACATATAACCCATACTTGTTGTTACAACCACCACAACTCCCCCTTAGTCACATGATAACAATGTGGGCGCTGGGCAACTGGCTCACATTTACAATGGTTGCAATTTCTTGTAATCCTATGATTGCAATTTTTGAAAAGTCAATGGAGGAAGCTGAATTTGCTTAATGACCATGTGATTCCCTTTACAACTACATTATTCACTTAACAACCCCAGTGATTCATTTAATGGCTATAGTAAAAGTGGTTGTAAATTTGGGTCTGGTCACATGAGAACTCGCTTAATGACTGCATCACTTAGCAACTGAAATTCTGATCTCAATTGTGGTTGTTAATCAAGGACTACCTGTATGTCCCATAATAAATGTGTCTGCATATCATACAACTCTCAAAACTAATTGGCAAACAAATAAAGTACATTGTGGTTTAGAATTATTAATGTCCAATCTTAATGGACAAGACTGCATAGACTGCCTTAAAAAAAGTCTTCAGAAACTTTTATTTGGAATTTCTTGTATCAGATCATCCAATGTTCAAAGAGGATAGCAATAAGATTAGACTTCAGGTGCCTTCCTATCCATTGGAACTCAAATTCTGCTGTGAATAAAAATATAAAAAAATTCTGATTTGTCCTGATGGAGTGTCAAACCCTTTTTCATCACTTTTATCTTTGAGTGGACAGGCATAAATGGCAAGATATAGAGGAGCAGAAACTATAGCTTTGCTAGCTACTAGTGCTTCACTTTAACCTGAATTCTGGAGATTCCAGCATTTCTTTGGTACTGAAAACTCTGTAAAAAATTCCAGAATACATAACGTTTATAATAATAAAATTCTATCATCACATTTTAAATCAGATTAATTATCACTGTTTACTAGGCATTATTCTCTGGCAAGAGAAAATAGTTATAGTTTAGAAATCCCTAGCTTCACAGAAATTCAGTTGAGTTACAAGGGCTAATTGCTTTGATATTTTTAAATTAAAAATAATGAGATAACTATGCTTCATTCTACTTTCTTATGCTACTGTAGATAGCGGTGATGATATAATCAGGATTGATCTTTATTTTCTCTGTGCCCAGGTACATTCAAATAACCCCAAGATTATGTCAATTTAAGTACGATATATTTCTATCAACCTGTCTTATAGTTGGGTAAACTGCTATAATTTCATTTATATTCTGGCTTTTTTTCCCTGTTCAAAAGTCAGTTTTGAAGCTCCTTAAATTATTGAGCGCCTTAGATGCTGCAGATCATTCCTGGAAATGTAACAATGGTGTGTACTAATTCTTCAATATCTGTAGGGCATGGAGATATAGCTCCCACTCTTATTATGAACACAAAATCTGCCTTACATTAAATCACACCATTGGGCTGTCTAAGTTGGACTATTGTACAATTAGAAGCAACACCCTAGGAATCATAAGGATTTTTCAGGTCTCCTTAGAGGTTCTAGGATTGAACTTAGGACCTTCAGTAAGTAAAAGAAGCACTTTTCCAGCAGTCTACACCTCCTCTATATGTTATGGGTATTGACAGAATTGAAAGATTCATTTTTCAAGTTACTGGCTTTCTGCTGTGCAGTTTTCTTGATATGAACATTGTAATATGCTCTGCAGATTTCAACAAATGATTGGGAAAAAGTGCTTTGACCTTATACAACTGTGGCACCTCTCTGTTCTTCATTAAAGCTTGAAGGACTTTTTTCAGGTTTCTGGGTGAACCCACTGCAAAAATGGTGTGTCTACTTTAATGAATTGAATTGTTAAAGCAAGGCAACTTTAATGCAACTCTTGAAGCAACTACACCTTTTCTCAGGCTTGCACAAAAGACTGAAAAAAGACATTGATGTTCTAACAAACATCAGAGGGTGGATAGACCTGCACTTGTGTGAAGACCAAAGCATTTGTTTTAAATTATTTTCAAGGCATTCACAGTATTAATGTTCATTACTTGACAAAGAAGAGAAGAGTAAATGGTCATTTGCATGTCAGAAATTGGTTGTTCTCTTTAGGTATCAGATATTATTCGGAATGCAATTTTTCTCAGTAGACTAGGAAGGAAGAATGGTTGAAAGAGAATTGAGGGAGGGGGACAAGCTGAAACTCCCTAACCCAAATTACATCTCCCCAGGGAAAACAAAGGACCATGTTAGCTTTGTGGTGTCAAATCAGGCAACTGTCCTCTCTACAACACAGTAAAACTGACAGCTCAGTCATAAAAACATTTAGAGGGCCAAAAATGTTGTTATTTAAGGTGGTAAAAGATAATGGTTCTGGGAATGCAAAGCAAGTAACTTTCTAGAGAAAAAAAAACATGTTCACGGAATACTGACTCTTTATTCTTTCAACATTGCCACTGCCTTTCCGGTCCTGCCTCATTATTTCATAGGTACACATTAATAACTTCACTGACCTCTCCAGCCACAAGATGCACTATATCTAATTAAGTAGCTGTGCTATATCTAATCACATGCATATTCTAATTTCTCTACAAAGAGGACGGTAACCCCATTCTTTTTTAACCCTTTAGACCAATTTGTGCTGCTATGCAAGGTGTCATGGTCTACGGTTCCAATATACAGTACCTCTAAAAACATTCTGTTACAAGACACATAGAGAGCTAATGAGATCAGAGGTATCCACAAAATCAAATCAAAGACTTTCATTAAAATGATGAAAGCAATGTTACAGCATTGCAATGCAAACACTGGCTCTTTCATGTACATATATGATGTCACAACTCACATACAAAAGGGTGGCGCTTTTGTTGAGACACTACAATGCTACTTTTGTAATTTGCTCCCCTTCCTCTTGTGAATGTCCCTAGATTAAATAATAATAGACTTGCATGGGTGAATTGACTATAAAACTACACTATAAAGCTTATAACCTATATAATTTTATATTTAAAATGAGATTATTCTCTTCCTCCACCCCAGCATTTACCTGTAGAATCAGAACAGCAAAAATAAAATAAATAGGCCTTTCAGTTCAGGTTTACTTGTTGCTGAAAGCTGGCTCATTAGGCAAAGTAATTAAATAGCACTGCTGAAATAATTATAATGATTAAGGAACATTGGTATTTCTTATTTGATTATTCTCTTTTTTTAAGGATTTATATAAGCTGATTTCTTTTGTGAGGCTCATTCTTAATAGTAAGCACAATATACAGAGCAAAGTTCTTTAGTTAGCTTAGCAGAACTAAATATCTTGACTTACTTGACATTAAAAAGCACCAATTACCAGCCCTTATCACAGAATACAATGTCCAAAGTGGAAATGATTACAAGGTTATTATTCTGAGTATTTTTCTAAGAAATCATTTAAAATAGGATAGTGTAGCTATTGGTGCTAGCTGCCAGAAAAGCAAGGAAAGTAGTGATTCTTTAGAAAATATTTTATTTTCTGGGTACTTCCTTTACCACATTGGCTGCATGTGAGTAGCAGGGACAAGGGTTCCTTTTCTGTTTCAGAACTTGGAACAGTGCTAGGTGCAAATGGCCTTTTGAGTGTTTCATCAAACTTGGGTGCAAAGTACTTGCATAGATGCTTCTCCAAAGAGAGAGAGAAATTCCCCTCCAACTTTCTCAGGGGCAGAAGTTCTTTTCTAATGGGAACAATAGCACACCTATGGTGAAACCAATAGAAGAAATTGCTGGGTGACTTTGGATCAGTCACTCTCAGTGCAAATCAACTCACAGAGTTGTTGTTTTAGGGAAAATAGGAAGAAGGAATATTAGAGATGTTTGCCACCTTGCGTTACTTATAAAAATAATAAAGGTGTTGTATAAATTAATAAAATAAGTGCAAGAACTTTGTATTTATCAGTGAGATTTTTCTATAATCTTTTCCTAAAAGAATTCTAAAGCAATATTTTTTTTTTAATTGAATTAAGCTCTTTGCTTAGCAATTTGGATGATTTCTCAACCAAGAGGCTTGTCAGCCTTGCCAGGTAGACCAGACAGGAAACACAAAAAGATGAACTAATTCTACTTTATTGTAAACCTACATTAACAGAATCTTGAAGTCTGAAAATAAAATTATCTCACCATCTCCTTTACAGTAGAGTCCCCCAACTCGTGCAATTGGAGTATGCATGCATGCTCTCACCTTCTGCTTGTGTGAGTGGGGATGCGCATGCACACACAGGCTCACCCGCCACTCCTGCGGCCTGGTTCTGAAAGACTCAATGCCCAATTGGGGGTTGGGGACCACAGCTTTACAGGGAGAGTCCCTTACAAGCCGCTTGCTCTGCTCACTATGCAGTTGTGGGCTGTGCTGTCTATTTGACCATTTCCTAGGCAGCATCTGTTCACCCCGTCTCCCAAGGTCTTTCCCACATAAAAGTACAAGGCCCCACTGCAACTTGGTTTTATGCCAAAGGTATATCACCTACAATTCATATGATTAGTGAGGATAGTACTAGTTTATTGTCTTTCATTGATAACAAGTATTTTTGAAAGCCTTTTGGTGGTGTGTGTTCATTTTGCTTTTTATTCATTTACTTTTACAGCATTTACAGATCTTAAATCTATTATATTTGGAATCTATACCTTAGGCCAGGGGTGTCAAACTGCCGGCCCATGGGCCAGTTGCATCATGTGGAGGCCGCGCCCATCCCAGCAATACGTAGCAACACGTCACGTGACGTGGCGAGTTTGACACCCATGCCTTAGGCATACTAAACCTGCTGTTAGGGAGATTGAAGGAGTGCTGGACTAGATAGAAATATTCCATCAGAGTGTTCTGTTACAGAATAGATCCGTGGGTGCTATAAAGGCTGAGTTCACATGCTAGGCATAGATGTTCCCTTTATGCATGAATCTCTTCTAAGATAGCCAGCAATGAATTTGGCAAGAAGACTCCTACCCTCCCCAGTCCTAAATTACTATTGTAATTGAAATATTGTGGGTCTCTGTGCTCCTTGGAGCACCAGAAAACAAATAGAAGCTGTGGAGTTAGGTTCCTGCATTACTTTTGCTTTTTTGTATATGATTGTACAATTTCACTGTTGTATCATTATGACAGTGTTAATTTAGTATGTTGATTTTGCTCTATTTCAGTTTCTTTTGTAATATGTCTGTGTTTTTAATGATGTGATATTTTGCCCACCCATGGTGGCTGAAGAATTCTGGGAGTTGAAGTTATTAAAGTTGAGAGACACCGCTCTATATTAAACGACCATGAAAAAGCAGAGTATAAAATGAACTGAAACAAATGCTGGGTAGGGATTCAACAATTTCTTGCCTTATGAATGTGGTTTTGGGGCTTATGAAAGAAGAGCACGTATTTAGCTATTGCAATGAATTTTATTGTTATTGCTGTTTTACTAACAAGTCGGTAGACAGGAACTGGCACAGTTTTGTGTCCTGGGGCAATTAGACTTGATTGAAATGAATGGAAACAAAATATAAGCTATATAAATTTGATAAAATTAGATTTTGGCTTCTTTTCTGGTTTAAGAATGCATTTAAAGAAACAGATGATGATTTCCCCCCCATAGTTCTACTTGTTTGGGGGGCATTCTTTTTATTCACTTATCATCTGCCTCAGACCATTCTTCTCATGCTTCTGTTTGTTTGCCTTTTTAAAGAGTGAGACCATGCATGCTATTATTTTTGTGAAGGTTTGAATTTACTGAACCTTCCCCAGAATTACCAAACAGTAGCAGTGAAGATAACAAAGAGATTTGACTTCCGCAGGTACGAAAATAGGTGCATTAAAAATGACTTTAGCATTTCCACACATACAATCTAAAACCACATTAACTCTGCTGGAATTTATCTCTGCTCCAAAACGAATGAAAAAGAAATTAGAAAGCCTCTGTGGAAAAGAAAAGGGAGGGCTATGTGGACCTCAACTGAAATTAAAGCAACAAGTTCCAGTTAATATATGAGCTCAGCTACACCATTGTAAAAGTATTTTTCATTCCATTTTCAATGAACGTAATTAATTATTACATTTTATCTTCCTTGGCTTCACTCTCACTGCACTGAGCAGACCAATAGCTTGCATTCAAAGACGCAAGCTGGTAAAATGAATATATAAGCCTCCATAATGGAAAATTTCTATCCACTTGATGTTACTGGACTAATAATTAAGAACTAATTAGAAGATATTAATAGTTATAAGCACATTAGCACTAGCATTGACTAAATGCAGCTGAAGCCTCTCTCTGAATTTGAGAAATTTATTGTCTTTCTTTCCTTCCATCTTTCTTTGGGGGATGTAATTGGAATTATAATTTTTATTGCTTGTGGGCTATCAGATCATTTATTACTATGCATCCCTTGATGAAAACAGAAAATTAAAATCTCACCTATACTTTAAAAAGCCCAAACTAAATAAAAAGAGCTATTCTCATTGAATCCATTTACAGATGAATTTTTTTATACTACTGAGTTTTTTAAAAAAGTAGGATTTAACAATACTGTACTAACCCACATTTTTGTATCATGTGCTTTATACTGTGATAGTTTACATTATTTTTTTAAAGTAAATTTGGGTAAAAAGAACTTTTCATGGTAATCTTATTTTTTAAAAAAAATAATAGGTGTTTTTCCAGGAAGTTCCCTATTCAGAGCCACAATTTAAATTTCATGATGTGATCTTTTCTCCTTTCTAATAGTGTATGTATTCCATAAATATTTTTTTATACCATTACTATTGTACAAGGAACTTTTATATTCCAGGTAAAACCAGATAAAGATCTTAAGCAGCAGAATGTAAAAAGATGAATTTGTGATACTTAGAAAGACTGACAATACAGACTGAGTTATATTGATAGTATTGGATTGGACATATTATTTTTCTTGCCCAATATAAAAGGATTTATTATTTCAAAATAACTTTATCAAATCTTATAAACCCTGGCTTCTTTGAAGAAAGACAACTTGTCTCCTTTCCCCACAATTCCCTCCTTCAATCCAATGTGCTATAGTGATTTAGATGCTGGACCAGGACCAGGCTCCAGACCATAGAAAGCCATAGAAAGTCACTGGATGGTTCTGTGCTCTCCCATGAACTTCCTGTATAGGGTAATTGTAGAGTACAATTGAAGAAGGGAGGACTATGTTCATTGTCCTGACTTTGGGAGAAAATGTGGGATATAAATCTAATAAACATATTAATATAAATTACCTAAAGAAAGTAATAAATAACTAAATTCCTGCATGCTAGTATGGCAGTAAGTGTATCAAATAGCACTGATCCTATATAACCAGCTGTACAATTAAAGGAAACAATTTTCAGACAATATGCACAATTGTTTACAACATGAATATTGCTGATGTGGAATAATTGCTCCAGGTTTAGGACTGGTTCACACAATTGGTCCATTAAAAGTAGTACACCAGGACCTTCCTAGAGTGAGAATTTTATAGTGTTAGAATGGCATTAAAAAAGAACAGATTTTAATATCCATCAGGGTAATATGTCTTGAAAACTGAATATGCATCAAAGCCTCTGAGGTTGGCCTCTGCTCCTAGGCAGGATAATATAGATAATGATGGTTCATGGTGAACAGCTTACTTGCAAGTCTGCAGATAGCATTGAGTATTCTTAATGCATTTGTTTGTTCAGCAAGATCTTATTTTTCTAATCATCATACTCAAAAGTTTGAGAATTAAGGCTACTTTTTCCAAGGTACACTGGGGGACTTTGTGAAGAAATTCAGATTTAAAAGCCTATTCTTTGACATACTTGAGATTCTAATGCAGGAAAGCAACAAATCTCCAAACATTTTGTGGAGAAGAGGTAAGTGCTCTTGAGAGATGAAGGTGTACAATTATAAACTCTTGCATGGATGACTATGAGTGTAAGAGCAACAATTATTGCAATTTGTTAGGCATATTTTGCAGATATATTGATTTAACATTTTACGCCACATTTTATTATGTCTATATCTAAAGATTCCTGAAAATTGCCTACACAATAGTGAGAAAAAAAATCATTCAACAAAATTACTATTGCCCAAGAGGAAAAGGCAGCGTTGCACCTCTATGCAGTGTGCCTTAAATTTTCTAAAATTGTCAAACATGGTTACAGCTCTGTGTTGTCACATATTCTCACGTTCTATAAAATGCAATAAATGTGCTAATATTTCAAATAATGTTCACAATGGTGTTCTCCCTCCTTGAAAATGTGAGTTATTTCATAGACCATGCTGATTGTTTCAAGGCGACCATTATACAACAATTTAGTTAGGTCAGCCCCAAAGGTGCTTTTTCAAGAGGCAACTGGACTTTCTGAAAAAGAACCTTTGGGACAACCATACCTGGATGACTGAGAATCTCCATAGATAGTTAGGGCAGCCTTTATAGTAGTGGTGGACAGCCTGTAGCCCTTAGTCTATTGTCAAAGGAAGAAGTCAGAACATTGGTGAGGATTTTCTGTTCCTTCCCAGCAACCACTTGATTGGGAGAATAAAATTTGTATTGGAGGAAGAAGAATATCCCATAGAGAGAGTGAGTTTCCTACTGTGATTTGACTCTGGCTCTACCCCTTCCTACCTTCAACCTTGTCTACCATAGAAGCTCCATCTTGACTATTGATGAGGTCAGTCATGCAGCCCTTGGAAGAAAATAAAGTTTGCTATTTCTGTTCTAAAGCATTATAGTGATTAAATGACCTGGGTTACATTAGTCAAAGAAAGAGGGTTTTGTTGTTGTTACTACTGTTGCAGCAGTCTGTTCAAAGGCTAATTTGCAGCTGAGAAGAATTTCCAACACTCTATTAGCAAATTAAATTCCCACATAAAAATAAGTATTCACTTATTTCAACTGTATAATATGCCTTTGCATTAAAATAGAGCTGGAGGTTGGTGCACAGATTTGTTCTCATTTTTCCCCCTCTGTTATGGTGACATACTTATTGGTCTCTGTTCTGGACAAAAATCCAAATACAAATTAAGATAGCAGCATTTCTTAGATGAGGGTTACCTAAGCTGTTTCTTCACCCTTGAAAGCAAATTTAGAACATAAATGAATGCATCTGGCTCTGTGGGTTGCCATGGCTGCAACAAAGATTTTCTAAATGTGGGAGATTGTATAATCAGCAAGGAAGACTATTGTTATATTATAAACAGTGTCGGCCATATACAGAAATCCATTTTACTTTTACTTCCTAAAGACATGGTCACACTAGGAATTTGACACTAGGGTGCAACAGGGAAAGACCTGCTTTTATACTTGGATTTTGTAACACAAGCTGACATAACCAAAAATAGCTTATATTTCATTGTGCAATAATCTATCATACTGTCTAGAAATAATCTCACTTTTCACACTTCAGTGATATCCCATGAGTAAACTCTTCTCATAAATATTTTCAGATTGGAATATATAGTTTATCAGGAATCTTCAAAACTACATATCTTCTATATCTGTTTCTGTATCTCCTATTTTCATATCTTCTATTTCATATTCTATATGTTCCAGATCTATTTTTAAATCTGGAAGATATGGAATCTTCTTCTATATTAATATCATCTATATCTATTAACAGTATGCATCTTTATAAAATTATCTCAGAAACCATTTAAAAAACACAAAAAGTGAGACAATAAGATTGAAAAATAGGGAATCAAACTTTTGAACTTATTTTTAAAGGGGTGTGTTGGACAACTTTTAAACTAAGGTGTGTATTTGAAGACAAGGTGTTGCATTATTTCAAACTAGGGGGTGGTATTGTGTTTGAGATTAGAGCTGACAATGTAATTTGAGGGCAGCCTTTGGGGACCCAATCTGGATATAATCCTCCATAATATATTTGATTGTTATGTGTCCTCACCAGCTCTTGGACACTGATAAATAACTCTGCTCAATTTATGTTCTTTAAAGGTGATACCCTTGTCTGAACATTTTGATGCCAATAGGTTGGATGGCAGGGATGGTTATCTTTCTTTAGGCATTACTGCACAACTGTGGGGATTTCACACATCAACCTCACAAAGCAGATCCTGGTATCGATCAATAGACCCATTAATCCAAGTCACTTGTGTTTTTCTCACCTCTAACAGTTTCTGGTACAATAAACTTACAGCAAAGATACAGTTCAGTACTAAGTGACAAAGAGAAATGGACTGTGTAACTATGGGTATCAAGCACAGAAGAAAATGTCTGTTGCCAGCACAACAATTATATTAAAAACATTAAGGTTGTGCAAGGAAATTTAGTTAGAAGAGAATGATATGCAGCTCAGTACAATGTCTCGTAGGCAATGGAGGGAGCTGCTTCAAACTTTTATTGAATTTCCAGGTTTTATTGCCACCCACCTCTTTCCAAACACAATTTAAGGTACATCTGAGTGAGAATCTAGCAGTTTTTGTAGAAAAGGATGGAAATAAAAACGTAATAGCTACAATTGGAAATCAACACTGCCCCTCAGTACAAAAGTTCAGGATCAAATTCTCCAGATTTTGAATTATTCTGAGATGTAATCAAGAAGACCTCCCTGATACCATCTGCATTGCACAAAATAGTAGCAATCATCAGGCTTACATCAGAAAAATTAAATCTGTGATTGTTAAATTAATTCCACAGAATTAGTAGTAGTAACATGGCTCCATAGAAGATAGATCTGGTCAACTTTGGGAATTATTTGAAAGTGTAATTGTGGAAAATAAGCACAAAGAAAAGTTTCTTATTAGTGACATTGAGCTCTGTAGTAACAGGAGTAAAGATTCTGCATTTATGCTTTCTATGCATTATTTTTTAGCCTAATGTTTCTCCTGACATCTGTTATGAATATTAGAAATTGTCTTTTATGTGGTGGTAGAAATAAGAAAGTCTCATTCTATTTGTTTCTTCTTAACTGTATTTAAGATTCTTTTGACTCTTTTTGTATGAACTATTTCAATCTGCTAAATAAATTTTCAGTATAAAACATAACTTCCTTGCTTTGAAAATGATTCAGAGGAATGCTGTAGACCTTCCATGAACACAGCACAGCACTCTCCACTATTTATTAAAGCATAGACAGTTTTTTAAATTTGCACATAAGTTTATAAAATATTTTGTTGTTTTAATGAATTGAATAATTAAAGTAATATATCTTTAATTCATTTTTAAAGCAACTACACTTTTTTCAAGGCTGTGTTTTAGCAGACAGCATAGAATTGTGTTTGCACTTGCCCAAGTCCAAAGCACTTCTGCATCATTTTTTAAGTGTGTACAGACTTAACAAGTATGTATATTTATTTATTTATTTGATTTAAATAACTGCCCATCTCACTTATGTGACTCTAAACAATTTACAATAGCTTGCTTATTACTATAGCTTGAAAGGAAAACATTTGTAAAAGAATTAAGCAACAATAATGACGATGGATGAGCAAGTTAGTATGGATGATGTCAGGATGATTTTGAATAAGCAAAGAATATAAAAAAGGCTAGAACAGCAGCACAGGTCAAAGCAGTTAAAAGGGTAAAAAATAATGAAAGTCAGCTTTCTCCAATATGGCATTCTGCAAATATGTTTGACTGCAAAAAAACCCCAAAGTGTTAATATATTACCTTGCGTTCCTGGAAGAAAGTTAGGGTATACATCAAATAAGTAAGCAAACATATTAACTTAAATTCAACAGATCCTTAGCTTGCTCATGATCTAAATATAAAAACAACTATTGGCTAGTTGCCTGATTAGTAGTGTGATTACAGTAGTTGAATTAATAGCATGATTCAGTTTAAAGCATTGTCCTGCGTGGTTTATGGTATGGAGGTAAAAAGGTTCTGCATCATGACATTGCCAGATAAACTCTACCCCTTTCACACTTGCATGACAATATTGGACACACATACACAAACAATGAACCTGGCATCAAAATGCACATTTTATCATTTTGATGAAATCTTGGTGCTGCAGATATCTCTGCATTCATCTTTTGCTGCAGTTGCTTGGATTGATATACTGCTTTTCATAGGGAAATGAAAATGGGGGAGGGGGAGTTTTACAAAAGATTAAAAACACAAAAACAAAAAATCTAAATCTAGCAGTACAGCAATAAAGAAGAGAGATTACTGTAGCATCACATTTGAGGCCATACTGGAATCTGACAAGACAAATGTTGCCTATCTTTTATTATTCATGTGAAGGTCATCCCTGGTAGCTTTCCCCACAATATTACAATGTCTCTCAAACCTTGCCCTTGTATCCATGACTCTGATGAATATGGGATCTATGCTCAAATACGTGCAGTCACATCAATCTCTCTGTGTGTCTGTATCTGTCTATGTCTCCATGTGTGGTCAAGAAAGGATTTCTGAAGGGATGAAAATTGATACTTAGGTAGTGTAAGGACCTGCCTTCCTTCTCCTACCAAGAAAGCAGAACTCTTGAAACAGGCATCATTTCAACAGGAACTTTTATTGGTAAGCACAGACAGCAGGAAAGCTAGGCAGGATCTGAGATTTTCCTGCCTGAATCAATAGGTTAATAGAAACCCCACCCCAACTGTCCATCCAGCCGGTTCAAACAGGCCAATCCATAGGTGTCATCTTGTTGTGGGAACGAATTGATAAGGTGCCTCTTCTCAAGGTTGTCAGGTCTCCACAGCTTCTTCCCTCTGTCCAGAGATAAGGCAGACGGCCTGGAGGCACATTCCATTTGCACCCCGAAGAAGATACAGCAAAGTGGATAGAGTAAAGCAAAGGAAGTAACATTACAAGGGCCCCCGTAACTCCCCCTCCCCCTAGGAGAATGGCAGAACCCAAAAGGGCAAGATATGAGAAAATAGGGTTCTGATAGATAGTGAAACCTATTTTTTAAATCTTGCACACAGCCCATGTGTCTAGTGGAGAATACAGCATCAGGAGCAGGACAAAGAGATGCAGGGCCATTCTCCTTCCTTGTGTACTAATTTGTCATTCTATCTATGAATACAAAATAATTGTTGTTGATACCATGTTGCTTCATATGGAAGTGTGTGCTTGATAATCAATTACCAATTTTCAACTCAATAATCAAGGCTAGACCACCATTAGTCACAGCAAGGCTACTTCAAGTGATATAGATAGAAGATATTAAGATAGATATATAGATGTAGGGGGGGAAAGGGAATAATGGCAATAAGGTATTGGAGAGCAGTGTAGCCCCGCAGCTCTTAAAATTGTCTATAGCTCTTTGCTGCAATTCACATTGCAGTTCTATTATGAGCGAAACCATAAAACTCAGTTCCCAATCTGGTCAAACTTTGGCCTATAGAACGAGAAACCACAATTTTTCCTTTCATTTCAGATACTAAAATATCTTCCAAACATTCATCCATTACCAAATGATCTATTGTAGGTTTAAGAGACAAGATATATTATTATTATTTTTTTACATTTCTCTATCTGTTTCAAGAACAGAGTTGCTGCTTGAGTAAGGAGGAGATAGAATACATGTCAGGGGTGGGAAAACATTATTTCAATGTGAAGAAGAAATTTTACCTGGCAATGTTGAACTGAGCTGCATCACTCAAGTGAGATTGTTTATTCTAAGTAATAGTCTACAGATTACAGATAACAGAGTTTTAGAGCATGTAGATGGCAAAACATATTTCACACCTCAGGGACATATTTAGTAGTTTCTTTCCTAGTAAAAAGGCAAGCTTGCAATGGATTTTTGCAGTTACAGTAGTATATTTGTAGCTAATCATCTTTTTTTGCTTTCAGGAAAAAAATATTTAGGATCTGATTCAAATATAAATAATCATCCTCATCTAATTCATAAAAATTCTAAAGCAAAAATAGGGAACCTGTGGTTCCTGGGCTATCAGATCCAAGCTATAAAAATCTGAGTAACTAATACATGGCAGAAATGATATGAATTATGGAGCAGCAATTTTGTGGAAGGCTCCAGATGTAGATACTGAGGAAGATTACTTTGACAGACGTAGGCTAAATCTGTTATAAAAGTGAAGTGGAGAAAAACTAGCTTAAGCCCCAAATCAACAGAAAGCTGTTCGGACAGATATCTCCCTAATTCACCTGGTATAAAAAGAAGCAGCAGCACAACACAATCAAGACTTGCAAAAATTTGTTATTATAACCCCTCTCAATAAAGGTAGTCTTAGCCTTCCTTTGTATTTCATTCTTGATTTGGTCTACCTGGTAAGGCTGGTACCAGATTGCAGGATCCATCAACTTGGTCTCTTGGTCAGCAAGAAATTTTGGCTTCGCATTATAATCTCTAACTAGATTATAATTTCTGTTTTTCATCTAGCAAGGAAGGAGTTTATTTTAATGATGTATAGAAGTGGATTTTTTTTTAAAAAAAAATTTAGTCAAGCTTAATTTTTTTAAAATCTAAACTGCAATAGTTAGGTGATGTCTGAAGACTTCTATCTTAACAAAGGGTTCTACCATACTATTTTGCATTTTCGGATTGGCCCTAATAAAAGTTTTGCCTAATATGGATTGCAGTTTTTTGCAGACAATTTATTATTGTTGCTTAAATTGTTAAAGTAATAAAGGATAATCAACTGTACATATCTCTGAGATGCCATTGATAACTTATTATTTATTCTCATGCTGAGCACAGCATATCAAGAAGGGCTATGCAAAGCATTTGGATGGATAGTAAGACGAAGGGTGTTTTTACAACTGTGCCCTCTGCAAAGCTTGTGTGATGGTTTCCAAGCCATCTATGGCTTCTAGAGGACAGGCAACCCTTCTGCTGGTATCATCATTAGAATGTGCAAGTCTTGAGCAATCCATGGAGTGATTAAATATAGTGGCTAAATATTCCCTGTAGACCTTCTCCATCAACAGAGTAGTGTCAGAGGGTGAAGGAGTGCAATTATGGTGTGTGTCCTCATTATTTTTCCTTATGAGTGCTTGTAGAGGATAAGGGAGTGAGGCCTTTTTCAGTTGTAGCACTGACTTTAAGGATAGCCTCTTAAGAAAGGTTTGTGAAGACCCATCTTTGCCCATTTTTAAAATGGTTCATAAAACTATTTTATTCTGGCAACCACTTGAGGCAAGCAACAGATCTGCATTTATTTTTATGCTGCTGTTACTATAATTTTTTAATGAGGAGGTTTTAAGGTATTTTATGGTCATTTGCTTGTGCTGGGTTGTTAGGCTTCTTTTTAATGATACACTGTGATTTATATTTTTATTTGTAAATGGCCCTAATTTAGAAAAAGCTGCCTTGAATCAGAGAAAGGTGGAATATAAATACCGAAGCAAGCCACCAAATCATATGCATTATGAAGAAAGAGACATAAGAGGGCTCTAATTTGACTGAAATTTACATAGACACATACACATTTAGAAATGGCTGTTATAAATACATCTGATCACAGTGGAGAAACAAATGACCAAGGGTATGATTGCCTCCCTGCTCAGCCTGTTGTCCAGCTGTGAAATGGTGAAAGTCACCCTCAAAGATTCATGTGTGCTAATTTCAGGGTTTCTTTATTTGTAAACCAGGCTTGGAGTACACAGTGGAAACTTGCTAACAAAAGACTTTTCTGAAAATCTCTCCAAGGACAACTACTTGACTGCCCTACTCTTCAGAAGCAGCAGGAGGAAAACATATGCAGGTTCCAATGCACAACTAGGGGCTGTTGTGAAGGGTGTCCAACTAGCTCATTCCAACTGCACCGTCATAGTTGCAAATTTGCATGTCTTTTTATGTTAGCAATGTAGTTGACTCTGAGTATTGTTTCTCACTATTCAAAGAGGGAAAGGCAGAGAGAAAGATGAAGTTCAGCAGTTCTGCAGAAAAAACCCTGTATGTATTAGTTTTATAAACCATCATTCTTTCATGAATAAAACATAGCACAGAATTTATGGACCTTCCCAGAAGAACAACCTAAAAGGACTACAGCACACACAGACACACACACACACACACACACACTGGTGCATAATATGTTATAAAGGTGTCTTTTAAAAGTCAATCTAGAGGATTTTAGGAGAGGAACTAAAGTCAGAAAAAGTCAAATTTCATTTGTTGTGGGGCAGGTCCCACTATGGTGTCTTACACATTGTAATGCATAGAATTTGGGATTGTGTGATGTACCTCTGTATAAAAGGTTGAGATAATATCAAAATAAAGTTAATAATAAAATAAACTAATAAGTTTAATCCATGCCTGCTTACAAAGAAGAATTAATTAGGCAATCTTACATAACTGAATTATAAGAAGACATGTGATCTGGAGTCTCTAAAGTCAAAATAAGCTAAGGTAAGCTAAGGTAAGCTAAGGTAAGCTAAGGTAAGCTAAGGGAAGGGAAGGGAAGGGAAGGGAAAGAAGGAAGGAAGGAAGGAAATAAGAGGGAGGGAGGAAGGGAAGATTTCTAATGCTCATTGCCAGCTTCAAGGAAATTCAAGGGATAGCCGTCAGAAAGCACTCCCATTCCCACTTATTTTTGGCCTGCCTTTGAACATTCTGTTTCTCTGTTTAGATAAGGAAGGAAAGGAGAGAGGGAAAAAAAGAATGGAAGAAGAAAAACTTGTATACCCTTTTTTGCCATTGCCCCCCACAGCATGCTTTTCCTAATCTTCCAGACCTGCACTGCAACTCCAGGACTTTCCTGATCCATATGGCACTTGTCCTGTGACCTCAAACACTTTCCCAATCTGCATCCCTCTGCACTCCCTCACTCCCTGCCCCACCTGTCAGAACTGCATACCTACCTGCTTGCCTTGGACTTGCAATTTCCTGCTCGCTTCCCCAATGGTTTTCTCCCAGCAAGCTTCCCACAAACAAAGTAACAGGGAAAGCTGGCAGGAATTCTAGGGAGAAAGGAAGGAGATTTCCTATCTCCCCGCCAGCTTCTCATAAGCAAGATGGTTGCAACTGACCTTCCAATATGTCTTTTTTTCTCATCATGATTCACTGTATCACATCAATGTTATTGACCATTATTAAAATTCCACATATGTTAACATGACTAGTTTCCACATAGTGACAAGCAGAACTATGCAGACCGAACTGCCAATAGAAGAGAATATATGTAGCTCAAGGTTGAACTAGGGAGTCCTTGGTGCTCTCTGAGTTTGGTTGTTTACTTGCAACAACCACCTAACAAGTTCATTACCTAATTAGGTAAGTATAGACTTTGCTAAAGCACAGCTGTTGTCAAAAAGTTAAATATTGGTGTATTTTAATTGGGTAAGAGGAAGCAGTGCTCTACACATTGTTCAAGAACATAATTGCAGATGTTCCATGCATTGATGCTGAGTTGTTGGTACACAATTGATTTGGATCAATTGTTAGATTGCATGATGCAACAAGGAGCATGGGCTGGGAAATGGTCAAGGTTGTTGTATTTGACAGAAAATGGAGTGAACAATTGCAAATTATATATAGATGGTGAAAAATTAAAGCAAATGGATGAATTTTTCCCCCTATATGGAATGTTTAGTTGGGATAGAAAAAGAGATGGAGAAATTTTAACATGGGCTGTAATTTCTGTAGCATAAGAAATTACTGATGGAAAATACTGTCAAAATATGTTTGAACCCAATGGTGAGAAAACGGGATACACTCAACAAACAGGTGTTGAGCTCTGTTTAGATATTTATTTATGACTAATCTGAAACCCAAGGAACTATTATAATTTTAGAGCTTCAGAAAACAAGTTAGTTTAATCAAAGAACATTCTATTCAGAGACCGCTATGTGTATATAAAATCCCAGCAATTCTGCTTGACGAGTCATCATTGCTTAAGAACATGTCTCTTTTATAACCCTGTGTATTTGAAGTGTGAGGCACACTGATTTCTCACTTGACACTCTTTGAAATTTAAACATACATTCATCAGAGAAAAAGTGATCTGTGCAACTTGTGGTTTTATGCCTTCCAGAGAGAATACATAGAAAACTATATAGATTTCAAAATAAAAAATTACCAGTCTTTCTTTGCACCTGGAATCCTAAATGGATAGCATCCCAACTGATGAAAGCAGCACAGTATCTAATTTTCTTTGTCCTCTAAATATTCCAGGGAGTGACAGGTAAACTAATAATAAAGTAAATATTCCAAAGCACTTTCTATTTAATGGCTATTGAGCATGATCATGATATTCCAAGTTATAGAAGAATTGAGTGGGCACAAATGGTACCACAAGGCAAGTAAACATGATAAACTGGAGAAGTCCATATACTGAACCACCTAAATGTATACTTTGATGGCATAAGTAACTGAAGAGAACTCCATAGAGCGTGCTCTTCAACATCTTCATCAACGATTTGGACGAGGCGATAGATGGGGAACTCATCAAATTTGCGGATGACACCAAGCTGGCAGGAATAGCCAACACTCCAGAAGACAGGCTTAAGATACAGGAGGACCTGGACAGACTTGAACACTGGGCGCTATCTAACAAAATGAAATTCAGTGGTGAAAAAAGTAAGGTTCTACATTTAGGCAAGAAAAACCAAATGTACAGGTATAGTATAGGGGGTACCTTGCTCAACAGTAGT
This sequence comes from Azemiops feae, assembly GCA_023970755.1. Classification (NCBI taxonomy): domain Eukaryota; kingdom Metazoa; phylum Chordata; class Lepidosauria; order Squamata; family Viperidae; genus Azemiops; species Azemiops feae. The sequence continues at coordinate 3,391,774 of JALGBA010000036.1, forward strand.
AACTGTGAGAGGGATCTCGGAGTCCTAGTGGACAATCACTTAAATATGAGCCAGCAGTGTGCTGCAGCTGCCAAAAAACCCAACACAGTGCTGGGCTGCATTAATAGAGGGATAGAATCAAGATCACGTGAAGTATTAATACCACTTTACAATGCCTTGGTAAGGCCACACTTGGAATACTGCATCCACTTTTGGTCACCACGATGTAAAAAAGATGTTGAGACTCTAGAAAGAGTGCAGAGAAGGGCAACAAAGATGATTAGGGGACTGGAGGCTAAAACATATAAGGAACGGTTGTTGGAATTGGGTATGTCTAGTTTAATGAAAAGAAGGACTAGGGGTGACATGATAGCAGTATTCCAATATCTCAGGGGTTGCCACAAAGAAGAGGGAGTCAAGCTATTCTCCAAGGCGCCTGAGGGTAGGACAAAAAGCAACGATGGAAACTAGTCAAGGAGAGAAGCAACCTGGAACTGAAGGAAACTTCCTGACAGTTAGAACAATTAACCAGTGGAACAACCTGCCTCCAGAAGCGGTGAATGCTCCAACACTGGAAGTTTTTAAGAAGAGACTGGACAGCCATTTGCCCGAAATGGTGTAGGGTTTCCTGCCTGAGCAGGGGGTTGGACTTGATGACCTCCAAGGTTCCTTCCAATTATTATATTATTATTATTATTATTATTATTATTATTATTATTATTATTATTATTATTATTATTATTATTATTATTATTATTATTATTATTATTATTATTATTATTATTGTTATTGTTATTGTTATTGTTATTGTTATTGTTATTGTTATTGTTATTGTTATTGTTGTTGTTGTTGTTGTTGTTGTTGTTGTTGTTGTTGTTGTTATTTTTATTATAAATAGTCCATAAATATATTTCTAATTGCCATTATATATATAAAGTGAAGTGAAAAATTATCCTAGAAAAATTATCTTAGCTTTAACCTTAGCATCAGAATTTTTGTAAATTGTGCCAGACTTAAGATTAAGATAAGATTTGAAGTACAATTTTGTAAGTTGTGAGCACATTTGTTTAAGTGCACGTAACAGTCTTTGAATGATGCTGATTGTATCCTGACATGGATAAACTGAACTTCACTTTCTTACAGCACATCTCCCTAGAAGCTTTGGTACTATAAATAAGAACAGTTAGCATGCTCCACTTCCCTTATAGCTTCCCTTATAGCTTTTACATGGCTTTAAAAGATGCATTTTGAAATTTACACAGGACTAAAAATCCAAAACAAAAGAAACCTAAACCTGATTGCTTGAGTTTCATTGCTCTAGAAACTTTTACCTATCTTTGCCTTTTTATGATGTATTCACAAAAATTAAGGTAAAAGATTGCCAATATATTAAAATTCTCCAAAAATCTACTTAGGAAGAAAAAAAACGAGATACGATCTGAGCTCTGGAATTCCACAAGTTTAGCTTCATTATGAGATCCTTAATATTCCCTAATATTGTTAAAGAATTTATTTTAAAAAAAAGAACGAGGAAAATACATGGATAAAATATTTCTAATAAAAAGTTGAAAGAATAAAAGACAGGAGGCTGAATTCTTTAATATTCTACAAGGTTGAATGAAAAGTATTGTCTTTACCTTCATAATAACTTTAAACAAAAGTTTTAATAAATTAAACAGAAAATTAATCCTTCAAATAAGCTCTTTTGTTGCCTGTATTTACTTTTCCAAGTAATTAACACCATTCACTACAACAATAAACAAACTTTTTAAAGTTGTAAAAAAAAACCCACTTCATATACTTTGTCTTTTCAACCACATCCTGACAGTTCTTTCCACTTTTTCATTTAAATCATAGATATCCTCATAAAGCTATTTTTTCAATTTTGGGAAAAGGATGCCATCATGTGCCAAGTCACATGATGCCAAATCTGAACTGTATGTTGGAGTGTGTAGTTCAGTGAATTGCGGAGGCATTTTTCTGAACTGTTTTGAAATGTTATCTTGTGGTGATCTTAAAAAATGCTTCAGCCACTTTTGCCTAGGTAACAGTTCCTTTCATATCTGTGTTAAAGTTATCTTTCTAAGAGGCCTAGATTGTTATATTGCAGGAAAGATTTCTTCTGTGCTTTCAAACTCTGCTTAACTGTTGTTCGAATTTTGAGTTTTGCAATATGGTCTCTGAGTTGATAGTGGTGCCAAGTTCAAGAAAATCTATGTTTTGCTATTCCTGGCCATCCCTTTTTTCTTGATCACACAAATAAGCTTTTTCTGATTCACCACCTTTACTTTTTTTTTTGGGTGGCTCAGCAATGCACAGTATTCATATTAACATAGTCATCATCACAATTGGCATACATCCAGCAGTGAATTTCAATTGGAGGGATTCCTTTGAAACTCAAAAGTTCAATTATGATACACTGCTTCAAACACACTGATGATTCTTACTGCAAGCTTTCATTGCACAAACACTAGCAATACAACCTTTTCTCACAGCACCCTCCTGCCAATATAAGTGAAAGAACAGTTGCTGAAGAATATGTAAAAGCTTCTAGGGTATCAATATAGCCATGTGTTGGTGACTTATAATGTTGGAGGTATTATTTTCATTCAGCCCTTGTATAAAAAGTAGACAAATGTCTTTATCAACACCATTTTAAAATTAAAAGGAAAATGAATGTAATTGAAATAAATCAAGATAAAGAGCCTATAGCCATATCTCATAATTTTCTGGCAATTTCCATCTTCTTTAGATAAGTCACTTCTCAGAAACTACATATTTGGAATGCATATTTTCATTTCCACATTTACTTTTCACTTCCATATTTTCAGTGTTGCATTTTAACTTCTAGAAGTCTGGATAATGCTTTATATGCCCAGTCAAAAAATAATCCTCAAGAACATTTTAAAATAGTGCTACAGTAATATGTGAAGAAGACTTTTGTTAGGGTTGGGGTTGAGTCAATGTATTGACCACCAGGAATTTAGGAATTTCATTTGCTGTAGGACCAATGAGCTCCATTATACATCCAGGGCTTGGATAGGACATTATAAAATACTAATCCATTTGAATATAATAGCTTATATGAACAAATGTGATTAATAGCAACTTAGTTTTTCACAAACCCACTTCTCACTAGGGAATGCAATTCAGTCAAGTTAGACTTTTACATGTGTATCTGTTTTATAACAAAGAGTTAAAGAAGAGTTTCACTTTGTATCTCAGTTTTGCACTGTTCAAAAACTTGCACAAATATTCACATAGAAATTGGTACATGTTTTCTTGCATATCGATACACACTTTCATATGCACTTTTCCTAAATATACAAATGTTTACCTACCTTTTCCCAATACAATGTGATTTGATTGGCACTTTTCCTAAACATGCATATTTATGTATATAAAAATATATGTGTTAATTATTCCATGTCTATTGCACATTTTAAAAGTTATTTATTGTACTAAATGCTTCTGATCTTTCAAACAAAATGCAATGAATCTCATGATTATGTGACCATAGCTCAGAGTGACTGTGTTACCTGGGTCCCAGATGCTTCAAGACTGCTGATAGCTCCTTATCAGCAATAAGGAACTTATTAAAGTTAAAATCAGATTTGGATTGGCAGCTCTTCAAATAGGAGAAATAATCTTTCAAACAGAAGATGATATTCAGCAAATTATCATACACCAGCCTGCCTAGTTTACAGTTAATTGATTTATTTTTATTGTGGTATCTTTGAAAATTCATATTTGAGTGCTTTGTAAGGGTCTACTATCCACAATCCCACCATTCATATCTCTCAGCTATGATGCATAAGTCCATACTTCTCACAATGCCAAGTATACTATGTTCAGTTCAAGAATGTCTGGCTTTGTTGGCAGTGTTTACTTTTAACCAGTAGATGGTGTTAGTTGATATCAGCCAATTCTCCCTGCTTTTTTGTTTGTTTGTTTGTTAAGATATTTTCAATGCAAAGGAATACAGGGCATTCAGTCACTCTGTTTCAGAGCAAACAAAGAGCAGCCAGCGAAAAGACTGTATAATACATCAAAGATGAACTGATAGTAAGTTTAAAATTTGGGAGTTGCCTTAAAAAAGCCTTTTGTCTAACTGCTTCCTGTCCTCACTCTTAGGTTAGAGCAATGGTTCTCAATCTTTTCTTCATCATGGATCCCCTTAAAATATATTTTATGGCCATGGATGATGGCCACGGACCACCAAGACTTAACTCAAGATTTAAATCATAATATTTCTTTAAGTGTTCATGGACTCTCAGGTATATGCAGACCATAGGTTGAGAACCACTGGCTTAGAGCATTGATGTAAAATCCTTTGTCCCTGCTAAACATTATTGAACTAGAACACTGGACATTGCAGCCTTATATGACTGTTGCTATTAGCAAAAAGAATTGCAGATAAAAAGGAAAGCAGGTGATTTGCAGATCAAAAGGAAAGCAGGTGATTTTGAGTTCTAGTCTCACCTTGGGCATGCCTTTGGGTGACTTTGGACCAGTCACGACCTCTCAGCCCAGCTCACCTCACAGGGTTGTTATTGTGGGGAAATGGGGAGGAGGAAGGATTATTAGATATGTTCACCACCTTGAGTTACTTATAAAAATAATAAAGGTGGGATTAAAAAATATAAATAAATAGAATTTTTTTAAAAATGTTGCTATTCAAGCACCCATTTTTCACTTTCTCATGCAATCACATTTAGTCATAGGAAATTCCCTCTTAAGTTCTTTTTTTGGGGACAGAATTGTGAACAATAGTAGAAATAAATCAAAAAGAAGCAAAATGCAATTTAGAACTTTAGTTAAGAATATATTGGATAAAAATTCATTCAGTAGTAAATGAAAACCAATTTAGGGACAAAAATAATTAGTTCTAATCTTTATTTTGTTTTAATAGTACTCTAAAGTTCAAACTAAAGTTAATGAAGCTGCAGATTTCAACTGAATGGGCAACTCAACTGTTGATTTGATGACAGGTAGAAGGTTAAGGATGAGGCAGGGAAGGAGGAATGGCGAGGACCTGATATATACCACTAAAGCAGCACCTGATTAAACTCCTCTAGCTCAGGCCCCCAAACCCAGTTTTCTTACACTTTCTTGGGATCCAGGATCCTATAGATCTTTGTATCTGGAATCAGGAGATTTGAATTTGTGGTCAGCATCAACAGCAAACTCCCTCATCTCAGGATTCATTCATTTTATTAAGTGTATACCTATTCTTTTACATTTAATACAATTGAACAGTTGTGGAGTCCTTGGTGTTCTCTGAGCATGGTTGTTTGGTTGTGGAGGTTTCATTTCCTGAGTAGGTAATATCAACATGAAGAAAACAGCATGAAGATCAACAACACAAATAAAACAAGAATATGTTATCTTATCTGGATAGCCTCACCCACTGAAGAAACAACAGCAATTAGAAACATAAGTCAATCAAAATACAAATCCACATTAACTAAGTGCTCCAGTACCAAAGTAACAACCCAATCTCCTACAACACATCTTCTTTAGCAGCCAATATGCAAATAAGCAGATAATACCAATCAAGCAGAAATCAAGGAACTACCAAGGAGAAATCTGCACACACACACCCTGCAACACTTGTCGGACAAGCTACTGAATATAAACATAAATCCCAGACACTCACTAGCATTGATCATGTTATGTAGTTGGGTAATGAAACATCTGTAAGTAAATAACCAAGCTCAGAGAGCACCAAGGACTCCACAGTTCAACAATGAGCTACATATAATGCAAAATTCACATATTAAACTACATAATTTACATATTAGATCAAGGTAGAATAAAGCTTATGAAATATCTTTTCGATTGCATCAGGACACAGAACATTAACAAAAACTGATAACACACAGTTGCATCTTGCATTTTTTCAAAGACATAGTGACATCTAATTCACAGGTCACCCAATGAGCTTCATAGCTGAACACAGATTTGAACCCAAGTCTCCTGAATCCAATTTTACTTCTTTAGCCTTTATCACATACTTTCTCACCTCCAGGCAGAGTTTTTACAATAGTGGAGTAATGGGATAATGGTGTTAAGTTACAGCAAGGAAAGGAAATCAATATACCAATTTACAGCAACTGAACCAAAATTGCAAACTACGTTATCACCCAATGCCAGCAGATGTGATTAGGCTGTATAACTATATGACCACTGACCACTTTGGAAGGGGGCTTATCTTGATGAAACATGAAAAGTGAAGTCTGGTTAAGGGACTATGGGGCTAGCCCCATTCCTTGATGAAGTATTCTAGAACAACACCATTTCCAAGTTGCTTAAGTGAGATGGACAGTGTAGAAATGTGATAAACAAACAAACAAATAAAAATACCACACAGTTATTTGAGAAGAAAGTCTGAAGGGGTTTGGATCTTTGACTATAACATAGGGACTGGAATTCTGATTGGGTATTAGAGCTAAAACAAAAAGTCTAAAATGAGATGCATTCAGTTGTTTGGATTATGAATTATCCTCAGTGCCACTCATCACTGTGATAGAAACCTAATTTTAATCATACTTGATATAAGAGATTTGTGCCTCCCCAGGCTGCCTAGGAAAAAGAAGAAGTGGGGAGGGGAAAAGGTGTTAAAAAGAAAAAGAGGGGGTATGGAAAAGAATGTAGTGTTTCTATTTCTAGCTTCGATGCTATTCACTTTTATCTCAGCCCCATCCATCCTGCGCACATTCTCCTTTCAAGCTATTTCCTTGCATCCTACATCTTAAAGAAATTTGTGCACTTCTGTAGAAAGAGAATGAAAAACCCCCATGAACAATCATCCTTATTCCATTCAACCTGATTCAACACAACTCAATTTGCTTTGTGGAACTATAAGAGTACTTAACTGGCAAGGCTCTGCTGATTGTTTATCTTGATTCAGTGCCAATTGAAACAGCTACTCTATTTGTCTCCCCTGCCTAATCTTTAATATAACACAAATACGCCCTGCTTCGGGCTCATGTTGGTCAACACTAAGTGTTAATTGGTGGAACCACTTAGTTGCCAAGCTCAAAATTATGCAGTGCAGTCAAGATGCGCATTTCTCTGTGCTTCAATTTATTAAGTTGTGGAAAGGCTTAGGGAGTGGAAAAGAATTATAAAAATAAATGGTGATTATCATAAGCTATGTTTACATGATAATTTTTCAGAGTTCTGAAGGTAGCATATTGATGCCTACACATATTCAATTTCTCATTCCTGCTGCTATTTCTGATCAAACAGATATGGTAGTTTTTCAAAGCACAACAAAATTCTGAAAAAAAAAACACTCCTCTTTGACTAAAATGGAAGAAAAATACATGGCTATGAGATTTGATACTTTGCTAAATCAAAAAGTTAAAGGAGTTAAAGGCCAAAGTAGTCTCATTTGTTATCATGAAATGGGCAACACAAGTGAATAGTTATGCTTATGTCCATAATTCTTCCCTGGATTTCACTGCTCTCTGCATTTTAGGAAAAGTTACATAAAACCTGCACATTGTAGGGAAAGTTTTATTAATCACGATAAGTGTTAGGGATTAATTGCTAAAAGTTGAAGAATCCTTAGTGGATAGTTATGTGGAAAAGAATATTGATTAGAGAAAGTTGTCTAGAAAAAAATGTATAAGGTGCTTTTTATGTAGAAATAAAATGACACTAGTTTGTAATTTATGTTAAAACATATGCATACAATCAAAATAATATACAAATTGGATACCCTCTAGTTTGTAATTTGCCAAACTAGAATATTGTCAAAGCATTTATGGGAGTTTCTCATGGAATGGATTTAGGAAATCCAAACAATTCTATGCAACTTACTAAAATAAATGTTAAATTGGAATGTAAATTAGAATGTAAATTATCCTGAAGTCATGCCTCCTAAAACCATACAAAAGATTGTTCATAGTGCTTAGTTTTGGATAATATATTTCAGTGAGAACAGAAAAGGCATAGGTGATGGGTGAATATGACTCTTTATGTTTCCCACTTCAGAATTCAGAAGAAGGACTAAGTCAAATCTGAAGATAAACCAAATCTTTTTCTTTCTTTCTTTCTTTCTTTCTTTCTTTCTTTCTTTCTTTCTTTCTTTCTTTCTTTCTTTCTTTCTTTCTTTCTTTCTTTCTTTCTTTCTTTCTTTCTTTCTTTCTTTCTTTCTTTCTTTCTTTCTTTCTTTCTTTCTTTCTTTCTTTCTTTCTTTCTTTCTTTCTTCCCTCCCTCCCTCCCTCCCTCCCTCCTTCAGATTAAATAAGTAGAAAAAGAAGAATGGTACCCAAAATGTGTGGTTGCATTTCACTAATACCTCAGTTGCCCTTCATCTCACAATATAACAAAAAAGAACAACATCCACGGTTATCAGATGGAATGATGCTAAGAATACAGTACACTGGTAGCAGTAGGCTAATATGAACCATAAATGAGCCATATATAAATATGGCTCAGTGACAGTATCATGGAACAGATAATGTTCTTTCTTCATCTTAATTGGGTTCCTTTGTTTTCTTTCCTCTCTTCCTGCCTGGCACAATCCTTCCTTTCTTCCTTTACTTAGCAGAGGGTTGTGGTTCGTTTGCTTTCCCATTTTTTGTGCAACAGAAAGACTCTTGCGGCAAAACTCAGCCTTTCTTCCTGACTGCCACCTCCCAGTCCATCTTTTCTGGCCAAGCCTTGCTCCCTGCTGTTCCTGCCCAAATTATGCCACTTTGAAACTAGCACCCACTTCAGAGTATCAGCAGGAAGAGCAGCACTATTTGGCATGTGAGGCTTTATGGCCCAGTTGCCCAGACCTTTCTGATTCACACAGAACTGCCAAAATGGGCTGAGAGCCACTGTGTCCCTGCTTTCCTTGGAGGCACTTCCTATGTCCTAGCTTGCATGTCATTAAGACAGACCAGAACTTGGCATAACTTCTTAATCTATCGGTAGTAGAATAATGGATAGTCATCCCCAGAGGAAACAGCTTTGGAGAAAATGATAATAGAAAATCTCCAAGGGGATCAAAATTTACATTATTCACAAATTGCTGAGATGGGCAAAATCAAAAAGGTGTTTTGGGAAATCTGAAAGACTAACATATTTATCCCGATAGAAGCTTTTATGGAGTGCATTCACTTTTGCAGAGTTGAGATCTACAAAAGCTCATATGTAATGTATTTGTTTGTTTTTCAGGTGCCACAAGACTTTCTGATTTAAAATTTTACATTAAAAATGGCAGTCTAAAATGGAATGATAATTCTGGACTTTTGTACCAGAACAATTGAAGTTTTAGAAACCAATCTATGGCTTTCACGTAGAAATGTGATTGTAGATGGCTTTTTGTATAAGTACAGGTGTCTAAAATATAATTCACATTTCTTTTAAACAATAATAATTGAAATAATTGAAGGTAGTACTGGGAGCTTATTTATTTATGGTCTTCTGAAACTTTTTAAAATGAACAAATTCTTGCTGTTTTATCATGTTCACTGATGCAGGAAGGCTGTCTTAGAATGCCTTTCATTCTCATTTTATTTTATTACATTTTCTATTTGCAGTCTTACTAATAATATTATTCTAATATAATAGTAATAACAATTGATAGTGTGTGGAGTGAGACCACAGCTCATATTTCCAGAAGAACCCATTTAAATGGCTCTTTCTTCACAACTTCGTATATTTCCACTTCTTCATATTGGTCACCTGCTTCTCAAATAGAATCTGATTTTTACAGCTGGCTTCTTTTACCACTATTAGTAGAGAGACGACAAAGGTCTTTGTGGTGGCTGGGTGACAATTGTCCTTCTCAGCCAGTTACCCGCTTTCTTATACTTAGAAAATTGAAGAGGAGAATTCATTTATCAAGAACTGAAGGTAACTTTTTGCCTCTATCTCAGCTCTTGAGTGCTTCTAATTCACAGCTATTTCCTTTCATCAGCAGCTCTTTCTAAAACGATCCAGACCCTGCCGAGTGAGCCAATAGGTGCTTATTTCCTGCAATATTTCGATAATCACACAGAGGAGTTCAGTTCTGAAGAATGTTGATTGAAAGCCTGCTTGTTTGATTGTTGATTTCAAAATTTCTAATTAGTGAAGCACTTTGTGGAAAATTTGTGACATAAAGTCAATGCTTTCTGTTGTTGCTGTTGATCTTATTGATTATATAAATTAACTCTCTTGCCAGCAAGTATTTTGTTTTGTTTTGTTTTGATTTACTTATGAAAATGGACAAGATGCAATTTGTGCACCTCCTCTACAAGTATTTTACATTTAGTTCCATAGGCATAATGAAAAACAACTGCAATCTGATATTTGCATACCACTTCCTGTGCCAAAGCACCTGAAGTCATTTATATTAACAGGAAAAATAGAAATAGAAGTATTTTTCACTCATTTATTTATTATATAAGAAATAGAAGTAGAAATAGAAAGAAATGAGAATCAGTCTGGTATGGTGGTTCAGATATCAGGCTAGAAACCAGGAGACCGTGAGTGAATTCTAGTCCCACCTTTAGCACAAAGCCAGCTAGATGGGGTCTATGACAATTCACCAGAGCCAACTTGCCACAGCCAGCACACCATGGCCAAATAGCCACAGCCAACTTGCTGTGGCCAACTCACTATAGGACAACTCGTCATGGCCAACTTGCCGCAGGACAATAGTTATACTAATATCAAAGAAATGATGGAATAGAATCATTAAAGAACAGATGCAAAAACAGGGACAAAATGAAATGTAAATGACAAAATTTAAAGTAATTTTTAATTTATTTTAAATAATTAAATTGAATTGTTAAATTGCCCCACAGCAAGTTGGCCATGGCAAGTTGTCCTGCGATGAGTTGGCCGTGGTGAGTTGCCTGTGGCAAGTTGGCCATGGCGAGTTGGCTGTGGTGAGTTGTCCCATTCCAGCTAGATGACCTTGGGACAGTCACTTTTTGTAAGCCCTAGGAAGGTGGCAATGGCAAACCATTTCTGAAAAACTTTGCCAAGAAAACTGCAGAGATTTGTCCAGGCAGTCTCTGAGAATTGAACACAATTAAATGGAAGGGAAAAAGAAATAAAATAAAATCTTAAACTAGTATAAAATAACCAATAATTTAAAATGTCCTCTCAGGCCAAGCAACCCACACATCAACTGCATCAGACTCACTGGCTGCCTAGTGTAGAAGGTATACAAGTATTTGCTCTCTGAAGTATTTTAACCCTGTGAAGACTCAAAAATTGATGTTTGGTGTTTTTCTCAACTAGATAATGTTTATGTAGGAGCCAAATCAAGTCAGAATGTTTGTGAGAAGCATAGGACTAGCCATATACCAGGAATCTTTTCGATGAAAATGTGAAATTACATAATGACTTACATAAAGATTTTCTCCAAGTCAAAATCTTATGAGATTGTGAAGCCTCACAAAATTGTAGAAGTGTGATGCAAGATTGTAAAAAAAATCACAAGATTTTAGAATCTGACAAGATTTCAGCATTAAAAAAATATGTCGGATGGGCACTGATAACTTTTAGGTTTACACTGTATCCTGTCCCCCACAATTTGTGGATCTTTGCTGTTAGACAGATTTTATCTGATCTCTCTCTCTCTCTCTCTCTCTCTCTCATCTCCCTTTCTCTTTCCACCACCCTCTCCTCCTCTCCCCCTCTCCCTCTCTTCCTCTTTTCCAATTATCAAGCAAATTGAAACAAATATCTTGGCATTGTGGTTTCACTATAGCACAGATTATTCTGATTCAAGTTACAGCATTATAGCACAATGTCTTACATTTTGGAGACTTTGATGTCCTATATTGTGGAAATCTAATGTCTTTTTCCATCAATAAAGACATCATTGGAAATTGGTGCTTTTGCTATTTTCCTTTCGGAAACTCTATATGTCAGAATGAAGGGTATAAAAACTCATATCTTTATCTTTAAAGCTTGCTGAATCAGCCAACTCATACAAGTTGCCTCATGTCTCTGAAAGTCTGTATAAACAACAATTAGGGATTGTATTGTGCAAATAGAGATGTTTGAATGTGATAAAGCATTCTGAAACCTGAAATTATTTAAACAAACCTTGGTCTAATTCACACCAAGAAATATGAAAACAATATTTATCAAGTGGCAAAGAACAGAATTGGCAGGTAAAAAAAGGATCTCTCTGTGTGTGAAGAGATTTCTGCTTTGAAATGAAATGATAAATGGCAGATATGATTCTGACTTTTTATCAGGCAACACAAGCACACATTATAGTAATGATTGCAAGGCTTAAAGGGTCTGAATTATGGGAAAGTATTAGAAGAATTAGATATGGTTGAGAAAATTTAAATAAAATGTAAACTAAAACATGCTATAACATAACAATTCTATTTCCCCTGCCAAATTCCATTGTTTGTCTTAGAGTCCTGCAAACATCAACATTTGTTTTAAATGTGTAAGTTTTTAGCTGATATCATGATGAAGAATATATCAAGCATATTCACAGAATAAGTTTAATGTGAATACATTGTATTCCAGAGTATAAGAAAGGGTTAACCAATTTCCTGAAGAAACCTGTTAGTGTTCAGGAAGTTATAAAATTTAAGAAGATTTTCTCTGGCACAAAAAGTATATGATGATAATAAGACATATAAGGAAGAAAATAGGAATGTATGCTTCCTCCCCCCCAAAAAACCAACAACGATAAGAGGAAGAATTGTTGTTCTTAGTTGCGAAGTCGTGTCTGATCCATCGCGACCCCATGGACAACGTTCCTCCAGGCCTTCCTGTCCTCTACCATCTTCTGGAGTCCATTTAAGCTCATGCCTACTGCTTCAGTGACTCCATCCAGCCACCTCATTCTCTGTCGTCCCCTTCTTCTATTACCCTCAATCTTTCCCAGCATTAGGCTCTTCTCCAGTGAGTTCTTCCTTCTCATTAGGTGGCCAAAGTACTTGAGTTTCAACTTCAGGATCGGGCCTTCTAAGGAGCAGTCAGGGTTGATCTCCTCTAGGACTGACCGGTTTGATCGCCTTGCAGTCCAAGGGACTCGCAGGAGTCTTCTCCAGCACCATAGTTCAAAGGCCTCAATTCTTTTGCGCTCAGCCTTTCTTATGGTCCAACTTTCACAGCCATACATTGGAAATGGGAAAACCATGGCCTTGACTATACGTACTTTTGCTGGCAGGGTGATGTCTCTGCTTTTTAGTATGCTGTCTAAATTTGCCATAGCTTTCCTCCCCAGGAGCAAGCATCTTTTAATTTCTTGGCTGCAGTCCCCATCTGTGGTGATCTTGGAGCCCAGGAAGATAAAATCTGTCACTACCTCCATTTCTTCCCCATCTATTTGCCAGGAATTGAGAGGACCGGATGCCATGATCTTGGTTTTCTTAATGTTAAGTTTCAAGCCAACTTGAAGAGGAAGAATAAGAAAATATAAAACATTGTCAATAAGGAGTAAGGGGATATTCAGGAAAGTTTTAGAATTTGCAGAAAAAATGAATGGATTATTTGCATCTTTCTTCATTCCAGAGAATGTAAGAAGGTACCTGTATGATTTTTGCAAACAGGAAATTAGAATAACTAAGGCAAATTGAAGCAATAAAGAAAGATATTCATAGATATCTTGAAAGACTACAGTAACAAATCATTGGATCCTATTGTCCTTCTAGCAAAAAATATATCATTTGTTTCTCAGTTGGACTCTCTGCCAAGAGATTGGAAGACAGACAATGTGACACCATTTTTTTTTTAAAAGACCCAGATGAAAATATATGCTAGTCTGTTCAACATCTCTTCCGGAAAAATTGGTAGAAATGGTAATCAAATATATCATATGGTTTGGGTCCTGGTCATTTGAGAGACTATCTGCCTGTTCTACATGTTTCAGTTTGCATAATATGCTGCATGCTTCTATCCCTCTAAATTTAAAGGAAGATAGGCAGGAAATGTCCTTCTCTATGCTGTCCCAAACTTGTGGAATAGATACCCCTCAAAGAAAGGATAGATCAGGGGTGTCAAACTGCCGGCCCATGGGCCGGATGCATCACGCGGAAGCCGCACCCATCCATTGCCGACAATGGCAAAACAGTCCTGACAAGTCGTGCAACGTCACATGACATCGCGAGTTTGACATGTCTGGGATAGATTTTCCCTGTTGCTATTGTCAAGCTATGAAAATTGCTTCCCCTAAATTAAGGATATGTTATGGTGAGCAGAGACTTTTTTCTCATAACAACAGCCTGAAGATTAATTGGACAATGTGACCTGAAGTGTCAGAGAGGGAAGGGAAGGTTTTACTCTTTTAACTATCTTTCTGGTGCCATATTGCCAGAGCTGATTTTCCATTCATTGGTGCTGGTATGCTGTGCTTAATAATGTTTTGCATTAGAGATTGTCATGTCTCAGGTATGGTTACTTCATTGGGATCGTCAGCTGGAACTTTGACAGCTATTCAGGAGGAGACTCAAAACAATATTTTTCACCAGACTTCTAGATTTTAACCTATTTGGGATAGCTGCTTTTACATTTTATTGGCTGGCTTATTTATTTATTTCACTGCATTTGCACCTTTTATTGTTTTATTTGTTGTTATTTATTGTGAGCCATCCAGAGTCAAATGGGAAAGCGAAAGGGAAATGGAGAGGGAGAGAGGAAGAGAGAGAGAGAGAGAGAGGGAGGGAGAGAGGGAGGGAGGGAGGGAGGATGAGAGATAGATTTAGAATAATATATTTCTAATACAAGTGTTTCTCAACCTTGACAATGTTAAGATGTATGGACTTCAACTTCAAAGAATTTTCCTGGCTGCATTCCCTGGTGGGGAGTTCTGGGAGTTGAAGTCCACATATCTTAAAGTTGCCAAGGTTGAGAAACACTGTCTGATACAGTATGTAATTAATCTGTAGGATTCATTCCCATAATTTAGATAGGATTAAAAGGGGATTGGATACATTAATGAAGGAATGAATTAAATGTGATACTCAGTATTATCTCTGGATTGGAAGTGCATGCAATGATGCCCAGGAAGAATGAAGGGACAAAGGAATGTCTCTGTCTGATCCCTGGGGCCATCCCAGGGACATCCTTCTGTCTGCTGTGAGAAAAAAAATGCTGAACTAAGATGGGCTTTGGCACAATTCAGTAGAGTTATTCTGACATTCTTATGTAAATTATTAAAAGTAATAAAACCCTTGAGCTAAGTGGCTAGATATGGGAATGTTTCCAGATATAATGTATATTATAATGTCTATACAATTAAGTGTATAATTTCCCACTTGGAAATCTTTATCACTAGGAGTTTATCCTGAATAATTTGGAACAGTTTTATAGTATGGGTATCTAACTGATATCTGGAGATGCAGTGTTTAATACATTTGCTTTTAATTGTCTAAGTTGGTCCTTAGTTGATTAGGCAGCAGATTTTTCTAAAATCATTTAAAATAAGTAGTTATAAAACGCAAGGGGCCATCAAGATGCCATCGTTAAAATTTTTTAAAACTATTCCTTCTTACCTAGGAGGGAATACTAATTAGACCATTATATAAAACCAAAATAAGCATTGCTTCTTGATTCAGAAATATAGAGAAATTTATTCCAGTGCACATTGTTACTTATATATTATTTATCACATTTCTAAAATGCTCAGTAATTGATGTTCTCTGTATTTCAACAGACAATTTTAAATAGAAAAGAAAAGCTGTGACAGAATAGAAAACACAGATATGGATGGAATCCACTTTTCCACTGTGGAGCAGATGCTTCAAACTAAAGCAAAATACATATGATTAAAGCTACAATGATACCTTGGTACTCATTAATTGATTCTGGGAGATGCTATGAGTACTAAAAATGATGAGTGTCAAACATGTGACTTAGCATGTAACCCTTTGTTTTGGCCAGGAAGGACTTCCTGTCTGTCCCTTTTCTTATGTTAGTAACCTTCTCATCATGGCCGACTTCCTGTTCACCCTCTTCGGCCATCCCCCTCTTCCTATTATAATGATCTCCCTGGCATGATTGACTCCCTGTCTATTCTCCATGGCTATCTTCCTTTTCCTATTGCAGCACCTCAAGTATCAAATAAACAAGTACTGGGACAACATTTTCATGTCAAAATGCATTGAGTATCAAATTCAATGAATTTTGAAGCAGTTGAGAACCACTGTATTAAAAATGAGGTTTAACACTATCCTTATTGCGGATTCCTCTTATTTTTGGTTGGTGGGAAGGGGGAGATGTGCTCCTTTTCTGATCCAGTTTTTCTAAATCTATAAACTACTAAAACTTTTCACTGGGCAAAATAGTGCATCATAAGGAAATATTTTTTTGAACCAAGGTACCTCAGATGAATGAACATACAGAACGTATCCAAAATCCACTCCCAAGGGAATGAAATTTTGGAATGTTGTGACTGCTTCATGTTACTAACTACTGCTGAACTACTGGGCTGCTGCTGCATTCAGATGATCTTCATTTTCAACATTGTGTGACAGTTTCCCAGCCAGTATCACAATTCCTCTCTCCCTCTGCCACCCAGCAGCAGCCACTTATCTGTCTGCTGAAAAGGGGAAAAGAAGGAGGGAGAAATAGGGAGGGAGGGGTAAAAAGAGAGGAAGGATCCCCATCATTCTTTTTCTGGCCTATTCCAGCCTCCCATTCTTGCAGGCTCCAGTTGGTGCTGTCCCCCTGTGAGAGAGCTGTGGTGGTGTAGTGATTAGAAAGCTGTAATTCATGGTAACTCTGCCCACTGCCAGGAGTTTGATCCTGACTGGCTCAAGGTTGATACAGCCTTTCATCTTTCCGAAGTCGGTAAAATGAGGACCCAGATTGTTGGGGGCATTATGCTGACTCTCTAAACTGCTTAGAGAGGGCTGTAAAGCATTATGAAGTGGTATATAAGTGCTATTGCTATACTTCTAAGCCCCCTGGTACCCTTCCCTATCTGCACCCTCCGCACGTCCTCCCTGCACCATACAGCCCCAGTACTCCCGTACACCCTTAACCCGTGCCGCCTCCATGGACCCTACTCTACCCACATAGCACCTCTCAACCTCTCTGTGACCCCTCACACACCCTTCCTGATCCACATATCCCCCCTGCACATCATACCTGACTCATGTGGCATCTTTTGCTTCCACTCACTGTTTCTGACTATGCAGCACATCTCATACACCCCCAGGTACAATTCCTGACCTACACCCTGTGCATTCCCTAGGTCCATTCCCTACCCAGCAACAACTACTTATCTACCTGCTGGCCTTGGACCTGCAACTTCCTGCTGTTTCCCTACCGACATTCTCCCTGCAAGCTTCCCACAAGCAATGAAAATGGGGAGGGAGGGAGGGAGGGAGGGAGGGAGAGAGGGAAGGAAGGAAGGAAGGAAGGAAGGAAGAAAGATTTTTTTTAAAAAAAATATATTTTATTGGATTTTTATGGGGGTTGAAGGGTTACATCAAGGTGCTTAGGAAACACCGTGGAGGTGGGTATATCAAACATCCAAAAGAACAATCACAGATATATAGCTCAAATTAATTCATTAAAAATTCCCTCTCTAATTCCCTCATATAGTCTTGCATATTCAAATTAATACATTTCTAAATAAACTTCAAACAATCCTATCAAATATCAATCACATTTCAATTATAGAAATGCAAGTCCTGTTTTTAGGCTTTACTAATTTAGAGTTACCATATTCCAATTAGCCTTAAATAGACATATTATTAACACTTCGGGTGTCCCTTTTTAACATAATGATTATATCTAAAATGAGTATATTATTCCCGCAGTAACATTCTTATATTTTCTTCATTAATACCATTTCTTCTCTTGTCACCAATCCCTCTTATTCTTCTTCTATTACAAAATAGTTATCTTATTTAAAATAAAAATATCAAATCAACAAGTAGGTTTCTATCTGATTTAAATATATATTCTATCAATTCATCTATGTCTATAAAAAATCTTTTTAACCCAGTAGATAAAGTTTACCTCTCCAATAATTATCATATCTAAGACAAAGTATTATTACAAAGGATATCCTCTTAGAAAATTCACGTACTCCGTTAGTTATTAAATCAGTCAAAAACTCAAAAGCCTTTTTAAACCCATTAAATAAAACTTTAAAATACATTTTTAAATCTAACTCTTGGTTTCTTTCTGTGCCATACCGGTTTCCATAATAAAATTACTGCATCATCAAACCACAATATTAGAAAGTCAATATTCCTCAATGCTTCAAATTGGTCAAAGTTCTCTTTCCTTTCTTCTAGTAGCCTTTGGATAATAAAAGCCATTTTATTCCATGTTATAGTTACTAGTTGTTTGTCCACATTATCACAGTTTTCAATAACTTGTATCTGAGTGTCAGTCTCTGTTGATGTTGATGCTTCAGGCATCTCAGTTAAAGTTATTCTTTGATCATTAAGCTTCTCTATAGATTGCATTTGGGGTTGTATGAAGTTAATTTGTTCCTTAGTTTCCACAATTTCTCGGTGTAGTTTCATAGTTGAGTTGTAGACATGATTCCTCTTTAGGTTGTACATATTGCTCACTAGTCTCTTTAGCGCCAATCTGCTCCTTCTCCACTGTTTTTCGACCTATAATTTGATCCGTCAAAGTTTGGAAGTAAGAGTTCATATCCTCCGTGGCTTCCAAGATTTTTTCCAATATAAGCTCATAGTCCAGCTGTGTGTTAAGTTCCATGTCAGTGGTGAACAGATCTTTTAATCTTTTTTAGTGAAGGCTTTATTTCACCTCCAATTCTCAATAGACCAAATCACCACACAGCTGTTTCAGTTATCTTACTCTTATCATCTTTTGAAGGTCAGGGCCATCCTTTAGCAATGAAAAAATATACAGTTGCAGTAACACTTTTCGTCACAAGATGTTCTCAGCAGGCTGTAAGGTCTTTCTTTCTTTCTTTCTTTCTTTCTTTCTTTCTTTCTTTCTTTCTTTCTTTCTTTCTTTCTTTCTTTCTTTCTTTCTTTCTTTCTTTCTTTCTTTCTTTCTTTCTTTCTTTCCAAGTTAATAGATTTTTTGTTTTTCACGTTAAAAAGATGAAGAAAGGCCTCTCCAAAATAATAGACGCGTAGTTATGATAATAATGATCAAGTATAGAAATATTTTCAGGCCCCCTCGGTATTCCAGAAGTTAAATAGTCAATAAAAAATTAACTGGTTTATTTTTTTTTTCAATTCCCAAAGCTGTTTTTCCCAAATGCCCAAACGCTGCTCCCTCACAGCAGGGAAGTAATTCAAATACAAAAGCTTTTTACAGGAGAGTAATTAGGGAAAGAAGGGGGAGGAAAGGTCTCACCTGGATTCTCCACGGGGGTTCTTTGTGCTTAGTTGTTCTTCTGGCTTTCGGCTGGTGCATTTTACTGGCCGATCTTTTCTCCGACGGCCCTAAGGAGCTAGCTTGGACTGAGGAAGGAGCTGCCGCCCTTCCCCCATCAACGAGGGCCTTCTCAATGGTGGTCGCCTCTCCGGGGCGACTTTCGACCCGATTAAGGGTCTACCGGCGGAGGGAAAACAGCCGGTGGGAGAGACGGATCTCTCCGTGTGACTGCGTGTGCCGTGATCTGGAACCGGAAGCCACGGAAGGAAGATTTCTGATGTTCCATGACAAGGAAACTCAATGGGGAAGCTGACAGATAATCAGAAGTCATTCCTGTTTACATTGCATTTTTTGCCCATCTGTGGCCATTCTATTTTTCAGTTTAGGAAAGGAAATATCTCTGAAATGGTGACCCAACAGGGCATGGGTTGTCTAGTCCTTCTTACAGTGTGATATGCAGACATGGGACAGTATCTGAACCAAAACAGAATATAGTGTATTAATTAATTAATACAAATAATTTTGTAATTGCAGTCTGTAATGTCATTCCTTGTTTTAAAATCCACATTATGTTGCTGATACTTATTCAGTTTGCAATAAACTACTATTCTAAATTCTTATTCACAGGTTTCCATGGCAGTTACTTGTCTTCTGTTACTTTCAGTTCATTTCTCTAAAACTATCAAGATCACTCTGAATTTTATTTCTGTGTTCTAGGAGATGATCCCATCCATTTTTGTGTCATTGGCAAATTTAATAAAATTCCCTCCATCTTTTAATCAAAGTCATGAGTAAAAATATTGAAGCCCCCATGACTATTCCTTTTGATGTACTCTTGATATTGCTCTCCAGCTTGATGGGAAACTATTAATGAGCCCCTTTGATTACAATTTTCAAGCTAACTATGTATCCATTAAATTGTCATGACGTGCAGCCCAAACTTAACTAGTTTGCTTATTAACATGTTATGGGACAGGGTTTTAAATTACAGCAGTGGCTATGGACCAGTACAGCCAGGTCTTATACATTTACCAGCACACTATTGAAGTTATCTATCAAGTATTAATTTTACTCTAGTAAGATCAATTCTTGGCAAATCCATGTTGAATTCTGATAATTATAATGTTTTCAAGCTGTTTATGGTTCAATATTTTATGATTTGTTCTAGAATCTTGCTAGGTATTGATTGATGTCCAATTGTTTGGGCTGCAGGTTGTTGACTTTTCTCCATTATGAACATAGGAACAACATTTTCCATTCTCCAATATATCTGGTATCTCTCAAGTTCTTCAGGATTTCTCAGAGATAATATGTAAAGGTTCAACAGGAACATTGATTAGTTCTTTCAGTAACTTACAATACTTTCCATATAGTCCTGGAAATATAAACTCAGTAAACATAAAAACTCTGTTTCTACCAACCACAAATTTTAGTCAAGCTTTTAATAATGTTTTGGTGAAATACCTTTGGTTATTAGAAAAGACTGCAAACAAAAAAAGTGCGTAGCTTTTTTGGGATACCTATTAATATTTTGCCATATTAATTGAACACTAGTTTGTATGTTTTCATTTTATTGCACTATACCTAAAGAAATATATCTTTTTGGTATTCTTAGTATCTATTTTAACACTCAGAATCTATTTTATCTGCAAGAGCTTGAAAAATATATCTCAGTTGCAGTGATGCAAAGTATCTTCTATGTATCTTGCTTCTAGCTGATGTTCTTATCCACTGGGCATTACACTAACTTCCTTATAGAAGGAGGCTTCCACTGAAATTTTCTCTTGTAGACTGAATCTTTGAAAAGATAAATCCTTATCCTTTCTCATCAGCTGAAGTGTGTCGGTTGCTGCTTCAGTTTTTGATCTTTTTTTTCTTCAAGGACCACTATGACTTTGCATGTGCTGCAAGTATATTCCAACTTGTTTTGGGGCAGGAAGATAAACATTGTGTAAGTACTGGAGATCACAGCTGCATACTCCTGTCTATTCATCTTACTTTTGCTGCTTAGGGTATAGACACCATCATCATTTCTTCTTGTTCACTCCGCATCTCTCAGCTGAGCCAATATAAATTCTTGACTGGCAGATAAAAATGGTAGGGTTTCTCCCTTAAATTCTACCATATAATTCCACTGGAAAAGTTTTATTAGCTAGCCCTGTTTACTCAGTATGTGAATAGTGAATATGCTCACAATTCCTGCCAAATAAATTTTGAAGTACTAAGAGAATATAAGAAAAATACCCCCCTCCCAAAAACCCCTAGGAAAAGTATATTTTTAAAAACCAGAAGAAACACATCAGTACAGTATTAATCAGGATATGAACAATGTGCATTTAGTGTACTTATGCTTTGAAAATCTATATGTCTATAAATAAGACTTTTACAAATAGGAAATTTGTAAAATGATAACAAAGCAGTATGTAATATAAGCCACTGTCTAGTCCAATAACTTGTATCATTCTACTGATGGGTCTGAAAAAAGATGCATTTGAGATAGCTGTTGTGAACAAATAATTAATTTCAGAATTTACAGCAAGCCCAGATGGCATTTTACTCCCTTAATCACTTTTGATTCATCAAATCTGTTTTGAAAGTAATAACTCACATTGCTGAGGTCCAAATTCCTGCTGCTTCTTCCAGTAACTATTCCTTGTGCTTCAAGTATTCTCATTTAGTCATCTGAAAGGGTGCACATTTATAATGCATTGAGCCCAAAATAATATGAAGAATATGTTTATTAGGCACTTTGACATCTACACATTGCTTTTTACACTCAGGAGACTGCCAGGCAAATCAAATTTGTATGTCTCTTTTCATTTGTACTGCAGCTAAGTAGAGGATATCAAAATTATGATCGGTGATAGAACTTCAAAAATACTTCCTCTTGAGCAAACAGGGGTGATGTTAGCCTGTCAGATGTCATTCAAAAAACATCATTTCCAGAAGCTACTTGACATATTTTCAACTCTTAAAGCCATTTGGAATATTTTTTCCTTAATGTATGCTGCTAACCTACTGCAAAAGTAGAATTGCCAGTTGATTAAAATAAACAATTAAACTAAGACTGACTTTCTTTTCTGAGTTTAACCACCCCCCATAATTTTAAGAACAAAGCTATCATCTGCAGAAATTAACAGCAGAAAGCTTTTTAAGGTTGAAAATAAGTTGAAACACTAATTCTATAAATTAATGTACTGTAAAATTAAAGACACAGCTGCAAAGTTGGCAATCCAAACTACAAAAGTCAAACAAAAATAACAAAGAGATATATCAAAAATTGTCATAATTATTTAACTCAGTCATTAATTAACTTCCCCAACCCATTGTGTGTGTGTGTGTGTGTGTGTGTGTGTGGGTTGGGGAAGTTAACTATATATATATATATTTCTGGTGTTCTGCTCAGTGTCGGCCACAATCTTGAATGAGCAAAAAATTTAGCTCTATGGGAATAAAAAGAACAGCTACGCTGCTGCTTGCATTAGTTCATGGAGTTTGAATCTTCTGAATATCATAGCGAGGTGGTGTCTGCTTAGCTTCATGCTTTATAAGATATGCAATAAGCAGAATGAATAAAAATCTGAATATGTAGAGGAATTTAGGTCTGGCCTTAAGAAGGAAGTGAGTGAGGTGAGAGAATGTTCAGACCTGACAAAGTAAAAAGCATGAGAAATAGACTGGAACAGCTCTGCCTTGACCTTGTTGCACTTTAACAGAGTTTCAAAATTCTTTTGATATACCCTGCAGCAGTAAAGTGACACTAGTCACTCAGAGTCACCTTGAGTGGCAAATAAATTTGATAAACAAACAAAACATTACTAGAATCCCAGTGAGGTCTGTTTCTGGATCTGGTCTACTTTGAAGGATTGACAGAAGCAAATTAGGTTGCCTTTTCTAGGAGATGAAGAAAAAAAAGTGACAATCAAATAGCAAGAATGGCATTGAGGATGAAGGACTGTTGGTTTTACTGACAGGAATTCTTTCAATTGTAGAAGTATTTCTGCCCAGTATAGTTCAGAAACTGTCAACTCATGAAAATAGCTGTGTCTTTTTCATGGCTTTCCCAGAAGTTTTTTTTTAAAAAAGATATAAGTGCTTTAAAGAAGTGTTTCACTCATGCACTCATGTTTCAAAGCACTACTTCTGAATCCTGTTTTCAAACTTGCACAGTAGCTAATGCTACAATAAAACAATTATGAGTAAGTGACTTCGAATACTGCACTCAGTTTTGGTCACCACGATGTAAAAAAGATGTCGAGACTCTAGAAAGAGTACAGAGAAGAGCAACAAAGATGATTAGGGGACTGGAGGCTAAAA
Organism: Azemiops feae; assembly: GCA_023970755.1. NCBI lineage: Eukaryota > Metazoa > Chordata > Lepidosauria > Squamata > Viperidae > Azemiops > Azemiops feae. The sequence goes on from JALGBA010000036.1 coordinate 3,415,354, forward strand.
CATATACGGAACAGTTGCTGGAATTGGGTATGTCTAGTTTAATGAAGAGAAGGACGAGGAGGGACATGATAGCAGTGTTCCAATATCTCAGGGGCTGCTACAAAGAAGAGGGAGTCAAGTTATTCTCCAAAGCACCTGAAGGCAGGACAAGAAGCAACGGATGGAAACTAATGAAGGAGAGAAGCAACCTAGAACTAAGGAGAAACTTCCTGACAGTTAGAACAATTAACCAGTGGAACAGCCTGCCTCCAGAAGCGGTGAATGCTCCAACACTGGAAGTTTTAAGAAGAGACTGGACAGCCATTTGTCTCAAATGGTAAAGGATTTCCTGCCCGAGCAGGGGGTTGAACTAGATGACCTACAAGGTCCCTTCCAACTTTATTATTATTATTTTATTAAAATCCTTGTTTCCTTGTTAATTTCTGCAATCCTTTGAGATGGTCTTGTGATGTTCCCCAAGCTTTCACTTCATAAGTGATCAAAATTGAATAAATTGCAATAATTGCTTCTTCTTTATCTCTTATATTTACCACCAAGAGAGTGAATATATCAAAGCTGTTGGATCCTGAATACACATTTTTACTAAATCTGTTTAAGTTAACAAGCCATAGTTTATATGATGGTCTTCTGATATGCTCCATAATAAGCTTAGAAACTGATTCAGAGAGATACTTGTTTTTAGGTACAAAAATTCACTGAAGGCAAGCATCAAAGCAGAGTCATAGATACAGAGATCTGTGCATCATGCAGGTTTATGAACCATCACTAGACTGTGGGCAAGACAAGGCAGAAGGAACCAGCAGCCATACAGACTGATGAACATAGAATATGAATGTGTAAATTGGTATGAGATCCAGACCTGCACATGTGTGTTTGTGTGGTAGAGAGAGTGTGTGGTAGAGAGAGATGGGGGGGGGGACACACACACAAAAAGAGATTATGATATAGATATGTAAAGGTCTAATGGCTTATATTGATATGTAAATGTCTAACATGTGTTTCTTATGTTCTATCATATATTGCAAATCCCACTTGTTTTTGCCTCCTTACTTTGTGTATCAACCTTATCTGGCCCTTTATATTTTTGGGCATAGGTTTTGATCTTAGAATCCCAAAAACTATCTACCCACCTTGTGAACTACTTTGAATTTATACTGGGAGATAATCTTCCTCTTTTGATTTGTCTCTATTTCCCCAATCATTACTGTACCTTTGACTTATGTCCTCATTGGAGATGATATTTCTGTTTGTTTCTGGGGGGGTTGGCTTTGCTGTCAGCTTGTTTTGTGGCAGAGGAAGGCCCAGAAATTTCTTCAGGCGCTTTAGAGACTTGGATAAGGAGTAACGGATTCCTTTTTCACAAATAAGTTAAAGGAGAGAAAGAAACACTACCAGAACCATATTTTTATGACAAAAGACTCTGATAAAAAGCTAACATGTACTTTCCTTGTATAGAATCTTTGCTGGTCTGGGACTAGAAATAAGTAAGAAAGTATAAACTCAATACAGTGATACCTTGGAGCTCAACTGCTTTGAAACTCATCAAATTTGATACTTAAGACATTTTAACATGAAAAGTTTGTCCCGGTACTCATCGTTTGTTTGGTACTCAATGCACAAGCTAGAACTTATCAGTATTACCTGCCTTGTGACTCTGGGAAAATGTGGTACTTATTATTTTTGGCACTCATGATGCTTCCTGGAACCAATTAACAATAACTATTGAGGTACCACTGTGTAGCATAGACTTATTTGACATCTTTGCTATGCTTGACTATGTTTGCAATTATTATTTTTTTCCTTAAAAAGACAAGAAAAGACAATACCAAATGTTCCTTTATTAAATCAGACAAATAGAATGCCAATTCACACCAGAAAGAGTGGAATAGAGGGTAGGGCTAAATAAAATGAAATGGGACTGGGGAAATGTCAGATTAATAGGCTTGTATAAGTGAGCTAAGCAGAAAAGTGAAGAGCGAAAAGACCAGCATTCACTCAGTGTTTGGCAATTATTTATATTGACTAGTAAATATTTATATTTATTTGCATGGTTAATGCATGCATACAGTTAATCTATTTGAAGAAAAGTTGTTATGTTATAGATAATTTATCTATAAAATAAAATACTACTTGATGGGCTCCATACTCTTAATATTTATGCATATTAATGTACTACTATGTAAGAAATCATTGATTAACAAATGTGTATCAAGAGAATAGACTCCTTGTTAATTAAATGACATTTAACAGTAAAAGATAATCAGACTCAGAGAAATGATACATGTTTGATATTCTACTGCCATTAGTAAAGTCAGATGTGACACCACAGATTCCCCAGCCTCCAGGAGTCAGAAATAGAAGGAACCATATAGGCAAAGCATCAGTGGCATTCAAAATTTGACAAAGAGCAGAAATAAAAATTAATCTATTCTATATCCACATAGATTTGTTTATCCTCAGGCTACTGTCAAGCTTAGACAAATGGTACATGATGGAGGATGCATATATCCTGTCAGAAAAAAATAATAATTTATAAGAACTTTGTGAAGTGTTATATTTGGGCAAGAAGAATCTGAGTGCAAATCATCCTTGGTTCTAAAGCAAGGGTGGGGAATGATGCCCTTTTATGACTTGTGGATTTCAACTTGTAGAGTTCCTGAGCCAGCAAGTCATAAAGTGGCCATTATTGTTCCCCACTTCTGTTCTAAAGGATCTTTAGTGGGATCTTTAATGAAATCTTTCACAGGCCACTTTCTCATAGCCCAACTTGCTGCCTAAGATTCAAGCTGCTTTCAAATCAAGCTTAACTTCTAGTGATATCTGGACATATCTATGCATGTTTCTTGGCAAATGTGTGAAAGTGATTTGTCACTGCCTTTTATGGGATTTTTAATTTTTTTTTTACTTTCCAATCTAGTCCTTTCTAACCTAGGACCTCCAATTCAAGAATTAACCACAATCACTCTGCTTAGCTTTCATCTGAGTGAAAGAGTGATTGTGAGGATAAAATAAACAGGGTGATTATACATGCTATAATAAAATTATTGGAAGAATAATGAGAATAACTTTTGAACCAATAAAAATGCTTGCATTTTTTTAGCAGTTGGAAATTAAATATTTGGTAGCTTGATTTTGGTAAGTTGTTGAAAGATGGGAGGCAGGGACACTTCTATAAGGGTTAGGGATCTGGTCTGTTGTCTCAAAGTTTTTCCAAAATATTATTGACCTTTGAAGACTTCAGTAAATTGTTCTGTGTTTATTTCTTTTCATATATGTTGTCTTCAAACAAACAGAAACATAATGTATAATTTTTCAAGGCTGAGAATATTGTTTTAGTTCAGTTTTATAAATAGCTTTAATTAAAGCATTAGGTGCCTGGAGGATAGACCTGTAAACAAAACTCAGCCTCTGCACTCTAAAATATTTCTGATTACTGGGAATGTGGACAATCCATTACTGTGCTTCTAGGACAGTATTTCTCAACCTTGGCAACTTGTGGACTTCAAATTCCAAAAATCCAGAATTCCACAGCCAGCCTTGGGGAATTCCCTCCCACACATTTTCAAGCTGCCAAGGTTGAGAAACGTTGCTCTAGGGGTTCTTCTAAATAGGACTCAAACTGGAGCCATCATAGCATAAGCCAATATATCAATTTTTGGTGATCTTTCAAGAATTATTTTCAAAACGTTATAGCACAGAAGTTTGAAGCAAAACCCTCAATGTCGATTTCTATTATTTTTCATCTCTTAAAGCTAGCCCCTTCTACTGCTCTCCGATTGCACTGAATTATAATTCCCATCAGTCCAAGAAAAACTGTGACAAGTGAAGCTCGTACAGAAAAATGATACAGGATCTATCGATGCATCTCAGCAACAATGGCAAAAGCAAAAATAGTCCCAATTGTTGTCTTAATTTATTGCAGCTTGATAACATCCTCACCATCCCCTATTCACCTGTCATTTTGTTTCTCACAGTGATCTTTGCTTCATTTTGAGCTCTTTCAGGATAGATAGCAATACAGGACTCAGGTGTCAGTTGCTAGTGAACAATTATTGGCCCATCTTCTTGGACTTAGTGGAAACCTTCAGATAAGAAACCTCTTGGATGTTATTTGAGAACATATGCTGGTCAAAGGGATGTATGAGTTCCTTTGGGAAATTTATCTTTTCTATAACAAGGTATAGGAAAGGAGGCTAAAACATAGGAAGAACAATTGCAGTAATTGGGTATGTCTAATTTAATGAAAAGAAGGACTAAGCTAGGGGTGACCTGATACAGTGTTCCAATACATAAGGGCCTGCCACAAAGAAGAGGGGGTCAACCTATTCTCCAAAGCACCCGAAAGCAGGGCAAGGAACAATGGATGGAAACTAATCAAGGAGAGAAGCAATATATTCTCTAAGGAGACTTTTTTCTGACAGTTAATTAATCAGTGGAATGACTTGCCTCCAGAAGTTGTGGGTGCTCCAACAACGAGAAGTTTTTAAGAAGAGATTGGGCAACCATTTGTCTGAAATGATATAAAGTCTCCTGCCTGAGCAGGGGGTTGGACTAAAAGACCTCCAAGGTCCTTTCCTTTTATTCTATTAAAAGTAGGTAGATATGATTGGTACATTAGATCAGGAAAGCTCTGTTTTCCCATTCCATGGATTTCTGTACTATCTTTCACCCAGTATCCATTTGCTGAAAGGAATAAAGAGAAATATTTATGCTTCAGTTTATACGTGGTGAATATATCAAAAATGATATATTTCCTGTTGGGCATATTTGCAACTGTCAGACATGAAGGAAAGGTAGAGGAGAGAGCAGAAAAACAGAAGATAAATGTTTTGTTTTGATCGTTTTAGGTTTGTGATTGAGAAATGCTATGTCTTTTCAGGTAGATGAACACAACCTCCTTGAGCATTCTTCCATCTGGATAAAGTAAGTTGTAAACCACCTCTGATGAGTGATACTTTTGTTTATTTAAAAGAAAAAAACATAGTATAAAGAAAATGGAAAGAAAAGGCATTTTGGTGGCAGTAGGCCCCCTTTACTATGTCAGGATGACCTTAGCATGCCCATGACTGACACCCATAAAGTGCTGTTTCTTGGCTCTTTTTGTTTTTGGAAAAGAGGCATACATTTTATGTCCTGCAAAGCTGCACAACCAGCAACTTGGCAAAAATTATTAAATTCAAAATAATGATCATCACTGCTCTTGTGATTAATGTGGCCTCTGAATAGTTCTCTCTCTCTTTTTTTTAATCTCTCTCTGCTTTGTACTGATGTTCCTCATTTGAAGCAAATCTCTCTAGGCCTGAAGGATATTTGGAAACAGCTGATGAGGCCTATAATGAGGATTTCAATCTTTTAAGTCTCTGATCTGAAATTAGACATATGTCCTGGTGTGTTGGCATTAATTCGCCCTGTTGTAGCTGCTAAAGGTTTTTTCCTGGAGTCTTTTAATAGAATTGCAGGGGAGATAGCTGGTCTGTTGAAACAGGAACTGGTAAGAGGGAGAGGAAGAGTTTGCTGAGAAAGCATTATTCCAAAGGTTAATTTAAAACTGCTTCACTTGTCACAGCTTTTCTGTTTTGATGCTTCCAGCCTTGATATTGCAAATATATTACTATACATTGGGAAAATGGGTTAGGCCACGGCTCTTTTTTTCTGCTGGTGATAAGACATGTTCCAATATACTTTCATTTACAAAAGAATTATAATTTGATAGTGAGGTATGACTATACTCATCAAGAGGACTCCACTTTCTTTCCTTCTAATCTTAAGATTCAAGGTGATAAGTCACATAAAATGGACTCTTTAAGCCAGAAATATTTTTAAGAGCGCTAATTCACCACCTGAAAACAAGCAGAAGAGAGGAGCATCATCTAAGCCAGTGTTTCACTGCCTCAGCAACTTTAAGATATGTGAACTTCAACTCCCAGAATTCCCCAGTCAGCCAGAGTTGAAGTTCACACATTTTAAAGTTGCTGAGGTTGCAAAGCATGGATCTAAGCCCTGCCTGAATTTAAAATACCTGGAATTTTTGAAAGACTGCAGAAGTGACATGCAAGAAGGTTTATTTGGATGGGTGGAAGGAAATCAAATGAAGTGTGAGGTTTAGGCACTTAAGTTATTATTATTCTTTATCATTAAAATAAAAGCAATAACACTTAACTCAGATTGCTTTTCAATGGGTTTCTGGCCATTCTAGAATAAAATGAGCAGATTTGTGCAGGGCTGGATTAAACTATGCTGAGTCCTTAAACTATATGATGCTTGAAGCTCCATAACATTAAAAAAATTCTGACAAATGAATCGTAAAAATAGAAAGAATAAAGGCTATTTTTAATACATATATACTGTACATGGTAAGGGGCAGTGAAAAATTAAGAATTTAAGAGAAAATATTGTTTTGAGGTAGTCTGGCAGGCTGCAAGCTGCAGAAACAGACTACAAGCTACAAAGATAGGGCTCTTCCCTACAGTCTATCACCCATGGTAGAAAAATTCCTGCTCATCATTTATGGAGGATGTGCCCTCACAATGGAGCCTCCAGCACATGAGAAGGCTGCTGCTGAGGCATGGAAGGCACACCAAGATGTTCAGGCGTGAAAACAAAGCCCTCCCATCTGAATAATCTGTGGTTCATTGAGCAAGAGGAGGCTTAAGAAGATCCAGTAAGGGACAACTACATGCTTGACCATAAGTGGCCAGGTAGATCTGCTATGGGTATCTCCTTCCATCTAGTCTCTAGGCTTATTGCCTGATTTGGACTACCGTTTTAGAAGCAAGAGAGGGATATTAGATTTTTTTTTTTCTTGTCTTTAAAAATAGGTTAGTTAATTACTCAATCAATTAAAAAGCACAGGAACTGGTAAGCCTATCTTTAGTTTAAGAAAATAATGTACAGTTTTGTGTTTCTGTAGACCTGGGGCAAGGATTTTCTTCAACAGTATCTATTGCTCTCAGGAGACCACTGGTATTCCCTTTTCACAGAATGATCTTTTCATTGTCTGTTCCTTCACAAAATGGAGTAAAACCAGGTATCAGCATGGTTCAATATACTGTACAGGCAAGTTCTCTTCTTCTCCTACTCTTTTGGAGTTATGAGAGTTATATGCATGCTGTGATTTGATACAAGAGTTGATAAAGGGATTTCTCAAACTACAGTTCTTCAACAATACTTGTGCAACAACTTGATCTTAAACGCTCAAATCTGGATGGCCACAAGATGGTAGCAAGGAGATAGAAAGAATGTTAACTTTGTTGCCATCTAGTGGTTTTCTAGTTGATAGATCAATATCATTTTTTAGAAATTAGTGGAGGCATCTGAGAGTATACCATCACAATTATGTCTTTCATACACAACTCTAAAACCTTTCCTGAACTCTGGCTCCAAGAATGCAGCAGTTTCATCTGAGCTGGGCAGATCTAGATGACCACCACCTTGCAATTAAAAGAGACCAAGCCTTTGCTGCCATCTACTGATCATTAGACTGATGCTGAAAGTCTTTAGAACTTAGAAAAATAGAAAAGATACTGATTATATGGAGCATACAAGCACCCCATTGGCCCACATTTTGTATGGCAATTGTTGGTAGCTTTGTCTTGCACTTGGTGATGTTTGAATTTCAACTACCACATCACTGGCTTATAAATGCCATGAGGAGGAGGAGGAGCAGAAGCAGCTTCTGCATGGACAGCAGCACAGCCTGGTCCCATTCCAGTTATGCACTAAGGGCAAGCTGTGTATCAGTGTGATTTATGCTGACACAACTTCTTCCTGTCTGTAGGATGGGGGAAATCTTGCAAAGCAAATGCATGGATGGACCCTCAATGAGCAATCAATGTAGCCAGAGGCATGACTATTGCTTAGACCTCCTAGCCCCTCACTCTCATGGGAAAAAAAAAAGTTTTGTTCTTTTGAAATTAGAGGCAGAACTCTGGGGAATAAAAAAAAGACATTGCTGTGCCTGACTTGGAAGGGGGGGGGTACCATCTCCCCAATAACTCTGAGAAACATCCAAACTTACCCTAGAAGTCAAGGAAGGTTGAGGGAAGAAAAAAATATTAATTATTTATTTAGATTTAAGGTACAGTTGACTCCAGACAACTCTGAGTGGCTTATAATTAAAATAAGAAAATGCACATAAGGAAAAAAGAACAGTGTGCATCCTGGAAACACTTGGTAAAACAAAAACAACCAATAGGCTTGATCCTCAGGACTTTCCTTTGGGATTCAGCTTATTTTTTTTAAAAAAAACAGGCAAATGCTTTAGGCACAAGCTGTGTTAAATTTTATTTTGTTGCTTGTATTTAAGTGCAATATTTGCTACATCTTTTTTATAAGCTTAGTGTGGTTATGTGTTTTACAACAGCCTTGAATCATGCATCGAGTACATTCCAGAAGATCAAGTATTTTCCTCTTTAAAAACTTCTGATAACAACTTTGTCAGAGACAGAGAAATATGAAATACTGTATTTGTAGCAATACATTATCAGCTGATTTTTTTTTTAAAAAATCACAATTTAATTTTTTTTCTTTTATAGTCTTGGGAAAGCCGCATATATGATGGCATTGTCAATAAAGAGGCTTTGAAATTTAAAACTTTCTATACACATTGTGCTTAGTGAAGAAAACCCTTTCTGGTAGAATTGTCTAAAGTTCATTTCTGTTTCAGCAATGAAAAGCTGAACTGATCATTAAAGCTAGACACAAAAGTACCACAAAATCGCTTTTACTTTTGGAGGAGTCAGCTTAATTTTACTTTTGATGACAACTTGATTCTGATGGAATAAATGCTCTTATTTGGATCATGTTGTATATTATAACCATAGAAATGGGCATATCCCCAACAAGATTAGTATTAACATTATCAGAATGTTATTTTGTTAACATTTTATACTTCCATATATTGCCATCAAATGATTTTCTATGGCTTCTGAATCAACCCAAAATAAAAAGGAAGGAAGGAAGGAAGGAAAGAAGAAGGGAAGGAAGGAAGGAAGGAAGGAAGGAAGGAAGGAAGGAAGGAAGGAAGAGGGAAGAAGAAACCCTGTTGTTCAAATTGGTTTTAGATACACCAAACTCAGGTAAAAAAGGACTTCATTCAAAAATTGTTTCTTGGAGAAAGCCTTCCATCAGCAACAACATCCTTAGCTTACTTTTTTTAAAAAAAATTACTCTTTTCATTTTATTCACAGATTTGTACTCTAAATGAGATAGATTTACTTTCAACTGAATGACATCAAAACGCTATTGAGTTTCTTTCAGGAAATGAGACAATGTTGTTCACATATCTCAGGGCTATATATGGATTCTGTAGAGTCTTGCTGATCTTCTGGAACAAACCTACCAAATGACTTTAGCATAAATACAAACTCTAATTCCTGCATTTAGTCCCGAAGAATGTCAACTTATCTTCTTGTGTCACATTTTTCACTGCTAGCAGTCTGAATATGAGTTGTTGTTGTTAGTTGAGAAGTCATGTCCAACCCATCACAACCCCATGGACAACGTTCCTCCAGGCCTTCCTGTCCTCTACCATCTTCTGGAGTCCATTTAAGCTCATGCCTACTGCTTCAGTGACTCCATCCAGCCACCTCATTCTCTGTCGTCCCCTTCTATTGCCCTCAATCTTTCCCAGCATTAGGCTCTTCTCCAGTGAGTCCTTCCTTCTCATTAGGTGGCCAAAGTACTTGAGTTTCAACTTCAGGATCTGGCCTTCTAAGGAGCAGTCAGGGTTGATCTCCCCTAGGACTGACCGGTTTGATCGCCTTGCAGTCCAAGGGACTCGCAGGAGTCTTCTCCAGCACCATAGTTCAAAGGCCTCAATTCTTTTGCGCTCAGCCTTTCTTATGGTCCAACTTTCACAGCCATACATTGCAACTGGGAAAAATATGAGTAAGAATTTAATAATCAAATTCTTCTCAGTTATCATTTAAGAGGGCTTTGCTTATTGTTCTCCTTAGTATAAGAGATATATTTTGGTACTATGCAATACAGATCCCAAAAATATTTGAATACTACTTAGCATTTTGTAGAGACAAATAAAAATGTGTATATTTGTTGTATAACAGCAAAATAAATTACTGCATCTAGGAAGTCATAAACCAAAGCATGCCCGGCAAGATATAGTAAATGTCTAATACATGAAAAATGAATGAATGTATGTGTTTTCCCCATTTTTTTTGCTACATGCCTTTATAGCTTCTTAGTATGCTAGTAGCATTATCATATAACCACACTGTACTTACTGAAGTCAATTTTATATTCCTTATATAGATAAATCATACTGGTCATAGTTTCACTACTAGGATTTTCTAATTCAAGGAGAGTATTCAAAGAAAATATTGAAAGACAAAATTGTCTTCAAGAGATATTCTTACAAGAATAGTCAGCTGATCTACATGAGAAAGGTCTGGTGCAGAGTCAACAAACAGAAGTATCCTATTTTCCTCAAATTCTGGAAAACTGATTATCTTGCTTTCTAAACATAACTTGAATGAGTTTTTCACAGAGTGGTTTTGGACTTTTCTGCAGTGCAACCTTAAGCTAATTTATTTTTCCCAAATCATTTGGAAATGAAGCCAGCTTCAGACATTGCATTAACAGAGGGATAGAATCAAGATCACGTGAAGTATTAATACCATTTTACAATGCCTTGGTAAGGCCACACTTGGAATACTGCATCCAGTTTTGGTCATCAAGATGTAAAAAAGATGTTGAGACTCTAGAAAGAGTACAGAGAAGAGCAACAAAGATGATTAGGGGACTGGAGGCTAAAACATATAAGGAACGGTTGCTGGAATTGGGTATGTGTAGTTTAATGAAGAGAAGGACGAGGAGGGACATGATAGCAGTGTTCCAATATCTCAGGGGCTGCCACAAAGAAGACGGAGTCAAGCTATTCTCCAAAGTGTCTGAAGGCAGGACAAGAAGCAATGGATGGAAACTAATCAAGAAGAGAAGCAACCTAGAACTAAGGAGAAACTTCCTGACAGTTAGAACAATTAACCAGTGGAACAACCTGCCTCCAGAAGCGGTGAATGCTCCAACACTGGAAGTTTTTAAGAAGAGACTGGACAGCCATTTGTCCGAAATGGTATAAGGTTTCCTGCCTGAGCAGGAGGTTGGGCTAGATGACCTCCAAGGTCCCTTCCAACTTTATTATTATTATTATTATTATTATTATTATTATTATTATTATTATTATTATTATTATTATTATTATTATTATTATTATTATTATTATTATTATTATTATTATTATTATTATTATTATCCCTTTCCAAATTTTTAGATCTTCTGCTTTAGATCATGTTTAGAGTGGGCCATGATGGGTGGATCCCCCTACTTATTTATCTCCCCCCAATTCATGAGTAAAGCAAGAACCAAGCATTTTTCTTTCTGGAGTGGATCTCTGTGGACCTGTGTGAGGGTTGTCTGACGTTATCTGAAGGTTGAATCATTGCAACTGGATTAATTTTAACTTAGTCCAGTTGCAATGACAACTTCAGACAACGTCCAGAGAATTCTACCTGGATGATTGAGAATCTTCATCGACACTGAGGACCTGTAGTTTTTAGTACTAGACCTTTGTCTGAACCTACTTTTGTTGATTTGTTCTTGTACTTGACACCTTCCTGTCTTCTTATCTGTGGACAGATAAGAAAAAAAAGGCACCATAGGTTTCCAATTTTTGGGCAAGAAGTGGAAGGTGGCAGAATTTTTGTCAAATTCATTTGGTTTAGTTGTTTTTTTTTAAAAAAGGACAAGTTTGCTATTTTATACTTCCATCCCTGAGCAGAGCAGAGCAGATAAGAGCGGAGCAGAGTAGAAAGAAAGAAAGAAAGAAAGAAAGAAAGAAAGAAAGAAAGAAAGAAAGAAAGAAAGAAAGAAAGAAATCGCTTCGAAGGACAGTGGCCAATGACTCAAAGAAAAGACACCCTGTTGTCAAAGTTCAGAGTGGTCAGTTGAAATACAGGTGTTTGTTTACAATGAAATGTAGCACAGCAGGTGAATTGGATAGCATTACTTGTGCTGGCACAAAGAAATAAACACTACTTTTGATGCACAGCAGGAAAAATTGGTGGACGTTTTCTTCCCAGTGTTCTGGAAACAAGAAAAGGGTGATGTTGCACATGATCAGTGGCCTGCTGGGTAAGCAGATCAGCCCTTAGATGAATATGAAGAATTTCTACTTTCTAAGACTCATTTAACTGTTTTAAAAAAATCAGCCAAGATTACCTTTAATATTATAAAATAGCAATTCATTCCCGAGTGCTCCAGATGAACTGGCTGGCACTCTGCACTTCTGCCAATCTATGGTGTCTTTCAAGCCATGTAAACTTATTTGCCAGGGTTGCTTAATACAAATCCTGGTTTGGCCTTATTGCTAGATCAGAGTATGGGGCAATCACTGAGCCAAATGACATATCTTACCCTATCACAAATGAAGGCATTTCCCTAACCAAAATTCCTAGTTAAATGCTCATGTGAGTTGAAAACCTGACAAGCAATTGGCCTTTGAGTTTTGCTATTCCTTCCAAGACTAGAAGGTTCATTGATTTGCCTAGATAGAAAACATCTCTCTATTTACAGTGAGGATGCTTTTCTTAATGTCCCACTTAAATTTATATTCTTGCAACAGATTGATACAAACAAGGAAATCAATAGTTTAGTTACTGAATAGCTAATGTTCCACCATAGAAACAGGAATGCAAAGCACTGATGAAATCTCTGAATCTGATCGTATGAAATGATAGATCAATTATATCACACCTTGTTCATTCATGTGCACAAGAAGAAATTATGCTGAAATCTCCTCTTTTAAGACATGAAAACAGGCCAGACCTCATTTTTGCTCCTTTTATATTCTGAGTCTAATACAGACTGAAGGATTTTCCCAAAACAAAATCATGCAGTATCAACAGATCTGAACTCTAGGTATGATGTAAAGGCAAAGTCAGAAGTTGCCATGTAAAATAGTTATTAATAACTATTTTATAATAACTTGAAGTTAACTTTACTAAATACTGTTATTTGCATTTTTATCTCTTAGCAACTAGGTGCCAAAGTGCTCCAGCTTGAAGCAGATATAAAAAAAAGGAAATAATTTCTTTTCAATATAGTCGGAATAAAATGGCAATTGGTATAAGGGAATCATTTTCAGCCATTGAAATCAGCCCTGACTCAGTCACAGGTAGCATTCAGGAATGTTATAACACTGAAAGCCAGTTTGGTGTAGTAGTTAATGTACTGGCCTAGAAAGCAGGTGACTGTGAGTTCTAATCCTGATTTAAGCATGAAACTGGCTGGGTGACTTTGAGTCAATCACTCTTTCTCAACCCAACCAACCTCACAGTGTTGTTGTTATGGAGAAAATAAAAAGAGGAAGGAGTATTATATATGTTCACTACCTTGAGTTATTAAAAAAAAAAAACCTAGACAACCTGTGCTCCATTGGGTCATTGTTACAGAGATATTTCCTTATCTAAACAGAGAAACAGAGTGATCATGGGTAGGCAAAAAAAGCAGTGGGAGCAGTGGCTTCCTGTTGGCTTCCCAATTGAGTTTCCTTGTGGGAAACTAGCAAAAGCCATCAGAAATCTTTCCTTTCCTTTCCTTTCCTTTCCTTTCCTTTCCTTTCCTTTCCTTTCCTTTCCTTTCCTTTCCTTTCCTTTCCTTTCCTTTCCTTTCCTTTCCTCTCCTCTCCTCTCCTCTCCTCTCCTCTCCCCCTCTCCCTCTCCCTCTCCCTCTCCCTCCCCCTTCCCCTTCCCCTTCCCCTTCCCCTTCCCACAGACAGATAACTGGCTGCTGTTGGATGGTAGAGAGAGTGAGGGATGGGAAACTGTCATGGAACATTGAAAAGGAAAATCACATGACCATAGCAGCTGCCTAGCAATGCAGAGCAGCCAGTTGCATGAAGCAACCCCAACCTCTCCAAATTTCATTCCTTCCAGTTATGGGTCCTGCATGTTGAATATATTCTATATATTAGTCTACTTGAGGTACGTTGGTTCAAAAATTGATGCAGCATTTCACCCAGTTAAAAGTCATGACAACGGAAGTTTTGTCAGATAATGAAGTTGGGAAATAAATAAATAAATATTGGCACGGCTGCTTTATTGTGGAAAAATAGACTGATGTTTCAAATCAAGGTTAATAAGCTTTTTCTACTATTACTGCTATATTTTCCTTTTCTCTGTATCGCTGCTTTCTTGTAAAAAGTCAGATTTTGCACTCATATGCCGTAACTTCACCCCTGGGGCTTTTCATAATGTTATGAATGCTTCCTGAATAATTATTGCATACATACTTGCTTTTGATTTTTACAGCATCTTTTCATTTTCTATTTGAGAAAGGTTAAAGTGCAGAATTCATATTTTCACTAGAACACGCCAGGAAGCCTGGACTTGTATGCAGTGTGTGTGTGTGTTTGTGTGTAGGAAAAGTTGTATTACCTGCATGACACATATTCACACATTTTTTTCTCACAATAAAATGATCATCAAATAGGTGCTGACATTAAAATACATTATTCCTACATGGTGTGAATACTTTGTACTATTATCTGATAATAATTAATTGCTAGGACAGACAACCTAGAAACAGTGTGAAAGCTTTTAGTTCTATTAACTTCTCGTACAAAAGGAGACTTTTTTTTAAAAAAAGATATAAATAACTGTAAGACTAACCTGTTAAATTTTCTATAGAGTAAGGGCATCATTTCAAGTTAGAGGCAAAAGAAGGGCTGTTTTAAATTTTCCAGTGACACAGTAGATGTTCAGAACCCATAAATGCTGGAGTGCCTATAAAGTTAAATGGACCCTTATGCTTAGTGAAAGATGGAATTAGATATGATGCATTGTAATATTCCTGGTGATGATCAAAGCTCATGAGTTGCCATTTTTTTTATTGAAACAGTGGGAAGCCAGAAGGAATCTTTGGCTTTCTATATCAACACATTATCCTTCCTCTTCTCCTTAGCACTCTAACCTTTCTTGATCAGATGGAGAGAAGGAAATTATCATAAGGAAAACCATAGACGCAGTTAGAATCTGATGAAAAACTATCCCAAACTTGGGAGTGGGATTTTTAGTAGCTTACAACTGAATTGGATGAGTTAAAGGATAAATTTCACCTGTTCTATAAGATATTTGTTATGGCGTCAATACTGCAAGGAACTTCATGGAAAGTGGACAATATTTAGCCATTGTTTTTCTGATATTGGATCTTGTTCCCTTTCCCCTCTCTCTCAATAAATTTAATAGGACACGAAATATCTACACCTTTCTGAAACTGGTACATCAAAAATCCTGACCATAAGATCTCATTGGGATTGAAGGTGCTCTGAATCTAATAGAAATGAAACTTTTCTCAAATTCTCAGAATACACCAGAGACCTGATAGTGCAGTGGTTAAAATGCAGTATTGCAGACAAACTCTGACCACAGCCAGCAGTTTGATCCTGACTGGCTAAAGATCGACTCAGCCTTCCATACTTCCATTTTACCAAAGGTTGGTAAAATGAGGACCCAGATTGTTGGGAGCAATATGCAACCCACCCAGAGCATGCTATTAAGTGCAATGGAGTGGTATATAAGCCTAAATGCTAAATGCGATACTTAGTTCTGGGGTCTTCCTAAAGCACTGGGAATTCAGGGCAGCTGGCCCCTGTTCTGTCTGAATTCCTCTTTGCTTCTCTAGATGGAAGACTATAGATCTTACCAACCTCTGAAGAACAGACCTGAGGTTACTTCTATATAGTTTGTATTATATTGTTTATGTCTTCGCCATAGTCTAATGAACACTGAGTAGTGGGATGCAATTAGCATAGTGATTCTTTTCAAGGTACACTTTAACTTTACTTCTAAAAAACATTTCTTGGTCAGACTTTGGAAATCATTCTTGTAAGAAAAGGGGAAAGGATAAGTCTCTTCTCTTCTGTATGGCAAGCAACTTAGAATAGTAGGGAAATGTAACATGCACATTTAAAAAATGGCATTACTTGGAAAAGTCTTATACTTCTGATAGGCCATCTGTTAAACAACCTTGTTCTTTTTCTTTTACTGTTATAGAACAGCATCTGGTTACAAATATCATTTAAGAAAAGTAAAGATAAAAAAATTACAATTTCTGGGTTCCATACAACGAGTAGTCCTCAATGGCACTACATCCACACGGAGAGAAGTAAGCAGTGGGGTACCACAAGGTTCCGCATTAGGCCCAGTACACTTTAATATCTTCATAAATGACTTAGATGGGGGAATTGAAGGGGAACTCATCAAATTTGCAGATGACACCAAACTGACAGGAGTAGCCAACACCCCAGAAGACAAACTCAGGATCCAAAAAGATCTTGACAAACTTGAACAATGGGCCCTATCCAACAAAATGAGTTTCAATGTGGAGAAAAGCAAAGTTTTACATTTAGGCAGGAAAAATCAAAGGTAAAAGTACTGATTGAGTGAGACCTGGCTTAAAAACAGTAAATGTGAAAGTGACCTTGGAGTCCTAGTGGACGATCACTTGACTATGAGCCAGCAGTGTGCAGCAGCAAACAAAAAAGCTAATACAATCCTGGGTTGTATAAACAGAAGTATTAGTATGGCTTTATAAAACCCTAGTAAGTAAGGAATATTGCAGCCAATTTTGAGAGTTTGGAAAAAATTTAGAGAAGAGCAACTACGATGATCAAAGGCCTGGAGACTAAAACATACAAAGAACGGCTGCGGGACTTGGGTTTGGCTAGTCTAAAGAAAAGAAGAAATAGGGGAGACATGATAGCAGTGTTCCAGTATCTGAGGGGCTGCCACAAGGAAGAGGGGGTCACTTTGTTCACCAGAGCACCAGAGGGAAGGATGAGAAACAATGGTTGGAAACTGATCAAAGAAAGAAGCAACCTGGAATTAAGGAGAAACTTCCTGACAGTGAGGACAATCAACCAGTGGAACGGCTTGCCTCCAGAAATTGTGGGTGTTCCATCACTGGAGATTTTTAAGAAGAGACTAGACAATCACCTGTCTGAGATGGTATAGGTTCTCCTGCTTGAGCAGGGGACTGGACTAGAAGACCTCCAAGGTCCCTTCCAGCTCTATTCTATTCTATTCATTGCCAAAGCTATACAGATTAAAAGAACAATTGCTGGACTTGGTACTGTATATATTTATGAAGCAATTATATTGCTCTTTCCAAATAACGCAATTATGAGCACAGAACAAGTCTGCTGAGGACTCATTTACCACCTTAATTCCTTCCTCACAAATCCCTCAAGATAAGATAAAGCTATCTCTTTTTATTGGCTGTGATTTGGATTTAATGACTTCTATCTCCTCCTCCTCTCTTTCTTTTAGGTCACCATGTGCATGTCCTTGCTCTCAATTTTTCTCTTTTATTAGCCACATCTGTGAACTTCTTGAGTGCTGTATTTTTTAACAGTGTAGGAACTAATCCAATATAGTCAGAAAATAAGCAGTAGTATTTATTACACAAAGCACTGACATTTCAGAAGAGCTGTCTATGTTTCTAACTCAGCCAGTGGGTAAAATGCATAGGTCATTTTGAGTGAACTTTAGCATATTCTAATGGTCATAAACCAGAGGTGAGTCCAAAAGACCCACTTAGCTTTGGTTTCATAACCACTCCACATGTGCAATTTGCACCACTCTCAGACACGCTCTGTGTCTATGTGTCCACATAAAGACAACCCAATTAGCATCAAAACCAAGGGACTTTGGATTCTGTTGTGGTGCAAATGAAATTGCTGGGAATCCAATTGCCAACATGAAAGCTGGACCTTCAGGACAGATAATTTCCACTCAGTGTGATCTTCTGACTTACCCCAACTCCTGAATTTCCCCTTCCTATATTTAATAAACCACACTAATGCCACAATACCTTTGCACCAATCTTATACATTTGAGAAAAGGGCAACATTGCCATTCATCTTCTAAGCAATCAGGTTGTTCCCCCACCCATCCCCAAAACCCTGTGAAAAAAAATACAGCAGAAAATATGAGCTTCCCTATTAGACAAATGGAGGGACCTCAGGTCAGCTTATGCAGTTTCACATATGAGAAGAATTGCAAGCTTCTCTAGAAATTATTCTGAAGGTTTAAGAAGTGAACTGTGCAGAAATGCCTTCATTCATTTATGAAAGAGAATTCCCTTTATTTTTAATAAATTTATAAATAAAACTTCAAGATTTTTTCTTAATTCCAATTGAGCAGTCCCAAACTATCAACTATTGTATTCCTGTCAATACATTTTTTGAGGGTCTTTTTTCTGATTCCTTTCCTATAAAATTACTTAGGTGAAAGGAACACTGCAGAAGCAATGGAAGACCACTCCAGTTTATTTACCCAGGAAAATTATCAATGGCTGAAACAAGTACAATGATGTCAAAAGAACATAGAACAATGTTAGCTGCCACCTCCAGCAGGAGACAGCACTAAAAGAAGAAGAAAACATTCTACCAAGTGGGAAAACATAGGGAGTAGAGTAGTAATCCTAAAAAGGTGAGGCTGATTGCAATATTCTTTTTTTATAGAGACAGTAATAGACAGACAAACAGACCTCTCTCTGTGAGAGAGAACGTATATATTTTGCAGGAAAGAGATTCTTTGTTATGTCCAAATTGGAAATGCGATATTATTCCAGATATCAAGGAATATTTGTTGGAATGTGTGATACATCTGTTTTGGAAAAGTAATAGAGAGCACTTTGGTGTAGGGCTAAAGACACCAGTCTAGAAACCAAGAGACCATGAGTTCTAGTCCTGCCTTTGGCATGAGGCAGCTGAATGACTTCGGACTAGTCATTCTCTTTCAGCCTTGAGAAGGAGACAATGGCAAACCACTTCTGTAATCTTGTCAAAAAAACTGCAAGGACTTCTCCAGGCAGTTGCCAGGAGTCAACACTGACTGGAAGGCACAAAACCAACCAAAGAAACAAAAATTATTAACCGAAACACAGCAATATGTGTTACTCTGCAGAGACTTTGTGATATTTTACAATAATACTTTGTACTGTTCATATGAAGGAAAAGTCTTCATCAATATGATAGAGTGTACTCATCAGTACAATTGTACACTTTTATAATAAGCATAAGATATAAGGTAGATTTCCCTTCTTTCTTCCCTGTTCTATCTTTTTTAAGTTCAAACATTGTTTTTAAAATATATAAATAAAGCCAGTATTCACTGGTTTGGTGGAAATGTGAATAAAACAAAGGATTGGGGTCTAGGTATGACCTTGAGGATGCCAGGAGTTCTGTTTCAAACACAGGGAAAGAGCCATCTTTGTGACCAGTTCAAACAATAAACACACCAGCAATTTTCTTTCTTCCAGATCAAGGGCCCTCTTCCCCCATGCCAGGGTGGTGAGGACTCGAGGCTACAGGGAATAATAATAGCAGGACAACATCAGCCGCACTTCTGATTCATGAAATGACTTTATGAGACCCTGTTGAGCTTGATTGCAGGTGAGAGAGGCTTTCTTGTTCTGGTTGCCCTGGAAACCTTGGCTTAACTGACCTTAACAAAAATGTCTCTCTTTCTCTCTCTCTCTCCTTCTCTCTGTGTGATTTGGGAATGGGGAGAGACTGAATAGGAATATAAAGGAGCAGTCCATAAATGCATGGTACATTTTGTGTGTGTGTGTGTGCTGAAGTACTTAAACTTTCTCGAGGATGCAAAGGGGAGGAATTTGGTTTGATAGGGAAAGAACACCTTCTAGCTTGTCTACAGACATACTATTGCATAACCAGTGGTGGGGTTCAGCCAGTTCGCACCAGTTTAGCAGAACAGGTAGCTAATTTTTTATTGCCCAGGCCCAGAATGGACTTCTGGAAGTGGCATCCACACAGAGAACCGGTTGTTCACATATTTGAAAACCACCACTGTGCATAACCCAAATCAATTCAATGCAATACCATATGGTATTGGTGGCTGCTTAAAAACAATAAAGATTGTATTTGGTTATAAACAAGCTGGATTTTTAAAAAAAATCTCTGAAGGATGTGCCCTTTTTAACTAGGCCTAAAAGATCTGTCCTGCAAAAAATATGAGTGATCACTAAGATGGTAGCAAAGAGCTAGTTTTTCTGAAGTTTTGCAGTGCAGACCATATAATTGGCTGTTTTTTTTTCTTTTACAAACCTGGCAACTTTAAAATGTATGGACATCAACTTCCTGAATCCTGGCCTAGCTTAATCCTTTGTGCCCTGTGAACCAACTGTACCAGAAAAAGCAGATGGGCACTGTGAAACCTATTTCTAGGCTGTAAAAACCCAAGGCCCACCTGGACTGGGTAAATTGCCTTTATCTAGATTTCTCCCACCTTCCTCCTAGTGTCCCAACATTTACAATCTAGAAACACCTGAAGAAATTGATGTGAGCATACAATGGGTGTGGTTTGGGACATCAGTATTTTAACACTTTAAGATTAAGAAAAATTGCATTAGCTGTTTTCAGCCACATTATAGAGCTGGAAGCAAAGTGGTATAATTTGGCACATTTCTAACTTTCAAACTTTCCAAGACCCTTTAGCATTTTCCCTCTTCAATACTAATATATACTTTGCAAACATTTTACTGATCACTTTTATGATCTGATAATTACTCTATAAATAGGACAACCTGTGCCATTAGAATTATATTTCATGAAGTACAAATGAATTGTCATTTTTGTGTTCAGACATCTCAATTCTGAAGCTGCATGTTCACATTTGAGTGACAATTGTTTGTAGTTGTAGGTTGTAGATTTATTTCTTTGCACATATTGGTACAATTTTTTTACTCTACTAGTTTTTGGTTGTGTTACACTTTCTCTGAGATTTATTTCATATGTTATATACAGCTCACATTCATAATGAAACTTTCCTGATGCATATTATATGATAGAGATTAATCAAAATATTTATGTGCAATTGTATGAGAATATAAAATGTAGAAATTCTCTAAGGAAAAAACACACAATTGTGTACTGCAAAATAGCTGTATTAATGGTGTTTGAACTACTATTGCTCAGATATATCCTAATTTCCTCTCTACTGTCTGGAAACAGAATTTCTTCTTTTAATTCAAAAGAATGTTTCTCTCAAGAGAGGGATACAGAATCGCTGCTTTCTTTTTACTGTATTCACAAAGTGCTTCTTCTGCCTAGGATTTGCAAAGAAATAGTTCCTGTGTCTGCCCCCTTAGGATTAAATTATCTACTTTGGCATTTCAGAAGAGAAATGCAAATTCCTTCTTTATAACAATTGCAAGAGTTGCTGACTAGAGTGGAACATTCACATGTATCTCATGTTCAAGGACTTATATTCTAATTTGGAAAACCCTTTGAATGAAGAGTTGGAGAAGGTTGTATGACCCAAAACTCATTTTGCATCTAAGCAATCCTTAATTTAATTACCGTGTTCATTTGAAAGAGAATATCTGTAGCTCAGGGTTGAACTGTGGAGTCCATGGTGCTCTCTGAGTTTGGTTGTTTGCTTGCAGACATTTCATTACCCAACTAGGTAACATCTTCAGTGTTCATATTTCAAGATCTCCACTGAGTTCTCTTTGCTGCCCACCAGTACTTGAATGTATGTATTTCTTGTATTTTCTGTGCCTCAGAAAAGTGTAACTAAAGGCAGGAAAAAAGACAATGGATATTTGCAAAACTACAGATGAAATGCACACAAAGCAATGTGCAGTTGATTAGAAGAGAAATTAAGTATAGACAAAGGAATTGCACTCTCACTGCTCCAATCCTCCCAGATCAGAACATGTACATAGAGTCACACAGACATACTGTATACAGTGGTACCTTGGTACTCAATTGCTTTGAAACTCATTGTTTGTTTGGTATAACATGATTTCTGTTAAATGAAGAGTATATATAATAGATTCTTATCCTTTTCATTAACATAGGGAGAATCATTGGGTGCAGTTCTGGTAGGTGAAAAGTATCATAATTTGGGTAATTAATTACCTTTAATTTATCAACATGTTAGGGATTAAGTATTTACAAGTGCTTATCTCCCTTTTATTTTCCTCTGTAGAACAATGGGTACAGTCTATTAGAGAATGAGTCTATTTGGACACATTGTATACATTGGGATCATCTTGA
Organism: Azemiops feae; assembly: GCA_023970755.1. Classification (NCBI taxonomy): domain Eukaryota; kingdom Metazoa; phylum Chordata; class Lepidosauria; order Squamata; family Viperidae; genus Azemiops; species Azemiops feae. The sequence continues at coordinate 3,437,456 of JALGBA010000036.1, forward strand.
GCCCATGGTTGTTAAAGGTTCCTGGGGCCTCAAGGAACAAATGCAAGGAAGAAATGAGTTTACATAATTATTATGCTGTTGGAACAGCCATTACAATTCCAGTTTTGCCTCTGTCTTAACAGCAGTAGAAACATCTTACTCAGTTTGTTTTATTATTTATCTTTTTAGGCACTTGTCTGAATGAATAAGGTCTTCAAATATGTGGCCTCAGAAAATAAAGATGCCCTTGGATGATTCTAACCTTTTCATCTCAGATGTCCATTCTCACCATAGGGAATAATAGGATCTGTACACACTCTTTCAATAAAATAAAAATCTTTGCAATCAGAAGCTCTCATTAAGTACCCTCTGCTTCCATGAAGAGAGTTATTTGAGTATTTGAACTCATATTCAAATGAAGCTGCATAGAACTTCTCTTTGCAATTTGCCATTCAGGGATCAGGGATCTGATTGGATGGAGTCAAAATCATAGCTCCTTTGCCCCTTTGTGTTTTGATGCAAGTGACTGTTGAACAGGTTTATAATTGTACACATATCCATAACTGTTTCTAGTTCCCACTGGAAAATATTTACAAAATATTCTTAGCTCTTTGCGAACTGGCAAACATGATGCCTAGCAGCTAAGTAATAATTTGTAGTTCTGGTTTTAAAAACAGCTTTTAGCTTTCTTAATGGGCCTGCCATTTCTCCATGGAACTGGGATTGGTTGGGAGAACAGAGCTGCATATATGAGGATTAAGTACAGAGTGCATAGTTTTTACACACATATTGAATTGATATTAGTTTTCCCTATGGTGCTGTTTTTGTAGATTGTTGTTTGAGAGGGATGAAGCTACAACATTTGATTTCCTTTTAGCAAACTGTGAAATATCTGTACAAACTTACAAAGTTGCAACTGTAGTGGAAAATAAGGAACCCATCCATCTGTAATAAAATTTAGGTGCCATCAGAGTGCCATCTGGTAATAATTTATGTTCAAAAGGAAAAGCCCTACTCGTGTTCCTTAATCTTCTGACAAATTACATTTGATTATTTACAGCACTTGCTTAGCAATGTAGCAATGTACTACATTGATATGTGAATGGAGAGGATAGAATGGTTATCATTAATGGCATAAACATAGTATTCATATTCTCCCTAATACCTTAATTAGTTCCATTAGAAGAAGGAATATGGAGATGCTTCTTTGCACTGAGCTCTGTCGACAGCAATTTTAAATTTTTTTGCTTTGTTGTTGTTTTTAAGAGCCCGATTAAAGTTTTTGAAATAGATGGATGAAGGAAGATCTAAATTCCAGTCATTTAATAATTTAATCCAATCAATCACTCTAACCTTCTTTAGGTATTAAGCATCATCTTGTAAAGCTTTAGCTGGAAGCACTTGGATAAACATAAGAAAATCCAAGAACTGAGAATAAGTAATTATTGGGGGGGGGGGGGAATGAAAGCATTCCTGAAAGAATTTAAATTGACTAAGCATTTTCATAAATATTTTTTTTAAAAAAACTAGCCCAAGTTATAGAAACATGGCTGAAATAATCCTATGTTTACTTTTCATTCCACCTTAACTAATGAACTATTTGGCCCTCAGTTTTATTAAGCAGGTTTATTTCCATCTGTCCTTCATTTTTACAAAGATCAGATTTATTCTTAACATTTTTTTAAATTGACAAATTAAGAACTTTCATCCATCTCATCTGATGGATTTTTGTGTCCAATCCAGGTACTCTTTATATGGCAAGATCTTACACAATGAGAAGTACCCCATTTGATTAAAAAAGGGCATTATCTATAATTAAATAATGTCCTTGTTAAAGTTTTTGATTTGTTAAAACACATAAAAGGAGATGAAGCTGGTAATAACACAAAGCATTGTTTTTCCAGCAAATCAGACAAAAGTGTTGTGTCATTGTCTGAGCTCATTAATGGCTCACATAAAGGTATTTTAAAGAAGTTTAATCCTGATAAAATGGACTTACTAGGGGCAGAAGGTTCTAATCCAAGGAATCCGTTTAAATGGGATGATACTTTTTTGGAAAGCTCATATTTACACCTTGGAGAATTTTCCTTGATCCAATTTTGCTATCTGGAGAGCAGATGCAGAGTTTTTAGCCAACCCAGGATGATATGCCACCTTGATCATCCTGGAGAACAGTTTGTAAACAGTGACCCATGCTAAGATGATTTAGGTGACAATAATATACTATGTTACATTTATTTAGGTGATAAAAATATGCTACTTCAAACTACTAGTAATTTGTTGCAAAAATAGTGTATATATTTTTGAATAGATAAAATAAGTTATGTGTTGTCCATAGGGCTGTCCCCAAACATAGTTTAGAAGTTTAAAATCTAAATATGGCTGCTGGTACATGCCTTGGTCATCAGTTTACTTCCAAGCTCATTATTGGTATGAATAATTAGGAGACAAGAGGGCTCCTTTCTAATAGAGGCTAACTGATTAGTTAGTTAACTGATCAGTCAGATGGATATCCATCTGGAACTTTATGGAGGCAAAACAATCAAGCTCCCTTTAAACCTGCCTTTTTATTCCTTATACATATCTGAAGTGATCTTGAAACAAAGTTATCTGTTATTACTGTTGCTTGAGATCTTGTGGTGAGGGTGTGCAGCCCTAAATGAGACAGGACGTGCACTTTGTATTGACGGTTAGGATTTTTTTTATCAATTTGCTAGCTTCATGGAAAGAGCCACACAGAGATTGGTGAAAATATATAAAGGGCAGATATGTTAGGAAATAGAAGTTGCTATTGGATGTTCTTGGTGCTGTACCTACCTGAATATTCTTATCCCAAATTTCAATCAAACCTCATGAAGGATGAAGCGCTAAATCCCACTTACTCCTCAAATCAGGCAGTTTGTGCTGGGTGGACTGGAGGTAGGATGGAGCAGCTGGAGGAAAATGGGGAGAGTTGATCTCTGGAGGAAAAATAAACCAGAAATCAATGACTCAGAATGAGCAAGGAAAATCAGAAAAGTTAAATATCTGGAATGGACTGTGGGTAAAAGGGGATAAAACTGCTTTTGAGAAGAACAGACCAGATGTTAATGGAGGTGAATTGTAACTAAGGTACTGAGTTTCCAAGAGTATCAAAGCAGAGTTATTTTCCCTTTTTCCTCCTCCTCCTCCTCCTCCTCCTCCTCCTCCTCCTCCTCCTCTCCTCCTCCTCCTCCTCCTCATATTCTGTATGGTTAAATGCAAGGCAAAAGCCAAAGCTCAACAAAACAAAATTGTTTAGTACTGTGTGAATAAAAAAAGGAAGATAGTTGAGAAACTCCATATACAAATGTATGTATATAGATATTTAGTAGTGATTTGAGTTTGCAGAAGTAACTGTGTATTTGTGTCTGGGTAAGTTCCTGTCCATTTTGCCCTCTCTGACAGACCTGCTGAATAACCCTTAAAGGAAGAATCTTTAAGGAATTTAATTTTATTCTGTAATTGACATTTTTCTAGTCTAATATAATATATGCTTCAACCTGAGTTTTAATATTTTAAAGCTCTTTATGAGTTAGGTGGGAACTTCAGCATCACCTTACGTGATCATGAAAGTCTTTCGTTAATTGTTTTCCTAGAACAGTGATGGCTAACCTTTTAGAGACAGAGTGCCCAAACTGCAACCCAAAACCCACTTATGCATCATCGAGTGCTGGGTGGGTGTGGCCCATTGGCTGGGTGTGGCCAATTGGGTGGGCATGGCCAATTGGGTGGGCGTGGCTGCGGTGGTAACAGCAGACTGGGTGGGACTAAAAAGTTCAATCAATATATTCCAACTTTGCAAGATCTTTTTTTCCCCGCGAGAAGTTGAAATTGACTGATTGAACCTTTTTTTTTTTTTTTGCACATGGCGGCGGAGGCCTAAAGCGAAAAGGTTTTATAAAACCCAGTTGAAGGCCTAGGACTGGGGCGACGGCGTGCGTGCCCACAGAGAGGGCTCTGAGTGCCGCCTCTGGCACCCGTGCCATAGGTTCGCCACCACTGTCCTAGAATTTTGCCACTATCAAGGACATGGCAGTGAAGAAGAGAGCAACCTATTGATTCAAGCTTTATTAACAAGCTTATTCTTCCAGGAAGCTACCTGGCAACCTCTGTATGATTTTAAATTTCTCAGGGATTTCAATTATTTGTATTTTCAACATAAAACATGTCGCATTTTAAGCAATAAATATAATGTTTTATCTTTGCCGTTTTAATGGCTATTTAGTGAATTTAATTGCACTACATCAGATTTTATTTTTAAGGATAGATGTGAAATATAATATATAGCTTCCTTAAATAGTTAAAATATAAATAAAAAACAGCTGCTTTACATATAGTAAAGGTTTTCCTGATATTCAAAATGATACCGAGTGTGATTTAATATGGGATCTTGGTATAAAAGTATTTAATAGAAATAACCAGAGCCATATAAATTGATGAAGAGTATGAAGATGCAAAGTTAGATGCAAACTAAATAAAAACACCAATACTGGCTAGCAGCTTTATTTATTCTAGGAGCAAAGTCATCCTAGCACCCAGCATTCATCATGAGAAGACCTCATAGAATTGCTATTATTACTATAACAGAGGCTTTCAGAGAAATGGAGAAATCAGTGTTTAAAGAATCACTGAGAAAAACATAGCAACCTTCCTCTTATATTGTTCTTAAGTGATTGATGCTCTGCAGGCAACAACTGTCTTATTTCATCTGGAAAGGATATTATAGGAAGTAAGTTTATAAAAATAAAAGGCATTTTTAGAAGTAAACATAAATAATTGTTAACAGAGGCATAGGCCCCGTTGGTTCTTATACCGATCCTACATTAGCCAGTCTGTGATCTGAGGGGGGGGGGAGAGCCAATGCATCAGCAGTTCTGTTGACAAGCCATTAATGGTGCGGTGGTGTCAAATAATGCTCCCTCCTGCCATGATATTTTCCTGATGGAGCACGTATATGAATACCATATAAATCAAAACATGCAGATTTAAAATGTAGAACAATTACCTATTGCCTATTTTCTTGGGTTCACTTTAATCACACTCTGATGCAAAACCTAACACATTTAAAAGAAATTTCATAGTGTCGACAAATGAGAATATTTGTAGCTCAGGGTTGACATGAGGAGTCCTTGGTGCTCTCTGAGCTTGGTGGCTTTCTTGCAGACATTTCATTACTCAAACTAGGTAACATCAGTACCTAGTTTGGGTAATGAAATATCTGTAAGAAAACAACCAAGCTCAGGGAGCACCAAGGACCCCTCAAGTTTCATAGTATTATTTATATTTCCACTACCACAGCTGAAAAATGAATTTGACTAGAGCAGGGGTGTCAAACTGCCAGCCCACGGGCCGGATGTGTCATGGCAAAACTGTGTCCACCCCATTGCTGGCAATGGAAAAAAAGTCACGATACGTGACGTTGCGAGTTTGACATCCCTGGACTAGAGGTATATGATTAAGTCAAAAAAGACATTATCACTCCCTTCACCAAGTATCACTTTTAAGTTACAAAACTAAAATAGATCCTCCTAGTTTAGTTGACTCAATTATCTTTAATGCATTATGGGATAAAATTCGTAACAGTTGACTCTAAAATGTCTAATCTTTGAAGAGTCTATCTATCATATCTATAGTTCATTTTTAAACAAATACCATTCCATTTTGTTGAAGAACAGAATCTTGCAAAGATATTGCTTTCACTGTTTTTATCTGTATTTTTAATTTTATGTAAATGTCTTTAGTGCTTTCTTTATTTTTTTGGCTAGAAATCTGCCTCAGAAGCAACTTCAGTTGATTATTCAGTTATATGCATCTTTTTCAGACTTTACAGCTTCCCCTGATTTGTTCTTTTGTTTTCTATTTTTGAAACAGAGAAGAATCACACCTTTTTGCAAATGACTTCCTTTAGTTAGATTCTCACACACATGCTTTGAAGAAAAAAAACCCGGCTGCTTTAAAATCTGCTAAAATTATCTAAAAATGGTTGTCTCAAGAAAATCACTGCATTTCACACCATATGTGGCAGCATAAGAAACATGTCACCTTCAGTTAATCAACCTTGTTTCTCCACTGTTAAGGCCTAGGTTTGAACCTGTGTGTGGTTCCCATAAGAATCTATTTTTAGTTGCCAAGTGCTGAACCAAATACAAATACAATTAAGTGAGAAATTCCAGGAACAGAAGGAATGGTGCTAGGGATTTGCAAGTCTGTATATGGCTATTTATAGTAATACATTCCTCTAAGGCTTTCCAGGTTCCATTTCTAAAATATTTACCATTTACTAGAAAATAACCTCTAAAAAACTGCATCTTTAGAGATGATTAACTAACTAGTGTAAATCTGTAGTGTGTCAAGTTTGACCAGAAGCTGAATATCCTAACCTCTGTCTTCCCACGAATACTAATTACTAATTAAAAATATAGTTTTCCTTTATACCCACAAAAAGTAACTAAGTAACTTGTTGGTGTCCCCCCATCCCCCCACCCCCTGCAAATCCACATATAGCCTATATGTATTTATATATTGTCTAATGGTTTGCCAAAACACTCCTTCCCTGTGAGAGATGGGAGTGAGGAAGTAATTGAATAGTTAGCATAGCAGCAAGCCTGCATTCAAAAATCTCTGTGGTCTTTTGAACTGGGTGGCTGAGTCCTATATTTGCATTCCACAATATTCCCACGGCTATGACTCTGTTGTGTGTTGTTAAACTTCTGAGAAGGAGGGTGAAAAAGAACAGACAGCGCATGTGAGACATTGGAAGCTGATTGCAAAAGACTAAATAAAGCTAGATATTTGCAGAAGGATGGTGATATGCTTTGGAAATAATTTAGAAAATGAAGCTTAGGAGCACTAGGGAACAGTCACTCTTTTACCAGGATTACATAACTACTTTTTACAATTGCCAAATAATTCTGGAAAAAGACACAGCTGCTTTAAAAAACTGCAGACAGGTGTTACATTCATGTTCCCATAGGCTTGGAAGCAGCTTTTTGGAACTGAATCCAAAGCATTTTGCAGTCTTAAGTTGCAGTTCCAAAGAGCAAACACATCAACTTGGTCCTGATACATATATCTGAAATTTAATAACTGCAAATAGTAATAAACATTCATCACAATTAATGTTAAAGTTATCTCTACCAAATACATTAATCAAGGGCACTTTCATATTTCAGCATAGGGGACAGGTTTATCACTGCAATAGAATGTACATTGATATTAAAATGAATGGAAAAGTGGAGTTTTAAGGAACACATTTCCATGCCATTTTTCAATCCAACATAATTAGCTGATTAGGAAGTGTAGAGTGACAAAATTGTTTTCAATAACTGGTCACATTAGCTGTATCAGGTTTAATATATATACCTGGTCATAATTTAATTTGTTTCTCATAAAATTTTATAATAAGGTAATACATTTCATAACAAAAAAATCATTTTCACAAACTCACCTGTGATTTTTACTATATGCAGTGTGAGGTAATTGCTCATGAGAATTTGATAAGATTGGAGTGTAGCAGAAAAGGTTTTTACATATAATGGCAGTGGTTGTTCTGAGATTACACAATTAAAAGTAAAAGGTAAAGGAGTCCCTGCCGATTTTACTCTGCAAGCCGTTGCTGACTATAGGGGGCAGTGCTCATCTCTGTTTCAAAGCCATTGAACCAGTGCTTCAAAAAACATTTCCATGGTCATGTGGCCAGAGTGACGTTATGGAGTGCTGTTACCTTCCCACTAAAGTGATACTATTTATCTACTCGCATTTGCATGCTTTCAAACTGCTAAGTTTGCAGAAGCTGGGGGTGGGGAGGACAGGAGTTCATCCCATCATATGACTCTTGGGTCTCGAACCTGGACTGCCGGCTTTACAGACAACAAGCCAGCATCTTGACCGCTGAGCCACCACACTGTGAGATTACAGAATTAGATTTAGGAAATTCCTGTTCTAATTTTCAGATTCCCATCCATAAATGTGTGTAATCCAATATTTTGTGTAATAAAGCTCAGGAGTGTTATTCTTTCCAAATATTACTTAGTTACATCAGACTCAGAGGTTTTGTAGAAATGGATGACTATTTTTTTCTTTGCTAAGAGCAATCACAAGATGGCGTTTGTCTTGTAAATCTGTGTAAAATTAAAAATACCTTTTATGTGGTGAATGAAAGTTATCAGTGAGATTGATCCTTTGCAAAATTTTGGATAATTTTCACACATTCTTTTTAATGACTTGATAGTTTTTAAACTGATTTCAGAGGAATTTTGGTTCTACTTGGAATCCTGTCAAGGGAAGATTAGTAATGGTAATTTACATTGACTCAAAGATACTTCACACTGCTCCTGGTCTTCCCTTGCAATGTATAGTTGCAAAAAAAAATTAGTTGTATCATAGGTCTAATCCTTATTTCATAATACAGTCCAACAGGCCTGTAAATTTAATCCAGAATAAATATCAGAATTATCTAAGGAAGAATAGGTCAATGTAGGAAATACTTCAGTAGTAAAGTCAGTATAAAAAGATTTCTTTACAGAACATATCAACATAATTTTAATCTAGTCAAGTCAATGAAGCCCAGTAATAAATTTTAGAGCTCTTTTTTATAGGCTTAGTGTACAGTAATCATACAGTATGCTGGTTAAGTGGTCAAAGCCCTTAGATGATTAGCAATAATTGGACTGACTTGCTTGCCTATTCCTATTGGAATAATTTTTATTTGATGATGGTAGCTAAAAGCTAGCCATATTAAATTGTTTTTACAGTCCTAAAATATTGCAGCATTAGGGTATAAAGGAACATACTAAATGTAAACTAGAGTGCTACAATTGGTTATAATTTGGTGTATTTCAACTGATGCTTGTCATATATGCCATACCATTATAGTCCTATACTTGTTCCTCTACACCAGGAGTGTCAAACTGCTGGCCCATGGGCTGGATGCATCATAGTGAAATCGCATCCACCCCATTGCCGGCAATGGCAAAAAAGTCATGATACATCGTGCACATCACGTGACTTTGCGAGTTTGACACCCCTGCTCTACACTGATTATTGTTTTCTTTTGTTATTAAAGAAATCCTATTTATATTGGTGAGGGATGTTTAAGCCCTTTGTTAGCTAAATAAATCAAGTGTGTGGTAGCCCTTCTTGTAAAACGATAGGATTTCAGTTCACAGATATACATTATTAACCATGATGATGCAAAAATATTGAAATGTCCATAGTTTTTGCCATATTATAACATCACATACACACAGGTATCCAAAGGATGGTGTTTTCATAATGGTATCACAACACATGTTCTATTTTTTGTTCACCCTTGCTCTCTTCCTGCAGCTGCCTGTGAGTGAGAAGTTTTGCAGCAAAGAAAAAAACAAAACAAAACAGACCCAGGCCAATGAAAATAGTTCTGACAAGAAGTTTTAAAAAGTGCTTGGCAGAAGAATCTATAGCACATATTAATGTTTTCTTTCTGTAATGAGCTTATGTCAAAAAACGGTGTAAACAACTGCTATGAATTAAGTCCCCTTTCTCCAAATCTGTAAAACAACAATTCAAGTTGAAGTTTTTATGTTACAACAGTATATTTAATGAAAACAGCTATGCTTAAGAATTATCATGATATGGGAGAGAAAACAAAGCCTGACGGGTGCACAATCTGTGAAGAGAAATGTTAACCATATTTCAGAAAAAATGATACTCAACTTTTTTTGACGTATGAAAACTGTCAATATCCATAGTAAGAATGAATAAAGATGGAACTGTTCTTTCAATTTCATGTGAAGTAAAGAGGAAAAACTAAAAATTAGAATGAAAGAGTGCTGTTCTCTTTTATTTGAAGAATCTCTTCAAATTGCATTTGATTATAATTTAAAACATAGCAAGAGTTATTTTTCCTAGTGGATAAAACATACTTTAATTTGAGTACCATTGATGCATAAATTTGGGTGACCTTGTTTCTGTTAAGTAGCTACATAATTGAAAGTATCTCGGCAAAAATGAAATAATATATCAGGAAATAAATCTAAATAGTGTTGTGAGCAAAGGAAAATGTAAAATCTTCCTGATTTAGCTTAAATTTGGCCAAGCTGATAGGATTGGATTATCTGACAGATAATCTATCAAAATCAATGAGACCTACGAATTGGTTCTACTAAAGATGAGGCAGTCACCTCATGATAATTTAAATCCCATTGATTTCAGTTGTCCACTCTAAATATGACTGAGTTTTGATTCAATATATAGCTTCAGGCAGAATGATAGCAGAGATAGATGACTCAGGCTCTAACTACTAATTTTCCATTGCAAATCCTTCTTGACTTTGTGGTTGTTTCGAATTATTAAAAAGTGTAATAAGTATTGTCAGGAGACAATCAGAAAAATTAAACATTCTTATAATCTGTTGGTTCTCTTCTCTAGGTAGGTTTTAGATCATACAATAAGATAAAGAACGAAATATGGGCTTGGGAGCCCATATGTTCCTTTACCGTATCTAGTCATGTGACACAGTCATGTGAATCCTATTTATTTTAAACTCATGGGATTAATTTTCATATGGTAGCTATGTCTAGATATGTCTTTTCTTACTGCTTTTATTCTTGAGAAACACTTGGTGCAATTACTTTTCATATAATCTCACTTCTCTTCCAATTCATAGAATATTTGTGGAATTAAGAGCATCAGTACTGTATTACAAAAACAGCTCAGGAATCTCCTTTTTCTTTTCAACAATAATGGCTGGGGAGATGTTTCTAAATACACATTGGCAAGATATGAACACAATGTCTTTGCAGTGTTGTGTTTCATTCCAAGTCCTTCCCTAAAGGGAATCTTTTTTTTTTTTAATAACAAGTTTTATTTTATTTTTTGTTTGTTTTACAGCCAAGTGCTTATAACACATCGTGGAGATAGGGCACTCCATAGAACAAAGCAAAAGATACAGTCATACATATACAATTTAAACTACTTCTTTAAAGGTTCCCTCTCTATTTTATCAATAAAGAAAAGAAAAAAGAGAAAAGAAAAAACAAAACACACAAAAACAAAAAACAAAAGCTATCAATCATATTTTCACCCGTTTTCAGGCTTAACCAACTTTTAATTAACCTATTTCAATTTGGTCTTACATAAACATATAGTATACAATTCGAGCATTCCTAAAATATAAATTGTTTCTCGCATATACCTATTATTCCAATTTCAATTTATACTTCTCAAATCAGATTATATCTCTTATTCTATTCTATTTCACATACATATTTTGTAAGTAAACATAAGTTTATATATTTTAAAACCATTACATTTTAGCCTAAAATAATAAAACAATAATTATTTCTATAACTATTATATTTTAATGTTTCTCAACTATATTCTATTTCATATACTCTATCCAATATTTTTATAGATCAATCCAAATCCCTAAAAATTCCTCAATTGTTTCAATTTAGTCCACTTAATACATTGCTAATTACCATTCAATTCTTGTGAGTAAGAATATCAGTAATATTTCACCAATCTCAATCTAACTCCTTTAGTTTTAGATTTTCCAATTTTCCCTATTGCCATTCCAAACCATAATCAAATCCATAATTTAGATCTAATGTTGACTCAGACCAGAATAACCTTAAAAATCTCAAAAGTATTAGCTCGATCAAAGTCCAAAAGCCCTTTTTACCCATCAAATGAAGTTTTAGCTCTCATTTTTAAATCTAATTCTAGCTTTCTTTTTGTGCCAGGTAGGTTTCCACAGCAGGGCCTCTAATTCCTCCCATCTTAGTGATTGGCTATAAGCCTTTTCCCACCATTGAGTCCAATCATAGTCTTCTTCTCTTTTATCCAGTGTTGTCTGCACTATCATATTGTCAGCGTTTTTTGTGCCTCGTGTTTGGAAGTCCATTCCTGTTGCTTTTAAAATTGTAAATGTTTTAGTTGAATTCTGCTTTTGGTCATCAGAAATCTCCATCATTTGCATGTGGGATGTATCCTCTTCCTCATCAATAGATTGTGAATATATTTCATCCATCTCGTTAAATTGTAGATCTGATTCTGTGTCATAGTCAGTCAAAGTTTGAGCTTCAGTTTTTAATTCTGAAACCTCCTTTTCCCTAAGCGTTCTAATATGTTCTTTAAGTTCCACTCTCATTTCCAAAAAAATTTCTAATATAAGTCCATAATTAATCTGTGAGTAGGATTCCATCCTCTCTTTTTTTTTTTTTAGTGGAAGTTCAGCTTAAAAAATAGATTGCAGCGTTATAAAATATAGAATCCAAACCGAAATATATTTCCAAACAGAAATAAAAAAAAGCAAATAGTCAAGTCCAGCACAGAAATAAAAAAAGCAGCAAGAGTCCCAATCAGTAGCAGTCAGTTATTATATTATAGTCCAGTCTGGGCATCATGCCAAAATCAGGGAGTGGGAGTTCAGCTGAAGATAGTTACATTGTATCAGTCAAAGTTTCTGGGCTTCACGCCAAGTTCAAGGTTGCATTGTAACCAAAACAATCCACATGAGTCCGCCCAGAAAATGGAAGGTTTTTTTTTTTTTAAAGTAGGCAATACTGTTCAGGTGGGGGGGGGGAGGAAAAAAAAGCATTCCACCCCCCTCCCTAAAGGTTTTCACCTAAATTGAAGATAAACAAGCCAAGCGAGAGAGTCACAGTAAGGATTTTTTTCAGGATACCCGAATTCCAACAGCTTATATAAACAAAACAAAACAAAAAAAATAATTATTTTTCCAAATCCCGTTTTCCCCAGTGTCCAAACGCTGCTTTCTCAAAATAGGGAAATAGTCCTTAAAGCTGTTAACAGGGAAGTATATAGATTAACAAGAGGGAAGGAAAGGTCTCACCCGGATCTTCCACGGTGGTTCTTTTTGCTTAGATGTTGCTGTGACTTTCGGCTGGAGCAGCTAAGTGATTGGCCATGTTACTGGCCGATCTTTTCCCCGTCGGCCCAAAGGTGATTTCTCGGACCGCAGAGGGAGCTACTGCTCCCTCCGTGATTGACGAGTGCCCTCCTCTACGGTGGTCGCCCCTCCAGGGCGACTTTCGACCCTGTCCAGGGTCTACCGGCGGGGGGAAACCGGATGGCAAAGAGAGCAAGTTCTTTGCACGTCTGCTGGCGCTGCAACCGGATCCGGAGGTCCTCCCTAAAGGGAATCTTGTAGACTGGGTAAAAATTGTTCATAGGTCCAACAGCTTCTTGAGGAGGGGGTGCTTCACAAACTGGAACCGTCTCTTGAGAGGATGAATTTACCACTACATAAATCTAACTACACATCACCTATTAATATTTATGACTGGTTTCTGTCTTGTCTACCCTGAAAGGCACGATGAAGGACTAGTGGTGGTGTTACTTTCATATCACAAATGTCAAAATAAAAAGCCAGATAAAGTCTGTGATCTCCATCAGGTCCATGGCTGCCATAGGGATCACAATTTTTTTAGCTACAACAGACTCCAGGTTGCATGAGGGCACATTAAAATCTCTGTGGACTAATAGTCTTGGAGATCCTACTACCAATTCAACAAGAAGCAAGCAACTCAGACAGTGGTGTCACTTTCAGCTGGGAGGCTGGTACAACAGCAACTACACAACTGTTCCTTAGAGCCCACCTTCAGTGACAGGATCTCGTATCTGGTTATTTGTCATGCACAACCTCTGAAAGCTATTAAAGCTGTTAACTTTCATCCTTCTGATTGTGGCTGGTTCCAGACTTGAAATGTATATGGATGTAATATAGATAGGTCTCCCATCAAGTTCTCAGTTATACATCCAGGTCAGCTACCTTATTCACTATGAGATCACTTATGAGGAAAACTTACTTAGCATTTAACAGCAACAGCACCATGACCACGGAGAACCTGGTCACAGGATTGAATAAAAAGAGCTAGAAGGCAAAATCGGAATATATTGATTCTGCATCCTGTATATATGACTCCCTTCGCACTCTCTGCCCATCATTATTTGGATATTACTATCTACTCTATCTCTTCTATCAGTTCCTGATCTCCAACTCCTTTCTCTTTTCTCCTAGTAACAGAAGTAACAGAATAACAGAGTTGGAAGGGACATTGGGGGTCTTCTAATCCAACCCCTGCACAAGCAGGGGACCCTATACCATTCCAGATAAATGGCTGTCCAATCTCTTCTTAAAAGCCTCCAGTGATGGAGCACTTACAACTTCTGAAGGCAAGCTGTTCCACTGATTAATTGTTCTCACTATTAGGAAATTTCTCCTTAGTTCTAGGTTGGTTCTCTCCTTTATTAGTTTCCATCCATTGTTTCTTATCTTGCTTTCTGATGCTTTAGAAAATAGATTGACCCCCTCAAATATTGGAACACTGCTACAGTATCATGTCACCCCCAGTCCTTCTTTTCATTAGACTAGCAAACCCAATTCCTGAGACCATTCTTCATATATTTTAGCCTGCAGCTCCCTAAGCATCTTTGTTTTGCTTAGCTGCACTCTTTCCAGAGTCTTTTTTATAATATGGTGACCAAAACTGAATGCAATATTCTAAGTGTAGTGTTACTAAGGCTATATAAAGCGGTACTAATACTTCATGTGATCTTGATTCTATCCCTCTGTTAATGCAACCTAGGATTGCATTGGCTTTTTTGGCAGCTGCCACATAGTTGGCTCATATTTAAGTGATTGTCCACTAGGACGTCCTCTCACAGTTACTGCTATTGAGCTAGATTTCACCTAATCCAAACCTGTATATTTGATTTTTCTTGCCTAAGTGTAAAACCTTACTTTTCTCTACATTGAATTCCATTTTGTTAGAAAGGACCCATTTTCAAGTCTGTTGAGATCCATCTGGATCTTAAGCCTATCTTCTGGAGAGTCCTGGGAACCATCTAAAAAAAAAAACATATTCAGCCAACTGCCTGCTACCCACCATTGGTTCATAGACTCATCCCTATCCTATTTCTGCTCTAACATCGTCAGCAGATTTGAGGAGCCAGGTTGATGTGAAGGCTGTCCAAACAATATTTTCACACAACGTATTCCTTATATCCCTTGCTAACCACAATCCCAGTGGACTTAAAACTAGTGTACTCCTGACTCAGTCCAATAATACTGAACCAGGGCAAGATTCTTCCAAAGACCAGTTATATAAACAGCCCCCAAAGCAGTTCAGCAAGCAAGTTCTATTACTAGTTAATGAAAAAGTATCTTTCAGAATGGCACCATCAGGCAAGAACTATGTTGCATATATACAAGGCTAACATCTAGGCAAAATTAGGGTTTGGATGCATCCACAGCTTACCATAGAACCACCAATAGTGTAACTTTCTGGAGAAGCAGTTTGCTACAAACACAAGCCTCTATGACACCACAACTCCTCCCAGTTGTCCATGGGGCTTGAGAGGCAAGATTTCCAACACCCTCTCTTCTGCTACCTCTACTCATAATGATGGTTTTTCAAAATTAATGTGGATTTAAGTAATATTTAAATATAGCTTTAGAAACCAATAGAGGGCTGCTTTTGAGAAAGTGCAGAAAGAAGGGAAGCAAGTGAGCAAATCATATTAATGATGGCATTTAAAAAGCAGTCATTTTTAAAGATTATTTTCTGCACACACAAAAGAAAAAAAAAGCTGTAGCTACTCCTTCATTAGAAACCTGTGGAAAAAGATGGGTTTTTTGTGTACATGCCAAAGTCACTGCCATTTTTTTTAAAAAAATTAAAATGTGTCTTCTATGAAATCTTCATTTGTCAAATTATTTTTGTAAAACTCATTTCTAGTAGCAATTAAAGCAAACTCTTCTCATACATTTCTTGACAATAATTTCCCAATGAAGTGCTTCTTCTGACTGATGTCTTATAATTTTCCCGAATGTACAATGTATTGTTTTGCAGACCATCTGTTCTAAAATAAGGAAAGATGATGTAAATTCTCTTGCTTTAATAAATATTTGTATTTAATTAAGGAATTTGGGTGATGACATAGATGTGGCTTCTAACTGTGAAATATTAAATATGAAGAATAATTCTCAACAAATATAAAAAGCCAGAGAGAGGAATGTATTTTCTCCCAGATGAATCATCATATCTTGAACTAGCTTTCCCAAAACTAAAATATCAACTTTCTGAGCCTAGTTTAGTTGTGGGTGTAGGTTTAAGGATTTTTTAAAAAAAATGTTGTGCATTCCTTGGCTTCTAATCTTCAAATGGGAGAGGAATGTTGCTCTTTATCTCACTCTCCTCACTGTTCAGCACAAATAGTTTGAAAAAGCAGCCTGCATTGATTGATGCTTCTATTTTGCAATATCGATCCAATGTGCTGAAAGCAGTCAAATAAAATAAAATAGTATTTGGTTTGGTTCAGATTGAAAAATTCATCTCTGGTAACCTTTTACTGATCAGCTCTTAATGCATTATGTTTAGCCCCTTTGGTCTGGTCTGACATTAAAATGTCAAGACGCTATTCTAAAAGTGTATGGTTATGTTAATTAAAATCCATTTAATATTTTGGGCCAACCTATCTGTCTAAAAACTTTATTTCTATGATTTTCAATTATATTTCAATTTAATAACATCAGAAGCAATATAAATAAGAAAATGTAAAACTTCATTGTCTGTAATATACCGTCCCCCATTACTCATAATCAGTTTTGCTGCATTTTATACAAAATTGCTGGCCCAATGCTTGTTCCAGTGACAGATAGTGACAGTATAATTGCAATGAAATCCCTGGGACAATTTAGCTGATTGAACTTAGTTCTTATTAGTTGTAATGGAAAAGTGTCACTGCACACTATGCACTTGTTAAATGCATAGAGAATAGAATAGCATGTACTGGCTGTGTGTTACACTGAGCACTATGCTTATGTACAATTATAAGTACAATTAACACTTGCATTAGCAATCCTGATCGTGTGAACAAATAAACATATTATTATATTCCATTAAAGTTCAGAAAAAAGGAGGCTTAGTCTACCAAAGTGTAGACATTTAGGATTAGGCCAGTGTAAATTTATCCTTCACATTTTATAAATAGTACTGTAGTTTATACAATATATCTTATATGGTACAGAAATAAAAGGATAAAAATGGATAAATCAACATACAATGAAATAGGCTCGTTGGATTAAGGAAAGAAAAGCGTTGCTGTATTGAAATGAATATGTGCTGTGAGAACTCAAAACTGTGCTTTGCAAGATGTACATTCCAAATATTACATATTACATTCCAAATTTTCCATGAACCTAAAGTGAAACTCTTCTTGAAACTCCCAGACAGGGACTATTAAAAAATGGGCATCTGCATTCTGAGAGAATCAAAGCTGAGCTAACTTCTGTTTACATTGGATACATACAGGAAATACTTTCCTCCATTACAAGTAATTATTTTATTATATTAATATTAAATAAATAAATATAGTATGATGCAAAAATACTTTATGAAATAAAGTAAATAAACAGATACTAGCTGAATACAGTAGAATTTTATGCAATAGGGAATAAGAAATTGTTAAAACTATGAAGGTTTCAATAAGTTAAAATTTTAAAAATAAGTAAAAAAGGTTTACATCAATATTAAATAAATGGTAACATACAGCTGATGCCAGACAATCATTTCTGAGGAATTGTCATGTTGCTTGAAATGTAGGACAGAACAGTAAAATGGTTCTGCTTTGGATATGGTACTCAGAATGTCTCCATGCTAACCTGATTAGAGTAGAGTAGAGTAGAGTAGAGTAGAGTAGACTAGAGTAGAGTAGAGTAGAGTAGAGTAGAGTAGAATAAGATCAGCCAATCAGATTGTAAACTATTAGCTATGATGACTATATAGAACCTCTATATCAAGCATGTCTCTGAATATTGAGATATGGAATGGGATGATATGGAACTCTGCTCTTTTCAAGCACTGCTATGTGAACTTCCTGGATACATTTGGAAAGCTGGTATAAGAAACAGAATAATAGCCTAGATAAGTAGTAGTAGTAGTAGTAGTAGTAGTAGTAGTAATGATAACAACAACAACAACAACAACAACAATGTTGGAAGGGACCTTGGAGGTCAGCTAATCTAAGCGCCTGCTCAGGCAGGAAACCCTATACCATTTCAGACAAATGGCTGTCCAGTCTTTTCTTAAAAACCTCCAGTGATGGAGCATTCACAGCTTCTGGAGGCAGGTTGTTCCACTGATTAATTGTTCTAACTGTCAGGAAATTTCTCCTTAGTTCTACGTTGCTTCTCTCTTTGGTTAGTTTCCATCCGTTGCTTCTTGTCCTGCCTTCAGGTGCTTTGGAGAATAGCTTGACTGCCTCTTCTTTGTGGCAACCCCTGAGATATTGGAACACTGCTATCATGTCACCCTCATCCTTCTCTTCATTAAACTAGACATACCCAATTCCAGCAACCATTCCTTATATAAGTATATAATCTCATTCAGCTGAGCCTTTTCTATTTTCTAATATGGAATATGAAAATTACTCTTTGAGATGATATATTATTGTGCATTTTCTACTAGTCACAGTCAAAAATGATAAGTTCAGGCTCATTATATAATTGCACACTTACTCTAGTGAGAAATACACAGGGTGATTATGCCATGAAGTATTTCCATGTCTCAAAACCAATTCAGACTGATGGCAATGCTTGTTACCCATACTCTGAGTAGGCAAACATTTTTGCTTATAATAATGGACTATTTTAGCAGCTTAAGAAAGCTTTTAAAATGTATTTCTATTCCTTCTCTGCACTAAATGCATATAGACTGTTATCTTGCTTACTTTTATTATGTTTATTACTGAAAGGTAATTGTTTTGCCTGCTTTAATTGGTTTTCTTCTTTTACAATAGGAGCTTAATACATCTGATCTCCTTGAAAAGCTTTTAACACTTTTATTACAGCATCCTACAGAAATTTTAAATCTAAGTTAATCCTTAATAAATCTGGGTAGGAAATACTGATAAATTTCGATAGAGGAATCCCAACAACTATTATGGAGTATTGATTGTATCTTAATTATTTTCCTCTGTCAGTGTGATAGAATGTATTTTATTGACTTCAAAAAGTATATCCTCCCTTTGTGCCTTGCTCACAATTCTCACATTAGTTCATACATATGACTCTCTCTCTGCCTGTCTATATCTATACCATCTCTCTCTAATATACTCTCTCTCTCTCTTTCTCTCCCTCCCTCCCTCCCTCCCTCCCTCCCTCTCTCTCTCTGAATACAATACTGTCTACAATACTGTCGTATGACAGTATTGTATACATGTTTAAACCCCAGTGAGGAAAGAATGGGGATGGATAGGGATAATCAGATGAAAAGTTTTCTTTTTAAACACATTCATTCCACTGTGCCCTGTTAGCAGACAAAACCAGTAAGTGCCAGTGTCCTCAGTGCCTCAGTTACATTTTTGCTTTAAGACATTTGCTTTTTGTTTTAAGACATTGTTGAAAATGACTTGGAGTTATTGCAGGAGGTATAAGTGAACATCAGATAAGTACTGCTATAATAGATTAAGTCCCAATTGGGTTATTTGATTTCATGAGTGAGAAGAAAATAGTTTTTGTGATGTCTTCCTCATTAAACAATGCAAGAGATAAAATTGCTTTATTTCTGCTTAACTCTTATCAGATAGATCAATGTTCTTTATCTCTTGTAACAGAAAAATAAATGTCTACAAGCCTTAATTGATCCTCTCATCCATGATACACTAAAATTAACATTGCTGATTTCATGTGTCCATCAATTTTGGTAACTAAAGTGTGGGATTGTCTATAATCCATGTTACAGAAATATGGCTAGGGCCTTAGGAGGAATGATGAAGTGATGATAGTTAATGGTATGTAACACTGTTATGCAAACTAGTTTTTACTTTTCCCATTCTGGAGAAGTAAACTAAACCTGCTCTTATTCTGATCAAAGAAATTATAAAGAGGATGAAAGGAAGAGAGTAGGAACCATAGTAGCTGCTTCTCTACTTCATTATAATGTCCTCCTTATCAGAATTTCCATATATTCCTTCTCATCATTTCCATATCTTTTAAAACCACTGTTCTTTGATGTTTTAGAATGCATATGAAAATTTATACCAGGGGTCGGCAACCTTAAACACTCAAAGAACCACTTGGACCCATTTCCCAGAGAAAAGAAAACACTGGGAGCTGTAAAACTTGCGTGTGGGCATGGGGGAGGGGGGAGCTTGATTGAAGAGTTTAATTAAAAAGAAATAGAGGCTGCTGTGCATGAGTTCTCTCTCTCTCTCTCTCTCTCTCTCTCTCTCTCCCTCCCTCTCTTTGTCTCCCTCCCTCTCCCTCTCTCTCCCCCTCTCTCTTCCTCTCTCCGATCTTCTGCTCACCTGGCAAGCTGGCTTCACGCTGTTCTCCGACAAGCTGACACACATTCTTATTGGGCTGGCTCTCTCCTGCCCTTGGTCTGCCAGTCCTCTTCCCCCACTCAGTGTGAGTGAGTGAGTGAGTGAGTGAGTGTGTGTGTGTGTGAGAGAGAGAGAGAGAGAGAGAGCTGCTGCTTTCTGCTTTCTGCTGCTTCCTGCTTCCTGCAGAGATGCAGCAAAGGCAGGAGCCCCACCCAATAAGCTTGTCAGCTTGTCAGAGAACAGCGTGAGGCCACTCTCTTTTTTACACACACACACACACACACGAGAGAGAGAGAGAGAGAGAGAGAGAGAAGAGAGAGAGAGAGAGAGAGAGAGAGAGAGAAAGGCAGAGAGAGAGAGAGAGAGAGAGAGAGAGAGAGAGAGAGAGAGAGAGAGAGAGAGAGAGAGAGAGAGAGAGAGAGAGAGAGAGAAGGGAAGCGCAAGTGCCTCTCTCTGTGCAAATGGAGGAGGCTGGGAGCTGCAGGAGAAGGCTCAAAGAGCCACATGCGGCTCCAGAGCTGCGGGTTGCTGACCCGTGATCTATACCTATCTTTTTCAAGCATCCATGCCTAATGAATGGAAGTTAAGGACTCTTGGAAGCATCACTAGATGTGGGTTGTTGCAGCCCAGTTTTGCCAAAACATAAAATGGGATACAAATGGAAGGAAATGTCAAATTTTAATCAGAAATTATATTGACATGTTAAAATTTACCAAATAGGTAGTTGCTGAAACTCACATAGACAGATATATAAAGTATATTCATTTGTAGATTTTAGAATGGAGCCTTTGTAGCTCCCTTCTAAATGATAGATCATATTTTGTGGTGGGCAATACTGGAAAAAAAACAGCTGGCAGAAGTCCAGCTTTAATTCTCAAGATGAATCAATAGATAAGGTCCAATAAAATCCTATCCCAAACTAGAGTTTAGAAATAGAACTTATATAACTTTCATACTTTAAACATTTGTCACTGTGTCAGTGACGGATATGTGGATATATTTAAGTGATCCTTGGAATCTGAGTCTTGGAACTCAGTGCAAAAATGACTTGGTTATCAAATTACATTTGATCTTCCTGAACAGGTGGAATAGAGTCAGAAGAGAGATACCTAATTGGACTCTGAAAAATTGTTTTTTAAACACTACAATATTCAAGATATTATCTCCAGAATAAGTACAGAATGAATATTCATATATGGCCAGGTACGACAAATTGCTACATAATATATGTAGCCAAAAATTTGTTGTAGTGGTTAAAGTATTAGGTATTAGGATATAAACCTTAAAGAGTGTGAGTTCTAGGCCTGTCTTAAATGAAGCCAGATGGGTGATTTGGGCCAGTCACACTTTCTCTATCCTAGGAAGAACGAAACGACAAACCATTTCCAAAAAACCTTGTCAAGAAAGTTGCAAGGACTAATCTAGGCAATCACCAGGAATCATAAACTGATTCAAAGGAATAATAATAATAATAATTAAAATAAAATCTGAATCCTGAAATGGAATGGGTCAATCAGAACAGACTTAGAATAGCATAGATCAAAAGAAAATTCATTCAGTATTAGGTACAATAAAATCAGATTGCTCACTAAAAACACTAATAATGAAGCTTAGATATTTTGAAGATGTTTAGATATTATACAAAGGTGAGACTAATTGTGAAAACTCCTGTTGCCTTGGAAAATTGAAGGTAATTAAAAAGATGTCAAAATATGACATGGTAGCTAGGCACTGTCATTGGTTGCATAAGCGTAAGCTTACAAGAATTCAGAGAAGCAGATGCTAATAATTCTGGAATAATATCCACTTGGTCATGAAGAATAAGAAGAAAGAAAATAGCTGTTCTTTGCTTTTTATTCTTCACAACCAAATGGATTTGGACAACAACAAAATGGTTATTGCTCTGCTAGTCACTGACAGGGCCAAATATATCTCTTTTTGCAAATTCTCATAGCTCCATATATAGATCTGCATGATATATCATGCAGATATTTTGAGAGTACAGCTCCTGGAAAGAACAGTACATGTCATAGAATATAATGATTCAATTTTTTTAGTGCATTTCCCAGTTCCAAGACTGAGCTTTGTTCAAATCCAGACTGCCACCTTAATGTCAACTCCCAGTGAACAGATAGATAATTAGAATGATCCCGAACTTGATCCTTCAAGTCTTGCAACAATGCCCCAATTACCGCTACAATTAAACCCTGCTGCTAATTCTCCTTCTACCTTTCCCAGAATTATACATTTCTCAGGAGAACTGCATAATGTATCCAAAATGTGGTAATTTGAATCTTGCCAATTGTACCCCAAGTGAAAACTGGATTTGTTTCTATGATCCATTTGTTTCTTTTCTTGGCTATCTCAGGAGTCTTCTTCAACACAAAAGTGTTTTATATTATCCTTATATCCTGCTTCTTCAAAGCTGAGTGTTCAGTTCTACAAAGTGACACAGAGAAAACAATGTTTGCAGAAAACCATTGGCTGTCTTTACCTTTGTTGGTAAGACACATCATGACATCTAAATATTTTCGCCAGGATTTCATAGCTACTCTGCTAAATAATAATCTTCACTGCTGGGTCCATAACTGTTGATAGGTAATCCTAAAGAGCAGAAGCTAACCACTTCAATATATTCCTTGTCTGTTTTAAGATCACTTGCTGCACTTGTTTTCATTTGTTTGTTCTTTATATGTAATCTTAGTCCCTTTTTTCACTTTGCTAGCAAAATAGTGTGGTGTGGTGCTAGCACACCAAAGTCCTTTAATTTTTTCATTAATGTTTTTACTCCCTCTAGCAGATTCTCCCAAACCATCATTAGGTCATCTGAAATGCCCTTAATTTATAAGTTTCTTTTTAAATATTAACTCCCATAATTTTCTCGCCTGGTCTTAATGTCTCTATTCAATAGCTCAAGAACTAAAATGAACAAGAGTGGAAATGCATCCTTGTCCTGTCAGTTTTTGAATCTCAGAAGGTTTTGTTAGTTCTCCATTAACAATTATTTTTGCTTTCTGTGAGGTATAAATTGATCTTATCTATTTAATAAAATTATTTCCAAGAGTCATATGTTTCAGAACTCCAAACAAGAAAATCTAATTCAAATTGTCAAAGGCTTTCTTTACATCTAAGAATATCAATGCAGCTTATTCTTAAATTTACATTAATTTTTATAAATTTACATATGATTTATTGTTGATTTTGTCAAGTATACTATTACTAGAGAAGTCTAGGAATGTCTATCGGCATCCTTTAGAATACGAAGGATTTGTAAATTATATTTAAATTTACAATACAATGTAGAAAAAAATCAATTCAAAAATTATATTGTCACTTGAATATAACAGTTATTAAGGGACCTAAATATTAATATATAAATGGACTTCTTGTCATTGTGTAAAGTGAAACAATGATTAGGGCAGCATGATTATTTTTTCAGAATTATATAAATTTTAGCAGCAGCCCAAAGATGTGAGCAAAAGCTCTACGTTTGCTGAGAATAATGGAAAAGATAAATGATAGTTTATCTCTTAATGTTAAAGGATTAAGACTCCTGGAAGCCACTGAAGAAGATAGATATATCTCAACAACATCTATTGTGCTGGTAGAAACTAGAGAGGCCCATTAGTTAATAAATGGAATATCACAGTTCCTGTAAATTGAAAATTGATATTTTGAGAGTTGGGTCTATTATTCTTGTTGTCTTCTTCAAGATGAACTAGCAGAAATGGGTCAGGATCATCCCAAAAACTCATAAGTGAATTGGTTTGCAAGTGTGTTTTAATACACCAGCTCAAAAAGGCTAAAATAATGTAATCTATAAATAAAGGGGCCATTCAGAACATTTGAAATATGACTGCTTTTTATTTGTCTACTACGGTTAGATGAAAATAAATTTTATCATCAACTTCTCTTTTTACTGTGCTTGAGGCAAAGAATGAATGAAAGCAAACAAGTTTTTTTTTCTTTTAGAAATGTCATCTGGTCCAACACGCTTTTTATAAATGTCTGTAGAATATTTAAAACTAAAAATAAGATCATTGTTTAAACAGTGTTTTTATTATACTTTATATTCTTATTGTGAAGCTATATTTTGAGGACACACATGTATACATTTTTCATGTTATTATTTAGTCCATCATTACTGTTTTTGCCTAGTGATATACTGCTGAACATGTGTATATTCCCTGAGATGTTCTCTATGCATGAATGATATTGATGAAATAAAATAATCCTAGAACAATAGAAATGGAGTAGAGGATAAAAAATATCAGAATATAATTTTTAATGCTATGCCAACTATTTAGATGGGCATGTAGTAGTTTAGTGTTAGTAACACTTCACTGTTCAGAGCGTTGAGGTGGCTACAAAGGATTTGCAGACTGGTAACATTAAGATTTTGATGTGGCTGCCTCTTGAATGTAAAACTAGAACAAACGCTAGAACAAGACTAGAACTAGAACAAAAACAAAAGTTTTTAAGAAGAAACTGGTCAACCATTTTTCTGAAATGGTATAGGGTTTCCTGCCTGAGCATGGGGTTGGACTAGAAGACCTCAAAGGTCCCTTCCAACTCTATTATTGTTATTGTTATTGCTTATCCAAATTGCAGATGTTCACAGCTACAGCACCAGCCAAAGTGCATAGGCCCTGTTGGTCATCATTTGCACCTGTTGTTCCAGCAGGAGCCTTGACTTCAGAAGGACGCCCAAGTCATGAACCTGCTTTCTAATGGGTAATGCTTGCTCATCTAACAGTCATATAATTTACTGTTTGTAATCAGCTGTCAATAACAGGGCTTTTTTGCATTGGATTTTTATCATTTGTTCTGAAATGTTTTGGAGTAACATTTCACAACAAAACAGGATGAATTGACTTTTTATATTTGAGTATCAGGATTCTTTGAGATACTACGTTAGTATGTATCTTTCCAACTCTTTCTGGATGATTTAAATAAGCCTAATTGCAAGCTTCCAACTAATGGGCCTCCCATTATTGCAACAGGAAATCACATGTCCAGTTTTATTACTTATAGCAACTGTGCATAAATGCAGACAGCATCATACAGTTGCAAGAATATTTTTAAACCACTCTTACGTACTGCATTCAATGGTATTAAACAGCTTTTTGTCCCAGTAGAGAGGTTTGCTGAAAGCTAACAATCTATCCTTTCCTCTCTGTCATACTCAATTGACTGATCACTATTTAAACAAGCCGGTGTTCCCTTCCCTTACCACATGTCCAAAGGCAACAGCCGGGGTAACATTTTCTTATTCTGCTTCTGGGCTGAATCCCTTCAGTCTGATCTAGTCCACCTCTGTTTTCCTTGCTGTCTCTCTGGACTCATGTAAGCTTTAATTCTTCCCAGTTGATTTACTGGGTGATTTGATTTGCCTGCTGTTTAAAGCCTTCTGTTTCTCTCTTTCCATTGCTGAGCATTAGAAATCATTTCTTGCTAATCCTGTGAATCACCAAACTGCTTTTTCTTTCCTGCTGGCTACGAAGAGTGGAACCCCACTTGGTTGGGTACTGCAGAAGGAAAAGCTTCCATCCTTTATTTTGTGCATACTTATGAGTAGTATTTCGTTTTCTCTTGTGTCAGATGAAGAAAAGACTACCCAGCACTGGCTCTTGGGTAGGTTTAGGTTATTTATCTTTTTAGATTATCCTTTTCTTTCATTTTCTAGCCATAACATCAGGCTAAGTTTCTGTTCTCTGTCATCGTTCCTCCTCCCCTAAAACCTACCTGGTCTTCTTCTTGCCTTTAGTGCCATAGATCACTTTTACACTTTTCTTAAATCTTAAGCTTTATTTCTTCCTTAGGGAAAGGGCTTCTTGTGCATTTGAGGTCTTTATTTCACTGGACCTGCTACTTCTAATGGCAGACACTTTATCACCTCCTTTAATCTGTATCCACCTTTACATCTCTCAGGATTTTATGACCTCTGATCCTTTAAGCAGCAGCTACATACAGATTTTGCAATCAGGATTTATTTTTTTCACATATACTCCTGCTAACTTGCATCCAACTTTAATTCTTTAATTATTTCTCAGCTCTGATGAAGCCAGTTGGATTGCAGGTGCATGCCAAAATTGTACTGTGCATCATCTTGTCTCATCCAAATACTAACCAGATGTGACCCTACTTAGTTTTTGTGACCAGCCAAATTAATATACTCTTTCTGTGTGTTTGCATAAGGAGAAAAACCCATGAGCATCTTTCTTAAAGCACCTTTCTGTGTGTCCTGTCAAAAGTTTCTGTACTCACCAATGGAATTTCATTTTAAGAAAATCATCTGCAAAGAGAAATATGAGAGGTACCTTAATTACTGCTGTTTAAAAATAAAGGTAAACAGGCCTAGGCAAATCTTTAATTTCTTCAGCCTTTGATAAATTCACCAATCCCTTTGGAGTAGGTCTCTAGAATGCACAATTCTTCCCTTCAAAGTGCTTTGGAAATGCTGGACCACTTTGATCCAAATGTTAAAAAGCACAACAATGCATGCACAGAGTCCCATTTCTATCATAACCAGGGCACAATGCCCCAAAGTAGAGCATGGCTGCCTAGACAGGCATAATATTTGCCAGAAGGTTTAAATGACCGACTTGCTGTTTCTTTACTGATTTACTCTGTTCTTGGTTGACTCCTTAATGACTTGTTTTTGAAAATGATGAATATTTCTAATATTTTAATTTTTTGTCCACATTGAAATTAATGTGCATTTTTTCAGCTTATGTCGGCATATGGTTTTTTATTTATAACAAGGCACTTTTTTTAGGATAGATCTGCAGAAAAGTAGCTCGTAAATATTCAAATGACTGAGGGGTTTATTTATTTATTGTCTTGCAGTGGAATTTTCAGGGCTGATACAATATAGGAAGCTAACACTGCCTAATGCCATCCAGTCATATAGCTCAGTCTAACTCATAGCAACACTCCAGGGGGTTGGAGAATAATCCTTCTCAGTCCTGCCTGGAGGTGCCAGGAATAATGCAAAAGCTGTGTTTCATGACTCAGTTATAGTCGTTTTCCTTTTGCTATTCTGCTTTTCAATCATCCCATCTGCAGGAAACTCTTCCACCTTCAGTTCATCTCCATAATAAACACTATGCATTTTCCATGGAATTTTTGAATATTGAATGAGATTTACAGGGAAAGGGGACTGGGAGAGGTCATTTGAACACAAGCTTATGGGATACTTTGGAAACTGCATTTCAATGAAGAATGAAGTAAATATAATTCCAATGAAAGAACTACAAAATGAATTTATACAAAAGGCAAAATGGAATGGAATAGAGAAATTGCTCACTCTTATTTCTAATTTTTTTCTGAATATCAGAGGTCATTCCCATCCATTCCCATTCTCTGTGTGGGAAATTTGTGCTCAGTCACATAAGTTCTGTATGTAGCAATTGATTCTTAGAGAATGCTCATCCTTTCTAATTTCAAAGGATGTATATGAATTTATATCTGCTTCGTATTAGCAGGGTAGTACTACAACATAGTAGCTTAAAATGTAGTTGGTTAAGCTGAAGTTCAGTATGTTATACAAGTTTAGTGATATATGTAAGCCACGGTTTGAATTTTACCTTCAATTTTGACTTCTTTATCCACATGTAAAGGTTGGCATTTGTTAATCCTGATTATTGCCACTTCTTGATTCAAATACTATATATGTATAAAAAATTGTGATAAAAACTTCTGACCTCTGCTTGCCTGCCTTTTGCAATTTGTATTAGCATTCATTTTGTGAATGCATAGAATTTAAGTAATTCCAATGCGGTATCCTTTTGATTTGGAGAAATTAATTAAAAGAAATTTAATTCTCAGCTGCAAAAGCTTTACCAGGATTTAATCTGGATCTCATAGGCAATCTTTTTGTCTGCTTGAATAAATGCCAACCCTGGTTTTTAGCTGTATCTCTTAGAGAAATTTTTCCTTCAAACATCCCTTTATGCAGTACTTAGCCAACTCTTGGACATTATCCAAAGAAGGCTCTTTATATGCTCTTTTTCTTTGTTTAACTAGCTTTAATTTTAGAGGGACAGTGATACTATTCCTATAGTTTTACAGGCATAGCTGAACATGTGAAATGGCCATGAGATAAGAAATATCTTTCAGACCATTTATTCCTACCTAAGGGTATATTTCTTTCAGAAACAGCTAATACTGTAAGCTTTCTCTTAGCCACATATTCTTTACTTGGCTTCGTAAGCTCTGCTTTCTTAATTGACAAGAGCAAGTTCACTCAAAGATAATTTAAGAAGGATTGTGCAGGACTATAATTCTTCTGGACTATAGTAATGCAGTATGTGCTTTCATGGGCAGTAGAAAATAGCAGAACACAGCATTATCACATAAGCAATGCAGAATAGATTCAGAGGTTTGGATAGCTGACAGTAACCAGGTAACATCAGGAATATTGGCAAGCCAAGTAAGGTTTAGGGTAGGTTATTTGTGTCTTAAAAAACTTATTAAATCTATTTAAGGGCTTATGAAACCATTGGCGTATATATTGTCCTTAAAAATGGCAAAAAATGACTTTAGTCCCAAACCTAGTGTTAATTTTTTTTGGGGGGGAGAGCAGGGTTTTTGTGATTTAATGTCTGTTTTTAGTCTAGACCACCTTGCTTTGTTTTATCTAAGTTTTTTATTGTTTTAATTTAACGTATTTTGTAAGCCACCCAGAATCCTTGAAGTGGGTGGCTATAATAAATTTTAGTGAATAAATAAATAAATTTTAATGAAATAAATGCACCTTCAATTTTATACGGGACTGACTTTCACAACCTGGTCATGTCAATATGAGTGGACTTCAATTCTGTAGCCACACATGTGGATATTATCCAACTTGGAGAACTCTGGTGTTAGGCATTTTATGGTGCAAACAGATACTATGTGCTAAGCTTTTATATTCATGTCTAATTCTTTAAAGGAATGTTCTTTCTTCTGTTTGGGCTCTTGATTGACTAATGCAGAATCAATCTTGATGGACAGATAAAAATGTGATTCTTCCAAGAAACATTTGGAAATTGTGAAATTTCCATTCATGGCACATTTGACTTTGCTTCAGTGATTGTACTATGTCACTGTTTCTCAAACTTAACAACTTTAAGATGTGTGGACTTCAACTTCCAGAATTCCCCAGCCAGCTATCTTAAAGTTGTTAAGGTTGAGAAACACTGTAATAAGGCACTGTCTTGGGGTCAAAGTATGTGAAACACAATGGTGTACATCAGCAGACGCTAAGTAGACCGAGTTATGTTACAATTTAATGGAAAACAAATTATTTTAAGAAGTAGAAAGGGTTAGTATTTCTGACTCCTCATATTTATCTAGGGATTGATAGCATCAGTGAGAGTACTTCTCATGTTATCAACACATCACATCTGATTCTGTTATTCATCACCCCTGAGTGACATTTGCTATAAATCACATGAGTCACATGGACCATATGTTCATAGTTTCTGCACTCATATGTGCTCAGCAGGTAGTCATGAATTCTCAAACCTTCACAGGAATAACAGAGAAAAAAAATCATTTACAAACTAGCATTTGGTTTATTCACAAGGTCAACATAATCTAGTTCATTATGTGAATCTTACAACTGAAGAAAAAACATGATCAACAAAAATAGAATCCTCTTAGGAACATAATTTTACCTACCCAAATTGCTTCCTCTTATGATGCTGATTGTTTTCAGTCCTACTTTGAATGGAGCAAGGCATTAGGGAATGTAGCGATGTGCATGGACATCACTAACATAATCCAGTGAGAAATTAATTAGTCACTGTTTGTATTGCTGCTTTGATGAAAGGTGCCAAAAAACAATAAAATATTATTATACAAACAGCCCACATAGAAAATATTGTGTATATAGTTGAGTGATTTTTACTGATTTACATATAATTTATTCCTCATATATTTAGCTATAAAGGCTGGGTAAACTAAGATTTAAAAACACTTTACATAATATTAGCCAGATAAATTATGCACCTAGAATATTTTATGCAATAAATTTTCATCTCTTTTGTGTTTATGAGTTGCCTCTGAAAGGGCTTTCAATTTTATGAATTTATCCATTATTCATAGAGATTTGATAACATTTTGGACAAATTTCATGTGTCCATGTTTAAGTCCATTTATAGCCAAAGAATTGTAGCAACCTATTTCTATCAGGTATTATTAGCTTCATTGTGGGAATGTTTCTGGTCTATTTGCTGGCTTCTCATCAGATATACTAACTGAAGGGGAAAAAATCACATATTTGGTATTATCTTTTGCTCTTCAGTAAAAAGGAGAATTTTAAAAACTACTTATTAAAGATGACTTTATACACAAAAATATCCCCTGAAAATATTTTTAATTATCTATTTGTTGACTATTCCAGAAGCTGGACCAAAAGGACAAATTTTGCCAATGTTACTCAGAGCAAGACAATTTTCAGTGCTTAAACTTCCTGAACTACCAAAGAGGGGAAAATGTTTGCCAATAGAAATCCTTCTGGACTACAAAATAAATTGTACAGAAGCCCTAGTAAGATTCCCAGATTTTAATCATCACTTTTCATTATTTGAATCAGGTTAAAATGTATTCAGCACTGATTATAAGACATTTTTTTTGCTGTTTTTCTCTGATGGAAGCCATTGCCCCCATGATCTCTCCAATTATTTAAAGGCATAAGTTTCTGCAAAAATTAAATTTCGTATTCTAATAGAATAAAGCAGCATAATTTACCCAGAAAAACTTGCCATTTCCTTTTATACTATTTTAAGGTCATTTCTTTGCTTGGGTATTATGAAATTTCACATTATATAAAACTAAAACAGAAAAGAACATATGAATGTTGGATGATCAAAATATGTGAGTGCTATAAACATCTCATTTGCAGTTGAATGGGAATTTTAAGAATGGACATAACCATTTAATAACAACTATGTCCTTATTTGTTGGAACTAATTGTTAATGTAAAATAGATTGCAGAATACAATTTGCAAGGAACATTGTGTGATGATCATGACCTTAGAAAACCATGTTTTTTTTAAAAAAAAACTTGCCATATTAATTAGAGCTTATCAGGCTGAACAAAATCAGAGACAAATGTCTTTTAACTGGTTACTGTTCAAATTCTAGGATAAGAGAATAAAATTCAATCAATCAGCATGATGTAGTCAAAGACAAATCCTGCTATCTAGATGCTTGAAGATATAGTCTTCACTCTGTTTGGCTGTTCCTGAGAACTATGGGAGTTCCACATCTGGAGAATATCCAGGATACAGACAGATGGTAAAACAAAACCACAGATAAGTCTGAAAAGGTCTTTACATGGGAACAGCTAAGCCTCTATTTTGGCCTATTGATTTCTCTAGAATGCTGCTGCTGCTGCAGACTCTGTTCCCGCTCCGATCAAGGAATCACAATTACACTCGGGATTCAGCTGGTTCGCACCACTTTGGCAGAACCAGTAGCTAATTTTTTGTTGCCTAGGCCCAGAACAGACTTCTGGAAGCGGCATCCATGTGGAGAACCGATTGTTCACATATTTGAATCCCACCACTGTCTCTGTGTAAACTTGACTACCATTACAGACGATGAGATAGAGAGTTTTACTGAAAGGGTTTCTTTCACCATTGGTAATCTTTGACTTCTATCTCTAATCTTTGGTCATTTGCTCTGGGCCTTTCTCTTTTTTATTTATTAAATTTGATGTTAACATCCATTTTTTCTCATACTGCTAGCATTGAATGTAAAAACCTGGCATAGCTCACTCTGTGATGGATCATCAATACGCTTGAGAACTGTCACCAAGAGACTTATATGGTACAAACATGATTTCACAGTAAACTATCATGCAACATAGTTCTGAAACAGCAACTCAGGAATAACCTTGGAAAATCTGTCCATGCTACAATTCACTACTTGGCATAGT
Organism: Azemiops feae; assembly: GCA_023970755.1. Taxonomy (NCBI): domain Eukaryota; kingdom Metazoa; phylum Chordata; class Lepidosauria; order Squamata; family Viperidae; genus Azemiops; species Azemiops feae. The sequence continues at coordinate 3,469,719 of JALGBA010000036.1, forward strand.
ACAATAATCTTGCATAAGATATGCTCAAATTTTAAAATTCAGATTCATTCATGATCTTCTAGATGACAAGCAATACACTTAATGTACTCCACCTAAACAATTTTAATCTTTATTATAAGGATGACTGGAAATAATACAAATAATGGCCAATTCGAACAGCTTCTTTAAAAATTCTAAGTCTTGTTGGTTATTTTTTAAGAAATGGGGAGTCTATGTTTTGGGTTAGATAGAACAGGCTTCTTATCAGGGTAGGTATCTGCCAGTCTTTCTGCTCATCAAATTTTAATTTTTGTAAAGACATCTCCTTTGATTATTAGAAAAGGGAAAGCTAGCAAGCTGTATATACAAGTATTTAACATTGTATTTATTTGTAGGAAGCCTGGTGGGACTTACAGAACTTCCATAAGCCTTCTCAGAAAATAAACATAGAAAGCAGTGTGGTCCATCAGTCCATAAAATTGGAAATTTGTCCATCAGTCCATAAAAGACAACATTAAATGGAGGTGGTACATAGAAACTCTGAGGGCTAGAATGGTTGTAAAAGCATTTCACTCACTTTGTCTTTTTATAAAATTCTTTTTGTTTTGCTTTTTGCAGGGGCGGGGCCCCTCCTTGCACCCACTTTATGAACAGACCTCTCCCTAGAGCAGATTTTTGACCAACTGATTTGTAGTATTTGAAAAGTATATCCTAAAAAATCTATCTATCCCCATTCTAGTTCTTCTGGGTATTGAGAAAAAAATAATAACACATAGCTAAAAATGTTTGATGGACTGGTTATGTATATAATTATTTGACATACCATCTGTTTGCATGGGAATTCATTTGGAATATACCTCTGCATAAACTTGCAACTTAAAAAAAGTTTTCTGGACACGTAGCAGGTGCAAGGAAAGAGGAGAAGCAATACCAATGTCTCACCAATCTTCTTTGGCATGGCACCAAGTGCTGCATTATTTTACACAGAAATATTCTCCTTGAGAATCTGTACTTCACAGATCCTTATGGTATATAGTTTCTGGCTTAATGACTTAGTGCACAGTCAAGCTGAGTGAATGAAACAGCTGTGCCCATATGGAAGATGGTGTACACATGATTGTTCTCATTGATTTTCTTGACTACTTACCTCTTAAAAATGTATTAGTCCTAATTGCTGTAAATGATTTTAGAACTCTCTAAGAAAAATTAGTCAGGAGTCTGTCCTGAAAAGAATTGCATGTAGAGAGCAGGTCTCTGTTGGCTGAAGGTTTAAGAAAGCGGATCAGACATTTTTGCCTGAAGATATCTCACATAAATTCCCCTTTATGTCATTTAGCTATTGCTATGAGACCTGAAGAATTTCTTCCAGAAGAAAGAGGGAATACATTTCCAGTTTATCCCAACACAAGAGAAATGGAAATAAAAAAAGAGAAGATGTGCATAGCTACTTGAAATGAATCATGTTTTAAAATCCTGCTACTTTCATGATACTTAACTATTGTCGTTAAAAGAAAGCAAAATAACAATAAGCATTGTGAAAAAGAAATTCAGAAATTAACATATATTCCTGCTGATAACTATTCAAGTATTTTGCTGAATGTAGTAAATAGGATTTAGTGATGAGCTCTTTGAGACCTTGAGACAATTGAATATTCTTGGTAAATATGTCAGTAAGCTGCATAAGACAGCAGCTTTTAAAACCAAACCAGACTAGTCTATTTAATCATTTACTGATACAGATAGCAAGGAGAATGTAAAATTAATGTTCAAATAAAAAATTTGGAATTTTGTTAACAAATCAAAGAAAAAAACTTTTAAAAAGAATAATCTTAAACATTATTATAATCACCAGTACAGGTAATCCCCGAGTTATGAGCGTTCACTTAACGCTCATTCAAAGTTACATGATGAGCACCTCATAGTGCTTATGAGCAAGTCCTGAAATTTCAAATATTGCAGCACCATGGCAGTCATTCGCCCTTATGAGCGACCGCAGTGGCTCTGCAACATTCACCCTGGTTATTCCCTCCCTCCCCACCCATGCCCTGGGTCTCCCTAGGCACCAGGCCTTCAATACTCACCCTGTGAAGATCGAGATGTTGTCTTTCAAACTTTTGTAAAATGATGTATTGTTGGTATTTGACCCCGGATAGATTAGCAAAAATGTATAAAGGGATTTTTAATAAGTGCTGGATATGTAGTCAAAATCCAGATTCATTTGATCATATGTAGTGGTCTTGCAAATATGTGAAAATACAGTGGATAAACATAACAATGACAATGCAAAAAATATTTAAGATACAAATATTAATGAAACCTGAAGCTTTTCTTTTAGGTATGATGGACAAGTCAATTGAAAAACAATTTGAGGTGCTAATCCTACACATCGTGATGGCTGCGAGGATTATACTTGCCAAACATTGGAAAGAAAAAGAGATGCCGACTGTTGAAGAATGGATTTTGAAATTGACTGAATTAGCAGTGATGGCGAAATTAACTGCTGTGATTAGAGATAATGGACTAGACAGCTTTATAAGAAACTAGAAACCGTTGGTGGACTTTCTACGTGCTATATATATATATATGTATCTGATTGTAGACAGACGGGACAGAGGGACAGGGCAGGGCTGTGCGTGTGCACATCCAGACGTGAAGGGAAACTGGAGGAAACAGGACTAATAAGGATAGACAGTGGAAGACAGGAGCAACAGGTAGACAAATGGGATAGAAAAGAGGGGAACAGCAGTTGAGGGGCATCTGTGATGCCGGATCTGGATGTGCGGCCCAAAATGAGCACGGGGGAGCGGCTTGAAGGCATACCAACGGCAACAACGCCAGGAAGGAGAAGATTGACAAGGATGGGAGGGAAAAAAGTTGTGGAACTGGAGTGCAAACAAGGGGAGGTGGGACAATTAAGGCAATTACGGTCAGCCAGGACGGATGGCCCTATCACACGGTCAATGAGTAAGAAACTGGGTTAGCAAGGTTTATAAGAGAACTCTCCACCCCCAACACTTCACTCTGAAGACGCTGGCAGTGGACCAGCGAAAGCTAAGTTTGTTTTTAGTATTGTCAATAGTTGCTTTTATTGTTTTAAACCTTTTAACAATAAACAGCTGATTTATATTCCTCCCGGAGTTCGAGGATTGTATATTATTGAACAATATATATATTTATTATACATATAATAAAACAATAAACTTATTTTTTGAAAAAAAGAGGTAAGCTATGGGGAGAAGAGTGATTATGTTTTATGGTGCTAGATTATTAAAATTTTCTTTACATGCTGGGATGAAAGAAGTGACATCTTTTTTCCTTTTCTTTTTCTCTTTTTTCTCTTTTATACTTTTTTTCCTTTGTAGTTTTCTGATTGCATTTTTTGCAGTTTGTGTTGGCTTTTATTCTCTCATTTATAATTCTTAGTAAAAATTATTTAAAAAAGAAAGAGAGAGAATTCAGGGAGCCTGGGGAGGAAGAAACAATGAGAAACAGAAGAGAAAGGTTCATCAAAAGTGAAACAAGCATTTTACAATGACTAAGCAGTGAGGTTTCAACTGCCAAAGCTGTCACAAGATGGAATAGGCCAACAACTGATATCAGGGAAGCTATTTGAGGCCAACCTGATTGGTATGAAAAATAAAGCTTTTGCAATTATGTTTCCTCCCTGCCTTTCATGAAGTCTCCACAGCAAGATGAGCCTTAACAATGATGGATATTTCTTATCATGCTAGTAACCATTATAGCTACACTCACTGAGATAATAAGGGTAATCAAAACTCATGCTTCAGGGCATAAACTGATTGCTTGAGAGGATCAAGAAAAAAACTATTTCCTCTTCATTTAGAGCATTGCATATTAATATTATAGAACTATCTTGCTTATTCCCTCTGAAGCATTATTGAATGCTAAAAATGAGTATTTCACTGAACCAGATTAAAAAATAATAATAATCCTATATTGGTGACAATTATGCAAATCCTCCAGGTTTTTTTTTTAAAGAGACCTGAGATTCTCTATATTTAAAATACAAAATACCTTAGTACAGGAACCATTCTTTGCCACAGGAAGATGGTGTAGTGCAGACATGTCAAACCCGCAATGTCACGTGACGTCGGGTGACGTATCAGAACTTTTTCCCCATTGCTGGCAATGGGGTGGGCGCGGTTTCCTCGTGACGTGTCCGGCACATGGGCCAGCAGTTTGACACCCCTGGTGTAGTGTTTTATTGTATCATTGACATATTATTGTTCTGTACTGCAGTTTATTTATTAATCATATGTATAAGCTTGCCCATCTCCCAAACAACTGGCTCTGGACCTCCGAACCCCCCAGCCTCCAAAATAATTGAGAAGGTTCAAATCCAGCATCAGTACAGATATATGCAATTAAAAGCATTGCATGATATTATAATAGGAAGATAACTATATTAACTCCATGCATGTGACTTATAAAACAGGTGTTATAACCAAATGGAATTTTAGATTCAATATGTTTTGTCAAAAACTGACTTTGTAGGAAAGATCTTTTGATTATTAGGGGCAAATAAGAAGAGACACAAATTTTGGTGAGTATCTGTCAAAAAGCAATGAAATATTTTAATTTTGGCAAATGTTTTATGGTTTTAATTATTTGATTTGTGGACTGTCTAGTGTTGTGTAATTATGGTGATGTATATACACTGGAAAGAAAGAAAACTTTTTAAGAATATATGTTTATTTATGCCTAATGCATAAAGGAATTTATCAAGGGCAATGCATCCTTGTTTTCAATGGTTTATTTTTTTATTCTATAGTTTCACATAATCAGGGAAAATCTAACTGAATACAACATGTAACATCATATCTAATTACATCATATCTAATCACCCAACCAAACAGAGGAAATAGACGAACCTTTTGCTAGTCAGCTAACTAAAGTATGTAGGAAGCATATCACAATAGTAATGGGGGACTTTAACTACCCTGACATCAACTGGGAGACAAACTCTGCACCAAGTGGAAGATCAAACAGATTCCTGACAAACCTAGCAGACAACTTTGTCTCCCAAAAAGTAGAGAAGGGAACTAGGGGATTAGCCATTCTGGATCTAATTCTCACTAACAGAGATGAAATGATAGAAGGTGTTGAAGCCACAGGAACCTTGGGAGGTAGTGATCATGTAATATTGGAATTCAACATTATGGAAGCACAAGCAATAGAACACAGTCAAACTAGAGTCTTGGACTTCAAGAGAGCTAATTTCAATAAACTTAGAGAGGGCTTGGGAAGGATTCCATGGATGAGAATCCTAAGGGGGAAACAACTCAAGAAGCTTGGGAAATTTTGAAAAGCGAGATAATAAAAGCCCAGTCTAGCACAATACCAAAAAAGAGGAAAAATAACAGCTCTCAAAAGAGACCAGCATGGCTGCATAAAGAACTCTCTGATAAATTGAAAGATAAAAAGGACAAGTATAGAAAGTGGAAAGAGGGGCACATAACAAAGTCAGAATATCAGCAAATAGCCCGAGCCTGCAAAGATGAAGTGAGGAAAGCTAAGGCTCATAATGAACTAAGGCTTACGACCAAAGTCAAAAATAACAAAAAAAGCTTCTTTCAACATGTAAAAAATAAGAAAAAAGTGAAGGAAATGATTGGTCCATTAGTGGGTGAAAGTGGCAAGAAGTTGACAAGCAATAGTGAGAAAGCAGAACTATTTAACTCGTTTTTTGCATCTGTCTTTACACAAAGGGAAAAAACAGACCAACCTATCAAAAATAGTGCCATAAAAAACAGAATAGAAAAACAAGTTAAGATAGGCAAGAAAATGGTAAGTGAGCACCTGTCCAGCCTAGACGAGTTCAAATCACCAGGACCAGATGGATTACACCCAAGGTTCTCAAGGAACTGGCAGATGTGATCTCAGAACCACTGAACTATATTTTTCAAAGATCCTGGAGCACTGGGGAACTACCAGAGGACTGGAAAAGAGCTGATATAGTTCCCATCTTCAAAAAAGGAAAAAAATGGATCCAGGAAATTACAGACCTATCAGCCTGACCTCAATACCTGGGAAGATTCTGGAAAAGATAATCAAACAACGAATCAGCGAACACCTAGAGGCAAACAAAATCACTACTAAAAGCCAACATGGGTTTGTCAAAAACAGATCATGCCAGACAAACCTTATTGCATTCTTTGACCAAGTGACAAAATTAGTGGATCAGAGGAATGCTGTGGATATAATTTACTTGGACTTCAGTAAGGCATTTGATAAAGTAGATCACAACCTACTACTTGATAAGATAGAAAAATGTGGGTTAGACAGCATCACCACCAGATGGATTCGTAGCTGGCTGACCGGCCGTACTCAGCGTGTGGTCCTCAATGGAACCGCATCTACATGGAGGGAAGTGTGCAGTGGGGTGCCCCAGGGCTCTGTTCTGGGGCCAGTGCTCTTCAACATCTTCATCAACGATTTGGACGAGGGGATAGATGGGGAACTCATCAAATTTGCGGATGACACCAAGCTGGCAGGAATAGCCAACACTCCAGAAGACAGGCTTAAGATACAGGAGGACCTGGACAGACTTGAACATTGGGCGCTATCTAACAAAATGAAATTCAATGGTGAAAAAAGTAAGGTTCTACATTTAGGCAAGAAAAACCAAATGTACAGGTATAGTATAGGGGGTACCTTGCTCAATAGTAGTAACTGTGAGAGGGATCGGGAGTCCTAGTGAACAATCACTTAAATATGAGCCAGCAGTGTGCTGCAGCTGCCAAAAAAGCCAACACAGTGCTGGGCTGCATTAACAGAGGGATAGAATCAAGATCACGTGAAGTATTAATACCACTTTACAATGCCTTGGTAAGGCCACACTTGGAATACTGCATCCAGTTTTGGTCACCACGATGTAAAAAAGATGTTGAGACTCTAGAAAGAGTACAGAGAAGGGCAACAAAGATGATTAGGGGACTGGAGGCTAAAGCATATCAGAACGTTTGCTGGAATTGGGTATGTCTAGTTTAATGAAAAGAAGGACTAGGGGTGACATGATAGCAGTATTCCAATATCTCAGGGGTTGCCACAAAGAAGAGGGAGTCAAGCTATTCTCCAAGGCGCCTGAGGGCAGGACAAGAAGTAATGGATGGAAACTAGTCAAGCAGAGAAGCAACCTGGAAACTGAGGAGAAACTTCCTGACAGTTAGAACAATTAACCAGTGGAACAACCTGCCTCCAGAAGCAGTGAATGCTCCAACACTGGAAGTTTTTAAGAAGAGACTGGACAGCCATTTGTCCCTTCCAACTTTATTATTATTATTATTATTATTATTATTATTATTATTATTATTATTATTATTATTATTATTATTATTATTATTATTATTATTATTATTATTATTATTATTATTATTATTATTATTATTATTATTATTATTATTATTATTACCATGAAAGCTCTTGTAGTTCAAAGTATTGACAGTTGCATTCCAATTGAACATTCCAAGAAAATAATAGCAATATTGAATTAGAATAAAAAAATATTTTAGTTCAAATAAAAAAGCACAAACTAACAAACTGGTCCAAGCTATTGTCCAATATAGAAGCTCAAGTTCAGATTCGTCTATGATATTCCTAGATTTTATTTACTGTATTTATTTATATCCCACCTTTATTTTTACAAATAACTCAAGACAGTGAACATATCCAGCATATCTTCCTCCTCATATTTTCCGCACAACAACATTATGAGACAAGCTGGGCCGAGAGACAGTGGTCACTCAGCTGTATTTCATGGCTAAGGTGAGACTAGAACTCACGGTCTTTGGCTTTCTACTCTGGTGCCTTAACTACTGTACCAAGCTGGCTCTCCTCTGGCTTCATCTGTCATGATCAATGTATTTTCATAGAAGAATTAAAACAATAACAATGGGAATAACAATAATATCAACATTGGTGATGGGTTTTTATAAAAAAATATATTGGAAACGCAGCTAAGTATACTTAATCACAGCAAAGGTAGCAGTAATTAATCTAGCTTCGGTGAAAAATGGATGAACCTGAAAAAGTCTTTCTCAATTTTTTTTATTATTATTTTTGAAAGATACAGTTACTTTCAAAAACAACAACTATGCATTCCAGAAATGTATTTTAAATTGCCCTTTTGTAAAAAAAAAAAAAAAAAAGTCATTATCTGCCATCAAATCATGTGGAGTCTTAGCAATTACATAGATTTTCTCTATGATGATCTGTTGCTAATTGGTTTTTTAAAGTTTTCCAAGGGTGCATTTATTGCAACTGTATCTGAGTCCATCAACCTTGTGGCTGATTCTCCTTTTCTCTTTCCTTCCACCTTCCCCAATAGTAGAGCTTTTCCAGAGAGCTGGTACTTTGCCTAATGTGTCCAAAGTAGGATAATTTGAGCCTGGTTGTTTGCGCCTTGATTGTGAATTTATATAAGAAAAATATGTATCAGAAAAAAACACATAAAAAGAGGTGAAGCAAGGGAAATTTATAAAATAAAGACATAGCAAGAGAGTTTATATTAAAACACCACATATGGGAAAGTTGTGCACAAAAACCTCACGTGACATGGAAAGCTGTACACGACAGATGTGGAGTTTTTAAAAGTTCATTAAAAATCCTGATAGGTTAGAATATCACTCACTAATGCTGACAATAAAACCAGCAGATTTTTTACTGATCCATATGTTCCCAAGTAATTGCAGTTCAAACCAACAAAATAAAAACAGATTAAATCCCCCTAATATGAAGTTTCATCACAGTAAAATAATCAGTGTCTGACTCAAATACTAACAGAGTATGAAGATTTTGAGTGAATAGTAATTACTAATCTATATCTTTTTATTATTATTAAACAGACTACTTACTGATGTGGCATACCAATAAGGTTCAGATGAAAGGTATTTTATAGTCTTAAAATCTTGATTTTGGGGGGGTTCTGTTTAAGCTCATAAACTTCCACAAGATGAGGCTCAACAGGTTCCGTAAATCAGCAAAGCTATTATAATAAAATATCATCCCTTAGATATCTTCAAGTATATAGATAACTGACAATCTTCTCCATGTCTTCTTAACCACCCCATTATGTTAACTTTTGTTCTTTAAATCTGTCCAGAAGGGTTGACATAGCTCTGACTGTTGTAACTTTCACATAAAGCAACTTTGTTGTTAAAAAGATGACTCTAAAATTGTTATTCTTGAATTAGGGTCTTAATTTCTCCCTGGGAAAGGAAATTAAGAGAAATCTTATGTAGAAGACCAGTGATAAACTGTCAGCATCTATTAGCAATTTTAAATTGCAGCTAGATTTTAAAAAGCAGTTGGTATCTATAATTTTGCTTACTGTTAGCTCCAAATTTGCTGACAAATCAAGAGAAAAGACTGAAGGGAGACATGCCATCATGTGGAAGAGTGGTGGGTGAAGTCAGATGGTCATTTTGCTACTTTATTGGCAACTGGATGCTATATAGGCTACCACATATTTCTGAGCTATTTATCTATGGCTAATGATAACACTAGCTAGGGAATCTGGGCATTGACATTGAACAAATCTGAAAAGTGTCAGGTTAGGGAACACTACTTGCAATATAAAAGTGAGTGTTCTAGGCATCATGGGAGTTGGATTTGATATTGAGGGATTTTGTGTGTGTGTGTGGGGTTCATATGTTTGTTTGCCCATAAGAACTACAGAGAAGCCAGGATTCCTCTAAAATTGTAGTATTTGAGGGACATAATTCTCAATTATTATCATCAACAGTTGAGTTTTCCAATCTGCATCTGGCTTCTTCTGTGCTAGTCATCAGAAGAACAGCAATTTAGTGCAAGGAGTGTGACTTAGCCTTCACTATTGATGGGATCAGGAAAACTGGGGATGCGTAACTCTTACAAATATAATAAAATATGCCAAATGTACATAGCAGAACATTGCATAGTGAAATACAATGAAAGGAAGCTGTAAAAATATAAACAGAAACATCCTAACTAAGCTGTAGGTGAAGAAGTGTGCAAATTGCTAATAAACAATTGTGGTCTTTGGAACTCTTCTACAGCAACAAATCTTAATAGAACTGTATCCTATAGTAATAGAAAGAGTTGCCATCATAATGAAGAACTGACTTGATTCTCTTGGCTGTCCTCTGTTTTGCAGCTGTATGAGATTTGATTACATGGAAAACAGGATAAAATGTGCAAATCATGGCTTGAGACAAGATGAGGCCAGTCTCAAAGATATGGGGGAAGAGGGCAAACAGGGATTGTTAGGTTTCTTTGAGATCATAAATAACTAATGGAGAAAGGCCCTTCATTTTCCCACATGTCAAAATATAATCATCACAGGGTACATTCAACAGAATATAAATGGATTTCCAATTTCCCCAATGATTTCCTCTCTCTTTCAAGCACATATTTATTCTCCAGAGCAGTGTTTCTCAATCGTGGCAACTTTAAGATGTGTGGACAAGAGAATTCTGGGACTTGAAGTCCGCACATCTTAAAGTTGTTAAGGCTGAGAAATCCTGCTTTAGGGGATTTCCAAAGGTATGCAAGGAAGATAGTGCAGGGGAACGAGATGAACATGGTGAGCACTCTTGACTCTAATAGTGGGATAATGAAATAAGTAGATATTCTACACTTGACAGTAGGTTTAAGGGAGTAAACTCCAAGGTAGATGGAATGCAAAAAGTGTATACAGATGCAGTTGTTATTACCAATGACCAGCCACAAAACAGTTATTGTTAGACAATCACAGACATTCTTTATTAAAGTTCTTAAAAATAAAACGTTCATCCCCATTTTAGAGGAAATTTTCTCCTGCCTATTCATTTATTGAAGAAGCAACCCTTGCTTTCACATTACTAAGACTATTAAGGAGAAAATACATTAACCAGCTGCAATATGCAATTGTTGTTTTTTTTTCAAATGATAGGTACAAGCAAAATTAGTCCCTTTATATAAAATCCACATAATATAAGGCACTTATCTTCTTCCTGAAGTTTTTTAAAAATTAGTTTGCCTTTGTTACTGTGTGGAATTTTTACCTGTACATATCTATATACTGTTCAGAGGGGATAGATTGGGAGGGCTGGAGAAAACTTGGTGACCTACTCCAGTACTATCACCAAAACTTTATGAAAGCTTCTTAAAGAACAGTTCCAAAATGGTCCTGGAAAGTAAGACCACTTAGTCTAGAAGTTTCCAAGAATGCTGCTGGGGAAAACTTGCAATGTGCTATGAATAGTCTAGAAAAAATAGATGGAAAAGGGAAAACCAGTGGGCAACCTGAATGTTGATGAAGCTTATGACAACCTCCACCCCCCCCATCTATGCTGATAGCAAAGAAACAAAATTTGCACATGGAACATATGAAGGATGAACCGTGGGAAACTGGATAACACCCCCCCCCAAAATGACAAGAATTGAAATAGCCATTTTTGGTGTCAGAGAGCACCCAGAAATGTTGCAGGATCCAATCTGGGTTGGTCACTGGGACTAGAGGTTTAGTCTTCTGAGCTTTCAGATTCAGGTTGGAGCTATTCTGGTAGAGAGATATTCCCTGAGGATAGGCTTCAGCATGAATCTGAAAGCTTGGAAAGACTAAATCTCTGATCCCAGTGATAGACCCAGATTGGATCCTGCAACATTATCCTGGGACACATATATTTGCCTTCATTCACCCAGAAATGTGTTCCAGGAAGGAAAGAAGGAATGAAATGTTTGTCAGAAGAAAACACCCAAATTGCTGAACAGAGAAGGAAGGCTAAGCTATTGGTAACACAGATAAGTCAGGTGACTAAATAGGGAATTTCAACATAAAACTAGGACATATAAAGAAAATTACTAAAATGAGCATTGCAAAGAAATGGAGAAGGGAACTGAAAAGGTCACATTTGAGATATTTTGTTCTAATAAAGAAAACTCAGACATCATTCACTGCAGGCAAAGGGTAAAGACAGAAAAGTACTGTATGATAAGGAGAAAATAAAAAATAGATGGAAGAAATACACTAAGGAATTTTGTGCAACTACTAATATACTTCAACCATGAAACAAACAGAAAGCTGAAGCAGAGCTAGGTGTATTAGAAGATAAGGTAACCCAGGGGTCAAAACAGCTGCCAAAAAGAAAATCCCTGGAACCAATGGCACATCATCAGAACTGGTTAAACCAAAACCAAAAGCAGCAATTACTACGTTATGTAAAAAATGGGACTCAAATGAATATCTGAAAATCTATAAAGGATCCATGTTCACCTCAATCTCAAAGAAAAGTGACACACAAGATTCTTTCAATCACTGTACAGTAGCTGTGGTATCACACATTAGTAACATTTTGTTGAAAATCATACATGGAAAAAGAACTTCCTGACATACAGATCAAGAAAGAGAACAAGGCTTGTGAGACCACATTGCAAATGTCCGTTGGTTGTGGAACAAACATATGAATGTAAAAGGATGTATATTTATGCTTCATTAACTATATCCTATCAGACATCAATCACGTTTCAGTTATAAAGATCCAAATCCTGTTTTTAGGCTTTACTAATTTACAGTTACCATATTCCAATTAGCCTTAAATAAACATATTGTTAACACTTCGGGTATCCCTCATTTCCCTTTTCCCTAACATAATAATTATATCTGAAATGAATATATTATTCCCACAATAACATTCTTATGTTTTATTCATTAATACCATTTCTTCTCTTGTCACCAATCCCTCTTATTCTCCTTCTATTACAAAATAATTATCTTATTTGAAATAAAAATATCAGTCCAAAAGATACATTTCTATCTATTTTAAATATATATTCTATCAATCAATCTATATCTATAAAAAATCTTTTTAACCCAGTAGGTAAAGTTTACCCCTCCAAATAATTATCATATCTGAAACAAAATATTATTACAAAGGATATCCTCTTATAGAATTCACGTACTCCATTAGTTATTGAATCAGTCAAAATCTCTAAAGCCTTTTTAACCCATTGAATGAAATTTTAAAACACATTTTTAAATCTAACTCTAGGTTTCTTTCTGTGCCACACCGGTTTCCATAGTAAGGTTCCTACGTGATCAAACCACAATATTTGAAAAAAGGTATTTCTCAGCACTTCAGATTGGTCAAAGTTCTCTTCCCTTTCTTCTAGTGGCCTTTGAATGGTGTAGGCAGTTTTATTCCATGTTGTAATTACTAGTTGATTATCCACGTTATCACAATTTTCAGTAACTTGTATCTGGGTGTCAGTCTCTATTAGTTTTGACGATTCAGGCATCTCAGTTAAAGTTATTCTTTGATCATCAAGCTTCTCCATAAATTGTATATGGGGTTGTGTAAAGTTGATTTGTTCAATAGTTTCCACAATTTCTCCCGGTATAAGTTCATAGTTGAGTTGTAAGTATGGTTTCTCTTTAGGTTGTATATATTGCTCAAAGGCCTCTTTGGAGCCACTCTGCTCCCTCTCCACTGTTCTTCGGACTATAACTTGATCCGTCAAAATTTGAGAGTAAGATTTTGTGTACTCCGTAGCTTCCAAGATTTTTTCCAGTATAAGTTCATAATCAAGCTGTGGGTAAGATCCCTCCATCTCAGTGGTGAAAAGATCTTTTAATCTTTTAGTGAAGGCTATATTTAGTAAAAGTCAATAAATATTCACCTCCAATTCCTAGTAGGCAAAATCACCACCCAGCTGTTTCAAGTTATCTTTACCCTTATCATCCTTTGAAGGTCAGAGCCATCCTCCAGCAAAAAAGTATACAGTTGCAGTAACACTTTTCATCACAAGATGTCCTCAGTAGGCTATAAGGTCTTTCTTTCCAAGTTAATAGATTTTTTGTTTTTCACATTAAAAAAAATAAAAAAGAAAGACCTCTCCCGGATAGTAAATAGCGTGGTTATAATAGTAATGATCAAAAATAGAAATATTTTCAGGATCCCTCAGTATTCCAAGAGTTGAATAGTCAATAAAAAATTAGCTGTTTTTTTTTTTTCAGTTTTTCAGTTTCCAGTTTTTCCCGCAGTGCCAAAACGCTGCTCTCTCACAGCAGGGAAGTAATTCAAATTCAAAAGCTTTTTATAGGAGAGTAATTAGGGAAAGAGGGGGAAGGAAAGGTCTCACCTGGATTCTCCACGGGGGTTCTTTGTGCTTAGCTGTTCTTCTGGCTTTCGGCTGGTGCAGCGAAGTGATCGTCCATTTTACTGGGCGATCTTTTCTCCGACGGCCATAAGGAGCTGGCTCGGACTGAGGAAGAAGCTGCCGCCCTTCCCCCATTGACGAGGGCCTCCTCAACAGTGGTCGCCTCTCCAGGGCAACTTTTGACATGATTAAGGGTCTACCGGCGGAGGGAAAAACAGCCGGTGGAGAGACAAGGCTCTCCTTGTGACTGCGTCTGCTGCGGATCCGGAACCGGAAGCCCTTCATTAACTATATCAAAGCCTGTGACTGTGCTGAAAAATTATGGATGTACCTGAAAGAAATGGGCAACACTTAACCCATTTAATAACATCACTCTAAGAAGCCACTTAGAAAAGGTGTAGAGTAAGGCCATACCCTATCCCCATGTCTATTCAGTTTATATACAGAGGCAGATTTGAGGCATCATAACTTGGATGAAAACCAAAAGTCCAATAAAAACTAGAGGCAGAAATATCAACAATTTGAGATATGCAGATGACATCTGTATGGCAAAAAATGAAGAGTATATAAAATTTACCCTAAAAGTCAAATGGGAAAGTGAAAAGTTTAGATTCCAGCTATTATTCCAGCTATAATAGTGGAAGTCTATTCCCAAGATAAATCTTTTCTGGTACTGAATTATTCAGCTTACCTGAGAGGTAAATGTTCCTGCTCTTGATTGGTTGGTCAAAATTTAATTTTTTCCCAGGCTCTGAATCTCTCTTCTCACTAGTTAGACTGACAGGTTAGTTCATTGTCAGATCAGGTTTAGTTTTATCTCTTTCATGTTTGAATTTTCTGGGATTAGATTTTTTTTTCACTAAAGCTTGAACAGCTAAGAGTCAAGTTATGTCAAATACTGTTTGTACATTTTTGAATAGCCAGACTTGAACAGGTCCATTTGTTGTAACAATGCAGGAAGGATCCTGCTTTAGGTCACACTTAAATTTCAGAACACATTCTTTATATCTGTTTTAATTAATTTCCTATTTGCTATATTCTGAATTGTTAATTGCCATACATGCCATTTTTTCTTTGGTTGAAATACAGGGCAGAAATCCACTTTTTCAGCACCCATTTTGCTCTTTCCCAGATCTTAAATATATAAAGATTGGATGGATACATGTAGAGTCACAGAACAGATTCTCCTAGAAGATGGTCCTTCTAGAAGAATAGATTCCTAAAAGTATAAGCAGCATACAATTGAACCAATTAAATGCTGGTATTGGCCCAGTGAGGATAATGGAATACTTTCTAGTAACTTCAATAGTTTCATTAGTTGTATACTTCCAAAGACTGCATTTAATTGGTTCAGTGGCTTACCATTTGTATTTCCATTTTTTCCTTCCAGGTTGTTGGATGGGAAGATATGATCATAATAATGTCCACTGCTGCCAGAAACGTAAAGAATATAAGGCAATAGATAAGGGCAGTGGTGGGATTCAAATATGTGAACAACCAGTTCTCTGTGTGGATGCTGCTTCCAGAAGTCCATTCTGGCCTGGGCAACAAAAAATTAGCTACCGGTTCTGCTGACATGGTACGAACCGGCTGAATCCCACCACTGGATAAGGGGAAGGAAGAGCTGATGCATATATTACAAATACTGTAATTCAGTTTTAATAGTTTGCTGCCCAGAGTAACTGGTTTGAGAGGTGGGCCTATATAAATTGAATAAAATAACTTAAATACAAATATGTTGTCTGCCCTTCAAGTCTGGATGCACTGGAGTCCATATTCTCCCAAACAGGGGAGTAATCTCTTTACTCCATAATTGGTGGGAAAAAGATTAAAGTAGCAGCTGTGTAGCTGCTGTTGGCTAAAGCTGGGGAAACTATTAAAACCTTTGTCACCTTACAAGCTGATGACAACGTTTTTAATAGTTTCCCCAGTTTTAGCCAACAATCAGAACTGGGCCAGGAATTCTGACAGTGTGCCAGAAACAAGATTATCACTTGAGCACCAAGTGAGAAATTGGCATTTTTCAAACAACAGGTTTACCCATGGTTAACTTCACCACAGTTATTTCATTGCCTATATTTGGCTGTATTTGCACAATACAATCACTCATGGTTAACTGAACCATATTTTCTGGGTTTTCATGAAACCACTAAAGGACAAAGTAACCATATGGACAGCAGGCTAAGGTAAAGTATGGCCTAGTTTGTGGTTCAGCATATCATGTGAACACAGTCCCTGTATCTGATTAATATATAGCCTATTATGTACTCAAGTGCCCAGTAGTTTCTTTGTCTACCTGCTCTGGCCTTATTCCCAACAGCAGATACAAAGTAACTTGGTTTTTGTGTCCATAGCTTCTTTTTTTCAGTGTGATCTACCTGCACTATTTTCTGTCCATTGTTTCAGTCACTTCTTTTCCTTTGTTGCCATCTTATTTTCTCAGCTTTGCTTTCTAAAGTCAAAAGTAAAGTCTCTTTCACTTTCTCCAAGCCTTTCTGAATTGGAATTCATGCTGGCATGATGAAGTTTCCAATTTGGAAGCCAATGCACTCACTTTTACTGTGCCATAACAAATGTTCATTTGGAAATATTGCCCTGTTATACTACACAGGAATCTAGATATATGATCCTCTGGTGACTGTTTCAGTGCACCTACATTCATGCCAAACCTAAGAGTGGGAAAAAGACAGAATATATTAAAAATTGTAACTGAACTGGCTGAGTACTATTAGCAGAAATGTTTCTTTAGGTACATACACTTCCTTTTTTGCTTTGCTTTTCCTATAAATGTTTGTTTACAGTAAACAAAGAAACAGATTGCTTTCACATATCCTCACTATCAGTTTGTACTGGCCTGATTGGAATGAACTGCAGTGCTGTAGTTCAAAGTTGAGACAAAAGAAAGAATCAGATTCCGTTGGCTACAAGGGGCCATGACATCAGCATGTGATGGTGGAGGAACATGAAACAACATGCTGGGAAGAGATAATACCAACAGCTAAGAAAACCACTGCATTTTTCTCAGGATATAACCTCCAATATTTAGTTATTTGGGATAAATTTTGACCTCAATAAAATGGCTAATATGAGTATACATGATATGCAGTGGATTGGACCCACTTGCTTTCCACTAAAGCAGGGGTGTCGAACTGCCGGCCCGTGGGCCAGTTTCATCATACCGAAGCCGCGCCCACCCCATTGCCAGCAATGCAAAAAGAGTCGCGATACGTCCCGATACGTCATGTGACGTGGCGAGTTTTACACCCGTGCACTAAAGGATCTTTAAGTATTTCATCTTCCTGCACCTTCCCTATAACTCCTGGGAAGATAAAAATGCTGCCACTGCTTTTCTTCAGAGAAATCTATTTTTGACCTGGTTTATTGAAGAAGCTAGTGGCAATCTTGCCCTTTTCACTAGTTGATCTGATAGAGAACCTACCCAAATGCTTTCCCAAGCAGAAGTATAGCCGATTCATTATGAATTTTAATATTTATTACACCCTACAAGATTAAACAATTAGAAGTAAAAAGTACAAAAAGAAAAAAGACACCCCCCCAAATAATAACCCTTGGGAAACTTGATTTTGGCCCACTGTTCCTTTATCCTGGATTCACCCTATAATTTCCACATTCAAATTACAGTCCATGAAAATAAAATCAAAATTCTAATCCACAAGTAGGTTTACTACCCTACACTTTGCTGTATAATTCCTGATCTTCATCATGGACATATGTGAGTTCTGGCTTCTTTTCTTACCTGGATATTATTCGGTCTCTGGGGAAAAGCTCCAATAGGACAGATAACAGGCAAAAGCAAAATGGAGCTGTCCCCTTCCTCTTTTTAAAAACTACATCAAGGGGGAAAACTGTAATTTTAGACTGGCTCATTTGCATATGATTTTCCTAGACTATGACTGTCTCTGCCCACAACTTGGATAGACAGATCAATTCATTAACTCTATCAGTGCCTGATCCTCTTGGAACAGGACTTCTCCGGCTCTTTTGTCTCTGATAATCTGAATGTTAAAACTATGATTCTGCATAGCTGTGACTAAAATAATAAGCAGTAGTTCTGTGAGCTGGTAGTTTAAGACAGCAGTGTCAATTTTGTTTTAAGCTGGAATAAAGGTGACAAGAGTAGAGAAGCTGAAATTCAAGGTAAGGCAGAGCAAGTCTTTAACAACGATTATTTAATTACATAATACCCTAATGTGGCTATTTATAATTAATGGGAGCTGTAAGCAGGAAACTATTATTCCACAGTTAATAGAGAAATAGCTTCTGCCATTACTGTAGTGCATTTCTTGTATGACCTTTAGCTTGCATGAGAAAACAGTTTGCTAATATTATAGTGGGTCAGCAACACTGCCAAAAAGCAGGAAACACACATTTCTGGCACGGGAAAACCCAAAGGATATAAGCAACATGATATTACACAACTACAGTGGAGATCAAAATAGGGAATGTGTCAGAATGGGCATAGATTAGGAAGAAAGAAAGGATTTAGGGTCCCCCTCCCCTAGTTTATCAATCCTTGGAAGTATGAAACACATGGGTCAAAATGAAGCTCTCATTATAACACATGGGTTGCCTTCATATTTTCATAGAGTTGCAAAGAATTCTTCTAATCCAAGCCCCTGAACAGTACTAGAAACCTCACCGCATCCTGGCAAAATAGCTGTCCAATTTTCTTCCAATGATGGAAGGTGCATGGCTTCAGGAGGCAGGCCTTTCCATTGTTTAATTGTCAGTTCTTCTAAGTAGACTAGACCATGAATTCAGGATGTCTAGAACTACTTTTATTGAGATTGGCTATTCTGAAATCTTTAAGATTTCAGTCAATGGTTCTGTGGTGACGCTGCCAGTTCTGTTGGTGGCACAATGGTTAGAATGCAGTATTGCAGGATGACTCTGCCCACAGCCTGATTGACTCAAGATTGACTCAGCCTTCCATCTTTCCGAGGTTGGAAAAATGAAGACCCAGATTGTTGGGGGCAATATACTAACATCGTAAACCGCTCAGAGAGTGCTCTAAAGCAGAAATCCCCAACGTTTTGGGATCGGTTCCATGGAGAGAGATTTTTCCGTGGACTGGAGGGTGCGTGGTTTCATGTGCTGCCTGCATCCCGCTGATGGGGCTTTGCTTGTTTGTGCAGCCCAGTTGCTGGCATGCCACGGCCTGGTACTGGTCCACGGACCGGGGTTGGGGACCCCTGCTCTAAAGCACTATGGAGCAGTATATAAGTCTAATTAGTGATTAACTATTGCTAATACCCTGAGATGTAATCATTGGGTATATGACACTTGGATTCATTCAGAGCAACTTGAATCCATTTTCATTTGGAATTTAAGAATGATAAGTCTAATAATCTTAAGCTGGTAAATCTAGCAATAGATCCCACTGAATTTTCATTCCCATACCTCCATGCTGTGCATTTATGTGAAAGGAAACAAAATACGGGTTTTAGTTGCCCTTGCTTTTTGTTTCTTGCTTCCTGTTGGTTAAAGTCATTTGAAATAACAATTCAATACCCAGAATGGGTGTAGTTCCTTTCAGTTTTGAATCATCCAATTACTTCTGCTCTAGGAGCTTGAGGGTCTTCTGTGACATGGATAGACAGACAGATATTGTTGGCAGAAGTCTTTCCCTAAAGTTCATTACTTGCTCAGGTCAAAACACCAGACATCATAATTCTAAGTTCAAAAGTTTTACCTAGCACACAAAGCAAAAGGATTTAGCATGAAATGTGGATGACATGTAACCAGTGCAACAGTGTTTTATAATCAAGTATAAACAATTAGTCCTTAGTCCTCTCTGAGCATGGTTGTTTGTTTGCCGATGTTTCATTACCTGATTAGGTAATAGTTTCAGTACTAGAAGAAAGCAGGGTTTGCTCTCTGTTTATGTGCAATAGTTTGCCCTGTCAATGTTGGAGGGAGTCTGTCAAGGAGGAAACATCCCCACCAACACTAATGGGACAAGCTGCTAATGTATATAAACAAGAAGCAAACCCCACACACTCACTAGCACTAATGTTACCAAGTCAGGTAATGAAATGTCTGCAACCAAACAGCCAAGCTCAGAGAACACCAAGGACTCCACAGTTCAACCCTGAGCTACATATAGTCTTTTTTTAATTGATAAATAACGAAATCTGCACATGTCTAGTTTTAGACTTTTCAAGTTTTACTTTCCTAAAAAGGAATAGTCTGATTTTCTCTGTTCTACTTGGCACAACTTATCTCTGTTGCTAGGAGTGTAACATTCTTTTCTATGTGTGTGGCTCTCCTACTTCTGTGTAATGGCAAAACACTAACTTCCCTTCTAAAGTGACATTGGTTTAGCTTTTTAATAATTACTTTCTAGCATTTATTATAATTCACATGGCTGATGTGTTTCTCTTCTGTTATACACATTTTCTCCCCATGTTCATGCCTTGTCCATCCTCTCTCGCTGCATCTCAAAAACTAAACTGTGAAAAAGCTTTGTTTCACAAAACCTTTATATACAAGAAGGAGGATATGGTAATGAATTACTCTTAATGCAACAGTGGTCCCTACTGGCTATGTAGGGAATAACGTTGCTCCTCTCTACCGAGGTGCGTGTGACAAGAGGTTTGTCGCCGCGGGAGTAGAGTGTGGAAATACTAAAGAGTAGCAGGGTAGCGCAATCTAAGCACCTCAAGCGTTAAAATAGCGCTTCGTGAACTGCACACACTTTTCATTCGTAAGTAGGGAAAGGTTTTCGTGGAGAACCTCAGAAAAGCGTCCCCAAAGTTACAAGAGGCCATTAGAACTACAGCTCCCACCGCAGCCGGATCGGTGGTTTATGGCATTCACTGGAATTTATTAAACCCAAGACTTGAGGACAATCCCCAGCAATCGAGATTCAGCGAGCGCTGGAGAAGTGGGTGGCGGCGGATGTGGGCGCGCCAGTAATAAACTTACAATTCCTTCTTTCAATCGCTTGTAGCTGTCACCAATAAAGTGGGACTGTCCAGCTGTTGAACCGCTTGGGGCCATCCGGGCGCTTTATAAGCTTGCCGTCGCTCGCGCACCCTTCCGTACTCTCTTTCAGACCTGGGAGCGTGTTATGTCTCGATCTCTGAGTGCGCCTGCTGAGCATAGGTATTTAAGCAGCCAGCTCGATCCGAAGTTAAGTGAATAATGACGAAAATTACTATTTTCAACTGGAAATGTCTGTTAGCGCTTTTAGAATATTTGATCTAATAATGGGGCCCCCTGGAAACCTTGCATTTTTGAGACTTTCATGCTCATAGCAGGGGGGCTTATTGCTCTCCATTGCGCAGTTTAACAGCAATCCTAATCCGGTTGAGGAAAAGTGAAAATTGTTTTTTCTCTCTCTCTCTCTCTTTTTTTATTTCTCTCCTGCCCTGCCTCCCGATCACACGTAATCAGCAGCGCCTTATCACACGAGAAACGGTGTGCAGTTTTTGTGTTGTCTCTTCCTGGGCTCCTTGCTGGAGCGGAGAGCAGCGAATATATATCCATCCTTAGGCGGTGGAATACCCACAGCGGCACTGCCGAGCGCGCGCGCGCGCGCGGGTAGAAAACAAAACAGTCTTTCAATTGATTTTGCTTTGAGAACCGTCCAATTCCCTTTCTACGCGGGCTGGGTGTCCGGTATAGAAACGTCTTGTTAATGACTCGCATTTCCCCGCCCTCCAGTCGCCTAGTGCCAAAACAAAAAGGAATGCAGAATGGGGCTTTTTTTCGATAGTGAAGGAGGCAGCAAGTGGCGACTGATGCGTGGTGCTTTCTCTTGTTTATTGCCCTCCGCTCGCCTTCTCTCTCTCCTTCCCTCCGTATGAGTGAGTGGGAGAGGGAGAAAAGACGAGCGTTAGGACTCGGGGGAAATCTCCCCCTTTTCGCGTCTTCAATCAGCTTGTCCTCTTCCTCAGAGCAGGGATAGCTGAGGCTTCAGCCGCGTTCGGGAGATCCGCTCCAGTCCCAACTCTCCGGGTTTATCAATGCAAGGGATGTTTGCAGGACGCACGGAGAACCGGCTCTGCTGCTGCTATTGCCGCGGGAAGGGCATATGAACTCCCTCAAAGAATGACTAGGATTGCTACGTTTGCCATTCTCCTGCAGCTGTTGCAAAGAACTCGGGGACAAGTCTTTGCAGGTAAGCGGCTCCTGGCTTTGGCGGGGAGCGTGGCTAGAGCTTTTTGTGTGTGTGCGAGAGAGCAGAGCTTTGCTTTGAAGTATACCAGCGCTTCTAAGGCGACCCGGATTGCCTTGCGTTGTTTCTTGTACCTTCAGCCTTCTCTCTCTCTTTCTCTCTCTCTGCTATGCTCTGTTTACCTGGGTTGGGATGAATTTCCACGGAGCCCAGCTGGAAACAAAAATAGCTGAAGTCTTTTGTTCCAGGTTAGAATTGGAATATCCAAATAAGGGTGCTCTCTTTCCATGTGGCTTGGTCTTTCTTTCTTAGGAACCTTATAGATGTGCCATTATTTTTAGCCACTGGAAGCTTAAATGTTGACTCTTATATGATACTGAAGGCATCTTCTCTTTAGAGTCAAGACACTCAAGTCCTTTTTATAGCAAACAGTTGGTCTCCATCAAAGGAAAAGGAGAAGCATCAAGCATTTAAAAAATGTACATCAGGAGCCTTTAACTCAAAACCTGGCCAACAGAGTTACACTTTATTGGGTGATTTGCCTCTACAGTACAAGCCTCTCCATTAATCATCTAACCCCTTGGGATCTAGAGACTTGGAAAAACTTGCACTCCAGTTTACATTTTCAGTTGCCAAAAGCTGCCACTTTAATCTGGAAGGAGTTTGTGTTTCTGAGGGTGTGGAGATAAGGAAAAAAAGTCTGAAAACCTTTTTGAATCCACTTTCCTTTGTTTAATTGGATCTTCTGATAATTTTTGCTCTAACGAACTATATACCCCAAACAGGCTCTTACAGTACTTTATCTTACCAAGGAATATGTCAATGTGTGTATTTTAATTATGTCATTTTTATTTGGTGGGATTGCTACACTTGTAACTCAGGAAATCTATATTTATGTTTACGTGTCTGTGTGGCTGAAATTCCTTTATGCAGGTATAGCTGTTTGCCTACTGCACATTTCCAAGGCTGGTTCCTGTTGGAACTTTCAAGTTTGAACAGTTAAAGAACAGGTTGTTCTTTCAACATTTCTGGCTTTTCTAAATATACCCATATTAGGATCCTAAATAAGGGAGTTCAGAGTTCAGATGATTGAACCAATACTTTGTGTTTTAATAGAAAAACACAAAACACAAAAAAATAATAGGCATAGATGTGGTTTTATTAAGCTCTATAAAACACAGAATGGTATGGATAATATTCCCTTTAATGCAGTGGCATCTAGGTAATGCCATTTAGGTTGACAGGGAATGAAGTCTTAGATTTCATTTTAAAAAGGGGGGAGGGGGAAAGATCAACTGGTAATTTCCTATAAAGGGGAGGTCATTTATAGGGCCATACGGGTCTACTAAATAAGTAAATCTATTCCAGGTAAATATGTGTAAGACTGCAGAATAAATATCTTCTTCATTGTTAGCAAATAGTTATTCAAGACTAGAGCATTTCATGAATGTGTGAATTTGAAGCAAATTGAGTTCCATATCAACTTGCAAGTTTAAAAGTTCCTCATTAATGTGAAGTTTGTTCAGCATGCTAAGCAGTAACTTATTTAATCATGGTTTGTTGAGTAAATCAAAAGTGGCTAGTAAATCATACAGCTGGCAAAGTCATAACCAGTGGTTTACCAATCACCAGTTGCAGAGTTTACAGAACACAGGAATCCTGAACTAAAAAAATGCAGCTTAGCGTAATATGTGAGAATTCAAAGTACACATTTAGGATGGTTGTATGAGACCTAAACATGCATGAAAACATTGACCATGGTGGATGTTACAGTCTCTGATTCTAAATTTAAATTCTTGACAGAGGTTTTGTATGATGGTGAACATGGCAGATCTTTACTTCTTACTGTTGCAGTAGAATAAAAAAAACTTCTCTAACATTTATGCATTGCCACCATGAGTCCTTCCAGATGTTCTGCAGAAAGTGCAAGTGACAATGATCAAGTTTCAATAAATTACATGAAAGAAAGAAAAAAGCAAGATTTTAGATTGGAAAAAGATGCCATTCAGGTTTTATTTTTAAAAAATAGCATTGTGATTCGATGCTCAAAATAAATTTCCAGACAGTATATGAACACACAGGAGAAGATACACAGTTGCAATTTTTAAATTATAAACTAAAAGAAGATTGGGCAGCAGCAATTAGCCAGTGGGTTAGGAACTTTCATTGTCTCTGTTTGTTAATCACCATGCAATTCAGAATGTTAACTGCCACCCTTTTGATACTTTGCTGCTGAAGAGATAAAGAACATAGAAATAAATATGACTTTGTGTCTAGGTTTGTAAATGAGGCTACAGAAAATCTTGCTTCTTTTACCTTGAAGATTATACTTAAATGCTGAAGATTTAATGCCTTGCAACCAACTTGCACGGCTAATGCTCAGATAATTAAAGAAAAAAAGCTCTGTACTTCTGATGGATTTTAATATTAAAAATACACGAAAACTTCTTTTGTCCTGTGCACTTCAACTGTTGTCCATCAGATGGCGCTGCCTTCATAGCTGTTATAAGGTTACTATAGCTTGGCGCAGGACTTTGCCATTCATCTGTGTTTTCAGGACCGTATGTATACAGTCAGTTTCCATAAATGTGCAGTATCTACTTGGGAGAAGAAAAAAAAAGGGACTCAGAGTACTAAACAGTAACACAAACAGACACAAGAACTGTCCTCCCTGCACCTAGATTATTTTTTGACAAAAAAAATTACAATCCATATATACAAACAAATGGTAGGGTTTTATATAAAGGTATTTGGTTTGGATTTAGTTCAGCATGTGTATGCAAACACTGCAATTTGCATACCATTGTTTTGCCAGTTTGGTTAGTGGTTGTTAGTGGTTAAGGCCCTTTGCTAGAAACCAGGAGCCTATGAGTTCTAGTCCCATCTTAGCCATGAAAGCCAGCTGGGTGATCTCTCTCTCTCTCTCTCTCTCTCTCTCTCTCTCTCTCTCTCTCTCTCTCCTCCCTCCTCCCTCCCTCCCTCCCTCCCTCCCTCCCTCCGTCTGTCTCTGTCTCTCCACAAGTCATCCCACAAGGTTGTTGTTGTGGGGAAATAGGAGGAGGAAGGTAGGTTGGATATGCTCGCTGCCTTGAGGTATTTGTAAAAATAATAAATAATAAAATTTTGCATTGTAGGGACTTCATGGGGAAAGAGATCAGAATATAGTAAGCGATATCACATTTGCCATCATCCAAATGACATTACTGTAGCTCTGGTGTGGTTTTGACATGAGTAATGGTTAAAACAACTATGACTTTCCATGGAGTATAAACCAGTGAAGTATGTGCAATTTTACAGAGACTTTCAAATATTCTTTCTACTAACAACTTTTTCCAAACAAGTTTGGCTTCTAAAAGATTTATCTGTAGCACTGATCATTTTATGGCATCAGTTTCATCTGATACAAGGATAAAGTTTTTTGAACCACATGTTTCATGAGAATGATTAGTAAAATACTGTTAAGCAAATTGCCTTCAATTCTGACCGGCTCAAGGTTGACTCAGCCTTTCATCCTTCTGAGGTTGGTAAAATGAGAACCCAGATTGTTGGGGGCAATATGCTGATTCTGTAAACCGCTTAGAGAGGGCTGTAAAGCACTATGAAGCGGAATATAAGTCTAAGTGCTATTGCTATAACTGGTTATCTGTGAGAAAACTTGCAGAAGACCATATGCTCCAGAGAAGACCCATCTACCCAGTATCTCTTTTTCCATACTGATTTGTTCCAGAAACTATGTAATACAGTCTATTGAATAAGTAAAAATTGGCTGGGTTCATTCAGTGCCCTAAGCTGTAAAATGTTTTACAAACCATTGTGTCTGACTTCTCACAGCATGCTAAACTGAAAGCAAACAAACCACATTTTGGCTTAGTATGTTAGATGAATCCAATTGGAAGATGTTTCTAGGAATGTGAGGGATGTAACTGTGTGTTCCTCCAAAGCTTAGAGTTATTAGGCATGGGTATATAATACATGCCCATAAACATGCATTCTCTTTCTCTCTGTCACACACACACACACACACACACACACACACACACACACACACACTCACACACTTCTGCACAAAGAATTTCCATTTGTGTTTTGCAATGGTATATATTTTTCATTTGCCTTTTAAACCCACCTAAGCCATACTAGTTCCTGATGGTACTTGGTTTTTAAAAAATATTTTTGTTTCTCCTGAATTTATATCCAGTGCCAATTATAATCCTTAGTTCTAATTAACATTAACAATTCCCTGAAATATAGTTTGATTTTTTTTTCTTACTTGACTGCTTATACTGTATAAGGGTGAAAATAGCTGCTTGTTCAACAATTAGCATGTACTTGCATAATAAGCAGACCTCTATCTGACAAAATATTTTGGGGTGATATTAAATACTTTTAACGTTAGACAAGATAATTCAAGGGACAGTGATGCAACATGAAGAATCTTAAGCTGTTCGGTAAAAACCATTTTTTAATTGATTGTTATGATTTACTTGATATATTTCTGTATTGTTTGTGTTTTCTGTGTTATTATTTGTCTATCAGCAAAGATACTGGGGTTTTATGTACGAACTTTCATTGCAGTAAAAGTAACAAAATGAAATGGAGCAATTCATGTGCTGTTTAAACTGATGTAGCCTATTAAGTGAGAAGTTCTGAGCAAAAATGTTTGAACTGAATTTTCTGAGATAGAATCAGCCTTTGACACCTAAAGATGGGGGGTGCTCTTTCTGTGTACTTGCAGGATTTTGATGCAGCAAAGCATTTTTGTTGCTGGAATGCATGGAAGTTGAAATTTAGTCATTCTTTCGCACGAAAGCTTCCACCATATACACAGAAAGATTTGTTTTAATATCTGGGGCAATCCTTGGAACAGTAATACTGAAGGCAAGGATTGTTACCTTCTTCTCCCTTTGTTTCACTAAGGGAGCAATTGCTTAAGAAATGATGCTCTTGGCAAAATGAACTGCCAAATGCAACCCTGTGTGTATGCATTTCTCTCTCTGTGTTTAAAGAGATGTTGTGTCTGCAGCATTAGGGCCCACTTAGTCATGTTGTCAAATTGCAAGTTAGCTGTTTTTGCAATAATGCTGCTGTCCTCATTATCACATGTAATTTTCATTGATAAATGAGGCACTGATGGTAATAGCCAAATTCAGGCAGAATGGTTTTGTCATTCACCATCAATTAAATGCTGGTCATTCAATGAGGCTATGTTTTGATATATTGTGGAATCGAACAATAGGATTAGATAGTTCAGTGGCTGAATTCACATGCTATGCTAAGTCATCATTTGCTTTAGCCTTGGTTTGAATAAACCACAGTGGCTGGGTTCACATATGGCATGGGTGTGCAAATGTCTCTTGGTTGTTTTGTAGGAAGCTAAAATAGGGCTTGCTCTGCCCAATTTTAGAATTTGACCCTCCAGCCAATAAAATCTCATATTATTGCATTAAGCTGTAAACTATGATTTATAATAATGTTGGGTTTTACACAATACATTAATACTTGGGATTGTTCTATGTGTAATGAAATGTATACGGCAGGTTTTATAAATAAATAAAAATAGCCTTTAGCGCTTAATGCCAACTATTAACTCAATGCCTTGTTATCAGTTATCATGAACATTTATCTAGGGTAGAAACTTGTGTGCTTTGAGATTCATTTGGCTTTCCCTCTTTTTGTAACTCTTGCATTTCAGGAAATTAAAAGAATTTGAATGCATAGAATTTTGTTACATCAAACACTATAAGAGTAAGATGGCAAATCATTTATGAGGACATTACATTACCTCAGGAAAAAGAACTGAAGGTTGAAGAAATGGGGAGAAATCTGGAATATATTTAATTCCTTTTGCTTGGTAACTGGTTTTAGTATACTGGTAGTATATAAATAAATAACTATAGGCCCTTTGTAAAAGGCAATCCATAGCAGCTGTAACTACTTTTTCATTCCTCAGGGAAACTATTAGTTGTACATTTCAATGTATATTTTCCTTCTTAGCTAACTTGACTTTTCTTTGTTCATTAAAGAATAATAAATGCTATAAATGTGCTTGGAAAAATCACCCCTTTCCTTCAGTTATAGGCAATTGGTCTGTCTGGATGAAGGAAATTATTTTTTCACAAATGAAGGCAAATATATGTGTCCCAGAGAGATATTGCAGAATCCAATCTGGGTTGGTCATCGGGACCAGAGATTGAGATTTCCGAACTTTCGGATTTGTGCTGGAGCCCATCCTCAGGGAATTTATCACTCACCAGAATGTTTGAAAGAGAAATTATTTTTGTATTTTCTATATATATTACATCTTCTGTTCCGAGTTTACCAGGTTCACAAAACTATTTTCCACAGTTCTCAATCTTGCCATCTTAAGCCACGTCAAATGTATTGTCAAAGAATCTGGATCCTACCAGATGGCAACCCATGGCCCACTTTTCCCCAGAGAATGATGATGTTTATGATGATATATTCCCTCAGTATATGAATTATTTATAGGAAGTTTTTTTAAAGTTCAAGTGATTTACCCTGTGCCCCACATAAAAGGCTACAGAGCCCCACCTGTGTTTTGTGTACAGTTGAGAACCACTGTATTAAGCCATTAAAAAATTCTGAAGTAGTCTTCCTTTAAAATAAGAGATCTCTTTTGGTTACCATGGAAACTACTGTGCTGCTAAAAAGGTAGGTACTGTAAGAGTTTTGTGGCACTCATGGAACAAGAATTGGGGCAAAGGTTATTTTTTTCTAACAACTGCTATTTGTGACGTTATTTAGACCTTTTCCTGTTAATGGACTAAATAAGATAAATTGATTTTGCTTATTACAGCTTGTAGCTCTCTCTGAACAAATGGATAGATTAGGAGGTTTTTGGTTTTTTTTACTTTTAGAATCTCTTTATTGCCTGAGACAACTTTTCCTAGCAAAGTTGCACTGAAGTAAATAATTTACACCTGGAAAAAATGGTTTCTGAGCTGTGTAAAAGGATATGACATCTGTCTCTTCTATACTTTTGTTTCTGAAAGGTCCAAGTAGCTAATGAAGATAACAAGGTGGTGGCTATAGGTTTGGACGTAGAAAAGATTACATCTAATGTACATTTTACTCCCAGACTGAAAATGGAAGTACTTTTCTTGTAGATATTTGGATGAAGCTGTAATTTGAGGCAGGATTTTTTTTCTGCAACTGTGCTTCCATTTGAAAAAATTGCCTTAGTGTCTTCAAACACAAATGAAATGCTAAACAAAAACCATGCAGCCTTCTCTAAATCCTGCCAAAAGAAATACTTAATGGAATGATAAAGGATGAATCATATCCTAATTCTTAGATATAATACCTGATGCTTTTATGGTTATATCGTACTTCTGTTTAGCAATGGCTTGAGTTATAAGACTAATACACCGATGTTTTTCCCCATTTGAGACATTCTAAGGAAGACTGAATGCTTGTTGATAGTTTATTATATGTATTTTCTAAGAATCTGTTCCAGAATTTCCTTTTGAGAAAGATGCCTTCTTCTAGTTTATGAAATCAGCAATATGGGAACAGACATAGCTCAATGATAGAACTATGCATAGGAACCGAGACCTATTAATTTGTATAGGCAAAAGTTAGTTTTTCAAACGGCAAGGAGAGACAGATTGGATAAGGTATCAGGTAGACGTTTTACATTATAAGGTCTCCATATAAAGTTACTTCAGATATCAAAGTTTGGTAGCACTTCAATTGCTGAAGGTTATTTTCAAATTGCTTTTTTAAAAAAACACACACAATATTTATTTATTTATTAAATTTATTGATTGCCCATCTTACCACAAGGTAACTTTGGGCAGTTTGCAATAGTGCAATGATGTACTCTGGGTGGGGGGAACCCACCTCACTTTGCTTAAAATGCCCACTTTTATTTGCCACTGTTTATGTATTGTTTTGTGAAATAGCTGAAATCTCCTGCCACCAAATTTCAGCATGATACTAAATAGAACATTATCAGAGTTGGAAGGGACCTTGGAGATCTTCTAGTCCAACCCCCTACTCTAGCAGATCCTATACCATTTCAGACAAATGACTGTCCAGTCTCTTAAAAGCTGATTCTTAAAATGATTATTGTGAAAGGCTATAGGAGCCACCCAGAACTCTTTAAGGATCACATGCAGCTATAAATCATTCATCTTGCTTTAGGTGAAAAAAAAACATAATCCTCATTAAATATAGGTAGGTGGAATATCCACTGTTTAGGATAAATGTTTTCCAGCTTCCTTGCCAAATGTTTTAGCAGTGTGGCAGCTAAAGTTAGTAATTTTCTATCTCATACTCTTATGCAGGTGCCAGTTGAAAGATCAAGACAGAGAAACACATACTGTACACATATTGATAATTGTTCAAACTGAATGATTTAAGGGTTCAACATTTTCCAATATCTCTAGATGCTAGAAGGATTTGGCAGAGAAGACTAGGGTAAATGAAGAGGATTGAAACTGCTTCTCCTGCCACTTCCCTTGCAGTGCTATCATCCAGCCTTTTTGACCATTAGTATGTCCTACTATTAGTGTGTCTTACTACTAGTGTTAGGCTACTAATGCCTCTTACCTCTACTACTAAATAGTCCCACTATTTCAGAAAGAATAGGTAAAGATACCTAATGAAGAGGGACTGTTGAGAGAAACCACGCCCTATCCTTGGTCTGATGTTACATATAAACACACAGGCACATTTCCCCCCCCCTTAGAGTACCACTAAATTACCTACATGCCAAATACTGAAGGAAAATTATGTGGTTTTCTAGTCTCTAGTTCAATTGAATCAGGAATAGAGTATTATGTCACTATGTTATATGTTCATAAAAGGGCTTCAGTGCTATTCTGATAATTGGATATTAATGTAGACCACTTACCTCTTGCTTTCTGCACTGTGTGATCTTCATGCATCACTCTCCATGTTTTTGGGAATGTTCTTAAAACAGCGTCTGCTTCTCATCATGGGGCATCATTTACAGTGCCACATTGCTTCCTACTCTACTGCCTATTTTAATAATGGCTCTCCCTTTTTTCTTAGAAAATTGTCTTCTTGCATATGGATTCTGTTTTACCATTGTAGGAAGGTCATCACCATTAAGCACAGTAGCACTCTTATACAAATGAGTAATACTCTCCATCTAAACAATTACTTTTTCATGAGTCAGAGCTCAGTAGTCTGGCCCCATTGCTGCAGAAACTCCTGCTGCTACTAATAGAAAAAAAAAGATCATATTTCCTTTATGGGAGAAAGAAAATTGTTATATCTAATCTGAACTAAGCATATCACATGTACCTTTTAATCACAGCTTCTGTTTTCTTTTTTCTTTACTAATAGCAGATAAGTGCATATAATCTTATTATGCAGTAATTCTGAAATGCCCAAAATGCTGAGAACCAGATCCTAAAATATTAAATAATACCAGATGAGAGATTGTGATGATTTAATTGATACATAATGTAGCCTTTTGCTATAAAGTATGCAATTACTTATTTATTATGTATCATTACACCGGGAAAGTGTGGAGATTAGTTAGATTTTAGTTTTCTGCAGAAAGGGCTTGTAAATGGGGAGGCAGATATTTGGAGAGAGACATCTCTTCGCTCTTTTTGCTTTTACTGAATAATGGGTTGTGTTTTAAATAAGCAAAACCAAGTGTGTATATAGGGGGTACGAACCAGTAATTTTGGGTTAATATCCTTGCCCAAGCATATGCTGTATGTAATACAAAGAATTACTTGCTTTGTTAAATAATCCAATATAGGTCCTAAGCAGGATACAGTATAGGAAGTTGTCTCATTCTGACTCAGATTTTTTAAGCAACTGATTCCATACATTGAGACAGGCTGGTTTCTTCCAGGTTCTAGGAACAATTTTTTTTTCCTAATTGGAAATGACAAGGTTTGAACCAGGGACATTCTGTAAAGCAAACCTTTACATCCTTACTACTCTGCACCACTCAGAAGACTACTCCGTATTCCTTGTTGTTGTTGTTAGTTGTGAAGTCGTGTCTGACCCATCGCGACCCCATGGACAACGTTCCTCCAGGCCTTCCTGTCCTCTATCATCTTCTGGAGTCCATTTAAGCTCATGCCTACTGCTTCAGTGACTCCATCCAGCCACCTCATTCTCTGTCGTCCCCTTCTTCTATTGCCCTCAATCTTTCCCAGCATTAGGCTCTTCTCCAATGAGTCCTTCCTTCTCATTAGGTGGCCAAAGTACTTGAGTTTCAACTTCAGGATCTGGCCTTCTAAAGAGTAGTCAGGGTTGATCTCCTCTAGGACTGACCGGTTTGATCGCCTTGCAGTCCAAGGGACTTGCAGGAGTCTTCTCCGGCACCATAGTTCAAAGGCCTCAATTCTTTTGCGCTCAGCCTTTCTTATGGTCCAACTTTCACAGCCATACATTGCAACTGGGAAAACCATGGCCTTGACTATATGTACTTTTGTTGGCAGGGTGGTGTCTCTGCTTTTTAGTATGCTGTCTCCCTACTCCTTACTTCAAATATATTTCCAGTACAACATTACAAAAATGAATATCTTACAGAAGGCCAGAGGTTGTAGTTCAACTGAGAGATAGTTGCTCCAAATGCTTTCTTTAAAACTATCTTATCACACCATAATAAACTGAGACAATTTCTTTATTATTGATTTATTACATTACTATCACATCTTTATTCTGCCTAAGGTGACATACATGAGAATATTCAGCTAAATACTCTGTAAAACACATTGGATGGAAAGAAAGTGATTGGCTCATAGTCATCAAGTGATCTCCACAGTGAAATGGGAACTTGCACTTGTGACATTACCTGTTCTGATTTGCCATTCAGATTGCTGCTAACTGATGACATTTGTGAGGGGTCCTTGGTGCTCTCTGAACTTGCTTGTTTTCTTGCAGATGTTTCATTTGATTTTACTTGATTGTAAACAATAACCCAGTCAAGAAACTGCCAAAGAAACTAACAGCGAACAGCCCAACCAAAGAACCTCTAAGACCTCCTCCATCGACACTGACAGACAAGCCACTAGAATATAAACTGACACCAAACTGCGCTCCTTACTAGCACTGATGATGTTACGTAATTACATCTGCAAGAAAACAACCAAGCTCAGAGAGCACTAAAGACCCCTCATTTCAATCCTGAACTACAAATATTCTCCTTGATTGGCGATGACATTTGTTCTGATTTCATACTCAAGTGGTACACTAATTGATCTATCAGAAGTAAAACTTCACTTGTGCAACATTTCTAAATGGCTACCATAAATTAGCAACTGTGCCTAACAAAACCGTCAGTTTAGAGCAGGTCAGTGTTGTAATAGCAATTGTCCCTTTTCCATGCCAGATACTCTGAATGCTCTAACTTTACACCATGGAATCTTGGTGTGTGACTTTCAATCAGAAGGTCTCACATATTGTTTGGATTTGTGTTCTTGAGTTTGCTATCTATTTTACCCTGTGCTATGAATGTTCCCTTCTTGCCGTGAATTGATTCATACATTTACTGAAACTCCCTAATAATCTATGAAGGAGTGATGCTTTTTATCATGCCCTGGAGATACTTCAGCCTCTCCCTCAGCTAGGAATAGAATGGCTTTGCTTTTTTAAGAATAAGGCATAGTTGAACTAAAGAGAAGCTGGGAGACAGGCTGCACCAATGTTATAATTCATCTCTATCATCACCCCCCAAACCAGAAGGATGTCTAGATATGTGAACCAGAGGAACTCTTATTTTGGAAATTATACTCTATAGAGATAAGTGAAAGGCTAGCTTGTAAATTGTGCTATTTTTTTCCTTGGTCTATAAATGTAAACTGAGTCAAGAATAATGTTCTTATTTCTCTGTAAAATTGAGATATTGAGTATCTACCTCAGCATTGCTTTCCATTCTTCAGACTGGCAGGAAAAAAAATATTCATGAGTTTTGGGCAGTTGGTACTATGAACATGGACCATGCCTGGTCTCACTGAAAGAAAAAAATTATTGGTACCAGGCTACAATCAGCTGGGAAGATTGCATGTGCTTTTGCAAATTACTTTTAAAGAAAAATAGATTTCATATGTTTTTATTGCCATCTAGTTTTCCTGTCTGTCCTCATCACCCTCTTCTTATAACAAAGCTTGATTTTGTTTATCTCTTGTGAAATTGCCCTGTCTTCCAAGGAATGGCTGAAACATGTAGTCCCATGTCTGTAAACGTCAAAGGCAATTTTTTGTTTGCGTTATAGCAAGTTGATTCTCTCTTTTTTCCATCCCCCACTCCCATTTTTAATCTTTAAGCATCAGAAAAAGATTATGATAGCTTCTTTCTCTTACATACTGGGATTAGGGACGATGTTGGCATGATCCAGAAAATAGGAAGCCAATACCTAAAGCAGGTCTACGGTGGGAAGACTCGGAGGACCTCTGTGAGAGAAGATTTTTAGTTTTTCACACTGTGGGCTTAGCTAATCCTGATACATTTGCTATGCTAATCTGCATGGCTCTAAGTTATCTTGCCACTGCAGAAGCAGGACATCTTGCATTTATTAGCTTTGCATCTATTTGAAATACTAAAAATATTGGGGAAATTAGTTATTATATAGAATATAATTTCTTTTGAAAAAGGAGATACGATAGAAAGAAGCAGAATTGGAGTTCTGCATATTTTATCCCCGGTCACATGAATCATCATTCCTATTTTTCACTGCTCAGATGTTCACCCAGAAAACACAGATCAGTCTTCCACTGCCTACATGCAGTCTGGATGAGCAAAATTAAATTCCTTGAATTCTCAGCTTGCCTGGGCAATTTTGACAATTTTAGGAGTTGAAGCAATACATTTGGAGGAAGGTTAAACTTGGGGAAGGTTAAAATAGAGTTTGTCAGATAAAGCTATACAGATCTATACATAACTGAGAAATTTATTTTTTCATAATTGGTTCCTGGAAAATGCAGAGACTACGAATATTGCTGACTGAATATGCGTAAATAGCAGGCACAGCCTGTTTTTCAGGAGTGTAAAGTAAAATATACCAACTTCCATTATTAAGTCAATATTTTGAAAAACAGTAGTATTAATACTATATAAAATTCTGCTAGGGATTTTATTCAGTTAGTGAATCCTTTACAGTCAATGACCACAATTCTATTTAAACAAAGACAGAAATTAAAACCTACAAAATAAACTAAGATAAAAATAAATAAACAACTGTAACTAAATAACGAAATATGGTTGGTTATAAGAGGTTTTACAATCAGTAAAATACAATCTGTCCACATTCAAAGACACTGAATCACACTAGTTAGATAAAAACAATTATACATAAAATAAAGCTGAATGACCTGGACATTTAGTTAATAAGGGGGAATATATCGCAAAACTTAGCTGTGCATTTTTATAAAATGAGCAGTGTAATAATACATGAAATGTATTTTCAGTCACTTTTGTCACAAGGGCAGAATCTTAAAAGGGCAAGGGATTTTCCTAAACTTTCCTGAAGACAACCATTTGAGATGTATTACAACATGATTCTATGATCATGCTAGGGTTAATGCTCAAACATGGGATGGATATTTGGTTTAAATATTTTGCTGCTCTGCAAAAGCAACACTGGCTAATAAAAAAATGGGGGGGGGGGATGTTTCCAAGAAACCCAGTTGCCTTTTACATCTATAACACATTGTTTTAAGACTTGGTACTGCTTGCTTATAGACTATCATAACTAATATCTCCCGTGTAAAGTCATAACAGTGCAGTTGTTGATCGTGTAAAGTCATAACTGTGCAGTTGTTGATAACTTTGAATTGAGTGGGACAATATTAAATTATCAGCCCAGATCAAAGGATCTAGGCCTCGCAGAATAAACTAAACAATAGTTAGAAGCAAAATGAAATCATACAGAACATATGCTGGTTTCCACTCTAATCACAGCAGTTACAAAGCACTTGGAAAATAGCCTTTAGAAATTTGGATTCTATTCTAACAGTAAAATCTGTGGGGCCTAAATGGGCAGCAAATAAGAGACGTGCATGAACTTTTCTGTGAATTCTTAAAGAATGAGAAGTATAAATAACGTCCCTCAAGAATAATAAAAAGACATTAATCCTTTTGGCAGAACTTCTGCTGTTACTTAATCCAGAAATTGATATGCAAGTCCACTTTGATTTTTAAAAAAGTTTGTAAATAGACCACACTGACAGATTAAATGATTTCCACATAATTGGAATTACTGAAATTATAATAATACAGATTTATGTTAATACATAATACTTCAGAAACAGTCCTGTTCTGGGGATCTGCCATCTACTTGAGACTTATGCTGGTTATATAGTTGGCCTTGAGTTCCAGCACTAGTTTCATACTTTAATAATCTTTGATGTATTTACTTTAAATACGTGTCATCTACTTATTATTAAAGTAATATTTAAGACACAAAGTAAGACACAAATGGCATTCTTAAATTGTTTTAATAAAACAATTGCCAAAAATATCTATATGTTAAATACTGATAAAATCAATGGAAGGTTCCATAGAAAGAAAAGTGGTGAGCAAACTGAGAAAGCTTCATAGCTTTGCTATTTATATAGTGAGGAAAAGCAGGATGGAACAGTGGCTAAAAAAGATTTTTTAATTTTTTATTGGCTGGGTCACCACTACATGGAAGTTGGCAGCATCTAATGTTTCTTTGGGGAAAAAAATCCTTAATGAGGGAATGATCTTAAGGATTGAAAAAAGGAGAGACATTTCCTTAAAACCCTATTCTGAGGTGCTTAAGGCTTTGTAATGTATATAAAATCAAGGTTTTTTTTGAGTCAAGTCAACATCATGGATGCATCTGCCCCATTTTCTTGATCATCTCTATCCCCCAACTAAGTAGTAATCACATTCCATCCTGCTTAACCTCCAAGCCTAGGCAAGTTTGCAGAAATGCTGATCCATGTTAAATTTCATATTGGCCCATCTTTTTTTTTTTAATCTCATTGTTCTGAGTTAACATGCATTGTAAATTATGTTCTAATGCTCTATTGAAAATGAATTTGTATAGTACAGGATTGTTCAAAAACTTAATGAAATCTGTGGAGCCTTCACCAAAGAAGATTAGTCTAAAAACTTAAGCTTCCAGTATTGGCATATTCACAATGAATCTAAGATGATCTTCTCTTTTTAAATAGAAGCCTAGCTGCCTTGCTGCATTAAAATTAGTAAGAGTCACCCTATGCGGCAGTGGTTTTTTAATTGAATGTACAGTTTATACATGTCCATTTGTGAAGTGAGCCTTGTGCACAGATAATCAAATATTGTATCTGCTACCCAGAATCTTTAATTTGTACATGCTCCTTGGAATGGCTCATTCACTAACTATTCTAATACCTTCTAATGAAAACCTTGCTGATTTCTCCCTATTTACTAGATGTTATTAAGTTTCTGTCAATGTATTTTATGTTAGAATATTTCTAACATTGTTTTTACTGAGCTACTTGCGATTTTATCTATATGCTGGATTTTTGAACTGTTTGCAAGGGCATGTTTCCTATTTGTATTTTATACCAAAATAAAATGGGAACACAAGTGAACATTAGAAGAAATTGGAACATGGCAGATATTACCCAAAAAGAGGCGATAAGCTCAGAAATGAGTTTTTCCCTTTCTGGTGAATTAACCTCACAGGCTGCCAGTTACCAGACTTGGAGAAATTAGAAGTCAGCAAACAGCTTCTGAATAATTAGTTGTCCTTATGTGAACTTGCTAAGTAAATAGATCTTCATATAAGAATGTTTCTATGTATGGTTGTATAGAACATATGTATGGTTGTTTTTTTCCCTTTATTTTCAGGATATTTTTTTAAGAATGGAGTGTTATATGAATACTAGAAGATAAATGTTTCAAATAAAATG
The DNA here is from genome assembly GCA_023970755.1 of Azemiops feae. NCBI lineage: Eukaryota > Metazoa > Chordata > Lepidosauria > Squamata > Viperidae > Azemiops > Azemiops feae. The sequence goes on from JALGBA010000036.1 coordinate 3,507,855, forward strand.
TAAATAGAAATACACAACTTTCCTTTATTGATTAAACTTGCTATTTGCAGCCAAATGAACATCTTAGTTTAACATCACCAAATTTTAGCACTATAAAGATATAGTTTGTCAAAGGGAAGCATTTCTCATGAATTGGTTTTCAGTGCCGTAAACACATTTCTATTCCTGTAGTGTTCAGTTGGACATATGACAGTGGAAAAAGGTGCTCCTCCATTAAAATGAGATCAGCGTGATTTATATTTAAATTTAAAACATATGAAGAACAGTTGCAGGAATGGACTATGTCTAGTTTAACGCAAAGAAGGACTAGGGGAGACATGATGGCAGTGTTCCAATATCTAAGGGGCTGCCACAAAAAAGGGGAGGGTCAACCTATTCTCCAAAGCACCTGAAGGCAGAACAAGAAATAATGGATGGAAACTAATCAATGACAGAATCAACCTAGAACTAAGGAGAAATTTCCTGATAGTAAAATCAATTAATCAGTGAATGACTTGTCTGCAGAAGTTGTTGGTGCTCCAACAATGGAGGTTTTTAAGTAATTTGTCTGAAATGGTATAGAGCTTCCTGCTTAAGTAGGGGGTTGGACTAGAAGGCCTCTCTCTTATTCTGTTATTTATGTTAAATGTTTGCCTTCTAGCCATAACTATATTCTGTGAGTTTCTCAGGCAAAAGTAAAAGCTTCCACAGCTGATAGGGTAGATTTGAAGGGAAAAAAGCTCATTTGGAATGTGTACAGGTGCTCACATAGCACCTGTCAGCAACTCCATAAATAAAATGCATATTTTCCCAGGATTGTGTCTGCAGCTGTGAATGGCAGCCATATGATCCCTGGGAGAGAAAACCCAGCTATGTAGAACATTAAGTATTTCCAAATATTTAGGCATCCTGGAAGATGGAATTCAAAATGACTGCTCAGAACAAAAATTTCTGATGACATAGAAGAATTAATTCTCTGCTGTTACTTTTGGTTTGTGTAGCCAGGAGTCACATTATTCCAAAATGTGATACCCTTGAAAATACTTAATGTTCTCTTTTTTCTGTTGTCTATTAATATTATTTATAATTATAAACTGCTTTGAGAAACAGTATTATTGAGAAGCAGAATTGGATCAAGAGTAAAGTTTTATTGAAATCAGTGGAAATAATTATTTGATTTTGTGAAGACTCAGTGATTTCAATGGGAATTAAGTAAAACTAATTATCTGAAATCAGTGTTTTTAAGTTCCAAGCTGATATATGTTTCCAAGCTGAACACTCTCTCTCAAAACCTGGAACTTAGAGACATTGAATTCAGTGATATTTATTCTAAGATAATTAGTAAAGAAACTGTTAGGATAAGCACCATATTATTTTCTAAAATAATTTAAATGTCTATGGAGATTCTCAGTTATCCAGATCATGGTTGTCCCAAAGGTACATTTTCAAAAGACAACTGGACTTTCTTTGTTTTCCCTTGAAGACATTTCTCTTCTCATCCAAGAAGCTTCTTCAGTTCTGACTCAGAAATTCAGTAGTTCAGAACTGAAGAAGCTTCTTGGATGAGACCTTTGGATCCTAAAATCTAGGTAGTCCAATGTGTTTTTGTTTCCAGCAGTAATCATTTGCAAACAAATCTCAGATGGTGAAAATGGCAGTATGTTTCAATAGCTAAAAATTAGATGCTTACAATTTGTACAAACACAGTAAATAATAGTTAAGATTGAGTTATGAAAAAATATTTTCTCAAATGTGGCAACATACTTTGCATATTCTCGCAAATAATTCATCTGATTTTTCAAAATTATGGGTGATATTTGCATAACAATGAGGTATTAGAATTATGATTCAGTACACATGTTCTGTTTGTAATATGTGTAAATGTAAATAGCTTTAAATAAGAAGACATTTAAAAGGAAATACATGCTAAAATAAATATATGAATGGAAAACATGGCACTTTGCTTTTCTTAGCAGCACTGCATAATATTCACCATTAGTCTCAAGAAATTTGACAAGTTTTTTTTAATTGCTCAAAGGAAATCGTCATGTTTCTTTAGCAAGGCAGTTTAATATTGTCATCAAAGAAGTAAAACTGAACTCAGTTTTCTTTCAATATGAAATTTGTTTTTTGAGTACATATCTTAAAATATGCACTATCCATTTAGGGAACTAGTTTACCAGTAGTTCCTCATGCTTGACTTTCACTCTTGGGCAAAACTAAAATTTCCAAGTTCCATATATCTGTCTTCATGCACAGGATTAGTTTGACAATGTTAAGCATCAAATGTGTATATAGATCAGGGGTGTCAAACTTGCCATGTCACGTGATGTGTCGTGACGTATCGCGCCTCTTTTTGCATTGCCGGCAATGGGCTGGGCGTGGCTTCGGTATGATGAAACTGGCCCAAGGGCTAGCAGTTTGACACCCTTGATGCCTACCTGATATGAAATGCTCAACACCTGGAGTAATCATGCCAGTTGAGGAGTGGGGGTGATAATCAAAAAATTCAGAATGGGGACCAAAGTAGTAAGAGCAAAGCCCCATTCTTTTCTATGTATATGATGTGCAAAAAAAAATGGGCAGGCTTTCAATTATGCTGCCTGAGAGCCATCTTGATTTTTTTTTTGACCCCCAGCCAATTTTTACCTGAATGCTATTGTGGAGTGAAGTGTCCAGAAAATTCCAGGCAATTCAATATATTTAAGGTTATTTTTAAATTTTGAGTCTTGAGCTATTTTCCTTAAGAGAAACTTTTAAGAAGCACATAAACAAATTGGGTTGGTCTTGCATTGCTTCTGCAGGGTGAATTTGTGAATTGTCAGACACAAGCCCAGAGACAATACAGCAAAATCCAATCAAGTTTGATCCTTTATTTGCTTACACTTAATGGACAGAACTTTGCCAAAATAAAACTATAACCTTCTAACCTACTAGATATATCCTGAGAGATTCTAGGGTGTGGCTACTTCTCCCCTTTCCCATCCAGCTTGGGACTGCACCGTCTCTAAATGTGGGCCTCTCTCTGGGAAAGCTCTGTGTTGCCAAAAGTCTCCCCACTGCTCCTGCAAGTGCACATTCCATCACATTTATACAGTGGGATGTCTAGGATGAAACACAGCAATATGATCAATATTTTATAACTATCTTGTTAAATAGTTTTGTTTGCCAGTATAGCTTGGCTTCAATTAGTGGATAATAAATGCCATGCAGCGGTTGTAATATTTGAATTCCCACAATTTAAAGTTATAATTATATGTAAAATATGGTAATTAGTTCTAGTTCCATGCAAATGGACAGTGAAAAATGTAGAAATGAACCTCTTATTTTTTTGAACTTGTACTGCTTCTTTCCTTTTGACCATTTGGTTAAGGGCACGTCTTAAAATAATGAAAACAAATCATGTAAATGGCAGGCAACAGCACATACACATGTGAAGATAAGTACAGACTGAAGTAGCAGCATCTGAAATCCTAACCCAGTAACCTCAACTGCACAAGTGCTAGCTTCAGATTAACTAAACTGTGGATTGCATTATTTCATTATTTCATTATTCCAATTTACCTTAATTGCAAAATTACTGCCATGATAGGTTTCAAGAAAACCTTCTTGTATTTAAGAAATGGAGTGACAAGCAAGCAAGTCAGCATTAAATAAAAAGTAGATTTTTTTAATGAGCTGGTGCTTTTGAAATGTCATGCTCATTTTAAAAGTTGACAATTAGCTTATAAGAGCCAGATGTCTTTAACTTAAATAGTCAAGAGTGCCACATGAAGCTAGTTCAGTGTTGTGGCTCTCAGAATCCTTTTATACATTACTTCAAAAAGGTGTTGGTAAGTCACAAATAAAGTGCATTATACTATTGAATGTAAACATTAATTACATTAAAAATGTTATTACAAAACAATCATTTCTTTGGTCACTTAGTTGGCAGTGCTTTTCATTAATCTTTGGTTTTATTACTATGTTCATATGTAATAGTTTTTCATGAGAGTTTCAAGGATAATACAAGCTAAGAAACCCATCCAGAGCTGCCCAAACCATGCAAAGAGGCCTTACATTTATTTTGTCATGTTTCCTTCCTTCCTTCCTTCCTTCCTTCCTTCCTTCCTTCCTTCCTTCCTTCCTTCCTTCCTTCCTTCCTTCCTTCCTTCCTTCCTTCCTTCCTTCCTTCCTTCCTTCCTTCCTTCCTCCCTCCCTCCCTCCCTCCCTCCCTCCCTCCCTAGCAGGTAAATTTTTCAATGTTGTCTTTCCCATTCCTTGCCAAGTAGAGAGATCCTTATGGGTAGGGCACCCAGACGTGCCTTTCTCCTTGGCTACCTAATCTTTCCCTTGGGAGATCTCAGCTTCCTGGCACATCTTCATTGGCCATACCTCACATGGCCTTCTCAGTGCCCCTGACTAAAGAGCTCATCTCTGTCTCAGAAGCAGTGCCTGCCATAAAATATGACAGCAGGTGGAGGTTCCCAGTAGGTGGTACTGCTTTGGTGTGCGAGGTCTTGGTTCAGTTAGCCCACGGGTGTCAAACTTGTCATGTCACATGATGTGTCATGACATATCACGACTCTTTTTGCATTGCCGGCAATGGGGTGGGAGCGGTTTCAGTATGATGAAACTGGCCCGTGGGCTGGCAGTTTGACACCCCTGCTTAGTGGAAAGCATAACCTGCAAGAATTGCTGCTGTCTGGTGAGTCACTGTTGGGCTGAGGTGTGGCTACCTATTCTTGGCATGTTTTCTGGACCCCGGCCTGAATGCCTCTGGTGCTAAGCATCCTGGCTTTGGTAGACAGCATCTTAAGGATCTTGTGGTCTATAGAAAATGACTTAGAAAGCTATGGGTTTTGAGATCCCTACCTTTTTGAGAGACATGATGAAATGGCAAAAAACACTCATTCAAATGAATGAGTTCACTTAACGGCCATGAAAAAGCCTGGAACATCAGTTTCAGCCATGTGAGTGTCTCAATTTACAATTGCAATGACTTGCAACCATAATGCTGGGCTCAATTACAGTTTGCTCTTGGGTTTACATTGCCTATTATAGCTCATTGAAAAGTTAAGAAGAGTCAGCTATATTATCTGTTTGTGCAATTAGTTTTCAATTTCTTTATAGCACCTAAATCAGGGGTGTCAAATTGCCAGCCTGCGGGCTGGACACATCATGCAGAAGCTGCACCCACCCCATTGCCGGCAATGGCAAAACCGTCCCGATACGTTGCGCGATGTCATGTGACATCACGAGTTTGACATGTCTGACTTAAATTGTTCCTTCAGGAGTTGTTCCAGGTTGATAAGTGCACTCCTTTTGAGCTGATAGTAGCTGCTATTTTCATTAGATGGTTCCAGTGATTCATTGAGAAATATTCTCCCTAGATTTTCCATGTATCTTCGTGTATGTATCCTTGCAGTTTCCATGGCAACAGTACCACAGTGATTTATCATTGGCATATTCTGGGATGTTCTTGGTTTCTCAGTCTAGCCTACAATCCTGTTATTCCCTGGTAGTCTCCCATCCAATTGCTAACAAGGCTCTACCTTGCTTGACTTCTGAGCCTATTCAGGTTAGCTATGTGCTGCTATTAAGTGAGGCATTTTCATTATTAGAAAACACTATAAAAATCCTAGCATGTGTCATTCTCAGAGGACTACCAAGTTTTTCTTGATTTGCCATGCCAGCTATTAATGTTGATTAAATGTCTACTTAGAGATTGCAGACATCAGATCTTGGAATTGCTTCAGTGATAATAATGTTCACAAGGTCCCTCATAAGGCCAGTAAACTTGGAAGACTTTTTTTAAGACTCTTCTATTAAGTCAAGAAATAACCAGCTACTGTTATCTCAGCCATTTATTTTAGGAGATGATATTCAGATCATAACCATATAATCAACTAATGGCTGGTAAAACTCTTCTTTATTAAGGTATTTATAGAAAATTGCCTCCCAGCTTCACAATGCCAACCATAAAACAGTTTTAAAAAATGCACTGATTACGTTGGGCCTACTTATTTTTGTGGGGCAGATGGCTTGTTAATGGCAGATATGGGTATTTCTTCACTGGAGGCTGATCAGAGATCTGGAGGTCTCTTTTGTTGGCCATCAGAGCTGGCAGAAAGAATAGGGCTTGCTAAAATAGCAATAGAACTTAGACTTATATACCACTTCACAGTGCTTTACAGCCCACACTAAGCAGTTTACAGAGTCAGCCTACTGCCCCCAACAATCTGGGTCCTCATTTTACTGAACTCAGAAGGATGGAAGGCTGAGCCAACCTTGAGCCAGTGAAACTGGAACTGCTGACAGTTGCAGAATTAGCTTGCAATACTCATATAACCCCTGCACCACCACGACTCTAAAAGAGGGATTGATTAATAGCTCTGTGAGTTGAAGAATATGGCAAATATTTGTTTATAGGTAATTTTAGACATATGACCATAATTAAGTGTAGAATTACAGCTTTAAGATATTGTGGTTATTAAGCAGACCACCATGTGACCCAACTCAATTTTACAACCATTTTTGCAGTATTCGTTAAGCAAATGCCATAGTAGTTATACAATGGATATTTTTGCCGGAAACTGGCAAAACATGACAAAAAAAATAGTTGTGTAATTATGGGAAGCTGCAAATGGTTGTAAAGGTGAATTGGTTGCCAAGCACCCCAGATGCAATCATGTGATCATGGGGGTGGGTGGGCTGTGGCTGTCATTACTTTGAAATTGAGTTATAAGTAGCTTTTGGAGGGGGTCTGTTATAACTTTGAACAATCACTAACCAGTCATAAGTCAAGGACTACTTATATAACTTGTATCTCTGAGGGGATCTGGTCACTAGCTGAAAACTATACAGCAAGTATCTAAGCCTTGTACATCCCTTTTTGTACATCTTTTTCAACCATTCGGGGAATCAGACCATATGTATCAATGAAGAAGTGATAAAGTCAAAAGTCAAAAGAATAGAATGCTTAAAATATTAAGCAGCAAAAAGAATGAAACAGACTAACTTTCAGAGCAGTTAAAAGCCAAATGAAATGGAAACTTCTCACACCTGATTCTTTAAGGAATCTCAACAGGGATGGTGCTGCCTTAGCTCTTCAAGCAGAGCATTCTAGTGCTTGCAACAGAAATAAAAGCTTATGTTTCCAGATGCCATTATCCCAATCAGATAAATACCCAGTAGGACCAGTTGGTAAAACCATACTGTAAAATGAGGAAGAGAAGTAGAAAGGGAGTCATAAATACAAGCACTGCATGCCTAAGTAGTAGCATACACACAGACCTGTGGCTTTTCAGAATTCAGTGATCATAACTATAAAATAATATATACATGAAAAACGTATGGAGACTTGTTGCTTCTTTTTCCTATATAGGCAAAGTTATAAAAATATTTTATCAGATGTTGATTATAAGTGAAATAAAGTTGGTTTGGAGATTGAATGTTAATGGTTATCTCTGATCCAAATAATGAGAGGGCTTTTACCTTCAGTGGTTGGGGAGGGGGTCATTCCTATGTACAAATACAACACTCTCTCAATGACCCTCTAAGGTTGAGGTTGAAGACCTCCAAAATTCTTTGCAGGGACACTAGTTTCATTCATCCAGGAATGGCTTTCTGTCTCATGATATATTATGGCTGCTAAATGTAATATGCTGATATTCTAGCAATACGTGGTATGGTAATGCCAAGGTGCATTTATTGCATAACATTTAGCCCTTAAACATGTTAAACTGCAGCTGCTTTTTAGTCCTAATAAGTGTCTTCTCATGTGCTGATCCATTCAATATTAAGAACAAAGAATCCTTTCATTAAAATGCTATAAAGATGAAACATACACTTGACAGAAGCTTTCATGGACAGGAATTAGATAGGTTGTTTTTTTTTTGTGTGTGTGAAAGCTCATGTCATAATGCATTTCTTAGCTTTTAAGATGGCATGCCACAACATTATGAAGTAATAGATAAATATGACAATCCATTTGGAAATCTGGATTTTTAAAAATCATTTAATTAGAGTACATGGTGACTTTAAAAATATTATGACTTGCGTAATATTTCATTTGCCTAATAAAAATGTGGAATATTCTTATGAATGGATAGGTATAACAGCTGTTTATAAAATTCATTGTCTATAAGTAGAAAAACCTTCCATTTTACTTTCTTTAGTCAAGTATAAATAGGGAGAGGATATTTAAAACATTGAGATGATCTGTGAGGGAGTAATAATTTCACAGGAGATGATGGAAAATATTCCATGATTAGGAAGAAAGTAGAAACTCTCCATTGTTTGAGGCTTTTTGTGTTCTTTCTTCTGGTGAGAGAAAGTTTGTAAAACATGCAATCTTTTAAGGATAGTGTGTCATTTGTATCTCATGAGGCTATGATAAATGATATCTATCTTTGTTTTATTTCTGGCAAAGTACCCAGAATTCTGTATAGAGATGGAACATAACTACAAGCTGACTAGAATTTACTGACATCAGGTTTCTGCTCCATCTTCAGCAAGGATAAAACAGACTTTCTGAAGAATGACCTCCACTGCAGAGCAGGCATGCTCTGGAAGCTTAACTTGCCTGTTCCAAAACCATCCTCACATAAAAGAAAAGCTATGGAAAGTAACTACTCTTCAGGTTTACATTGAATCACACAGTTTTTCTGTTATTTTGTCCCCTTTTCCATTGCAATTATCAGCAAGATAATTCAACTCTTCTTTCCCAAGAACTATAAAAATGCTTACTGGCTCTGAGGATGAAAAGAAAACATCATTTAACCAAAGGTTAACTGCTTAGTCACAATGTTTCAATCTTGCTAATTGTAAAGATAGCCACTGCACCTTGGTTTCTGTAATTAGAAGGAAATAACTTCCAGTATATGATTTAGATTTTTGCAGTTTTCCATTGACTTAAGATAAATACCTGCCACTTTTCTGAGGAATGTGGGAGGTACAACATGACATATATCATCTCTTTACCAAGAAATTATCATGGAACTAGAAATTTACTGTTGTATTTATAGGTTATGGTGATCTTATAAACGGTACATTTTAAGAATATACAGTATATAAATGTTGTTTCTGATGCTAAGTATAAAGTTAAACAAAACTGATTAACTGCTGGACTAATCTACAGTTTCTGCAAGCCAGTTGCTCATATAACTCTACAAGTCAGATTTTCCCAATTTGGCACCCTTCAGATATTTTGGCACTACTACTCCTAGCACAATGCAAGGATAATTCTTTGTGTTGAGCACATAGTACTACCCCCCATTGCCTTTCTACCCTCATTTGTATACTTTTAAATAGGCCTGATTTTTCATAAACTTTCTATCAAGTGACATAGATTCATGCACTTGCTTTAGTTTGTTGTCTTTCTGTAGGGTTTTCAATTGTTCATTCTGTTTTCTCTATCAGAGATAAACACCTTTGTCTTTGATAAGATTACTTTTCAGATCCATGATCCTTGTCACATCATATAATCTAACATTTAATGCAAAGTATTCAGGTTCAAACTGGCAACTAGTGCAGCTCACAGAGCAGAGGTGTAACATGCACTGTTCTAGGGGCACACATAATTGCCCATGCCACTGCTTTCTCTGCCATCTGAAGCTTCTGGATATTTTTCAAGGGCAGCCCCATGTAGAGTGCTTTGCAGTAGTACAATTTGAGGTGACTAGAACAAGAAAAACTGTAAGCATGAGCTGCCAATCCAGGAATGGTGAAACTGGTGCACAAGAAAAGACTCTCCTAGCCACAACTACCACCTGCTCATTGGGCAGGAGTTGTGAATCTAGGAGATTCATTAGGTCTGTCTGGGACAATGTAACCAAATCCAGCAAAGCTATCCTAGTCCTGCAACCAGTAGGCTGCAAAACCCAAAACCACTCAGTTGTGTCGGGATTCAGCTGAAATCCATTGTTCTTAGTTCTATGTTGATTTTTTTTCCTTGTCTGTTTTACAATCACCCTCAGGCAATTTGTTGGAAAGGCAACTGATATGGTTATCTCACTCACCTTCCCAAAAAAAAAAAAGAAAGAAAGAAAGAAAAAGAAAAAAAAGGAAAAGAATAACAGAATAACCAGATTAGAAGGGATTTTGGAGATCTTTTAGTCCAACCCCTGCTCAAGCAGGAGACACTATACCATTTCAGACAAATGGTTGTCCAATCTTTTCTTAAAAACCTCCAGTGTTGGAGCACCCACAACTTCTGGAGGCAAGTTGTTCACTGATTAATTGTTCTCAGTGGGGGGTGAGCGGTTACTGACACACCAGCTGACACACCAGCGCAGCAGGAGGTGATGAGGAGGCAGACCAGATCCATGAACATCAGGAGATGGCACTTGACCAATGTAGACAGCGATGTCAGCATGATGGGGGAACGACCAGCCGGAACGGCAGCATCGCATGCGAAAGAAGCACTCAGGCGGCGATACGATTGCGTGCAGCAAGACGAACGCTCCCCGCAGGCGGAGCGAGTGGAGAGAGGCAGAGCGCCAAAACTTAAACAGACATCAGCCAGCCTGATGGAGAAAGGACCGATGCAATTGATTGTGGGAGAGCGGGGGCCGAATAGACCCGTAACGCGCTCATTAGCCAAACTGTTGGCTTCACAGAGATTATAAGAATGTGCCTCCCATTCCTGGTTTACACTCTGATGATGTCAGAAGGCACTGACGAAAGCTCAGTTTTAATAAATTTTTAGTCTCGGTGATCTGTGTTTCTAGTTTTAGTATGAATATACCCGAGAATTGCATTTTCAGGACAATTATATATATATATATATATATATATATATATATATATATATATTATTAGTTAGTCTAGGAAGGAAGGAAGGTTGTTTGTGTGCTATGTGTGATGTTTATTCCTTTGGCCTGAGGTGAAACTGTCTGAATCCATATAAAGTGTACAATGCATTGCACTGTGCTTCATATTCCAATGACATCGTATGTATACACGTTGTCAAAAATGTTATTGTCTTTGGAGAATGGGAAGAAGTAGGTGAAAATTACAAAAGCTATAGTAGTGTCTGATGAATGCAAAAACACACATAAACATGCAGGCATTTTCTTTTGTTGTTGTTGACAATACATGGTTTTTATAATATGTTGAAAAAATATGTGCAGTAAGGGAACGTTATGGAGATAATTTTGCGAATGCTGTGGAGATACAGCATGTTACAAGAATGGAAGAAGGCTATGTTGGGATAGAAAGACTAAAAAAAAAGAATATACATACTTAGTTGAGTAAACTGGACTGATGGAACAGAGAGAAAGCTTACTAGGGCCTTCGCTTTAGAACCGCAACACGTAAGGCTTCCAGTAACACAGCTTAAAATGAAATATTTCAGATTTGCACGACCCACCCATCCCTTTTTCAGCAAATGGTACGGACACCTGTTTGGAAGCCCAGCACAACGAAGATGAGCGCTTTCCACGCCGATAGGCAAAAAACCCGGTCCAACAGGCCTTCGTTGTTTTCTTGCCAAAACAACAGCTCGCAGTGGTATCCAGCGGCACCAGGTCTAGCTCAACTGTACAGACGGGGCAATCTGAAGCAATTTTGCACTAAAATAACTGGAAGGCTGACTTGCCAGCCAGGCTGACGTCGGGTTACAGCATCGCTTTCCGCCTTTGTTCACGCACCTTCACGGAGATCCCCCGGCCTTCTGTCCACCCTGACTTCGAGCGTGCGGGTGCGGTTGTTGCAGCCCAGCCCTTAGCATCAGCTGCCCTTTGATCAGCAGGGGAAGCCACAAAGAAGCACCCTGCCGGAGCATTAAATCAACCCAGCATCAGACGGAGACAAGGCCGTGTGCCTTGCTGCATCACCTCCCTTTGAATCACCCACAGAGACCCCGCTTCCCTGGCTCCCCTTCCTGAGTCGTCCCAGCCCCGGCGGTTCTACTTCTCCCAGTTTCACTCTCTCCAGCGACCTTGCTACTCCTCCACAACCCAGCCCGGATCTGCCCAGCTCTTGCAGCTGCTCCCTGACTCCCAGTGCAGAGAGAGAAAGAGAGCGAGAGCGCTGGTGCATGTGGAGAGGGGGAGGGGAGCAGCCCGGCCCCGCAGCCCTCTGGGGTGATGGCGCACATGCCCACAGGGACAACTCTGTGTGACGCCTGCAGCACACGTGCCATAGGTTCGCCACCATGGCCCTATTGGAAAACACATCCTCTATCTGCATACCAAACTGTTAATGGTATCTGATAATTCTGACTAAACTTAATTTAGAGTTTACAAAAGCCTCTGATTACTTATTAATAGTCTAATAAACTATCAGACCCTCAAACTGGAGGAGTGTTATAGCTATAAGTAAAAACCAGGCAAATTTCTACTTGTCCTATAACTCTTCTGACATTTTCTGTAATTAGTTAGGGAGTGAAATTATTTTTTTAAAGTTTCTGACAATTTAACTTGTTAAAGAAATGGGCTGTTCTTCCCACTTCAGTCAGTTTTAAGGGAGGTGGAGGGAACCATATTGGCTTTTAGTTTTGCTTATTTATTTTTTTTAAAAAAACATTGATTACTAATGATCCAAGAATGGATGTAGAGGTTTCTAGATTTAATGTCTTGACATACAAGTAAAAGGATTTCTGATAGTAAAATGAGGCAAAAGGCAGATACTTGAGTTGCTAGCAAGTAGAACAGATGGTATTTGTTTAGATAGACATATTATTGCACATAGAATGGATTTATACTATCAGTGGCATCTGTCAGTTTTGAATTGTATGTTTACCTTTATTGCTTTACCTCCAGGAAACCACTTTTGATTGCTGTTTGTTAGTAAAAGTGTTAGTTGGGGTGAATGAATTCTGACTACAAAAATGGTGTCATTTGAATTAGAAGTATGTGAATTAGAAGTTTAGAGATTTTAAGTGAAGGCTGTTTGATCATATCTCTCCAGCAAATTGTCAGATCTATCTTATTGCCTCCCCCCCCCCCAAATAATTTTATTAAGAATTATACATGAACGGAATAAAAGTCAATGCAAGCCACAAAAAAATGCAACAAAAATGGGGAGGGTAAAAAAGGAACAGAAAGAAAAGGAAGTAACGTTGCCCTTCATCCCAACTGGTAAAAATGATTTTAATAATCATTTCTCTAAATAAGACAAAATCTCTCTTCTTCCTTAGGTAAAGAAAACAAAATCAAAATGCTAAGCCAATTAATATTTTGCCACTTCTAAATAAAAAAAGTGTAAGTAGAGCTCTTTTGTTTAGCCAGAGCAGGGGTGTCAAACTGCCGGCCTGCGGGCTGGATGTGTCATGCCGAAACTGCACCCAGCCCATTGCCGGCAATGGAAAAAAAGTTGCGATAGGTCGTGACACGTCATGTGATGTTGCGAGTTTGATACCCCTGATCCAGAGGGAAGAAAAATATCCTAATCAACTTCCTGATTTAATGTCCATTCATCTTCTGCAGGCAGTAAGTCATCCATCAGATCTATTTATATTACATTTAAGTCTCCTTGCAAATTAGTTTAATAAACATGCATTTCAACTCTTTCTTGTTTTGCAACTTCATAAGAACATATTCTGTCAATTTTATCAAGTATCTGATCCATTATGTCCAAAAGCTTAGCTGAAAGGTATTCTAACTTTGCACTAAGGATTTCTTTATCCCTGGCTCTAATGTACAGCCTTCAAGGTCTCCTTATAAAAAACCAGCCAAAAGAATCTCAATTTCCCATGAGAAAGTATCTTTTAAATATTTCAAAGCTATAATTCCAAATCCCTCTGGCACCTTAATCCATTATTAACTTTCCAAAATCCTTATACTAAGCTGATAGTGTAAAAATCATATATTTTTGAACCTCCAAAATCAAATTTAAACTGTTATCTTTTACGAAGAAGGAAATTCACCCAATGAGTGCAGTAGAAACTTGCCAATCTAAAGAGTTTTAATCTCACCAATATAGAAATAATAAAGAAAATAATCCAAAAGAGCAATTAAGATATAAGGCATTAAGATATTGAGATATACAGGTAATCCTTGGTTTACTACCATAACTGAGCCTGGAATTATGATTGTAAATCATTATGGTTGGTAAGCCACCATATGATCATGCATGATTTTATTATTTTTTTATGGTCATTAAGCAACATAGAGAAGGTAAGCAAATGCTGCAGGCATTAAACAAATACCATGGTCATTAAGCAAATCTATTTTCTTCAATAGACATTTTATTGGAAACTGGCAAAAAAGCTGAAAATTGCCATTCATTTTTTCTATACTGCGTTTTTATTGCAAACAAACAAACAAGACTGTAAGTCACTACAATCGACTAAGTATAAACTAGTTTACAAGTACCCCAAATGCAACCATGTGACCCGTGTGTGTGTGTATGTGTGTGTGTGTTTGAGAGAGAGACTGTTGGAACTTTGGAATTGAGTACCTTTGGGGAGATCCATTGTAACAGACCGGTAGACTGGTCATTCATTGACCAGAGAAATAATAGTTTCTATGAGGCTATCCAGAATCATGTAGTTAATCTCAATGATCTCTTCTTTGTTCTGGAGAGGTTACGCTAGCTTGGATCCAGCATACAGTGAGAAATCCCCTGGCAAAGCTGTCTTCTTAACTAACAAAAACCAGCAAGGAGCTCACTCACCATGGCACATACAAAGAGTCAAATTGAATTTGTTGCCTTGAGTTGATATGGAAAGTGAGGATAATTTTGGCATATGTGTAACTTTTTTTTCCTGAATTGATTTTAGGACACTGAATTTCTTTATTAAATCCATTTGGATGCTCAAAATGGGAGGCAGAGATGAATTGGATTACACAGAAACCATTATTTTGGTTCTGCTTCACTGACAATTTGGGCCAATTACCCCTTCTGAATAGCATCTCAAAAATTTAATATTTTAGAACATTATTTTCTTGGGTAGGGTAGTGACAGAAATGAAAAAGAAAGTATTGATCATATATTGTTAGTAGGTGATGCCCTACAATTTGGAACCTAACCAAGTGTATAGAGCCAACTGAACTTGCTGAATGCAGTTCTTTTTATTCATGGCTGCGGTCATTTTTACTCACTAACCTTTGTAGTTTATTTTCAGAAACCCTTGCTAATTTCATTGCCAGTCTAATCACACCTCTGTAATCATGGTCTGAACTTTTATGTAAAAGACAAAGAATTCCTTAAGCTAAGCTCCATTTCTTGTGGCCACAATGGCATATTCAGTATAGTTATATTGAAACATTATAGGGTTTCCTGCTCGAGCAGGGGGTTGGACTAGAAGACCTCCAAGGTCCCTTCTAACTCTGTTATTCTGTTTTCTATTATTTAATTGATACCCCTCTCCCATTGAGTAGATTTATACGTCTCCTCAATGAAGTATGAATTAGAACTGACCTTGCTTTGATCTTTGGAGCTGAGCCAAGGTAGTTTATGCTGCCATCCATTGTAGGTCCCAGTATATCCTTTCCCAATTCACTCAATAATATTTACCCATTATGTACTTTATCATTGTGCCACTTTATCATTGACTCAATAATATTTACCCACTATGTACTTTATCATTGTGCCACTTCCTATACAGTACTGATCTACCATATTTCACTTGGTAGAGTTTCTTTGCTCATTGCCCCAAAGAAATTGTTCGATCATTTGTTTATATGTGCTCAACCATGGATAACTGCTGCACTGAGGAAGAGCATCAACATTTCATATGAGCTTTAAGACTATTAGGCAACCCTGTGACTTGTGGGTCATCCTTTGAGAGAAAAGTAGTGCAATCTGATGTGATCAGAATAAACATTAAATTTTAGAGGATTGTGGGGTTTTTTTTTTTACTTCAGTGCTAGATGGTCCCATGATTGACTAAGAAGAATATATAGCATAAATAGAAGTATAATTATAGTGGGAAACAAACATCAATAATATGTCAATATTTACTTATCTAAACAGATAAACAAGAGTATCCATGGGCGGGCAAAAAAAGCAGTGGGGGCAGGAGTAACTTCCAACTTCCTTTTGGCTTTAACAGCTACAACTTTCTGAACAAATCGGTCTAAACACCATAGAAATTTCAATTCCACAGGTCATGGGTTTTTTAAGGTATTTTTTAAGTTAGAGGATTTTAGGTATCTTGATTCACAAAATGTTTTGTTATAGAGCACTTTTGGACTAACTTGTATGTATAAACAGACAAATAAACACGCTTTAATAGTATATAGCAGTGATGGCGAACCTATGGCATGCGTGCCAGAGGCGGCACTCAGAGCCCTCTCTGTGGGCACACCTGCTGCTGCCACCGCCAGCTTGCACAGGTCCATTACGCCACCGCTGGCCCCCAGAGAGGCAGCCCCACCCAGCACAAAGGAGGTGAAGCAGCTGGCTAGCATGCTCGAGTAGAAGTAGTAGAGCATGCCCCCATGCGCTCACTGACCTCTGTGTGCGGGGGCTGATAGTGTCAGGCAGCCGCCGCCCCTGCCTCGCCTTGCCCAGCAGCAATAGCACCCCCGCCCTACCCCCTGCCTCACCCCGCAGGATGAGCCTCCTGCCAGCAGCCCCACCCACCAGAGACCCCCTGGATCTCCCCCAATCCTGCCCAGCCCCAATAGGCGTCCCCTCATGAGCAACATTAAGGTGGCCATACCCACCCTGCCCCACCCACTCAGTCTGCTGTGACCACCACAGCCATGCCCACCCAGTGGGCCACACACTCCCGCCCCCCTGAGGGCACCACAACGCTGATGCGGCCCTGGCACTTTGCGATAAATAAGTGGGTTTTGGGTTGCGGTTTGGGTACTCGGTCTCTAAAAGGTTCGCCATCACTGGTATATAGATACAAATCTGTGAAAAAGGTGCTTTGGATTGAGTGGGGAGTGCATATAGAGGACTTATTTACAAAGCTTTAAAGCAGTTACATGTTTTTCCAGCCTTGCACAATTGTTTCAGAAGCTGCTTCCTGTATCTATATATGTATGTGAATGTATAGTCATTTTAGTTCCCTGAGGATGGGCTCCAGCATGATCCAAAAGCTCAGAAGATTAAACCTCTGGTTCCGGTGACCAATCCAGATTGGATCCTGCATAGCCATTTTACTTCACAGTTTTACAACAGAATGTATATATGTTTGTTCTAAAAATAGACGGAAAATTGTGATTTACATTTTCTTCTTCAACTTCCTCAATTGTTGGTTTCTATCTAATTTACCCTAAAGGAAGGTTTTTCTCCTGGACAATCTAGTTACTACTACAGTGGGATAAGAAGCATTTGAGACATTTCTTTGGAAACCATGCAGTTTTGTCCCTAAAGACATAGCTGCTTGCTGTAAAGCTGATAGCAGGAAATAACTCATGTACACAATATTGCTGCAGCAAGCAGCTGAGCACAAAGCTTAGAATTGCTTTTCTTTCCTGTATGATATTTGAATCAGCTGTGTTCTTCCATATTTTACTACTCTTTTTCTTATGACATTTCTCTTTAAATTTCTGTGTTTTTAACCACAAAACAAAAACGAGAAATTAGCTAAATAAGAAATTATGGGCTCTTAGTGTAGTGGAATGTACACTAAGGTAGGTATGTATAAGCAAGGGTTATATTTGTCTTTAATGAACTGAAAGGATGGTCTTGTCTTGACCGTGGTTTACCTGGTAGAAATAAAGAGGCTCATTATTTTTTAAAGCAAATCTGTTGGGTTATAATGATTTTATTTTATTATAGTTGAGTATCTTTTTCCTTTTGCAATTTGATAGCAGATCGAAAGGCATTTTTAATAATATGCATTCCTAGAGTTGAAGAAATTTAGCTACCATTCTGAGCTGCAAATCTGGATAACCCCTAGATGGCAGCAAAGAGTTTTCAGTTTCTGTTTGCCACTGTATGAAAGTAGTATTGCTGGCACTTGCTAATGATATCTGATGGAGCTGGGGTGGAGATGATGTGTCAATCTTTGTGTTGTTGTTGTTTTTATCTCTTCCTGTTTTTGTTATGGTTGATTGTGATATTTTTCTGTTCTTGCCACAGTTGTTAAGTGTATCATTGCAGATGTTAAGTTAGTAACATGGTTGTTAATGAATCTGGCTTCCGCATTGACTTCGCTTGTCAGAAGGTCACAAAAGCTGAACACATGATCCTGGGACATTGCAATTGTTATAAATATGAACCAGTTGTCAAGCATCTAAATTTTTTTTTTTTGTAATATTTTATTGATTTTCTAATTTTACATTTAAGTATTTAAAAAGCAACGTGGTGGCTGGGTTAATCGATAATTCAATAACATACAAAAATCTTTAGTACAAATCTCAAGCTACCACATCAAATATTTCCTCTCTTTCCCTCTTAATATCTACTGTCTCATATTTGAACTAATACATATCCTAGTTGCTTTAACATTCCATCTTTATAGACAATCAATGTCCTGTTGTTAGTTTTTCCCAATTTTTAGTTTCCCATCAATATTTAAATTTAACATTTGATATTTATAATTTCCAAGTTTTAGGTAACCAAAGTTTCCTTTATCACAATTCATAACAAAGTCTAATATTCAAGATACACATCTTATTTATTTGAGTATATTCTATTTCCCACCATCTTACACCATCTAGTTAATAATACAGTATAACATCCTTATTTTCAACTAATTTCCAAATGTCTTAAATTTAATGACCAAAATTTCCCCTATTTCAATATCAAATATTTCCTCTCTTTTTCCTTTAATCTCTACTGTCTCATATTTAAGCTAATACAGTTCTTATTATATCAACTAAGTAAAAACATGTTTATTACATTTATCAATAAATTTTTAGCTTATACATATCTTAATTACTTTTACATTCAATCTTTATAGACAATCAATATCCTATTCATTTGTTTCCCCAATTTTTAATTTCCCATCAATATTCAAATTTAACTTTTAATATTTATACTTCCAAGTTTTAAGTGACCAAAATTTTCTTTATCTCAATTCATAACGAAATCTAGTATTCAAAATACGTATCTTGTCTATTTGAGTTTAATCTATTTTAATTAGTAATATAAAATCCTCTCTAATAAATTAAAAGCCCAATTTTCTTCAGCCTTATTCTGGCTTTCTTCCTTTGCCAGCTCGCCTTCCGTGACAGTGCTTTTAAGTCATCAAATAGATCTCCCTCTGTTGTTATATATATTATTTGAAATAAAAGAGACCATCCAGTCGCCATTTTTTTGGAAGGGCTAGCAATTCGTCTCTCTATTATTCCAGATCCCCATAGTTGTCCTGATATGTTTGTCTTCCCTTCCGTTGTTCTTCTTCTTGCTCCTCAAGTTTCTTCTGGTTTATATAGAAAGTCTTTTCCATTTTCAGTGTTGTCAGTCCCTTTTCTGGATTTTCCATTGACTGTATTTGTTGGTCAGTTGAATCCTTTATCATAGTATTTAATTGTTCCACTTCTTCTGTTATCTTCTGTGTAGTTGATTCTTTAATTGTAGTCAAAATTTAGGTTTATATATCTAGGGTGACATCTTGTTCTTTTCTGTAACATCTTATTTCATCACGAGCTGAAAGAATGGTTTCATGTATTGCTTTCAGCATAAAAAGAATCTGTTCCTGGTCTTCATCCATATTCTCTTAATGGTGTGTTAAATTGAGAGCTTTAAAGTCAAATAATGAAAATAATTTTGTAACTGAGTATAGAACATAGCTGAGCTTCTCACAGCTGATATTTGTCAAGGTTGAAAATGTCTTATCTGTAGTCTAGGCTTCAAGCCAGGTCTCCTTTAGACAATAACAAGTTGTAATATCAAATGTGGCCACAAGATGTCACCAATGCCGTTTAAGGTTTTTTAAGTCCAAAATTTTTATAATCCTTTTTCCAATTTTATTTCTTTTTTGTAAATAAAAACCAAAGTCTTCAGTAAAGATAAGAAATCTTTTGTTCCCCAAATTTTAGAAGCATATAAATCCAGTTAGATTAAGGTTATTCTTTCAGTGTTTAACTCCCCTAGATAGTCAGCCTCCGCTATTCTTAGAGGGTGGGAAAGAAGTTCCCTTCCCTCTCTCCTCACAGGGGGAAAGATACTTTGGGCAGCTTTTACAGGAGAAGAAAATACTTAGGAGTGAAGAGAGGTTCAGATCTCACCCAGTCTCATCCTTTAGAAGTGCCTGGTGGTAAGTTTGACTTCGGCTATCTGCAGCCTAGTGACGAGCCATATTGCTATGTCCGGTCTTTTGTCCACCGGTTTGGAGGGCTGCCCCGGATCGAGCAGAAGGGCTACCACCCTCCTGCGATCAGGTGGGGGTCCCCTCCTTGCTTGTCACCCTACAGGGCGATTCTCAACCCTTTCCAGGGTCCCCCAGCGGAGCGAAACCGAACGCGGAAGATGGAGCTCGCCTTCCAGCGTCCGTGGCAGCTGCGATGGCAAACCAGAAGTCAAGCTTCTAAATTTTGATCATGTGACCAAGGGGATGCTGCAATGGTCGTAAGTGTGAAAACTGTCATAAGTCACTTTTTTCAGTGGTGTTGTAACTTTGAATGGTCACTAAATGACGTGTTGTAAGGTGAGACTACCTGTACAAGTGAATGTGGGTTTTGATACCTGTTTATATGCAGATTATTTAAGAAGGCTTAAGTTGCTTTGTGTGCTACAGTGATGCTATGACATTGTATACATTTGTTGGTTATGTCTGAGATGTTTTTGATCTATGAGAGGGGGTTGTCATAGGTTGTTCTGGTTGTGCTGTAGCAAGTTGTACTGTCATGCACTTTCTGCTAAAATGGTATGGATATTCATTTTGTTGGAAGATCAAACAATGTCATTTGTTGGGACCTAAGAAATATGCCTCCTCTGTCCTGATGACTGAGATCATGGCACTGCTCTCTGGAATGATATCTCCCCCACCCAGCAAAGTTCTGTGTAATCCCTTCCCCTGATGACATTCTGGAAGTCTTTAAGGAAACTAGGTAGTTTTCTCAGATTTTGGAGAAAATTTCTCAGTTTTTGGAGCCTCCTTGCTTGTTTTCTGCTTGAAGGAGTGTTTTGACCAGATGCATGATATTGTCTCTCTTTTGTTTCTTTTTACTGTTTCCTGTTGCCATATTCACAATACTGTAATTTCTTCTAGAGTTCCTAGAAGAATAATGCAAAATGTCATGACTTTAAAATAATCAGCAACAGGAACGCTGAAGACTTCACTGAAAGAAAGAGATGGAGGTAAAATGCCTTGTATGAATCAAATGTGACTACAGTTTCTTTACTTTGAATCATTCCACTTGCTGGAACTCTCTCCCATTTTCATAAGATGTTGGACACACCTGATCATCTTTAAGTTTGCCTCAACCTTGGCTTTTTTTCTTTGAGTATTTGAAATACACTTCCCCTTCTCAAAGCAATGGGTACAGTAAAGGCAGATGTGTGGATGACCTTGGGGAATGAAAGGAAAAGATGCTGCCTAGGAAGGAAAGAAGGAATTTTTCTATGGGATACAGGGAACTTCAAGTATACCAAGAGAATAGGGGAAAATAATTCAGCTCTTTCCACATCAGACATACAAGATATGAGAGGGAAAGACCAGTAGATTCCTGAGGTAGGGGCAGCTGCCACCTTTACTGGAGCAGATGTGCGGGGAGTTACTGGGAAACTTTCTTCTCATACCCACAACCTGTTTCCCCTGGGAACTCAGGAGGGAGGATGAGTCTGAAGAAGAGGATGATGAAACGGAGTGTATGAATGACCTTGGGGCAAGAGAGGATGAGATGCTATCTAGGAAACAGTGAGGCAAAAGAGACAGGAGCCCCCATTAGTTTAAGGGCAGAGAAAGAATATTAGGAAGGACCTGCTTTAATAACAGTTTAAAATTAAGATGGGGAGTTTGTGCCTTTAGGTTTGCAAGATCCAGTAGCCTTACAATAAATTAAAATTAGGACATCTAGTTGTGTTTCCTGTTTGGTTCACCTGCAAGGGCTGACAGATAGTCAATGAGTTCTGAGTTTAAAAACTTAAAACTCCTGAACTCTGCTTTCCAGAATTTGGACAAAGGTCAGTTAGACAATCCTGCTTTGGAGTCTTGATACTACTTTAAAAGTCTACATTTATGGAAGTGTTGAATATAAATTAAGCTTTATGTTGGTTTTTGTTCCATAAAATTGTTATGAAAGCCTGGAACCAATTCTTGATGTACTACATAAGACATTTCAAAGCTTCTTCTCAAGAGAGTTATTGCTTTAAGCAGCACTTTTATAGGCATGAAAGAAAACTACTTTGATTGTGAAGGAAAGAAATGCAATTCCTAGCTTCTCACTTTCATCTAAATGAATTCTGAAAACTTGTCCTGATTCTGTTTCCTGTTTGCAAACCTTATGTGGGTACAAGGATGGATGTTTTCCAGGCTGATAAATGGGCTGACCAAATGCATCTATAAATCAGGGAATTTTAAACATTTCATCATTGAAGATGTCGCAAATTATAGGTGCAGGCAAGTACCAAAATGCATAAAATAAAGTGGAAAAACAGGCATACGGCAGGAGGGTTAGTTAAGATTATTGGGCAATTGAATTATTAATTTACAGCTTTATTAAACATTCCTTCTAATGATTGTATCAAGTAAGTAGTCTAGATGTAAATATATGCATATAATACATATAAGTGCTGAAGAGCCTATTGGCTAGCCAGATCCTTCCTAGAAGTTTAGACATAGTACATCAAGAGGGAAGTTCTGAGTAGTCTATTATTGTTATTGTTATTGTTATTGTTATTGTTATTGTTATTGTTATTGTTATTGTTATTGTTATTGTTATTGTTATTGTTATTGTTATTGTTATTGTTATTGTTATTATTATTATTATTATTCTCAAATTTATTTGCCGCCCATCTCACTGTTCAAGGTGATTCTGAGCGGCTTCTCTTCCTTCCTTTAGAGCTGTGACCAAGAGAGCTTTTGTATAGCTTCATCTGATGTGCTGTGGCACCCTTTCCTGGACTAAATGGTCCTTCAGGCAGTCACTCACATCCTTCTCATCTCACAGTTCTATTACAATGTACTCTAAATGTAGCTGCACTTGAAGATGACTTTGATGCTTCATTGGTGCAGAATGCAGTGGTGTGGACATTAGTGGACTTGCCTCAATATGCCCACTTCACACCCCTGATTTCTGAACTGCACTGGTTGACATTGTGCTTCTAAGTGCAATTCAAGGTATTGGTTATTAGTTATAAAGCATAAGGTTATATGAGTTGAGGGACTGCCTATCTTCCATGGTTTCTGCTGGATGAAAGCCAACAGAATTGATATACTCCAGGTCCCTTTGATTAAACAGTGTCATCTAAAGATCTACTCTTTGAAATGAACTCTTCACTGAGATCCATATGGCTCCTATCTCAATGATGTTCCAGAATGCCTTAAAGACCTAGCTTTTCTCTAAACCTTGGGTTACGATGGGTGGTCTCCTTTGTAAGTTGTGTTTTATATATAATTTCTGATTTGTTCAGTCGAATTTCCCATCTCTATTATTTATTATGCATAATGTGTTCTATATTTCATGTATAAATGAAAGTCTATAAAGAAATTGAAGGGATTTCCAGTTACCTTAGAGGCACACAATCTGCTGTCCCAGAGACTCTATCTAAGTTACTATTTGCAGCTGTAATATTGAATGTGATTATATCGGGAAAATTGTCAAAGGCATGGAAAATAATCATGTCAACAGTATTTAATTAAATTAATTTTTTTATTAATTTAAGTAAATTAATAAAAGTTTAAATTAATTGAAATTGTCTAGGCCACATGACCTAGCCTACTGTCTGAAGTATGGTACTTGGTAAGTCATTGAAATCACAAATATAATGTGCAGGTTGGGGAAAAAAATCAACATCACCTCTTATTATACGGATGAAGGATTTTTTTTCATATCTGATGTGATGCTAATTTAATGAAATAGGATTAGATTCAATAAAACAGTGTCATCTAAAGATCTACTCTTTGAAGATTAGATTCAATAAAATCAAACTTCAGATATTTTATCCTGATCTTGTGCATGTTAAGAAAATGTACACATTTGTTTGTAAAATTATAAAAAGAATCTTGATCTGTCTAGTTGTCTAGTTGTAGTCAAAGTGCTGGGAATGAGAGAAGTTTCATCAATACACAGCTGTACATTGTTCTTCTACTATGTCTCTGCAGATGGTTGAACTTTCATGTCCTGCTTTATTTCTCAAAGCTGGCAATAAAACACAAGCTGTTTTATTGCATTAAATTCAATGTCTTAACAAATAAAAGAGCCATTTTAAAAGTTGGAGATTCACAACCCTGGAAAAAAAAATAGCAAGTTCCCACATCCAGGATAGTCTTAGATCAGGGTGGGCATCATGACAAAGCACTGGGGATGAACACCAGGGCCATCATATTGGTAATCTGTAGCCCCACTTATTGGGAAAGTCAACTCTTTGAAGACAATCCTGTAGTTTATAACAGCAACAGTGTATGACTACAGTGAACCTGCACAGCTTCTGTTATAAACAGACACTGTATTTGAGAGTCTGCACTCTTATCAGTCTTCTCTCTCTAAGATCTTGGCAGAGGGATTTGACCTTGTCCATCAAGATCAACTGTTATATTCTCCACAGAACTGCTTAAGCATGGATCCTATTGAAATGGAAGTTGCAAATGTATGGATACCTTTAGAGTTTAAATCCTCTATTCAGGATAGCCTGAATATTATCTAAATAATCCAAATATCTCTGGAAAACAGCAAGCATGGTTAAGCTTGCTATATCAGATGTCATAATTTTACTTCCCTGATCTCTAGCTTCAAAATTAATGGATTGATCAGAATATGGTATGGTTACCATCTGCATAGTAGTCATAGAAGCCTCCCAATTTCTATTTGATCACACTCATTTAGTAGACCATACTTGTTTGTTGAATTGTTTTGGTTGTTTGAAATGGAATAGAGGTAATCTGCATGTGGCTTCTCTCATTCTAGTCAGGTCACTGTCTGATGTCAGGAATAATGCTAATGGATCTGAATGGTTTCCTGACAGTGTTTAGGAATTCTCTTGTCACCTTGGCAGGCAATACTATTGAAACTGGGATTCCTAGAAACGTCTTCTCACAATTTCTAATAGCATTATTTTCTGCCCCACCACCCCACACCCCAGTAAAAGTGTCTAAAATCAGCTATCCTGTCAGATTTATATCATCTTGCATAATTGTGCCCCAAAGTAGACCTTAGGCCTAAACATTCAACTTGTAAACACTCATTGAGAGTATAATTTGTTTTCCTACCATTTTCAAATATGATTGTTTATTTTGGTTTGTTGGGGAGGGAGCAAATTACGAATCTGCCATGATATTAATATGAATAAAGAGATACATGACGCCAGCTACTTTTTTCTTTTCAATATCATAATCTCCATACTGTTTCCAATTACTCAAGTTCTTAATAGCATTTGGAAATGTAAGCTTTCAGCATAGATTTTGTCCTGTACTTGCTCTATGGTTAATATTTCTAATTTGTATTTTACAATTTGTATTAATATCAGCGCTTTACAGGCATTGTGATATTATTTTATATTTGGAATGCAAGTTTTCATGTTCTGCACATTAATATCATAACTTTACTTCAAGTAGCACATTCTATGGGTAGATTTAGTATTCTTCAATAGGTGGTTGGATCTATAAGTGATGGTTGAATGTTGTGCTCCAGAGCTTAACTTACTGATTTTATGTTCTGAAGCAAGTGTAAACACATAGCCTGTGTGTAGATTACACAGACATAGGACTTTTGCTCACTTGCATCTAACTGCAAAGACAAAGAAAAAGCAAGTGGTGGGCCCAAAAACTGCTTTCAGATAGACCTAACAAAATGGTTAGCCCCAAAAGTAAGTTAAGTAATGAGATATATAAGAAATATTTATACAAAAGTATTTGTACAGTAATATAAAGAATACTTTATGATCAGGAACAAATTTGAATTTTCAGAAGCAGACTAATTACACGTGAGAAATCTGTGTATAGAATCCTTGCATTCTATTATTCTATTCTCTGCATCCTTTTATTTTCCTATTAAGTCTTCATAGATTCTTCAGCTCATACCTGGTGCAATCTTAATTCCTCACTGCACCTGTGTTAAAGTAGTATTTTCCATCCTCATCCGCATGTTTGCCATGGATATTTTTTGATGTGCTCCATTGAAGATTTTGGTGGTAGTAGTCAGGTAACTTCAAGCAGTTGGTATCAGGCCAGCGGGGTAGCTGTGGGAGGGCTTTACAGAACTAACAATGTTCTGTTAGTTCATTGTACTGGTCTCCTTGTACTTGCCAGCTCTTGTTTGGACTGCATTTGAACACAGGTTTAGCACTCTTCTTGAATAATACTAATCCCATATCCCCAGAGGAACCTGATGTTTAGCTGAAGAAATGCCTGCAAAACACTTCCACAAAACCAAAGTTAGTTTTGATAGATGACCAACCCATCACTCTAGCTAACTGTGCAAGCTCACCTCCCTCCCAGAACCATTGATGAGAATGATTCCTGCTGCTTAGTAATGTTTAATGGAAGGAAAATGTTCTGTCCCATCCTACGCGAATACTGCTCAACCGCTTACTCGTGAGGAAAAACCCCTTTGCACGGAACAAGGCAGGACTTTGTAAGATAAACTCCTTTTATTTTGACACAGCTTTTATGGAACAAAACTTCAACTAGTCCTTTAGCTGTTGAAATGGACAAGATCCGCTTCTGAGTTCTCAGCTGGAATGCTCAAAGTTCAAGTCACTCAAACACACAGAAATCCGACAAATCTGGTTAAATGTCCAAGAATCCTGAGGCAAGAAATCCAACAACGGAAGCACGAAGCCGTAGCATGAACGTTGTCTTTGGCAACCAGCCCCTCCCACGCCTCTCCTCTTTATAGTCCAGCCAGGGCGTGGCTTCTTAGAGTCTTTTACTTTTCCTGGAGAGCCACCCCACTGCCCTCCATTGTCCTGCATGCCTTTCGTCTCTGCGCATCCATGCATCTGGAACAGGCCCCAGCTGTTCCTCCTCTTTGCTCAGTTCAGGCCCCCAACCCATCTGTGTCTCTGCCTGAGCATGAGTAGATGGGCCTGGTGTCACATCTAGCTCTGAGTCTTCGTGCTCCTAAGAGCCTTCCACAGACTGCGATGTGAAACCAGGCAACCCTTCCCCCTCATCTGATTCATCTGACTTGGCTCCCAGATCTGCTGGCAGGCAAGGACTCACAACAGAAAATAGGGGGGATTTCTCAATCTTTGTCCTTAACTTCCACTCATCGCAGCATATGTTTATCCTTAGTTTTCTTTTGCATAGCATTTAACCTCAATCATGAGAGAGCTAATAAATAATAAATGCTAAATCTATGAATTGTATATAGGTGTGTTCAGAAAAGTCAAAAGATATAAATAGAACCTGAACATATTATAGATGTGTTTTGTCTGAATATCATTTGATTTCCCTCTTTTTGTTTTGACCCAGTTTTTTGCATTTTCATTTTGACAACTTTGAAAGTTTCATAACTGAAAACCCTCAAGGTTGCTATAATAATCCATTTTGCTAGACCGTACATTGGGGTTTAGCTTCCTGCATGCCTTCTACTTACACTACACTTTTACAGTTATATTGCCTTGATATTAATAAACACTATTATATTAATTCTGATCTCTCTCCTCTTATGGTGACTTGGTGAAATGAGCCAAGGATTTTTTTTCAAGCATTCAATCGATATGAGGAGGCATTGACTTTGAAAATGGATTCATTAGATAGAAAATCAGCTAAGATTTTATTATCTTTTTGATGTTCCATGAATATAAAAATTAGAATGTATCATCAATCAACAATTTTAGCCATGTAAAGTTGTTGGATTGGACTCATAGAACCTTACTTCTTAAACAGGTTAGTCTAAAATTGATTAGAACTGTTCTGCAAAGGAATTCAGTGGTCTTCTGATGAAATCCAACAAATTTATATATATATTGTATGAACATAGGAATCTTATGTGCAGGTCTTGTTTTAAAAACCACAACTTAAAACAATGGCTTGTAGACATATATAGAATTGAACATAATTAACCTAGCACTTTTGTTCAATTTTGTTTTTGTTTTTCTATTGACTTTTAATGAATGGAAATAAGGGAAGGGAAGAAAACAATGAAGTTTAAAGGAAACTTCATTGGGTATTGAACAGATTGGAAGTTTTTTTTTTTTTTAAAAAAGACATGTAGATATAGAAAATCTAGTCCCTGATTGTTTGAAGGTTTGAAGAATAGTACAGTCTGTGCAGGAATAGTCTTTTGGCATGTTTGTGAATCATTACATTTTGGCCTGAGGAATTTGTTTATATTTGTTTATACCTGTAATTCTGAAATGTCAAAAGTATGGTTACTGTAGAATAGGGAGTTAACCTTGAAGAAAATATGTTAGCTTAGCCTGCAAGACAGGAGGGGTTAAGGAAGAAATTCAGAATTGGTCTTCTCTTGGATATAAGGAAGCATGACCATTAGGACACAATAGGATTAACTCATAACCATTAGAAAACCAAAAGGGGCACACTCAGTCTCAGGTCAAAGTACATGACACAGGAAATATAAAGCCACAGGAACAGCCTCAAATAGGAAGAGCTTCAAACACAAAAGCCCAAGAAGGTATAAAAACCCACCACTCCCAGCAACATGTGGTCAGCTTTCCCAGAGCCCTCTGTCTGGCTCTGCTCTTCAATAAACTACAATCTTCTTTCTAAAGCAGTCTCCATTTTGTTTATTCCCGGCTTGGACTGGACCCTGATGAAGATTTTTCTTTCAATACCCATTTCCTTATTTCCTCATTTGTGCATGAATCATTCTTTTGTCCCTTCTTGAGGGATTGCATGTATTGCTTACTCACAACGGTAAATACTTTGTGGAACTTTCTACAGTCCAGATCAGTGCAAAGGAAGTTTCTTTTGTTGTTGTTGTTTTGTTGTTGCTTGTTATTGAGTCTGTCACTTGGTTCCAACTCCTTGTAACTTGAATATCTTTTTGCCAACTGCTTCTTTGAGTTCTTCTATTATGTTTCTGTTGTCAGTGATAACACCTAGCTATCTCGTTTTTGTTAGCCTCTTTTCAGATTGCCTTCTATTTCTGTAAACATTTTTTGTATTAGGGATTGCAATACAGTCTGGCATAAAATACCTATGAGGACTGCACAGAGATATCTAGTTTTCACATCAGATAAACAGCATAGTATCAACTCTGAATATTCCTACTCTGTGATATATCAGTCCATTTAGTTCCAAAATGAATCAGATTAGACTGAAACGAGTGTATTTGTATAACACTGACATGGTTCCAGTTCTAGTTAAGAACTAAAGTATAACTATGTTTATGTTACATATGTTTCAGTAATGGCAACTATATATAAAACCTAGTAAGACCACATCTGGAATGCTGCATCCAGTTTTAGTCACCACATTACAAAAAAGATGCTGAGCCTTTGAAAAAAGTGCAGAGAAGAGCAACTAAGACAATTAAGACCCTGGAGACTAAAACATATGAAGAACAGTTGCAGAAATTGGGCATGTCTAGTCTAGAGAAAAGAAGGACTAGGGGTGACATGATAGCAGTATTCCAGTATTTGAGGGGCTGCCACAAAGAAGAGGGGAACAACTTATTTTCCAGAGCACCAGAAGGCAAGAAACAATGGATGGAAACAAATCAAGGAGAGGAGCAGCCTGGAATTATTCCTAATAGTGAGAACAATTAACTAGTGGAACAGCTTGCCTTCAGAAGTTGTGGGTGCTTCATCACTGGAGGTTTTTAAGAAAAGACTGGACAACCACTTGTCTGATATTATATAGGGACTCCTGCTTGAGCAGGGGGTTGGTCTAGAACAGCTAGCTATGCTGGCTCAGGAATTCTGGGAGTTGAAGTCCACGAGTCATAAAAGAGCCAAGGTTGCCTACCCCTGGTCTAGAAGATCTCCAAGGTCCCTTCCAGCTCTATTCTGATTGATTGAATTAACAAGTCATATAATAAACTCATCACCCTTGAACAGATTTTATTAATTACCACTTTAAGCAATTTATTACAGTAGCTGAAAATCCAATCCTGCATGTAGTTTTGGGAAAGGATCGGTAGGATAGACACTGGATTAGAGCCAATTTCCTCTCCAGAACAATGAGGTTGCATCCCTTAAAGCAGAAATGGCCAAGCATAGAGAATTAATATAATTATCCAAGCACTGTTTACAAAGGAAACTCTGCTGAATCAGAGACTATGTATAACAACAACAATTTGAGCAGTTTAGTAATGGTAAGTTGCATCTATGATCCAAGCAACTGCATAACCGATATAGCAGGAAAAGTAATATTCAGTATATATGTTCCAGATAATAAAATAATGCGATAAGTCCTACAAGTCCTCAAGAGAGAAACATTCAGTCAGAAAAAAAAGATTTATGCATGCTCTGAGGAAAGGAAATTATAAAGCATAAAAATTGGAATTGAACCTGGACAAAATGTACAGACTACAAAGAAGCTGTTTAAACTAAGAATGCTCATCAGTCCAAATATGATTATATTTTTGGTTGTGATTTATAAGAGCTTGGAATAATAGGATGAATAGCATTTCCTTCTCTCCGGTTGGATGTCACATTCAGACTCTGCTGTTAACTAGGCTCTCTAAACATTAAGCGGTTTTGAAAGCCTACTGTGACAAACTGGAAAAATCTGTCTTAGAGGTGCCCTGTCTTTCAGTGCAGCCTGGTATGTATTGTTGTTTTGATATAGATGTAACACAGAAAGAATATATTCAGTGCAAGTTTCAGTGACATAAAAAGAATTTTCACAGGAGCCCTTGAAAGAAAATGTAGCTAGTGAATTGTTTCTCATCCCTTTTGTTGAGTATATACCTACAATTTCAGTTCCGGGCTGAGTTTCTTTACTTTCTGGTATAGGAAACATCATTGGTCATTAAACAATTTCTTAATCCGTGTCAGAACATCTGATTGTTGTATATTTCAAAGCAAACATTAGAATCATTATCCCTGTTCAAATTTAATAATGGTATCTGTGAAAAGATCATTTGATTTGATTACTGAAATATGAATTTCATGCACCATCTATTTGAAGTTGGCGGTGCATACTATTCAGTTGAGAATGTATTTGTTGTTGGATTTCAGAGAAGAATAGAAATGTACACATCAAAGTTGATACATCAGTTATGGCATTTTGGTAGAATGTCACTCATTGCTGTTTTTCAGTGAACAGTAAAGTTAGCAAAGGCAAGCCACTGCATTGTATATAGTAGTGATATTTCCATTTTAGTAAGTCACATTATAAACAATTGACTGTTGTTAAAATTAAGAAGCAAAAGAATTCAGAAGTGTTACTTTATGTAAGCTCAGATTGGAGGTTTAATAATATCTAACAGTATGCTACTTTAAAGGCTGCAACTGTATCTTTTCTTTTAACATTGATGGTCCAAGGTTGATTTGATATCCTTGATATATGAAGGAAAGATTTAATCTGTCCATGTCCTGTTACAATTTTATCAATTGTTCCACATGGTTAAATTAGTCCCACTGGCTTTTAGCTATATTAATTGGTGCCATATTAACTACTGCATGCACATTAAATGTTCATCAAAACAGTTGTGGATAGGGAAGATTAAACTGCCTCTCCTAATTAGAGGGGGGATTCCCAACTCTCTATATTTCTTTTTATATGATAATATTTGTTTGCATATAAAATAGATTAATAGCATCACAATCAAATTAAAAATGCAAACACAGAATCCAAC
Organism: Azemiops feae; assembly: GCA_023970755.1. Classification (NCBI taxonomy): domain Eukaryota; kingdom Metazoa; phylum Chordata; class Lepidosauria; order Squamata; family Viperidae; genus Azemiops; species Azemiops feae. Next base: position 3,539,537 of record JALGBA010000036.1, read on the forward strand.
CCTTAACCCAATATTTTGTGTATAAATAATTAAAGTAACAAGAGATATATAATTAATAATAGCATATAAATCATTGATTCAAATTACATGTTGTAAAATTAAGTGAAGGTAGATTAGACCAAAATAAATCTTCAAAATACTGGCCTTGGTGTGTCAGTTTCACAGTTTTTACTGGCGGATCAAAAGTAAGGCTACCAATTCTGATATTAAAATGTGTGCAGAACTAATCTAAGTTTAAGGCCTTAAAGGTTAATAACAGCAGTTTAAATTGAACCTGGAAATGAATGCATTGCTAGTGTACCTGGTACAGGAAAAATATAATTCAAGGGTTTTGCTCCTGTGGCTCCCACTGTCGATGCTTGATTTTTGTACCAGTTTTATATTATGGTATTTAAAGACAGCCTTTTAGGGAGCAATTATAGTAATCAAATCAATGTTATAGGAAAGGAACTCATATCCAAAATTGTCCCCTGGCTAGTAATAGTAGCTATTTCCTTTCTAGTTGTATAATTGTGTATGGCACCTGAGTCAACCTGTTTCCCTTTCTCCTCTTAAGGAGAAAGGTTCTCAATTCTGAAATAGTATATTACATAACATATACTATTTCAGCTCTGAAATAGTATATTCCATAACATCTTAGTTCTAAGCAAAGCATAAATATAATTTAAAATCATTGGATTTCAAGAACTATACTTGATTTTCTAATAGGTACCCAAACTTGTTCAATATGCTGTTGGAACCTTATTCTTTACACATTAATAAATACATTCTAATTTCACTGTTAAATTTTTGTATGACCCAATTCTTATTTTACACACCTCCACATAATACCTGCACACCTTCACATATATCTAGATAACTTGTTATTAAGAGGGCAAACATAAATTTAAGTAGAAGGTTCTGATAAATAGGGGCTGATGGCAGCACAAATACCCTGAAAGATTCTTGGATTTATGCCTATGGATATTCTCAGTCATCCGGGTCATGGTTGTCCCAAAGAAGCTTCTTGGATGAGAAGTGTAACATCTTCAGAGAAAAGCAAGAAAGTCCAGTTGCCTCATGAAAAAAGCACCTTTGGGACATTCTTGGATTTAGTTCAGTAACTGTCAATAATTAGTTCATAGGAAAGTGGTCAAATGTGCCACATTGCTTATTTTTCTTATGTTTTTTATTTATTGGAGTATGAGCCTGTGAAAATGGACTTCTTAAAATCTGAACACATGTGCAAAGCTTTAGACTATCAATAAAACAGCAAACCACATTCCTTTATCTACTCTCAAAATAAAATAATGTTCTGTAACTTATTTATTTGATTTTCATCCTGATTTTATTTTGTACAACACAATGTTCCCTTCTCCTATTTTCCCCACAATAGCAACCCTGTATGGTGAGCTTCACTGACTCCCCCCCCCCCAAGAATATACTTCTGTTATATGGAAAGTATTTTCTAAATGATGCTTCATGCACAGATCAAATTGAAAAAGGAAATAGTTTGCTAGAAAGCGATACTGTATGCATAACTGTAAATTATAATTTTTATCTGACTGAGATGATACCAGAAGAGCATAAGTGTTTTTGCAATATGTTTGTGGCCAAATTAAAATTCAGGCAGGTTGCATCATTAGCCATTATATAAATAGCTTATTAAGAAAGACACAGATATGTTTCTCTTACCAAATTTAAAATAATCATTAGACTCTTTCAACAGATTGCTGTTAATTGGGTTGGGAATTAAACAGCTTTGTATGAATGCAGTTAATTAATAGCTCATTACTTTTTTAATAAGGCAAATTCACTTGTAAGTAAGGAAGTTGCCATAGACTTTATCATAGTCTTGAAATTATACTGGGATTTACCATCATTTTATCTACTGAGAGAGTTAATCTTACATCTTGAAAGATGAGGATTATATCTAGAAAGGCTTGCATTAGCTTTTCTCAACTCCCTGGGCATTCAGTTTCAAGAGCTTTCCATGTTATCAAGTCAATCTATCAAAGATAAGTCATTATTTTCCTTATGGCTTATGCATTCAATTTATATTAGGAAAGAAGGAAGAAATAGAGTATGAATCGTGAAACAGTCCTTTAGAGTCAAGATCTTGCCTTAATGAAAGGAAAGGTACACAAGTCAATATAAGGAATATATGTATTGTTAAATACCTAACTAAATGTTGTATTTATTTACTTACCTATTTACTAAAGTCTCTCCATTGCCTGTGCAGTCAAGGACACTGTGTGACTTTTGTTCCTCTCAGTAATAAGAAGGTGGAAACAAGAAGTTATAAGAGCAATATAAACAGTACCTTAAACAATTGCAATAGCTGCTTGAAGGAACAATACGTACATATATGATTTGATTCTTTTTGGTGCAAGAGTGCTTTTATATTAAGAACATTATTTACCCATCAATTTATATGAGTGTATGGATGTAATGCTGGCAGTTTCATAAGAATCTATTATATGGATTTAAAATCATAAGCTCTCAGTGTACATACAAACAACAAAGTGAAAAGTCATAGATCATAAATCATAAGATACAATCATAAATCATAAGATAAAAACAACAAATGCTAAATCATAAGATACCAATAGGAGGAGATTGTAAGAAAGATGAGAAGATGAGAAAGATAATGACAGTTGTATGGAAAAAATGTTCCAAAGCTTTAGTGATACTGCTACATAGAATATCTTAAATTCCCCTGAGATAATTTGGGACAATTTGGATGGTTAAGAATAAACAGAGCTTCCCTATTCTCTTTCTTATTTCTTGGTTTCACTCTGCTGTCTGAACTTTAAGAAGAGACTGGACAATCAGTTGTCTAAAATGGTATAGGTTTTCCTGTCCGAGCAGGGGGTTGGACTAGAAAACCTCCAAGGTCCCTTCCAACTCTTCTATTCTATTCTATTCTATTCTATTCTATTCTATTCTATTCTATTCTATTCTATTCTATTCTATTCTATTCTATTCTATTCTATTCTATTCTATTCTCATTTCCATCAAATTTCAGATTGAACTTATCTCTTGAAGTAAAGCATGTAAGTTATTTTCTTGTTGTTATTTTCTATACCTAAGCAGTTATTAGGAGACTGTTTATGATTGCCTTTCAGGACCATCTTTGCACTTTTTAATCAGTTCACATTAACTCTTCATTTACATGTTGGTTCCTGAAGCAAGAATTTGAGAGGAAATAAAATCGAGTGCAAGTAAATTCTAAGAAACATCCTTCAGATGATACTGTCACAATGAATTGTGGATGTTTTCAGGAACAAGGAAAAAACCAGCATCACACTATTGTCCCCAAGATCTACCCCTATGGACATAAGTGTGTCATCAAAACACACAAAGGAAGGGCTTGCATCATGACAACATGACACTGTTTCAATCATAGTCCCCATTATCCACCTCCCATGAACACTGCTATTTAGTTATTAATTACTATTCAGTTGCTTTTGTTTTCATTAGTTTTTTTCTTAGCTGATGGATAGTGTGCTAAAAATTGTAAAGCTCTCCTCCAGTACGCTATAACAATCTATCCATTTTTATTAAGCAATGTCCATATTTCTTGCTTCCAGAGACCATTGGAGTTGGCAGCAAATAAATAAATAAATAAATAAATAAATAAATAAATAAATAAATAAATAAATAAATAAATAAATAAATCTATTGTTCTTTCTTTTGTAGAAACTCCAATGGCGATATTTGAATAGAACAAAACCTATAGAATTAATATTTCTGAAGATTTCAAATTTCCTTTTTGCGGCATTTTGTAATTTGTTAGTTCTTAATGTCCGCAAAAGGTGTGTGTTTCAGAAGAGTTCTTATTTGTTTCATTTCAATACTGAGGAACTGTTTATAGAATCTGTCTTAATAGGTGGAAATCTGTATTTTGACTTCTATTTACATTACTATTGATGTTATATTTATATTGATTATTATTTAAATTAAGTTTGTATTTTTTAATATATATTTATTCGAATCATTAATAGAAGCAATTGTATCTTTTCCTGGGAGTGCCCAGTTGCTTTAAACATAGATAGATGCTACTGATAGTCTTTGACTTACAATCATTAGTTTAGTGACTGTTTGAAGTTACAATGGCACTAAAAAAGGTGACCTATAAGCTGTCTTTGCACTTAAAACCATGACAGTCACGTGATCAAGATTTGTGCAACCAGCATGTATTTTATGACAGTTGAAGCATTGTGGATTAATGTGATCACCATTTATAACCTTCCAGCTGGCTGCCGACAAGCAAAGTCAATGGAAGAAGCCAGATTTGTTTAACAACTGTGTGATTCACTTAATAACTGCAGTGATTTGCTTAACAACCATGGCAAAAAGGTCATAAAGTTGAACATGACTCATTTAACAAGTACCTTGTTTAGCAACAGAAATTCTGGTCCCAATGAATAATTGTATATATATTTCTGTTCCCTCAAGCCTCCTTTGGATACTAAAGCTGAAATGTTTTTCTCAAAAGCTGGGCTCTGGATTAAATAAGTATTCACTTTTCATTTTTCTGACTTCCTTCTCACCCCTTCCCCTGTTGCACTTCAATAAACTGCAGTAGAGTATAAAAGCTGACAAAGTAAAATATTTAATATGAACACCATAATTGAAATTCTATTTGTTGCTTGAGAACTTGAGCTTCAGAAAATTTTCTTAGTTCCTTAGCAAAAAGTAAATTACCCTTGTGACATCCTATCACTGAATATTTTAGCATTTTGACTTGGAGGATCTTAATTCACAAGGTCAAATCATCTGTTTGACTATAACAGTGCCATTCATAATTATGTGCTGGAAATCAAGAGTGTGAACAACTGGGAGTCATGTTTCAGGGTTGCTAATTATATATGAGGTTTTAGCTGCTGTTTGTTGAAAAACCCAACAGAGGGTATATCAGCACAGTCCATATTTCCTTATACATTTATTTCTGTAGATAAGATTCTTGGATGAGAAGCGAAAGGTTTTCAAGGAAAAACAGAATTGAGATGCCTTTTGAAAAAGCACCTTTGGGACTATAGATAGGATGCTCTTTTTGTATCAGAGATGTAGTCAGAACAGCTGCATAGAATCATAGACTTGCAAATTTTATTTATTTATTTAACCTATAGGAAGCCCAATACCAAAATAACTCTGGATGGCTTATAACCAAACCCATTTCCCTAATAAGGTAACTCTAAGCAGCTTATACTGGAGCGCATAACACCAGACATGTCTCTGGAAGGGAAAAATCACAAAACTGCACTCACTTTGGCCATGTCATGCACGAGAATTCACTGGACAAATCAATTATATTGGAAGAGTTAGTGGTTATAGGAAACCAGGCTGACAAAGAACACAGTGGCTGGACATCATCAATGCTGACCCCAGTCAGAGGATAGAAAAACTCAAACAAATAGTGCAAGATTGGAAGATGTGGAGAGACCTGGCCCATAGAATCACCAAGAGTCGGAATGGATAACATTATCATCACGATTGGACATCTTACATATAATAAAAAGATAAATAGAAAAGTAATTGAAATATTAAAACTATGAAAATAAAAAAAATAAAACTATACAATAAAACAGGACCAGATGGGTTGCACAGGGTTGAGGTCTCACCCCATCAACTGGGGTAACTGCCCATTGGGACCCCACGTCAATGGGCAAAGCCAAGTTTTGGGGTGAGATGGCTTATCAGATACTCTGGACCCATTCCACATAGGACTTTAAAGGTAATAAGCAACAACTTGAATTGAACCCAGAAGCAAATTGGTAGCCAATTAGCTTGCACAAAAGCACCGTTATATGTGCCACCCTAAGAACTTCCAGAACAGTGCACATCACACCATTCTGCACCAGTGGTAGCTTCCAAATATTCTTCAAGGGTAAGCCCATATAGAGTGTGTTGCAATAATCCAACTGAGAGATAATAATAATAATAATAATAAAGTTGGAAGGGACCTTGGAGGTCATCGAGTCCAACCCCCTGCTCAGGCAGGAAACCCTATACCATTTCAGACAAATGGCTGTCCAGTCTCTTCTTAAAAACTTCCAGTGTTGGAGCATTCACCGCTTCTGGAGGCAGGTTGTTCCACTGGTTAATTGTTCTAACTGTCAGGAAGTTTCTCCTCAGTTCAGGTTGCTTCTTTCCTTGACTAGTTCCATCCATTACTTCTTGTCCTGCCCTCAGGCGCCTTGGAGAATAGCTTGACTCCCTCTTCTTTGTGGCAACCCCTGAGATATTGGAATACTGCTATCATGTCACCCCTAGTCCTTCTTTTCATTAAACTAGACATACCCAATTCCAGCAAACGTTCTTGATAACTAGGGCTAACTAGATGACTAGGGCATGAGAAGGAACCTCCACTCCCTTGTCGCAGAGTGGTGACTGATGTTAGATACAAAAGCCAGGTGGGTACATCTGTAAGAGGGATACTCCCTCCTGGTCCATTCAGATCTCAAAGATATAAGTCAGTTGAGTTGCTTCTTTACTATCATATTGAGAATGAGGAGGCTTTATTATAGACTGATCTGGCATTCAGTACAACAGTGGGATGAAACTAGTACAAGAATCAAGGAATTTGGACTTGAGTTTAAAAAAGGGAGTCAGTGAGATGATGTCCAGACACAGTTTGGAAGATGACTCTACAAGATTTTGTGAAAGTGACAGAAACTTCTTGATGGTAAACCTGCCATCCCCAGTCTAAATCCATCTATGTCTTCTTCAGACCAGCTCTGAAAGTGTTTCTCCAATGGGTAAGAGCACATAGCCAACTGTTCTCCTTTGAAATGGTGGGGAGACAGTTCTAGATAGAACAAGCTCAAGGAGTCCATTGTGCATAGCCTGCCAGCCTCACTAAGCCAACCAGTAGTCAGAGACCTTGCCCAATCATTCCAACCAAATTTCAACTATCAGGGATGGCCACCAGAATGATTGAACTGCTTCTAGCTCCCACACCTTTCTGACAGTCTGATAGCATGCCATGCTCTAGATCAGGGCTTTTCAAAGTTTTCACCGATTGTACCACTTTTAGGATATGGCAATATTCGAGTACCACCTAGCAAGGTATCAAAAACTTGATGACCAAAAAAAAAAACCTGTTCAAAGTTGCAATTGTACTGAAATGACTTATGACCATTTTTCACACTTATGACCATTGCAGCATGCCCAGGGTCATGTGATTTATATTTGGATGCTTGGCAACTGATTCATATTTATGATGGTCACAGTGTACCAGGGTCCCTTTTGCAAACTTTTGACAAGTAAAGTCAATGGCAGGGCTGCTGGTGGCCAAGTGCTAAGGCGGGACTTCGCTCCTTTCCTGCCTCCCTCTTTCTCATGCCCACCTCCTTCTGAAGGAAGAATTTGAACCCCCCCCCCATATTTTCTCTCTTCCATATATTCATCAAACAAGGAAAAGCCTCCAGAAACAGAAAAGACAAACTGCTGAGTAAACTAGCTTAAAAAGGCACATTTCCCTTTAAGAATTAGCTACTGGCTAGAAAGGAAAGTAAGGAAGAAAAAAAAATGTAGTAAGTATTGGCTGCCGGCTAAGGCAGCCTCCCCAAATGGCTCCATTCATAAGTAAAAGAATCTACAGGCAAAATCCATTCAGGAGAAAAATACTTCCAAAATCCCTTGCAGCAAAACTTACAGCTAACAATAGCAGAGCAATAGAAGCTAACAGGAGACATCAGCCATCAGCCAAATAGAAATTGCCAAACACTCCTTAAGAACACAAAGCCCACATTGCACAAATCCCAGAACTTCAAAGTCACAAAAGCACATAAGAATCCTTCCACTCTCCATCTCCCTCCCTCACCTCCAGCCATTGCTACCTTTTTCATTCCTCTTGGAGGGCAACCCCTCCCCCACCCTCCTCCTTCAAATTCTTTCCCTTCGGTGCAGCCAAACTGCTTCCTTTTATAGCCTCTCCTGTCTCCGCCCCCTCCTCCTCCTCCTTTCTCATGGGGGAGGGTGAGCCAGAACTAAGCCTGGGCCCTTTGTCTCTCCCCAGCCACTGCAGCTCCAGAGGACTCTCTCACTGTAAGTCCTTGCCTGTGCTGGTTCATTCCCTCCCCCACTAAACTTGGCTAGGCAGGGCTGCGTACCACCTGCCACTTGTTAATGTACCACAAGTGGTACGCGTACCACAGGTTGAAAAGCCCTGCTCTAGATGGCCTCCATTGTGTTTCCATGGTCCCATCCAGATCCAGGCTAGCCATGGTGACAGAGCAGCTCTTTGACCCCTCCTCACTGAAGTTATTTTTTCCAGAGTTGCAGCTTCTCAGCTTGCTGTGCCTTTATCACTCCTTTACCTCCAAGCCAGCCTCAAACAACAGCACTACTCTGTGAGGCCTCCAGGCAACCAATGGGTGTAGAGCTCCAAGGATGCCCAGGATGCTTCCTTGTTTATTTATTTTAATACAAAAATATATTTTTCAAAGGAGTTGGTTTGAAAAATGCAGAGTCTTTCTTTCTATCCAGAGCAAAGATTTTTTTAAGGTGATGAACAACTGAACTGATGGAAATGCTGCTCTCCATACATCTACAGCTGCATATAAACCTAGGATATGTTTCTTTTCTAAGCACTGCTTCAAGGTAGCCCTCTTTCTTACAGGAACTTCATTATATTTAGAAATGAAAGACATACCATAAATATTTAATACTAAAGGAAATACTTAAAACATATTGGAAACTTCCTTTAAAATGTCCTATTTTGTTTTCAGTTTTAAGAAGAAAGGAAAAATTGTGTGTTGTATATAATAGAAATAAAGGACTTGCTAGATAAGTTAAATAACAGCTAACACTACTATCTTAAATAATTAAACTATATGTGTTGCTCAAACCTTAGGATGAAATTTGTGGAGTCCTCTAGATGCTGCTTAACTTAAATTACAATTATCATCACTTACAAATATTATATGGATATCTTGTAATTATAAGATATATTTTTGTATTTATCTTTATTATACTCCTATTTACTTATTGCATTTTTATGTTGTTCTTTATTCTGTGAGATTTCAAGAGTCTGTTGGGTGGCATCAAATTGCAATAGCTAGAAGATCTATAGTTCCTCCCCTCCCTGCTTTAATCCCTCTCCCCCAGTTTTGCAAGCTTGGGTTTTAAAATGAAGAGCAAGCGGGGAAAATGTATCTAATTTAGAACAGAAAGGACTTTTCATCGCTGTATAATTGGAATTAGGTATATTGTAGTGGTGTTGTGATCTTTACCATGACAGTGGTTTATGACAGTAATGGCATTTCCCATCTCCCTTTCCCTCCCAGTCATTCACTGCATGCTTGTCATTTCATTTTGCTAATGCCACCAAGCTTATCATTTCACAGCTGTTGGCCTTTGGTTGTGCATTGGCTTTTCAAGCTTACTGAGGACATCCTCCTCACATAATATACATACACACAGTTTTACTTTCTCCAATTTGGAAAAGGGGCTGTCTTCCTATTGTGTCTCTGAAATAAAATTCCCCATGAGTGAGCATGTACATTAATACCTATTTAGTGCCACTGCCAAGCTGGATAAGCTTGTGTTTGATGGTGTTCGGGTGCTTCCTCTAAGGCACTTTCTTCTCAAATATAGCCCCTTAGGGAGTTGAAGCTATCCTGCCTCAGCAGCTGGTGCAATTCTGTTGCCATTCAGATGTCAGATTGTCAAGGTTCTCTTTTCTTACAAATAGGATCTAAAGAACAAAGTCACAGAAAAGAGATGATTTTAAATAAGGAATGGCAGGTTGACAGTGCAGTGTGGCTTCTTTTGTCCCCTAATGGTAACCTGTTAGAGAAATGAGCTGCCTTCAGTTCTGAGTAGGCTTGGATTCTGTTATCTCATTATAAGGTAATGCTTTATTTTATTATTGGTAGCACATAGCTCTTTAAACTAATCTCCAAAGAAAAATGCTTGTGGTGTTTAAAAAACAAACTCTTGAATTCCCCCAAGTTTCTTACAGGCTTTATCAACAATAAAGTATTCTTCTTGGCAGGAAACATAACAGTCTTACCAAAAGAAAATGAACAGTATTTATATATATCTATATGTATGTTGTTGGCATTTCTGTAGTGATAAAAATATTTTTGTGTCCAACAATGCTTCCTTGATGTAAAATGCCAATACTATACCTTTCTATTCTATTACCCTGCAAACAATCCTGACTTTTTTGAAATGCTATTCTTCTTTTGCTCTTTTATGAACTTTTGTTTATATTTTGTTTTATTGATTATGTTCCATCAAGTTGTTTTGAAATCCTAGCGATTACATAAATAGATTTTCTCCATGATGATCTGTCCCTAACCAGGTCTTTCAGGTATTCCAACAGTTTACTAATTGTCACTGTACCCGAGTCCATCCACCATACCACAGGTTGTCCTCTTCTTCCCTTTCATCTTTCCCAGCATTGGACCCTTCCCCAGAGAGCTGTGTTGTCATATAATATGTCCAAAGTAGGGTGATTTGAGCCTAGTTATTTGTGCCTCTCACTGGAGAAGAGCCTAATGCTGGGAAAGATTGAGGGCAATCTTTTTGCCTCTTTAAAATCCAACTTCTGCTTCCATAGTTTGTTGCCAGGGAATATCATGATTTGTAGGCACAGATGCATCCCAGCATTTCTAGGCTTGGGAATGATACTTATAAAGATTAGAATTGTACAAGCCTACCAAGTGGTAGTCTAAAACATATTTCTTGACTACTTGTTCTTTTATTGTTGATGGTTGATCCTAAAAGGGAGAAGGTATCTATCACTCTGATATCTTCACCGTCAATTTTAAGGCTGCTTGTTCTACCTGTTGTCATTAGTTTGGTCTTCTTTAGATGTAATTTTAGTCCCATTTTTTCACTGTGGTCCTTAACCCTTTTACTAATGACTTCTTTAAGTTCATTCTATAATTCCTCTGGCTTTCTATCAGCGAGGTTTCAAAACAATTCCTGGTATTCTTCTTGAAAATTGTGGGCAAAGATTCAAGATCATATTGAAGAAACTGACTGGCTTTCTTTTTCTGCTTTATCTTAATTTGGAACTTGCATTTGAACAGTTCATGATCTGTTCCACAGACAGCACCTGGCTATGTATTTGATAGCTCCTCTACTCCTTTTAGCAATAATGTGGTCAATTTGATTTCTGTGTTCTCCGTCTGGTGATGTCCATGTATAGAGACATTGCCTTGGTTATTTGAAGACAGTGTTAAGTATGAAGAATTCATTGTGGCAGAAATTGATAAGTCACTTTCCTATTTCATTTTGGTTTTTTAAGTCATACGATCCAACTACATTTTCTTCTTTTCTTTTTTTTAACTTTGGATTCCAGTCTCCACTCACAGGCAGCACATGTTGCTTGCATGTTCTGTTGATTTCAAATTAAACTTGATCATAAAAATAATCAATCTTATCTTCTTCTGCATCAGTGATTGGAGCATAAACCTGAATGCCTGTTATATTAAAGGATTATCCATAAAGTCTAATTGATATTATTTGGTCATTCATTGCATTGTAATCAAATGCTATTCCCTCCCTAAGTAAAAAAGCAGTGCTGTTTCTTCTTTGTTTTCCATGTCCTGAGTGATAAACAGTGTGATCTTCTGTCTGAAAGTGTTCAATCCCAATCCATCTCAATTCATTGATGTCTGAGATGTAAATTTGTACTAGTTTCATTTAGTTATTACAGTAAACCTATCTTTGTGACATTGGATTTTCTTTTCCTATATGGCAATATGAGTAACTAGATGTCCCAAATGTTTTAATTTAGCTTCATCATAAACACTATCTGAAAGATTCTCAGCTCTTCATCATCCATCAGACCTGAGGGACCCATCATCCAGCTCTGTATTGTCAGTCATTTTCTGTTTTCTATCTATGTGTTTTTCTTAGTGCAAATAAAGGAATAGTTTACCATTGTTTTCCCCACACAGTATCAATTGATGCTTTTGCCCTGGCCACTAAAGTGATTATCTGCTTACAGCATCTTCTTATATTGCTGGTGCCCAATATAGGTACATGCTTGCTTTAGTTGGGCAGCTAGTTGGGAATATATGTTCTTGACATACACTCCCAGTGTTCTTTGCTCATCCCTCCCAGGATCTCCCATGAACATGATGAGGTAGCATGGCTGGACATTGGGAGGTTATTTTCTATACCTGCATTACAATGCACATTTATAGTCTGACTTTGCAATTAAGGATATGTATATTGATGCTCCTCTGCCTGGAGGAGTAGTGGGGGAATTTTGGCAATACTAAGTTTATCAGAGAGAGACTTGGATTTAGAGACTGCACCATCCCAAAATGAATAGGGTAGGGAGAAGAGAATATATCTGGAAGGTTAGAAAATTATAGCTTTGTTGGCAAGATACTGTTTATTAGGTGTAAGCAAATAAAGGATTGAAGGATTTTGCTATGTTGTCTCTAGGCTTGGGCTTGTCAGTTGTTTTGCATAACTATTTGTGCACAGGTATATATATTATTCAGGTCCAAGTCACATGTTTTCATATTGACTTTTGAAAGCATTGACTTCTCTATGTATTGCAGAGATTTGTGCCTAAATTATTTTTATGTTTAAGGATTGCAAATTCTGTCAGCTTTTGGCTTTTGGTTTCCTTGGAATCCTGCTATAGATCCTGACTGCTAAAGAATTCCAGTGGGAAGAGCCTTTTCTGCTGTGGCCCCATCCCTGTGGAATACTTTTCCACTGGAGATGAGATCTACCCCCACCCTCTGGCCTTGTGAAAAGGTATTAAAATTTAGCTTTGCTGGGTTGGCTTGGAGCCCCAAGGGGGTGCTTATCATTGGAGGCCATTGATAGGGTAAGAAGACTTTATCCCCATGCTGTCCATCTCTTAATCTTGGTTTTTCTGTATAGTTTTAAAATCTTAATTTGCAGAGTTTTAATATTTTTATTATCTTTCTGTTTGTCTTTTTATAATCTGTAAACCACCCAGACTCGCCTTATAGTGGAGACAGGCAGCATAAAAATTCAATAAATAAATAATAAAATAAAATTACTCTTTTCTTATGTTGCTCTCATATCTGCTATTTTCAATTGCTTGTTATAGCCTATTCTTTCCTTCTGGATTTACATAGGAAAAATAATGATGTGCTTAGATTTTTAAAAATCATAAAGTGATTCAGATTGATTTGAACAGATTTCTGAAATGCCTTTGGTGAAGTGAGATTCTTTTGAAGCTAACCATATTTTGCTGACTTAATGTTTTTTTCTTCAGCTCTACATATTGTAAGAACTCCATGGTGAAGAGTTAAGGAAAAGGTATATGACAGAGTGATTAACAGATTAAGCTTCTTCTCACTCTGGTGCTGTTTCATTGACACATACAACTGGTTAAGTGAAGGGGGTAATAGATTTAGTCCTAAATAAAATTGGACTTACATAGAATTAAATTAACTCTCCCAGTCAGCCATCTCATGGGAATTGATGGCAGGGTTTTCTAATCTTTCCTAAGATCAAGCTCTAAATTATATAGAGACTGCAAAAACATGCTTCTCTGGATATTCCATCTCTGTGGTGTGGCAGTCCATATTGCTGTGGAAACTACCAAAGTGTTCTTATATTTGTGATTGGCCCTAAAGACACTACTGGAAATGAAAAGTATTGCAAAATATTATAGAAAAAGTAATAATCAGAGCTAGGTACAATGAAAGTAGATCATTCTTAGATCATTTCTAGTCCCAGCTCAGGGTCTATAAAAGTCTTTAATGATTTGGGACCATCTTATCTGAAGGAATGCTTCCTATTATGTTGCTGCTCATTTTGTAACATCATTTTTTGTTTCAGAATTTAAGTTACGGTTAGCGAAATGGAAAAGAACAGGGTTTTTTTTATGGTGATGCCTGTTTCTAACAAGCTGTTTCTGATGAGATTTGTCTACTTCTAAATTTATTGCTTTTTCATGCCATGCAAAGATATTTTTATTTTTCCAAATGCTTTTATTCTCTTAGATGTTTTCTCCCAAGTCAGTATTTTTATTTATTTCATTCAATTTATATTGCTGCTTAGAAACCTTTAGCTTCTTGTGTTGTGCATATGAGAAAACTCATATGCATATAAATTTTAAAAATAAAATGAGCAGAATAAAAAATTCATTCCCTTTCCTGTCATCACACAGTATTTGTGCATTTGAAAGTGAGAGAGGGAGAGAAAGTGAAAAGTATAGAGGCAGGTGAGACTAGACCCTGTCCCCTTATATCTGTTCACATTTTCTCTCATTCTGATATTCCATCACAGAATTTCCTTTTTATTTTCTCCTGCAACTTGAAAAAGAAAAAAGAATTAAGCAACTGAGCAGGAAGTGAGAACCTCTAAGCCTTGTACTATCATTGCAAACATGTTCATTCAACACAGATCTAGTCATCCATAATTCTATTTGTTATCATTACAGATAGTCCTTGCTTAAGGACCATTCATGTGAAGTTGCAGTGGTGTTGAACAAATGGTATTTATGACCAGTGGTGGGATTCAGCCGGTTTGCATCACTTCGGCAGAACCAGTAGCTAATTTTTTGTTGCCCAGGCCCAGAACGGACTTCCAAAAGCGGCATCCATACAGAGAACCGGTTGTTCACATATTTGAATCCCACCACTGCTTATGACTGCTACTTGAAGGTCCAGTGCTTGGCAACCAGTTTGCACTTATAACAATTGCAGCATCTCATAGTCATATAATCGACATTTCTGATCTTCCCCATTGCCTTCACAAAAGCAAAGTCAGAGGGGAACCTGACAGGGAAAGTTGCAAATTGCTCTGTTAACTCCCCCTGCCTTCGTGTTCATGTGCCTTGCCATACCAGCTAATTCCTGGCTTTACAATATTTGCCCCATGTTGCAACACTCCTTTCTTCAACTCCCCCCCTGCATATTGCACATGGCCTTTGCCAACCCACCCAGGGCCTCCTCTATGCTCCTTATGTAGCATCTCTGCTGCTTCCTGCTTAACAACTTGTATGTCTTAGGGTTACAGTAGCAACCAGAACTGCTGAGATTTTCATCACTAAGCAATGCAGTCATATGATGTCATGTTTTACGACTATAGTGATAGCAATAAGTCGAAGACCACTGTGTGACTAAACAACAAAATCCCAATATGAAGATGCTTATCCTTTTAAAGATTTGGATGTCTGGCAGGAGGCAGTTCAGAACAGGCATTTTCTGTCATATTCTGACGGAATAACTTGGCTCCTTCCCTCACAACCTTCCAGAAGCTTTTAAAAATTGGGTCATTTTGAAGATAGGTATGTGTATGTGTGAGATATAATATCATGAATGCTGTTGTTGGTTGAGGTCATTGTAACTCATTGTTTAATTGTTACTGTACTGTCTGTTCATCATGTCTGTTGCTGACTATAAACTACATAAATCAATTATGATTGATGCAGTATAACATCAAAGAAAGAAACAAAATAAAGAAAACAGGAAAAGCAGATATAATGGTTCATATAAAATGATATACTTTTTTAGTATCCTACTTACATTTTTTGCAGAAAACTTCATTTTCAGTTTTGAATCCAGTGGCTTAGTCTGAACATGTTGTTGTTGTTTAAATAAGTGATAATCCAATCATTATAAACAGTCTGAAAGAATCAGTTGTGACCGAAAAAGCACCACTTGCTTTGGAAAAAAGGAGTATTTGGCGATATAAAGATTTGGACTAGGCAAACTACTCGAGAAACAGATTTATAGAAATCAAGTGTCTCTACAATGAAAATAATTTCAACTGGTTGCAATCTGCCTATCCTCAGGAGGCAAGGAAGAAAATACTTGAAAATAAACCTGTCTGTGGGAATAGAAATCTTTTACAAAAAAAGTTTAAAAAAAACATAGTGTGGAATAAATAATTTATTTAATAACAGATATTCTCAACATTATTGCAGTAAGCTCACTTTATCCAATAATGGCTATTTCTTTTTCTTGTGCAATATCTGAAATAAGTTACAGAAGCACATTTGTATATATTTCACATGTATTCATGAGTAAAGCTAGAATGAATTTTGACTGATGCCTTCTTCAACAACTGAAACAAAAGGTTGCAAACTACAAATTTGAAAATTACATCTTCTGGCAATATTTAGAGTGAAGTGCATAAAAGGGCTATTACACCTCAGCATGTGCCTTCAGATAATGGCAATGAAAGCACATTCCTTAGCAATATTCTATATAATTTTGAAAAACTTTTCTATGTGTTTCTGATACTCATCTATAAGAATATAAGGATGGGTTTGCATTACATGTTCTTGTTGTGGACAATTTCACTGGAGAACCGAATTCATATACTCTGGGCTACCAAAAACCAAGCCAACAGGTGGGATGCAAAACTGTTTGGAATCCTGGCAGAAACAAATAACTGAGGTTTTTTTTTTAAATATATTTTATTAGATTTTTATAGGGATGGGAAGGAGGGAGGTAAGTAGGGGTATAACATAGGGTAAAAGACAAGGGTTAGACCAAGGGTAGGGATAGGTACAATAATGGGGTTACCCCCAACAGTAAATCAACGCTTTAACAAGCAGACTATCGTCCGGGTATACATGTTAAATATGCATAGTTAACATAATACTAAAAAGCTATAGTAAATAAGTTTATCACTAATATTAATAAAAAATTTACCAATACATATCATTCATTCTATGAATAACAATAATTAATATACTATTGATAATATATTACTAACTGAAAATAATAACTTGTAGATACTAATATATTGCTTATTAATTTTAATTACTTATAAATAAGAGTATTCAGCACAGTTAACATAAAATTATATATCCTATTTAATTTCATAACCTTTTTTCGTTCTGTCGTATTGCTAACCATTGATAGAATTTTCCCCATGTTTTAAAATAAATTGTGTCTTCTTTCTCTTTGATTTCTAAAGTTAGTCTATCCATTTCTGCACATTCCAATATTTTCGTAATAATAATCTGATCAGGTGGTAACTTTTCATTTTTCCAGAATTGGGCAAATGCTATTCTCACAGCTGTTTATACATGTAAAATTAAGTATTCATTCTCTTTTCCATAATTAGATCCAAGTATTCCTAGTAAAAACAGTTCCGGTTTAAATTCTATCTGTATCTTAATCATCTTTTCTAACCATATATGAATCTTAAACCAATATTTCTTTGCATTAGGGCATATCCACCAGATATGATAATACGTCCCTGGTTTTTGTTTACATTTCCAACAAGTATTTGATACATTTTAAAACATTTTCTCTAATCTGACTGGTGTCATATGCCATCTATAAAACATTTTATATAAATTCTCCTTATATGCGGCTGCTTTAGTAAATTTAATATTTCGATCCCAAAGTTTTTGCCAGTCTTCTAAATCTATAGAATATCCAAAATTCTTTGCCCATACTATCATCATTTCTTTTACTTGTTCTTCTTCCATCTTCCATCTTAGCAGGAATTTGTAAAGTTTTTAAATCAAGTTTTCATCTGTTTTTAGCAATATTTTATCTAGAGGTGTCTGTTCTTTATAAAATCCCATAGATTTTGCATCTTTTTCATATCTTGTCCGGATTTGCAAATAAGACCACCATGTTAAGTCTATACCCTGTTGCTGAAGAACTTGTCTGTCTTTAAGTTTTCCATCTTTGTCCAAAATGTCTTTATAACTAACAAGTTTATCACAGTTAATTAAATTTGGATAAGCAAAGGCTTCCATTGTCGAAAGCCACTCAGGTATTTTCATGTAAATTTTGTGTTTAATTCTTTCCCACTCTGAGAGCAATACATTCCTTATGGCATGATTTTGAAAATATTTATGTACTTTATTTTTCTCATACCACAAAAATGCATGCCAACCTAATTGCAAATCATGTCCCTCTAAATAAAGAAGTCGTTTATTTCTCAGTGTAATCCATTCTTTAAGCCAAAGCAAAATGGTTGCCTGGTAATAAAGTCTCCAGTCCGGAAGCCCGAAGCCCCCTCTATCTTTGGAATCTTGTAATAATTTGATTTTAATTCTTGCTTTTTTTCCTTGCCATATGAATCTCATTGTTGTAGCATTTAATTCATCAAAGAATTTCTGGCTCAATTTAACAGGGACCGTTTGAAATAGAAAAATTTCTCCAAGTCCACTTTTATTTGTTTTAGTAGTCTCTCATAGTTGTCCTCTTTTATTGTATATTTTGAAGTTAAGTGGATACCTAAATATTTAACTTTTTTAGCTATTTGAAGATTTGTCTTATTAGCAAATTGAATTTTTTGTTTGTGTGTTAAATTTTTCGTTAGTACTTTAGTCTTTTCCCTATTTATCTTCAACCCTGCCACTTCTCCAAATTTCTCTATTTTCTGCAGGAGTTTAGTAGCTGTTTCCAATGGCTCCTCCAAAATAAAGACTAAATCATCTGCAAAAGCCTGTAATTTATATTTTTGGTCTTTTATCTCCAGTCCTTTGATCTCCATGTCTTGCCTAATGTTCCTAGCCAGCACTTCCAGTGTAAGAATGAATAACAAAGGAGACAATGGACATCCCTGTCTTGTGCCTTTTTTTATTTCAAAGCTATCTGTATAATCTCCATTCAAAAGTATCCTTGCTGATTGTTTATTATAAATTGCTTGAATTGCGTTTATAAATTTTTCACCAAACTCCATCTCCTTCAACTGTTGGAACATAAATTGCCAATTAAGATTATCAAAAGCTTTTTGTGCATCAAGAAATATAAGCGCCAATTGTTTCCCTGGATGATTTTCGTAATATTCCAAAACATTTAAAATAATCCTTAAATTATTTTTTATCTGCCTTTTTGGGAGAAAGCCATTTTGGTCTGAATGGATAAATTCAGTCAAGAATTTCTTCATTCTTTCTGCCAATATTGCAGTAAATATTTTATAATCCACATTTAACAATGATATTGGTCTATAATTTTTGATTTGTGTAAGATCAGTGTCTTCTTTAGGTATGAGGGAAATGTTGGCTTCTATCCATGAATTTGGTATTTTTGTCTCTGAAAGAGCTTCGTTACAAAGGTCTTTCAAAATTGGGCTAACAATATCTTGTAGAGCTGTATAGAATTCTGCATGGAGACCATCCGGTCCCGGAGTTTTATCCTTCTTTTGCCTTTTTATCGCCTCTGTAATCTCCATCATTGTTATCTTCTCGTTTAACCTGTATTGCATATTCCCTGGTACCTTTGGGAGATTTGCTTCTTTTAAATAGTCCTGTATTGCCTCATTCGACACCACCTCAGTCTTATAAAGTGTCTCATAATAAGCTTTAGTAATTTTTTTAATTGTGTCATTGTGGCAGTATAATTGGCCCTTTGAATCTTGTAGCTTACTTATTAGTCTTTTTTCTCTTTCTTTTTTCAATTTATATGCCAGCCATCTTCCCGGTTTATTGGCATTTTCAAAAAAAATTCTGTTTAGATCGTTTAACCTGTTGTGCCCTTATATCCATCTCCAGTAAATTTAATTTGTGTTTTATTAATTCCATTTGTGTCTTCAACTTTTTCTTTTGTGGATCATTTCGTAGCTCCAGTTCCAAGTTACTAAGTTGTTCTTTCAGCCTAAGTTGTGTTTGTTTCTTTTCTTTATTCTTTTTGGCAGCGTAAGTTATAGCCAAGCCCCTAACATGGGCTTTCGCCGTATCCCATACATTTTGAATGGAGGTTTCTTCTTTCTTATTTATTTAAAAAAAAAAAATCCATTTCTTTCATTGCAAATTGTAAGAATTCTTTTTCTTTCAATATAGCTTTATTCAACCACCATCTTAGTTTCTTCCTGGATCCTTTCCAAGTCATTTTAATTGGATTATGATCTGCCCAAATATTAGGTTCTATTTCAATCTCCTGTATCATAGTCTTTAGATCATAAGAAGTCCATATCATATCAATTTGTGACCAGGATTTATGCCTATTTGAATAAAATGTATATTGTGCTTTATCTGGGTTCATTTCTATTAACATATTCCAATTTGTCATTACATAAAGATATAGTATACAATTCGGGTATCCATATCATACAAATTATTCCTAACCTATACATATTACTCCAATTATTCACTTTATATTTCTCAGTTAAATTTTATCTCTTATTCTATTCTATTTCATGTACATATTTTATAAATGAAGATAACTTTAAGTGTTGATTATTTTTTTTAAACCATTTTACATTAGCCTAAATTATTTCTAATTATTTCTAAAGTAAACATATAGCATAACTATTATATATACTTTCAAACTTCATCTTCTTCTGATTGAGTCTTTTTGGGTTCTTCCTCCTCTGTTTGTTTCGATGCTCCTGCGTCTATCGTTTCCTCTGGTTTCTTGGATCCAACGTCGCCTTCTTCCAAAAAGGCTCTATGATTGTTAAAAAATTCCTCTGCTTTAAGTGGAGTATCCAATCTATATTTTTTCCAATCCCAAAAGATTAATAATCCTTCTGGGACCAACCATCTAAAATTCACTCCTTTATTAAACAATTTCCTTGTTAAAAATTGATATTCTCTTCGGGCTTCTCTAATTCTTTTTGGAATCTGTTTAAGAATTACAAGTTCTTTATCTTTATATTTCAGTGGTTGGTCTCTTATTGCTCTCAAGATCTCATCTCGTGTAGATCTTTTGAGGAATCTTACGTGGACCTCCCTGGGAACTCTATATCTTCTTGCATAGCTTGAATTGACTCTAAAAATCTGATCCATTTCTTGTTTCATTTGGTCCATTTCTGTTCCAAGTAATTCCGCCAATAACTCGCTCATCAACTCTAACAAATTCTTATCCTTCTCTTCTATAATATTTTGGAATCTTAAGAAGTATGATGCTCTTTCCATCTCCATGACAGCTATACAGTCTTCTAATTCTGCGTTAGCTTGCGCCAATCTCTGATTCTCATCTTGCAAAGCTTCTAGTTTCTGATCAGCCACCACTGACTTATCTTCTATTTTTTGCATTCTTTGTTGAGTGTCTGTCATCGCCTGTTGAAAGGTTTCCATTTTTTGATCCATTTTAAGAAGGTCATTTTTCAAGTCTTCATAATTTTTTCCCAAATCTTTTTTCATTTCCATTTCATTTCATTTCCATTTTGGAATCTGCAATTGCTTGGAGTATCGCTTGAGTATCTTGTGTTTCCTGTTGTAAATATGTAGTGATTGATTTTTGGGGGCTGGGCTCACTGAGGTTGAGGTGGGGGCCGAAGAGCCCTTCTTCACCCCTTTAGCCAAATTTGAGGCACTCATCTTCTAATTGTTGTATTTATTTATAATCCACTAAGGAGCCCAATGGCTAGTTATAATCCACCAGGGGGCCCAATGGCCAATTGTAATCCAGTGCCTTCCTATTATCAGGAGACAAGGCAGATGTAATTTGAAAAAGAGAAAAAAAAGGAGGAAGAAAATAATAATAATAATAATAATAATAATAATAATAATAATAATAATAATAATAATAATAATAATAATAATAATAATAATAATAATAATAATAATAATAATAATAATAATAATAATAATAATAATTCCAACGAGGAGATGGTTAAAAAAAAAGGAGAAAAACTTCCACAACCATCCAAAAGGTAGGGAAAGTAGAAGAAAAAACAAACAAAAGGATCAAAAGGAAAAAAAAGGTGTATTTCTATCCAAAGGGAAGACCACAAAAAAGGAAAAAAAGATAAAAATTATTATATACTGTAAAAAAGAAAATTGTTATAAAAAAGAAAAAAAAGAGAGAAGAAAACCGTATCCAATTTATGATCCAATTATAAATTTGCAGATTTAATCCACAACCACCCCAAAAAAAAAGAAAAAAAAGAAAAAGAAAAAGGCCCCAAAAATAAATTCTCTTCTCTTATATTTTGCTTGCTGTAGGGAATATACAGCTGGCCAAAGAGGCCAGACACTCACAGACAAAGAAGAAGTCAATCATGCTGGGATGATCAGTGGGAAAAGGAGAAGGGGACACCCTAGTACCCGCTGGCTGGACACTATAAAAGATGACACTGGGATGACCATGACAGATCTGAAGGAGGTGGTGTGAGATAGAGGGGCATGGAGAGTGCTGATCCATAGAGTGACCGAGGGTCGGACATGACTGAATGGCTGACAACAATGATAGCTATAATAGTGCTAGTCTGTTTGAAGAATACAATTTCTTCTCCAGCACTTATTGTACTTTCTATGTGTCCAAGAGATTTTTAAGTGTTGAAAGAAGAAACTTGTATCAACTGCAGAGTCTGGGTTATTTTCAAAAACATCGCCATGCAAAGTATGTTGCACTAGTTTAAGCATGTAGTTATGAAGACCTTTGCAATCTAAATAGAGATGCATTTGGTATGCAGTCTAAGCTAGACAAAGAACTCAACCGCACACCTCTTTGCCATGGGTTCAGAGTGTTATTCCAACAAGAGTTTTGACTACAAGGTTCCCAAGTTTTGGATCTATTTCTTCAGAACTCTCATCATGCTCTCCATACAGCCAGAATGTTTCTCTTGGTATGTTGAAACACAGAATGCTTCAAGTTGAAGAACTCTGTAGAAGTTTAATGGAATGAAATAACAGTTGAATGCATTTCATACTAGATATAAAATAATCTAGAAAGATGGCTAGATGGAGATTGTATTTAGAATGTTCCTTATTTGGAGGGACAAAGTTGAAAGAATTCAGACCAAAATTATAGAGAATCCATTTTCAAGTGTTAAATATATCTACTACATTTTCATGGATGTCAGTCCAAACAGTAATATGGGGGAAATTTGCACATGATTTTCTCATACCATCTGACATACCATTGTGACAGTAAAGAAATAATCTTTTACTCTTAAAGTGAAGTGTGATTATCACAGATCACATCGTGACCGGCTGTAAAATGCTGTGCAGAAATGAAAGCTTATGTTTGAAATAAATACCACTTATCTTTTTCTCCATTTATTAAAGTCAGGGTAAATTAATAGTTTGAAGTTTATTGGCTGGCACTTGGAAAACATAAGTAGTATTTCTTTTGGCAAGAAAAATAGTGCCAGAACTCTATGCACCTGTGTGCATTTGTGTTACGGATTTCAAAATAGCTTCTATTTCTCTTGGACTGTAAAAGTCCAGTTTTCTTCAGGACTAAAGCAATATCTAAGCCCCCAGGGAGCCTTATTGCTAAGACAATATATGAATAAGGTAGAAAATCAGGCCTTCATAGTGGGTGGTGTTTTTTTTTAATTAATAAACAGAGAAATGTAATTGTATCTTGACCATTCTTGGATTTTGACTTTCATTTGAGGCATCTTTTTTCCTCTTAGGCAAACAGAGAGTCATTAATTCTTCCCTGCCACATTTCTGACATTGATCTCAAGAAACATCTGAGCAATGCCAATTCCTTTGTTTTTCTTCAGCTGCAGAGCTGAGTAAATTGGAGGCACCTGTATTGCTCACTTGTATTCTGACAGAGCTGCTGCTACAGCTGGACAAAAGTGTAACTGTAGAAATCCTTACAAGGAAATGTCAGGGCTAAGGCAGCAGGAGGGCGGGAGACGGGGACAGCAACAACCCTGTCTTTCTTTTCTTGCTTTTCTGTTTCTGCCATCACCATAGCTTTGTTGTTGTTATCCTTGACATATGATTGGAAAAGGTAGGAGAAACCTCCAAAAGATACAATTCCTTGTTTCCTGTCTAATTCTGTGAATGGCATTTGTTTTGATACAGCTGATACACTTCTTCAGAGCTTTAGCATCCTTACTTTCCACAAAGGAGATCAGTTCGTGGTTATGCCCACCTGCTCAGATTACTAAACTTATTTCTTTTCTTTTTTATATATATTTTTATTTTTTAAAAACAACAAAACATAACACACATAAACACACAGTGTATACTCTTTTTTTTTTTAAACAGCAATTTCGTAACGGTAATCTTCTATTATTTACATTTCCCCCCCTTATTCTTCTTTAAAAAATATTTGTCCTTGTTGTCCCATTGTTTCTTATTTCCATTTTCTTCCTTCATACTATACTTCATACTAAGAATAATACATATTATTACTATACATTATTATACATACATTTTCCCTTTCTTGACCTTTCCACATTTATTTTCATTTATTATTTCTAATCTCCAACCAATCATACCACTTATTCCATATTACATAGTACTCTGTGTCTTCCTTTTCTTTTATCTCTTTTGTTAATTTGTCCATCTCCGCACAGTCTAAGATTTTCCTTATCACTTCTTCTTCTGATGGTATATTCTCATTTTTTCAGAACTGTGCGTAAACTATTCTTGCTGCCGTTGTTATATGTAAGATTAAGTACCGTGTTTCTTTACTATATTTTCTATTTAAAATACCCAGCAGGAAGATCTCTGGTTTCCAGTCTACGGGTTGATCTATTATTTCTTCCATCCATCTTCTTATTTTAGTCCAGTATTTTTTCGCAACTGGGCATGTCCACCATAGATGATAATATGTTCCATGTACCTTTTTACATTTCCAGCATGTCGGCGAGTTGTTCTGGAACATCTTGGCAAGCTTTGCTGGTGGAAGATGCCATCTGTAAAACATCTTCAACTGGTTTTCCTTGAATGCCGCAGACATAGTCAATTTTATGTTTGTTTCCCATATTTTTTCCCATTTCTCCAATTCTATGTTGTATCCGAAATTTTTTGCCCATCTAATCATTGTGTCTTTGACAACCTCGTCTTCCATTTTATATCTCAGTAAGTATTTATATATATTACTAATTAATTTTATTTCTGTTCCATGTATAATTTTATCCAATTCTTGTGGCTCTTTTTGTATTTCATATAATTTTTTGTCCTCTGCATATTTAGATTGAATTTGTGTAAATGTCCACCAATCAATCTCTCTGCCTACATCTTGTTCCAATTCTTGTTTTGTTTTCAGATTTCCCTGTTCGTTTACCAATTCCTTGTATCTAATTATCTTATTTATGTCCAGTAGGTTTGGGTATTTCAGAGCTTCTGTTGGGGATAACCACATTGGAATTCTTATGTAATGTTTTTGTTTTATTTTTTCCCAAGTCTGTAGCAATGCATCCCCACCTGCTCAGATTACTAAACGTATTTCTTATTTCCTCCTGGAGTAATCTTTTGTCATGGGGGTAGCTATGAGATTTGTCTTGTACTTAGATGGATGAGAGAAGAAAATCATTCCTTCCTCCCATATTATAATACTGATAGGTCTAATCCTGAATAAGATTTGAACCTCAAATGGCATCTGCCGGAACCTGTATAAATGGGGCATAGTATTTTCTCCTCAGTGTGACTGCAGGGTCCCACATCAAACTATAGATCACACCAGCTGTAAGCTTAGAGCATATAATATCTGATTTTTGTAATATAAATGATGCTGCACTTCAATGGTTAGATGGCCTAGAGTAGACATTGGTATTTGAACATAGATCTTTTAAAAATTTATATTTTATTGTGTTTTACTAATCCAGGTGAAATGTTAACATATATTGCTAGTCCATGTATATGATATGCCATATGCTAAATAAATAAATAAATACATAAATAAGGTCCATCAGTCCTATTTCCCTTTTTTAAAATAATAAAACCTTATAAAAATATATACTGTAGTCACTTTACATTCTTCATACTGATAGTGAGAATAAAGACTATAGATACAGAAAAGTGAAATACTGAACAAAGGGAAAAAAAATAAAAACACCATAAAGAGGACCTTTTGATGGCACATTTGCCCCATTCTTTCCATTTTATCTAGTTACTAAGGCAGCCCCATATTTTCGGAAAGGAAGAAGTACAGAAGGAATTAGTGGACAACATAGCAGAGCAGAAAACAAAAGTTATGATTTTTTTTAATCAAGGAAGGGAAGGAAAGAAGCTCTGCACAGTTCAACTAAAAATACAATTTAACTTTCTAAGCTAAAAATAAAAACCATGGAGTTCAAGAAAATTCTTCAGTGATAAACTGCTAGAGTTTCTTCTGGTTATATTCTGGACAGGAAGGTAGCTATATATCTAGATCTAGATCTGGAATACTGCCTTGGATAAAGACTGCTATTTTCTCCCACATAATCATTACTTTTTATTTACTCTGAAGTTTACCACAACCATTTGCTGTCTTAAATTGACAACTTTTATCGCCTTTTAATGAGTTTCACAAATTTCTCATCAGAAACTTCCCACAAGTCTCTCTAGGAAAATAAAGGAATATAGTTCCTAAGGGCTGAAAAAAAAATTGTAGTTTTCCACAATGACCTATACAGTTTGAATTCCACATAGATATATGTGTATACTAACTCACTAGAAAACACACATGTCACACATGCATGTACATGTACATTTACTCAGGCCTGTTATTTTTAGTTACAAGGAGGGGATAATGTGAAATAATAGCTACTAATGTGAAGTGTTACTGTTTTATGGAGGTACCGCTATGAGGCAACTTTTGCTACAAAGGCAAACTCATATATCCATAGGATTTTATGTTGGGACTGCAGCTCTGAGAATGCCCAGCTAGTACATCTAAAGGGAACTCTATGGAGCAAAACTCTATGTGGCAATTGTTGCATATCTGAGAATGTTGTTCCCAAAACTGGTTCTAGCCTGGTGCCAAAGCCAATAAGACATCAGACACGAGGAATAAAGTTTTCAATTTCTTTTATTGGAGTACTCAAGCAAAAGGGTCCCAGCCACGAAAGGAGCCAAGACTCCAGACAGTGATATCAAGTTTCTTTTATACCAGGGGTCCCCAATCCCCAGGCCGTGGCCCACTACTGGGCAGTGGCCTATTCAGAATTGGCCCACGCAAGTGGGTGGTTAGAGTATACGTACACACATGCAGCTCACCTTATGCAAGCGGCAGGCTGATGGGCTCTCACACATGCAATTTGAGCTGTGCATGTGTGTGCTGGCCTGCTGTTCCCCTCTCCCCCCCCAGCCAGGCTGCAAAGCCCCAAAGGTTGGGGGACGCTGTTTTATATTGTTCAAAACAAAGAACAAGGAAGCAGAATGTTTAAAAATTCTCATTGGTTAAGCATGCATTCTTTACCTTATATGGAACATCAATTGGGCACTCCTACTTGGCTAGTTACACATTTACACAATCCTATCAGGACTTATTAACATGTAGCACACATACGTACCTCCGATTCATTGTTTCCTGGGATGTCTCCACTCTCCCCAAGATGGTTCTTCTTTAACTCCAAGGTTAATCCATCAATACATTTTAAAATATATTGAAAACAATCTGAAATCATTCGTTTCTTTGCCTTAGTTATCCATGGTGAAACGTTAGCTATGATTTTGATATGTTTTGTTTTGATGGTAAATCTGAAAAGAATACAAAACAACCTATGAATTACAAATATGACTTAAGTTTTTGGTGACTTGTTAATCTTCAAAGAGACTGAAGATTGGATACCTTTTATCATCCTTCTCTCCTTTGAGAGCTGAATGCAATGAAATTTCATTTTAATGTTTGCTGATTAGTGTACATTCAAAGTGACAATAAAGTTATTATTCTTTTCTATTATTATTCTATTCTCTAGTCTGCTTTAAATGAGCTGTCTTTATTGCTAAGTTAAAAAACCCTTTCCTATTCTTTCCAACTCTATGCCCTAATTTATAGTTTAGATGGTGTGGCCTCTATTTAATAGATAAATTTAGGTTAGAAGGCTGCAGGTTCCAGAATCAGCGACTAATTATATTCCTGAATTTGAATTGTTTCATAAAGTCCACTTAGAAGATTTGTCTAATTGACTGAGGAAAGAGTTTGAAGTGGAAGAATATTTCTTTTCATTAGTGTTCAAATGAAGTGCAAATTACTGAACATCAAAGTCTCCGTATTTCCTTATGATAAAAGCTGTAAGTAGAAGTAAGAAACAGATTTTTGTTTTCAGATTTGGAAAAAATATGAAAACCTCATCCCAAGAAAGCAGGATTCTTGGAACATTTCCATTCCAAGAGAAGTTGACAGCAGGCATAGAAGACAGGATCTGAGGGTTTCCCGCTCAAATCAATAGGTTAAAGGAACAAAAAGCAAACCCCACCCCAACAGTTCATCCGGTCAGCTCAAATGGGCCAATCCCCAGGTTTTAAGTCTGCTGTTGGAACGAGACTGATAAGACTCCATTCCCAAGGTTTTGAAAACGTTGTTGGGTCTTTGCACTTGTTGGGTCTTTGCACCTTCCTTTCTCCAGCGAGAGATAAGCCAGATGTCCGGAGGCACATTCCTTTCTCACGCCAGGTTGACATTGAGGGGAGAATAGTTCAAAGAGCAAGCAGGAAGAGGAAGCGGAGAGGTTACAATATAACATTAAAGTGAAAGGCCAGACACATACAATTCCCCAAGAGCCTCCCCCCTCCCCCCAAGAGTTTGGTAGAACCCAGAGAGAGGGAAAGGAAAGAAATAGGAAAAAGGCCCCCCACCAAGGAAATGGGTTCTGACAGGTTACTCCTTTCTATTGGAGTCTTCATTCATCTCATGACTAGGAATGTATATTTGGACACAATCTTAATAGATACTTGTACTAGGTGAGCAGCTGCATAAAATTATGAACAATGAATTTGGTTGGAACAATTTCATAAGAATGTCTTAATGGTTTAAGACAAAATTATCTGGGCAATCCTAAAATATTGGAAAGAGGAATTTATAGAATTTGGAAAGTAAACCCACCTTAAACAGTTCCTCTTGGGATGTCAGAATTTAAATTTATTTTGAAAGATCAAATGCAATGGACAGATATCATTATGATTTTCAATGTAGGTTGAAAGGATAGGATCTTGATCATAAAAAAAACTTGAATTGTGCATCAAATAATGCTTCTTATGGAAAGTTTTACAGAATGGAAACGTTCAGGCTGCGAGCACAATTCAGTGTTCATTGAGATTCCCTTAATGGTTGAGACTATTATATTTTAAATACTGATATATATTTTTTAAAAGTTTGCCAGTGTTATATTACAATGAGCACAAAGTATTACTAATGTGATCTGTGGTAATACAACTTATGTTACTATTCAAAAATTGTTTTTGAATAGTAACATAAATAAGCAGCACATAATGCAACTGTAGTAGTGGTGGAATTTAAAATAAGGCTGCTGCTTTTGGAAAATGGTCTGTATATTGGCTCTTTATTTTTTGTATGTAGCAAATATCACCTTTGAATTTCAGTTTATATTATAAAAATAATGTGTGTCTCCCAAATCTAGCCCTAATCTGATTTGGATACTACCTCTCAATAATTTTTTAAAACCAACCCAAGAAACAAAGTTAGATATTTTTTTTTCACCTTTGGTGTCTTATGATGGCTGTCTCAAAAGTTATAGCACAGAATGGTTGTAGAGGGTAAAAAAGCTTTACCCCTCAAATATTTACCCTCTGGTGGTGGCCTTTTGATTTATTGTGGCAGCTTTCCTAGATGTTTTTGTCAGCTGCTCATTTTTCAACAAAGTATTCACTTGTTTTTTTCCTCTTGCATTTGTTGTAAAGAGAGAAGATGGGCTATATGACTTTATGAGATCTTGAAGGTGTTCAAATATAATGCTTGCCCAAACTTGTTTGCCATTTATATTTTTTCTGTTAAAAGGGGGCATTAATTATATATGAATGTTTGACTTTCTTATATATCTAGGCAGTTTGGTAATAGAAAAGTTTACATTACAGCACTCTCCCACTTTCAGCCATCTGTTGATTTATAGAAAATTGTTATTGGAAACTTGTTTATGAAAACACTTGTTATTGCCACCTGCAGTTTGAAATCATATAATTGTGTGGGGTCTGTAACATAATTTATATAATCTGGGAAGCAGCCATTAAATATTTTTGGTTGCCATCAAGTGGGGTATTTTTGCTATTAAAATGATACACTTTCATTTGCATAAATCTCCAAGGTATTTATTCTAGATACTATACTTAACATTATTTAGTTTAGATACTATAGTTAACATTATTGTATGCCAGAAGAGCGGAAACATTATTTTTAGAATTACAATGTTTTCTGTAATTCTATCTCTATCTATAGTTTCCCTCTATAGATAGACCTCATGTATAACTGCCTCATGCAAGACCATTTATGATGGTGCTGAAAATACAACGTTGTGACCAAGATATGCATTTATGACCTTTGCAGTGTATCTCTTTCAGTCACATGTTTACCATTGCAGTCAATCTGTATGTATTGACCTGACTGACTTTTGTCTCCACCCCACTTCCCTTGCAGATCGGAGACTTGCCTCCTTAGGCAGTTTCTTCTGTACCAGACCCACTTTTATTTTTCAACCCTCTCCCCTGTCCCTTACAGAGCAGAGAGATTAGAGAGTAAGGAATTACAAGAGACTAGTTAGGCACATAATGGGAAAAACACACCAAAAGGAGTACACTACCATATTCGGCAAACAGTCAGTGCTGGGGTATTTCTTTTGATGTATATTCCCCATTCTGTGCCTGCTTCCTCTCTTGTAATCCCTTCCTCTTCAGTGAATTAAATATAAACGTAAGTTCCCTTCTTGCTAATGGTGAACATTCCAAAAGGGCAGGGGAGTGGAGAAAAAGGAAAACCGAAGTAAAATCATGAGCATATTTGTGGTACTGTGATTTTCTACCTAGTGACTGTATCACTTAGTAGTCCCAACTGTGGTTGCTAAATGAGGACTATCTGTATCCCATTCCTCTCTTCCTGAAATTCAGTTTCAAAATGATGATTTAAAATAAAAAGGGGGAAAATATTAAAGATATCGGAAGTAATTTTTTGTGGTGTCAGAATTCATTTCAAATTGCATTCTGTGATATTTTAAATGCAAGCTAACAAAAGTATTATTGTAACTTCTGAAAGTATTAAAACCTACTTTGGATACAAGTCTATATTATTATTTTAAGAACTATCTTTTCATAAGTTAATTTTTTTAAAAAAAATCATAATACTGGGAATGTAAAGAACATTTGTAAATATGCCCATCAATGTGCAGAGTATATTTCTATCATTGCGGTTGAATTTGGACTCGAAGGAGCAGACCAAGTTTATTGAATCAAGCTATTTTCTAATTTTATCCTATCAGCATGTAGAAACACATTTTCTGAATCACACAATGAAAAGGAACTGTGTTATTTATTTGACAGAAGAATAATCTGGGGTGCCAACTCAAGCAGGGATTGTGCAAGAATAAATAAAAATGAGATCCAGATAGCTGTGAGGAAAGAAGAAATATTTATTCCTAAAAGCAAAGAGTTTGCTGCTGAGAAATAGGTACAGTGACAGTTTTATAGGGGAGCTTGTCCTGGATATGGAAGTGTGGACATGCTGATTCTAGGGTGACACTTGACAAATGTGTGTGTGCGTGTGATGTGCGCATGTGTAGTGCAGTTCCACTGGGAGACCTAATTTAATTAACTCTATTTGTATTTACAGATCTTATCCTTTCATATATGGATTAGATCTGGGTAATTTATTTGGGGGTTTGAGGAAGTTTGAGTAAAAGTTTTTACCCTGGTTACTATTTTTACTTGATTAACTTAGTTTCAGCTTGACTGTCAATTATCTAGTGGAGACACTGATTCTCAGTCCATTGTGGATTCTGTTAATGTTTTAAGGGAAGATGGAAACAGTATAAAGAATAAAATATATTTTGATATAAAACTTCTCACATATTATTTCATGTTTTATTCATTCTACACAGGATTCTACTTAGTTTAAGCTAAACACATGAATGTCTATGTGTTGGAAATCTTACTGATCAATTTTTACTCATGAATACCTGCAAATGGAAGAATCTATCATGTTAATCCACCGTTTTCATGCAGAAGCTGAAATTCCTTAATCTTCCAGTTTCATACCAATGTACCCAGTTCTCTCCCTTCTATATATGATGCATACATTATACCAAAACAAATTTACTGGGTGTATATATTTTTATTGTAACAAGTTTTCTTTGTTCTATGAAAGGACAAGATTCAAATAATTTAAAATAGATATCTTTAAAATATATTTCTAAAATGATTTTGTGTGAAAGAAATGATTGATAAAATTACTGCTTGATTTCCTGATCTATTTTGAAAACTAATTTTAGCTTTCAAGGAATTAATGGTTTTACTTGTTAATTCGCAGAAAAAAATAGCTCAATTCTTGCAGTGGAGCTATATTAAAATGGCTGAAATTTTGTTTCTGGACAAGAACAAAATTGGTTGTGTTTTGTACTGAATGCTTATTTTATTTGCAAATAGTGCATGTTGACTAGAGGAAAAGCTTGATAATGAGAAGGTTTCCTTCTGTTTGCTATTGAACTCTGCCACTGTTTTCCCACACTGCAACTTTTCCTTATTGCATAGCTATTCAAGTATTCACACAGGCAATCCAAGACAACTGGATATGCTGTAATGAACAATATATTAACCTATGTAGCCAGTGAAATTTTACTAATATTGATATTGCTTTGGGCATAGAGGAGCAATTTATATAGCATTTATTTATTCTGAACTAAATGAGTCTTTGCAGGACTTGGTTTTAGGAAAACCTTGGCAATATGCTTACATGAATTTCCATCCTATATTTTTTGTTTTCTACACATCCATAACATTTACATAGTAATAGCAAGAGGAAGTTAAGACTTCCATTTAAATTTTCCCAATATGATGTTACCTATTTCCAAATTCAAGGACTTAATGAAAACTTAAAATAGTGGCTAATTTTAAATGCAGATGAACAAGGGTATGCTTAGACATCTGTAAGCTCTTCCAAATTCTTGGCCTCTTGACACAGTGTCAGGTAACAATACTGATTCCATCTCCTTCTGTGTAGGCTGGATTCCCAGCAGAGAGAAGATGCATTCCAGAGGAATAAGATACAGCTCAGACCAGATTTTTTGTGCAAGAGAAAGGGGGTGAAGACAGCCCATAACCTAGTTCTGGTAAATGCAGATAGTAGAGTGCTTAGTCTGGCAAGATTCTGTTTATAGGTATGGAAACAGTAAACAACTCAGCTTGGAAGAATCACTGCATGTCATTCTTGGTTTAGGTCTTGACATTGATTGCATGCTCTTTCTATAATATCCACAGTTGGAGAGATTATAATTGTATTTTTACATTAGACTACATATACCCATTCCATCAGATAAGGTAGGAGGAGCATATTTATGGGTCCTACCTGCTAAGGAGTTCCATCCAATGGGATCCAGAGGTGAGCATTTTCTGCCATAACAACCCATTGTAACATCATTCCCTGAAGTGAGTTTAGCCCCGAGCTGTTTGGCCTTCCAGAAATTTCTTAAGGTGTGGTTTTTCCAGCAAACCTAGGAATCCCTTGGAAACAGGGAGCTTGCAAGATGGTTTTATTATGTATCAGATTTTTAATACTCTCCCATGGTCTTATTTATTTGTATGTTTCTCTTTTTAAAAAGTATTTAATGTGTATTATATTGTTTGCTTTATAAAAACAATAAAAACAATAAAAACAATTCAACTCTGCTGTAACAACTCTGCTTTATGTTCAATAAAATTTTGGAGAGAACTAAATTTGAATGTAGCTAGTTCAGTATTGTAGTGCAACATTGAAAGTCCAGCCTTTATTAATAATCTAATGATCATTAGAGATCATTTACTAATGATCTCTTCATATCATTTTGCCCAACCTGGTGCCATCCAAATACAGTTCCTCATAGGCATTGTTCAAACAGGCTGGAGACTCTGTAAATTGTAATCCTAATAACTTCTGGCAGTTGTAAGGCATAGAGAGGGCACCAGATTGTATCTGAATATAGGGTTATTGCTTGGATGGATGACTGGCAGCTTTTATTCTGTGAATATACAGATTTGCTAGATAAAAACTTAACCAAGGCCTGTGAAAAGGATGGCAAAGCATTCAAGAACATTTGTCATTACTCAATGTCAAGTAATATGATTAGATGGAATTTAAATTAGATGGGCATAATAGTATATGTTCTTTTTGCGACAGAGATTCAAATCCTGAAGAACCCATTCCCTTTTTGTGTCTGTACAAGACACAAAATTAGCTTTTTATTTCATTAAATATATAAATATCCTCTCCTAGAATAGTATTCCATGAACAACACTAAACAGCTTGTGTTATGAAGCCTACATGCAGTGGGATGGTTCAGGAAATATATCTTCTATCCTCTGCCTTACTATTTATTTTATTGAAGTTTACATGTTGCATTAAGAAACCATCTGTTGTCCATATTCTTGGACAGAATTTAGTTTGCATTTTCCCCAGAAATTAAAATACATGGTATTTTAATACATGCTGAAATACAAATTTGGAGAAAGCTAAATTGGCTATGGCAGTTAGGGGAAGATTTTTACACATTTATGTTCTGCATAGAGTCTGAAAGTTTCTAAGATAATATATAAATAAGATTTTAGGGATTTAGGCATTTAGGATTCTGATTATTATTGAGGATATATGCTAATACTTTAAAACAGCATATTATTTTTGTTTTTATCAAATACTTATACTTTACATTGTTAATTTTCTGTTTCTTGACAGCATGATAGAGATGGCCAAATAATTCTAGCATGAGAGCTCATTGCAGGGCAGATTAATGTACTAAGTTATTATACTAATATGTTCCACTGATTGCTAAACATTAGAATCTATGAGATAATAATATTGAGAGAGTTCCAAATTATGAGTAACATGATATAGTTTAGTATAACCTGAAGTTGTTCCTAAGGCATATCAGATGTTAATTTTTTACAGTTCTCTAAGATCCTTGGTACATCAAGTGTCTAGCAAAATTAAAGTCAGGTCACATAATTTTATGAGCAGCCATCCCGCCAGAACCATGCAAGATGCTTCTTAAAGAGCTAAAGTTTAGCTTCACATTGCTACAAATCAACTTCAACACAATTGTGAGCCTTCATCATCAACCAGGAAAGAGATTCCATCAGCCCGTGGCAGAGACAGTGGTTTATCTTAATGACAAGTTGTTTGTCTAATAATGCCATTTTATTGTGTTTGATTGAGGTACAGTGTATCCTACATAGAGTATTTCATGATGGCATTGATAGCTCTATATTAATGGGCTTGCGGTAGCATGTGATAATAAGGACATTGGAGACAGCTGTAAGGCACTTAGATTTATTTCTACATGTGTGAGTGGTGAGAAGAAGAGTCCCATTTCTTTCAGCTCAATTAATCTTGCTAGTCAGTGTTGACAGATCTGTTTTTCTGAAGTGGTTAGACATGCCTCCTGGATTGTATCTTCTCCTCACACATATTGAGCTGGTAAAGCTTAAAGAGACTTTAACTATACAAATCCTACAAAGTGAAAATCAATACTAGAAAGGTAGACACTCCCTAAAGTTTTGGTTTGTTGATAAAGCTTTAATGGACAACATCGTCTTTTCACATCAATAGCAGATGGCTTATATAACTGAACCAACATTCCTTTATATTCTCCAGGGCTGTGATAAATATTTAAAAGTTTTGCTCACATTTAAGCATAGAAAAAGAAGGTGGATTTTTTAAATGAAATAAACCATTATTTTGAATATAAATTTCATTTTAGCACTTATCTGGAATAATCAGATTTCCTCCCATTCTTTAAATATTAGGCATGAGACAGAATTTTGTGTGTTAAACATTGGGATGCCAATTGTTTAGCACAGGTGGACTTGGCTTGCTGATACATCATTGCCATTTGCAACCTTCACAGCTGGTTTCTGACAAGCAAAGTCAGTGGGGAAACTGACATAGCTCACAAGTCATGGCCATGTGATGTCACACTTAATGATTCACAGAGATTCACTTAATGACCATAGTTGGAATTGACAAACTGATATATGTTGGATGTGGTCATGTGACATTTCACTTTATGATCACATTGGTTAGTGAAGGAGTTGCCAGTCCCAAATGTGGTGAGGACTATGTGTAGTATTAGATAGGTGAGATGTGGCTACTTTGGATTGAGGATGGGTACCTTCAATCCACTTGATTGCTGACATGCTGTTGGATATTTCCTAATGGGGCACTTAATCAGAATTTGAGAGCTAACTGCTCACAGTCAATTATTCACCTTCATTAAATAATGTGGTCTCAGATTCTGTGACAAAAGCTATATGTCAGTCTAAAATTTTTGTGCTATTCTCTGCAATCATAACTCCATGAATTGTTTCTGTATGAACTGTTCCTTTATTTGCTGCAGTAGAATAATATGTTATAGTTAATCAACCATTTTTCCTTTTATTTTTCTATAGCCATAGCATATTACAACTGTTCTATAACTCTTAGATAAGTAATCAACAGTTATACCTATGTAAAATGTTAATGAAAATGCTCATTCTCAACATTTCTGAAACAGAATTCAGCCAACATAACAAACTTCAATGTTATTTCTGCCTCTAAAATATAAAATATGAATTTTAAAAGATATAAATATCTTAAAAATGACAAATTGTTTCAGTTTCAGACTAGCATTCAAATTACATTGTGATGATGGTAATAAAATTTTATAAATCTATTGTAATGCCATCCTATATTGTCTTCTTTGAGAACTACACTTAACAAATCTCCCTTTCCCAAACAATGTTTCCCTTTGTTCTCCTGTTTCATTTAAAATCTACACCCTTTTGACTAGTTTTACATTTTCACGCCAGACAAGACATGTTTCAAAATAACATGTTTGAATTTAATAAAATTATCACCCTCCCTTCTTCTCTGCTGCTGACATGGGAGGATAAAATCGAGATCATGTATTACATTCCAGAATTTGAGACCTCTCTCATCTGTTCATATATATTTCCTCTTGCCCATAATAGCTCTAAAATATTTTTCTCATAGTTATGTATATCTATGTATATGCACACATATTGTTGATTCAGCACTGAGTCAATTGTCAATAGCCTCAACAATTTCAAGAGCTCCACATAATATATCAGCTAATATAGTTTATCTGAATTCTTTGGTGGTCTTTGTGTATTTTGTTCTACCATTGATCCATTTTTTTTCTGAGAAAAAAATCAGGGTCCATTTTGTTTTACCCTTAAGGATCTCATTCAGTGCTACTTGCAGTAGGCCTCACAATAGTCATGATTTACTGTCAGTAATATTGTCAGCTGCAGAAGAGACACTAAACTACTTTTACTTAATCTGGCTATAATAACAGTATCTTGCAAGTTTGATTATGCTATAATTCCTTCTCCTTTTATACTCCAGTGAATTAGGAAAGCACCTGCTGAACTGTTTCTAAATGTTATCTTGTATCTATAGACTTTTTTTAAAAAAAATAGCCTCTTTTGCCTACATTTTTGCATACAATATTTCACAGTATGAGTCCTGGTGGCACAGTGGTTAGAATGCAGTATTGCAGGCTAACTCTGCCCATAGCCTGGAGTTTGTTCCTGATGGTGCTCAAGGTTGACTCATCCTTCCATCCTTCCGAGGTGGGTAAAATGAGGACCCAGATTGTTGAGGGCAATATGCTGACATTGTAAATTGCTGAGAGAGTGCTGTAAAGCACTAAGGGGTGGTATATAAGTCTAAGTACTATTGCTATTTCCATCAAGGTCATCTTCCGTACTTTCTGCAAGTATATTGCTATATATATTTTATTAATGAATTTGATTACATGGGTTAACATATTCTAATAGGACCTCCTTTTATTTAAAGTTAGAGGTAGATTTATTACTGTTGTTAAGAGAAGTAGGAAAAGGTCAATTAGAAACACATTGAAGCAATAATGAATTACAAATAATAGGAAAAAAATGTTTTGAATAAGAGTTAAAAGACCAGATGACTAGATTTATTAAATGGAATATTTAAAGATTAAATATATTCTTAATTATGGTATAAAAGAATGGAAAATGTTTGGAAATAAATATGTATTAGCTTAGGGGAAACATGGACTTTCAGTAGTATACTATCTTTTTATCCCTCTTTACTCTTGTTGTTTTTCTCTCTCTTTTTAATCTTATTTATTCCTTAAGTAAGGTAAAAGTTATGGGATGGTTTACATGAGAAAAAATAGAATCAAATATCTAAATGTAATTAACTTTGAGAAAATCTTAACCAGTAAGAATGTCTTGAATATTGTGGGAAAAACAAATGTAAATAAGAACTGTAAACAGGATCTATGATGAGGCAACCAGAATGACTAGATAGAAAAGAAATATTATATTGATGTGATTATTATTTGCGGAAATATTAGGAAAAAAATACATTCCATTATTATCTATCAAAACAATAAGAATTATATTAACTTAAGGTTGATAAAAGAGAACATTATGGGAAGAAGAGGAAATCAAGTAAAGCTATTATGTAGATTATAGATCATAGAAACAAATTGTTAACGAATGTTTTTTTAAATGTAAACCCAGACAATACACTGTTTACCGAATATTAAGGTGACCATGTTAAAAAATTAATAAAATATATTATAAAAAAGAATTACAAATAATAGACAAGGACCTTTGCTTACATGTAATAACATACACATTTATGGCCAGCTGGGAAGAATCTTGAACTTGCAAAAAGTACTTTCTGTCTAATAGAACAGAGCAGGAAAATCTGAACTGTGAATAATTTATGGATACAATGAAATATTTCTAATGCAAATTTAGTAAACATGGCATCAATATCATGCATGCTTATTTTGGGATAAACACCATTGGACTTGATGATTTGGGATTTTACATTTATTTCCAATCAAAGTGTTATGAAAATATTTTGCAAACATCAGAAATGTTTTTCGTAGGTACTTAGATTGTGTGTTTGGGAGTGGAGGGGAAGAACGGGTGCTGCTTATTTATCTGATTGGATTTACTGTAGGTTAAGTATCAGAGATTCCAGCATCATAATCTAGTACTTTGTGAAATGGCTACCCACTGAGATGACATTTTCATGCTGCAATTCTATACTCAGTTATTGAAAAATAAGTGCTATTAAAGTCAGTGGTATTTGCATCTGAGCAGATGTATATAAGATTAAATTTGTTAGTTATGTGTCCTCTGAGGACTTTTTGGATTGTTTTTATAATGTAACTGACAATTTATGTTCCATCAGAAAGTATGTGAAATGAGAATTCATCAGCAAAGTAGGTGACCGGGCTGAATTTTATGTTATATTTATGTACATATTTGAATGGCACTGGCTACATCATTGGGCTACCATATGGAATCCTTTATTACTTTATGAAAGCTATGCACTTGGCCTTCCCTGTATGTTCTTTTTTAAAATCAGTTCCACACTCATAAAAGTACACTTTTCTCTTCAATGCTAAATATTCTTTTAAGTCATTGGGCACTGGGACTTAGAAAAAATATCAGAATAACTATATTTCACAAAATCCAACCTTACATGTCTCTTGAGAAGCCTTAACTAGCCTGGGTAGATATGGTTTTAATACACAAGTGGTTGAATTCACAGCTATGAGAGACTGTCCATTCCCTCAGGACTGAAAGGATCAACTCATCCCAAATAACTAAGCAAGACTGAGTTTCAGTCATTTTCTTGGAACTTGCCTCATGACCTGAGTCCAATTTGGAGCAAATCTGAGTGAGTTTATTCTAAATGCCTAGCATATCCCTCACAGTGGCTTTATAGGTAAATTTCTGGCTATGACAAGATCCACCCATGAGGATATATAGCTCAATAATTTTATAACAGTATGTTTATTAATGAAATCAATAAAATATTGTTCATCTAAGCAGTCACCTATTTGAAGAGTATTATTTTCATATAAAATAAATCTAATGCTATAAAATCACCTGACATTTATTCATCATGCTTTTTTTGTGAGAACTTTGATACCTTTAGCCTGCTTATTCTGTACTCATGATTGATGTTTGCACAGTTTATTTGTACACCCTTATGATACTTTTCTGGATATATTATATTATCTAGCACTTTAGTTGTTTCTTGAATGAAAGACGATTGCTTTTGGCTCAGTAAGAGTCTTAGAAACATTCATATGTGAGTATAAATAAAGCACAAAATGCAGCTGGTGAGCATGCCAGTGATAAAGGGAGCTTTGAGAAACCTGTTTTTAGTTTGCTCTGAATCCCTACACTCTCTCAGCACCTAACACTGGCTCTCTTGTAAGGTTTGATTTCTCCCCCTTTCTTAGAAGCAGGGCAGCTTCTTGCTTAGCCAAAGCTTCGTAATGACAGATGTGATCTAAGTATGACTCAAAAGTTGAAATGTTTGAAAATCTCTTTTTGATTATTGTCTTCAGTGTAGATGAAAGTGAACACTGCTGGTGCATTCTAATGTAACTGTTACAGTATACCAGAAGGTGCCTGGGTTACGATGACATCTCATATAGCTTAAAATACTGAAACAAAACATCTTGTTTCAAAAGTTGCGGATGTGCATCCTGGTGCACATACTAATAGTACTAGTTATATTTTCTATCTTTTGCTAGTTCATTCATGAAATTCAGTTTATTTCCTACTTTAGTTGAAACCTAAAAGAATTCAATAAATTGGGGGGGGGGAGGGAGGTTTAGAATATATAGCAATAGATGGAGATTTTATAATTCTGTTTTTGGAAGGTAGAAAGACCATTGGTACAATTTATTTTATTTGAAGGACTGCTTCTCCCCAATCATATCTACCTGTCCCATTACGTCTGGAAGTAAGGGCAAAAAGCAAAAACAGACCTTATCTTCTTTTATTCACCCTTTTTTATGTTTTAAAAGATCAGTTTGCTTCTCTTGTTTTCCAGCTACAAGGCTTATCTTATTTGGGAATGCAAATTTTATGGTATGATAAAATGGACACATTATCTCAAGAATTTATTTGCACTTAAGCTCCAGTTATTAGATAACATTGTGACCTGAGATTCAATTGGCTCTTTCCAACCTGTAAGTAGGTCCTGATAGAAAGGAGGTGAAAAGATGTGTAGTTCTTGGCACAATCTTCATGTGCCATGGATATTATTTTATTTCCACATTTAATTTCTTTATTAAGACAGTGAGATTACTACACATCATTAATTGGACTTTGGGCCCATGACCCTGTCATCATACCTTGCTGCAACAAATTAAATATGTGTGTCTTTATTATATTAAATATTTGTGGGTTATCTGGAGGAAACTTCAAATTATATTTATGACATCAGTTTGAAATTGACAGTGACATTGCATGTTCCCATAACATTATAGCACTTCCAGCATTCTTCACATGCTGAGCTGATTAATTTAAGAAGATAATCATATGAGCAATTTCAGCTATAGGAGAAAGGCAGGGAAACAGATTAGTAGGGATACGTTTGTTGACAGCTTCCTCACTCTGGCTCCGGGTGTTTCTCATCCTGTTTTGAAGTGAAAATGCAATAGCATCTTGTTGCCATTTGCTCATGAAATCAAGAATGCTGCACCAAAAAAAAAAGTTTTGATTGCATGGCACTCAAAGTGAAGAACTGAGATTAAAACTGTGCAAGAGAGTTATATCACTTGGATGCAGGGGCACATGTCTTAAATTTATGAATTCCAGGTAATTCAGTAGAAATATTTTGGAAGGAACATAGGTAGATTTTCCAACACCATTGATCATTTAACATCAATAGCTGATATTACATTCTGGAAGCAGTGGGATAAATATAGAATTGGTCTTATATACTGTATTAGTCTATCTAAAATTAAGGGATTACAGGATTATAAAAAGAGATTTTTTTTTACTGTATCTGTATAATGTATATACTATGATAGAATGATCAGGGCTGAATAACTACATTACTGAAACTATTCATTCTCCCTATCATTTCACAGTATTTCACAATATTATTAGATCTTTTTCTCAGCTGTGACAGAAGTGTAAAGAGAAGTATTGTGTACCTGTTGTCCAAGCAAAAAATGTTATGAAAATATTTCCTTGACTCGAGTATTTATTTTTCAACTAAAAACCCATAGCAAGTTCCAAATTGAACCTATGCAATACTATGTGTCCTGTTCAGAATTGATTCTGTTAAGCATTGTAAATAATCTTATGTATAAATCATTACATAGACTAAGGTAAAAATTGGATAGGAGGCATACAGATGAGGTAATTAAAATCACTGGGCTGCCCTTGAAGGAAGCACCTTGGCTGCACTGTTGTAGTTGAACTTTATCATCTATTATTTAAAAGGCATCTCATACTTGCTGGGAAATGTTCTCTGAATATTCCATTGAACAGACAGAACTGTAGGATCAACAAAAAGAAACTTGGCATTTGTTGGTCTGCTTTCTCACATCCAAAACTTTTCAAAGAAGGAAGAGGCATAAGTATTGCCAGTGTTCTCCTTTAACAATAACATAATTTTTCCAGAATCTTGTGGAAGTGGCTGATTGGCCCATTCTAATCTGACTGACCCACCAAAACAGCCCATTTGTATTGTGCTCCCATAAGAACTGGGAGGAAGCAATATTGTAGCTTTTGTGTGGTTATGTTTATATAAAAGAAAGGCAAGTAAACCTTTTTGGAGCAAATAGAAATGTATCAGGATGGGTAAGGTATTTTTAATGATATACGGAGAGGTTGGGGACTAGAAGGGCAAGTAAAACTAGAAACTTCAATTGAGGAGGCTCAGTTAACACCTTTTGTTTTTGGAATGTGAAAAGAAGAGAAGGAGTGGAACATAGTGAATTAGAAATTCATTAATAGTACATTGTTTGTGGTTTCATAGCTTCTACTAGTTGAAAAGAATTAGCTACTGATGGGGACAGTAGAAATTTGAGAGGATTCAATGAGCTCCAGCTTGAGCTCCAGCTCATATCATCTCATTTTAGTGAGGTTTTAATGGAAATTTCTATGTCCCCTTATACTTTGAATGTTGAATCACTGAGGTAATATTAAAGGTGTATTCCTTTAAAACAGAGCCTTGCAAAGGGTTGTTGATTGCTTTATACAGTTCTAAGCAATCTGAGTCAATGTTTTTACTTGTAAGTAAAGAAGCTGCCTCCTAAGCTCTCTCTCTCTCTCTCTCTCTCTCTCTGTGTGTGTGTGTGTGTGTGTGTGTGTGTGAAACAGAGAGAGGATTCAATTCACTGGTGCATGTTTCTCTTAGTACAGTAAAATACATAGGTGGCTGAGAAAGGGGGAGAAATTGCTCTTGAAGCTTGTTCAAAATTCACTGCAAAATTAAGAAAAAGTAAATATGAAGTATAAAAGGGAAG
This sequence comes from Azemiops feae, assembly GCA_023970755.1. Taxonomy (NCBI): domain Eukaryota; kingdom Metazoa; phylum Chordata; class Lepidosauria; order Squamata; family Viperidae; genus Azemiops; species Azemiops feae. The sequence continues at coordinate 3,582,545 of JALGBA010000036.1, forward strand.
TCATTTTTAAATGTATTTGTATTTTTAAATAAACATTGCAAAGTCAGCCAATATGCTAAGGAGAATACAATATGCCACAGCCACTGTCAACATACAGCTTTTTAGAAAATAAGATATGTGTTAATTGAAGAATTGTTATTTATATATATATACTAGATGTGATGGGATTATAAACTAATGCTAACTTAGAAAGATCCAGTCTTTATGTATTTGTAGTATGATAGGTGAAAGAAAACAGGCCTGATTGTCACACTCAACCCTAAATCTTCTACCATGACATCCCACTCATTAATTTTGGGTCTAAGAAATGCTCATTAAAAAGAATATATTCTCTGACTGAAAAAGAGAGAGCTTGTTAACCAGAAGATGGCTCTGGTTTCCTGTTTTGAAGAACAGGAAACATGTTTGGTCATGAAAAGCTATTGCAGTTATTCTTAAATTTTCTTCTTTTTAGGAGATCAAAATGTTCGAGCTTTAGTGTTTGTGTGGGTATGTGTACATTTATATAATCTGCAGACTAGAGTATTCTTGGCTCAGAAATGTCAGTGTTTAAAACAGGATCCTTTTTTACATTCTGAAGAGACAAATGTTTTGGGCACTAAGCTTGTTTTGGCCCTTAGATATCATCCTGCTGTGCATTAATTCAAGTTCACAACTCATTCATTATTGCTTAGTCTTCAATTTGCATTGAAACTCCATGAAATGAGTGAGCCATTGGAATGTCTGAAAAGTTTTCATAGCTGATTCCCCACCACCCATCTAAGTAATAAATGAATTAATTATAAGCCATAGTGATGGAGAAAAAAATAAATAGAGAGATAGGAACTATAAATCCTGGGTTGGGAAAAAAGTTTCAGGGAAATGTGGAGAGTTATGTAGCAATAGAGATCTACATTATCAAGCTGCCCTTGTATAAAACATCAGGTTGGAGATTTTGTAGCTTGGATGGATTTGAGATAATTCCACCTTATTTAGAAAACATCTGTACTTTTAGTTCATATACGGACACCCTAGGGATAATTATAACAAAGCAGATGCTGTGTCTTGGTAATCATAGTTTCATAGAGTTGGAAGGGATTTCAGATGTTGTCTAGCCCAACTTTCTGCTTGCTATAAAATGTACTACAGAATGTTCAGCAGATGGTTGTCTAACCTCTGTTTGAAGGGGAGCATGTCTCTTCATAAGGCAACCTGTTCCAGTAATTTGGGAAATTTGTCTTAAAATCTGGTCTGACTTTACTTCCTTGTGGCTTCAATCCATGGATTCTGACCCTGCCCTTCTGGCAACAGAGAATAAGTCCATTTTATTTGAAGTCTTCTGCAGACTAATTTTACCCAGGTCCTTAAAAAGATTCCTTTTATGAGCTGAGTTTTAGTATTTTCACCATCTTTATTACCTTTTTCTCAATTCACTCTGCTTAATTGATACTCTTTTTAGATTGTGATTGCCAGACCCATAGTATTCCAAGTAAGCCCCCATTAATATGGGACAATTGCATCCATGATCTTGGCTAGATCCATGCCTGTCCTGGTTCCTCTGGATACCTGAATAGAGTGTGTGTGTGGCTCTACTGGGATGTAGTTAACATTTCTCTGGACAAGCATGTGATGCTATAGTTCCTCAAAAAGATAGTGATGTGCCCCCTCCTGAAGAAACCATCTCTCCATCAACCTGAATTTGACAACTTTTGTCCCATTTCCAACCTTCCTTTTTAAAGAATATCTAGAGATTTAGATGTTTTGTCTAGTATTACCTGAAGCAGAAGCCCCACCACCTTCCTTTTAAAGGAAGCTAGTGGGGCTTCTGCTTCAGGTAATACAAGACAAAACATCTAAATCTCTAGAAATGGAGGGCTGACCTCTCATTAGTCCATATGATTAGAATCCATCTGGACTATCTACAGGAACTGAAAGTAGGAGGCAATGTTTTATATTTCCATTCCTGAGTAGGCAGTTTGAGTCAATAGTCTCAAATAGTGATGTATGAACTAGTCAAACTTGTTCCATTATGGATTAATCTTTTCCCCTATGTTACTTAACATTTATATAATGTTTCTGGGAGAATAGTCAATTGCCTTGGCTGGACCTAACTTGAGTTCTATGCACCACAGATATAAAAAAGCATTGATAAACTGGAACTAGTCCAGGAAAAAGCTACAAGAAAAGAATGGAAACCAAGTCCTACAAGGAAATGTTAAAATCTAGGTATGTTTAGCTTGTAGAAGAGAAGGCTGAGAAGGGGTATCATAGCTGTCTTCATATATCTGAAAACCAGTCTCATTGTAGCAGGATCAGACTTATTCTCACTTGCCCCAGAGACTAAGACCAAAACTATGATGGAATGAAATTTCAAGGGTGTAGATACATCAGGAAGGACTTTTTGATAAACTGGATAATACAAAAATGTAAGATTTTTTTTTAAATCATAGAATTTGATATTGTACTTATATTTGCTACAAAGGAAATGAAACAGCTTCTTTCTCCTTCCTTCCTTCTTCCTTCCTTCCTTCCTTCCTCCCTTCCTCCCTCCCTCCCTCCCTTTTGTCTTTTTCTTTTTTCCCTCTCTTTTCTCCTTTTTATTTTTTACTAGTTTGTGTTAGTTTGTATGTTCTTTGTAAGACTTTCTAATCAATGGAACCGATTACTGAATAAGTAGTTTCTTTCCCTGCATTGGATATTTTCATACAAAGACTGGATAATCATCTATCAGAGATAATGTAGTGCAACCAGGCTGGAGAACTGTTGAAGTCCACACATCTTAAAATGATCAAGGTTAAGAAACGCTGATGTAATAAATCCTGTTAGAATTGGTGATCATCTAGATTCCCTCTAAGGCAAAAATACTATGATTCTCCTGTCTCCAGCATTATTGCCAGTGCTTGGTATGGGTGTCTGATGTGATTATAGTATTTTACCACAACAAGACAGCATAGCAGGACTTGTGGGATGGAAGCTATATGGTGATACATTGTGACTTATCAGGGACCACTTTAAGGAAGCTTGATTTTGCCAGTCTGGTCTAAATATTGATTAGTAAGAAGGGGATTGGACAGAGGCAGGTTTTCAGGAAATGGCATGACAGAAAGCAATGTTGCGCCAAAGAAAAGTGCTTGGCTCTGACCTGCCATGTAGTTTTGAAAACCTTTAAAATGATTTTCTTTCAGTGACCTTTGGCTCATAATGAAGTTATTATTATTAATCTATTATTAACCATTATGTTACCCATTAATATACCCTGCCTGAGGTCTTCTTTAGGTATTTTATGAATATTGTTAAAATAATACATAGATTGATTAATATCCTGTTGTGTCACTATAAATCCAGATGCTAAGTAGATTTTTTTTAACATTACTGCCAGAGGGATAGGCAGCTCATTCAATATCAGCTTCATTTTTCAAAGGACTCATTTGTGTTTACGGCAGCCAGGCCTTTTATTTTGCTTTATTCATTTTTATTATTATTATTTTTTTGCCTGAGAATTGTTCCTTCTGCAGCACATGGTCACATGTCTAACTCAGGAAGCTGGAAAATATTTGCAGAACATTTTAAAAAGTGAGGAGAAAATGAAGAAAATTGTTAACTACTTTGTACAGTTACCTTAGAGGCTGCTATCTTATCTCTGTTCTCCAGAGAAGGTTTTTGTTTATTTTAAGAATGATAAATACTACCAGAATACTGTTTTGCTACCGAGTGTCCTACTTTGGATGTTTCTGGAGCAAAATGCTCAGATTAATAAGAATATTACTTTAAATATGAAACACGAGATGCAGATTATTATAGATATAATCATTCATTCCATGATTGTGTGCATACCTTTTGCCTTTCTGTCCTAGGAAACTAAAGATCACAAAAGAGATGGCAACTGAGAAGATTCATTGCTGATAGACAGAGCCCCTTTTAGCATGTAACTAGGGAAAAACTAAGTTGCCTCTATTGGAAAGGAATATCCATCTCTGGTAGAAAGCTATTTTTATTTATGAGTGGTGTAGGGTCCCTCTCTCCATATTGAAACAGAGAAGGACTATTTCTACACATGTGTACATATTTTAGCTCTAACCATTGTTGGTATGTAAACATAAATTCATTTTTCTTCAGAAAAACTAAATCTTTGTGGGAAAGAGTTCCTTATTCAATGTTAAAAGCAAGCTGGCCTTTGATTCTTATCCCTTTACCTCTAACCATATTTGCCAGGTACTTTTTCCTGATTTACTTCTTTCTCCGAGTTCTTCAGTGATTCCATGATTCTGTATGGATAAGAGGCTTAATGACACTGATGATGGCCTCAGCTTCTGCAGTTCAAGCCCAAGCACTATGTGGCAGGGTGAGCTCCTGTCACTCACCTTAGCTTCTGTCCACCTAACAGTTCAAAGCATGTTCTATGCAAGTACAGTAGATAGATAGGTACCACTTTGATGGGGAGACAAGCTGGTGTTCTGTGCAGGCAATCAGATTCCTGAGAGCTATGAACCTTCCTGGTTGCAGTCCCATTTGCAGGGCAGCTCTGAGAAAGGAGAGTGCCTTGGGTGATGCTGTAGGAAGAGCCGTTCATCTTTCTGTCTGGTGCGAAGCCAGCTTGCCCTACTGTGGTGTACCTTGGGAAGTGTTCAAGTATGTACTATAACCGGGCTGATACCTTAGCAAGCCAAACTACTACTCTGCAATTGAATTGTGATTTCCGGTTACTGTAAGAATGCCATACACTGATAATAATAATATTCTGTGTGGATGGAAACTGACTGCACCCCTAAAATGAGTTTCCTCTGAGTCTTGGGACTACACCTCTCTCTCAATTATCTTAATGAACTTCAGAAATCACCTGAGGTGTGACTTTCGGTTTGCCATCGCGGCTTCCGCGGACGCTGGAAGGCGAGCTCCGTCTTCTGCGTTCGGTTTCGTTGTCTTCTAAGATTGACAAAAGTGAAGAAGGAATGATATCTTTGTGTGTACTTTTCCTTTTCCTGAAAAGAACCTCTTGTGGCTGATAGTCGCTAAAGAGTGGAATTCTTTCTTCTACGCAAGAAAGAAAAGGGAGAGTGTTATAAGGAAGACATGTAGCTGTTGAGCAAAGGGGAAAAGCATCAAGTTTGGTTGAGAGAAGGAGTTTTTCAATCATGAGTCAAGGAATTGAACAGCAGAAATAACAACTTTGTGAGGGGGGCTTATAAAGTAAAGCTATCTTTTTTTGGCTAAGACTATTTAATTTTAACCCTAAAACATATTTGTTGTGCAGTTTTTTTGTATGAAATCATTTTCTGTGAGTATTTCATTGAATTGCCCATTAAGGACTATACTTTGACTCCTCTTTGAGGTCTAGTTTACGACTTATTGATAAAACCTGACTGTTAGGATTTTTTTCTTTAATCCCCAGTCCAAAAGCAAAAATCCAAAGCTGTTGCCCCTAGCCATAAACAAAAACACATTGGCTTTTTTTGGAAGGCACTTTGTTGAAAGTTGTGGGTGCTTCATACTGGAAGTTTTTAGGAAGAGACTGGAGAGCCAGTTGTCTGGAAAGGTTGGGTCTCCTGCTTGTGCAGGGTGTTGGACTAGAAGACCTCCAAGGTCTCTTCCAACTCTGTTATTCTGTTAAGAAATGGAAGAAAATAGAGTCTCTTCTTCACCTTGATTTTCCCTGATTCATTCTCTGTCTTTTTCTTATAACTAAATGATAGATAGGAATAACGTCTTAGGCTCTTTGTATCAGGGGATAAGGAAGCTTTGATGATATTAATTAATATCATTAATATTGTATTAGCTCATTATTTTTAATATTAAGCCTAAAGTAATAGTTAATGATGCTGCAAAGTACACTAATAAAATTGCTTGTACTGAAGTAATTAAGGGAAACGTAAGAAAAGTCTCAGGAGTATGCAGCTATGTACAATTACAAATGAATCCAGCTTTGTTCACTGCATTTGGACTGCATTTATTATCTTCCTGGAATTGCCCCATTTATTTTTATCATAGGTTCTGAGATTTTACATTACTTGGAGAAAAATAACACAGACACATGTCTTGATTGAAAACAATCTGGCATACATTTGCAACAAAATAGTCCTTGGAGAAAAAAGTCAAAGGATCAGAGAGATAAATGCTAAAAACAAGGACTTAATGGTTCAAAGAAAAAAGATGGAAAGTGATGGTGGAATAAATTATGTAAGGAGACAATCAAACAGAAGAGAAAGTTGAATGGATAAAGTGACAATTGGAAACAAGAGATGTAGAATATATTCCACTCTGCTGAAAGTGGGAATGCTGCTGAAATGGGGCCTCTTAAACTACTCAGTGAAAAATCAGAATATTGCCTTGTAAAGTTCATTGCTTTCATTGTCTATATACTAATGTTCAGCTTGAGCTGTGACTATGGAAAGGCTAATAGGATTTTATTGATGCCAAGGAGACTTTATAGGATGTCTCTCATGACTGTTCAAAGAGACATAAGAAATAGAATAGGATGAAAAACTTGCTCACTACATTAAAATTATCCACTCCTCCTCAGTAATACAAACTAAAATATCCTCAGAAATACAAATTAAAATCTAAATCATTACCAAGTCAATAAATGTTTCTGATTTGGTAATGATTTAAACATCATCTTGGTTATGAAGGAAGAAGTATTGTTGCTGTCTATTATTTACCAAACTTAAGAGAAGATGGGATAGTGCCTTTCAAGAGAAAAGTGTACATGTTTCAAAAAGGTGTAAAATAGTAGTGAGATATTTTAATGACCCCAACATCTATTAAGAGACAAATCTGCTAAGCATGGTATAATCCTGTTTTGTCTTTCTGACAATTTTTTCCTTTAGATGGTGGAAGAAGACACAGGATCTGTTGTCCTTAACACGATACTTTGCTGTGATAAATGTTAAATATATATGATTTAGTTGAAGAAGTGAAAGTAACAGGGAAGTTGGAGGCAGATGAACATGTAATGCTGATTTTTTTGCTTTGAAGAGAAACTAAAATTAAGCATAGTTAAATGCTCATTTTGTATTTTAAAAGATCAGATTTCAATGAACTTAGAACAATGGTAAGTAGGGTTTGATGCCAGAAGAAGTTAATAAGAAAAGAGCTCAAGATGGATAGGAGTTCCTAAATAAGGAGATACTTATAGCATAACCACAAAGAGATCCAAATGAAGAGAAAGAATAGACAGAAGACAGCTGAAAAAGCCATTATACAGTAACTATACAAAAATGTTACTGAGGGATCCTTGGTGCTCTCTGAGCTTGGTTGTTGTTTTTGCAGACATTTCATTACCCCAATATAAGTGCTAGTAGGCAGTGGGATTTACTCACATTTTATATTCTAGTGCAGGGGTCGCCAAGCCCTGGTCCATGGACCAGTACCGGGCCACGGCATGCCAGCAACCAGTCTGCACAAACAAGCAAAGCCCCATTCCATGGGATGCAGGCAGCAGACAAAACCATGTACTCTCCAGTCCGTGGAAAAACCTTTCTCCACGGAACCGGTCCCTGGTGTCCAAAAGGTTGGAGACCTCTGTTCTAGTGGGTTGTCCTGCCAGTGTTGATGAGAATGTTCTTGGTGGTTCTTTAGTTGGGCTGTTTACTATTAGCTTGTTTAGCAGTTCCTTGATTGGGGTATTGTTTGCTGCTTGATTGTTGATCTAATGTTAATCTTGGTGTTTGCTCATTTGGATTTTGATTATTGTCGAGGAGATTTTCTGGTCTTTTTGTTCCTTTTGGGGGGTTGTTTCTTTTGATTAGTATATAGATATTGTTTAGGTCTATGTACCTGTTCATGGCTGATTTGTCAGAGTGCCAACTAGCACTGATGCTACCTAGTTTGAGTAAGGAAATGTTTGCAAGAAAACAACTGAAGAAGCTTCTTGGATGAAAAGTGAAACGTCTTTAAAGAAAAACAAGAAATTCCAGTTCTCTCATGAAAAAAGCAACTTTGGGACAACCATGACCTGGATGATTGAGAATCTCTATAGACATTTGCAAGAAAACAACCAAGCTCAGAGAGTATCAAGGACCCCTCATTTCAACCATGAGCTACAAATAGTCTCTTCTATTGATAAAAATATTAGTGGACAGTAGAAAGTAGCCTCAAAGTTTGTATCAGGAAAGTAAAAGCTCAGAATCTGTTGAGTTTAGGAAGGGATGCTAAAAATAGCAAAAAGAATTTAAAAAAGAAAAAAAGCAATTGTAAGGTCCTGCCTCAGCTAACACTCCCAAGAAAGCAGAACTCTTGAAACTGGTATTGTTTCAAAAGGAACTTTTATTGAGAGTTAGTGAAAGCAGAAAGATCTAAATATTTCCCGTGCAAAATGTTACATTAAAACCCTCTGTTCAAACCTCTCCCGAGTGCCCAACTGTCCAGTTCAATTCCAGCCAATCAGAGATATGAAGTTGTTATGAGAACCGGAGCAATAAAGGCATTTCATTCTCTTCCCAGCCAAGTAGAGATAAGGCAGATAGTCTCAGGCACATTCCTCCCCCCTTTCTCACCCAAAGAAATACATCAAAAGTGAAGAGAACAAAGTAAAGGAAATATATCCCAGAGCCCACAAGACTTCCCGCTCCCTACAGAGTAAAACCTCCCCCCTCCCAACAGAATGGCAGAGCCCGAGAATAAGGATTTGAGGGAACCTGACAGCAATATATCAATTTATCAATATGTTGGCAAACTGCTAACAAGTAACACTGCAAAGATGAAACTATTGAGTTTTCCATCTGATTTCAACTCCTGTATCATAAAAATATGTGTCTTACTCAAGAAACTGTGAAGAGCAAAATAAAGAGGCAGGAAATACTTCAGTTTGAATGAATGTAAATCTTCAGGACAAGACTAATTGTTTTCTAGAACACAGAAGGGACCACCTAATGGTGTGGCTGAATGCTTGTGCTGTATATTACTTTGAGAAATGCTGATAAAGTGCCAGATTACTGAAAGAAAGCAAATCTTTTTTACTAAAAAGAAGAAGAAAAAGAAGATCACACCGACTACAGGCTGATCAGTCTAACACCAAAGTGACTCTTTAGGCACTATAAAAATAATACCTGATTATCAGAAGACAGCATTGATTTATCAAAAACAAATATTCCTAGATTAACTTGACACAATTTTTAATTGGATAAGTTTCTAAATAGTACTGCAGAAAAGAGTAGTTTTGTTGTTGTTGTTGTTAGTTGCAAAGTCGTGTCCGACCCATCACGACCCCATGGACAATGTTCCTCCAGGCCTTTCTGTCCTCTACCATCTTCTGGAGTCCATTTATCTCACGCCTACTGCTTCAGTGACTCCATCCAGCCATCTCATTCTCTGTTGTCCCTTTCTTCTATTGCCCTCAATCTTTCCCAGCATTAGGCTCTTCTCCAGTGAGTCCTTCCTTCTCATTAGGTGGCCAAAGTACTTGAGTTTCAACTTCAGGATCTGGCCTTCTAAAGAGCAGTCAGGGTTGATCTCCTCTAGGACTGACCGGTTTGAACGCCTTGCAGTCCAAAGGACTTGCAGGAGTCTTCTCCAGCACCATAGTTCAAAGGCCTCAATTCTTTTGCGCTCAGCCTTTCTTATGGTCCAACTTTCACAGCCATACATTGCAACTGGGAAAACCATGGCCTTAACTATACGCACTTTTGTTGGCAGGGTGATGTCTCTGCTTTTTAGTATGCTGTCTAGATTTGCCATAGCTTTCCTTGCCAGGAGCAAGCGTCTTTTAATTTCTTGGCTGCAGTCCCCATCTGCAGTGATCTTGGAGCCCAGGAAAATAAAATCTGTCACTACCTCCATTTCTTCCCCATCTATTTGCCAGGAATTGAGAGGGCCGGATGCCGTGATCTTGGTTTTCTTAATGTTGAGTTTCAAGCCAACTTTTGCACTCTCCTTCTTCACCCGCATCAAGAGGCTCTTTAGTTCCTCTTTACTTTCTGCCATTAGAGTGGTATCATCTTCATATCTTAGGTTGTTGATATTTCTCCCGGCAATCTTAATTCCAACTTTTGATTCATCTAGCCTTGTCTTTCTCATGATGTGCTCTGCATATAAGTTAAATAGGCAGGGCGACAGTATACAGCCTTGCCGGACTCCTTTCCCAATTTTGAACCAATCAGTGGTTCCATGTCCAGTTCTCACTGTTGCTTCTTGACCTGCATATAGGTTTCTCAAGAGACAAATAAGATGGTCTGGTACTCCCATCTCTTTAAGAACTTGCCACAATTTGTTGTGATCCACACAATCAAAGGCTTTAGCATAGTCAATGAAGCAGAAGTAGATGTTTTTCTGGAACTCCCTAGCTTTCTTCATGATCCAGCGTATGTTGGCAATTTGATCTCTAGTTCCTCTGCCTCTTCGAAATCCTGCCTGTACTTCTGGTAGTTCTCGATCCACATACTGCTGGAGTCTAGCTTGTAGGATTTTAAGCATAACTTTACTAGCATGTGAAATGAGTGCAATGGTGCGATAGTTTGAACATTCTTTGGCATTGCCTTTCTTTGGAATTGGAATGTAAACTGACCTTTTCCAATCCTGTGGCCACTGTCGAGTTTTCCAAATTTGCTGGCAAATTGAATGTAGCACTTTTAGTGCATCATCTTTTAAGATTTTGAATAGCTCAGCTGGAATACTGTCACCTCCACTAGCTTTGTTGTTGCTCAGATTTCCTAAGGCCCATTTCACTTCACATTCTAGGATGTCTGGCTCAAGGTCAGTGACCACCCTATCGTGGTTATCAGGGATGGTAAGCTCGTTCTTGTATAGTTCTTCTGATATAATATACTTTTAACTGCCACAATGCACTGAACAGACTACTGCATCACATGCTGCGTAGCAAGCTAGTTAAGATTGGGCTGGATAACATGGCAATTAAGTGTATATTGCAATGTGGCATATTATCCATGGTAGAGAGATCACTTGCAGGTGCAGGAAGGACAAGAATATAGGGAGGAAGATGACTATTTTATATTTAAACTCTGTTATTTAATTATTATTTGATTTTCCACCAATTACAACCTCCCTTTTTTGAAACTTCATAGTTTCCCATGTCAAACTATAATTTCAGTGAACAATAAGAGGACACTTTTTTTTAATCTCCTGCTCTTTGACAAGCAAATCCAGGCAAATGTAGATGGTCCTTCTCTCTTCTTGTAGGCATTCCTTAGAGTGCACCTAGGAAAGAAAAATCAAATGCACAGGTATAAAAAAGAGAATTATCTAGCTTGGTTATAGAATTTGTGATACAGGTCTTAGAACAATTACTTATTGTAAATTAAATATGGGGCAATATTGCGATGGGGCTGCAAAAAGGCAAGTATAATTTTGTATGTTTTCTGAACCATACTATGTTTAGTTTGCTTAGATCAGATTTAAAATCAAGAATGGAATTCAATTCTGAACACCACACACTTTTGAAGGATTCAAAGATATTGGAACAAGTTTAGAGGAAAGTGATAACGATGAACAGGGGACTAGAAATTTAGTTCTTTGATGAAAAATTGAAGGAGCTAGGGAAGTTTAAGACTGAGAAAAGATCCTTGGAAGGAAAAGAGGCAGTACAAGATAAGACATATAGTTCCCTTCAAACACCTAAGAGGATAACACTAAGAAGGTCAGGGCCTGTTCTCATACCAGAGCTCAGAATACAGAATAATGGATTTATGTTACAGGGACGTAATTCTGATTGACTGTTAGAATATATATATATATATCCTAGCAGTAAAACCAATTCAATCATGGTACACATTACCCAGTGAAGTGGTCTCATATTGCCAATTGTGATAGAAGAATTAAGTGAATGCCACACTTATTAACTGAATCAATTATTTGCTATGGACAGATTTTGCCAGAATTGCCAAATGCCAATATTCAGCAAAACTGTACTAGCATGCTATCATGTGACTATGGGATGCTTCATAATGGTATTGCAGAAGGGAATCAGTAGTCTTGATCATGACATTATATTTCTGCTTTTTTTGCAGCTCAGGGCTGCATTTGGGTTTTTTTTGTTTGGCTGCTGCTGCATCATATTATTGGTTCATGTTATTTTATAACCTGATACTCAGATATGTTTCACCTGTATTATAGGAGAGTATGGTTCGTTCATCTTATACTGAGGCCTTTAATTATTTTTTTATTCTATTCTTTGAAGACCTTTGCATTTGTCCTGGCTGAAATTAATGTTACTGGTTTCTGCCAATTGTTCTAGCTTGTCAATATGCTTCTAAAATTTGCTACTGTCCCCTGAGGTATATACTATTCTATTCTTTGTGTTACCTGCAAATTTGATAAAGATATTTAAACTCTCACTTTGTGTTAAATATATTCATATATCACATCCTTATTTCATGCCTTTTAATATTAGGGGATGCCGTGTCTTCCATTGTCTGTCCTGGAGCTTAATATTTATTTTCTATTTTAAAGTGCTACATGTGTTGAATTCTTCATAGGTTTATTAATAAAAATCTAATGGAGATTACTTTTTGAATCAGCAATTTGTATGTAGCATATATTAACATAGCATTTCAGCATAATGTAATGGCTCTGAATGTATGACTGATATTGCTCTGTACCTGGCTTGTGCTTATTAGCAATAATATCATAAAATCAGTTCCTGCAAAGATGGCCGTTTCTGACTTGAGTTTTGATAAGTGTATTCAATAGCAATCTCTGTTACATGGCAGTGAAGAAAAAAAAATAAAAATAAAGGCAGTCAAACATTTTATGGAAGAATATAAGGCAATTGAATTCACTTTCAATGACTTGAAAGTCATCTTAGTCACAAATATAGCCAGTGCAGCAATCTGAAATGAAAATGAAGCCTTACGGAATGAAGAGGATATAGAGGGAAGGAAAATGGGAAGTTCAGGAGAAAATATGATAATATGACAAACACACTTTGATCTCAGGGATAATTCAGAGCAGCCTAGTCCCTCTGCCAGTGGCATTAGTTAAAAGTGTCATATTCTCTCGGTGGATTTTACTGGCACTGCAAAGTAATTAGCTTTTGCCTGTTTGTAAAGTGAACATAAGCAGGTACTGGGAAAAATGAAATTTCTCTTCTGTATTGATTAAGGAAGCACCAGTATCTGAAGAAGATTCTTCTTCTTGTCCCAAAGGTGCTTTTCAAGAGGCAACTGGACTTTGTTATTCTTTGAAGATGTTTCATTTCTCATCCAAGAAGCTTCTTCAGCTCTGATTGGATGGTGGGGAATGGAAGGATTTATATTCCTTGCAGACAGCTGGTCATTTGCATTCTTTTAAAGTCATTGAGGCCACTTGGAGGTTTATCCATGTCCTCGGGGTCACCTGAGTAGTGCAAATGGGTATGGAGCTTTCTTGGAACTGCTGAAAAGACTGTGTTATAGACTGGAGATAGATGATGTCATATTCTTTCCCCTCTGTTGAGAGAAGGCTGTTCTATTTTGACATAGATGGCCTCTTTGACCCTCTTTCAAATCAGTGGTCCTCTCTGTTCAAAATATGGACTTTGCTGTCTTCAAAAGAGTGGCTTTTGTCTTTTAAATGCAGATGGACTGCTGAATCTTATCCTGATGGGTTTGATCTCCTATATTGTGCCATGCATTTATGAAGTGGTTGTTTTGTTTCCCCAATGTACAAATCTGCACATGTCTCACTACATTTTACTGCATATACCATACTGCTCAGTTTGTGTCTGGTGTTTTATTCTTGGGGTGGACAAGCTTCTGCTTTAGTGTATTCTTGAGTTTAAAATATGCATATATGTTGTGTTGACTGAAGATCCTCCTGAGCTTTGAAGATATTCCTGCAACGTATGGAATGACAACATTGTTGTGTTTATTTTTCCTTGTCTGTTATGGAGGAGCTCCTGCTGGGTCTTTTTTTGGGATTTGATGAAGGCCCACTTGGGATAGCCACATGTTCTGAGGGTTTCCTTGATGTGTTTTAGTTCTTTTTTCTTAGTACACATTAAGGAAGACAGAAGGCTTAACATTGAAGTTTACAGAAAACCTACACACACAGATCTATATTTACATTTTGATTCTCACCACTCACTGGAGCACAAAATGGAAGTTTTCAGAACCCTACACCACCGAGCTGAAGGCCTGCCTACAGCAAAGATGGGAAAGAAAAAGAACTAAAACACATCAAGAAAGCCCTCAGAACATGTGGCTATCCCAAGTTGCCTCTTGAAAAAGCACCTTTAGGACAACCATGATCTTGATGACTGTGAATCTTCATAGACTTCTCTTTCTCCTTCTCCTTCTCCTTCTAAAACTTAAATACAACAAAATCAATGGGACTGAGCCATGCACTTAGAAAAATTATACTAGGTTTTATAGGGCAAATCTGTACTGGTGGTAAGGAAAGTTTACTGGGAAGAAACTGTTGCTTCCTACACTCCTATACTTCTGAATATTTAATAACATTTTTTTCCTTAATTATTGGATTTGGAATTGATCACTGCCTATATTTCATTTTTTTATTGCCATTCCCTTTCTGCATAAGAAGCAGTCTTCCTAGCTGTTAATTCAAAAGTGTGTTTCATGAAGATCAGATTCCTAGAGAAATATCAAGGTCTATCTGTCAAGATAACACTCCAATTAAGGCATTGGTAGTTTTTCCTGTCATTGTGACATATGGGTTAGAAAATTTACTGCATTAGGTGAAATTAATAAATACTCTGTGCCATATGCAGTTTTTTTTTCTGCATATCACAATAGCTGTGCTTCATGAGTTGAGGAATATTTCAGTTGCAAAGATAAATAACTGAATTTGCTTAAATCTACAGGTAGTCCTCACTTCACTACCATTCATTCAGCACCGTTCACAGTTATGACAGTGCTGAATGAATGCTAGTTAAAGCTAGTCCTCAAAAGTTTTAAACTATTGCAGCACCCTCATGAATCAGTTTGTTTATCAGGCCACCTGCATTTATGAATGAAGGGTGTGATTCAGCAGTTTCTACTTGCTTATCACCATCCCATCTCTCCCTTTTGGCTGCATGCCACTGCCACCTACCACAGCCACCCCCATCCCCACTGACCTTTGCTGTTTTCTTCTCTCTGTTGCTGATCAGGTATGCCTAAAACTATTTATTTACTAAACCTAAGAAAATTATAGTTTTCTAATATTTTCAGAACAAAGGATGTATGTTTAACTGACCTTGCAAATTGTATCTCTTATTCTTTCCCCCCCCCCACTAACAATCATTTAAAATAGAGTGATTGGAAAGTGCCTCATGAGAAGCTTAAGGCACTTATGGACATTGTCTGTTACCAGTTAATATCTCTGAAGTCCAATTTTGTTGCTCATTGACATGTTTAAAATACAATAACATTCATTGAAAATATTAATGCATTTTATTAATTTCAAATCAAAATTCAGAAGAATGAACAGATTGAACAATGAATAACATTGTTTGCAAAGTGTTAATTATGTAATTTTAAATTTAAATATTCCAAATAGTGAAAATTATCCTTTATCCTTAACAGTCACATCAATCTATTAAATTTTTATGCAAAACATGCGGACAGTAACCCTGTCTGATAGTTATAATTTATATTCAGTAATACATTTATTTCAAAATATCGGTGTCCTATATAGCCATTATACTACTAATGCAAATAGACCTAATATCTGGGATGCAAAATTGTGCACAACAGCTAGATGGCAGCAGAGAGTTAAAGTATTCTATATCACTTTACTGCCATTTAGTGGTAATCTGGAGTTTGTAAATCAGACATGGTAACTGTAGTTGTTCGAAGGTTTATTGTTTATGAGTGCGCTGAATGTCCTGTTAAAGCAATCTCAGCTAGCAGTTACTGTATATCAGTAAGTTTGTGCTTCTTTTGTTTGTCTGCTGCCAATCCATTTGATATTTGGTCTCTTGAGAAGGTAGAAAAAAAACATATATTAATCAGAGGTGATCAGTGCAAGGAGCTGGCTTTTTGCAGTGTATTAAGACAAGCTCAGCCCCATAACTTTAACAAGCTATTTTGTCACAATTTACATTGGTGTGCACATAGTTCCATATTTTTATTGTGTGACTTGCAGCATTTCATTTTGTTTCCCTCTTTGCCACAAACAAATATAGTCCTAGCATGTATGAAAAGTGGTAGCCTTTTTACATCAACTAGAGTTCTGTGCTACAAGAAAAACAAAACAAAAACCCATCAGCTTTTGCAATATAGTTGGCTGTTTGCCGCTTAATAGTGTAATTGTGCATGACTCTCTCTCATTAGACAGCAGTATTTACCTCTGGGAAATGGGGCTCTGCAGAACAAGATGAATTAAATTGAAACTCTGGCAAATGGTTGCTGCATTTGGCAGCTCTGAAATAAATGAGTGCCCTTCTTACAATATGGGGGGGGGGGTTGGAGAGAGTGAACAACACCTGAGCTTTCTCTCATAGTCTCAAGAATACATATTACTGTGTTCAATTGGGAAGTTCAAAAGCAGAAATAAATAAAAATAAAGGACTAAAAGAGGATTAGGACATTTAACTTGCTGTAGCCACAGAATACTGGAGAAATATTCATCAGACTTCTGTTTATGTCACTTTGCCTGCAGAGGAATAGTAGGGATTGTCACTGTTTCTTCAAGAATCACATCTGTGACTTAGACACAGACTAATGGTTTCAAATCTGAAGCTTTCTTTTTAATTTGAATACACACCAGCTGTTTTTGGTCTTCTCCCTTAAAATCTATTATTGTCACCTAATAAAACTGGAGTTCGGTTTAGTACTCAAGATTCTGAACATTTGAATGCAAGGAAGACACTGACTTAAGATAGAATAGATCCCATAGTGAGGTTGGTCTTTTGGTTTCTTTCTTTACAAAATATGCTTCTGTTTTTCTTTCTGAATAACAGGGATTTTGTTTGAATTTTGTTTGAGGATATAACTAAGCTTACCATAATACTGAAAAATGGTGGATTTCAGTTACAGATCTCTCTATCACTCTTCAGCTTCTCTGCTGGTCATTCTGTCTTAAAAAAGAATTTCCTCCTTTCCCTTTTCTTTGGGATTTAACTGGAGCATGGAAAACCATGGACATTAGAAGAATTGGTTGTACTAGGAAAGTCAGGATATTCTCATAAACTTTAAAAGCATAATATGCAAGAGCCCCTATATTTCCTCTTGAGTATTGTGAATTTTGAGTATAAAAATTGTTTCAGGATTTTTTTCTCCATTGGGAAAAAATAAAAATGATTTATATCCATCGTGTTGAATTAAAATAGTGAAAAAAGTGCAAAAGAAATTTTAGATATAATATGATGGTATAAAAATCTACAATCCCATATTTAGTTTTTCCCTCTTTGGTGATATCAACATTTAACTATAAAAATGTGTGGTGTATTATTCTCACCCTGGCTATTTAATACTTTGTGCTATATCATGTTGTTTCATTAAATAATTCACCTGCAGTTTATTCATTTGTGCCAAATAAATTTCAGCTGCCTGGGTTCCCGCAACATGCTAAGCCAAAAATTATGGTTTATAATAGAGCTTACTAGACAAAGCCAAACACATGATATTGACACAATCAGAGTGTATTTTCTAAAACCTTACTTTATGTTACTGACTGGTGCCAATAAAAGTCAGCCAAACATATTATTCTGGATCATATGCTCCTATATCTGTTACAGAGGAAAATGAAAAACTCGGCAAAATGCAGGCTGGTCATTCTAATAACAATCCAACTTTATTTTCAAACATTTCTTATGCCCATATACATTTCTGACAGATTTGGCAAGTATATAACAACAACAATAGGCTTATATGCAGGGGTGGGATTCAAATATGTGAACAACCGGTTCTCTGTGTGGATGCCACTTCCAGAAGTCCATTCTGGGCCTGGGCAGCAAAAAATTAGCTACCGGTTCTGCTGAAGTAGTGCGAACTGGCTGAATCCCCCCACTGCTTATATGACACTAAAATCACCAAAAACCATTGCATAATTAAAATACATAGTAAGACACAGTAATTAAACTGTATTCCTTTAAAATGCTGGAAGTATAAAAGCAAGAGCTTGAATAATTACTAATTTCCTAACCATTTTTATGTTTAAAATAGCACATTTAATATTAAAATGCCTGGGGGAATAAGAAATCTTTTACTTAGTCTTAAAGAAAAAGTATAGCTTGTACTATGCCAGAAATCAGGAACTACTATAAAAAAGACCCACTCTGAATTATGACCTTGATATATTGGGTATTGGGAACCATCCATGGGAAAACTGGATCCTTCAGATACTATGGTCCCATATCATGAAGGGATAATTTAATGCCAGCACTTTGAAACTGGGATTGGAAATGAACTTGGAGCCATGCTAATTATATGTTTCATTGTCTTTTTAAAAACTCACTCTAATAAAGTTTCCTTGCTTAAATAATCTTTATTTATTTACTTATAAAATGCAACATGATAATAAAAAAATATTTACATACAAGAAACAAGCTGGCTTTCAAACTTAGCATTCTGCAAAATATAATGTGAACTTCTCTTTGAATATGCATTATATACCTTGTTTTTCAGATTAATCTGATAAAAATATATTATGTTCAAAATATACTTCAGTAACTGAAGCTGGCTTAATAAATTTACTGGCTTTGCTTTTGCTTTGTTTGACAATCAAGGTCAACTAGTGTGGTTTAAGGTGCAATTTTTGCAAATGCATTGAAACAAATTTAAATTCATTTTTCATTCGGCAGATATCTGCCGTGGCAATTGTCCCCACTGATAGTCACCAAATCATTTTTTAATTTTCTTTTTTTCTTTTGCTTTTTTAAAGGGTTTCCAAGTCCTCTGAGAAAAAGAAACTAGCAACATTTTTCTCTTTGACCTTTGACATTCATTTTATAAAATGTGAGATTTTGTATCTGAAATTGTTTCAGGCAAATAAAATGTTACCAATAAAAGAGAATATTTGTGGCACAGGACTGAACTATGGGGCCTTGGTGCTCTCTGAACTTGGTTGTTTTCTTGAAATTATTTTATTACTCAACTAGGTAACATCATTAGTGCTAGAAGGCAATGAGATCATCCTGTTTTTATATTTCACCTAGACGTATAAAAAGTTCCAATGTTGACAGGCCAGGTCTCACACCTGGGACATACCCAAGTATATACATAAACACATACAAACGTGAATACTGTCAAATACAAATACACAGTGACTATATACAGACATATATAGAGGGAATGGAAACATTTTGCACAAGAGCTAAAAACATTCTTCAGAACTGCTTTGAATCAGGATGCAAATGTAGGCTTGCATATCTTATCTAGAAGCCAAACTTTTAGGAAAGTCTGTATTTTGCTTATTGATGGACTGCTTATAGCTGTGTACTTTTACATATTTTTTCCCTTGCCTCCTACATGCTTTGGGCCCCAGCTACAGAATTTAGGGAAGACAAGTTAATGAACCATTTGAGCTGCAGTAAATGACCATCTTCATTTATGCTGAATAATGTGGGGTGCAGCTGCCTGTGTTCCTGCTGTCAGCCCTGACAGAGACAAGAAAATAAGGGAGGAGAATCTAGTTTTAACAGGAAGAAAACCAGAAGGGCTTCTTGAGAGAAGCTTTTTTAAGTTTGATTGATTTATATACAAGAGAGTGTGACTGATGGTTCTTATGCTTCCAGCTACTTATTCTAAGCTGCTACTTGTTAACCATCATGGGAAGCACAAACACCGTGTGCAAGAAGGGGAGGAAGAATGAGATACGAAGCAGAATGATATCTGTTCTGCAGATTTGCCCCAAGTCATTATTTTTGCATTGTTCTATGTAACCATGAGTGGTTTATTGACTAATACAATATGGAAAATATTTTGGAGAAGCAAATGAATAAACAGGAGTACTGTTGACATATTTTAGACTTGGGGCTATGTCCGAGATACAAAATTCATTGAGGTAAGCAGGAGCTCTAGATAATTGAAATGGCTGTAAGGAGATTTTCTTGTTGTTTGAACTGAATTCGCCATGTTACTGGAAATGTCATAGACAGACGCCTCAACTTTCCTCTTACCTCCCATATTGACTAAACACTGTATCACTTGTTGTATATGGCAAATGAGAGCTTATTCAGTCTCAACAGGATTGACAGCGGTATTGGAATTGTAACATATGCTAAGGAATTCTGATCTAGTTCACTCACTGCATTAAGCCATAGCCTTGTTTAATCATGATTCATTGAATAAAATATACTGGACTAGATTTCCATAATGTGTTAAGAGATCCAAATGACATTGGCCAAGTTTCTTTTTACTTCGGTAGATGAGTTTCTCCAATTGATCTTTGGTTGGGTGGCATTGAGGAAAAATTTCCTTTTAAGTAGTTGGATACATAGGTTTGGATACAGTAAAGGATACTGCTTCTCCTTAAGAAAATATAATCTTACATCCGTCTCAAGAAGAGTCTGTTAGCACCTTTAAGACTAATGAAACATATTATAAAATCTGAGGTCTTATAATAAAGTATGTTAGTTTTAAAAAGTACTACTATACACTTTCTGCTTTTTGACTACCATAGACTAACATGGTTCTTCTTCTTCTTCTATAGGGATGAAATTATCTTTGGAGGATGGCCTGATGAAAATTGGGTAGTCTGAGATTGTAGCCAAATACATATTTTGCATGTAAAAACTATTTTCACCAGCAGGTGAAATAAATTCACATTCTCCAGGCTTTCAAATCTTTTTGAATGCCTGGAGAACCTGTCTAGATAGTTTAAAACACCATGCTAGCTGGACCAAAGATTTTATTCAGTGCAAGGCTGTTTGGTACACACACATATGTTGTTTTGAGGTTGAACATTATCCTAGTAATTTAAATACAATTTGGTACTTTGTTTTTAAAATGAGGTTTAACTCTGCTCTATTACAATGTGCAGTGTTCTGATAATTTCACATTCAAAAAGATCTGTATAAATATAAATTACTTTGAAAACTATTTTCTTTTGACTTTTTTTTTTAAAAAAGACTGCGTTTAGGATATAGATTTATTAATATTCACAAGCACTGCTTAGTTAAGCCTCCTTTAATTTCACTGTGCGTATTGTAAACAGAGATTACACAGATTTTTGAATTTTGTATGCAAGATTTCTCAGTAAACTCTATTTATGTTCATACAAAAATAAGTGTGATATGTTGAGAACCTGTCTACTTTACTCTGAAATGCAAGATGCTCTTATTTTTCTTTCCCTACTTTACTAATACTGGCATACTTAATTCAGTATTAGGAGCTCAGCTCCCAAGATGTTTTGTGTGATTTTGAATCCGAAAGGCTGCAGAGGTTTTTGATCTGTGAAGCAAGCATGTTTTGGCAGACATAGCATAGCATTAACGCTAAGAGAAAGAAGCTTTCACAGTTTGGAAAGAGAAGCCAGTCTTGGAGGAAAACACTACTGTTGTTGGAAGTTGCATTTAATAGTCACAGTTGTATGCATTAGTTTGAGATCCCAGTAACATTGGCCAAATGAGCTGGAAAGCGTAACAGCCTTTTCTAATTATGTTCCACTGTTGGAGGTTGTCTTGTAATAAAACATCTGTAATTTTAGCCAGTAGCTGGGTACATATGAAAATAAGTCTGATAAAAAATTGCTTTTTAAATATATTTTTTATCAAGAATGATGTTTACGAATGCACCATATAAACAGCAGGTTTTAATTTCAAGCATGCCTTCTTCTCATTGATAGGAGTAAATGAAAGATCTTCAAAATTTAAAATTGTAAGAGGAATAAATTAGCTGCAAGAGGAAGTAGCTGCAAGAGGAAATAGCTATCTTAAAGGTAAAAATGAATTGAAAAACAGGAAAACTAAAATGAACTGAATAACAGAAAAACTAAAATGATCTGAATAACAGGAAAATAACCTATTGTTCTAATGATCCATAAAATAACCAGGAACTAAAAACCAAGCTAAAAGAGCATGCTCAATAGACTATTGAATATTATCTGACACACCCTGCATACATTGGCTGCTCATTTAAATGCATATGCAATGTATGAATTAGTATGTTTGCGGAGGGTAGCAGGAAATATGTAGAAGATGGTCAGAGAGAATATAACCTCGTAGTATCTCAGCCAGTGGGGAATTAGGAGGGATGGGCACCGGTGTAGGGAACATATAAAGATATTATTTGAGATGATGAACTTTGGAGAGAACCAAGCTTTGATAGCTTCTCCCTGCTTATTGCAATAAATGAAACAAAGGGTTTTCACTGTGTCTTGGCTGGTTATTAGTCAGGCAGGTTTGCCATTGGCTCCAAAGGAAATTGACCAGGAGCACATAACATCGTTAACTTCTGGACTCTTTTGAATGCCTTGGTTTCTTGTTATATATTTGAGAGAAAGAAAAAGAGAAAAAATACAATTGAACATGTGAATAGTAAATTTGCCCTAGTACTAGAAAATTATGTCTGCTTATCCTATTTTGAATTAGCTGGTCAAAAGTAGGCAGATTTGAGCCTAAATATGAAATTTATCTTGAAGGTAAGTTGTTTTGTATCCCTTGGCAAAGCAATATAAAAGAGATAGCAATTATGAAGTCTTCATAAAACTGTAATAGAAAGACAGCTATTAGTCATGTTTCAGAAGTTGGAAAAGTGTTGAAGGTAGGAGGAGTATGGTTTTGTAAAGCACAAAACACACAGCTCTAATACATAATAAAATACATGCACAGTGTCTTTTTATTATAGTAAACTCATTCTCAGTATTGATCCTTTGATAACTAAAATGGTTTTTGTCTTTCATATACAGCAGCACACTCTCAGCAGACTTGATGTGATCACAAGATTTACAGAAATACTGTAAACTAAACTAAAATTTAGGAAAAAAGTTTCCTGGAAGGAGTAAAGGTCACATACAGTAAAGACAGTATGAGCATTATTCTGGCATACTAGAATAGACATATTGATGGGAAGTTGACTATCCTGGGAATGGCTGAATAGAATCTGAGGCACACCACTCTTGTCAGGCCCAAGCCCAGAGACAAAATTGTGAAATCCAATTGAGTCCAATCCTCAATTGCTTACACGTAATAGACAGAATCTTACCAGACTAAAGCTATAACTTTCTAAGCTACTAGATCTACCCTATGAGATTTTATGTTATGCTTGCCCTGTACCTCTTCTCTCCTACTCTATAATCTTGGGATTGTAGAATCTCTTTGTCCGACATCTTCCTGGGAGAGCTCTGAGTTGGCAAAATACACACCCTCTGTTGCTGCAGGTGCACAATTCTATTTTGTTTGGTTATGCAGTTCTCACATGTTCTTAAGAAAAAGATTGAGGCTAGTGAAAGCCATTTGAGCCCTATATTATTGTAGTATGGAGAATTATTATTGGAGTATTGAGAACCACTGATATAAAATTTAACTTTCCTGTGATTTTCCTGTTTACTTTCTCACTTCTCTCAACCTTGCAGCATAATCCACTCTTATGCCTAAAAATGTATCTATACTTAAGAGTGCATGTACAAATATTTTGAAGAACAAGTGGTGGGAATATGTGGGAGTACATATAAAGCACCTCTTTTCAAATCAATAAAGTGTCTGCATTTTTTTTCCAGGCTCACTTAGCTGCTTTGGAAACTGTCCACTTATCTCTGCATGTGTGAGAGAAGTGACTTTAAAGTATTGGCTAGCAGACCTAGTATGTGCCTTGCTGAGGTTTTATTAGAATGTTATATACTATATTTAGGATTTTTCCTTTTAGGACTAATAGATAAACAGTTTGAAAAAGCCATGGGAAATAATGTCAATATAATAATAATAACAATAACAATAACAATAACAATAACAATAACAATAATAATAATAATAATAATAATAATAATAATAATAATAATAATAATAATAATAATAATAATAATAATAATAATAATAATAATAATAATAATAATAATAAAGTTTGAAGGGACCTTGGAGGTCATCTAGTCCAACCCCCTGCTCAGGCAAATACCATTTCAGACAAATGGCTGTCCAATCTCTTCTTAAAAACTTCCAGTGTTGGAGCATTCACCACTTCTGGAGGCAGGTTGTTCCACTGGTTAATTGTTCTAACTGACAGGAAGTTTCTCCTTAGTTCTAGGTTGCTTCTCTCCTTGATTAGTTTCCGATCCGTTTGCTTCTTGTCCGCCCTTCAGGTGCTTTGGAAAATAGCTTGACTCCCTCTTCTTTGTGGCAGCCCCCTGAGATATTGAACCTGCTATCATGTCCCCCTCATCTTCTCTTCATTAAACTAGACATACCCATTCCACACCGTTCCTTTATATACTTAGCCTCCCTCCCCTAATCATTTTGTTTGCTCTTCTCTGTACACTCTTTCTAGAGTCTCAACGTCTTTTTTCCATCGTGGTGACCCAAACTGAGATGCAGTATCAAGTGTGGGTGCCTTACCAAGGCATTGTAAAGTGGTATTAATACTTTCACGTGATCTTGATTCTATCCCTCTGTTAATGCATGCCTAGCACTGTGTGGGCCTTTTTTTGGCGCTGCACACACTGCTGGCTCAGATTTTAAATGATTGTCCACTAGGACTCTGAATCCCTCTCAAACAGTTACTACTATTGAGCAAGGTACCCCTATACTATACCTGTACATTGGTTTTTCTTGCCTAAATGTAGAACCTTACTTTTTTCACCATTGAATTTCATTTTGTTAGATAGTGCCCAGTGTTCAAGTCTGTCCAGATCCTCCTGTATCTTAAGCCTGTCTTCTGGAGTGTTGGCTATTCCTGCCAGCTTGGTGTCGTCTGCAAATTTGATGATTTCCCCATCTATCCCCTCGTCCAAATCGTTGATGAAGATGTTGAAGAGCACTGGGCCCAGAACTGAGCCCTGGGGCACCCCACTACACACTTCCCTCCATGTAGATGCAGTTCCATTGAGGACCACACGCTGAGTACGGCCGGTCAGCCAGCTACGGATCCATCTGGTGGTGATGCTGTCTAAACCACATTTTTCTATCTTATCAAGTAGTAGATTGTGATCTACTTTATCAAATGCCATACTGAAGTCCAAGTAAATTATATCCACAGCATTCCTCTGATCCACTAATTTTGTCACTTGGTCAAAGAATGCAATAAGATTTGTCTGGCATGATCTGTTTTTGACAAACCCATGTTGGCTTTTAGTAATGATTTTGTTTGCCACTAGGTGTTCGCTGATTCATTGTTTGATTATCTTTTCCAGAATCTTCCCAGGTATTGAGGTCAGGCTGATAGGTCTGTAGTTTCCTGGGTCCATTTTTTTTTCTTTTTTGAAGATGGGAACTACATCAGCTCTTTTCCAGTCCTCCGGTAGTTCCCCAGTGCTCCAGGATCTTTGAAAAATATAGTTCAATGGTTCTGAGATCACATCTGCCAGTTCCTTGAGAACCCTGGGGTGTAATCCATCTGGTCCTGGTGATTTGAACTCGTCTAGGCTGGACAGGTGCTCACTTACCGTTTTCTTGCCTATCTTAACTTGCGTTTCTATTCTCTTTTTTATGGCACTATTTTTGGTAGGTTGGTCTGTTTTTTCCCTTTCTGTAAAGACAGATGCAAAAAATGAGTTAAATAGTTCTGCTTTCTCCCTGTTGCTTGTCACCTTCTTGCCACTTTCACCCACTAATGGACCAATCATTTCCTTCACTTTTTTCTTGTTTTTTACATGTTGTTATTTTTGACTTTGGTTGCAAGCCTCAGTTCATTTTGAGCCTTAGCTTTCCTCACTTCATCTTTGCAGGCTCGAGCTGTTTGCTGATATTCTGACTTAGTTATGTGCCCCTCTTTCCACTTTCTATACTTGTCCTTTTTATCTTTCAATTTATCAGAGAATTCTTTATGCAGCCATGCTGTTTTCTTTTGAGAGCTGTTATTTTTCCTCTTTGTTGGTATTGTGCTAGACTGGGCTTTTATTATCTCACTTTTCAAACTTTCCCAAGCTTCTTGAGTTGTTTTCCCCTTGAAGATTCTCATCTATGGAATCCTTCCCAAGCCCTCTCTAAGTTTATTGAAATTAGCTCTCTTAAAGTCCAAGACTCTAGTTTGACTGTGTTCTATTGCTTGTGCTTCCATAATGTTTCCAGATTATTGCAGCAAGATTATTATACACACAGATGGAAAGATTCAACATTACAGGTCATCCTCAACTTATGACCACAACTGAGTGCAATATTTCTGTTGCTAAGTGAGACAGTTTTTAAGTGAGTTTTGCCTTTTACAACCTTTCTTCTTACATCTGTTAAATGACTCACTGCAGTTGTTAAGTTAGTAACACAGTTGTTAAGAGAATCTGACTGCCCCATTGCCTCTGCTTGTCAGAAGGTCACAAAAGATGATCACATGACCCCATGACATGGTCATAAGTCACTTTTTGAAGTGCTGCTATAACTTTGAATGGTCACTGAATGAGTGGTTATAAGTCGAGGACTACCTGTATCCACTATGGAGGAATGGTTGGTAAAATTGATAGACCTTGCCGAGATGGATAAACTAATTTCTTTGGTTAGAGAAAAGACACTATCTACATTTATTGGTGACTGGAAATTTCTTACGGATTTTTTGAATAAAAATGAACAAAATAAACTTGTGATTTATGGTTTTGGTGAATAAATTGAATAGATTATATAGAAAGAAGAGTATTGTGATGTAACTGCAGAGAGAGCAAGCTTAAAATATAATTTTATACTTGTATCTGCTGTGAAAAATATTGGAAGCTATTTTTTAATATTTTATTTTTCCTTTCCTTGTACTTTTTCCTTTCTCTTTTCTCTTTCTTTTCCTTTGTTCTTCCTTATTTTATATTATTTTATATTAGTGTTTATCTTCTATTTTAAAATGTTTGTGTGTGTGTTTGATATGCTAGAATTAGGTAAGGGTTTATAAAAGGTGAAGTTACGTCCTATTCTAGGGTTGGTGTTCATCTCCATTTCTTAGCTAAGAGAGCCAGCATTGTCCAAAGACACTTCTGTGGTCATGTGTCCAGCATGACTATACACTGAGGCACATGGAATGCTATTATCTTCCTACCAAATTGGTACCTATTTATTTACTCACATTTGCATGCTTTTGAATTGCTAGGTTGTCAGGAAAGGGGCAAGTAACTGGAGCTCACTCCATTGTGCTATCTTGAACCTGGGCTATCAGCTTTCCAGCTGATAAGCTCCATGTCTTTAATCAGTTATAAAGCACTAATGATAGAATTTTGGAGATTTCAAATAGAGAAGAATGTCTGACTCCATCAGTAGGTGAAACAAAATGGCTATTTTTCTGAAATGCAACAAGCTAGGGAGAAGGTGGAGACATCATGTATGGGTTTTAGTAACGAAGGATGATAAATTCAGTGTAGTTCTGGAAGTTAATAACCTCTTCTTCCTCTTCTTTAAGACCAAACCAGCAAACTTAAAAGCATTTATAGCAGGGTTTGGGGTTTTTTTAAATAAAAAACCCCATGTATATCAATTACATAGATGTGAAAAACAGTTAAAGTTGTAAGGAAAGCACCAGCTAATTCTTAAGCTAAGGTTACAGATAAAAAAAATTGGCACTGCCTTTGATATATTTACAAACTGGTTATTTAAAAGGAAAGCAGTGATTACTTTGTCATAAGGCAAATTAAACTTTCTTATGGCCAGGGTTATTAATTTGGATCACAGTTCTGCATGCAGAGTAGGCACTTAATACAATATGGGATATGCAGTCAATCTTAGCATTTGAACATATATAAATATGATTTTTTTTAATCAGAGATTGAAATATCCTTCCATATTTTGCAAATCAGTTAGCCTATTGTTTTTTTATTGGAATATGTGTCCTCTCTTTCTCTGTGGTTATGCATGCATATATGGTACATATATTTCTATTTGTAAAGACATTAGAGAGAGAAACAGAAAAGAACATATATTAACATCTTCAATTGATCCCAGCATGACAACATACCTTTTAGTCTCTTGAGTTGTTTTGTTATTCTTGGATCTAGTATGCTTCCTTTCCTATTAATTATGCTGGAATACTGGGTTAATTAATTCCTCTCTGCCCTCATGTAATTTGTGTTAATTTCAGCAATACTTTTCAAATGGTAGATTTTTATAGATTGTGCCCAGTACCTGTTAAACACACTGCCTAGGACCTAGGCATTCAGTCAGGTATAGTTCCCAAAAAATATTAACCAGATTTCTTAACATTTTCAATTTTTGGAATTATATTTAGATTGTTTTTGGAAGGAGATGAAAACAAAAGGTGTAAAATTTGCAGGGTTCAATTTTCACTATCAGTCTTAAATAGGCTTAGTTATCTAAGTAACTTAATCCATTCAAGTCAAAATGAATGAATTTTGCTTCCTGTAATTTTCCAGTTCTTAACTAAACTCTGTTTAATGTACTGTTGTGCTGCTTAATTCCAAAAGATTCTGTTCACACATTCTTGGGGAGAAAAGGATAGTTTATGCATTAAAGTATTCGTAAATTTTGCTATCTTTGATGTAAATTCACACATCAAGTTAAGCTGCTATTGATTAACCATGCTGTATTGAATAACATACATTGTAGAATATTAAGTTGATAATAAAAAGAATAGCGCTTTATACCATGAAAAATGGCAACAAAACCACGATAAACCTGTAAATCCTATCATCTTTAGGAATATAAATGTAATTTGAATTTTGTATTTTCTCCTTTGACCATCTGAATATCTTCAGAATTGTTTTGTTCTGGATAGTAACTGAAATATAGTTATTCTACCAAGATGTGATTCAGGGTGTTAAGAGAAAGACATTGGCAGTATGAGGAAGTTGTAAAGAGAGGAGGGGGGGGGAAGGATGCTAGGAAGATTGGGAGACAAGTAGGATGCTATATTTGTTATCCTGCAAGCTGCAGCAACCTCATAAAACCCTTGTAGGGTCACTCAAATTTTGGATCAGCTAATACTGGAAAGAACCAACATGTTCTTGGTTTTTTTTCTCTTCTCCCTCTACTAAATTTCAATATGTCTAATGGTTCAGGAAGGCATATAGAACCCATTGCCTTTTCTGTTTGAAATAAATCATATTTTCTATTTTGTGCATACTTCACATGTATTTGCATTTATAGTCTATGGTTCAAAATTACTTTAAAATAATTTATTCCAATAGATTAATATATGTAAATTTCTCATGGACTATTATGCAATCATAACTCTGGCATACAGTAAACATACTTATTTAATTAAATAAACTTCCAAAGATTCTCTTCTGTACAAATATTCCAAGATTTATTTATTCTACATCTGTGCCATTTTATAAACATTTGTATTGATTTGACACAGCAGCTTTGGTAAATAAGCCACTTTTAGGCTTAACATGAGATTTATCCAAAGCTTATTGGAATCCATGGAGGCTCTCCTGCTCTCTGTCTCAGAATTCATCCAAAACTCTGTAGTGTAAAAGGGAGCTTAGTGCCAAATTCATCATTGAATTCCAGGGAGTAGCAGCTGTGAAGTTGACATAACAATGTTTCATGAACTTTCCCTGAAGTGGTATAATACCTTTTAACATCTGTGGTCCATTCCACATTGCCAAGATGTTTAGAAGTTCACAATGAGAGGATGTGTATATGACAGAAGTCCCAGTTTTACACTATGTTGCAAAAAAAAAAAGTGGAGTGAAGAGCTGATGACAGGCATTTTGTTTAAAATAAAATAAATCTGTAAGATTTCCCCTCCCCCTTCCTCTCAGTATTCAGTCCTCTTTCCATTGGTCCTATTGCATGCTATATATATTGAAATTTTGCTGAATGAAATGTCTATACAGGATTTTATTAATGGAATTTGAGTGCTCAAAAACAAAATGAAGTTATTGTACAAAGGTGATATATTGTATTTCTGAAACAATTTTCTTTTCTCCCTGTTCCCTAGTTGGGTGGGAAGTGACAAATGCTAGATCAAAATGTGTCCATATATTTGTCCTTATATATTTGATCTTTAATGATCCCACTTTTTCCATAAGAAGAAAGCAGATAGATTGATTTCCACTTTAAGAGCATCTCTTTTCCTGAGATGTTGAAGCGTAATCTTTCCCTTCTGAACCAGCTAATAGCTTCTCTAAGGGAAAAGACAGGTATGTGTACAAAGATCACCCGGCTGTGTCTAGAATGCTGATTTGTCTGCAGATAAGTGAAAGGATTTTCTTTACTGGAGAAAGGAAAATCACCCTCGGGGGAAATAAATGGAGTTGCCATTGTCTATTTCCTCTGGAGTACTGTTTGAAAAGTGACTAAGAAGTGTATTTGTGTGTTTCTATGTGTGTGTATTTAATCCACATAAAGCTTATACTTTCTTCGGAGTCAAGAGACTTATTTCTAAGATCTCCTATTACAGGTAGTCCTTGACTTATGACCACAATTGAACCTGAAATTTATGTTGCTAAGTGAGAAATTTGTTGAGTTTTGCCACATTTTATGATTTTTCTTGCCACATTAGTTAAGTGAATCACAGCAGTCATTAAATTAATAACATGGTTGTTAAGTGAATCTGGGTTCCCCATTACCTCTCTTTGTCAGAAGGTCACAAAAGGTGATCCCATGACCCCGGGACACTGCAATGGTCATAAATATGACCCAGCTGTCAAGCATTTGAATGTAAATCACGTGACCATGGGGATGCTGCAATTGTCGTAAGTGTGAAAAATGGTCATAAGTCACTTTTTTCAGTGCTGTTGTAATTTCAAACGGTCACTAAATGAACTGTTGTAAATCGAGGACTAATTGTTCATTGCATGACCAATGCCAGCTGTTGAAGAAAAATGGCTGGAAATGATAGTTGTTGTTGTTAGTTAATGAATATATCATCCTTACAAAATAATTAACATTATACTAATTTCATTTCAATGTATTGCTGTTCACCAAAATATAATCTCAAAGTTCTTCAAGTGATATAATTGGGAACCAAGAATTTAAGACTGTAGCCATAGTTGGGAATTCTGAATTACTGAGAAACAGAGATAATAGAGCAGTTTCATCTTGGCCACTTTAAGGTATGTGGATATCAACTCCCATAATTCCCCAGCCAGAATTTTGGGAGTTGAAGTCCACATATCTTAAAGTGGCCAAGGTTGAGAAATACTTTAATAGAGGCTGTTTCCAGAGTGATCAGTAAAATCTTACAGAACATTTTAGTGAGAAGATCCAATACTTAGCCTGAGTCATTCCAAAATTCAGTTGAGGAAATGCTGTAAACTGTGTTCTCTGAATGTTCACCAGATGCTCACAGAGTTGTAGATTTCTGATTCAAACATCATCTTCTCCTAACCTTGTGCTCAGAAGGACTGGATGGCATTGCTTGTATTGGAAGACATTTCAAAATACTATTTTTGAAGTGGAACAAGAAAATATGGGTGGGACTGCCTTCATGGTGAAGTAGAGGCCAGTTGAGGATGAACTTATATGTTCATGTTCTCAACATGGGGCATCTTCATACAATGTCATGCATGATATGCTGATAAGCTCTTAGCTATTCACAGATTTATTCCTGATACTTTTATATGAAAATCCACTGTGGGGAGATTAGAATAAAGAAAGTTATTTAGTAACTCTTTCTAAATAAAGCTGAAAGCTGAAAAACCTTTCCACTTTTCCATTATATGAGATTTCTATAAAACAGGGCTTTTCAACCTTTTCACCGATTGTACCACTTTTAGGATATGGCAATATTCGAGTACCACCTAGCAAGGTGTCAAAAACTTGATGACCAAAAAAAACCCACCCTGTTCAAAGTTGCAATTGCACTGAAATGACTTATGACCATTTTTCACACTTATGACCATTGCAGCATGCCCAGGGTCATGTGATTTATATTTGGATGCTTGGCAACTGATTCATATTTATGATGGTCACAGTGTCCCAGGGTCATGTGATCCCCTTTTGCAACCTTTTGACAAGCAAAGTTAATGGCAGGGCTGCTGGTGGCCAAGTGCTAAGTTCCCTCCCTCCCTCCTTCCCTGCCTCCCTCTTTCTCATGCCCACCTCCTTCTGAAGGAAGAATTTGGGGGAAAAAACCCCCCATATTTTCTCTCTTCCATATATTCATCAAACAAGGAAAAGCCTCCAGAGACAGAAAAGACAAACTGCTGAGTGAACTAGCTTAAAAAGGCACATTCCCCTTTAAGAATTAGCTACTGGCTACTTCAAAATCCCTTGCAGCAAAACTTACAGCTAACAATAGCAGAGCAATAGAAGCTAACATGAGACATCAGCCATCAGCCAAATAGAAATTGCCAAACACTCCTTAAGAACACAAAGCCAACATTGCACAAATCCCAGAACTTCAAAGTCACAAAAGCACATAAGTATCCTTCCACTCTCCGTCTCCCTCCCTTGTGTCTCACCTCCAGCCATTGCTGCCTTTTTTTATTCCTCTTGGAGGGTGACCCCTCCCCCACTGCATTTCTTGCCTGTTTGCTGCTGCCAGCATAGGTGGCTGCCACAGCAGTTGTAGATCGGCTCATGGCTGGCCTGCTTGATCTCCTCTTCTCTCCCCCCCACCCTCCTCCTTCCCCTTGGATGCAGCTAGAGTTGACTCCACCTCCTCCCAAGGCTGCTTCTTTTTCTCTCTCTCCCTCTCCCGCCCAAACTGCCTCCTTTTATAGCCTCTCCTGTCTCTGCCCCACTCCTCCTCCTTTCTCATGGGGGAGGGTGAGCCAGAAGTGAGCCTGGGACCTTTGCCTCCCCCAGCCACTCTGTAGCTCCAGAGGACTCTCTCACTGTAAGTCCTTGCCTGCGCTGGCTCATTCCCTTCCCCACTACACTTGGCTAGGCAGGGCTGCGTACCACCTGCCACTCATTAATGTACCACAAGTGGTATGCGTACCACTGGTTGAAAAGCCCTGCAAACATAGCCAGATTTTAAAAATATTTCTGGTTGCTAGATACCAGCCTCCAACATGTTTTTAGTTGATGCTTCATTGTTCAGTGAGTCTATCTTTTGTTTATATTTCACATGCCAGTCAAATTAGCATCTTTACTTGCCTGTAAGAGGCAGAAAAGGAAATTGAATTGTGAATGTGTGAGTAGCATGGACTTGATTGACACATAAAATAGGAACAGACAGGAATAGACAGAACAAACAATATTTTCACTGAGGGCATTTTGCCAATTTGATTCTAGGTAAATCATAAAACAGGGTAATTCCTTCTTTTAAGGAAAATGGTAGTTCAGAGTTATTTCAGTCAGAAAAGGTAGGAGATGTAACAAAGGTTCTTTTAAAATAAACTGTTATTTTTCTGCATCTGACTTTTCCAAATGCCATCCTAAATCAACATGCCTTGGTTTCCCTTTTCAAGTACAGGAAAACTAGCGGATTGTTTTCCAGTGGTATTGTTCTAGTTAAGGTGCATTTGAAAAAAAAAATCACTTATGGTTAGAAAATTGTACAATGTTTCTTTGCAAAAATATTTAGTGTGTGTGTGTGTATACCTGCGTGCACGTGTGGTATGTTTATTAGTGTATGTCAGTTTCTGTTTCATTTTTATCATGCCAGCCCTTCAAGGCTGCCTAGACCAGGAAACAGACTCCATTGGAAGACTAGAACCAAGTTTTATTGAGCTAGACTCTATTAGTCTATTTTGCAACATCTTCCTGTGTTTTTTCCTATCCTTCTTATATAGCACTGAGTCAGGGAGCAGCTAGCCTGAACTTTTTTCTAATACTATCTCCTTTCCTTGAGCTCAAGGAAAGTTTGTATCTTTTTTGTTTTTCGAATGGCTTCCGAATATTTTTCTCAAGGGCATATCCATGGCTTCCTACATAACCTTATATGCGTTATTTGAGATGCAGTTGAAATGAGGGAATCTGGAAATTGTATTTTAGAAACATGTAAAGGAATTAGAGTATACTGATATATTGAAGACTGGAGTTGGTGTGACTACAATAAATGGTAAAATACAAGAAAAAATGGTAAACATGAAAATGGTAAACAAAAGTGGTTTTATATTTAGATTGTTTTTGGAAGGAGTGCATTTATATGTATTTATAACTGGAGAAATGTTAAAATATGAATGTGATTATGGCATAGCTATGTTTCTGAAGAGTGCATGTTTGTCTGATAATGACAGCCTTGGTCTCCTATACCAAGGGAAAATAGAAAATGTGAATGCAAAAATTACTGGAAGATTAATTGGTTACCTGTGCCTGAGAAGGTGAGTGTCAGAATTTTGATTAAAAATACTAAATTTGGGAAGTTAAGTGATGTGACTTTATGTTGGACAAAGGGTGTATAAAGTTTTTTTTTTTTACTTTTTAGGTGACCATTAAGAAATGTATGAATGTAGCAAAAGTGTTCTTAATTTAAAGAATTTAAATAAAGGGAGTACCTTGGTTTATGATATCTTTTACACAATACACAATGTGGTGAGTAAAGCATGGGTGAGAATAAATGAAATAATAAATGCTTAGTGAACACTTTAACATTGAGCAGGAAGTGATGTCTTCTTGTTTGTTTGATACATTTATACGCAAATATATCAGGCATTCTTGTGATGATAGCAGAGAAGTTTGGTTACTGAAGTGGTCTTATTTACTGAGAAATTGAACCATCTGAAGTAAATGTTATGTTGTGGTGGGATTCAAATATGTGAACAACCAGTTCTCTGTGTGGATGCCACTTCCGGAAGTCCATTCTGGACCTGGGCAACAAAAAATTAGCTACCGGTTCTGCTGAAGTGGTGCGAACCTGCTGAATCCCACCACGGTGTACGATGCAATAAGAAGTACTAATCTGAAAATTAATACAGTATACCAAAGACCAAGGTAGTTGTGTTTGATAGAGATAATGAACTGAGCAATTTCATCATGCATTAATGATAAAAACTAAAGCAAGTGAATTAATCTGTGTCTCTTGATAGAATGATTATTAAAGTTTTTTAAAAATTTAAGACATAGAAATGCTAATAGAAAGATGGGAGTTAGTATGTGAAGTGTTGTGAGGCATGACTATCAACAGAAACAAATTGTGAATTAAGAATGACTTCTGTCCACACTGTTATGTGGAAGTGAGTGTTAGATGTTTCAGGAGAAACACAGATATAAGTTGTGTATGGTGGGAATGGGATCCTTAAGTCTGTGTGATAAAAAAAAGTGGAATTAATGAATTAATTCTGAATTAATGTGGATTGAACAGAAAAGTGAGTGACCAGTATGAGTAATATTTGTTGTTGTAAATGAGAATCAAATTGCGAAACAAGTTAGTAAAGGCAAGAGGAATGAACTGAAAGAAAGGAGAAAATGAAATGTTATTGGACAGAGTCAATGAGATCCTCAAAAAGAGAGGAGTCGGAAGTTTAAAGAACAAAAAAACAATATCTAAAGTGATGTATGGATGTTACAGAAGTAAGTATGGTTTGCAAAGATAGAATAGCATGGAGAAGTATTGTGAATGGTATTAGCGCAAACTAGTTTTAGGTAGGTTTTCTTTTTCTTATCTGTTGCCTTCTTTTTTGGTTTACTATTTCTTATGCTTTTTATTTGTTCTGCATATTGCTGCTTGCTCCAAAATGCAACAGTGTGATGTGGGGAGGAAAATTTTAAACCACTGTCATGGGAATTTACACATAATAAAAGGGAAGGGCTTTGAATGTAAGATTGTGGTTGCTATTGTGACTTTTTTTTAACAATCTCTCATCCCACCTTAAAATAAACTGTTGTTTTTAGTTGGAATGGTTAAGTCAGTAGATTGTGATAATTTAATCTGAATTACAAAGCAATATAACTTTTTCACATCAAAGTTCTGAAAATCATTTTGATATGTTTAAAACAAAGTTCAATCTGATATCTTACTGAGGTGCCCCATTCTACTGGGTCTATTAATTGATTTTTTTCCTTTTAAAGGTAGTATTTTGCAAAGCTTTCAGGTATACAGCTGTGACTGTCCTTTTTTGTTGCCTAGATAATTATCCTTAAAAGTATCTTCCATCAAGTGCCTTTCTTTATGTTTGGCATTCAGGTTGTGCCCATTAATGACCATAATCTGTTTTAAAAGTCCATTTTAAGTATAGCAGTCTTAAATTGCATATAGTTTTAGAACTACTGCTTCAAGCAAGTAGGTGAAAGTTAAAAATACAGAAGGTAAATGACAAGCACTGTATTTCAAATTCAGGGAAATGTGTTATAAATATCTCAAGATTTTTTGTTGCTCAGAATATTTATCAAAATAAAATCCCAATTTACCCTAAATGTCTAACTACTCATGGTATTATGTGCTATATGCCTTCTGGATAGTACCATAGTAAGGTAATATGTATTTGTAGTATTGTTGATTTAAAAGGATATCTAACACAGATTGCAGCTACAGCATCCTTGAGAGATTATTTCCATCCCTTGGATAAGTATTTCAACGAAGTAGAGCCCATTATCTCCCAAGGAAGCATTTCTTAATGTGTAGCTGAAATCTGCTTTCCTGCAGTTCCTATCTGATAGTTCTAATCCTGCCTTCTAAAACAACAGAGAATAAATGCCCTCTTCTCTGTGAAAGTCCACTAGTTAAAAACAGCTATCAAGTCTCCCCTTGATTGTTTTCTGCTCCAGGCTAAAATTACCCAACTCTTTCAGCTTGTTCTTTTCAAAGCTCTTAGCTACTTCAGTTGCCTTTCTCTAGATTCATTCTAGTTTGTCAATGTAATGTCAAAAGTCTGCATTTTTAACACTGAGATTCAGTACTAGAAAAAGAGATAATTAATCAGCTTTTGGAGGAGCCAAGATGGTGGACAGGCAGCAAAGGCTGTAAAGAGCTCCTCCAAAAGCAAAAGCTTATTTTCTTTTTTTAATCAGTTTTTGTTTCCCCAGAATTTTCATTCTGTTTTCTTTCACTGATTCTTTTGCTATCTTTGTAGTAATACATTATAGAAGCAGAGCAAAGAATGTTCTTAGAGTAATACTGAATAATATCAAAATTAATTAGGTGGACTGGTGATTGGGTATAAATCCCTGTCTACCAATCCTGTTAGCAGGATAATAAATAGTATTTGGATAAAGTAAAGACTAAACCAGTCAAGCAGATTTTTGTCCCCTTTTTATTTGATATTTTCTTCATTTAGTCTTAGGGACAGTATCATTCTTCATACAAGTTGCCAGAAATATAGTGTTATTTCTCTGCAATTTCCACAACATTGAACCAAACACATTTCAGACATAGTGGAGTACAGTGTTATGATTTATTTTTAAAGTAGTCGTTTAGCACAAACCAGCCATGGGAAAGGAAGCATTACTACTACAGTATTTCATTTCTTTCCTAGGGGGGGAAAAATCCTATTGACATGCACGGAGAACAAACACAGCCAGCTAACCTAAAGACTTAAGAGCTCTCATTCACAGCAGTCTATAAAACTCCCCAATGACTGTATCACATAGCTATCAAAAATATTGTTTTGTCTTCTGGCTGCATTTTTTCACTTTTTCTTTGAATCAAAGGACTAGAAAGAGTACAGAGAAGAGCAACAAAGATGATTAGGGGACTGGAGGCTAAAGCATATAAGGAACGGCTGCTGAAATTGGGTATGTCTAGTTTAATGAAGAGAAGGACGAGGGGGGACATGATAGCAGTGTTCCAATATCTCAGGGGCTGCCACAAAGAAGAGGGAGTGAAGCTATTTTCCAAGGCACCTGAAGGCAGGACAAGAAGCAATGGATGGAAACTAATCAAGGAGAGAAGCAACCTAGAACTAAGGAGAAACTTCCTGACAGTTAGAACAATTAACCAGTGGAACAACCTGCCTCCAGAAGTGGTGAATGCTCCAACACTGAAGTTTTTAAGAAGAGACTGGACAGCCATTTGTCTGAAATGGTATAGGGTTTCCTGCCTGAGCAGGGGGTTGGACTAGATGACCTCCAAGGTCCCTTCCAACTTTATGATTATGATTATGATTATGATTATGATTATGATTGTTGTTGTTGTTGTTGTTATTGTTATTATTATTAATGTATTTCCAAGGTTGCATCTGAAATTCTTTCTTCTCTTTGGATTTAATCTGATGGATTCTTCTCCCAATATGCTAGGATTAAAGCTAAGGTGGCCTTCAAATTGCTCTAGCACAATACAATAAAAAAGGAAGCTTTAAATTGCTAAGAAATATTGTATTTTAATAAAAATGAAGTACATCACAACCAGTAGATATATGTGTCAAGTTCCAGCTGAAAAACCCAATGCAGTAAAGCACTGGAGACATGGAGATCTCTAATGTAAACTTTATTAGGCATAGCATACTGGTAGGATAGAAGGAAAGCTAGTTCTGGCAATATGGCAGGAAACAAATAATTAAAAGAGTAAAACTTTTCCTCCCTCTCTGACAGTTCAGGTCATATTGCTCAATTAATCTTCCACAATTGTTATGAGAAGAAAACTTCAGATCACCAAAACATCTCTTTGGTGGCTTCGGCTCTCACACTGATAGGGAACACCTGTGGATCCCAAGCTTTTTCCCCTCCCCCCCACAGGCAAGCTAGAAGCACTATGGCAGTCCTAATGACAATAAATCTTCATAGCTTGACAATATGACTTTTGATAGACAGCTTGAGACAATTTTTTAATCCTTCTAAAGAAGGATTTTTCTAATTATTCATCACTATTGAGGACTAAATGACCTTTTAGGGGAGTAACTTTGAAATGCCAGACATAGAAAAAGATGAATAACACAGTCATAGACAATCTGCAAATGAACAAAATAAATCAATAATATATAAAATAAATGATTAGTAATAATAATTCAAATGGAAAAAGCAATAATTGTGAATTGAGAGTTTTACAGCAAAGATTAAAATTTGGTATTTATTCTATGACATATTTTTTTTAAAGTATGTCAAAAAATACTTCTTGATGAATTAAAGTTACTATTCAGAGAAATAGAAATTACTGATTTTCTCATAAGAACTGTTCTCTATAAAAACAAAATACCTATTTTTATTTTAGCTTAAATGAATCTTTAATCCAAAACCTGTAAATCTTATGCCTATAGTTTCTACCTAAACTAATGGTATTGTCTGAATTTTCCTGGATCCTTATGTATCAATTTTCCTCAGCTTTCATCACTTCAGCTTCTTGGGAGCTGTTTCTGGACTTCTTTCCCAGCAAACAGCTATACTGTACATTAATTTTCACCTCTACTCTTTAATCAGGAGATTAAACTCATGTATAGCTTTCAATTTAGTTAACTTTCCACTAACATGTGCATATTAAGTGCTTATTTTCTATTTCTAAATTATTCTAATTGATTTCACTTCAATTCAACAACAAATTAATCTTATCAAAGCTACATTTTGAATTCTCTATTCATTATGACTGATAGTAGAGTTCTATCTCTCACCCTGAAAGAAGTTAGCCTTTGACAGCACCCATTTGATGTGCTTGCAAAACATTAAGCCTTTCCATTTTTGCAGAACTCTCACAGATATGTAAGTGTTCACTTCTGTTTTTCCTTTTTCCTTATCTGATCATTTCTCTTTTTGAAAACAGCAGCAGATGCAACAGAGACTTTCATTCATTTTTCTTTTCCATTTTTCCCCTTGAATAGTGAAGATGAGGCTACAAGTAGAAAAGAGAAATGGGCGAGGTAATGTCCTAGTAGAGCAAGGCAAAGAGATCTGTGCTTGTTTTCTGACCCTGAATATTCACACTTTTTCATGTATCCTTTCAATTTATTTATTGGTTCCATTTAGATCCAATTAAATATAAATGAGATCCACATGACTAGGTATCTTAATTTACCAGCTTTAATATATTCTTGTCCTTATAATTCTTTTGAAAACAAAGTAGCATGCTAGCAGATCTGGTCTGATTTTCACCCATTCTAGGGAAACTAAACAAACAAAACAAAACAAAAACCACTTTCTGAAAACAAAAACTTGGTTATGATAAATCTGTTATCCTGCATTTCTGTCCTGCATTATTGGAAAAGAGAAATATGGAAACCGAAGTAAATTAGAAAATAACTTGGAACTGTCCAGAGTTCTGAAGATTCACTTACAGTGTAATTCTAGCAAGGAATTCAGTGAGATCTGATGTCCTGATGTTTCATTAAGAATTATTTTGATATTACATTAACAATGATTCTGCAGTATCAGAAATTAAAATGGTAAAGTTATGTGAATGAATATTGTTTGAATAATCTCCATCTGGCTTCTAAGTCTTAGTGTAACTGCTCTACAGGCACAATCCATTGTATAGTAGTAATCCAAGCATACAATTAATTTCCCCTCTGAAATCAATGGGACATAAAAGTGCTTAATTGTGGATGAATCATGTCCCATATTTTCACAGCATGACTGAGAGTTCTTTTATAGATGTGCCTTTAAGGAGAACAATTACTTCACAGACAGTGTTGTCTTTTCTTTGGTTCTTTTATTACGTTCAGGTATATTTTCAGAAATTAAGGGAAAAACAGAACTTTTTACAGCAGAGTAAAACTTATCAGTCTCTAACTCTTTCTACCATTCTCACAAATCTTTGCTAGCAACCGCCCTCTCTGTTGCTTAGCTACCAAATCACCCCACGTTTTCCTCTACCTTCCACTCCATATTTCACTAAGAGAGATAAGGAAGGGAGAACAGGAAGGAAATTGGCTCAGTTACTTTAGTGTATGCTTAAAGCCTTTCTTCATGCTTTTCTTCTCCACAACTGTCCCTCTGTGTAGATGTTATGGAATACACCTCCTCTGAACTTTTGCTCTATGTTTCCTGGGAGCTTCCCTGAAGGCTCCAGGTGTCTATCTGCACAGCCACCCACCTCCTTCTGTTCCCTGTCTGCTTTGGACCTGTCTGGGTCTTCTTTTATTTTCTCT
Organism: Azemiops feae; assembly: GCA_023970755.1. Lineage (NCBI taxonomy): Eukaryota > Metazoa > Chordata > Lepidosauria > Squamata > Viperidae > Azemiops > Azemiops feae. Next base: position 3,623,258 of record JALGBA010000036.1, read on the forward strand.
CAAGGAAGCTCCACCCAACATCATTTTCATTCTTTTCTTCCCCTGGGTCCAAAAACTGATAACTGCACACTCCAATGGCCCAGCAACTGAGGAGAGTTTCCCTCCCTGGCTTTAGAGGCCAACAGCTATATAGTAGATTTGATCAATCAGAATGCTGCCTCCATCTTCCCACAGCAGCCACAGCAGCCAGGGCAGCTCATTTGCAGTTATGATAGCATAACTGCACTCCAAAATCACACCTGAGCCCTCTTCTCCTCATTTCTTTTCTTTCTCTTTCCTGATCCATGGCACACGTTGCATAAAACAGCATACTCTACTCATTGACATGTGCTTGGTAAGTATAAATGTGTAGGGTTTTCTTTCTTTCTTAACATTACTAAGAGGAACATCTATTGATTTTCTATTAAAAATTAGGTATTTGAATACTAATATCAGCTTAGGTTTATTTAAATTATGCTACTTTGGGTTACATGGGTGAATGGGGGTGAGTTTGTATGTATATTCAAACACATGTCCTATACTTTGATAATGATTAACAATTAGATCATTTCTGTACTTGCAATAGAAATATATGAATAACAATAATTTTGGAATGGATCACATTTACAGTGGATAAAATTAGTAACTACTGTAAAAGAATAACAAGACATTGTTGAACTTTCTACTGCTTTTCTGTGCTTTTACAAAGTAAATGTTGACATAAATATTCTGAGTTAAATGGGAAGTGAGATGTGAAAGGCCAAACATAAAAATATACATACATATGCATGACTGACTAAATAATAATTACAGAAAATGTAAGAAAACTTTAATAAATAGTCAGCAAGTAGTTCACTGGCAGAAAATGGCATTAGTTTGAAAAGTGAATATAATAAGTCAGCACTGAATGATTTTAAAATAAAAAAAATGTTACAGGGAGAGAAGTAAGAATTGAAGAGAAAAGTTAAAAATGTTGAAAATCATTATGAAATTACATTTCTGAACAATTACAATTTATAAGCAAGATCATAATGGATTTTTTCTGGAAAATATCCTTCGTCCTTTAACAAAAAAGATCAAGAAATATTCTTCTTAGAAGGCAGCAGAGAGCAAACTTTCTACCATATTTTTAAACCTGCAGGAGGACCAGGCTGTGTCCATTTACCTTTGTCTTTCTAGCTTTTGGAACAATCTCCCTTGTTAATTTCTGGCCAGTAAAGAACAGTTTTGGCCTTGGAGGCATCAGTCTGCTCCCTGACTAGACCTACACCCCTACATATACATAACATATGAATATTAAACACTGTCCATCTTGAATATGTAACGGAATATGACTATAAAAGACTGAACAAGGATCCCATCTCATCTCATCTCCTTTCTTTTTTCCCCCAAAAGAGATTTACCTGCCACTTCTATTTCTCAGGAAGGGTAGGGCAAAAATCCCCTTCCTTCTCATGCTTGAGGATTTCTTGCTTTATGGGAGGTCTTATCCAGGGAATCAAGTGTCAAAGTAGTAGAGAAAGGATTAATATTCCACACATGCTGTTTAGAATGCTGGTAATGCTGGTGCTTTCTTTGTTTGGTTGTCGATGGCTGGGGCTAGCCACAGAGATGCAGTTAGCCTTTCCCCTGCCGGTTTGGAGGGCTTTACTCAGATCAAACGGATTGATCACCATCTTTCTGTGATCTACAAGGGTCCTCTCCTTCTTCATTGCCTCTTTGGGGCAACTTTAGGCCCATTTAGAGCCCCCTGGCAGGGCGAAATCAGCCATGGGAAGCGGAGCCCTGCTTCTCTTCAGCTGCAGTGCCATGATGCAAACCAGAAATCCCGAGCAACTATATTTTGATCATGTTACCAAGGAGGCACTACAGCAGCTATAACTTTGGGGAGAGGAGGCAACACCCTTCATTCAACATGATTATAATTTCAAATGAATGACCGGTACTTATATATTAAGAGAAAGATATGGCTTGATACATGGCAACATTTGACCCACTTTTTGTGGACTTAGTACAGCAAGTACAAATTAGTAGGGTTAGATACTACTAAGATGAGAGTTCCTTAAAAAGTTCCAGGGTTGTAGACTAAGTGGGAAAGTAAAAAATAAAAATCTGGAAGAAAATATCATATCCCTTTCATACTAATGCTAAGAAAACTGCATGGACATGGGCTTGATTTAAATTGACTTGACTCAGGTGACTTGATCTTTTAAGCAGTATTGTGTTTGCTTGCTGATGAATTTGCACAGCTTTATTAAATCATGTTTTAATAAAGTCAAGTGATAAATGCACTTACATTAATTGACTGGTGTGTTTTAGCCAACCATTGATATAAAAACCTCTGCAAGTATTGGAGACTTCATTTGACCTACGTTTTGTTAGCTGTAATTAGGATAATAGTAGGGTATCTCTTTCACTTTCAGAGGCCTGATGATACCAAGTAGTCAAGGCTTGAAATATAAATGCAATGATCTCGCCCAGATAAGTAAATACTCTTCCTAAAAAAAAAGAAAAGGCAGTAGGCATGTGAAGACCAACAGCTTGATAGCCCAGCTCAATGTAGTAATTACTACTAAAAGCAATGAGCCATGTGAAAATCATTCATTGCTGAAGAATATTTTTAGCAAGCTGGACTTATAGTTAGTGGTTGGACAGATGCATTTGTACAAATTAAAAGCAAGGCAGGCTTTGAGGCCTTTCCTTTGAGGCCTTTCCCCCACAATTTTTCCTTGTGGTGTGATAGACCATCTCTTTAAAAAGCTAGCAGACTAAAGCTACTATTACTCTTTCAATTCTCACAGTCCCTTTGGACTTGATTCCTTTTTTTCCCCCTTGCTTCCTTCTGAAATACATGCTCAAAATTATTTGATGTGCTGATTTTTCTAATTGCTTTCTTATAGATGATGGGACCAGTGATGATGATGATACAACCCAGTGGTTGCATGAAAGCTAGAAAGGTTAAAGTTGTTAAGCTGAAAATCTAAATTGCAAAATTCAGGAATTGGGATTTACAGAGATGGAAAGCAAATGGCGAAAGTTTTGAGGGTGAGATAAAAATTTCTTCCTGCTGAGAGAAGTGCTGGTTTGGGGTTTTTAGTTTAATTAGAAGCAGCCTAATCATGAGAAGGTGGATAAAATTTGGGGGGGGGGAGAAAGTTAATTTGGGGGGTAGAAAAAGAAAGAGTGAGCTAGTTCAGAGATTTATATAACACTCTCCCCTATGATTAGAAAAAGTACAAATCAGCAAAGAGTAATGAAGATAAATCATGAAGCTACATGCAAAGATGTCCAGAACACCCCTTGACAAAAATAGAACAAAACAAAACAAAAACAAAAAAAATCAGTTGAACACAAACACACATACTTATAAAACTTTATAAATATATGACATTCTTTTCAGTTTCTTTTCCTATGGATGTTATCCTGAGTATGTACATAGTACATCCCAAGTGGGAACATGTCTTTTTGCCACATTTTTATTTTGCTATAAGTAACACATTGTTAGCATTGTCTATAATTTCTTTAACTAGTATGTATTTATAGAGCAAATTTCAGTATCGTGTATAGACTTCACTGAGGACCTTTTGTTGATCTTGTCTCAAATAACATCAAACATCAAGTGTAACTTCTGCTTTTCCATGATGGACCCTTTATATGCATAGAGACAGTTCCTGTCTCTATAGAAGGCAGTTTAAAAGAAATTTATTTACCCACACTCTTTATTTTTTTAAAAATAATATTTTTATAAACTGCCCAGAACCATTCAGGGAGTAGTAACTAGTAACATTTCCCCCCCTTTTAGCTGCTGCTTTAGCCAAGTGGTTCCCGCCCCCATTATTGTATCTTATTCTCCTACAGTCAAGAGGGTTATTTTAATCAGCTGGGGATCACTTTGTGAACAGGATTATGCAAGGAAGTTATGCCACTTAAAATGAATGAAGATAAATAAAACCAATTCGCAATAAGGGAAATGTGTCATGGATAGTAACATCTTTAAATTGATCACAAAATAATCACTGAAAGTGGAGAAATTTTTACCATTGCTAAAAATGTATAGCCATATCTACATTTGGTTAAAAAAGTGTATGCTTCAATGGAAAACAGGAATTGAAGTTTTGAAGAATTGATATGTGCTACCATACTTAAATAGTACTTGTTCAATTGCTTTGGGAAAAGTTTGGATAAAATGATAGCTAACTGAAACTACAAATATCAAAATGATGCTTTGAAACCATGTCAATCAAGGCAACATTTCATATGACTTCAGAAATCTATTGGATTTTCTGACATTTATTTATTTATTTAATGCAGCTGCTTCATATTTTATCAGAATAGTCATCAGCTATTAAGCCTTTTATCTCTACACCATTTTCTCAGTTCACTTCTCCCTTTCCTTATCCTTTTATTAATCCATTAGTATCTGTTGCAGGAATGTTTAACTTCAGTGGGAATTCATATATAATTTTTGCATTCATTTGAATTTAACAGAATTTATTGTTTGCTCTAAAAACATTACTCAGTTGAGATCAAACCATCACATTCCCTGCTGTTTGCTTTATTATCTGAAAAATGCAAATAAAAATGTTATTTAGCTTAGAAAATATAATAGAAAAGTCTCAGAACATAATTTGATGTTAGTTATCTCTTTTTGTGATAATTATTTTAAACACATATATTTTTATGTGATGATTTTTCATTATTATTATTCATGGTATCTATTTATGGAAATTAAAAGACGCTTGCTCCTGGGGAGGAAAGCTATGGCAAATTTAGACAGCATACTAAAAAGCAGAGACATCACCCTGCCAACAAAAGTACGTATAGTCAAGGCCATGGTTTTCCCAGTTGCAATGTATGGCTGTGAAAGTTGGACCATAAGAAAGGCTGAAAGCAAAAGAATTGAGGCCTTTGAACTATGGTGCTGGAGAAGACTCCTGCGAGTTCCTTGGACTGCAAGGTGATCAAATAACTCCAGTTTGATTTTGTTTACTGGTATACATGGGATGGAAAGAAAAGGAGAGGCTTTCAATATTCTGTTATTCTATCTTACTATAATAAAGAATGGGTTTGGAATCCCTGCCAGGTCTGTTTTTTGATCTTTGCTACTGTGAAGGGCAAACACTAGTGTTGTTAACCAACCACCAAATCTTTATTATATCTTAATAAAGGTTCATGTCACTTGCCTGTGCTGAGAAAAGCCTCCTTGTAATCTAGATTATATGATACCATAAAATTACCAGCAGTACCAAGCCTGTATCTCCCTTTCTATCCTGATGTGCTACACCATTCAGAATTTTCAGATCTTTTAGAACAGAAGCCCCCAACCTTTTGGGCACCAGGGACCGGTTTTGTAGAGAAATATTTTTCCGCGGACCAGAGGGGGCGTGGTTTTGTGTGCTGCCTGCATCCAGTGGATAGGGCTTCACTTGTTTGCGTGGCCTGGTTGCTGGTATGCCACGGCCCAGTACCGGTCCATGGACCGGGGATTGGGGACCCCTGTTTTAGAAAACTAAACCAAATTGTTATCTATGAAAATTGATGCTTTTAAAATCAATATAACTGATGCCAGCTTTGCACTCAACTTTGAAATGGGAAGCTGTTGAAATGATTGAGTGAGGCTTCATCATTTAAATTTATTTTAGCATTTAAATCATTCACCCAAACTGGCAGCATTTATTCCAGTATTTCAACCTAAGCTCTATTGTATTCTCTTCAGGTTCATCTCAGCTATTATCTATTCAGCATAGCTTCTCTTGTAGGTGGAGATAAGCATCAACATACTTTGACATACTTCTATATACATGATAATTATTGCATGGGATAACCAAACTACTTAAACTCTGTTGCTTATTAGCAAGAACTGCGACATACTCAGTCTTATCCAAAACTTAAATTTGGCTTTAGGCAAAAGCATTGTATTTCCAGAGTCTTTGACTCCTGTGTCTCCTGTAAAAAAATAACATCATATTTACCAATTAAATTTAGAAAAAAAGGCTCATCATATAGCAATGTTACTGAATATCAATGACATCTTACATTTAGAGTCTCCTTGAAATGATCTAAGAGTCGACACAGAATCAGTGCCCGGAATTAATTATTGATGCAGGATATGCTTCATCTAGTATGCTATCCTCTTCGTTTATGGTAATGACTGACCAAAAAGATTCTAACATCACTATATATTACACTACAAAAAAGTATACACTACAAATAATTCAAGCTTCACTATACAATACATCCTATTGCCCTTGAAGACCACCTGGAAGCTGCACCTGGTACAGAATGCACTGGTGTGGGCACTTAGGTTTCCAGATGTAATGAAGGTTTTTATATCACCTTTAAAGCCCTTCTTGACATGGGGCTGGGATATCTGTGGGATTGCCTACCTCTCCCACAAGATCCAACAGGGAACATGCTCTAGGTCTCCTACATAAGGTGGTGACATTTGATGAGACCCTAGAAATATAACTTCTCTGTCCCGGTATCTGCCACTAACCCCTTGAGATTAGTGTGGCCCAACTCTGCCAGTCATTTGTGAGGATCAGAAAATGGGTCTATTTCTCAGGGACCTGGGGCCCTGTGATGGATGAGACTGGCTGAAATGTGAAATGATTATGGGTTGGCTTCAACTGTGTTGTATCTTTCTTTGTATTTTGTTTCTGCATTCTTTTTTTATCCTATCCTGTCTTCAATCTGCTATCCTATCCAAATTTGCAGTTTGGATGGTCATATACATTTATTAAATAAATAATACATAGCACAACAAACTGTGTGTTGAAATAGTTTATGCAGGAAAGGCTCATCTCAGTTATCTTTCTGCCTGTTTGGTGGGGCAGTCCTTGGAGCAGGAAGGTTTGCTTTCCACCCTTTTGCTTTGAAATGATATGCTTTTTTTGGTTAAATGTTTATTATATATAGTTTGTCAACTACATTTTATAATTCTTAAGATTTAGATGCCTGGATTAATTACCAAAGTAGTTAAAACAACAGACTATATAATAAAATTTGACCATGTTTCAACCAGAATGATGTCTGGCCCAAGCTAAATTGATTTCAGTTTTTAAGATCCATAGGGACATAGATTAGCCCTTCTCCCTAAGCTTCCTGTATGAATTAAAGAAAAGTATATTAAATACTAATAGAAAGATGAGGGAAATATAATTATATGGCTGGCAAGTATTAATTCAGATAATTAAAATTAAATTTGGTGGATTTTTGGCAATTCATTGCCAAGTCCTCCTGGAGAAGGCTTCTTAGTGTAGAAGGATCAATCCAATCAATTATCTGGGAGAAGTATAGTTGAACTTTTTTAGGTAAAAGCTGTTTAATCCTATTAAGAAAAGATTGCTTTAATTTAACCTTCAATTGACTTGCAATGTTCTCTAGTAACTCTAGAACCTGAATGTACTAAAATCCTGTGTTTTCAAGCAAGCCCTATTTTGTGTACTTTTGCAAAAAGGAAAGGCATAATCAACTTTTTTTTAAATCTGAGTTCTTAAAATCAATGCTTTGAATGCAGAAAAAAAGCCATTTTGATCTACAGTCTGATATAAAAAACCCAAGTCTTGAACCCTATCCTAATCAAAGCTGCTTGTCTCGCCTAAAGTTAATTATTAATATAAACCCTCCCTTTGAATGCATCATGTAGGGGTAACCCTAACCCTACTTTGAATGCTTTTGAATAATAAATAAATAAAACTCTAATAAATTTATAATTTTGGGTAGCCTTTAAAACCAGCATCTTGAATGCAGTAAAAATAACTTTTTCACTTTTCTGAATATAAAAGACACATGTTTTTGCAAAGCCACTGGAAATCTGCACCAATTAAAATGCAGGAAAAAGAACTTTTAAAGCTATAACTTCCTGTTCTGACTTCCCCCCCGAAAGACATATAACAAAACATAGTTGTAAATACACACACACACAAGCACACATATATGCACACTACTTAAAATACAAAAAAAAAATCAATCTATTTGAATAAATTATCTTGCAGTAGCAGCTTGTAAAAGAAAGAGATGGAAAGCTCTTAAACTGAATATCCAGGTTTTTCTGTTACAGAAATTTCTGGTCTAAAAGTTTTATTATGTGACAGTCATATACATCTTTGTGCTCATTGATTTCTCAGTGGCTTTCTATAATATCAACTACAGCATGCTTTTGGACCAGGTTTAGGGATTACAAATGGGGAGAATGTTTTATAATGGTTCTCTTCCTTCCTTCAACCTTAAACCAGTCAGGATCAATTTTATAATTGAAATCAACTTTGACTTTGACCATAGTAAGTTTTATGTTTTGTTTCTTTAGGCCCAAGTTCTTATAGAAGAATGTACTTCTTTTTTGGCATCACCAAAATAAATAAATAAAAAAAATCCATAGTTTTGTGGTCAAATCCATAGTTTTGTGATGGTGCAGTGGTTAGAATGCAGTATTGTAGGCTAATTCTGCTGCCAGCAGTTTGATCCTGGCTGGTTTAAGGTTGAATCAGTTTTCTCTCCTTCCAAAGTTGGTAAAATGAGGACCCAGATTCTTTGGGGTAAGATGCTGATTCTGTAAACTGCTTAGAGAGGGCTGTAAAGCACTGTGAAGAGGTATATAAGTCCAAGTGCTATTAAGTGAAGAACTTTGCATTTGTCTCTATCACCTTTCATCATATTACCTTCAGCATATTTTTCAGTCTTATCAAAATTGTTTTGAATTTACAACTACTTACTAGGATATTAATTTGGCTTAGGAGGAAAAGCTTCAATAGGATCATTTGGGTTCTGGATTTCTTAATAGGATTATTTTTTAAATAGGTAGCATCTGATTGTTCCTAGAAAAACAAATTATTCAGTTTTTGGACATCTTATTTATTCCATTTTTTCATGTTTCTTTTTCATTCCTGATATGCCTTTCCTGTAGCTGGTATTTTATATACATCTCAAGGAATAATATGATACTGTTAGCTCTAAAGATTTATCTCATTTATCCCTGAAACTGGGTCACAAGATAAATAAAAGGGAACCCAATTTAAGGAAGAAATAACGATATAAATTTTTGCCAAATACCCCCCAAAAGCCAGAAGAATGCTGCTGTTTTGTTTTGCTTTGTTTTTAATCTTCAGTCAGTACTGATGAATGAGAGATGCATAAATGGCATCTTTAACATGCATTTACTAGAACAGCTGCTTTGTTTCTTATCTGAAACTATGAATAAATAAATACATCTAGAATGAAAGCAATGCTCTCCCTGACCTCATGAATAATAATCTGTCATATTACCATGTTGTATAAGATAAAGAGGACATGACAGCAATAATTTATAATCATCATCATCTTCTCATTTTTGTACTGAACCTAGCAATGAATATAAAAAGAACATAATAATAATAATAAAATTGAATTATGAACAAATGTCCAAAAATAATTGGAAAAGAAGCCTTTGGTTCTCTGTGGGCTTCAGAATCCTCAGCAGATTATCTTCTATTTTCTGTTTGGCTGCCCACACTATCTGGTTAAGTTGTGACAAATGCCATTTACATATCAAATCAATCACTAAATAAGTAAATATCACAGATCAGTAGAGGGGCAACAAAAAAAGTGTTATCTGTTAGAATTCAGAAAATTAGAATTCCTCCCCCATTTCCCCAACTTTTTGCATATGGGAAAATTTCAAGCAAAGCAAAGGCCTTGTGAAAAAGTACTTCCACTTTTCCAGTAAGGGATTACATAGCTGAGAACACTGGGTACCATTCAAAATGCTGGTTATCACTTTTAAAGCCTTTCATGGCCTCCTATCTGAAGGACTACCTGTCTTCAGCTATTTCTGCTCATCTAATACACCAAGCAGAATGGTTATACTTTGAGGTTCTATCAAATCAATAGTGCCATTTTCCAGGATCCAGGAAGCACAAGTTCTCTAATGCAGTGCCTGCCCTTTGAAGTTATGTCCCCTTCTGCCCTCCTGAGATTTGCACAATTCCTATTGTTGTGATGCTTGGGAAACAGTTAAAAGCTAGTTTGTTCTTCCAGGCCTTGAGATAGGGTGGTTAGGTATCATTTTTTTATGTTTGTTATGTGTCTGGCGAATATATTGGTGTGCCAATATTGTACATTGGTAAATTGTTTTATTTGTTTCTCCCTATGCTTATTTTTTATTTGTAAGTGGCCCAGAATTGTCAAGGAATTGTGTGGCCTCTAAATTTAGAAATGAATAAATGAATGAATCAATGACTAAGCAAACATACTATCCTACTTGCCTCCTGTTCTAGCATAGAGATACTGAAAGCTGAAACTGAGCATGGGACTTCATAGAAAATAGTGAAAATTGAAATGTAGAAGTGAGCAGAACAAGATGAGGCTTTAGCTCCATATCATTCCAAATGGACTCCTTCATTTTGTCTGCAAAAATGAATTATCAGTATTACTCCATTCATAGTAAATTTGAAGTCTGTTTTAGATAATGAAACTGAAGTTAGTCATACTAACGTCTATTGCTTTCTCTTGTAGTAGAAATGTTTTGTAATTGAGTCCTGGCTGCTTCAGTTGTGACTTTCAGATATTCTGGCATGAACAACTTGGTTGTGTTACACAACTCAAAAACAATTAACTTACAGATTTAATTTATGCAATTTCTATGGCATAAACATAATGGCATCTCAAGTTGAGCTGAAGTTCAGTGACATGTGTTCCTGGTGCTGCCTTTATGAGGATTAGGATATGTCAATATATTGTGTTTGTTACTGTATTGCTTTAACCCAACATGAAATATATGCCACTGAGAGTTGGTTTGCAATTTTAGTGATCTAAGTGCCAATAAATAAATAAGGTTTTCTTGGCAGTGATACAGAAATTGTTTGCCATTGCTTTACTTGAGTTGCCTGATCCATAAATTAATGGCATAGGCTTGCTTCCCATCACACCCTAAACCAAAATGTGATTGAATTGTTAGCAGTACAGTGTGTCATGAAGACATAGGCTTTTGATTGTTTAAACAGCAGGTTAAGAACATTTTATTTTCCAAGGCTTTTAATAAAAACGGAGCCTGGGGAAAACAGCATCTGAAACGCCTCTGAAATAGGAAAGGCCTTAGGGAAATGGCATTCACATAGATAAGTAATTCTAAGTTTATTATGTTTTATTCTGCTTTAACTCTCTGCATTTGATTAATATAACCTTTAAACTTATTCCAACTGTTTATTTTATGGGACTTTGAACTGCAGTAACATCAAAAACTTTTCCCTGGTTGCTGCAGCATTTGCTGCAATGTTGTATTCCTAGGTTTCACCTTTTTCCTCTGTTTTGCAGCTTCTTCAATCCAGATTTCAGAGGCCCATGCACCACATCTTGATTTAGGCTGCTACATTCCATTCCCCAGGCTTCATCTCAAATATTTCTTCATACTCCAACTTCAAATTTTCCTTGAATTCAGCACTTCCGGTTTCCACTTCATCCAGAATATAATTCAGATTCCCAGAAGGGAGGGAGTGTATTCCAGACAAACAAGAGACTGTGAAGTTTTCATAGTTTGGATGGAAGGAAGAGAATTAAGGCAGCTCCTTCCTAGGAGTTCTCAGAATATATATTTAATGTATATTTAATGTAGTTTGCTTTTAGTTTGACAAAATTCTGTCTATAGGTGAGGAACAATAAAGGAAACTGTACAGTTGAAGCTCAATATGTCTTTCTTGATTTTTAGAGCCTAAACCTGTTTCTTTAAATAGTTTCTTGCTTCTCTGTTTACCCACCAGTGTTGCATGTGGTTTGGTTCAGTGTCTCCTGTTGAGTACAGTGTTACTTTTGGACATTCAATGCAGCTAGGGTTGCCAGTTTTTCTGCAGGATGTTTAGTTGTTACTTTGTGGGTAGTTTAAACAAAGATCTCAACCTTGGACATTTCCCTACCTGAGCATATTCTGGAACAGTATTCTTCAAACTTAGAAACAGGCTGGTTAGTGTATTCCGGGATTGAAGTCCACACACCTTAAAATTGCCAATTTCGATAGATACTATTCTGGCTGATCAAATTGAGGATCTAGAATCGTCCAACCATTGTTGCATCAAAATACAGCCAAGGAGGATAGGCTTCCCATCACTTCAGTTGGGTGATACACTCAAGATATTGTAAACCTATATTTGAACTTTCATGGGATTAAAAATATAATTGATTTAGGAAAAAAAACACTTTTTAAATACAGTGGCAATGCAGTTTATCATTTATGTAATACTTTAAATTTCTATTTTCTGCAAAAGGATTACAAGATAAGACAAACCTTAGTAGTGGGTTGAAAGTTGAAAAGTCCTAATTCCAAGAGTCCTTTGGCCACTGCAATTGTATACATAGAAGAAGTATGAAAATATAAATAAAACATAATAACATACTTTGGTATGTTTCTCATAATATTTTGTCAGCTTGGCTTTGCTGATGGGCACTGTGAAAATCTGAAGCCCTCAGAAATAGTATATGCCAGCAATGGTACAGTTTGCTAAGCTGTCGCCCTTAATGGAAGTAAATTCCCTATACGTTTTGATTAGCATATTCACTGAATATAAGATGGAAAGAATAGGTTCACCTTTACATCACAGGGACAACAAAAGAAGCTAACAACAAGACAGGAGGGGAAAGTTGTGGAATTGTAATGCTCATGAATAGTAGATGAAACTGACAGAGCAGGAACTGAGTGAGTAAGTAGTATGGAGCCCAGCATGTGAGCCCTCAGGCAAGCAACCACCTGCTTTAACCAAAACTATCTGCATTGACTGAATACAATATTTTTGTACTCATGTTATTGCAACACTTTTGTTTCTATGGAAACAAAAAAAACCTACAGACAGATAAAGTCTCCTCAAGAGAGATGGAGAGAGGTCAAAACAGAGATTCAGTGCGGAACATAAACATTTTGCATCAAACATTCAATCTATGTAAGCCTACGGAAAGCTCTGTTGTATCATTTAAAATTCAGTATAGACTGGCGAACCCTTTACTATTAAATTCATAAGCATGACATGAAGATGTAACCCTTGTCACTATTGCCCCCTCCAGCAACAAGATATTTTGGCAGCATGCTGCCTATTAGTACATAGGTTTTACATTGCCACAAATATCAAAAGTTCATAGATCTGCCCTCCATGAATGAATGGAATCTAAGCAAAAGTGCTCCATGTTGCCTTCCTCTTTTTCAAGGACTTACAACCAGATTGAGAGAATCACAAGCCCAGTTGCATTTTGTTTTGCTAAATTTTATCCATTGACTTGCTTCCATGGGAATAACATAATTGCATCATTTCTAGTCAGCAATACTGGAAATTATCCTAATCATTACCAAGCGTCTTATCTGCCATTCCAACTTCCTATTCTACAAATAAAGTTAAGTTTTCTTGACTTTGGGAAAGTAGTAAACAGTGGAAGAAAAAGCTGAGACTCTACAGAGATTTTGAAACTTTGAAAACCCACACTTTTACATTAATGCCCTGTGGTAAAATGGGCAGCCAATGAATTGGATAAATAAAATAAAAATAAATATGAGAATTAGGACAGGTGTGAAAGTATTTTTTTATTTTTGAATTAGTACCTGCTTGTTTATGTTTCATTGATATTTATTCATCTGAAATCCTGCAATTAATGTATTCTAAAGCAGAGGTCCCCAACCTTTGGGGAACCAGGAACCAGTTCCGTGGAGAGATGTTTTTCCGCAGACCGGAGGGTGCATGGTTTTGTGTGCTGCCTGCATCTCGCAGATGAGGCTTTGCTTGTTTGTGCAGACCAATTGCTGGCATTCTGCAGCCTGGTACTGGTTCATGGACCAGGGGTTGGGGACCCCTGTTCTAAAGATTCTTTTAAAAGAACTCTCTATTTGGAGGATGAAAGAAATGAAAATAATGATTTGCTTACTGCTAAAATAATCTTGTCAAAAACACATTTATTTTGACCCCTTCCTTGCAATCCTCAAAGGGAAAGTTGGGTGGACTGTGCATGTTTTCAGCTAGAGGTTGCATGAGAATGTCACAAGAAGGACCAAGGGATAAATACCAAAACTATATTTTACAATAGTTTGAGTTTGCCAGAGTTTTAGCCTTTACCCTCTTATTTTGAATTGAAAATGGCATTATTTCTTTAAATATTTGTTGAATAGTTATTTGACAAAGAAAATATTTCATAGAATTGTACAAGAGCAATACAATTTGTATCTTAGGATGTCACAGCCCATCTATATAGTATGGCTGTTATTATAGAGGCAGGCATTGTTTAACTATTGCCTTGTTTAGTAACCATTTACATGTACGATGCCGATGAAAAAGTAAGTGAGCAATTTTCACATTTACACCTTTACAGGTCTATAAAGCAAAGGGGAAAAAAAACAAGAGTAGACTCATGGTTTTACTTAGTGACTACTTTGCTTAATGACCTAGTTGACAGTCCCAATCATAGTCACTGAACAAGGACTACTTGTATGTATTATACTGATGAACTGTTTATAAGACTACATTTAAACAAGTTTTTTTTCAGAAATTAGGCATCGCTGCAGGGATTAGTTGCATCAGTTTTCAGATATCCTCCTGGCTTACCTTACCCTATCCTGGATATGGGACTAATTGTATCACAAGATTTTGTCACGCCTTTATTTAACTTAGGCCACTGTTGAACCAGTATTGCATTAGATTTTGCACTGTGCTTCTCATTAAAGTGATGAAGAAACATGACATGGAATATTGAGTATAATGAAAAGTATAATAAAATAAATAATGCAACATTATCAAGATAATGAAATAGTATATGTTTCACTATTTACTTCAGGAAATAGATCCTTTAAATTGGTTAGCAAGTAATGTAAAAAAAGAAAGTAAAAGTAAGCCAAATATTATTGGAACAAGCTTCTAAGATTCTTTGCATTGTCGTTTGTGACAATGAATGTGGTGGATAGATTGCATAGAATATAGCTGAACAGATTTCACACACAAGTGCAGATGCAGACATCTAAACACAGACAGACAAACTCACATAGTATTTGGACATCAGTAGCTATGAAAGGTGGATCAAAAGAAATGTTGAATGAATAGATTTCTTTGAACTGTGGTGCTGGAGAAATTTGTTGAGAATAATTTGGACTGTAAGAACACCCAATTCAGTCCTAGATGAAATAAAACCAGATTGCTCATTGGAAGCACTAATTATGGAAGCAAAACTAGAAGTAATTGGAGAATATCCTGATGTTAGGCAAAATTTAAGACAATACAAAAGAGCCCTCCAAAAGACAAAATGGCTATGACTAATGACACACAAGGGAGCTTTTAAGAATGTGAAGAAGCAGTTGAGGATAATAGCTCTGAAAAAATGATGTCCATTGTGTCACAAAGAGTACAAAGTGATTGAATGGATAAGCTTTAGTTTGGCTGTGCAATTGGATTGAAAAAATGAAATGACGTTAGAGTAGTTAATGTTTCTCCAGGCTTAATTAAACAATTAGAAACTATCTTTTTAGTTTAGAATTCCTGTAAAATTGGCAAAAAAGTAAGGTGGCTTAGAGAGGAAGAAAGAAAATCAGAAAAGAAATTTTGATGTGATAAATGATGCCTAAGGAATCAATCTTCGTAAATGTGGCAAGAGAAAAATGGCTATGATATGAATTGAAAATGAAGAAAATGGTTTGTATGTTGTAAAAAACTAGTTTTAGAGAGTAATTTGGAGGGATTTCCATATTTACTGCCATCATATATTAATGAAAGGGAGCACCAAAACTATATAAAATTATGTTAGGTGAATGTTGACTTATAACCACATAGTACTGGTACTGTGGGTAACAATAGCCTTTATTTCCTTAGTGATAGATGATTTTCAGGGTTCCATTAATATGGTATTAATTTTGATGTAAACATAATTATTATTTTTTGCTTGCACAAATTAAATCATTTTTTCTGTTAGATCATATTGATTATTCCATGCAAAGTTAAGCAAATCCTTTGATTTCACAACAAAAGAATACAAACACAATCACAGTATAGTTGGTCCCATTATCTCCCTTGCTACCCACACACACACACACACACACACACACACTCACACTCACATGTATATCTATCTATCTATCTATCTATCTATCTATCTATCTATCTATCTATCTATCTATCTATCTATCTATCTATCTATCTATCTATCTATCTATCTATCTATCTATCTATCTATCTATCTATCTATCTATCTATCTATCTATCTATCTATCTATCTATCTATCTATCTATCTATCTAGTAAGTCAACTTAATTATGTAATTTAATTAATTATGTAACTTAATTAAAATGTAATTTAATTATGATCAGTTTTAAATCTAGCACAAAATATGTTTTTTAAAAATTGAAAGGCCGAATCCTATTCATTAACTGGAATACTGTTTGCAGAACTGCAGTGAAACAGAATATGAAAAAATTGTGATAAAAATGGATTTAAGAATTTGGGGGTTTTCAAACAGCTGACCATGGAGGCATTCTCATTTTATATTTTAAAACATTTCATTTGCCAACTTACAAAGTCAAGATAATTTTTGCCTTTTGACCTTTTGCTTGCTAACCTGCTTTCCTACAGTTTGAAAATGATACGCCTTGACTAAAAATAATAACAATAATAAAGTGCTTCTGTCTATGTGGAAATAAACAGCTAGTTTGAGAAATCACCACCAACAAAAAGTGTTGAACTACATTCATTTGCTTCCCTTTGTGCAAAAAGTATTGAATCGCTTGCATTTCTTTTTCTTGTCCATCATCAAACTGTTTCCTTGGGCAATATTTTGTCATCTTTGTTTTTAGGTAAAAGTAACTAGTTTAATTCTATAGAATCAAAGAAGAATTATATGTTCCAGAATAAGTTTCATTCTACAGTCAAAGAAAGCAAAACTGGCACCATTCTCTGGAATCCAGTGACTTATTAACCTGCTGTCAAGCTCAGTGCTTGAGTATAACTGTGAGAACTCCTATGGTCATGGTGTTAATGTGTATTTTTTTAATTAATACCTGGATTATCAATACATTCACCAAGCATCCATGTTTCATGGGCCTCAATGGCATTTGAAATCTATTGGTGAGATTTGTTATCCTTCACTAACTATTATTCACTATTATTCACATTTTAAAAAAAGAGAAAGAAATGTAAAGAAAACATTGTGGAATAAACCCAGATAGTTTCGCTATGCTGCTGGCCCTATATACAAAACAATTTCAGAGGATATTTGCAGTGAGATACAGAACTCAGCATATTATCTTGCTTTTGTTTATTTATTTTTAGTTGATATATATCACTTTTCAAAGAATGATCACTCACATAGGTTCAACATTTAATCACATACCTCCACAACTCTACAACCAAGCATATTTTAGTTGATTAGCTTTAGTTGTCCTGTCAAAGCTGTAGCTTCGTGTGTGTTTATTTTAGGTCACATCTACTAAATATTTAATTTCCATTTTCCTTGGAGTAAATAATGTACACTGCCCATATATATAAAGCAATATGAAAATATTGCAGGAGAAATTTCTTTCAAACAAATATCTCCAAAAGATCATTTGAAATGGGAATCATTCTACAATTTCCATGAAACAAATTGTTTATAGATAGTCCCCAATTTCAAACCATTAGTTTAGTGACCAAAGTTACAACAGCACCAAAAAAAGTGACTAATGATTGGTCCTCACACTTATGATCATGCAGCATCCTTGTAATCTCATGATTGCAACCAACCAATTCTCAACTAACTAGAATTTATGACAGTTGCAGCGTACTGGGGCATGTGACCACTATTTGCAACCTACTCAGCTGGCTTCCAACATGCAAAGTCAATGGGCAGACCAGCCTGGAAGATCACAAATCATGGTCATGTAACTAACAACAAATTTTCTAGCCCCAGTTGTGGTCATAAGCCATGTATCATGGCATCAGATGCAGCAGAAGCAAAGAGGATACTTTTTAAAATGATATTAAGTGTATTCTATGAAGTAATAGGCTGGAATTACCAAAACAACTGTTTGTAAGCAGCAGTATTCTATAAATATAGTTACTTTCTAAGAAGTTACCTTTATGCATTTATCTTACATATACCTTGATTCTCCATGTTTATAGTCATCTCTTAATATCTTCTCCCTGCTTCATCAAAATCAAAATTCCCGGCATTTTCTAAATGTTTTACATTAGTTGATTGGATCCATTGTTTTCCAAGTTCCTTGTAGATAATTGAGGCATGACAAGTTTGCTTATTCTACCCAATATCACATTTCTCTTACAATAGTGTATCTCATGTATATTTGTTGATATAATTTTGTAGATTTTGCAAAATCATACACATAATACTGTTTTCTAGTACATAGTTTTATTCAATTCATAGTGGCCTCTGTAAGCAATTGGATACTCATGCACAAACATGTACACACATTTTAATAATGTGTCTACTAAAACCTATCCTAAAGTTTAAATTGTAAGAAAATCTCTTTTTTAGTTCAGAAAATAATATATTAATGTTTATTTGAATCATAAATGTCAGGAGCTTTTAATTATTCAGGTTCATATTGTTAAAATAATGGATAATGCTGGATATTTTAAGAGTTGAGATTGAAAAGATACTCTTAAGATGCTTATGTTTATCTAGCTAGTCTTTCTTTCATTATATATCAATATGCAAAGAAAAAAAAGTTAATTTAATACCAGAACCTATATGTATTATCCTTCTGTGAATTGCTAGAAGCCTGCATTCTTAAATGTTTGCTCATTAAAGACAGATAATGTGTTCAAGATTCTTTTCAACATTTGTTTCTGGTGTTTGTTGATTAACATTTATGTGTTAGCATTTAACGTTAGATGGAATTGCCTCCCACATTAGGCAATATAACTAATATAACTTATGAAAATATAATAGAAATATATACTGTAGAAAAAAACCCAAAATGGCCTCCAGATATCAAAATTTATGCTGACGTTTCTTCAGAAGAATTCATATTCATGGATAATCTGGAATAAATATTTTCAATCTGTAATGTGCAACTAAATGCTGATACAGAATTTGTTTCTTCTAAGGAAGACATACATAGACAATTTATCCAGAAAGTTCTTTCACTCTTTCCCTCTGTAATTGATGCTTTCATCCTTTTCTTCCCCGAACACTCAAGAATGACCAAGAGTGCTTCCACACTGCCATTTATTTTCCCTCTTTAATTTCTCCATTCAAGCAGTTTGCAGCTGATTCCTTTCATCGCAAGAAGGGAAACTAACCAAATTGTCAGTTTCACTTCTGTTGGTTCTCTATAGGTTACAGAAGGATAATTTCCAGCCTATCAAGCCCATCAAGTAACATTTCGCTTACAAGACCTGAAAGTCAGGAATCCAGGGAAAAATAAGAAAAAACCTCTAATGTGAAAATGGACCTACAGAATCTTAAAATAAACACACGGACACATATCTCATTTCAGGTGGATTATAGTTGAGCCAATAATAACTGTGCTCAGTACATCAATCCATAGTACACAGAAGTGCAAAGGTGTTTTTAGATTAACTCAAAATTGTTTCATGAAAGGGCACCCAGGATTAATCCTTCAGGACCTTGACTTGTTTTGTAAGGTAATGTGCAAAAGGTCTTGCCCCCACAATTAGGAACCAGGCAAAAACCATTGTTTTGTTTTCCATTTGGCCTTTGGAGGGTTGTTTAGTAGTGATTGTAGCTGCTATCTAGTGCCTCCAGGTGTTACATTGTATATTTCTATACATTCATCATGTATTTTTTATATTTTATGGTTTGGTTTGTGTCTATGGAGATTCTCAGTCATCCAGGTCATGGTTGTCCCAAAAGTGCTTTTTCAAGAGGCAACCGGACTTTCTTGTTTTTCTTTGAAGATGTTTCACTTCTCATCCAAGAAGCTTCTTCAGTTCTGACTAGATGATGGGAAATGGAAGGATTTATATTCCTTGCAGACAGCTGGTCATTTGCATTCTTTTAGAGAGTCATTGAGACCACTTGGAGGTTTATCTGTATCCTCGAGGTCACCTGAATGGTGCAAATGGGTGTGGAACCTTCTTGGTTTATGAGTTATTACTGGTATGAACCATCCAGTGTCTCCATTGGGATGGCATACAATACATACATAAAATAAATTAAAGTATAAATTCTTCCCACATTATATGGGAAATTATTAAAATTAATGATTGGTATATATTATGATATTTAGAACTTATACATAGGTAGCTGTATTAAATATAAATTAGAAATACTAACATGAAACCTCTTTCAGCAAGTCCAGTTTGATTAACCTATAAGTATAATTATTATTGGGATGTACATTAATCTGTGAATGAATGAATGAATGAATGGATAAGTTGGAGAAAAGTTAAATATGTAACATCTGTAAACATTAACATGTGAGAACTATAGCTTCAGAGCTAAATTAGGCTTCCCTAACTTTGTGCTAGATTTGTCAAGATATCTCCCAAATTGATAACTAGAACAGCTAATGATCTATTTGGAGATTCTGGCTATGGTAGTACCACTACATTTGAAAAAAAAACTAGTAAATCTAGAATAAATACAAGCTCATTTTGTAATGCAAGTGATAATACTAATTTACTGATTTCCAAACAAAATAGCAATACCATCTTGAAGAACTGAAAAAGCTTCTTGGATGAGAAGTGAAACATCTTCAAGGAAAAAGCACCTTTGGGACAATCATGACCTGGATGATTGAGAATCTCCATAGACACTTAGTCTTTGTAATTGTTACATATAATTGTGGAATTCCCTGCCTTGGGAAGCCAACTGATGAATTGTTGGTCTCTGAAGATCTGATTGGAGAACATATTTCTTCCACAGGGAATATAAATCTCATTTATTGTGGTTTATTTAGAATACTGCAATGCCTGCTTAATGTTATGAAAATGTGTGTGTATGTGAATGATGGAGTTTATCTGGTGAAAATTCTGATCATTGTTAGTTGCCTTGAATGTTACACCAATAACAGAACAGTATGACAGAAATGAATATATAAACAATGTGTGCACATAATATAAGCTTCCCAGTACTTCAGCTCCTAGTTCAGTGCAATATTGCCCAATTAACATTTTGTGGCATTTTTAAAAGATGGGCATCTCACAGATTTTTAATACAATTTGACTGTTACTTTTGGCTCATACGAAGTCCCAATCAAGCTGGAGTTTCCCCTTGACACCCCATTGTTTTCCAAGAGGAAAACAATGACCAATTGCTATTGAGGTTATATGTGTTTTTGATTCTTTCACTTGAAAGTTAAGTGACTGACACGTTTGCCATTTAATTGAATTAAAACAAGTTAGGTTATAGACTATTTCCTGAACAGCAATTTTAATTTTGTTTCCTTTTGTTTTTCTATTCCTGTTCGCTTGTTCAAATGGTTTGAATTTCCCACGAGTCATTTCTAAGAGAAATGGATACACTATACTTTATGTCAGACCTTCAAACACTCTGAATACAGCCATGATTCTTCATTTTTTGGCTGCCACAGCAATGGGAGGGGGGAGACTGCATTCTTATAGTTTAGTCAAAACAATAACTTTCTTGTGGGAACCAAGGTCAAGCAGCTGAAGTGTTTGGTGGGCTGGAGCTACTGTTAGGAAACCCGCCAAAGGTGTTAATTGGGGATTGTGATTTATGACACATCAATGGGTGGGGAGTTCAACTTTTACTTTGTAACCTTTTGGGGGGGATAACTTTCAGTCTTAGTTTCACCTTTGTTCATGCTGATATTATGTAGCCATTAAAAGTGTTCTTTGAGGAAAACAATTGCCTCAGAATTCTTATTTCTTCTGGTCTCATTTATCGGTGTACAAGTGTACTGGACAATTTCATTTTTAAACAGCAATAAAAATTAGGTTAATTTCAGTTAGTTGCCAACATTAGAATTTACGTATTAGCTTAGATTTCTTCTGATCTTTATTTGAAAAACTTGATGTAACACTTTTTTGGTGTTCTAATTATTTAATTAACATTTGAATATATTTTATTTATTTTTATCATGTCTATTATTTTTATTAATACTCAAGCGAACATTCTTAATGCATTAAGCGAACATTCTTAATGCTCCTTTCTTCTCCTATTTTGTCCACAACAACCCTGTAAAGTGGAGCACCTTAGGATAGTCTTAAACTGGGAAGTTTAGGAGATATCCTGTGTAAATATGGGTCATGAAAGTAAAATAATTCATTTTCTTATTTCAAAAAAAGGACTTAAACAAATGAGATAATTCATCCTCAACATTTCATTCCTGCATCATTTTAAATGGACCGATTAGAAGAACATGTGATCAATTACTAGCTGAAAATATTCAATGATGGTTATGACACAACAGGTCAGATGTTAATACATAGATTTGAGATAATTATGGTAATACATAGGTGTTACGGATAGCCTAGTGGTGAAGATACTCAACTCCCACTCTGAAAGTTGAGAGTTCATTCCTAGGTAGCAGTAGATGTTTTTCTCCCGGGCACAAGGAAAAAATATATGCTGCAAATTCCATGTGGTATCAGGAAGGGCATCCGGTCAGTAAATGCTCAGCTCCATCCAGTTGCTCTGACTTTACCCAAATTAAGGGATTTCAAGGTTGTAAAATGGGAGTCTATAGGTGTTACAGAATTATGTAATTGTGTCAGTTTTGTGTGACCATTTTCTTTGACCCCCAGGTGTTTATAGTCAAATGAGTCTGATCATTTCTTCTCAACTGTTGGTTTTGTGAAACAGGTATGAATTGTAGAATGTACCTGTTTCACATTTGTTTTTTTTCAGCAGATGGGAAATGATGGATTTAATGTGGCTCTCACAGGCTGCAGTTCAAACTGTAACAACATTAGACTTCCTTTTTTAAATGGATATCATCAACATAATTATTGCACAGCTTTATTGTCATAATTAAGTAATTCCAGGGGGCTTCTATTGGGAAAGTAATTGCAGTAATAAAATTGTTTTGATTTGGTTTTCTCAAAGGTATGGTACATCTGGAAGCCTTCCTTCCTTCCTTCCTTCCTTCCTTCCTTCCTTCCTTCCTTCCTTCCTTCCTTCCTTCCTTCCTTCCTTCCTTCCTTCCTTCTTCATAACTGGGACAAAAAAATATCAAGAACATATTTGAATTCATGGAAGATGTATGGGGCATTTGATTCAACATTTCTTTTAGGAAGGAATCTTTATTCCTTTCCCATATTTTAGAGATAGAGCTATAAGCAGTGTTCTGTACTTAGACAGGGAAAACTTGCTTAGAATTTTAACTACTCAATATTATTTAAGTTTAGTTCTCAGCTTGCTAACTCTTTTTTAGATGTTATTAGGACAGTGCTGAATCTTGCCCCCAGTTTTGAAAACATTTTGGTCCCTGCAAAAGAAGTATTGTTTTTCTGCTTCTATTTAAGAACATGGAAGAATGTAGTTGAAAATTAATGGGTAGTGCAGATGAGGGAGAAATAGTGTTTCTGAATTTTATTAAGTACATGAGATATCTGAGGGGGTTCTCTTTTATTTAAAGGTAGGATTCTTACTTCTTTAAAATAAATAAACATAGCGCATGAGGCCCTCCAGAAAGATCAACCCAGGAGTTCAGCAGAAAAGGCAAGCTCATGTATACCTTTCTGATTGACTTAAAGGATGGAGTACAAAAGAATCTTACCAGGTTTGCAGATGACCCAAAGCTAAGGGGCTTGGCTAATACATTAAAAGAAAAAAAATCAGAATTCAGAATAATCCAACAAGCCAGTAGGATGATGTTCAGTTGTGACAAGCGTAAAATCCAGCATCTCAGAAAGAAAAATCAAAGAAAAAGATACAGAAATAGAGAGCCCTGATTAAAGGTAATGCATGTGAGAATGAACTTGGGTACTAGCACATGAACAGCTAACTTGAATAAATAATGGATTCAATTAAAAACTTAGTACAATGTTGGGCTGCATTAACAGAACTGCTAAATTTGTATATCAATAATTATATGCCCTCTGTAGACGCCATATGCTAAATAAAAAAAAAGTAAGTAAAACAGATCTGCTTCTAGATTGTGGGAAATAATATATATTACTAGCTGGTGTCCAGCTGAGACTGAACAGTTCTTTAGGATTCAAAGACAATAGTTTCAAACCACAGTGGAATGCCAAAAAGGCTGGAATTGAATATCTGTTATGAGGATTAACAGAGAAAAAAAGATATACGAATTCATATCCTTTCAACTTTCCAAGAATGGCAGTAGAGGAGTTCCCTAGATCCAGCAGTTGCATAGCACTGGCTTTGGGTCTACACTGAAGTCCAAATGGTCTGGGAGCTTTTACTATCTTTTTGTACTAGGAAGAGCCAGGGAGTATAAAAAATAGCAACTGGAGATGACTTGACAGTACATCTTATCAGGAACTTGATCATACCTTTAGGCAGTGAAATCTGTCTAGCACATTTATAGGGAAAGCAGGGTCTCTGGGAAATAGTACCCAGTATAGTCTGATGATATATCTGGTCAATAACTTGGAAATCCTCATAAGTGATTCTTTTGGTGGTCTATGACCACATAAAAATTGATTGATTGATAAGTGATCCTTGTCCAGCTTAAATTTACAATAAATCTTTACACTCATTTGAACTGCCTAAATCTCCTGTTTTCCCTGATGCTTGACATTAATCTGGCCAATTGACCATTAAGGGAAATGGGGGAAAGATAATAGAGGCATTCAATGTGGGCTGGACTTATATTTCTTGCGGTTGTGAAAGGACTCTTGATTTATGACACGTTTGACCCCTCCGTTGGGTTCAGCCTGGGGATCTCCTATATCCTCTGCTAAGAATATTTGTGAGGCAGTTATTGTCCTGCCTCCCACTTAGCAAATTTTAGATTGGGAGTTGGTGTTGTCCCCTTTATCTTTAATATTTCAAAGGGGAATACAGATAAGCAAAAAAGAGCAATGAACACTACACTGACAGAATCTGCAAAGCTTGCCAGGTAAATTCTAAGCACTTGTGTGGAGGAATCTGCAATCCAAAATTTGCTAAATTATGCTGTCTAAATAATCCTTTCTACACAGATGTTATATGTGCACAAGGGAAAAAAAAAGGGGGGGTCCATATCACCACTTCCTCACCAATCTTCTGTGACAATATATCTTGTTTAGTATGCACTAATTAAGCAACTTCTGAAGTACAGATAACTGAGCATCAGACTTAAAAAGGATGTAGAAAACCTGAAATGGGCTCAGATAGAATTACCCAATTGGTAAAGAACTGGAAACCAGCCATTCTGAAGAATAGTTAGATAGTTTAACTGTTAGGAAGTTAAAAAGTTTAACTTGTAAAAAGAGAAACCAAAAGGAGATATGAAGCCACTCTACAAATACTTGAAAGTTGTATTGGCTGGGGGATATAATTCCCTCTATGTTGAAACTTGAGAACAGGACAAGAACTAGTGGATTGAAGGTCTCTTCCAAATCATTATCATACATCCTGTTATTCCGTGAACAAAAAACTAGTTTTTATATTCAGATGTCCTTCACGACCGTATTATTTCTTAAATGATTGATGTAATTAAAACTGTCATTAAATGTTCTTGCATATAAAGCACACACACACATATATAAAGAGTTTTGAATTGCCTAAATAAAGGGTTCCTAATCCCACTCTTCAATATAATTATTTATTACTTCTCACAAAACACTAATGAATACTGTACTGTATAGGGTTTTTTTTAAAGGTGATATAGTACTCTACACCAATTTGAGGGAAAATAAAGCTGGACAGATTGCTTGTAATTTATCTTTGAATATGTAGCAATAGCATATACTGCAAGAAAAAATTATTGAGAATTTGCAGTGTTTTGAATCTGAAGGCAAAACATGCTTCAGCAGATACAGGGGAATCAGTACAGTACAGTACCTCTGCAATTCATTAAATTAAATTAATCTTTTTTGGGGATCATGAAAATATTTTCAGCTATAAAGAGGAACTGTATATTCCTGGGGGGGGGAGAGAATTAACTGCTGTAAAGAATTACAGAGGAAGTAAATACAAATACAGTCCCTCCACATGTTCTGAATCACCTTTGGTTTTGAACCCTTCACAATCCTAATTTATTAAGTTACCACTTTTATTCCTTGTCACCCAACAGAACCTTGGAAAGAAATTTGGTAAAGGGGCTTGGGAATCTTTCCATCTGCTTGTCTGTCACCAGAACAATTCTTTAAAAAATGAACAGAAGGGAAATAAAGTTGTTGTGGCAGTTAAGAAGCAGCTAGTAAAACTAAATAGGAGGGGGATGGAACTATTATTAAGGTTTTTTTTTTTTTAAATCCATAAACCATGATCTGCATGCTTTCCTTGCATTTTTTTTAATTTGGGCAACCACACTCAGCTGAGTTGCTGCTTAAATGCAATTTCCACTAGAATCTGGTGAAATGATTTTCCTTCATGAATCCAATGAATTGCAGTTGCAGTTTTTGTTTCATCTGCCATATCTGTTAAATATGTAAAATGCACACAGCTTTATAATACTGCCCAGAAAATTGCTATCAGTAGGTAACTCAGTTGGAAGACATTATTTACATTTCGTAATCTATGTAAACACAAATTATAAAATTGATTGAAAAACTAACATGGAGATTTAAAAAAAAAAAATTAAGTGGAATGTGGTGTAGCGATAACATATGGTAAGAAGAGCCTGTTTCACTCCAAATGTCTTAATAAATTTGGATATCCTTCATGGTAAAGATAAATTAAGAGTTGATAGGCTAATTAAAATATGGCATAAATGTTCCTGTCACCAATTTAAACCTACAAGACTAGAAACGGCCATTAAATGTTCAATTACATTTAATTTAATCCAGTGTTCTTAAGGGGATCCTTAACATGAGGTAACTATGCATATGTGTGTTATTCTGTTGCTCTATTTTTAGAAGCTTAAAGTCCAATGGTGGTAGATCACACTTCAGGTTATATGCATTTTCAAAAAAATCTCTTGCAATTTGACATTTCCCATCATAACTAAATTGGAAGGAAAAGGTATGTGAACTTTTCCTCTTCTGTAATTCCTAATGATCCACCAACTTGTATTTGAAACTACAGTGCTACATCGTGTATTCCTGTACTTGAAATGAAGCACTTTTAATTGGATTCTCACTACATATTCTTGTTATTAAACTTTTGCCATTAAACACTTTTGAAAAGGTGTTTCAGTTTTTGCTAGCTTAACATGGACTTGCATATGAAGTTACATGTGGAAGAAAATTATTTGCTGTGCCATGGAAGAGATGTGTCCTTTTATTGCTGAATTCAATTTCCCAATTAAATAAGGTTGCAGGTAAGGCTTTATAGTACAGAATTACTTGGTAATGTACACAGTTTCCCCTTATTACTGTAGATGGTTCCACTTTGTTGAAAAATGATACTGAATGTTTAGCATGAAGATTTTCAGAAGTAAATATGCAATTACTTGTCAAAGATTTCATTTTTGAAATCCAAAACCAATTATTAATTTGAATGTTATATTAAATTATTTGGTGTTTCTTTACATTTCTGCTAATCTGGAGGCTATACAGAGGCTATCTAATTGCCCATGTTTCCTCCTTTGAACTAGTTTGAACTCCTTTGAATCATAGTTTTGATTTTAGTGGGTTGCTATTATATTAATGTTGATTCTGTTAGTGATGTTTCTTTATTGAATTGTCTTGTTACTTACTGTGCCAACTATTGTATTGTTGTATTGTATTGTTGAACTATTAGCAAGAGATTCAACTTACCTGTAGAAGGCATATCTTCAGGCATCTTCTTGGCTGAATTTCATGAAAGATGTGCATTTGATTTGTCTGAATCCAAATTCTGTGGAGGAATCTGAATAATTTAAAAGAGTTTTTCATTTGCTCAACCCAGCATGGAAGAGACTGACATATTTGTACTATCCAGTTGCTCTGTCACAAGAATGGGGCAGCAATCATTTTTAGAGATCAGGAATGCATATTATTCTGTACTCGTATCTCTCCTTGAACAAATGCAACCTCTGGATGCATTGTCCTGACAGTTTTAAATTACTCTTTCCCCTCTTATTTCACCTTGGATACATGTTTTGTCTGGTGAGTTCATTATAGGCTAACTGAGTAGTTCATTGGTGACTTTGCAAAGGAAGGAAATCCTCTCACCTTACTCAGTGTTAGTCATGGTACCATGGTACTATTAGTGATAGAAACACTTGCCTTCAAAATAGATATTAGACATAATTTTATGAATGAAGGTGAATATTCGTGTCCCGGGAACTTCAGTTCACTGAAGAAAGGTTGCAGCGTGAGTCTGAAAGCTCAGAAGAGGAAACCTTTGGTCCCAATGACCAACCCATATTGGATCCTGCATAGATAATTTTAATTACAATTTTTCTTTCCTTGAGCTAGCTGCTTTTCCCAATTCATTTTTTTCATTTCCCTTAGGGTGAAAGATAAGAAAGAAAATAAAGCACTAAAATTTATATTTAAAAAAAAAAATCCCTGAAAAAGTATAAAAATAAAATTTTAAAATTCTGTTAAGTATTAAACCTGCAACCTTCTATTTGAAAGCATTCTGCTGTTTTAGTATAAAAGTAGTTCTAGAGACTATTAGAAACCAAAAAAGAAGTTTTAAAACAGTTTATATTAAAGCTGCTTATTGTGTTTGTACGTGTGTTCATTTTGATGCTTTAGCTTTGCATATAAAGTATAAACTTACCTTAATTTATATATGCAGTATGTGCGCATAAATATACATATCAGTAAAGATCTGCTTTCAGGAAACAACAACAACAACTGGCAATTGCTTTCCTAGAAGAGGAAAGTGGGAGTTCTTAGGAGCAGGGGAATTTTCCAGAAGGAGGCTGTAGTAACTTGCTGTCCAGTAAAGTTGTTGTCAAAATAGCTGAGTCTGGTCAGAATGTTCTTGAGGTTGCAGAGGGGATATGAACAGTGATTTCTTGATTTGGATTTTGACTCGCTATGAAGAGGTTTCTCATGAAAATCATAATACTGCAAAGTGTGTCACCAAGGTAGTGGCAGCAAATGGAAAAAGGGAAAATATATTAGTCCTCTACCTGAAAGCCATTTTGGAGTGGGAAAAAAAGCTATTAGGTTCAATGACCTTTGGAAGTTGACCAGCATTAATCACCCAAATCATAGCATGCTGAAGGGAAGAAAGATCATTGGCATTAAAAAGATAATGAGAGAGCCTTAGTTTTACCATTCAGTCCATCATGTTGATCTTCCTTATTGAAACTTCCATTCCAACCATTTCCTGAGCTGCGTTTGTTAGTTGATCTTATGATTGAGTCATTTTATAGGGACCTTTTTGTTCCTCTTATATTTCTACTTCCATTTCTATCCACTCCAGTGGGATATCCTTATGCCTACTTTCCATTTGTCTAAAATTGGGGTAGAATTTCTCCACAGAAGCATTGTTACTTTTTCTGCTTTATATATCATTGCAATACAATAACACGTTGTTAAAAAAATACTCAAAGAACAGTAGCTTGAAAATCTTGATATGCTCCACATTTATGTAGCTTATCTGCAGATTTTATATATTTTTTCATATATTTTTCATTTTAACATACATTTGTTTCTTCTTTCTTACATTGAAAAATAAATGTGAACTGTCCCACAAATTATCCTAGACAAGACCAGCTTATTTTTAGACTCCATACTCAGAATTAGACTGTGTCATCTCTGCACACCTTTGTTGTATTGCTCTCATTTAAGATTGCTCTCATCAACAAGCATTTGAAAATGGAGAAATGAATCTTTCCAATCTATATTCAATATGTCTTCAGTCAGAAGTCTGGCTCAGTCTTGTTTTCCTGTGTATGAAAAAGAGACTTAAGTAGCATACATTTTCTCAAAATAGATATTTTGAATGCATTTTCCCCAAAATATGCATCTTCATCTGCAAGTTTGCAGATTGTATATTTTTTTTCCTTTGCTTTAGATAAGAATTAATTTAATTAGGACAAAGCTGTTATTTTGGAATTAAATTTATTCAGATTCAGCTTTTTGTCACAGGAAGCAGAAGTCAGATTGGTTCACATAAAAATGGAAATTGAATGGTATTTTGTTTTGTTTTGTAATTGTTTCTGCCAGCATGTTGTTCTTTGTTTGTTTTTGGATATCATTTTGAGCCAATTTCCATTTATTTTCTGGCTTATATTTGGCTAGCTTTGGGGGAGAAAAGTGGAAGAGAAATGTTAATAAAAATAATTCTGTTTAGGCATACATTGATGCTTATGTTTTTATTTTCATATTGGTGTTATTTTGCAAGTAAATCAATGTTCATCGTTCTTGCCTGCAATCCCTATTGTTCCTCCACAGAGCTGAATTGGTGCTTGTCTGTTTTTCTTCTGTTTTATTTCCCTCCCCCTCGGTTTATATAGACTGGAATATTCCAGATACTCAGTTTTATAGTTTATGGGTCCTGCTAACAGAAAATCTAAATGGGATGCTGGGTTCATTGTGAATATTGAGGCCTTTTTATTCTATATGGTTAAGAGCAAAAATTATTTAATTGCCTGGACGATGAACTTGTGTCATGTAACACTGAAATATGACCAGATCTAATCTGATGATCCTAGCTTTATATTACCTGCAATCTGTCAGCAATTGCTTTTGGCTAGGACAATACAACAATCTCTTGTGATGGATGAGGTGCAAGTAGCCATTTTAAATCTTTTATCTTGTAAGGTTAAAAGATTTTGTTGTAGAGAAAATTAGAATCATGTATTGGAAAGAGATGGGGGGAAACAGCTAAAGTGATGGAAAGGAACATGTTTCAGCCATAACACACTATGAACGATTGCTTCTTACTCTGGCTGTCAATGGTTATATGTGCTTCCAAAAACGTTATTGGCTTGTTTATTGTTTTTATTTTTGCTTCCACTGTGGTACTGAGAGACTGTGTTGCTCCTGTTATTAATGAGGTTTTTTCAAACAGCTTTATTAATTTTTTTTAAAAAGCAAAAAAAAATTAAAAGAGCAACAGAAAGAAAGGGGAAAGGGAATTAACAGGCAAAAAAGTGAAAAGTGAAAAGAAAAAAAGAGGGCAGAAGAGGAATAAAGAAAAATATATAAAAAAGAAAGACTTCTAACTTTCCTCAAACCAGATACAAATCTATAATCAGATAATCTCTTACTCTAAAGTCAAACATAACATAACTGATAACTAACCCTAAGTTTAACAACATAATACAATATTTCTGCAATGTTAAACAACTTTAATTCAAGCAACTTTAATTCAAAAATACTTATTCATCATTATCAAGCAAGATTATGAAAATAGCTGATGTTAGTGTTTTAAAGTATAAATTTCTTTTTTATTTTGTCTCAGCTGTTTCCCTTGATTTTAACAGCCATGTTTGGAAAACAGAAAAGATGGGA
Source organism: Azemiops feae (assembly GCA_023970755.1). NCBI lineage: Eukaryota > Metazoa > Chordata > Lepidosauria > Squamata > Viperidae > Azemiops > Azemiops feae. The sequence continues at coordinate 3,654,601 of JALGBA010000036.1, forward strand.
CTTGATTTGTATGCAATGGATCAGATATTTGAAATGTAAGATATTGTGCTTGTATTTGTAAATAGAAAAGTTGAATTCCGAGGAAAAGCCTCTGTGGATCTGGAAAAGGCCTCATCAAATCATAATTGTTTCAGTTGACTGTAGTCATTTGAACCAGAAATACAGTGTAGATTTAAAAATATAGACAAGCCCAATAATGTGTTATGAGCAAATATTTTTGATGATATCAGCAAGGAGATAGAGGAATTGAGATCTTAGAAAGTGAGATCTAAGAAACTTTATAATTTGGTCTTCTCTTTGTATTATGTTAAGCAACAAATCCACACGGCATGCTTTGGCATGCTTTGGGTAGTTGTAGTGAATTGTCTGAAGAGAACATGATGGCTCAGCAGTTAAAGATGCTGAGCTTGTCAGCTGGAAAACTGACAGCCCAGGTTTGAGACCTGAACACCATGTGACAAGGCAAGCTCCTATTACTTGGCCAGCTTCTGCCCACTTAGCAGTTCAAAAGTAGAAAAATAGGTCCCAATTTGGTGGGAAGGTAACAGTATTCCATGCACCTTGGCGTATAGTCATGCTGACCACATGACCACACAAATGTCTTTGGACAATGCTGACTCCCTCAGCAAGGAAACGGAGATGAGCATTGCCGCCTAGACTGGACAGGGGAAACTTTTATCTTTACCTTTAGTGAATTGTGCAGATAATTTGCTGTTTTTTAAATTATATCATGAAATATAGCACCTTAAACTCTGTCTAAACTGTAAACAATGGAAATGCAGACTTGGCCTTTTGGCAAAGGCGCATATTTTATGTCTTAATTCAAGACACCATATTAAAAAGAAATGTTGGAAAAGAAAAGGTTAGAACTGAAACTGTAGGTCGGAACTCAAAATCCAAAATTCCATTCAAAAGAGCCACGCTTAATAAAACTTGAAAATGTACAATTAAAACAGTATTGCAAGGCTTTAACTATGCTACATAATTTTAATGGCAAACAATGAAATGAAAATATAACAGCATTGCTTCCATAGTTTGTTTGTTGTTGTTTTTTTTGGCAAAGATTGAGCTGCCTTAAAATGATTTCTCTGTTATGAAGTGGGCTTGTGTTCATTCTCACCTCATACTAGCTTTATGGCTTTTCTAGTAACAGAACTATTTAACTGAGTATATTTGTTCATCCTTCTACCTATACAAGTTGAAAAGGAATTTAAGGACAAAATACCTCAGTTTCCTTCTAGGAAGAATGTAAATTTAAACTTTAAAATTCAGGATTATGAAAAGAGCAATTGAAACAAGAAAAATGTCATTTTGAAAACTCTTTTGACTCAATTAGAATAGAACTGGAAGGGAACTTGGAGGTCTTCTAGTCCAACCCCCTGCTCAAGCAGGAGACCTTATACCATTTCAGATAGGTGGCTGTTCAGTCTTTTCTTAAAAACCTTCAGTGATGAAGCACCTACAATATCCCAAGGCAAACTGTTCCACTGATTAATTTTCCCTGCTGTTAGGAAGTTTCTTCTTAATCCCAGATTGCTTCTCTCTTTGATTAGTTTCTATACATTGTTTCTTATCTTGCCTTCTGGTGCTTTGGAAAATAAATTGACCCCTTCTTCTTTATGGTGGCCCCTCAAATACTGGAATACAGCTATCAGGCCACACCTAGTCCTTCTTTTTTCTAGACTGGCCTGCAATTCCTGCAACCGTTCTTCATATGTTTTTGCCTCCAGGCCGTTAATCATCTTAGTTGCTTTTCTTTGCACTTTTTTCAAAGTCTCAACATTTTTTTTGTAATGTGATGACCCAAACTCCAACACCAATTTAAGGATAGACAACCAAAACAAGGCAGAATTTGGCAGCAGACTTAAGTTGAAAATTAAGTCTTCTATTCATTAGAGCCTAAGTCCTCATAAGTCTTCATATCCCAACTATAATAGAATACTGCATTCTATGTCTATATAAAATATATCTATGAGTTTTAAATTTATCTACTATAGAAGTATCCCCCCAAAACCTAAAAATAAAATAAGGTCTTTCAAACACTGGAAAATCCCACCCAACCATCCCTCACAAATAGAGAAGAATATGTTGTTAACAGCTTGTTACTAAATACTATTTCTCTGAGAAACAGCATTAAGCTCAAAATGCACTGTATTCAGATTTGTATTGTCATGATCCGTTGTCATAGGCAATAGCTAGTTGTGAATAGCTAATCTTAATACCTATCAATATCTCTTAATAAAGGTATTAAAACAGCAGCATTTCCAAAACTGCAAGTATGATGCTCCCTAAGGCCATTTTTTGTAGTTCCATTCCAATAAATTTTTCTCAGGTTGTTTACTTATTTATCCCTTTTTTAAACGCACACACACACACACGCACGCACACACAAGGTTTTAAGAAGTATGTAGCAAGTAGTCAGGCTGATCTATCTATACTGTACATATGCATATGCACATGCACATACACATACGCATACATATACACACATAAACATAGACATACACACATAGACATAGACATGCAGACATAGCCATACACACATATATACTACTTAGAACGCAATCTCAAACACTATTTATAAACTAAATTCACAGTCCAGTATGACCATTTAAACATATGTATTGCATTTTCAGGTCCTACTCTGCTCTATACCTATAATCTGCTTTTCTACTAGGTATACCTAGTAGCATTTACTACTCTCAGTGCCCAGTAAGCAGTCTTTCAGCACAATATAATTGATGTCCATAACTTCAGATATAAATTGGCCATTTATGATCTAAAAGCATTTATAGGCTATTAATTTTATGAACAGAGGAAGACAGTGCAATGTGCAAATTCCCTCATTTTCCTATTAATTCTGATGACACAAAGAATTCTGAAAATACAACGGCTTGCAAAACATAATAAGTTTCTCTACTCAATGAAATGCAATCATAATTTTCTTCAAGCCATAATAAAAGGGTGCTTTTTGGTTATAAGTCAGCCTTGCCCAAGCTGGGTAGCTTCTATATGTTATCCGCCTTAAGTATCAGTGTTCTCAGGGATATAAATGCTGGGCAGGGAATTCCTTAATGTGAAGTCTATGCATTTCTAGGGCATCAGGTTGAGAGAAACTAATGCAGTCTTCAGTAAGTACAGATTTAATTGGATGCATTTGATAAACACAAATAAGGATTCATAAGTCTTTATAGACCATTAATGGTTCAGTAATAAATATATATACCAACTTGCAGTTATAACAGAGTTTCAGTGTCATTAAATATATCACACGTCACATCCCACTGGGGTTATTGCTAGATAACTTCCATATTTAAAAGAAAAAGTACAGTTGAAATTTGCATTTAATGGTATGCAATTAAAAAGAAGTGTCTGCAATAAGTATTTTTGTTGAAATTTAACAATGTAGAAAGATATAGTTGACATTTATGGAGATTAGTGCTAGCTGGCTCTAAAATATATTGTATGTTAGAGCTAATTAATCAGAGATTCTAGAAACTATTAGAAGAAGGAGTCATTAGAACTTTCCTTAAAGGGAGAAAATCCAAAAATATGTGCATGTGTATGTATAGTCCCACTAATAGGGATGCAGTACAGATCTTTTCTTTGCCTAATCCATATCATTTTCCAAGGAATATAATAGCCAAATCTTCAAACTGTAAAAATGTGGCTTGTAGTCAAAACAACCACTTTTTTTGATGCAGTTACTGTATAGAGAGTAAGGAAAGCTGTTGGCTTTTGATGTTTATGTTCATTGTTTCAAAGAACATAAGGTAAAGATCGTAGCCAGCTATCTAACTTCCTTGCTATATGTCATAGCTAGGAACCAAAGCACAATGCTGACTTTTCCTAATTGACAGGATTGATACTCCTATATCAAACTGCACATATGGGTCTATTTCATTGGTCTTAGAGTAAATTGTATGGAGGGTAGAACTGACCTCTAGCACTCTAGTTGCCTGTGATAATTCACATGACTGAATTGATATACATAGAATGACTTAATTATTCTACATTTGAACCTTTTGTATTTTTCAGTGCAAGTCACTGATTATTTTAAAACTATATCAAATTGTATAAGGGCAACTTGTATAATGATGAATGATTTCACCAAATATATGTTCAGAAATGCATAATAATAGCAAATGATGTCTTTATTATTCCCAAAAACTCTGCCTGCTAGAAAAAATTGCAAAAAAAGTATATATTTGGAAAAATGGGAACCAAAATACAGACATATTTTTAAAATAAATCACAAATTTGACAAACCAAACTTGATCCATTTGTCTGAAAGAGTAAGGGAAAGAAACTGAAATTGACATCTATCCCTACCTCTGCAGTTGTATCTGTACTCTTTCCCAATATCTGATAGGAACCATCTAAGACCAAGACTAGAAGAAGCTTATATACAAAACATGATATCATCCTGTAGTAACTTTATTCCTTAGCCAATATGTGCATTTCTGTCCAACACACCTGAACAGTGTCTTGTTGAGGAAATCAGCTCCAAAGAAGCACTGACTCATAGGGCTGGGTACTTCCCTTTACAATTATTATAATTTGTACATGCTTGGAAAGGCCAATACCAATAAAGGCCAATAAATATATAAAAATATAAAAAGGTGGTATTTTTTTTTAAATCCCAACACCTCCTGACCAGCAAGCAATACCCATGCAACCAGAAATTAATACCAAGCAGTAAGCAATACTCTAATCCAGAAATTATCAACTCAGTGAATAACAGACTAATCAAGGAACCATCAAGAATACTCCCACTAACACTGACAGGGAAAGTCACTTGTATATAAGCAGGGAGTAAACTCCACTCCCTTCTTGCACTGCTGATGTTACCTAGTTGGGTAATGAAACATTTGCAAGAAAGCAACCAAACTTAGAGAAAGCCAAGAATCCCACAAATATATTGTGTATTTTATTATATAATAAAATATAATTTATTAAATATATATCCATTTTTCCATTGTAGTTTTGCTCAGGGCAGCTAATAATAATACAGTTAAATGCAGTTAGAATTAAACATAAATGAAGCAATTAGAAAGAAAATAGAAAAATTAAGTACATAAATAACAAGAAATCAATTAAAACCTAACTTGGGAGATAAATCAGATTAAATGTGAAATGCCTGCCTGAAAAATATTTCTTTTCATTTGGTTGAGGAACCAAAAATATTCCACTGGCAGTGAGTTCCAAACCTGGAAGCTGCTATTCAGGTTTTTCTCTTTTTCCATCAAATGGTTTTTTTATTATGATGGTATTGAAATCTGAGCTTTTTGCAAGATTTTTAAAGTTTGGGCAAACCAGCAGAGGAGAATGTGATGGTTTATATCTTCTGGCTCCTAATCATTCTACAGCTTAATAGATCATAATCTGAACTTTAATTATTCATATTCTGTCTGGAAGTAGAACAGATGGCAGTAAAGGTACTGTATTACAATAATATAATCACATGCTCTTATAGTTGCCTCTGATAATAGAATGGCGTGAAATTAAGTTTCTGGATAGTCCACACAGAATTTGTCATCCATTACATTAGTAATGTTTGCCTGGCATAATACTAACATTAATATATATAATATGAAATATTGGACAGGAATAATACAAATTGTTGGCTACAGTTTTTGGTGATCACAAGAATAGAATATTCCCAGACAATCTGGATTTTTAAAATGTAATATGGAAAAGCATCACTGAATGGATTGGTATATTTGTATTACAAATGAATTTTACAAAATGCTCGGAAAAAATGGAAAAGTTACAACTTCATAATATTAGATTCTTGAGTTGTTTCTTTTCCTTAAATTTCTAATTTTAATTATATTTCATTACTCCTAATTGTTTTCCAGTCGGAAATGAAAAGTTCTGAGTTGCTGGATTCTATTTGACCAAACTCTTAGGTATTTTTTTACAATTAAAAAAAAGAGACAATGCTTTCAAACAATATATCCTTGATTTCAATCTCAGAATATATAGCCAATCTTGAGGTCAATCATAACAGCCTGTTTTGGCAAAGTTCAAGTTTTGTTTTATGATTAGAGCACTCACGATGAATGGCCAGGTTTTAATAAGATCAGAACAAAATTCTTGAATTGTCTTTCATCCTTGAAGCCTGGAGCACTTGAAACTATAGTTCTAAGGGTGAAACAGTTTGCCTGTGCTTCTTAGAAATCTATATATCAATGTGATTAATATGTGGCATATTAATCTGTGTTAAGAAATAAAATACTGATTGGGTTAGGGAAAAAGAGAATCTAATAGGAAGTAGTTGAGTTGTTTATGGAGAAAATGAACAGCAAAAGAGATCAAGAATGGTAGCTCTTTTTCCTTAATTATATCAGTTTGCATTGCAGTTCTAGAAGACAGAATTCCACTGATGCTGTGAGTGAAGAACTTGTCTCCATCATTCCCAATCTTATTAGTAATAGGCATCTTAACATAGAATACTTTGAGATATTTTGGAGAAAGACAAAGAGAAACTACAGTACACATACAGTAGGCCCACTTAACTTTTGTCTTTGTTAAGTGAGAATATTGAGAATATTGAGAATATTCAAAGCTCAGGTTGTAGGTTTTGGCAGGAGTCTCTGAGCTTGTTGTTTAGCTCCCAGACATTTCATTACCAAACTAGATAACATCTTTAGCAGGGTTTTTGAATGAAGTGTCTTGTTCATTTATATAGGTCCTGGGTGGTCAGCTGGTCTTGCGACTGATTGAATCATAATACTGATTGAATCACAAGACTGATTCTGGTCTTATGACTTTGATGGACCTGTTGGTAGAATGCCAGGCTTCAATAAACTTGTGTGCCTGATGGGTTTTGGCACGGCCAATGTGACTGTACTTAATGACAGAAATTCCAGCACTTTTAATTTCTGTTATTAACGAATCATTATGGGAAACTTTTCCAGGAAATCAGTTACAAAATAGGAGAAAGAAGATCAATATTCTCACCCAGTTCCAAGCACACTGTTCACAGTTTTTCTGGTTAGTGCTTTTGGACTTTGGCTGCTGGTAGCTTGGGCTAGTCACTGAAGTGTAGCTATCCTTTCTCCTATCAGGTTGGAGGGCTTCCCCCAGATCAAACGGATCAACTGCCACCATTCTGCGATCATTGGGGGGGGCCTCCTTTGTCATCTCTCCAGGGCAACTTTAGACCCATTTAGGGAGGCAGGGCGAAACCAGCCGTGGGATGCGGAACCACGCAATCCCTTGGCCGTGTCACACGACACAAAACTGGAAGTCTCCCTTAAACCAACTTCTATTTCCTCCTGCTTTCCAGCTGCTGCCTTCTTCCCCAAATATATATTCCAAATCTGTTGTCTATATCAGGTACATGGCAGAGCGTGGAAAATGATATGAAAACAGGAGGTACTGAGTTTATACTGTAATGTGGTATTTGTGTCACATAGTCTTGGTGAAAGACAATCTCATTTTGGTCTACCACACTTTAAAATTTAAGGCTTAATATATATTTATGGCTTAACATATATTATAATTGATGTGTCATTTCTACTTCAAACACATCAATGATTTTTAGCAGTTGTAGTTGAAGGGAGCTTGGAGAACACAAAAGAGAGATTTATTAATTGGTTATGTCCCTAAAGCAAACAGGTTGTCAAAGCTTGGTTTAATATATGCTTTTTACTCATTTCTATGTTGTCAAACTTTAATTCACCATTGTTTTTAGATATACACGAAGAAGGATTCATTGTTGAGAGAAGATGTGTTGCAAAAATGGAATGTGGCAGAGGTATTTTTCTTGGATGTATGAGTGATGCCCAAATGTATTTGGTCCTTGGTTTATGTCTGTCCATCTTTATTATAAACCTGTTTCTTACTCCTGCAACAAGCTAATATGAGTAAAGACCCCATCCAAACATTCTGCTATACATGGCTGTGTTTTGTGATGGTAAGCATTTGACCATTAGACTGTAGCAAGATGAACTTCCGTTGTACTTTGGAAAAGTATGATTTCAATAAAAGAGAATATTTGTAGCTCAGGATTAAAATGAGGGATCCTTGATGCTGTCTAAGCTTGGTTGTTTTTTTGCAGATATTTCATTACCCAAACTAGGCAATATCATCAGTGCTAGTCCTGATGATGTTACCTAGTTTGGGTAATGAAATGTCTGCAAGAAAGCAACCAAGCTCAGAGAGCACCAAGGACCCCTCAAAATATGATCCATTAAAATAAGCTCCAGCAATCATCACTATCCATCAAAGTTTTTGGACATTGCCCATAAAGGTTCCAGAATTGTAGTATTAGCTTCCAACAGAATAACCTCAAGAATGCGTTTGGAAGTAGGTCCCAATAAATAAGTGAGGCATTAAGGTTCCAGTATTATGTACAGTACAAAAACCAGGAATACAAACATCATTGCATTATTTCTATTGGAACAGTAGAAACTGTTGTAATAATTGCTGTTACATTTGTTTTGGAGATGCACATTTTTCAATTAGTCCAGCTTTCCAAACTTAATTTCTCCTTCAGTTTAGAATTCTTTTAGTCTATGAGTTTTTGAGATTGGATGAATTTACAAAAAGAAAATTCCACTAATTGAATCTGTTAAAGTAAAAAAAAATGAAAAGCTAATTGGAATGTGCAGTTCCATTATTTTACTTATTGAATTAGATTTATTGGTGTGAGGTCATTTTTATCAGATCTGTGTACCCCCAGCACACAGTTCTGCAAATTCAATTATATATTCAAAGGAAGCTCTCAATTTATGCCAGACCAGTTTGCATTTAACGCAGGGACAAGCTTCAATAACTGATAATAGGTCTGTTCAAAATGAATTAAGATATTTCAAAGAAGCGGTAACATTGATACTAGTCTGCAATGTAAAATGGGGATTATTTCAGTCTTTGTCATGATAAGTGATTATTGTGAGCTTGCAATGGGCCTGTGTGCTTTTGAGTTTTTCTTTTAATTCTGAGAGATAAGTTGTTCATTTTTCTTGCCTCTTGGGAGACCAGATGGCTTGTTTCTTGTCTTGGTTAAAATTATTAGAGCAGTGGAGTTCTTGGTATAAAATAAAAGACATCGCTGATGTCAAAATAAATCAAGAAACTGTATCAGGATCTGTTGTAATATGTAATAACAATGACTTATTATTAACAGAACACTTCCCCAAAGTTGGATTCTTTGTAGAGTTATAAGGAAAAAAGTAGATTGATGGTGTACTATGAGTTGTGAGTACTCCACCACTGGAGGTTTTCAAAATTAGACTGGAAAACCATTTGACCAAGACGGCCTCTCTTTCCTGGAACAGAGGATTGTACTAGAAGATCTCCAAGGTCTCTTCCAGCACTATGATTCTATGTTCTATGAAAGTTATACCCTCTCCCCAACCAATGCTGCTGAATTACTTTCCCAGCCTGTCTCATCACTGGCCATACTGACTAGACTTGGGTTAGTAATTTATATCAGCACAGAATGAAATGTAACAGAACTGTGGCAGTAGCATGGGGGCTGAAGTAGAGGGTTAGGGTTAGGAGTGGGAGGGGGTGACTGTCACAGACTGCTAAAGACCCAGGGACTTCAGGTACTGCCAAGGAATTCTGTTTATCCATAATGACAGAGATGGGGAGCTAGGCAGGTGGGGGGAGTTGAACAGGAGGCAAAGGAGGCAGTCCCTTACCCTATTGAGGCTTGAGGCTGGGGGAGACTAAACTAGGAATGGCTTGGATCAGGGAGAATGCCCAGTGGAATTTAATTAATATTGGCAATGGGGACTGCTGGGATTGCTGTTGCTAAGCAATGCGGCCATATGACATTGCACTTTATGACTGTATCACTTAAAAACAAACATTCTGATCCCAATTGCCATCATAATTCAAGGACTACTTCTATAAAGACCGCATCTTATTTTTTTCCTATGTAAAGGGGGGAAAACAGAGTATGTCAGTTGCAAACCAAAGAAACCCAAACTACACAGATTTAAGAAAGGAATTTGATGCTAATTTGAGATAAAAACAGTCTTGAAAACTGTAAAGTAAGTTAATTACAGTAATATGGAGTCTTCTTGAACCACTCCATTTCCACAACTGTCGCATCTGAGCTGGGTTGCCTCTTCTCACTTAAACTGCAATACAACACTACTTCCTCTGCAAAGTTTCCTACAAAGAAAGAATAGAAATTTAAAATCTGTTAAACATGTCTGGAATGGTGACTTGCTATAATTTGATCAAAAGTGTAAAAGAGGTGAATGCAATTATAGGAAATAGGGTGTGGTTTTATATCAGGATGGAGTGTACAGTGTACAGATGATTTTTTTTTCTGTTCAGTTTTTTGAGAAACGTACAAAGGTAAGAAATAAAGTTTATTAAAAACGTGTTGATTTATTTGCATGAGTACTGAGTTGAAGATTGGTTGCTTGATATGATAAAATATATTATTAAAGCATGAGTAAGTGTAAATAGAATGTGCAACAAATAGCCCAACATTCTGAAGGGAGTAGGCTATACGATATTTCTTTGGTTGCTTAATGCATTTATGGATAAATGTATAAGGAATCATTTTGATGGTGATAGAGGCATGTTGTTTTAGGCATGAATATACAAATAGTCCTTGACTTGCAACAGTTCATTTAGTGACCGTTTGAAGTTACAATGTTACTGAAAAAAGTGACATATGACCATTTTTCACACTTACAACTGTTGCAGCATGCCCATGGTCACTTGATCAAAATTCGGATGCTTGGCAACTGGTTCAGAGTCAGGATGGTTTCAGTATCTCGTGATCATGTGATCACCTTTTGTGACCTTTTGACAAGCAAAGTCAATGAGAAAGCTAGATTCACTTAACAATGTGCTTACTAACTTAAAAACTTCAGTGATTCACTTAACTGTGACAAGAAAGGTCATAAAATGGGCAAAAAGTCACTTAACAACTGTCTCACTTAGCAACCAAAATTTTGGGATCAATTGTGGCCATAATTTGAAGACTACCTGTATTATCTATTTGAATACAGATGGTGCTGCAGATGATGGCAGAGACCTCAAATAATATGCATGATGCAGTCAAATATATAGAGAATGACAAGGTTGACTGAGCCAATTTAATGTTATTGGGAAGTAAGAGTTGTGTATGTCAGAGAAACAAAAGCTGAAAGCAGAAGTTATTTCAGAAGTGTGTGCAGTAAGCTAGAAGAGTTAGATTAAGAATGTGGATTCAATGTAAGAGCAACTGACAGTTTGAAAGAAGTATGTTGTAGTTATGAAAAGATATGGAGAGGTATAATAAATGGCATTGACATGAAATAGAATTAATTATATTATCTTGTCTAGCTCATGCTTTAAATTTCTTTAATTTTGTCTTACCATTTCTTACTATCTTTTGCCTGTTATATAGCATTACTTGTCCTAAGAGTGAAAAATGTGATAGACACATATGCATGTATTGTTTCTGTTCAACTAAAATATGGAACCAGCTTCCATACTAAGCAAATATAAGTAAATTTCACATGAACATACATATAGAAATAGTTGAACCTATGAGCATCCCTGCTGAAAGGTTTAGGAGTTTAAATTGCATATGCGTGGTTGTTTTCTAAAAATGTTTTCATCTGCTACACATTGCCAAAACTTGTATTCTGCCCAAAGTCAGTATTGTGCAGTGATTAAAATATTTAATGACGACCAGCCACACTGAGTACAGAAATTCACTGGATGAGTATAGATCAGTGTTGTCAAACTGGCAGCCTGCGGGCCAGATGCGTCACGAGCAGGCCATGCCCACCACAGGTCCACAAAGGGAAAAAACATCTCGGTACATCCCGATACATCACATGATGTGATCGACTTTGACACCCATGATATAGATCAGTTACTATCTTTCAGCTAAGCCCATTTCACAGAGATGACATGGGGATAAAATTGGAGGAAAAAGTACTGTATATGTAATAGTACTACATTTGCTACTATATGGATCTGGAGGAAAAATGGAAGATGAAGCTTAATGAAATCTATCTGGCCAGTATGGGATGGTATACATATGAATGTTTCTTGTACAAGCCTTTACTTATGTTTACATATTTATCTTGGTATTACCAAACAACCACAAATACTTTTTTAAGGGAGAAGCTCATAAAACTATCTGCTCTCTTCTCCTTTCCTGCAGATAAGGCACATACACCCATAAGAAAAAAACATGCCAGACCTCTAAGTGGTATAATGCAGGGCTTTTCAACCTGTGGTACGCGTACCACTTGTGGTACATTAACAAGTGGCAGGTGGTACGCAGCCCTGCCTAGCCAAGTTTAGTGGGGGAGGAAATGAGCCAGCACAGGCAAGGACTTACAGTGAGAGAGTCCTCTGGAGCTGCAGTGGCTGGGGAGAGACAAAGGGCTCAGGCTCAGTTCTGGCTCACCCTCCCCCATGAGAAAGGAGGAGGAGGGGGCAGAGACAGAACAGGCTATAAAAGGAAGCAGTTTGGCTGCACCGAAGGGAAAGAATTTGAAGGAGGAGGGTGGGGGAGGGGTTGCCCTCCAAGAGGAATGAAAAAGGCAGCAATGGCTGGAGGTGAGGAGGGAGGGAGGGAGATGGAGAGTGGAAGGATTCTTATGTGCTTTTGTGACTTTGAAGTTCTGGGATTTGTGCAATGTGGGCTTTGTGTTCTTAAGGAGTGTTTGGCAATTTCTATTTGGCTGATGGCTGATGTCTCGTGTTAGCTTCTATTGCTCTGCTATTGTTAGCTGTAAGTTTTGCAGCAAGGGATTTTGAAGTATTTTTCTCCTGAATGGATTTTGCCTGTAGATTCCTTTACTTATGAATGGAGCCATTTGGGGAGGCTGCCTTAGCCGGCAGCCAATACTTAGTACATTTTTTTTTCTTCCTTAAGTGCCAGCTGCCGGCTCCTTACTTTCCTTTCTAGCCAGTAGCTAATTCTTAAAGGGGAATGTGCCTTTTTAAGCTAGTTCACTCAGCAGTTTGTCTTTTCTGTTTCTGGAGGCTTTTCCTTGTTTGATGAATATATGGAAGAGAGAAAATATGGGGTTTTTTTTTTTCAAATTCTTCCTTCAGAAGGAGGTGGGCATGAGAAAGAGAGAGGCAGGGAAGGAGCGAAGTCCCGCCTTAGCACTTGGCCACCAGCAGCCCTGCCATTGACTTTACTTGTCAAAAGGTTGCAAAAGGGACCCTGGGACACTGTGCCCATCATAAATATGAATAAGTTGCCAAGCATCCAAATATAAATCACATGACCCTGGGCATGCTGCAATGGTCATAAGTGTGAAAAATGGTCATAAGTCATTTCAGTGGAATTGCAACTTTGAACAGGGTTTTTTTTTTGGTCATCAAGTTTTTTACACCTTGCTAGGTGGTACTCGAATATTGCCATATCCTAAAAGTGGTACAATCGGTGAAAACTTTGAAAAGCCCTGGTATAATGAATGGGATCGTTGCCAAAAATTGGTCATAATTTTCTGAACAAAGAAACGTTCAGGTTTTGAGTAAAAGAAAAAAAGGTCTTCTCTAAAAGTGACCATTTTTCTATAATGTTCTCAGGGTTTATAGAGTAGGGAAAGTTTTCCTATATACTTGCATACCCTATATGCTATGGATCTTTATTTAATGTTTTTAAAATCAGTTAATCCTTTGATTGCCTATAATTGAGATACTGTACCAATGTTATTCCTCATTAGCTAATGTTAAAAAGTGTTCTGTTATTAAAGTGTTCTTCATATCTTAAGCAGTTATCTGCTTCATGGAAAGATAATGCTGTTGTATTCTTTTTTTTATTTTCTTGGCTCATGTTATGATATTGACAAGCAATTAAATGATATAGATACATTTAATTACATTGTTAAAACAATCTACTCCTGGGAATTTAGCAAGAGTCATTGGAGTACTTGGAATCCATAGAAAAATAATGTTATTACTATAATAGTAGATCTCAAGCAATTGATCAATGGCTCTGGGTATTTATAGAGAATATATGCTGATATGATAACTTCCAGAATGAAAGTGCAGTCATTGTTTAGAGATCATTTCCATCTTGGGATTTGACTATCTTGACCATAGTGATAATAATCTACTAATTCCAATCTTCTAATGGCATCTTCTTTTCATATACATCAGCTTTGTTGATTGCTCTGCCATGACTGCTACTGATTAGTAAAATTTCACTCAGTTGCATTATGCATTTATTTTCTATTAATATTTATGTGGGGAAAGCTGACAGCCCGGGTTCAAGAGCCAAGCAGAGTGCAATGGGGTGAGTTCCCTTTCTTTGTCCAAGCTCTTGCCTATCTAGCTGTTCAAAAGAATGTGAATGCGAGTAGATTAATAGGTACCACTTCAGTGGGAAGGTAACAGCATTCTGTGTGCCTTTGGTGTATAGCCATTTGGTCACATAGCCATGGAAAATGTCTTTGGACAACTCGGGCTCAGTTGGCCAAGAAACGGAGATAAGCACCACACCCTAGAATCAGACACAACTGGACAGGGAAACCTTTACCTTTAATAGTTAGACATTAGTTTGAATGCTTTGCCCAGAAGTTTAACTGAAACAAGAATCTTCTTATCAAATAGGGATTTGCATATGTTCATGAAGAGCATATCATCCAATATCATTTATATTTATGTTTTTACACATGGAAAACAGGCAGGGACAAATATACCTGCACTATATTTACTGATCTGTTTTTCTTCCCACCTTCAGTTAAGACTCCCCTTTTAAAATATTTTTTATGTTACTATGATCTGTAGATTTAACAATGTTTATGTTACTTGATGACAGTTTAAAAAAAATAGTTTAGTATTCACTAATAAGATGTGAAGTTGTCAGAAAAATAGCAGAAATTTAGACTCTACTAGGAAGTAAAAAATAAACAACAAACACCCTCTATTTCGATATGTCCTTGACACACTTGGTCCTCTCCATTTGGATTATTGTAACACACTCTACATGGGGCAGCCATGAGCATCTGGAAGTTTCAGTTTGTTCATAATGCAGTGGCTCACATGGTTTTGTGTAAGACCAAATTTGCACATGTATCTCTTCTTTTGTGGGAGCTGTAGTGGTTGCTGATTTGGCTCCAGGTGCAATATGAAATGCTGGTTATCTACTTTAGAGCCCTACAAGGCTTGGGTTATTTGACCAAGTGCCTCTCCCCAGTTATATTTATCCAGCCCACCGGAGCAGGAAAGCAGAGCAGCTCCAAGTAAGTATATATGGTGGGACAAGGAAAAGGGCCTTCTCTGTGGTGACCCCTCCCTTTGGAATGTCATTCCCTCATAGATAAGATTGACCCCTACCTTGTTGCTTTTCTGCAAAGTCTTGAAGGCATAGTTTTGTCAGTGGACTTGGGACCCCATCAATTGATTAATTCTGTTATTGCCCCCATGGTGTTGGGGTGGGTGGTGTGGGGTTAAATTGTGCATTTTAACTGTGAATGTTGTATGAGTCATTGTGTATGAGCTGGGAGCCATATGATTTTTTAAAATAAATAAATACATACATAAATTTAAATAGCACATTTATTTTATTTATTAAAATATTTTATTGTTAAAATATTTCAACCTAGCACATAAAAGATAAAGCTGCAACATAATTGCCAGTTCTATCTCTTTTCTGAGGGTGTTCCCTCCTCTGATTCTAGTGCAGAGTTTCTGATTAATTCATGTGTTCAAAATTTCATTAGACGTCTGAAAAAGTTCATAATTATCTTCCCTCAAAAGCCACAAAAATATTTGAGAAAAGTAGCCATGAGCAATTTGGTTTTTTTTTTCTTTTTAATTCCTGGAAATGGTTTTAGCCAGAAATAGTTTTAGTCCACCAGATAGAGAAAGAAATGGGTTGTGCATCAAGGAATCACAGTTGGAATACATCATAGGTATGAGAGTATGGTTTTATTTTCTTAGAGAAAATAAAGCAGATGGTGAATTCTGAACTGAACCTTGAAGGGCCCTTCTGTTGACACACTTTTGTTGTCCAATAACAATGGACTGCCACTCTAGGCTACTTACATTGTATATGATCAAACATGTGGCTCTCAGCAAGGAGTAAGAGGTCAAATCACATCTCTATTCAGCCCGTCCTTGGCATTGAGCATAGCAGAACAAGTCAGTGGTTTCTTTCAGCAATACTAATTTGCGCTATGTATTTTCTGAAATTTACAGAGTGAAAAGAGTTTCATATTGAGTGTCTTTTGGGAAGAGGAAGCAAATTATATTATAATTACCATGTCAGATGATTAAAACCATTTCTTAGGGGGGAAAAGGAATTGGGATGGTGGGTTGGATGCATTCTGTTATGATTTTTTTTTCTTATACACATTAGGCAGGCTTATACAACAAAGGCAAAGACTCGTGATTTCCCTAAGGTAGCTTGCCTTCCCCCTATTTATTAAGAAAGGAGGACTTATATCTTCCGGCAATGCACTGTATTTTTTCTCTGCACTGTTCAGGGAGATCTGCAACAGAGTGTTCTGTCTCAAAATATCTTAGAAAAAATGGTTTCTTACACATAATTATTGATAAACTAATCTGTCTCTTACACAACCTGCATCTACATAACTTTTCTTCTCCATGCCCTTCCCCTTTTCTCATCCCAATGTAAATCCTACATCAGTTGCTATTCCATGCGTCTTAGGAAGTAGCCTGTAGCTTATGAAGCAAGTTTGCTTATTTATTTATCTACTGAATTTATAGGCTGCCTGACTCCCAACAAGTCTGACTATGTCTTCTAATAAAAAAATATTAGTCTGAAAAAGTGCTATCAGAGACCTTCTGCTGCTACTGTAGACAAAGATGTCTCTCCTCCTACAGTTGTGATAATTGATTATGGAGGAAAACTACTGCATTCAGATATTCTTATAAGTTTACTGCATAGATTCGTTAGGTCACTGTGAAAAATAGGGTTGGACCAAAAAGTCCTATCTGGTCCTATATCTAGTAATGGCCAAATAGATGCTAATCAGAAGCCAGGAAAGGAATGAGAATTGATCACAGAAAGATACATCTGGAACATTTGTAATTAACATTCTTGCCTTTACATTTACTAACTAAAATGAAGGTGGTGGAAGAATGTCAAACTTTAATGTGCTGCTTATCCAAAGATGAAACTGTCTTCTTCCACTGTACAGGATCTTTTATTAACATTAGGTTTTACTGCACAATGCCTGGAGGACAGCTAACTGAGACATGAACACAAATCTTCAGGTCAATGCTTGACATATGACACCACTCTCTGGACTATAAAGATTTAACACTGTGGCTTAAAAAGTAATCTAAGGAACCAAAAATATTAAATTTAAAAAAGGCAATTCCATATGTTCCAAATATGCATTAAAAATCTAGAAATCTTTGCTTCATTCTCTTAAGGCAACTGCATGAACTTAATGCAGTAGAAATTTATTTTATTTTTACCTTGTAGGGTTTTTATAACAGGCAGTGATTTAAATGGAGTAACATGATGATATAGAAGTAATTATGACAGAAGTATTTATTCATTTCTTTTCTCCTTAGGTGGTTGTTCGTTTGATGAACATTACAGTAACTGTGGTTATAGCGTGGCACTAGGGACCAATGGATTTACTTGGGAGCAGATTAATACCTGGGAAAAACCAACAATGGATCCAGCTGTCCCTACTGGTAAGTACAGAGCATAGTAGAAAAGAAAGCCTTTAAACATTTTTAAAATCCTAATGTTATAAAATACAGGTTGATGAGATTATAAAATGATAAGCTTGTCATGCAATTTTACAGAAAGTTATAAAAATTAGCACACCATAGTTAGAACAATTTGCATCATATGACAATCAGAATACACACATTTTCAGATGTTTCTCAATGATTTCTTTCTATTGTGTGTTGATTTGGATTTCCAAATAAAAATGTACATTGATGGTGACATTAATGTGTATTTTTTAAGTTTCAAAAAGGTAAACTATATAATCAAGGTCAATCTCATTCATTTAGTTGTCTTTCTGTTTCTGGACATAGTTCAAATTTCTTGTTATAAAATTCTAAATGGCTTTGAATGAGTGTGCCTTGCTGAGATCCACTACAAGAATTTGTTTTTTGGGGTCTTTTTTTTTTTTTAAATGGTTCTGCCAGTAACCTGGTTCAAAGAAATGATATTTTCACTACTTGACACTTTTCTTTTGAGAGGTATGTTATCTGTTCAGTGGGTTTTTTTTTCTCAAAGGCAAGTTTTTGTGAAGTCAAATTGAATAGCTTTCCCCCCTTTTTTTGTTTAATTCTTTTAACCAGGATTTAATTGTTTTAATATGTGTTTGGATTTTATTCACTCTTTATATGATTTATTAAATTTATAATATCTAGAGTTAATTTAAGTTTAGTGTTTATCATCTTGACTTTTCATTACCAGTAAGCCAGAGCTCTTCCAGAAATAGTCCTGTAATTTCTTTGACTTTATCTTTCTGCTGAATCCATTTTCTAATGCCTGCTCATTGCCCATCAAACCTCACTTTCTAGTGGAATTGATTCTGGAATAACATTATTTCAAATATTATCCTATCGTTATATTTGTAAATATTTCAGTGTAGCCTTGCAAACTTATTTTACTTTCATTTGCCTTCATTAGCTACCATCCATGATTACCTTTGAGTAGAAGAATATCTACTAATTCTTATCAATAGGATATTGTCATCTATTGCACTACAGCTGAAAAAATATTAGCAGTTTTTTGGTGGTATTGTTGACGTTCCATTCCATCATATAGCCTCATGCCCAAATATATGAAGTAATAATCAGAATTAAAGTAACAGGTCTACTTTTTCCAAAAACATTCCACTTGATATGCTTCCTTTTCATTTAATAATTTAAAACTTTCCTTGATCCATGCTGCTTACATTCCAGGTTCTAACTGAATGCATGCTCATAAAATAAAGAACTTTTTTTCCCCAATGCTGGTACCATCAGTGATCAAACTTTTCTGGGCCTTTGGTCTAATTATGTCAACATCTCCAGAAGTACTTATGAAAGTTACATTTTCTTCTTTAATATGCATGAGTGACTTTTGACTGGGGTGGTTATAGTGGTGTATCTCATAATTTGGTACCTAATGTTGTCAAAATATTTCAGCAATGTGCATACTGTATTATTTTTACAGGAGTGATTAGCTATTGTCATTCCTTTGGTTTCATTTTAGAATTTCTTTTCTTGCTTTAGTTGTTTTCCTTTTATGTGTACAGTGCCTTTCCAGAACTTTGGGTTTATCTCCTTTACTACTGCTTTTTTGACTTTACCAGAACAAGTGACCCTTAGCAGTTGTTCCCATGCCAAGGTTTTAAGTTTCTGGAACAGCTAATTCCGTTTTGTTTTGTTTGCTTATTTTCTTTGTTTTCTTTGTTTAATTGCTTAAATGATAGATGTAAGCTGCTTTTATATTATACGGTATGTATTGAATAAAAACATTTTATTATTTGACTTTAATCATTTAGGATATTATAAAATTTAGTTCAAATATTGTGTAATAGTTATGATTGCAGCTGCATTATAAAAACCTGACAGAATAAAACAAGGTTAATGGTAAATGTAATTATCTGCATAGTTTCTAGAAAACAGTATTGCCATTTCTAAATTCCCAAAGCAAATTTTATTATTAGGGAACTAATAATCTTGGAAAACAAGAAAGCTACTTTAGAAACATCAACAGTATTATTTAATTAATTTTTAATAACGAAAGACAAACTATAGCACCACCAGAAAAAATAGAATAATAATAGTTATATAGTCAGGAGGAAAAAAAACTAGATATTATGGTGAATAAAATACACTAAGTGTGAAAAAAGAAAGAAAATAAAATTATTTAACAGAAAAAAGAAAAAATCCATATAGTAACTATCAATAGCTATATAATATGTACCCAATCTTTATTAAATATAGAAACAAATTGCTTTATTTTCTCATCATTAGAACAATGATTTTTCAAAGATAGATAGCAGGGTTATATCCTCATTACATATCTTATAATCACATTCACATAAAATTATCTCTTTGCCATGCAGCACACTCCATAGCTATAGTTCTTCATGAGATGGCAAATTAAAAGACATCCACAGCACTAACCAAATCAGTTGAGCATTTTCCAGAATGTAACATAATGGAAAATATTTTCAAGTGTCTGAGAATCAAAGATAGTTTTCATGAAAATCAAATTGTATGGTAATGATCTTTCTTGGTATTAAGAAAGTACAGTTTAATTTCCAACATACATACATTTGTATATCCGAATATTTTGTCACATGTTTACATAAAATGCAAGCAGGGAACAACTGTAGTGCAAACAGCATAATGCATATTGACTAGTAGTCTAATGAGAATTAGAGTTACTATATGGGGGAGAAGCAATATATTTGAATACACATTTGCAAAGATGAAAGGTTAAGGTTAGGGTAGGTATCTATGTTTGTTTTCTTTGAATAGAATAGAATAAGAACAGAATAACTTTATTATCGCTTTGAATGTACACTAATCAGCTACATTAAAATGAAATTTCATTGCATTCAGCTCTCAAAGGGTCACCACCTCCGATATACACTACAAAAATATGACAAAAATAAATAAATAAATAAATAAATAAATACAGAATTATGCATATACCCACATATATTATATGACACAGAGAAACAGTCGAGTTCGGGTTACGTATACATTGTCCAAGTGTCTTGTTGATACCAGTGCTAGCTTTTGGAGAATTCATTTATTTATTCAATTTGTATGACTGTCCATCTCAAGCAAATGACTCTGGGTGGAAAACAATAATAGAATCAATTAAAAAGAATTATAAACACAATTCAAAAAGAATTAAATACATATGGTAGCCAAGAATTACTAGATATTAGCATATTCAGGAAGCAAGACCCTTCACACGCTCAAGACCCTAGTCCCAGGCACATAACTAGTCTTCAAGGTTTTCCTAAAAATCAAAAGGGTGCTCTCCAAATCTCTGTAGGAAGAATGTTCCCGAGGGCAGGCTCAACTACCGCATGACAAGGTGAGTTCTCATTGTTGTCCCATCTCCTGCCAACCTAGCAGTTCAAAAGCACGTAAATGCAAATAGATAAATAGGTACCACTTTGGTGGGAAAATAACAATGTCCGTGCACCTCTGATACTTCCATGGTCATGTGCATGGAAGCATCTTCGGACAATGCTGGCTCCCTCAGCTAAGAAATGGAGATGAGCACCACCCCCTAGAGTCAGACATGACTGGACAGGGGAAATCTTTACCATTTACCTTTTTTTTAACCTTAACACAATTGCAACATATACATTTTATAATTTCCCTTTCGGTATCATTAAAAAGTATAATTTAATGGAGTCTTTTGGAGAGGCTCAAGGTGATTCAGACAATGTTTTAAAAGGCTGTTGGTATCTCCAGGACATCAGATTGTACACTTCTGTTTTAAGATGATATAGCAAAAGCATTTGCTGTAAAGAGGGACAGCCTAAAAATCCCAGCCTCTTTTAAGCAGAGCCCAAAGCACCAGGAGCACAAATACCCAAAATCAGTTATTTGTTTGGCTTCCACTTTGATGAGAGAGTCATAAAAATATATTGTAAGTGCTAAAATAGGTTTATTACTGTTTAATAAATGAAAACTAAATGAAAAAAATCCTTAACCCTAAAAATAATATGAAAATTCTGTTCCTGCCAATAAATGTGACATGAAACATCCAGATTCCCTTTGTATCATCACCCCATCCATTGCAGACTTGGCTTCCCCTCAAAAAAAAATTAAGTGTGGCCCTCAATCATAAAAAGTTCCCCCATTGTGTTTCAGTTCTGTAAACAGGAATGCCTGCAATTTTGTCTTCCAGTTTGGTTCTTATTGTTAATCCTTAGAAATTCTGTATGTGCCAAGAATCTTTTTTCTTCTTTACTTTAATTGTCAATTTAGAAATGTATCTGCCTGCCTGCTAGCCAATATGACATGGCTTGTGTGTCTTTTTAGATATTCTGCTGGGCGGCTTGTGGGATTCACTTATCTATAAGCAGCTGCTGCATGGCTGGGGGAACATCGAAATGACTTAGCCACTTGGATGGAGGATCAATTGCTAGACCTTTGTAGTAGAATGAATTCTTGCTGATAAGAGGATCCTCATTCCTGAAAGAAGGTTGAAAGAGCACCTTGGCAACTAAAATTCTAGTATTAACTGCAACGTTGAAAAATAATACCACTTTTTTCTTAGCTTCAGAGGAATCA
Organism: Azemiops feae; assembly: GCA_023970755.1. Classification (NCBI taxonomy): domain Eukaryota; kingdom Metazoa; phylum Chordata; class Lepidosauria; order Squamata; family Viperidae; genus Azemiops; species Azemiops feae. The sequence goes on from JALGBA010000036.1 coordinate 3,676,792, forward strand.
TATATTTACTTAACTGTGAATAATAGACCACTAAATGTTGATAAATCATACTTATTTAAAGCACAACATCTGAAACAAATTGAGTTCCATCCTTGTATTTTTAACTTTTCACCCATGGAAAATTAAAAGCAAAGAAACAGGCTATGCTGAAATACTGAATGTTGCAATATTTTCCATGGTACAGCTTTGCCTCTTGTTATTCATTCTGTGTATTCAACAATAATAGTAATAATTGGCCTCCAGTGAAGTTCTAGGGTAGGCAGATGTTGAGCATCTATAACTATTCAAATAAAATTTTGGCTGGAAAGAATTATATCCAGACAGATATTTAACAGGTATAGCTTCTCAGGTCATTTGATGGAAATGCCTGGAGAACGGTGTATCTCTATAGTGCTTCTCCAAACTTCACAATACTATTATATCTTATCAGGTAGACATTGAACAAGTCCACAACCCATCCACAAAGTTTGCCTCAGTGATGCATTTACTTTGACTTGTAAAGCCATTGTTACAAATGAGACAAGTTTATTTTAGTCACAAAGATAGATAATTGGAAAGGTTGACCACCTCACTTTAGCTTCCTAGTTATAAAAACAATATTTGTTGCATTTTTGATCGTTTATAAGCAATTGAACTGTTTTATACTACAGGATGGAAAGCTTTTCAAAGGATAGTAGAGAAAGGAGACGTATATTAGGCATATAGTAGGATGTATCAGTAGCAGCATAATTTCAAAATCAATGGATAAGAAGCTGGACTATAGAGAATTAAGCAACACAAGAATACGAAACATTCTTATCTTACTTCTGTCTGAGGAAGAAATTTCTTCTGACAGATTAGTGTCAAGATTATACATAAGTTTCAGAAAGGTGTTGCAGTGTTCAACATTCAGCATTTAATATCTATTGAACCACAAGCACCTACAGTATCTATAAAGGACTACTTCAGTTTCCTCCATAGCATGTCCCTAGATATGAAATCAAAAATATCATTGGTCAAGAACAGACCATCCTACAGCTTATGTCTTGTTTTGCTAACATGCTCTTCCAATCAAATCATTTTAAATATTTCCAGTTATTATGAAATCATAGCACTCTAGAATTGAAAGGGATCTTGGAAATTCTCCAACCCAATCCTTGCCCAACATAAGAATCACTAGTATGTATCCTTGACCTCTGTTTAAACATCTCCAGTGAATTCCCTCACCTTTGAGGGTTGCAAATAGTCATTGTCAAAACAGTGCTTAAAGGCAATAACTGAAACCCAGCACGTTCCTGAATAGTTTTTAGAGATAAATCCTGTAAAAGTTAAATTAATATGTGCTTTTATTTAGAAGTTGATTCTAAGGAATTAGAAGCTCTTACAGAAGCATAGAATTGTGTCAACTTACATCACACCATTGATGTTAAAAATCAAGATTGTTCACTGTTTGCACATAAATTGTAATGTGTGTTCTTGAATTGTTATGATGAGATATATTTATTCTTATTTTTAATATGAGTGCTCTTTGGTTAAGCCAGTGTTTCTGAACCTTAGCAACTTTAAAAAGTGAGACCTTCAACTCCCAGAATTCTCCACCCAGCACAATATTTTTAGTATGTCAAAAGTAGCCTAACTTTAAGATCCATGAACTTCAACTCCCAGAATTCCTGAGCCAGCATGCTAGTCTTTGGTTTTAGTATGTCCAAACTGTCCTTCCAGGAATCGTTGTTACGTATGCTAAAGAATGTAGCTTTATTGTTTCTTTCTTTGTTTGATGAACTATAGATGCTGAACCAAAATTAACTCTAAATACATTTAATATAAACCTTTTAAAAAATAAATCTTGGAACAAGCATATCATTCCACTACATCCTTGTGGGATTTTTCAATTCCTCTGAACATTCAATATAATGATAAAAGTGTATCAATGCACTGTGTTTTCCTTTATCACAGGTTGCCTGACTGGCTTTTAATACATTCAATTCTTTCTTTTCTTTATTCATTAAATCACAAAAAAAACAAGAAAGATTAGGTGGTTTCATTATCAAACTCAAAGGACTTTTGGGATAATTTGTTTTTGATCATTATAAGCAAATAGTTTTTATAATAGATTCCTAAGGGTTGTAAACCAAAGAATGGCTTAATTAGAGGATTAAGAAACCAATATTGATTTTCTTGCCACACTTACCTTCACTTTCAATGAATTCTCTATTAATATTCCCCCCTCTCCCCTAAAAAACACTATTTTGGGGGAAGTCAAATAGAATGCTAGTCCCTCTTTCCTTGCTTGCTTTTTTCTTGATTTAGTCATGCCAGTTTGGCCCAGGGGTTATGTCACCAGGTTAGAAAATAGAGTCTGAGTTAAAGTCCCACCTTAGTCATGAAAGCCAGCTGGGTGACGTTGGGCCAGTCACTCTCTCTCAGCTCAGACTCTACATTTGACTTATCAATAAATATATCAATATAATATCAATAAGATATTAATAACTTTTCAGTGGGAAGACAAACCTCTCAATTTTCCTGATGAAAGGCTTCAACTTTTGTGGCTTTCAGCTTTGTCACTGAATATATATTTTCTCTTCAAGTTCTCTAAGGCAGTGTTTATTTCCATGCTTTGCCTTCATTTGCTGAGCACTTATATAAATTGGGTGCCAAAAGGAGAGGATAAATCAATAAGGTAGAAGGGCAAATGAGGAAGACCTACATGGACCTGGTACTGAACACATGTGTGTTTTGTTCAATTCATGATTTTCCAAATTTAGAAGGGAACCTATGGACTAAGAGAGAAATATTATTTTGGAAGATGTTGAGGATGACACACACACAGAGAGAGAGAGAGAGATGGAGGGGGGAAGGGAGAAATGTTCTGTTCGCAACACAGACATGAAGACGAGGCAGTTTGATGCAAAAGGTGTTCTTTATTGTGCATGTGCACTGAACAGAAGCCAGAACAGAAGAGAGCGAAATAATGGCAACATGCCCTTTTTATACTCCCCCTGCGAGGGGAGGCTCAACCAATGACTGCAGGCTATTCTCCCGCCTCGCGCATGCGCACGAGGCTGGAGACAGCCTGTCTGGGTTCCGGGCAGACATGTGGTCTGTCCGGGTCTCTGCAACGGTCCCGGGCAGACATGTGGTCTGTCCGGGTCTCTGCAACTTGTTTCCAGTCTTCCTGAGCCTTGCTGAATGACTCAGCAAGGCCCAGCCTCTCTGCAGACTTTCTGAGCCTTGCTGAATGACTTCAGCAAGGCCCAGTACATAACAAGAAAGAATGCCACAATTACAGTACTTTTCCTCCTGCAAATTATTGCTCCCATCTTACCTCACAACATTCTGCCTGAATGACAATAATGTAACAAGAATGCCATTTTTATAACACTTTTGTATTGAAAAAGACAAAATCAAGGATAATGCTGCCAAATCCATCATGTTAAGTGCCACCAATTCTATTAAAGAACTCAGAAACACCTCTAGCATATTTTGTTATTGTTGTTGTTGAACTGACTATTAATTCACATCTCAGTAGCAAATGTTGAAAGTAATTTCAATTCTCTTCACTTCAGCCATTTCACACAAATGGAATCTACAGGAACATGTTTGGTGATTATGTATGCTTCTCTGTAAATAAAACTTGCAATGGAACAACAAAACCTATATATTTATCTGGACAACAGGTGAAACCAGTATTGAAGTCTTACTAGGTTGAGAAAGTACATACAGTGAAAATACAGAGAAATTTTGCTTCAGTATCTTTTCAGCCAACCATCACAGTACCATGTTTATTCAAATATTTGGACAGATGTTGTACTGAGACGTAAGATCTTTCAGTGTTCAAATGAATTTATGCTCAGGAATAGCAATACATTCACTGGATATGTACAAGATCTAAAGAGTCTCTTGGAAACAATGAAAGTGAATGAATTCAGCTAAAATGTTTAAAATGTAGAAAAACAGTACAAAGGAAGGCAGGTAAGTGGATAAGGACTATGAAGGGCTGAAATAGGTATAAAGTAGCAGCTAAAGAAAATGGGGATATCCAGAGAACAATCAAACAGCCCAGATTTAGCTGAATCTGTACTTCTCAATCTAAAATAAATTATTATATGATTTCAAGGCAGATCAGAGACATGTTGTAACTTGTAATAATAGTACACTGTCTTCTTTATCTATTCCAGTTTGCATCAAACTTTGCAACTTTAAGATGTGTGGACTTGAATTCCTAGAATTCTTGGACTTTAACCAAAAGTTGAAGTCCATATTGCCCATCTTAAAATTGCCAAGATTGAAAAACACTGTTTCACTCTACAGTCTTCAGTGATTCAATACAAGAGAATAAAAGAACATAAAAAGCCCTGAGTCCTGGCTGACCTAATCATATTAGGATTATTCTGCTAAACATAAAAAATATATTGCATATAGGATGAAAAATATGATAAACTTTGTGTATTAAAGGATACAAAAAAAACCTAAGTGCATTACTATTTGTCTCTGAAGAGCTGGTTATTAATACTGTAAAAATGATTACATCACTTACTAATGAAGAAGAAACTGAATGATCATTTCTTTTTTTCTGGAAATTCAGATCTTTCTCCACACATGCTGCATTTCTCTACAGTGAGGGCGGGGGGGGGGGACCCAAAACAACAACAAGGACATTTCATATCTACTGTGCATGCCAGAAGCACTTTTCTTCTGAAATCATACATCACCCACAGAGCTTCAGAGACAGTTCATCAATTGCCTGCAGATATCATCGCCCTATGAACATAGAGGGAGTGAGTGAGAACTATGTTATGAAAGTGAGATTCTCAGGGAGTCTTTTAATGGCTCAGAATGAATGGTTCTCCTTAGGATCCATAAAATCACTATACCCTGGCTGTGTTAAATGGTAGACCTGAACTATTTTGAGTCTGTTTTCTCCCTCCTCCTCAGCAAAAGCAATCAAGAAGTGAACACTTCTGGCTGTGAATATTAGCACCTTTCTATTATCACCATTATCTGGGTAGTATCTGCATCAAAACTCAAGGATGTATCCTAGCAGAGAAGAGGAAATTTAAAGGGAATAATATACTTGGACTTGTATTTTGAGAGTCCTGTGCCATTTTTTAAAAAAATATTTTTGGAATGTTTAGAAGTACCATATTGGGTTAACATACTCTACCTTCCAGTCATTCAGCAGATCTCTTCAGCTGATAGAGATTGACTATATGGCAGAAGACTCTTTTGGTAAGGCAGGAATTTGTTCAGGTCATTGATTAACATCAGATTTTTAAAAACCTGTCTTCCTTCAAGAACAGTTTCCAACAGAGAAAGCCTTTGCTATTTTAAAAGTTCTACCCTTACCCACAATATTAGAATCTGGTCTCTTTTATTTCCTAAATTATGCAAAATTTTATGCAGCCCAAATTGTTGACCATTAGCTTTCTTTTCTGCATCCAAGAGATCTCATATTAGCTTCAGAAATAGACAAAATACTAGAGAATGGTTTTAGAATATATGAGAGATCTGAAAAGCGATGATTTCCTGGCAGTGAGGTGGGGGTAAAAAAGGTACAAGTGGGGGAAACAAACCATGGCTAATATTAAACATCAGTGAGCTATTGTAGTATTTTCTTGATTTTATTTTTTAAAAAAATGTAAACAAACATACAGATACCATCTGACCAAAGAACATGTATCTTATAATGACACTGTCCTGTTGTAAGAAAATGTTAGAAATGAGTGACTAAAAATTTATGTCTGTAATCCCATAAGGGTTAAATTATATTATTGTAAATTACTTCTTGTTTTGCCTGGTGTACAAATAAATGCATTTTTGTTTGTTAGAAAATGTTGTAAAATGAAGTGGTGTACTTTTGTGCATTTTGAGGATTTTTGCATTCCTCAGTGAATTTGAACTGTATCAAACTCCTGCTTATGCTTTTTAAATACTGTATAATTCTCACTGAATTATGGGAACAGATGAAATTTGTGATAGAAATGATGTAAGGTATGCAACTCAAAGTCAAGCAAGATTTTTAAAAAGTTTTTGAACCAATACATATGTAGAAGATGACTGAGTGGAGCCCAATGGAGAGGTCAAGCATGTCATTAGTTTAGAGTTCCTCCATGCCCACAAAAGATCTAGGTCCAACCCTCCTTGAATTCCATTGGATCTTATCACCAATTTTTCTTGACTGTTAGTAGTTCAGAATCTTGATTAGAGGTTGCAGTAAAATAAACTTGTATTCATCTTAGACCTAACCCTGGCTTCCAGTTTCTTCCACCTAATAGCATATGATATTTCCCCTCTCCTTTTTCAATATAAAAGATGTGGGAGAAGGGGAAAGAAAACTCTAATAGCAACAGTTAATAATCTCTTCATGTTTAGTTAGATCACTTGAAACAGTTCTGATCTCTTATCTTCAATTGTGAAAACAGCCTAGTTTAGGAACAACAAATTTTATACTTTAGTAGTCATATGGCTCTGTAATTAATTCATATCCTGGCAACAGAATTACAGTAAAATTTTAGTAAGGTCAAAATACTCTACATTCACTGAATTGGAATACTATTTTTTTAAAGATAGCAACAAAATTCTGAAGAACAAACTGAAAATATGAGATTAGAAACCATTTAAAGTGTAGCTCAAAACTGAATAAGCTTCAAAATTATTTTCCAATAACATTTTTGTTTTGTTTTTTAAAGAAAATAATCTGATTTTTGCCCCAATCTACCAACATTTTCAGGGTCCCCTTCGTTTCAGTTAATATAAATAGAAGAAACAGAATATTTTCATTTTTCCCTCTCTATAAATTTCTTTCATCTCATCAACAAACATATTTGAAATTCCTAATTCCACCTTCAAAATCTTCCTCTTCCCCTCTTCCTGATCTTGTCATGAAAATGTCACAGGTTTCTTGCACTGAACCGATTTCATACTAAAAACCTATCTAAACTTTTATAACTTTAGTTTAATGCATGCTCCTTGATCAGCTTCTTTTTACAATATAGTTTGAATTCTATTGTGATGGAATGTCTAACATATCTTGAGAATGCAGAAGAGGCTGCAAAATAGATAAAGGAAGAAACAGAGTCATTCCAGAAGTGATTCCCAAGTCCAGGGGAGAAAGGAAGTGTGAGAAAGAAATTCAGAGTAGTCCTGTCTTACTTATAGTAGGTATAACTTGAGTGAGAGAATTTCCTTGCCAAGCATTAAAAATTCTATTATGTTATCCTACTAGCAATGAAGATCTTTCCAGAAATTTAAGTGTTTCTCGTTTCCTGAATTTGTCAGCCTTGCAAAGCTTGACATCTATAAAGGAAAACATGGTTTTAATAAAATTTCCTCTTTGCAAAAACAAAAACAAAAATAAAAAGGAAGGTCTGGCAAAAATAAAAAATGAAAAAGAAGAAAGAATGAGAGATAGGACATATGTATATTTGATCAGCTGCTGTTCTGAGCCCACATGGAATGTGAAGGCTACAAGTCAAGCTTTCTAGTTTGTAGTTGATACCCTTGTGGTAATTGTTAGTGAGTACCATTGGAAGACCTCTGAAACCTTTTGCCTCCAATTTTATTAATTAATGTTCTGTTTCTAAACTGGCAAAAGATTTTTGGATTGAGCTGTAACTCCAAACTAATTAGTACAATGTACACAGTGCTTTGGTTGGTCCTGCTGCTGTGTTGCACATCAGGTGGATTGTAGGCAATTTTGGCATTAGCAGTATGACTATTAGGGCTTAATTTGTTTCATGGGAGAACAGACAAACTTTTTTCAATGCTAGGTCTTACTTTTTGGAACTGAAAAAGAGCAATAAACAAGTATGCCTCCCTTTGCTTGTAGATTGCCTTTCTTTTATTTTTGAGTAACAGCATATGATATTCCAAGATGCATAAGATGATGGGGAAAGACTTCCAGGGTTGAGAACTAGGCAGGCAGGAAATATGAGCTTCCATTGTTCTCACTGTTTTTATTTTCAGTCCTATAATTGGTATACTAATCAAGTGTAATCATTATTTGTTTTACAGCATATGGATCTCTGTTCAATGAGTCAGACTTTCCATCTATTTTTCTCAGTACTGTCTTCTCTAACTGTTAATAGCTAACTCTGCTCTGAAGCTAAGGTATAAAGTGCTTAGTCTCAGCCCTGCAGCAGAAAACAGCTTTGATGCTCTGAGTTCTCTTCAAAGCATCAAGGTCTCAGCAAAGGTTGATGCAGAATTATAATAATTAGATGGGTTTAATTTCCCTTTTTAAAAATATTTCTCAGTAAATGTATTTGCTTAAGTGAAATTATCTACATGTAAGTATGCATTTCCATTTGTAATAAAAATGTCACAGGAAAGAGATGGTCCTCAGTAAGAATGAGGTCTAAAGTGTGGGATGCAGAGCCACTTCCAAAAGTAGTGACTATTAACAATAACAAGTGATTATTATACAATCCACCAGACCCAAGTAAACATAATTCACGCAACATTTGATTATCTTTCTAGGATAATGATAAATAAAAAGGATTGGTATATCTCCATGGGATTTGGAGTAATTTTTAATGACAAAAAAAACAACACAGAATCACCATCACAAATATGAAATGGTATAAATCTGAAATGGTATAGGGTTTCCTGCTTGAGGAGGAAAGTCTCTTCCAACTCTGTTATTCTGTTAAATATGGATGCAAATAGGAAGAAACTTAGAAAATGCTACTTTTATGAAACAATTTGTGACTCTGAAAATAAGTAATTTGAATAGATACAGGGAGTCCTCAGCTTACAATCAAAATGGAGCCTACCCATTAGAATCATAACTCATGATGGTAATAAAGTGAGCCACCCACATGATTTTTGTTGCAGTGCAGTCATTAAGCAAACCAATTGTTTGCTATGGTCTAATTTTGCTGAAAGCCAAAAGTAAATGCCAGTTTTAAGCAAAAATGTCATAAAATGTGGTCACATGACTGCAGGAGTGACCCTCCCCCCCACCCGGCCATTGCAATTAGATTGTAAGTATCCTTGGGAAGTCTGTCATGACTTTAAACATTCACTAAGTGAAAGTTGAGTACTATCTGCATAATGAGATATAACCTGATCTACAATTGTTTATAAGGTCTAGGGAACCAATAAATCTGAAGATGTTTATTTGCAAGTCTCTCAATTCCTCTTCATTCACCATATTGTCTTTACTGGCACATTTAGGCTGCCTTTCCAAATAACATTTTCTGCCTTTAAGTTTAGCTAATAGATCTTGGATTTTTCTTGGGGGGGGGGATGGGTGGGTAGGTGACAAAAATACATCGAAATGTTTATGGTTCATCTTATGCTTGCCATTTAAAATGTATATAAAACATGTTTGTTTCATGCTGTGATCTATACAAAAATGTTACAATAGTGACAGCCAATCAGAATTATAGTATGAGCCATAATTTTGTCAGGAAGTATAATTTAGAGGGAAACACCTTAAAAGCTCATTTTAATTGGATTTTTCTCCCAGGTGGTGTCATGTTCATTTAGCAAAAATAAGCAGTCAAAGGGTGAGGAAAGAAAAGAGGCTTAAGATTTCATCCACAGCTGCAAAAATATACTAGTTTATTAATTGCCTTTTTGTCAATTTCTGACAGTTTGTGTCATTTATCATTGAACACAATCTGTCTCAAGGTAATAACAGTCAAGTAAAGGGAAAATACTACAACAGATTCTTCAGATAAAACCCAGGATTTTCTAATGCTGACAGAGAGAGAAAGAAAGAAAGAAAGAAAAAGAAAGAAAGAGAAAGAAAGAAAGAAAGAAAGAAAGAAAGGAAGAAAGAAAGAAAGAAAGAAAGAAAGAAAGAAAGAAAGAAAGAAAGAAAGAAAGAAAGAAAGAAAGAAAGAAAGAAAGAAAGAAAGAAAGAAAGAAAGAAAGAGAAGTTTTTGGAATACAATGAAGCATTTTATTCTTACTGCTCTGCAAATTAAAAAAAAAGACTAAAGGAGTTGAAGGAAACAAAACAAAAATCCATTCTTGGGTTTTATTTACACTGAAAATGGTATTGCAGATACATAGGAAAGCAGTACAAACTGAGAAAAGACAACCACTATTGCCAAATCTTGACTTACTTGTCCCATGATATTGCCACTTCATTCCATTAGGCTGAAGCAGATGGTTGAGAAATCTACCAGAGTTGGTACTTTTTAAAACAATGTGATCTATCTATCTGTCTGTCTGTCTGTCTGTCTGTCTGTCTGTCTGTCTGTCTGTCTGTCTGTCTGTCTGTCTGTCTGTCTGTCTGTCTATCTATCTATCTATCTATCTGCCACCTTTATTATTTTTAGAAGTAACTCAAGGTGGTGAACATACCCTCCTATTTTTCCCACAACAATAACCCTGTGAGGTGGATTGGGCTGAGAGAGAGAGAGTGACTGGCCCAAAGTCACCCAGCGGGCTTTCATATCTAATGAGGAACTGGTATTTATAATCTTATGATTTCTAGCCTGGTGTCTTAACTACTAGAACAAACTAAATCTGTGTTTCTACATATACTGCAACAATATTTGCACTAGGTGAACCTTTCACATTGAGTCTTTCATGGCTTGCTATTATCGTGCCAGTTCCTCATCATATTTTTTTCTTCCAATTTTTTCCCCTTTTTCAGATACAATTTCTCTTTGACTAATAAATTTTTATATACTTTAGTAGTTTTTTAAGACTGCCCATTCAGCCAGTGATTCCAGTGAGGTAAAACAATAAGAAACTTGGTCTTTAAAAACAAAACACTATGCTGCTAAGAACTGTTCAACTTCATGGTTTTAATAAAAAAAAGTTGTTATGGACACTGCCACTTTTTAATGTCCATTTTTAAAGTATATGTATACAATGAACTTCTGTTTCTTGAACTACATATTAGGATTGGTCTGTACTTAAATTTCCAACATATACATTTTATTTTGATTTTCTTTAATACAGATGTGTACAACCTGGGTCTGATGGACCATATGATTTCCCATCACTCCATATGTGGCTTCCCATAAGGTCATAATGTTGAAATTTCATGGGCCAAACAATTTTGGCTAATTTTTCTTCATTTGGGTAGTTTTAAGGCTGATTGTAGGAATGGTTAATCCACACCTAAAAACCTGAAAAGGAGTTTAAATGTCAGGCGCAGTGCTGTCGGCAATATCACCAATCAATTAGATGTCCTCCTGGGTCTCTCCTAAGGATGTTATTGCAGCCCCAGCCCTTCAAATATTGTTCAGTGTAGATTTTTGTGTATGCACACTACCCCCACATACACATGAAATGATAGTTTAAATGTCAAATAATTGTTGGGATTCTTCTAGCCATCTTAATTTCTTTGCCTTAACTCCTTTGCCTAAATGTCAAGCATGAGCTGAAACATTAATAATATAATTAATATAATATAATATAGCATAATATAATAAGGTATAGTATCATATCATATCATATATCACATAACATAATATCATATACTATACTATACTGTACTGTACTGTACTGTACTGTACTATACTATACTATACTATACTATACTATACTATACTATACTATACTATACTATACTATACTATACTATACTATACTATACTATACTATACTATACTATACTATACTATACTATACTAGCAAAGCTTTCCCTGTCCAGTCATGTCCAACTCATCTCCATTTCTTGGCCGAGGGAGCCAGTGTTGTACAAAGACATTTTCCATGGTCATGTGGCCAGCATGATTATATGCCAAAGGCGCACAGAATGCTATTACCTTCCCACCCAAGTGATACCTATTAATCTACTCACATTTGCATGCTTTCAAACTGCTAGAGCAGGACAGCGCTTGGGTCTCAAACCCAGGCTGTCAACTTTCCAGCTGCCAAGCTTAGTGTCTTCAACCACTGAGCCATTGTGCTAAATATATATTGCATTTTGTTTCCAGGTTTGAAAATAGGCACGGGTATCTAGGTGTTATTTTAACTTGAAATAAATGTCTTGGGTATATCTGGTGAATGTAATTGTAATAGCTCAATATTCATCTGAGGTATTATTTTCAAAGCAATTTGATGTTCATTATAGTGAATTTTTTATGCTTTCCTTCTCCATGGTAAAAGTGAGTGTATATTCTGGTCTGCAAAAATATTTTAAATATGCATTTGATGTTTTATCATTATCTTTAAAATTGTCACATTACAAACAATTTCATAAACAGAACACCAGAAAAGTGCTGCTTAATAATAATCATGTATTGTTTAAGACAGTTTGGAACATAGCCAAGTGTTTTGCCAGTTCCACTTCTCTGTATCTAGTTGTTAAATAATTCCTTTCAAATTATTATGGAAGTTGTAAAATTATTATCAGTGTAGGTTTCTTGCTTTATATAGTCTTTAATTCATTTAAATATATTAATTAAATTCATTTAATTAACACTGAACAAACTGCAAGCATATGTAAACCACTGTTCTCCAGAGAGTTCCCTCTCTGTTATATGCCATTAAGAATGTCAGATGATTTAAAGAGCTTTTCTTACCTTCTAGAATGCTAAAACATTTTAAACTGGTTTGCTGTTTAAATATATGAATTTTCCAGTTTGTACAAAACATGAACAACATATAAGCTATTGTTTGTGGCTATTTCTCAAATAATTATAGTAGCATATATGATGCTAACATTTAGCCTTTATATAGATGTTTTGATCACAATGGTCCATAAGTTAGGCAGCATCATTATACCCCATACAAAGCTGATTCTCAGTTACTGTAAGGGTAACTTATATATAAACATGGAGGTGCCAATTATATAGCAGAGCCACCTTCTGAGGTCTAAAACTCTCTTACTCCAAAGACCCAAATCAGGATTGAGTAAGTAATGGAAAAACATTCCAAGGACAGCTATTTCACCAGAAATATGAGGTTACTATTCAGAGAATTAATCTCATTTGTACTTTGATTTGGTAATCCAGAAAGCAGCACGGATGCTTGGGATTTAGTGCTGTTGAATAGATGTATTTCCCCCCATAAAATTCTGATTTGTGCCTGAAGAATAGTGGAGGTCAGTTTTCTAGAACAACATGAACACAATCCATATTCTTGTCTATGGGCAACAATGCCATGACACAGTTTTTCTCTGGATTTCTTCCTCACTAATGTGACTTTTTGAGATAGGGAGGCCTTCACTTATGGTTCTTTATGGTTCCAGAATCCTTTATGGTTCTCTTCAGGCATTTTTAAACCATGCAGCCATCTGCAATTGAGAAGTAAGACAAGAATCAGAACTGTAGCTCTACTTCCTCTAAAGTAAAGTTGAAACATTTCCTTTGTATGAAATTTATGCAATTTAGGATTCAAATTAAAGGCCCCTTCTGAACTAAATATTTGGTTTGGAGTCAGTTCTGAATAAAGTGCTCATAAGAATTGATTACTGTATGTACACTCAAGTAAATGTTTCCTTTCAAGATCTCTTCTGAATACGTGGAAGCTGGAAGAAAGCGGGGGGAGGGGGGGCTGTATGTGCACCTCCATTTTATTCCCATATTCACTATATATTCAATGAACAGCCCTGCCCCTCTGAATGTCTGTTCTATTAAGAAATTCTGGTGGGAGAGGTTCAGATTTTTTATATAGGAGAAACCCTGGTTTGACCTGAATATGTCCACATTTTTTCAAATGAATCTGATTTGCTTCTGGATTTAAGATTTTCTTGAATCTAGGACCTACCTCTATATTAAATCCTAATCAGCACCATACTGTATATAGTATGTCTCTCTCTCTCTCTCTCTCTCTCTGTATTCTTGATGATTATGTGCGATCAGTTCATTTTCAGCTCTTAGGAACCACATAGATATTTTCTTCATGATAACCTGTTTCAAATCTGGTCTTTCAGCTCTTCCCACAATGCACTCATCACTGTTGTACCTGAGTTTATTTACCTTACTGATAGTCATCCTCATTTCCTATCAGGGAAAGTAACAAAGAATAACAAAATTAATTAATACTGAATAGGTTTTAATGTCTTTAATGTCTTTAACTATTTGCTTCATTCCAGTCTGGATTGGACTTGCTGTTTACATCATCAGTAGAATTGGCCACTAAAAGAAACAAAAGCTTCTATGGATAGAAGAAGCCTCCCACTTCTACATATAATACTGATAAGTATAGAAGATAATAGATATGGAGAAAAATGGAACATCGGTATGGGGTCTTTGAGTTATATTTAGTGATACATGTGTGACATTGCATCTGCTGTGATTCAAATTCCCTCTTTCCCCCCCAAAAAACATGTAGTGAAGCTGAATAATACAAACTGCAATTTATTTTCTCCATAGACAATCTAAGACCTATTATAAACGTTGAGGACATTCTTGTTGCAAAACCTGAAACATATTTTTCTGCTTGTGTTTCTTTTATGCCACGTCAAGGAAGGATATAGACTCGGAAACAAATAAATCCATAACACATTCTCTACCCCCACATATTCTATATACTTATTATTGAGCCCTGCTGTGCAATAGTAGTGGTCTAAAGAACTGAATGCTGCTTTTTTGTGATTACTGCAATGGAAATGAATCCTCAGCTCTATTTTGCAACTCCACCAATGGATTGTCTTTATTAAAATACTTTAAATAGGACAGTATTTGCATCATTTTAACTACCAGCCGAGCGCAGCATGTGATATAGCCATTTACATGTATAGCTTCTCTTTTCACATCTCTCTCTCTTCTCTCTCTCTCTCTCTCTCTCTCTCTCTCTCTCTCTCTCTCTCTCTCTCACACACACACACACACACACACACACACGGAGAATTACTACTAACTGAGCAGACAGGAATCTTTTATGTGAGGATGTGGAAAATGCTTTCTTAGAACTTTAAATTTAAAATTATCTTGGCTTAGAAATATAATATATGTGAAGCTTATAAGTTCTAATGGTCAATGGCTTTGATCTCTCTTTCCTTCCAACAGGAGAACATTTTCTCCATCCACATTTAAAGATACTGGGTACTTTTTCATTTCTACAGTTCCCAGAGTTTAAATGAATTTAATTTTAAGATATTGGAAAAAGAAAACGGGTTATTCTTTATGGCAATTTAAATGTTATAAACCAGCTGTTTGGAAAAATGAATTCTGTCTTTCAGTAAAAGAAAAAATATTGCTGTGTTCTGGTGAAGATAGTAACATCCAGATGCCCCAGAATGTTCACAATCTTGCAACTATTCTACAATTTTGGGATGATCTTAATATTATATGTAAGCAGACTTAGATATAGATTCAGTATTGGTCACAACTGAACAGTTTAATATTGCCCTATCATTGGGCAGCTCCAAGGATACTTAGCTTTTAAAGTCCTTTGTCACTATATGCATCTGGACCCCACTGTTCATGCATCTCTATTTCTAACTAACCTTCCTGAAACATGGTTGTAGACGACACAGTTGCCATTCAATTATATATAAAGATAGCACTTTGAGAAAAAAAAATATTCATGACATTCCATATATAAATTTTTCAAAGCAGTAGCAGATTAAAGAGGAGACTGCAAGAAGGTGATCATCCAAATTACTGTGGTTGTTTAATTCAGGTTGAGAAAAACAAAACAGAAATCAATCACAATGTCTTTGTCTGTTTCAACCTGAAAGGGAAGGAGCAAAAAGTAGGCCATTCTGGGTGAAGGCATGTAATGGGATAAGTTGATAGCATCAAACAAAGTCCCAGAACAAACAGGGAATTCTATTTTCAATACTTGTACAGTAAGAAAGATTAATAGGGGGCGGAGGGTGAAACTGCTGCCTTCCAATACAATGCTGAAAGGCATTGCAAAAACCCATTACAAAAAGCAAATACTTCTGGAATTAATGAAACTGGCAACGCTAAATTGGAGATACCATTCTAGCTCCATATTAAAGGGCTAGGGAGGTCGTGTTTCTTAGGAAACAATTTTCCTGTAATAGGAACTATATAATAAAAGTAGAGTTGTTGCAAAAATATGAACAGATTTGTCTCTACAAATAAACTTTGAGCCAATCTACAACTTGTTTTTGAATTGCCATTGCTTCCTAAGGATCATTCAGAAGCATTGTTTATAGTAGTACGTACAGTATTGTAAACTGGGGGTTGCCCAAGTAACTTTTCTATTTAGCATAATTTTACTGCCTCATTTCTTAGAATTTCCAACCAGTGATATTATACAGGTTCAGGTAAAAAAAGTATTGCCTGAGGCAGTTGCATGTTGACAGTGAACTATAGATAATGAACTGCAAGAGTTCTCATATTGTCAGTGAGGAACAATAAACCACTAAAGAAACAAAAGACAGAGCAGAGAAGGAGAACTTGCTGAAAAGGTAGGGCCAAGCACCCTGTCATGTAGTGATGGAATAAGAAAGATGATGCGAGAGGGTTTGAACAATGTTTCTCTGTAGCAGGCTTGTTCTTGAAAAGTGTCCACATTTTCCTGAGGGACCACTTTTTTCCAACAGTCTCTACCTGTCCAATTCGATCTAGCAGATTGGGCATGCTAGAAGATCCTGTCAGCAAAGAGTGTTGGCTGGTGGGGACTAGAAGAGAGGCTTTTCCTGCAGTAGCCCCCATTCAAGTAGCCCTTGAAAATTAGAGCCTGTCATAGTACTTAAAAACTTGGCTGTGAATCCAAGCCTGGAGCTCTGAATGTGATAACAACAACAACAACAACAACAACAACAACAACAACAACAACAACAACAACAACAACAACAACAACAACAACAATAATAATAATAATAATAATAATAATAATAATAATAATAATAATAATAATAATAATACTAATAATAATATAATAAAGTTGAAGGGGACCTTGGTGGTCCCGAGTCCAACCCCCTGCTCAGGCAGGAAACCCTATACCATTTCAGACAAATGGCTGTCAGTCTCTTCTTAAAAACTTCCAGTGTTGGAGCATTCACCACTTCTGAGGCGGTGTTCCACTGGTTAATTGTTCTAACTGTCAGGAAGTTTCTCCTCAGTTTCCAGTTGCTTCTCTCCTTGACTAGTTTCCATCCATTACTTCTTGTCCTGCCCTCAGGCGTCTTGGAGAATAGCTTGACTCCCTCTTCTTTGTGGCAACCCCTGAGATATTGGAATACTGCTATCATGTCACCCTAGTCCTTCTTTTCATTAAACTAGACATACCCAATTCCAGCAAACGTTCCTCTATGCTTTAGCCTCAGTCCCCTAATCATCTTTGTTGCCCTTCTCTGCACTCTTTCTAGAGTCTCAACATCTTTTTTACATCGTGGTGACCAAAACTGGATGCAGTATTCCAAGTGTGGCCTTACCAAGGCATTGTAAAGTGGTATTAATACTTCACGTGATCTTGATTCTATCCCTCTGTTAATGCAGCCTAGCACTGTGTTGGCTTTTTTGGCAGCTGCAGCACACTGCTGGCTCATATTTAAGTGATTGTTCACTAGGACTAGTGGACTAGTGTGCTAAGCAAACCCCCCCCCCCTCCGGTTCTTTGTTTTACTGTTAACTGTTTAATTATCTCACCTATTGTATATAGTCACTTTGAATGTTTGTATTGTTTTAATTGGTTTTTTATTGTTTTAATTGGTTTTATAGTTGTAGAATTGTAAGCTGCCCAGAGTCATTGGTTGAGATGGGCAGCTGTAGAAAGTGAATGAATGAATGAATGAATGAATGAATGAATGAATGAATGAATGAATGAATGAATGAAATTTCTTTTTTTATAATAATATTTTATTAATTTTCCAATTTTACATTTAAGTATTTAAAAAGCAACGTGGTGACTGGGTTAATCAATAATTCAATAACAAAATCTTTCGTACAAGTCTCAAGTTGCAACATCAAATATTTGTTCTCTTTTTCCCTTAACATTTACTGTCTCGTATTCAAGCTAGTACAGTTCTTATTATATCAACTCAATAAAAATATCATTATTACATTTATCAATAATTTTTAGCTTATACGTATCTTAATTACATTCAATCTTCATAAACAATCCATATCCTGTTATTACTTTTTACCCAATTTTTAGTTTCTCATCAATATTCCAATGTAACCTTTGATATTTATAATTTTAAAGCCTTAGTTAATCAAGATTTCCCTTGTCTCAATTCATAACAAAATCTAATATCCAAAGTACATATTTTATCTATTTGAATGTAATCTTGTTCTATTTCCTAAGAGTTATCTATTTCCCACCATATTAAACCATCTACTTAATAATACAATATCCCCTTTAATAAATCAAAACCATTATGTATATTACCTGGGTTAATCAATAAATCAAACATATTCATAATAATTAATTTTCTTTTTTCTTTTAGGTCTAATTTTTAAATATTAAACAGATGAAGTCCTTATTTTCAACTAATTTCCAAATATTTTAAATCTAATGACCAGAATTCCCCTTATCTCAACTTCTCCCTTCAACCCTCTAATTAATAATATGAAATCCCCTCTAATAAGTCAAAGCCCCAATTTTCTTCAACCTTATTCTGGCTTTCTTCCTTTGCCAAGTAGGTTTCCATTTCAATGCTTTTAGATCGTCAAATAGATCTCCCTCTATTATTATATATGTTATTTGAAATAAAGGAGACCATTTAATTGCCATTTTTTTGGAAGGACTAGCCCATTTGTATTCGTTAAGTTGTCTCCCTGTTATTCCAATTCCCCATGCTTGCCCTGATATGTTTGTCTTCCAATGAATGAAATTTCTTAACAGGCATTATTGGATCTAACTTGGTTTGGAATTTCTGGTGAGCTTGCTTGACGATTCCAATGCTATCTGTTGAACAAAGACTCAGATGAACTAGTTCAATTTGCCTAAAGTCAGATAGCATATATTGCAATCCTGGAAATGCATCCTCTCTTACCCTTCACAGTACTGATGATAGCCCAAAGACAGATGGCATATTTTATTTTATTCTGAGTCAATTTAATATGTTTATGCATGGTCTGGAAATTAACATGTCCACATTGCTCATAATACAGATTTTTACCTACCTTATGCTTGAGTATTTTGCCCAGTCTAGCTGGGATTAATTCAAGTTCGGAAGTTCCATATGTGCCCTTGGAATCATTGAACAATCTGAGGGGCAACGCCTACCGAGAATTTTGCAATAGTAAAATAAATAATATCTTGCTCAGGTTCATTGTTTTCCTGTTCATTATATCTAATTAGAACTATTTATTTTTTATATGCAAAAATATATACTTAAAATTCTTATAAATGTTTGGGATATCTTGATTGTACTTTGTTTTCCCCTAATCGGCATTAAAATATGGATTCAGAAAGCATACACGGTACAGTATTTTATTACCAGGTTTTTGCATCCTTGTTATCCAGATGGCATAAGCAACACCTTATTTATTTGGAGCAGCAATTGCTATAAAATGTTCTATTTGTATCAGACAGAAAGCTTAGCCCTAATGGAAATCGTAGCCATTTTAGTTCCCATTTCTGTTTAAATGCAAGATGAAATACAAGTGCCACTCAAATTGCTTACAATATTTTGTAAAGGTTAATTTGCTTAAAAGGTTTTCTCCATTTAATATACTTATTCTGCCTGTATGCTTGGAAAAGAGAATGTTTTAGTGAGTACCTGCTGATGGCTTAATGCTAGGTAGAGGATGCTTCAGTTTATTTGTGTACAGAAGAAGGATAGCAATTCAATCCTACATCATAGGAAGAGACAATATTTTTAGCTGGGAGCTGCCCTTTTAGTTCATTTATCTCAGAGAGTTGCAGGGCATGTGGTAGTAACATATATCATCTGAAGAAAGCACAGGACAAACTTTTTTGACCTGATTAAATAGTTGCTTTTAAGGGGGGGGGGAAGGTGATAAACGCTAAAGAAACTTTCTAAACCTCTTGAAGTCTTATTGAAATTGGCAGTATGAAAATATTTATGATAAAAAAAAGAAAATGCCTTCCTTCCTTCCTTCCTTCCTTCCTTCCTTCCTTCCTTCCTTCCTTCCTTCCTTCCTTCCTTCCTTCCTTCCTTCCTTCCTTCCTTCCTTCCTTCCCTAAAAGAAGAAGAGTGCTTGGTCATTCTGGATTGGTCCAGAAACAGGCCTTTCTTTCCTTCCACCATCATTTCTCCCTAGTAATTAATAGTACAACCAATTTACGCAGTTATGGCAAAGGATAATTCTCAGGAATAGACTTTGAAGCTATCTGTGTCCTTTTCTATAGAATTAACATAGTTTATATGGGGCTGCTCTTGAAAACCATTAAGAAACTTGAGTTTGAGCAGAATGCTGAAATAGTACTGTGGTTGCGTAAGATCATTACCTTATCAGCTGTATGCGTTGCTGGCTCATTTCTGAGTCTAATTTAATATGCTAATTACTACTTTTAAAATATTACTGACATTGTTGTCCGGCCCAAGTTTAGAGATGAGAAAGTAAGATTCAATCAAGTTCAATCCTTTATTTGCTTGCATTTAATGGACAGAATCTTGCCAAACTAAAGCTATAACTGCCTGAACTACTACATTTAGCCTGATAATTCCAGGGTTTAGTTACTCTGAACCTCTTTTCTGAGCTATTCTAATGAGAATTCATTGTTTCATATTCAAGAATATTACTGGAAAAAGATGTAAACTATAATGCATGTAAAAAATTAAGTGATACTTCTGAAACATAGCATTTTATCTCTTCCTATGCAAACTGAAATGAGATTTAACAGTTAATCCTTGAGAAAATGGATGTTTTTTAAAAAAATTCATTTGTCTTTTTAAATTTGGATTGACTGCAGATGCAATAATTATGTGTGAGGGCATGTGTATGCATGTATTTCTTTTCTTTGTATAGTTTTTATAGTTTTTTGATATAGCACAACAACTAATCAATAAGCTAATTGATTGGATTATTCAGTTTGTCTTTTGAATTTATTCTTTCTATAGAGAATTTACATAAGATTTTGTAGATTTCCCCAAATTTCATATATGAATATGTGCATGTTTATTAAAGGAGGAGAGAGGAGTTTTATCAGGTCCATGTTTTAAAATGAATTGCTTTAAAATTAACTATACATCCTTGGTTAATAGATGCCCTTTGGATTGTGATTTTCTCCCAAAATAATAATGATATATATATATATTTTCCATGTCCCATGATTCATAAATGATAATTCCTAGGTAATGTGCAAACTGAATAGAGGAAAATTATGAAAAATTATGAAAATATATGGAACTGAAACTAAATAGAAATGATTTGAATTGTCTAGGAACCTCGGGGTTTATATTTATTTATGATTTGTTTATATTTTTTTATCCTTAGTGTCTAATTTAAATAACTTATCCAAAGACATTTAATCTGACACTAAAGGAAGACATTTTATTATTTAGATTTCTGATCCATCTGTTGCACGGGAAAGTTAGAGTTCAGGAATATAAGTGAGTTTCATATTGAATATTTCAGAAGATCGCTGTCCCAGTAGAAATAGTTTTTGCTGCTTTCAAGCTTGAAACTGTGGCAGATCACTGGTCTTTACTTCTTTGGATTCAGCCCACAACACCCATTCAACCTATTGAAGCAAAACTGACAGAAGCTGAATTTTAATTCCAGTGGCAGAACAAAGACTCTTTAGGGGATTTTGGTTTATTGCACATGAGTACAATAAATTTTGTTTTGCTTGGACTGGACTTAGATAGATCTAATTTAATTGTATTGCCGCTGGGGCTTTCTTATGCTGGGCTGTGTGCATCCTATATTTATTAGTAAAAATGAAGGAATTAAATTGAGGGATTGTCAGCTAGGTAAACAACAGTACAATTATCTACCATAGCTCAGTTATATTCCTTTATTTTTTTAACTAATAAATATATGATGCATAATTAAAGTTCTTATCCTTTTCACCATTCTGGGTTGTATCCCAGAATTACATATTTAATACTTTGGAGGAAGAGAGCCATGTTAGCCTATGGTAACCCCAAATTAGAACAAATCTGGTTGTTGATGTTGTTCTTCAGTTGCTAAATCATGTCCGACTCTTCACAGACCATAGCATGACAGTTCTCCACTTTCTCTTGGAGTTTGCCCAAATTCATGATCATTGCGTCTATAACAGTAACCATCTCACCCTCCACTGTCCCCTTCTCCTTTTGCCACAAATCTGGTAGCACCTTTTCTAACTAGCAAATTTTATTAAAAGGGCATACATTTTCAACAGCTTACATAATCAGATGCATGGAATGGCTAAATGATATGGTATATAAACTGAGTTATGCAGAAGAAAAGGGCGAGGAAGACAGGGTGGTTATACAGATGCAGATTGCATCAGATATAGTTTAAAGTATCTTATCAATTAGCAGTTGTAATGTATTAAAGACTACTGTTTTTATTAAGGCCAAGATAGTCTAAAACATTTAATAGATGTGAACACACGTTTTTCTCACTCAGTTGTACTAGTGAATTTTTTTTTTCTTAAGTGGCTACTTTGAGATCGGTAATGGAGTGTTCTGACAGATTGAAATGTTTCTCTTTCTTTTTTGCCTGCATCTAGTACAAAATTAACAAATGAAAACCTATAGTGTGATTACCTGTAGCCATCCAAACACATTATTAATAAGATACAATCCATACTGGACAATGACACTGTATTTTCTCAGGCCCTGGAAGACAGACCCATGCTTGCAGAGATTCAGCTATTCAACCTAAAACAGATTCTGATAAGAAACAAGAAACAATGGATAGTAATTGGAATCAGGCCTTGCAACATACCCAGAGGTCTATTTGCCCTGACAATTGCATCAACAACACCATCATAGGTCTGAACAGGTTCACACACAAGATTAAAGGCACCTTCACTTGCTCTTCCTCCAATGGAATAGATCCCATCATCTCCTAGCAGTGCCCCTCTTGATTCTATATTGAACAAAGAGACCAAATTTATGCAAAAGAATTAATGGACATAAGATGACATAAGCAATCAAAACAAGGGGAAGGTGATAACAAAGTGTTGCAGCCTCTCATTGCTGTAATGATACTCCATTGCAGAGCTTGTCATATAGCCTCTTGGGGGAAAAGAAATTCTTGCACAGTTGAACAAGGGGATCCTGAACTTAAAAATATTTTTAAAAAAATCTCAGAAGGTTTCAACCACTACAATGGGTTATAACACTTTTTTGTGCCTTTGGCTCCTGGCGACTGCCTGGAGTTTTCTTGGCAAGATTTCAGAATCTTGGATTGCCATTGTCTGCTTCCTAGAGCTGAGAGAGAATGACTGGCCCAGAGTGACCAGCTGGCTTTGTTTCTAAGGTAGAACTAGAACTCAAAGTCTTCTGGTTTCTAGTCCAGTGCCTTACTCATTATACCAAATTTGTTCTCTTTTACACATTGCAACTGTTATTTGATAATATATTTGTGAGCTATCTCACATGTAATCTAACTAGTCTAACTTCCCCTCCCTCCCCCTCTTGCTATATCCCAGTTTATAACTTGCATTATTTTTGCCATGCCATGCAGCTGATGAATGAGCTCACAAAAGGTTGTGCCTTTTAATAAAATGTCTTAATCTGAAAAGGTGTTCCCATTTTTGGATATTAAATATTGTTTCTAGGACTTGCCAAGCTAATGCAATCAGGTTTTTTTTTTAATAAAGAATGACAAGGTGTAGATATGTGATGATTCATATGAGAAGCAACAGGAAAGCTATTGATTTTGTTTGGCAAGCTGCTTGATTTGAATGTTTTGTCTTACTATAGTCAAAACAGTAAGTCACATTTTATGTTTTTGTGCTTGCTCATTTTAATGATACATTTTGTTTAATACATCAGTTCAGGACATACTTCAACTGGATTGAGCATTTCTCTACCAGCTTTATTTTGTCTGATCAATGGTGGTTTGAAATGGGCAAAAGAATTGAAGTAGCAAATGCTACTTTTATAGAGGCAAATAAAAATGAAATGTGAACTGATTTGTAATAAGAAGTTATGAAGGCACTCACATACCTTAATGCTCTGTTTTACAATAAGCAGCATTATCCAAAGTGTAAAAAAAAGGAATAAAAGAAAACAATAAGCCAAAGACATTTAAGAAATGAGGAAAGAAAAACAGGAATCAGAGCATAGAGAACTTGTTGAGAGTGCTTTTGAAAAAAAACAAACCCAAAAAATAAATTGAGAAAGAATGAAATGTTATACCATTGTGAGAGATTGTTAGAGACATATAGAAAATAGGGAAGACACCAGTGCCAGATAATCAAACTTTCAAAAATACAAGTCACATTTGCAAAGAATTTGAACTAGAAAGGTTCTAGTACTAAAGAGATCATGTGTATATGCAGAGAGCTGTCTAAAATGATGGAAAGGAAATTTGTCTGAAATGCAAAGTATTGCATCTGGAAGGAAGCATCTGGGATGAATACGAAACATACATTCTACCTTGCAGTTGCTTTTACTTCAATTCTGACAATTGGGTCACTTGAAGGCAACAAACTACTTTTGGAGATACTTCATGGTAAGTCCTATCTTGCAAGAGTAGGAAAGGCTGAGGACCTGTCCTTGTGCTTGATGCCAGTATATTATTCTGTCTCATAATAGACATGTCTCTAGGAGCACCTGTGTTATATAACCCAATCAAATGTCTGTTCCTATGATTATATAGTCTGTGTCACCCATCTTCATTATCATCATCATCATCATCATCATTAGCTATTGTCTATCCACTGCAGGATGGCCACTTCTGCATGTTTCCAACTAATATGGATATTCTTTTGCCAATTGGTCCCCAATACTTGCTATGTCATTGATACATCTTGTTTTAGGTTTCTTTTGTGGATGCTTTTTATCAAGTGGAACCCATTCTATAACTGCCTTGGTCCACCTTTTTGATACGTGATCAGCCGATTTCCATTTCAATTCTTTTACTCTTTTGATGATATTGTATACTTTCGTTTGTTTTGTAATCCATGTGCAGGTCTTTCCATCTTGTCTTGTAACTCCCGAGCATGTATCTTTCCATGACTCTGTGCGCCACTCATAGCTTTTATATTGATTGTGAGGATTGTGGCATATGTTAGAGCAGGTAGCACTGATCGAAAGAGAAAACTTTTCAGGCATAGTGGGAGATTGTTCTTGAAAATTATACTTAGCTTGCCAAATGCCTGCCAACCACATTTAACACACCGTTCAATTTCCTTTATTGTATCACCTTCCACTGAGATCCATTGGCTAAGGTATATGTAGTGGTCTACTATGTTTAGTTCTTCTTCAGATATAAAAAAACTTCTTTATTTGGTGAATTTATTAAACATAACCTGGCTCTTTTTCAGGTTTATTTTTAAGCCAAATGGTTCTCCTGCTTTGTATGGTTCTTTGTAGCTCTTCTGGGTCTTCTGAGAAGAGAACATCATCTGTAAACCTTAAGTGATTTAAATAGGCAGCATTGATTTTTATTCCATCTTTTGCCCAGCCTAGTTTGCAAAATACTTAATAATAATAATAAAGTTGGAAGGGACCTTGGAGGTGATCTAGTCCAACCCCCTGCTCAGGCAGGAAAACCTATACCATTTCATACAAATGGCTGTCCAGTCTCTTCTTAAAAACTTCCAGTGTTGGAGCATTCACCACTTCTGGAGGCAGGTTGTTCCACTGGTTAATTGTTCTAACTGTCAGGAAGTTTCTCCTTAGTTCTAGCTTGCTTCTCTCCTTGATTAGTTTCCATCCGTTGCTTCTTGTCCTGCCTTCAGGCGCCTTGGAAAATAACTTCTTCAAGGCAGGCTGAGAAAAGGATAGGTGATATTGTAATGCCTTGTCATTCTCGTTCTATGTTGATTTCCACTTTAAGACCATTAAGGCAAATTGTCTCCATATATATTTGATTGCAGTAAGTTTATGTAACTAGTGTCTACAGCTTGGTTGAGCTGTGCATTAATTATTGCTTGTTGGAATACCGAGTCAAATGCCTTTTGTTAGTCAAGGAAAGCCATGCACAGAGGTATGGTGTACTCATTGTGCCTTTGAATGACTTGCTGAACAATCTGGATACGATCCATTGTGCTATAACCACTTCTGAAATCTTCCTGCTCCCTTGGCTATGCATCATTTAATGTTCTCAAATTCTTTTTGCTATTATCTTAGTGAAAACCTTGTAGATGACTGAAAAGCTTATTGGGCTATAGTACTTTAATTCATCTTGGGCCACTTTTATGTCCTTAATAACAACCTAAAGCATTTCCAAGGCCATGGCCATGTGTCATACTCATCTCCATTCATTTTAGCCACTCTTTTGTTAAAGGAGAAAAAGAAAAACATGGAAATCAGCAAACGTAAAACAACAGTGATGCTTTTCCATGCTGAACATGTTTTTTACAGTATGGGTACATCTAAAACAAATGCTAATTAAATAATCAGAAAATATATTTAGATGGTACTTTTTCCCCTTAGTAGTTTCTAACTACTTTTTTACTGTCAAAAACACAATTTAAGAACCCAAATAGATAATGAAGCAGGAAATCTGTGACAATCTTTTGTAAGATTTTTTTGAAGTGCCTGATCTTCGCTTGCTCCTATATAAACAATCCTAATTCACATCTTTCAATTGTGCATATCAGCACATAGCTGCTCAACAGATTTGGTACCTCTTTAAATGCTGCAGTGCGGTTATTTGTAGTTCAAGGTGAATGCTGGCAGTTCTATCTTGGGATTTAACATAGATATGCAAGAAGAAAAAATATGGGGAAAAATATCAGGGAAAAGTGACCCAGACTAAACACTGAAAATATTATACATTCTGAGAGATTTATGAAAGCTCTGGAGAAGGGACAAAACTGAGTTTATGGAATCAGGCTTACTTTTTCTCTCTGCCTTTTCTTAAGTATAACTCAGATGTTTTATTTCTTGTATTTTTCATCTCATATGCCTCAATCTATTTTATTTATTTATTTATTTATTTTATTCTTTTTTTAAAAAGGCCTTTGTTTTTTCTCATCAGTGTATGATGGAATTTGTTTAAGGAACCCAAAGGTTTATTAAAAAGTAGCAAGTCCATTCGTGTCTATTGATACATTTCTTGGATTACAGCTAACCTAATTAACACAAATGATATAATTCTTAGCAATGTAAGTTTATACTCACTGCAACGTTAAATGAAGCGCTTGCATATTTTATGCATAAGCAATTCTGTTGGATCAAATTTTCTCTCTGGAGATTTTTTTTCCCAATTAAGTGATTCTACATGGCAGTAATCATTATAGAAAATTTTGATTACAATGTCATAAAATAAAGCTGGTGTTGGGGACTTGTAAATGTTTAAAGCCTCTGTATAGTTTCTAAGACGTTGGTCTCCTTTGGAACATATCATGAGAAGTTACATTTGCTTTTCAAAGAGGCAATAAATTTCCTTATGCAAAATTGTCTCCTCTGAGGCGTTCATATTGAAAATACTCTGAAATTTACCATGAGGGAAAACACCTTCTCCTCTTTCTTTGAAGTACAAATAAAACAGACCATTACTAGAACCAGCATTTAGAATAGTGGTTCACTCAGTCTTATTTAACTAAGTACTAAAACTGTTACCCAAAGTAGAAGCTCTCACATAATCAAAGATACCAGTATTTACTTTGAATTTAGTGTCAATTACCCAGAATTTCTAAATCTACTTTAAGTAGATATCTGCTAAATAGCAGGTACAGTATACCAAGAATATTTTTCAAGAACTTGGTAATAATCTTTTCAGATAGGACATGTGTGGCTGAATTGTAACAAGTAATAGTCATTGATTAACTGAAGATGAAATAATCTGTGATTCTTGATCAATGCTAATTAGCATAGCAGTTAACTTCTAAGTTTGCCACTGCATATTTAAACTGCAACTGCAAACCCTCAATTTTGAACTCTAGGGAAAATAAGCATATAGGCTTCAAATAAGTTTTCAAGTGATAGTCTGTGTTTATATTAGGATTTTGAATATAGTTTACAAAAACACTATTTATAAATAGTGTTAGGAAAAAGAGGACATTCATGTTTGGTACTCAGGTTCATTTGAAAAAAAAAACAAATCCAAAAAACATTTCATATCAGATCCATGGATACTAAATAGTGATTTTGCAGACAATATAAACACGTAATGTAATGTAAAATATAATGTGACATTTAATTGATTTATACCAAAACTTCAACAGTTTGCTCCATCTAGATGTATTTGAAACATCTTTCTTTTTAAAAAATACTGTTATAGGTTCTGCAAATAAATTAATTGTATTCTTAAACATTTATAGTTGCAACTGCATATTTCATGAAGGGCCAATAGATTTGTCAAATGGATTTCTAATTTTTCAGGTTTATCAAAAAGGCAGTTTGAATCAAATTTTCTGTGTGAAAACTGGATGCCCAAAATTTAATATGCAACTTAAGTTTAAGCTCTTCCAGTTCTGAGTTTTGGTTTGGCTCTTTTCCATAACATTTTTAATGAAGATATTTAAGAGTGGCTCCAGGTCAAATCGTGGAAGTCTGTAACAAGATTTTATATTCTTACAATCTGATTATATCTATGAATTTGGAACATTGTTAAATGCTGTCATCTTGTAAATGCCCTCTATAAAATGGACCAGTTAAGGCATTACTAATTACAGCCTCAATGTTTACAGAAAAAGTAAGAACTATGCTTGAGGTTTTCAAGCATTTTAATTCTATTCTCTCTTTCTTTAAAAAAAAATCATAGAATTCAAAAAAATCTGTACATTCTGAGTTCCTTTTCCCCTTAGTTTTTTCTCTCATTTTACCAATTTATTCTTGTGCTCAATTCATTAAAATCCTTTAACTTTACCCTGTTCTGCTTATCTACATTCAGTTTTAATTTTCCATAACTCTTAACATTACATGGTCAATTCCCTTCAATATTCCCACTGCAAATTTTTGCCAAGTATTCTTTTTAAATCTCTGTGGGTAAACTTCTGTTAGTTCCACCTTTCAGTACACTATGTGAATTCACTTCCTAGAATCAGCTTGCCTTATATTCCTTTTACAGTCTCGGTTTACTCAGCAGGAACTACTCACAGTGGGCAATCCGAAGCTCTCAGGATATATTCTTTGCAATCAGCAACTATGAAAAAGATTGTTTTTCCATGCCTTACAGATCAGCACTTAGTTGCTCAGAATACAAATCTTTTCTCGTTCTTTTTCTGTTTTTCTCTTTTATAACTACTCATATATTAGAGGTCCCACCAAGGCTCAATAGTAAATCACAGATCTCCAAAAACTTTTTCCCCCATTCACTTCTTGGTTAGAGTTGATAGAAGTTGCCTAGACCTGACTCATAAAGGATACAAACTGTATAGCAGACAGGAATGCAGTCTCTAATGGAAAGTTGCTCACCTACTGTAGGGCAAAATCTTTAGAGGAATGTATCTGTGGTCCATAACATAACAAGCAGACCAACAGGTGGAATGTCCAAATGCCCTGAATCTGTGTTTAAAGATCTTTTGGCTACACTCTCAGAAGGAACCCTAACAATGATTAATGCCCTAGGAGAGAGGGGAAAGAAATCTCCCTTTACAGAAAACAGACCCTAAAGAAGATCAGAAAAATTCCAGGTTTAGTGCCAATATCAAAATGTTTAGCCAGACTAGTAACAAGGATAATTTGATTTAAAAACTCACAAATATTAATAATCACTAAAGATGGAACAAGTAGTAGAATGGATTTTTAAAAGCTGTACAAACTAATTGAAAGATCTGAAATTGAAATTGAAACGTTAAAGGAAAATAAGAAAGTTGGCATAAAGCATTTAAAGAAAGAAAGGAATAAAATAAGTAATCTGCCACACTACTCTGAGATGGAAGAGTGGGCAATACTTAAAGAAGGCATAACCAATAAGAAACCAGCCATTGGAGTGGGCACAGTGTGTCCTATGGGATAATTTGACTCAGATACAGTTGTAATTCCCAGATCCTGAGATTAAATAAGAAATAATTTGATAGATCTTGATGTATTTGCTTGATTCCTTTTAAATTGATATGTATAAATTTCTCCAAACGTGAGGGTTTTTTAACACAGGAGGGATGGAAGATAGATTGCCCCCATCCTGCATTTCAACCCAATATTACCAAGGAAGATATCACAACACCACTGCCAGCACACTTGCTTGCTTGTTTGTTTGTTTGTTTGTTTATTTATCATATAGCAATTGTTTCCTTCACCTTTTCAATCATATCACTGGTATATGAACCTAGGAACTGGCTTGAAAAAGAGTAGTATCCAGATAACTAGATTCTCCAGGGGGCAACATTTACCTAATGGTAGGTACGAGCACATTAACACTGTAAAAATAACCACCACTATCTAAACCACTTAAGACCCTCTACTCCTAGGGTGAATGTATAGCAATTCCCATATATAAAAGACAGTTATATAAAGAACCATCGCTAGGCATAATAAAAATTCTGTCAGACTCATCAAAAAATCCCAGGTGAAAAGTAGAACCTATTCTTTGGGTAATCAGGACTGTCTAGTTATGAAGAAGATAGGGAATGAGGAATTGGTTGACAAGATAACAATGCTTTGAGTTCCTATTTCACCACCATTTGACATGCTTAAGGAGACAATGTGGTCAGATGATAAAATGACAAATTACAGCATCATATACAGCTACCCTTCCAGCTTAATGATTGACCTAAGTCACATGAATATTCAGGGCCCCAGTGTCCTAGATTTTCTTTTTCCTTAAACAAACCCAGTAAATATAACTTTGAAAAGAGGACATGAATAGTGAAAACCTAGCATACCCAAACTTGCCAATTGAGTAGCAACCAGAACCCTACATCAATATACAGGATGGCATTCAATGCAGCCATGTCATAAGACTATCAGTCCTAGTTTGGAACAGTACTAGATGGATAGATAGAACATATTACAGATGCAGATTTTTCTAAGCTACTGTGTGCCCTCAACATTGTGTGTCTATAAGAGACATGGATCCCTGAGCAACAAACAAACTTAATATATTTGCTGGAATTCAGAATCTGGTCTATTCCACCATCAAAACAACCTGATTGCCAGTTGGCTTGTCCATTCTAATAAATTGGAAATGGAATTTGGAATCCACACACATTAAATTAGGCTTCTCCATTCATTTTATACTAGTGAAGCTTTTGTTTGCGAACACATTTTCTCTAATAATCATTAACAAGAACTATGAGACCATTATCTCTGATTGTTAGTATGGGTTTGATGTACTGAGAAGTAATTTCCCAATTTCTACCAATATTTTAGTAAGTTGCTTTAACTAAAGTATTTGGGGTTACAAAAATAAGCTTAAAAACCATATAAATATTGAACTAAGAGGATTAGTAATATATTTTCCTTTTGAATGCAGGCATGATAAGGCTAATCCATTTTCTATATAAATGAAAATGTTAAATTTTGAATTGTTCCTATCAAGAGGTAATCTGGGAAATTGCACCTCTTTTTCACTAAATGGGCTAAGCATAATCAACTATGTGTGATCACCTCAAGGGGCTGTAGTGATGTATATAACTTTTAATGTTTTATAAATGTATAAAATACAAAGAAAAATAGGAAATTAAGGGAAGAAAAAAGAAAGGGAAAGAAAATATGAGGTACAAGGGAAGAAAGAAAAAGGTGTTGACTTCCAACTCTTTTTAGCACAGTATAAGATAACAACATTATAGCCTCAACTTTTTACTTTTACACATTAGTATATAAATAGCCATTTCTATAACAACAAATCTAATTGGCAAAACCAAAGTTAGTTTCATTTTTTTTCATCACAAGCACAAAATCTAGAAGTGAAATCCAAATGAAAAAACATAAATATATTCTCCTTTTTGAATAGAACAACCAATTTAACCATTACTGCTTTATCTTCCTTGCTGTTGAAATAATATGTATTTCTATTTGCACTTAATAATCTTTATAAACTATCACCATTTATATTAACAAAATTCAGTGTATTCTTTCAGATTCTTTTACCTTAAAGGGAAAAATATTTTTTCATCCATTTTAAAACAGTAATCTTTTCTTTAAAAACATTTCTATAATTAAAACATTCTAATACATCTTTTTAAAAAACTTACTCTTAGCATACATACTTTAAAGTTCACTTTCAGACCAATAAAATTCCAACTAACTCCAATTAACATTACATTTAGATCACTCCCTGCAAGTTACCCTAATACAATAATTTTTCCCCCTTCTTGTATATATCCTTTTTAAAGGTCTAGATTTTTCTTTAAGCTAATACATCTTTTTCTTTAACTTTCTCTTAACATATTTTCAAATACACTTTCAATAATATTTTACAAACTTTAGGAATTGCTTAAGCGTTATATATAAAGGAAAAATACATTTTTCAAACTTTAAGACTTTCTTTCAATTACAAATATCAAAACAATGAAAATCCATCCTAATTCTAATTGACTTATTAAGTTTAAGTCACGCCTTCCAGCTTGTCTTCATGGAATAACATCTTTTTCTTCTCTGGAATATTTGTCAAGTAGTTATAAGCTTCTCTTTTTCTTAAGGATTTCTCAACCTTGTTAATATACATGAGGAAAAAAAGGCCCAAACTTGTCCTTTTAAAAGTTGCAAATTTTCTTGGAGCTCTTCTTTCAATTGTGTTGGGAGGCTTCTGTTTAAACCGTCATAATAAAAATTGGTGTCAGTTTTATATTCCAAAATTACAATCGACTCCTCTGCATTGTCAGCCACTTGTGAAATTGCCTGAGTCATTTGGTAACTTTCTACACACATTTGCATCTCAAGGGGTTGTAGTAATCAGCAACCTCTGACATTGCAGTACTTAGTCTTAAACATAGTGATTTGCTAAGAGAGCACAATGGACATTTAGAAGATATTGAATTAACTAATAATATGATAATTATATCAGTTAAAATCAAGAGGAATCCATTTCACTTTGCACTTAAGTACACTAACAATATCCATGAAAAATTGTATAGGCAGATCCTCTTTTCTTCTGACAACTTTGGATACCAGGATTCTTTTAACCAAGTCTGACTCAAAATTGCACTAAATTGAGCTGTTCTCAGGTCAGCAACCCCGATTTGATGCAGATAGTGTAACTGCCCACTAATTGAAGATGATGTGCATGAAAGGCCAATTATTCACTATGAATATTATCAGAGCTAACAAAAATCAAGAAAGACTACAAAGTCCTAGTGAAAAAAAAAAATTCCACCAAAGGCTGTTCTGGCTATAAATTCAAAGAATTTGTAGAATAATAAATAGTGCCCTATATGTAGCTAAATTCCATCTGGATACAAAGAGTAAAACCAAGAACTATATTTCCATTCCTTGCATACTTCCTTTCATGATTGTATCAATACCAAGTCAACCTTAAAGCTTAACGACATAGAATCATGACTACCAGTCACAAGAAAAGAAGTTGAGTCACTGATTAAGGCAATTCCTTCTAACAAAGTTTGAGGAGGGGATTTCATATCTGTGACTTCCAATACAAAACAGTGGGAGCCTATCTTAGACAGGATCATTAACTATATCAGTTCCATAGTCCATCACTCGGGAGGCTGAAATTTAATCTTTAAGAAGGGCATTCAAAACTGTCCAGTGAATTATAGATGAATTAGTCTTATTGACAAGCTCTGTGCTAAGCATCTGCTGCAAAATTGGAAGGTGAGGTTGTTAACCGGAATATGTTTGTTGAGAAATAGGCTGGGTTTCAGTCCACTTATTGTACCATAGATCATTCCTTCTTATTTTCCCAACTTATTTGATTAATAAGTATCACAAAGAAATGAGCATTTGTGTAGTTTCATTCAGGTTTAGATTCCATTGAGTGAAAACACTTATAATTCAAATTGAAAGCTCTAGACTTTGCTATCAGATTATTGACTTTAATAATGAACTATAGATGAACACCATATGTAGGTTAGCTTTCCCCCCAAAGGCCACCTGACAGATACCTCCAGTAGACATAGAGGGGCCAGGTAGGGCTATGTCCTAGTCCCACTTTTTAATGTTTTTTTAAATAAATAATGTTGCATTGATCTTGGAAGGAGAATTAATTAAAACTGGTGATAAGAAACTGTCTGTCTTTCTGTACACTGATGACCTGATCTTAATTTCCAGCACAGAATTTGATTTTTACAGACTGTTGTCCTTTTTAAATCAATATTACTGTCTTTGACCACTAATCATTAAAAAGGGTATACTGTTTGAACAGAATTATCCTAGACATAAACAAAGTGAGCAGATCTATCCTATTAACCAAGTAACTTCTTGTTGTGACCTTGGGCTCCTATTTTCAACATCAAGAAGCTGGTTGCCCACCCTCTGTCCTCCCCTCAAATAAACCGAACAACTAAATGGACCATTGGAATCGTCATGATAGTCATAAATTCTCTTAGCATTAAATTTCCTTAAAATGAAGCTTTTGGTTTTTTTTTTATCTTTATGGGTCTTCATCATATAACTTTGGTTTTTTTTTAGAATTAAATTCTTTAAATACTTTTTTTGGGAATCACAATAATATATCTCAGTACAGAGATTGCATCCAGCCTATTAAAATAAATATAGCTAGAGTCTATTATTTCCTATGACCCAAACATTACCTATTACAGCAATAATCAAAACCTTACCAAGTTCATGACACCGAATGGCATTATTTGTGCATGTGGATATTCCCCATTTTTTTTTATTAAGGCTAGAACCTGGGAGACCATGAGTTCTAATCCCACCTTAAGAACAAAGCTAGTTGAGGTCTTTGGGCCAGTCACTTTTTCTCAGTCCTAGGTAGGGTGCAATGACAAACCACTTCTGAAAAGTGGTTGCCAAAAATACTGCAGGGACGTGTCTATGCAGTCTCTAAGAATTGGACATGATTGAATGAAAATAAATACATGAATAGCCTGGATCAGGATTTTCAAACAGGGACCTGCAGAAGAAGGATCACTTGAACATACTTTTAGAGTCTTCTCAATTACATTTGGTAGATCTTTACAGCTGAAGAAGTTATTTATGAGACTGGATGTTAGCAGATTGAAATGGATTTTTCCCATCATATATTTACTAAACATTACATTGCAAAAAACAGGCACACATATATTACCTTTTATTTATTATTTATTTAGTGAATCTTATATGCTGTTCCAATCAAGAATAACTGAGCAACTTACAGTTCAAGGTGTAATTAAAAAAAACTTTCAAAAAGAAATTTCTAGCTTAATAATAAACAGCAAAATATGTCAGCTGTACAGCTGAAAGTAGCAACATATGATCTTTTCTTGAATGAAACAGAAACAGAGACTCCAAGGACCCTCTTCCAAATCCAAGTCTTACTACCCTTCAGAAATCATAGCAGTTAAAGAATACTAACTGAACAATCAAGATTGATCATATACACTATATATAATATGCTATATATTTATAGGGTATATAGAATGTAAAAATAATTTTGCAATTTATACTAAAGCATAAGTTATGTGGTTTATCTATTCATTTTCAAAAGTTGTATAGTTAGAAGGCCTTCTCGGGGTGGGCAAATAGTTGTCTATGCACTTCTTTTTTTTTTCCTGTTTTTCCCTGAGGTTATCTTTTCCCATAATTCATTCCCCCAACACAGATTCCTGGGAGAGTCAGGTCTTGAGTCTACAAAAAATATACATTTTTATGGTTAGATCTAAATCTGGGAGGAAGGTTTGCAACATTGCATTGATGGATTGAAATAGCAACCACTTTTCCTGCTGATTGACTGATCCTGAAATTTTATTTGTTATCCACTATGTTCTTAGGAATTGAGGGATTACTATTGTAATGCTATAATAATTGTATAATGTTATAATTATAACAACATTGGCAATAGTGCATAGGTTAGAAATTCCTGTCTCTAAGAAACTTAAAAGAATAAGGAAGGAAATATAAGCACTGAAAAAACAAACAGTTGCTTCAGATGTTTAATCACACATTGATTAGGATAGGACATTAATAATAATAATAATAATAATAATAATAATAATAATAATAATAATAATAATAATAATAATAATAATAATAATAATAATATAATAATATAATAATAATAATAATAATAATAATAATAATAATAATAATAATAATAATAATAATAATAATAATAATAATAATAATAATAATAATAATAATAATAATAATAATAATAATAATAAAGTTGGAAGGGACCTTGGAGGTCATCTAGCCCAACCCCCTGCTCAGGCAGGAAACCCTATACCATTTCGGACAAATGGCTATCCAGTCTCTTCTTAAAAACTTCCAGTGTTGGAGCATTCACCGCTTCTGGAGGCAGGTTGTTCCACTGGTTAATTGTTCTAACTGTCAGGAAGTTTCTCCTTAGTTCTAGGTTGCTTCTCTTGATTAGTTTCCATCCGTTGCTTCTTATCTTGCCTTCAGGCGCTTTGGAGAATAGCTTGACTCCCTCTTCTTTGTGGCAGCCCCTGAGATATTGGAACACTGCTATCATGTCCCCCCTCATCCTTCTCTTCATTAAAATATCCAATTCCAGCAACCGTTCCTTATATGTTTTAGCCTCCATGAGAACTAAGAAATGAGGATTGGTGCTCAGAGAGATTGTAGAGGTGAAGAGCCACTATCACAGAGCCAGGAAGTCCTTCCCAGCAATATTCTTGGGAATATTAAAAGGCTAATAGTTTGTAGTCATCACAATCCATCCTGCTAACATTTTTTTCATGCTCTCAATCAACTGATTGGGCCCAAAACTGAGTTAATATCCCAAACTATCTGAAATGGCACTATAGGAGTTTGTCCTGGTTAAATATTATTCAGAAATATTACCCCTTTAGTTTATTATTCCACTTTGAGGAGGAAAATGATAATGAGTAGGAGAGGAGCATGCATGAAGCCTACTGGGTTTAGACCTGGATTTAGAAAGAAGTGGGGCTGCTGCTGGGACATCTTTCTGAATAATGTGTACCAGGAAAGAGATAGGAGATTGCATCTTTCTTATTAATCCTGGATTGCTTGGTAGATTTTGATACTAATTAAACTTGGGGTTCAAAATGTAGTATGTGTGATTCTCTTTGAGTTCAATCAGAAAATAATATTGGGAGATCTTTACCCAACTTCTTGGCAGTTATCCTGTTCTGGGGTTGGGGGAAAGGCTTTCTGTACAAACCCATTTGTTCTTTCCTGTTATTTTATGTTCATATGGAACAGCTGCATTCACAGGATTGAAAATCATTGTCATTGTTATGGTGATTATACTCAGCTTCTCTCCTTTCAACTTGGGATTGGACATCAGGAGCTTTTACAACCTAAAGGTCATATAAATTAATGGTCTTCTTATAGCACTATATGGCACTGAGGGCTGGCCAGCCCCCAAAAGTGCTGAATACCCTTTACATGCCATGGAAATATATATCCTTAGCTTAGGTGTTTCTTTTCTTGATCATGTCAGCAATGATTTGGCAGCAGTTCAGTGAAAATGCAGGAAAATGGCTACAAGCATCACCTGCATTGTCTACCATTTTAACTTTTATGGCAAATGCCTGCATGGAACCAAAACAAAGGTAGCAGGACACAATTAACACTGACATGAAAATCATCCAGTTGGACTTGATTGCTGCATTTGCTTGTATGAAATAGCATGAGTTGATCCAAA
Source organism: Azemiops feae (assembly GCA_023970755.1). Classification (NCBI taxonomy): domain Eukaryota; kingdom Metazoa; phylum Chordata; class Lepidosauria; order Squamata; family Viperidae; genus Azemiops; species Azemiops feae. Next base: position 3,714,324 of record JALGBA010000036.1, read on the forward strand.
AAGCATAAAAATGCTAGGAAGAAGAAGAAAAAGTTTCTTTGATCATAAATACTCTTTAACATCCAGAACAATTCAGCCCCTCCAGGTCAGGACCTGGATTATGGAATAAATTGTCAATTTTGTTTCCACATGGGCTTTAGGAGAGACTAAAATTATATTGATTTTCCCACATTTTTAAATGTCATTGTTTTTACTTTCATGATTTTTTTTATTTTTGCTTCCTCTTCCTCTTTCACTAGATTGGTATTTTAGTAGAGATTGGTGATATTTTTACTATATTTTGTAAGCCATTCAGATTTGCCAAAGGAGTAGATAACATATATATTTTTTCTAAATAACAAATGAATATGATTTCTGGTGCCTATATACAAAAGAATACTATAAAAGCATGGGACACTGGGTAAAATCAACTTTATCTCTCTTTCTCCTAGTCCCTGTGAGAAGGTATAATCTTAAAGCTCCAAATCATATTGGCAGTGAAAATATGTCAACAATGGGATCTTTTTAATGAGTAAAAATAGGTTTCAGTGAGGTCCAATTATAGTTCCCTTGGACAATAGTTTTACAACTACTCAGAAATCAGGAGGCATTTAATGCTGTAATGTGAGCAATTCTGATGGAATATAAATTTGAACAAGTATTAGAATTATTTTTTTCCCAAGACCTTTGCTAGATAGTTGGGATATGAATTCTAAATGAATAAATGCTGCTATATTTTCTTTCTTGACATTATCCATCAACATTGGATAAAGATGTTATCTTTATTAAAAATATACAGCACCAATATATTATATAAAAATATAAATGTTAACCCAACATTATATATGTTAATATAAATTGTATAAATAGATGAATGTTAATGTAAAGCGTAAACAAAAAACTGCACCAAGGAGATCTTGGAAAACCTTCCATTGGAACATAGGAATGGCTTCACTTTAATAAATGGTGAGCTTTTTAGGATTTTTGAACTGCTTTTTCAGCTCTTTGAGCATCTAACAGGCCGTGTGTAGCTTGCCTGATATTCCTTAGTAAGAAAAGATGCTTCATATCTTAGATGTTTCAGTCCCCCCCTATATGTGTATGTGTGGGAGGTGTGTGTGTGTGTTTCTCTGTTATGAATTGTCCAATTATTTGTCCCTCTAAATTAATACTGTAATGTGGATTGATGCTTAAATTCAAGGTAACTCCTGAATCACCTAAAGAGAAACATTTATTTTTGGAATCTGAGAGCAATGAGCAAGCAAGAACAAAGCAGGCAATTGCTTAATTAACTCACATTTGCTGAGTTATATAGTTTGTTGTGTTCAAGGCAGAATATTTGGAGAACACATTCTTTTTTATCAGAACTTTTTGAAAGCATTTTCTTTAATGAAGATCTGTTGCTGGGATGTTTTTTGTGCTTTGCTTTGTTTGGTTTTGTAATCATTAGAACATGATTGATTGGTAAAACAGAACAGAATAATAAAGCTGGAATGGACCTTGGAAGTCTTCTAGTCCAACCCCCTGCACAAGCAGGAGACCCTATACCATTCCAAACAAGTGGCTGCCAAGTCTCTTCTTAAAAGCCTCCTTCTTAAAAGCCTTAAAAGCCTCCAGTGGGGAGCACCCACAACTTCTAAAGGCAAGCCATTTCACTGGTTCATTGTTCTTCCTGTTAGGACAGGGGTGTCAAACTGCTGGCCCAAGGGCCGGTTTCATCATACTGAAGCCGCGCCCACCCCATTGCCGGCAATGCAAAAAGAGTCATGATACATCATGACATGTCATGTGACATGGCGAGTTTGACACCCGTGTGTTAGGACATTTCTCCTTAGTTATAAGCTGGTTCTGTCCTTGATTAGTTTCCATCTGTTGTTTCTTGTCTTGTGTTCTGGTGCTTTGGAAAATAGGTTGCCCCCCTTTTCTTTGTGGCAGCCTCTCAAATATTAGAATACTGCTATCATGTGACCCCTTGCTTTTTTTTACACTCATTCCAGAGTCTCTACATCTTTTTAAAAATGTGGTGACCAAAACTGGATGCAGTATTCTAAATGTGGCCTTACTAAGCATTTATAAAGTGATACTAATACTTTACTTGCTTTTGATTCTATGCCTCTGTAAATGCATCCTATTATGTGAATGAGCTTCCATTCACATCTTGGAAAACATAATAATAGAGAATATCAACACACATTGTCTTGGACCGGAAAGTATAGATTGTATAGAATGTATACTATGTTATTAAAATTACTGTAAATATTTAAAATATCTCTATTTTTGCATTCCAGAAAAAATGAAAAATGATATGATACAGCTTTATATCTCAAATAAAGCAACTGATTTCTGAACAGTTATTGTAGAAGTATAGCATAAAGGGGAAAATGATGTATGCAGAAAAATATATATTTCATAGGGTGGAGGAAAACATGCAATAGGCTAGACTGCACTTTTGAATTGGAATCAATATGCAGATAAGTCATGACCTCCAACCTTATCCTCAGAACAAAGGACATGGTACATCTCTCTCTCTCTCTCTCTCTCTCTCTCTCTCTCTCTCTCTCTCTCTCTCTCTCTCTCTCTCTCTCTCTCTCTCGGTGTGTGTGTCTGTTTGTGTGTGTCTATAGTATGATATGTAGTATAAGGTTACTTTCAAAGTATGAGATCTATCAGTTCTCCATATTTTTAGCTAATTGCAATTGCATTTCAGGCTAATGACACCTTCAGGGTCTTTATTTCTAATGGAGTAATCTTTCACAAGCCTCTAGACTTTGACTGAAGCTTGTTATATACTTTCCCCCATAATTTACATATTTTAGACTATATTAATTTTAAGAGGGAGAAACATAAAAAGCTGGCATGATGAAAGAAAGCTGTAAAAAAAGAGAACATTTTCGGTTTCTTCTACATGGCAACCTTAAAGTGATGGTATTCAGTGGAAAAGCTGATGCAGAAGTATGCCTGATCAGATACTTTAGATCAGGGGTGTCAAACTGCTGACCTGTGGGCCGGTTGCATCATGTGGAGTCCACACCCACACCAGCTCCAGGATTGCAAAGAAAGTCGCGATACATCGCAACACGTCACATGACGTGGTGAGTTTGATACCCGTGCTTTAGACCATGCTATAGGCTTGGCATATTCTGGCTGGGTAACAAAGCAGAATAGGAGATTGTCCATAACTGAGAACCCAAAAAAGCAGAATGCCTTCTTTCGTGCCAGTAACAGGCAGGAGAAGACCCATAGATGGGATAGAAGAACTGGCATCAAAAGAACCTTGTCTGCTTTTCTCTTGCCTCCCACTTCCCTTGCCTGTGGTAGTCTGCAAAGCTGATGAGAAAAGGACATGACAAGAGAGATGGTGGGGAAGTGGTGTTCTCATCCCTCCCACTGCAGACCCACTAACCACAGCTTCCTTTCCCTAGTGTGATTTTATTTTTGGGAGGGGGTCATAGATATGTGTCCCTAAAAGACCCTTACAGTTTTGGTACACTGTTCTGAAATCGCAGATGGCAATCTTGATATGCTCCTGCAAATTCACTGTGGATACAATATCCACAGTTTTGGTCACCATGATGTAAACAAGATGTTGAGACTCTAGAAAAAGTACAGAGAAGAGCAACAAAGATAATTAGGGGACTGGAGGCTAAAACATATAAGGAACAGTTGCTGGAATTGGGTATGTCTATTTTAATGAAGAGAAGGACTAGGGGTGACATGATAGCAGTGTTCCAATATCTCAGGTGTTGCCACAAAGAAGAGGGAGTCAAGCTAATCTCCAAACCACTTGAAGGCAGGACAAGAAGCAATGGATGGAAACTAATCAAAGAGAGAAGCAACCTAGAACTAAGGAGAAACTTCCTGACAGTTAGAACAATTAATCAGTGGAACAACCTGCCTCCAGAGGTTGTGAATGCTCCAACACTGGAAGTTTTAAAGAAGAGATTGGACAATTATTTGTCTGAAATGGTATAGGGTTTCCTGTCTGAGCAGGGGGTTGGACTAGATGACCTCCAAGGTCCCTTCCAACTTTATTGTTGTTGTTGTTGTTATTGTTGTTATTGATGTTATTGATGTTATTGTTATTGTTGTTGTTGTTATTGTTATTATTGTTATTATTATTATTATTTCTTGGGAATTGGGCAAATCTGTCCAGGGGGAAGTGCTTCTTGTAGTTGGCACCTGTGCAGTAAAATGGTCTTTCCATGGTAGAATCATTTATCCAGGGTGCTGTAAAAAATGGCACCAAAATCTTCTCAATCTTCTTTCCTTCCGCAATAGTCTTGTGCCTAGGGAAAGGGAAGAGGAGAATGGTTTCTTTATTACTGGTTCCTTGAAATCACAGATACCAGAAAACCCAGTTTCCTCTCCCTATTTTTGCTCCCCGGGGTTATTGGTGCAGTGACCAGCTCTGATTCTTCTGCTGCAAAAAGGTAAATACATTTTAAAGGCAGTAGTAAGAAACCACAGGGGAGGATGTGCCCATAATGGCCAGTTCCCACTCCTCAACTTAGAAAAATTCATGAAAGATTGACTACTTGGGATAGTCCATAGCAGCAAGAGTGGAAGAACACTCCTAAAGTGAAACAAGAAAAGATGAGAAGAGACTGCCCTCAGAGTGGACTGTGTCTAAGAGATTGTGCTCCATCTGAGGTTAATGGGATGTTTTTCTGTCAGGAAAGCAGTCTTTAGGGCATGTAATCTTTAGATGTTTTCATGTGAAATGCATTTGAATTCCATCTTGGATTGTTTTCTGGAAGATATTCTTCACTTCTAAAAGTCTATGGTGGTTTTTTTTTTTTTTGAGCAGCAGTAGAATTTGTGTCTTTATTCCTACTCCAACTATGATTCAGGAGTAGTTCCACTTTCAATTTGCTGCTTTATTGGTCTATCCAAGTAATTTAAATTAATTTATGTCACTATGAAACAATATTAAATAACTCCCTTTTTGCATTTTAATTGAATTCAGATTTTTCTCCAAATGCAGCTTGACAAAAAGCATTAGTAAAAGTTAATTATCTAGTAAATAACAGAAATTTTCTAACATAATGAGGAATGTAGAAATTAAGTATTGATTAAACATTTGGTGTGCAAGGACATGTTCTCTATAAGTGTGCATGAAACCATGGAAAGGGGAGGACCAGCAAATTTCAGGATATATGTTCATAATAGACACATTTGTCAAAATATTTTTGATTTACAGATTTTACACATGACAACATTAATGTGTTGATTCCTGAGTGTCTGAGAGAGAGAGGGAGAACTGTAGAAGCAAGCAGCTGTTCAAGGACTTTTCTCTATATTACACAGTTGATTATGCATGTTTAATGGCTTAGTATTCTACTGTACTAAACAATTATACTTTTGTATAGGTTTACAAATTTTGAATATATGTAATTGACAGAGATTGAACTGCTAACTTCTGTGTGGGGAAGGAGGAGAGAACTTCAAATCTTTAGCGGATCAAACAAAGAAAAAATAATCCAAGCATGTTCTATCCCCCAATTCCAGGAACATTCTAGAATTATGGAAATGTAATATGCAGAAGCTTAGCTTAGACTCATACAATCTGTATTGTATTATGGTTGTTGCTGGATTTTAAATTAAAATGTCTGTAATCCACAAAATAGTCTCCCAGCAAAATACTTAGTTAAATTCTTAAATCTGAAACAAACTGATTGATCTACATTTAGTGAACAGTTAGTCAGCAGCCTTCTAGTATACTTTCATGTATTTTAGATATTACACAGTGGCCATTTCAAATGGCATTATCTTTTCCTTTCAGATGAAAATTTAATTGCCTCAAATTAAAGTGAGGGAGACTTTTAAGCTCTTCAAAACAGAGTACAGTCATGATAGACTGTGTTTGGCTGGACTGTTTTTTGTCTTTTTGTACATTTCTCATTATAACTTTTTTATTTCTGTTTCAGCCATACTTAAAAGGACTCAAATAGAATATTTTGTTTATTCCCCTTCTTAGCATTTCTTATAATATTTGATGCTGAATTATTCTCATTAGAATGTGACAGTGGTAGGATTCAGCCAGTTCGCACCAGTTCAGCAGAACCGGTAGCTAATTTTTTGTTGCCCAGGCCCAGAATGGACTTCCGGAAGTGGCATCCACACAGAGAACCAGTTGTTCACATATTTGAATCCCACCACTGGATTGTGACCAAATCCATCTGCTAATAAAGCAATCATCATAGTATTTATAACCAGTTTCTGGTAAGCAGTCACACTGAAGAGAATGCTTTTGATTTTATACGGAAACTTCATTCTGCCAGTACCTGGCCCCACTGGGTCTCACATGGAAAACTGTTTCAAAGGGAAACCACAGTAATCAACTGTGGAACATTTTTTTTTTTTTGTAAAAGAAGGAATCAAATATTTACTGTCGGATATGGAGGATAATGAGATATGCCAGTGTATTTTATAAAATATATGGGTTGCCTAACTTTTGCCAATGCCATTTTGGGAGAGGCTACTATCATTTCCTCATGGTCTTGCCATCGTCATGCTGACTGGTCTTCAAGGACATAAAACTGTGAAGAAAGCAGACAAAAGAATAGGGATGGTTCTCCATTCTTGAGGATGGCTTTGTACAAGATTGTGCTGAACGTTTGGCTCTACAGTATGTGCAACATTCTAATTTCTAACTTTTTGTTATTCTTTTCTTTTAACATACTGTTTTGGCAACGTGATGTCCTGAAATGAAACACATGTGGGAAAATGGGAATTAATTGATGCCGAATTTTAGTGGTATAGCTACTTTTCACATACAGTCTCCATTCTCTAGATAGAGATTGTGGGTGGATGTTTTTGTGTAAGTGTTCTGCTTATTCAGTGTGCTTGCTTACTGCTGCTTTGCTTTCCTCATTGTGCAAGCAGCCCTCCTCCTTATGAGAAAGCATCCATTCTATAATCTCATCTTAAATTATCAGTTGGTTAGTAGAAGCTGGTGAAAGATGCTGATGATTTAATTATGCCATTATTTAGCTGTTGGAAGCTTTTAAAACCAGCATCTAGCTTGATAATACCTATAATTGACTGGTGACCAGGCATAGGAAGCCATTAAAAATGTCTGCAATCATCTGTTGCTCAATCTGGGGCCTCTCCAGAGAACATCAATAGCAATTATGAAGCTCTGGGAAAGTTCAAATTTTGTATTTCAAGTATTTTGTAAGATCCAGACTCTCTAGAATAATAGTCTACAAAGCTGTAGAGCAAAGAGCAAAGATACTACTGTGCATGCAAACTGCTGCAAAGTCAATTTTGCTATTTCTTTATGGAGTAATCACAATTTTTTATTTTTAAAAAGATGAAATGTATTTCTCTACCCTAGCGGTCTTACCAGTTGTCCTTCCCATCTCTTTTGCCCACTCAATAGTCTGGAAGGATTTTTGTACACAAGATATCATAGCATTGGTCCCATGATGTCTAATATATAGAATCTTATGGTTTTCTTTCATTGGAGAAGGAAAAGAAATACTATTCATTTATTTTGCACACTTTATTGTATCTGCCTTCAGTGAAGTCTGCAGGATTAACTTCACTTTGCACATTTTCACTCCATTTTTCCTTATGAAACTTGTAGCTGTAGTGGCACTGATGACTGGCTGGTAATAATGTTCACACATTGTTGAAAGCCATACTGTGCTTTTAGTTTTGATTTAATGCAGTTTGCAGTGTCAACTCACTTATAAACAATGGCTTCTTGCCTATTATGACGGTTGTTCCCAGACAATTGTATCTCATTCAATAATTCATAGTTTTAAAAATGTGTTATGGTTTAGCTGAATCCTTGGGTATACTAGGAAGAAACCTGGTATTAGAAAGAAGTCTACTGCCGATTAGTCATTGTTATTTTGTTTTTGTGTTTCTTAATCAGAGACAAGAATTGCTTTCTTAATTTATTAAAGTAGCATATTTTGTTTAATTAGCTTCTAAGTTATTTAACTTATTCAACAAAATTATAGTGAATTTGAAAACCTACAGATATACAAAAGTGCCTTGTTGAAAAAACAAAGGAGTATACTTACAAAGAACAATTTTTAAATGGAGCTTTTTTTCTGGCACCTAATTTATAGCAGAACTATTGTCTAGGGTTATACAATGTCTTGGATATAGTTTAGAATAGGTGCTTCAGATCATATGAAAAATGGTTGCTGGAACTGGATATGTCTAGTTTAATGAAGAGAAGGATTAAGGGTGATATAATAGCAGTGTTCCAATATCTCAGGGGTTGCCATAAAGAAGAGGGAGTCAAGCTTTTCTTCAAAGCACCTGAAGACAGGGCAAGAAACAATGGTTGGAAACTGATCAAAGAGAGAAGCAATGATAGCAGTATTCCAGTATTTGAGAGGCTTCCACAAAGAAGAGGGGGTCAAACTATTCTCCAAAGCACCAAAGGGCAAGACAAGAAATAATGGTTGGAAATTGATCAAAGAGACAAGCAACCTGGAATTAAGGAGAAACTTCCTAACAGTGAGGACAATTAACCAGTGGAACAGCTTGCCTTCAGAAATCATGGGCGCTCCTTCACTGGAGATTTTTAAGGAGAGACTGGACAGTCACTCCTCTGAAATGGTATAGGTTCCCCTGCTTGAGAAGGGGGCTGGACTAGAAGACCTCCAAGGTACCTTCCAGCTCTATTCTATTCTACTTGTGGGAGCATAAATGCAACCTTAGTCTACAGCTCATTAAAAGAGCCATGGCTCTTTCCAGAAACACCAGTTGACTGCGATCACAAACAAATGCTACATTCATGCTTCTATGTGCCCCAAAGCAACTGAAGACTTATGGATTAGATTTTTTTTTTATCAATAAACATTAATAGAAGTTCCATGGCACACTTTGTAAGAAATTAGTATTTATGTATACACTTTCTAGCACTGGTTCCTCTTCCCATTAAAACAGAATGTCTTAATAAAGATGGACATTGGAGTACTATTATCTTTTTCAGAGCTAGGAAATATTCCTGTTCTTACAAAATATACATTGTGAGGTTCTTAATGCTTGTGAACTTAGTGGTTTTCTTGCAGATAGTGCTGATGATGTTTTCTAGTTGGATAAGGAAACCTCTTGAAGAAAACCACCAAGCTCACAAAATCACCAAGGACACCAAAGTTCAACCCTGAGCTACAAATATTATCTTCTATCAGTACAGTATATACTCCACAGTGTACAGAGGTGGGATCCTGGCATTCAGTAGTTTGGGAAGACTAAAAAATATCAAGACTAAGAACTAGACAGAGGGTTGAGGGTAAGGTGAAATCCCAGGAAAGACAGCAACAAACAACTCTGTATTGTTACCAAGAAAACTACAGGAGCTGAGCTCAACTCAAAGGAGGCTTTATTTTTTAATGTTCTTTTTCTTCTGTTTTTATTGATTTGTTAGCCACATCAGTTGTTCTGCATGAGTGGAAAGATGTAAGATACATCAAATGCCAATCTTTTATCTTGTTACTGATATCCCTCTATCCTTGCATTTTTTTAAAAAAAAATCATCATGTTGTATTCAGCTATGTAGTGCTTTAGATTTACAGTAGTTCCAAAAAGAAAGTGGAAGAGCTTACAGGCTCTCCCTAACACAGTGGAATTGAATCTACAAATCCATACTGTCTGCATGTCCACTTACATAATAAATGGATGAATTGATTGTTTCATTGATTTATTTGTGTTCTTTTTGTTCTTTAACTAGCATAAGGTATGACCTAGGTAATAAAGAATTAATCACACAATTTCTGGCTGTTTCTATTATTTAAAGACAATCTATAGTATTAAATGTTAATAGAATATATTCACTATAAAATACCTATAGGAGTGAAACTTCTAAAGCTAAGAACTTCGGTTAAATGAGACAATGGTCTGTTGATATCAAAAGGGTTTAAGTATTTATAGAATCTTTCTATATATTTGTTTGAACTATAGTTTCATAATTACCTACTTTATGTTGACCAACCTTCATATAAGAGTGCAGTTGGATAAACTTTGTGAGAACTGTTATCATTCCTCTTTGAATTATTATATTATTACATTTTCCAGTGCTTGTAGTGCTACAAAATGTACTGTGTGGTCCATCATTACCTCAGAAGGTTTGATATTTCAGTGAAATGCCAAAATTTGGTAGAGATTTTACAATATTCCCTTTTTCTTAAAAGCTGGATTTCTAGATAATTTGCAGTAGAATCCTATGTTTATTTACTCAGATCCAGAAAATAAATGTGATCTCACTGAAACGTGCACAACTATTTTACCTTTGCACTCAAGTTCCCCTTTCCATTTAAAAGTATCTTAGTAAAGACAGACTTTGGAGTAGTTTTTTTTCATAGCTGGAAATGTTACTGTTCTTTTAACTATCCACCACAGAACACAGAAGTGGGATCCTGGCATCCAGCAATTTAGGGAATAAATAGGAAGACTTTTTATCTCTTTGTAACAGAATATTGTGCTACAGCTGGTTCCTTTTTTATTCTTCTTTCAGTTCCCATTTCAAGATAAAATCTATTCTTCAGCTTTCACTGTAATGGTGCCTATCCTAAAGACAAATCAGAATGAAGTTTAAGTGAGAAACATTGCTCTTTGCCTTCACCTCGGGGTCTTCTAGACAATACATCCATCAACCCAAATCATTAGAGGTCTAATTGTGTGACCTCGGAAGCAGTTCTCCTCTATTCAATCCTCTTATACTCAGCCATTAGACATCTCCTAATGGAACCTGCTATTAAGAATCTTTAGAGTAGGCTTTTTCACATTGCCATCACTCCAAATTAACTACTGCTAAAGGGACGTACAGCATTTCCTAATGTAATTTACTACTTTCATTTTCCGTTCTCCTTTAATATATTATAGGTGTATGCATTGGATTTTGGAAAATTTAGAAACAAAACAGGCTAATATGGATCTATTTGAGTTTAAATAAGGCTTATCTCAAGTGGTCAGTCCATATCTAAACAATCCTGAAGTTTTGTTTCTGGAATGGCAAAGAAGGGCTGAATTTACATAACTTGCAAAGGCAAAATAAATGGTTAACAATGAAGTGCACATGGCTAATTTACTTCTTATCACATAAACTTAATTAACTAAAGACTGAGGCTTTGGTTAATAACTCATAGAAAATATGGATTGGAATTATCAATTAACCCTTTTCTTTATGGGCATAAATCTAGTCAAAAGGCCTGCTAAATTTAAAATATTTCTATATATTAAAAATATATCAGAGTGAGAAGAATAGTGAGGGACAGGGTGTAATTTTGTTTTGGGACTCTGTGCTCTGACACTTGTCAAGTGTGAATAGTATTGCCAAGGGATATTGAAGTGATAATTAATTTTACAAATAAAATAATAATAATAATATACAAAGAATATTCCAGTAACCAGGGTCCTTTTTCCAGTTCTTTCTTACAGACCAGGAGTATTAAATGTACACTGTAGCATCAGACAGGGGATAACTTTGAGTGCTAACTTACAAAATGTTAGCTAATAGAAACTGTTCATCTTTGTTGCTATATTTATATATAGAAATTTAAAATAATAGATTTGCTTTGGATTGTTTAGGGCATTGTCTCCAACCCCTTGCAGGAATCCAAATTAAAATGGTTATCTGGTCTCCAACTAAACATATCAAGTCTATGGAGCCTGTGAGGGTTCTTTGCTCTTTGTTTTCCAAGGACTGGATATACCAAAGTGTAGAAGAAAAACTGTACACAATGCCTTCATTCTTTAAAGGACCAGACCACAAAACAGAGTGTATAAGAATATTAGATTAAGCTTCATTGAGATACTTATATTAATAGTATTCTGCAAGTCCATTTTTATTTCTCTGCCTGTGAGTAAACAATGATTTACAATGGTTATTTGCCTCCATTAATATTTTCCCACAATAGCAAGTTGATGTAAATCATGTATTTAATTCCAGAGTAACTTAGCATGTAATATCATGAGTTTACCTCTGTTCATCTGGTGTCCACAATAATTTAGCTTTAAACTTGAGTAGCATCTGAAAGGTGATGTTGAGGAAGTCTCAACTGAGCATATATTGAACTGGTCACAAGAGTTTCTTCTGGGTAGCTCATTTCTTCAGCTGTCAACTGTAAGAACATCGTCATGTAATCTTAATGAACAGTGTGCAAAGCCATTAAAAACTCAATTATGGCTTTCTCTTTTTTTCACTGTAGATGTGAGAAAATGCAATCATAAAGTGATGTTGTGTAAACACAACAGATGCCATCTGCTATCAAGTACGATTTCAGTTCTGAAAAAAGGATATATGTTGCAGATGCATTAATAATAGGAGGCTTATCAAGGCATCATTAGGCACCAAGGAGGAGGGGAAATGAAATTTATGTGTATCTAGAGAGTACTTCATGGCTTAATTCTCCACTTTTATTTGTACGCTCAATGCAAGTGCCATATTATGCTCCTTGTCATTTTCAATATTTTTTTTATAAAAAAATCTTCTCTCTTTATTTAATCTGGATTGATCTAAGCATATAAAAATATATTTTTAATCATTGTGAAACTGGCAGAAATAGCAAGATATCAATTATGTTAACCTGTTGATCAAAACACATTTAATACACTTGACCTGATATCCCATCTGTTTGCAAAACCATATGTCCTAGGTGTCCGTATGAATAAGTACTGAACCCTCAGCATTTCACAGCATGCAAAATACAGTATATATGTTTTCCTCTAAGAGTTCATTGCCTATAATTTGTTTTCAGGCAAAAATAGCAAATGGCAGTATGGATGGATGAATGCTTAATTTAGAGGGAATAATGATAAGATAAAATTGTCTTATCATAAGCTTGCCAGTGTTTTATAAAATTGCTAGCAGTGGAAATACTGAGGAGAAATAATTTCAAAGCTTTTCTTTCATTCTTTTTCTCAGTTGGATAAAACAATGATTTGATTCATCACAGAAATAAAACACAGGAATGCTCATAAATGTTTCAGATTGCCCTAGATCTGCCATTACTGTCTTCCCCTTGAGAACAGGACAGTACTCACAAGGCCAATTTTTTTTCCCATCTAGCTTAATGAGTGGCTAAATTTGCCTATCGGTCTCCAGTATCACTATTCTTAGTAACTTTGTTACATGCTGGCATCTGAAGAAACATTATCTTCCTATCTATCTTCAAGTCCCAAAACTGTGATTCAGAGTGACAGTATTTGACATATGTGATTGGCGGTGCACACACACACACACACACACACACACACAAACCTCTCTGTGTGTATGTTATATGGTAGTGATCTCTAAACTTTCTGGCTCTGTGGACCGGTGGAAGTGGCAGGGGGGTAGAGGGCAATGGTTTTGCACACGTGCCTGTTCTTTGTAAAAAATGGAGCTTCGTGTGCTCGTGGGCTCACCCACCACTTGCATGGCTTGGTTCCCAATGGGCCGTGGCCCGGTACTGGGCCATGGACTGGAGGTTGAGTACCCTTGTTAAAAGGTACGTGTGTGTGTGTGTGCACATGTGCATGCATGTGTGTATGTCTATATATATATTACCCATTAGATATGCCAAATACATATACATACATATGAACAGTTCAATAACATAAATGTTATTTACGAAAATGCTGCCAAAGTCTTTCCCTCTAAATATAATGCGTATGGCTGCACATTGGGCAGAAATGATCAGAATGTTTATCTGACTTGTCTGTTGCATTATAACAACATAGCACATAAAATGAAAAGGGGAGAAAATCAGTAACTTAAAAATAAGGCAAGGCTTTCCAAACTCAATCTTCTGTGAATTGCAAGAAGGCCAGCAGAGAAATATATCTGTAAAATGACTTGGCAGCAATCTCAGAACGAGAATGTCAAAAGGGGTTGCATTTGATTAAAAATTGCTATGCGTGACTGCTGAAATGGATATTTCCTTTTTCTCCTTCTCTCATTCCCCTACCCACAATGTGTGATTACTTGTTGCTTGTTTTCCTGAAGGCATGTTTGCAGACATACCCAAAGCAGACTCTTTAAAGAGAATAAAACTAATAATTCTCAGTATTTTTAATGCATAATCCTTTATAATGTTAGTAACAAAGGGCAATGATGGACAACTAGAAAGGATTCTCTGCAGATAAGCTTCCATGAGTTACAAAGGTTTAATTATTTTATTATTATATCGTGTGGCATAGTGGTATTACAATCCTATTCCACTGGGGAAAATATGTATGAATATTTTTTGCAGGAATGCCAACAGGTCTAATTTTCTTCCTGACCCCAATGGTACTTCTATAAATTCATGCAACTATTATTTTTTATTGCCTCTAGGTCAAATGCTCCCTTGGACCTTTCGCCTCTAGAAAAGTATTTTCTGAATAGATAAAAAGCAGTTGTGTTTCTCCAGATATATAATATATGTCTGAATTGTCTGTATTTGTGAATTAAACTCCTTGTGAACCCTGGATGCCTTAATGAACTTCATGTGGCCCTTGATCTAATTTCAAAAACTCTTTATAAATGGTAAGTTTAGATCCTGGGCAGGCAGAATGTGTCTCTTTCTCTGAAACTCCCAGGAGATGGTGGGTGATAAAAGAAAAAAAAAGGAATCAGTAAAAGAGAAAAGGTGACATAAAAAAGAAAGAAAAGAGAATGTTTTTTAAAATATTAGTTGAGAATAGTAACTTTATTTTCCTACATAGATCCATGGATTTCATATATGTATTGAAGAAAAACAATGAAGAAGAAAAACAATGATTTACATTGGTTATTTGCCTCCATTAATATTTTTCCACAATGGCAAATTGATGTAAATCATGTATTTAATTCCAGAGTAATTTAGCATGTAATATCATGAGTTTATTTCTGTTCATCTGGTGTCCGCAATAATTTAGCTTTGGGTGAATTGTCTGTATTTGAGGACTAAGTTCCTTGTGAACCCTGGATGCCTTAATGAACTTCATGTGGCCCTTGATCTAATTTCAAAAACTCTTTGTAAGTGGCAAGTTCAGATCCTGGGCAGGCATAATCTGTTTCTTCCTCTATAGCTCCCAGGATGTGAAGGGTGATAAAAGAAAAAAAAGGAATCAGAAAGTAAAAGAGAAAAGGTGACATAAAAAGAAAAGGAAAGAGAATCATATTCCAGCAAGCTTAGCCTGTAGCCTTACCCAATGTTTGCTTCAACCTGGCACATCAATAGCATATAATGTGATACCCATCATGACCCAGACCATATAGTTTCACCTGAATATTCCTTGAAAAGAAAGAAAGGAAGGAAAGAAAGAAAGAAAGAAAGAAAGAAAGAAAGAAAGAAAGAGAAAGAAAGAAAGAAAGAAAGGAATATGGGAATCATAGATCAAATTGTATTTTTTATAAAAATGATGAAAGAAAAAAAAAGTGTTTTATTGAACAATTCTCCGGAAGGAAAAGATGAAGAATGGGAAAACAGCAGAGGAAAAGAGAGAAAGAAAGCTTCAGGCAGATTGAGAAAGAAAAGAAGAGAGGAAAAGACAGAGAAGAATAGAATAGAATAAGCTGGAAGGGACCTTGGAGGTCTTCTAGTCCAGCCCCCTTCTCAAGCAGGGGAACCTATACCATTTCAGAGGAGTGACTGTCCAGTCTCTCCTTAAAAATCTCCAGTGAAGGAGCGCCCATGATTTCTGAAGGCAAGCTGTTCCACTGGTTAATTGTCCTTACTGTTAGGAAGTTTCTCCTTAATTCCAGGTTGCTTGTCTCTTTGATCAATTTCCAACCATTGTTTCTTGTCTTGCCCTTTGGTGCTTTGGAGAATAGTTTGACCCCCTCTTCTTTGTGGAAGCCTCTCAAATACTGGAATACTGCTATCATGTAACCCCTATTTCTTCTTTTCTTTAGACTAGCCAAATACAAGTCCTGCAGCCATTCTTCATATGTTTTACTGTCCAGGCCTTTGATCATTTTAGTTGCTCTTCTCTGAACTTTTTCCAAGGTCTCAACATCTTTTTTGTAGTATGGTGACCAAAATTGGTTGCAGTATTCCAGATGTGGTCTTACTAGGGTTTTATAAAGCAGTACTAATACCTTGCGTGATCTTGATTCTATGCCTCTGTTTATACAACCTAGAATTGTATTAGCTTTTCTGGCTGCTGCTGCACACTGCTGGCTCATAGTCAAGTGATAGTCCACTAGGATTCCAAGGTCCCTCTCACAGTTGATGTTTTTGAGCCAGGTCCCGCCTGATCTGTACTTAATCCTTTGATTTTTCCTACCTAAATGTAAAACTCATTTTGTTGGATAGGGCCCATTGTTCAAGTTTGTCAAGATCTTTTTGGATCCTGAGCATGTCTTCTGGGGTATTGGCTATTCCTGCCAGTTTGGTGTCATCTGCAAATTTGATGAGTTCCCCTTCTATTCCTTCATCTAAGTCATTAATGAAGATATTGAAGAGTCCTGGGCCTAAGATGGAGCCTTGTGATACCCCACTGCTTACTTCTGTCCATGTGGATGTAGTACCATTGAGGACTACTCGCTGAATACGGTTTGTCAGCCAGCTACATATCCATATGATGGTGTTATTGTCTATCCCACTTTTTTCTAGCTTACTAAGCAGCAGGTTGTGGTCTACTTTGTCAAATGCCTTACTGAAGTCTAAGAAGTTCCAGTACTTCAAAAATCAGTTAGATAGTAAAAGGATAATTAGAGGAAAAAATGAAAAGATGTTCTAATAATCAAGGCAATGCCTCACAAATGATTTTTGGTGTTATCTTTGCCTCAACATAAATTTATCTTGTAAGAAATATATATTCAAATTTAGGAGTCTTTCCTCCCACTCTTTTTCCCCCAACATGTATTTTGCCATACAAATGATTTTTATCTTCCTCAACCATGCTGATGATGTAGTGAGGGTCTGCGATTTAGTCAGGTTCTTAGCCACATGAAACTGCTGCACACATGCTGCTCCCGCAGGATTTCCCTCTATGAGTATTTGGCTTTGACTGCCAGAGAGACTGGGCACCTGACTTCCACAGAGGTAAATCCGAGGAGAGCAAGAAGGACTTTTCATAAATGAAGAAGCTTCACTGAACTCAATTTGCCTCTATGTATGCATGCATAGAATTGTATCTTTCATATAGGAAGGACAGTTTGCCTGTCTCTATTGTGTTCCCAAAACCCAGGGCATGTTTCTATTACTGAATCCTACCTTATACAGAAAATTTGAAGAGTCTTGCCCTAAGCAATTAATTAAATGGCTGGCAGCATTACAATAGTTTGTCCACAATTTATCTGCAATTCAGAGCATTTTATTAGACCACAACCTACTCCTTGCTAAGCTAGAAAAAGGTGGAATAGACAACATCACCACCAGATGGATCTGTAGCTGGCTGGCAAACTGTACTTAACGAGTAGTCCTCAATGGCACTACATCCACATGGAGAGAAGTAAGCAGTGGGGTACCACAAGGTTCCGTCTTAGGCCCAGTACTCTTCAATATCTTCAGGAGGGAATTGAAGGGGAACTCATCAAATTTGCAGATGACACCAAACTGGCAGAAGTAGTGAACACCCCAGAAGACAAACTCAGGATCCAAAAAGATCTTGACAAACTTGAACAATGGGCCCTATCCAACAAAATGAGTTTCAATGTGGAGAAAAGCAAAGTTTTACATTTAGGCAGGAAAAATCAAAGGTACAAGTACACATTGGGCGAGACCTGGCTTAAAAACAGTAACTGTGAGAGTGGACGATCACTTAACCATGAGCCAGCAGTGTGCAGCAGCAGCCAAAAAATCCTGGGTTGTATAAACAGAGGCATAGAATCAAGATCACATGCGGTATTAGTACCGCTTTATAAAACCCTAGTAAAACCACACCTGGAATACTGCAGCCAGTTTTGGTCATCATATCACAAAAAGATGTTGAGAGTTTGGAAAAAAATTCAGAGAAGAGCAACTAAGATGATCAAAGGCCTGGAGACTAAAACATACGAAGAATGGCTGCAGGACTTGGGTTTGGCTAGTCTAAAGAAAAGAAAAATAGAGGGGACATGATAGCAGTATTCCAGTATTTGAGGGGCTGCCACAAAGAAGAGGGGGTTATGTTATTCACCAAAGCACCAGAGGGCAGGACAACAAACAATGGTGGGAAACTGATCAAAGAGAAAAGCAACCTGGAATTAAGGAGAAACTTCCTGATAGTGAGGACAATTAACCAATGGAATAGCTTGCCCCCAGAAATCGTGGGCGCTCCATCACTGAGATGGTATAGGTTCTCTTGCTTGAGCAGGGGGCTGGACTAGAAGGCCTCCAAGATCCTTTCCAGCTCTATTCTATTCTATTCTATTACTGCTGAAGCATATCATCCATTAATTTCAAAGAGCCTTACTTCTAACTCAATATTTATTTAAATGACAGCCCTGGCAAGGACAGCATCAGCAACAAAGGAGAAGTGCTTTTTTAGTTGCACAAAAAGACATACAGTTAGGGTCAAGATTAGGGTTGACATGTTTTGTCCAAATGGAGCCCAACTATCATTTGATAGTTAGGCTTCCTTTGAATGCATCCAGATTGAAAGTGGTGGGCATACAGGGCATAGGGTCAGGTTGTTTGTCTCTCCTCAAGGATATCTGTCTAGGTTGAATAGAGTGGGCACATTCCAAGTCCATCCCTTAAGTGTTGTCATCTGGTGGGACATAGGAATCTATTATATGGATTGATTGGTTGGTTGGTTGGTTGGTTGGCAATGGTAGGTCAAGTTCCTGGTTGTTTTGGTTTTTATTATTGTTGTGAGCCACATAGAGTTGTGTTTTAAAATAAATGAATGAATAAAGTATGCTGCTTGGATTAACATCGAATAGTTTGAAGTCTCTGGATTTATCAAGTCTTAGAAAGAATTTCTACTAGCAAACTGTGGAACACTTTTTTCCCTCCACCAAGGATAATTTAGAAGCAAGGATCCAGGCAATTGCTTAGATTGCTAATCTCAGGGTTAGTTGGTTATTTATTGAACTATCCAGTCAGCAACTACAGCAAATAGCACAAAAGGTCCATGATGTCTTCCATGCAAGTGATTTATAGAATCACCCAGCCATTGCTTTAGGAATACCAACCCTCTCATTTTAGTGTTTTATCACCATAGTAATGTTTCCAGATGACAGTTTATATCACTGGTGGAGATTGACTCCATGTGTGAAGTAGACATATGATAGAAATAAGTTGACTATAGAAATCATGCATCAAACTTGTAAAATAACTTATAATATAAAAATAGTTTTTCTAAAGTCGAACAAAATGTGGGTAAATATGTATGTGGTTGTGGTGTTTTGTTAGTTTATTTATTTTGGCACAGTTTTTTCTTTGCTTAGACTGTGTGCATATATGAGTGAAACTTTTTAAAATGAATTCTCAGTTTTAAAAGATAACACTTTTATTGAATTTATCTCAGTTCTGCTAACTACATGAATGTATCCATGGACCTTTTTTTGGTAAAAAGTATAGAGGTGATTTGCTGTGCATTTAATTATTTTTCGCAGGAACAAATGTGTGAATTTGGAGTTGAACCACTCTGACTCATAGTCCCCAAGTCTTATCAGTTTCTGTCTGAAAAGCTGTTGAAGCAGAAAAATGAAGATTCCAAAGAGTAGTTTTAAATTCTGGACTTTATTTCTCACCTTATAGTTAGGCTTCTTAGTAAAGATGGTTCTTCTACCATTACCAGTTTTCCATCTTGTAGATGAGAGCAGTGTGAATAGCCATGCCACTGAAGCAATCATTTTGAAAACTCTGCCCAATACAATTCAGTGGTTTTTCCAAAAAATTAACTGACCTCCCAAATTGTAGGATTCTTGATATATTGTAATCTATAAATATGGACGTGTTGCAAAAGCAGACAGCTTAATAGTGTTTGCATATGCAAACAAAAGGGTCTGATAGCGTAACTTCAGTAGAGCGAAAACGGAATATGATATGCTTTTCATGTCTGAAGTCAATATTTTCCTGTCAGACAGTTTGAAATCCAAGGTGGAAAAATATTAAAATAATAATAAATGGTCCCCTTTAGCTGATGATGCAAGCAGTGGATACAAAAGTATTCCTGGAATTTTGATGTTTTTCTTTTCTCCCAGAAAAGAATTATAATAATAGTAATAGATCTGAGAAAATTAACAACTATTTCGGGTTCTGACTGTTGGCCTGATTATTTAGAATTATTGACTCTTTAATTAATTTAGTTGTAATATCAGGAAAAGGAACTACTCATCTTTTCTTTTTTTCCCCTTTTTTTTTAGGCTCCTTCATGATGGTGAATAGTTCTGGGAGGGCATCTGGGCAAAAGGCTCACTTGCTTTTACCAACACTGAAGGAAAATGACACACACTGCATTGATTTCCATTACTACTTGTCCAGTCGTGACCGCTCCAGTCCTGGATCCTTGAATGTTTATGTGAAAGTGAATGGTGGACCTCAAGGCAACCCTATCTGGAATGTCTCTGGGCTTGTTACAGAAGGTTGGGTGAAAGCAGAGCTTGCTATCAGTACTTTCTGGCCACACTTTTATCAGGTACACTTGAGATTTCTTTTCTTTTACCATATTGGTAGGCAACCTGCAGCCTGTGAGCCACTGTAGCTTTTTAAGAGATTAGCAAATTGCTCATTTTCTATTGGGTTTTACTTTATTATTATTTTTTTTCAATTTTGCAATTGGAGGTGAGAAAGGGGTAAAATATTTTCTGTTAAATGAACTGCATCCACCAACAATAAACAACTAATTTTAATCCAATCTTCTTTAGTGGCATTTCTGCGTCACAACCTACTCCTTGGGGATCTTGGAGGAGGAGGAAACGGATGGTAATAATGCAGAATCCAATCTAGATTCTGTCACTGGGACCTGAGGTTTAATCTTCTGAGCTTTCAGACTTGTGCTGGAGCCCAAAGCTCAGAAGACTAAACCTCTGGTGCCAGTGACTGGCCCAGATTGGATCTTGCAACATTATCCTGGGACACTATGTTTGCCTTCATTTGTGTAGGAATAATAATAATAAAATTAACTAAAATGACCACAATTCACAAATAAAGTATATGAATGTATCCTAACATCATGACAGCTAAAATCTACTGATCTGTACAGTCTGGTTTTCCTTGCCATACAGAATATCAGCCCAATCTCAGGCACTGTGTACACTACATTAAATTGAAATGAGGTATTTTTTTTTAATCCATCCATTAGGAACCTAAGTAGTAAATATGACAGGTAGTGCTAGGTGCTTGTAACCTTGGATAGTCAAGCATATTCAATCACTTACAATAGATATTTTTTCTCTTATATTCAGCATGCTTCTTGAATATTATTTACCATTCTTTTTCATCGGTAACCATGGTCATATGACTGAAGGAAAAGTGGCACCTAGGGAAATTGAGGAGCAGAAAGAAATGGACAGAGACTACCCCAAATCTTGTTTTGGATATGCCTTCTTTTGGAATGACTTTTGAAGATTACCCCTAAAGAAATGAGACATCTGTTTTTTTTTTTTAAAAAAAATCTCCAAATTGCTCTATGATTTTTTTCTCTTTCTTTGAGAGAGAGAAATTAGACAACAAATTAGATAATTGTGTTATGACTGAGCCATTTGTTTGAGAGATGCCAAAATCACAGTGACTAATACCGTCTTTTATATAAATCATTTGGAACAACCTGAAAAATGTATGTATGTGAGTGAATGTGTGTGTATCCATATACACATACATATGTATTAATCACTCACTGTGCAAGATAAATTTTTCAGGGTAATGCTATGTAGATCCCCCAAAAGAAGTAGGAAATAGTGTGCCCCCAAAATTAAAAGCATGAGATAAAAATAAATACAGGTAAAGCTAGTTGACACTAAAATGCATTGATTTTAGCACTGATTATATTACCGACTTTGGATAATGAAATGTCTGCAAGAAAACAGCCAAGGTCAGAGAGCACTGAAGACCCTTCACGACACTAAAATGGTTTAGAAAACATTGTTGTTTCTGCCATGTCTATACATTGCTTCACATATGCTTTAAATTTCTCACTTTTTTTCTTTTTGTGGATCTCAGTAACTCTATCCAACCATGGTTTTCTTAATATTGCTCTCAACCGATTCAGTCTTCCTTTGTATGTCCTCTGTTATAGAATTAGGACTATCCAACAACACTATCCAACACTTCTAGACTACTGGCAGCTTTTAAAAGCTTTATTCTAGCAACATAGGAACATCCATCTTTTAGATCTTACATATGAAAGATCCTTCTTGTTGCCAGGCAATGAAAGAGCATGGGAAATCACCTTGGAGTGCCCTTCAGGATGAATCTTGATGGAATCAAAAATGACACTTCAGATGACTCTTATCTCCAGCTCTTTTTATATATATATAAGCAATGCTGGATTGCATCATCTTGATTGCCTCACATATTTTTTCCTTATCATTTGTTAAACTCTGATAGTTAGCCATCTTATCAAGATGTTGTTTTCTATAACCGTTCCATAACCATAGGGAGTTGAAGAATCTTACTAGAAAAAAATATTTTCAAGGATTCTATATCCTTTCATAACTTGCCTTGGAGCATCTTGATAACATTTGTACATGCTTACTTTTCAGGTTTCTTCTGTAGTGCATTCTTTTTAACCATTTATTGTCTGGCCATTAGCCATTCTGTAATATATATATATATTTCTGCCATCATAGTTCTAGAGCTTAATTAAGATATAACTGGTTGCATGATTATATTTATTGCTAATGCCAATTTTTAATGTATAGTGTTGTACATACATGCATACATGCACTTTTTAGAGGAGACTCTTTGGAAGGGATTTTATGTATATATCTACATAAGTAAATCTGGGGACAGGGTGGGTTGCTCTGTGGAATGCAGGTAGTCCTTGTTTGGCAATTGCCTTGTTTAGTGACCATTCAATTACAGTGGTTATGACCAATCCTTGCATTTCTGACATTCACAGGTCTGTAAAGCGAAGGGAAGCTGAAGTAAACATAGTTGTGGTTTCACTTAGCAATCACTTTGCTTAACAACTGAGATACTGTCCCAATTGTGATTGTTAAACAAGGACTAACTGAAAGCATCTTTTATAGAATCTGAATGCTTTGTACTTAAGTATGTTAGAGAGATGATTTCTGTATACTTTTCAATTGTTTATTTAATCAGCTTGTCCCCTATGTATTTCAGGTCATATTTGAATCGGTTTCCTTGAAGGGGCACCCCGGGTACATAGCTGTGGACGAAGTCAGAGTCCTTGCTCATCCATGCAGTAAGCATCTCTTCCTCCCCCTTTCCCTCCTAACCATAGCAATGCATTTCATGTTCAAATGAGTAATTTACCCAATTTAGTCAGTTCTGAAACATTTCCTTTTATCTATTCCAAATGCTTGCGGAGTGGAAGCAATCAACCCTGAATAAATACAAAATTTCTCAAGTTGTACAACAAGCAAAGCTGCTTCAAATGTGCAGCAAGTGCCAAAATTTTAAACCATTATTAAAGGGGAATAAAGCCCTGATTGTTAGGACCATTGAAGGGAGAGAAATTACAGGGTTTTAGTGATTCCCTATAGAATTAACTTAAAGAGAGAAAGTTGGGGTAGGGAGGAGAACCTTCATGAACACAACTAAGCAAATTAGTGCAATATTCACACTGGGGAAAAAAGGCCTGGAGTGTTTTTCTTTAAAGAAATGTAAATCTTTGCAGTGCCTCTATGAAAGACGTGTATATATATGTGTGTGTGTGTGTGTTTGTGTATGTGTATCACTTTCAAAGCATGTGATTCATACTGTGAAATAGAGAAATAAGTCAAAGATTGTTTTGCTGTATTTCCTAGGCTACTGTATTTCTTTCATCTGTTCTATTCAGATTTATTTTAAAAGAATTCAATTAGGAATCTGTATCAAATTGACATTAAAGATACCCAGTTTATAATAGTAAAGAACAAACTGACACAGTATGAATTTGAATTTGAATTTAGGCTATTTTGTATGATCATGGGAATTATCTGACTTTTTTTTATTTCTATGGAGAGCTTAATAATTAGGACAAAGTAGGCAGACTAAAGCATTTTTAGTTCCACCAACAGGGAGAAATTAAGTATAGATTTTTAGATAAATTCCAGAAAATTTACCAGAGTTAATTTCTCGAGTCACTTTGGGCCATGCAACCTTGCTCCAACTTACTTTGTCAGTGTAGGTATCTCTAAAGGGATAAATGATGGAAACCTGTGACAATGTCATCATGGAAATGTTTTGACTTATGCATCTGGGGTCAGATGTCAAAACATCAGTGTAAAATAGTGACATTTATGTGATGATGTTAACATGTGCATGTAGCCATGTTGGCATTATCACAGTTTGCTACAATTATTGCTGTGTTTATTATTTATTTAAGAAAATTTTGTGGCCCCTCAACTCACTCATGGTGATTTTGTGTTATAAGGGTTGTTACTGAAAGGACAAAATGATGAATAGCCTCATCTACAGAGTCATGTAAATAATGCAAATCAACTGTGGATACATTTTTACTCTTGCAAAATGAAGCTGGAACTGGAACTCTTGAATCAAACTGTTCTAAGTTGGTTCCAAAGCTTTCATCTAATCAGTGCATTTTAATCCCATTATTAATGTGTGATGAAGCAGTTTGTTCACCTTCAAGAATTATCAGAATATTCTTGGAAAATCATGGCATAGTAAATCATAAGTTTCAGTAAATTGGCCATCCTAGTGCAAAACATTTAATGGGATGCCCGTGTCACAATCTTCCTCAAAATATGTACTGAGAAAGTTGTGGCAATCTGACTATTCTATTCCCTGCTAGTAAATTTAAGCATCAGTCTGATATTTATAGGAAGGATATTGATAAACTGGTAATTCAGTGTTTTATGAATGCTTACCAAACACCTGGAGCCTTTTTTCCCCCACAGGCTTTGTCTCCATGCTTTCCTGATATACTTAAATTCAACTGTGATGATATGATAATTATAACTGCAATTATTGCAAAAAGGAACATGAGGTGGTATTTTAAACATGAGTTTTGAATGTAAGAATGAGCAGTCCATACATACACTGGTAGTGCATAAAAAGATTGGTAGCAGAACAATAGCCCTATTAGTCTGGTGAGTTCTTTCCACTCAAATTAGCAGAAACAAATCTCTCTCAGTTGTTTCAAAATGGCTGTTCTTATTCTTCTTGTATCTTGTTATAGAAAAAAAATCTGAAACTAATTAAAATGAGCCCTACCTTAGTTTGTATTGCAGAAATATGTAGAGTTCAAAATTCTGTAGAAGATTGAAAATTTGACTTCAAAGTGCTTCTGTTCACATAGCATGATTTTTTATTTAAATAATAAATAATCTTATTTCTATGCCCCATTTCCTCTCTTTCCTTCATCCCTTTATTTCCATTATACTGCAAAGCCCCTGCCTATTCTTTTCCCAAAAAAATTATGTGCAGAAAGTTAATCACTGTGAACTAAGTCACAGTAACTGGTTTAGTCATCCAGTAAGAATTTCATGAATAACTGGATGATTTTGAAAAGCTAACAGGACCTGGTCTTGTTACTACTTGAATAGGAAATAACTAAAACAATACTAGGCCTATAGATAAGAATGAGAAATTAGAAAAAATATTTCACAGGAACTAAGTGGCAAATATTTTTTTCTTTTGTCACCAAATAAACTACATGAATTTGTCCATTAAATTATGAAAAGTTAGTTTACTAACTTTCCAAGCTTAACATAACATAAATTATCTACTGTAAGAAACAAGATTGCAATCAACAGGAACAGAAAATATATGTATAACTGAGGGTCTAACTAGCATACTTTAGCAGTAATTTTGCATGATATTTTACCTAACTGTTCTCATCTATTTGTGATAAGGAATTGTATCATAATGTCCAAACAAATTAAAACCAGCAAACCTCCTGCCCCCCCCCCCAAAGTAATTACATGCTGCTTTATATATTAATTTGGGAAATGTAGATTAGTGTGGTTTGCATGTAAACAAGCAGATTTTGCCTGCTCTTATTAGTAAATGCTTTCTTTTGTTCTAATTCAGAAGTGCCAGAGGATTTAAAATAGCAGAATTATTGACAATTAAACAGGTCCATACACTGAAGTTGGAGGGAAGAGAAGATATTAACTGTCAAAAGTTTTTGCTGTAAATATAGTAAAGCAGTATTGCTTTGTA
Organism: Azemiops feae; assembly: GCA_023970755.1. Taxonomy (NCBI): domain Eukaryota; kingdom Metazoa; phylum Chordata; class Lepidosauria; order Squamata; family Viperidae; genus Azemiops; species Azemiops feae. Next base: position 3,740,438 of record JALGBA010000036.1, read on the forward strand.
TCAGGGCTGTCCATTTCAAATGACAGATCTATGACCCTGCCTCAGCCAAGAGCTAGTACATCAATACATTTTGACATGGATAAATTAGTGACCAGTTAAAAGGGATGGCATAGCACTATTTAACTTGATTGACTGGATGTGGTTCTTCAGGAATACAATATATGTTGTGGACAGTTACTAGCTAGTTTCCCCTTACTATGGATGTTTATTTTGCTATCTGAAGCAAACAACAAGTTTGGAGAATGATTTTAATTTAAATATATAAATGGGTTACAAAAATTAAAAGTGTGTCTGCTCCAGCACTGTGGTCATGACTGGATTCTATGATTGCTAACATCTGAAAGAAATCTTGATCAGAGATCTCCAATTCCACTTTTAGTGCATTCTACAATAATCGGTTACTGTTCAATGCTGTGGCTTAGCATATTATTTACTACTGGATAAATGGAACCTTTGTAGAGTTAAATTTCTTGAATTCTTTGCCTTTGCAATGCAGCTATAGCATCAAACCAAACATATTCTAATAGTTGGCAACATCAGTTAATAACATCCATGCATTGTATTTATACAATGAAACAAAAAGAAAAGAAAAAGGATTTTGACATACAAAAATCATTTGTTTTGATTATATATTTGAAATGCCAGAGACATTATGAAAAAACAAGCAACCCAATATTGGAGATATTCTGGAAGCCGAGCTCCAGCATGAAAGGTGCCCAGGTTCTCCTTTTTATCTGGGACATGATGTAAACTTGTGAATGGCCACTTGGAACTTTCCTCTGAAAATAACTGTGCCATCCTGGATCCAGATGGCTCCTTATCTGCTGTGATTTAGAAGAGCTATGAAAACCTGGCTCTTTTCCTAGCGAGGGAGAATGAGACTCCTTGCTGCATTGTGCTTGCCATCTTTTATCTGTAGTATTTATGTTATTGGATTTCTTTGTTGTGAGCCACCCAGAGTCATTGAGAGTTGGGCGGCATAAAATTTTAACAAATTGTTGCTATTATTACTAATTTGCTCATGAGTTAAAGCTTCAAGCTGTATGATATTGAAACTTAGAGATGTGGTTCTTTGTGTCTGGATTATTGTCCCTAAGATAACCGGTAGAATAAACCTTTTGCTCCTATCTTCTGTGTAATGCATCCATCCTTGTTCTTCTTGACTATGGCATCCTTTTGGGTTGACTGCAGGATTTGAGGTTGGGCAGTGCAGTTTGTTCTGCTTTGGCTCCTTTGTCCAAGGCAGGTCCTTATTGGTATTGATAGGGAGTGAGAGGTCCAGCCAAGAGATAAAGTGGAGAGAGTATTGAGCCCTTTGTGGTGTGCTGCAGGGCTCAGTATTCCCTCCACTCCTTTTAAATATCTACATGAAGCTGTGGGTGAGATCATCTATCACCAGAAGGTCAAGGAATTCTGATTGGTGGGGTCCAGGAGAAAAGCCTTTTCTGAATGGCTGCTACTCTTTGGAGAATCGTGCCCCCTGAGGTGAGATCTGCACCCATCCTTTCAGCCTTCTGAAAGGACCTGAAGACTTGGCTCTGCCAACTAGCCAACTACCCAATTGGAGTAAATTATTATGAAAATGGCTAATGAACTAGATATAACCCCGCCCTCCCAGGGATGTATCTTGCTCCCTTCCTTCTCATCTTCTTAATTTTAAACTAATTTAATGTTATTATTTATTGTTACTAATCACTAATTGTAGTTCTAAAAGTTTTACTCTTTCATATCTGCCTTTTTTAAACAAACATTATTTGCTCATCTTTCTACAGAGGACATTTGCTTTTTGCTTCCACTAAATATTAATTGAAATGTAGTCTTGGGAAATGTTGAATTCTTTTGTTATAGAAATTTATTTATAGTATACTGTTTGTGCCAAGGTGGTCATTGTGGTTCTTTTTATCTCCTTAGCCAGAACAGCATTTGAAAAAAGAAAACCAAAAGACAGGCTTAGTGTTGCTTTGCTAGGTCATTTATTCTGTGAGAAACTTGGAGAAAGAAAGAAAGAAAGAAAGAAAGAAAGAAAGAAAGAAAGAAAGAAAGAAAAAGAAAAAGAAAGAAAGAAAGAAAGAAAGAAAGAAAGAAAGAAAGAAAGAAAGAAAGAAAGAAAGATTGATTCTCATTCCATTTCTGCTATCATTATGCATTGTGATGCTCTATCCTGGTAATATTTTGTCTTTTTATTAGGAAAAGCTCCTCACTTCCTGCGGCTGCAAAATGTGGAGGTTAATGTTGGGCAGAATGCAACATTCCAGTGCATTGCAGGAGGAAAGTGGTCTCAGCATGACAAATTGTGGCTACAGGTAAAAGCACAATGGATCCTTTATATTCTTTAGAAGTTTCAAACCATATTTCTCATCTATGAACAAATAGATATTCTGAATCCAGTGGAAAATTTCTGTGTAATACTTTCATCATTTCCCTTTGGGTAAGAGAACATTCTGAAACATGTAAAACAGGGTTTAAACTTATGGCCTGAAAAATTATTCAGTGGAATATGCTTAATATCTTAAGCAGCTAAATGTTTAACATTATAGGAAATATTATACAACCCCATGCATTTATTTACTTTATTTTTTCCCTATTTACGTATATATTTTTATATTGCATAAATGAACCAACGGTTTCTTATGTTCCTGTTGGAAAAAAATCAAAATTAGCAGAATTAGAGATTTGATTTTGAGGCTGTAAAGAAAAAGAAACAAGCAAGACACTAAAAGCTGATCTTTCAAATGAACGAGATGAGATCAATGTGAAGAAATTTCAGGATGCCTTATTTTATTTCCACTTGAAGTCTTTTTAATTACTTCTACATTTTATTTGCATACATAATTTATTTCATTCATACTACTTTATTAATCTACATTCTGATCCTAATCATTCTCAATCACACCTTTTGTTGAAATTGTAAAGTAGCTCAATCTCAGCTACTATTTTCTCAAAGATGGTTGTGCTTTTTACTACTACAAATACAGTGTAGAACTGCCAGCTTTACTCTGAAGAACTGACTGTACTATTGTTTCAACTGAATAAATTGCCTCTGATAAGCAGTCTCTAAACCTAGCACAAATATATCCTGCCAATCATCTGTGTTATCTGTTTGTCCTTGAGAGCAACAACATATATATCTGGGTTTTTTTTTAATTCATGGCTAGCATCTATGTTGAAAAAGAAAACAGAATAAATAAGCATTTTTTTAAAAAAATGAAGGTGGTTGTTACAATTCTTTCATCTGCCATGAGGCGATGCAAGACCACAGTACCTGTTGAAGCAAAATTCAGTGTAGCATATGGCTGGATTGTGCAGCCTGCATACTTTTATTATATCCAACGAGTTTTTGATCTTGGGCTAATATCTACAAATGGGAGACATGAGTCACTTTATACTGTTAGGAAGAAAATGAAATCATATATCTTATCCACTAGGTGACCTTTGAATCCCTATAAATGACACACATTTCAGAATCTTACATTTCTACAAATCCAACCTTTTCTTATTGATAGCTTTTATAATAGAACAATGCTGTGCTGCAATCTATTATCAGCTTGACTCAATCCACTGCAGGATGAAGGTCACTTCAATGAAAGTTATAAACCATAATCTACTAGGCTAATCCAGTGTAGGTTGGCAGAGAGCTGTTGTTTTGATTTCCTTCTCTAAGACTGAGAGAGGAAGTGACTGACCTCAAATCACCCAACTGGCTTCTGTTCCTAAGGAACAACTACTCATGTAGTTGATAGGTGGTAAAATATATAGTACCCAGTGCTCTTGATCTAAACTGAAATAGAATTTTAGCAATACACACTAAGTTTAAGTAATTCATTTGGGAGGAAAGGTATCATATTTTTGTAAGAATTTCAGAGAAGGAAATTAACATGAGTTAGGGATACTCTTTTCATGAACATGTTATACTTACTTAGACTTTTCTCCTATTTTTGTGTGGCAGCAGTGGAATGGAAGAGACACAGCATTAATGGTCACCAGAGTTGTCAACCATAGACGGTTTTCTGCTACTGTCAGTGTAGCTGATACATCCCAACGCAGTATCAGTAAATACCGATGTGTAATCCGTTCTGATGGTGGTTCAGGAGTTTCAAATTATGCAGAATTAATAGTGAAAGGTAAGTGACAAATGCTAGTTCTGTTTTTATCCATGAATTCTAGTCACTTGACATGAAGAAGAATAAAGCAGTAAAGATTATTATTACAATTATTTACAACAATTATTAATTAATTATTAATTAATTATTAATTTATTAAACATTGATAAAATTAAAAAATACTAGTAAAAATTAGTAGTAAAAATTAAATTCAAACTTGAAATGCTGTTTGTATTTTTAAAAACTTTGTATGGTTTTAATAACATAAATTGAAGTTGTACTTTTATGATATTGCTCATAACAAAGATAACAAAAATCTTCCAACAATTTTGAAAATTCCTACCACATGTTGCATTCATAATCACTTAAATATGACACAGCAGTGTGCTGCAGCTGCCAAAAAGGCCAACTCAGTGCTAGTCTGCATTAACAGAGGGATAGAATCAAGATCATGTGAAGTATTAATACCACTTTACAATGCCTTGGTAAGGCCGCACTTGGAATACTGCATCCAGTTTTGGTCACCACGATGTAAAAAAGATGCTGAGACTCTAGAAAGAGTACAGAGAAGAGCAACAAAGATGATTAGGGGACTGGAGGCTAAAGCATATAAGGAACAGTTGCTGGAATTGGGTATGTCTAGTTTAATGAAGAGAAGGACGAGGGGGACATGATAGCAGTGTTCCAATATCTCAGGGGCTGCCACAAAGAAGAGGGAGTGAAGCTATTTTCCAAGGCGCCTGAAGGCAGGGCAAGAAGCAATGGATGGAAACTAATCAAGGAGAGAAGCAACCTAGAACTAAGGAGAAACGTCCTGACAGTTAGATCAATTAACCAGTGGAACAACCTGCCTCCAGAAGCGGTGAATGCTCCAACACTGGAAGTTTTTAAGAAGATACTGGACAGCCATTTGTCTGAAATGGTATAGGGATTCCTGCCTGAGCAGGGGGTTGGACTAGATAACCTCCAAGGTCCCTTCCAACTTTATTATTATTATTATTATTATTATTATTATTATTATTATTATTATTATTATTATTATTATTATTATTATTATTATTATTATTATTATTATTATTATTATTATTATTATTATTATTATGCTTTCATGGATCATGTTTTATGAAATATACAGTGTTCCTGTGACAGATGTATTATATACCATACAACTTTTCTATTCACATAGCTACTCTTCTGGTAACTAATAATTCGTAAATCTATTGCAAAATTAATTCCTGTTTTCAGAATTTCTGTCAGAGTTGTAGTGTCTGAGACAGTCACAAATGAATGTGGAGGTTGTATTAAATGGCATTCTGGAATCTGAAGAGAATTTAGTGCAATGCTAGTTCAATATTAAAATATACAAAATTCTTAAGAAGTATTAGATTCTATTTATGCTGTAAAACATTGGAATCCCCTATTCAGGTTGGACTAGAAATCTTATTCTTAGTCTTGGGTTTTGGAGGGGAAGAGAAAAAGAATTCTAATACTGTAACTTCTTTTATCTTGCCTAGAACAAAACAGCATCCAATGAATCCTTAAATTCTAATACTTCATTCCCTAAAATTAAGATTTTTATTCTAATCTCATTTTTATTTCCATAATTTTTGTGAATGAAGAATTATTCATGAACTTTCCTTGGTTTTCAATTCTCTCCCCCTCCCAATTTATCAAAGGTGCATTTTTAATCATTTTTCCACGATTTACCCTATTCCTCAAAAGGTTGATGCAAATAATTCATTGCATTTTCATGTGCATTTATGTTTTCATTACTACAAGTTCCTTTTCTAAGTTTTTTCCAGAATAAATTATAGTTTTGATGGGTTCCATATTCTAATATTGACATTTTAGTTGCACACTGTCAAATCATTGAAAAAAATGTTTATTTTGGTATGATTATGTATTCCAAGTATTCATACAATTTAGAACATTAAAAACATGCATGGATAATAACCATATATACACACTCTTAGACACACAAAGAAGACTGAAGACTCTATAGGTAGTCATATGTGATCATGTGAGCCGTGGGGATGCAGTGGTTAGAATGCAGTATTGCAGGCTAATTCTGCTGACTGCTAGGAGTTTGATTCTGACCAGCTCAAGGTTGACTCAGTCTTCCATCCTTCCAAGGTTGGTAAAATGAGAACCCAGATTGTTGGGGGCAATATGCTGACTCTGTAAACTGCTTAGAGAGTGCTGTAAAGCTCTATGAAGTGGTATATTAATTATACTTAATTATACTTAATTTCATTGTGAGTTACACAATGACAATAAAGATATTCTATTCTATTCTATTCTATTCTATTCTATTCTATTCTATTCTATTCTATTCTATTCTATTCTATTCTATTCTATTCTATTCTATTCTGTTCTGTTCTAGTCAAGTTTAAGTGCTATTGCTATTGCTATTGCTATCACTTTTAAACTGGATACTGTGAATTTAAAATTGCTTAAAACCACTCAGGGAGCATGTGTGAAAGAAGAAAAGCCAACTTTTCTGAATAGCAAAAGGAATCTATAGCTAGATAAATAAAACATAAATATTACAGTGGCTGTTATATTGTAAATCAAGATGTAAACACTAATGAGTGACCCAAACAAGACAATGTTGGAAATAAAGAGATGGCGAGGTAATGAAGATAAACTTTGGTTGTTGACTCCTATTTTTTTTTTGCTTCTCTTTAATTGATAAGATAAATGTATCAAGGTTGTATGAGGTTAACTTAATGAGGTGTTGATATCCTTTTGAAGTAATATGGATCAATGCTTCTCAAAAGTTCTGCATAATTTGGTCCGGATACTATCAAATATGAAGCATTTTCCAGCAGCTAAAATGAAATCAATTTGGAAAGCTTCATTCCCAAAATGATTTTTATTGAATTATTGACAGTGAGAACAATTAATCAGTGGAATGGCTTACTTTGAGAAGTTGTGGGTACTCCATCACTGGGGGCTTTTAAAAAGAGACTGGACAGCCATTTGTCTGAAATAGTATAGAATCTTCAGCTTGATCAGAGGATTGGACTAAAAGACCTCCAAGATCTCTTCCAACTCTGTTATTCTGTTTTATTCTGGATTGATTATACAATTCAGTACCTGAATCCTAGCTAAGCTAAGTAGCTAATTGCTAAGCCTAGATGAAGACAAGCCTAAAACTTGGGTTTGAATTCAGAAATGTATATGGGATTGAAGATGTGCCTTCTCTTCTGCCAGTCTATGACAAAAATTCCATTTCAAAAAGCATCCCAGAGGATGAATCTATCTGGCTAAGGGGAAACAAAAGTTATGCAGAATGAATGTAGATGCCAAAATACTGACAATTACACCAAATATAAAAAACTGAAGCCATCCTATTTTTTTTTTTAAAAAAAAATAGGATTGTAAATGTTAATGGCTTAATTATTTTTATTTGATTTAATTTGTTTACTTCATTTGTATCATGTGCTAAAAACAAAATTTCTGAAAGAAGAATATGCTGCCAGACAAGGAACCAATAACAAAGGCAATACAATTTCCCAAAAGGTTGCTATATTATTTTGTAATGGTAAAAGCCAATAAAGAGTAAAAGAGCACTAAATTGATTCAGTATCAGTGTTTGTGCACTCATATCTACTGCCTCAGATTAATGGAGGACATATTGTTCCATTGTGTAACTTTTACATATGAAATGTAAATATCCCATTATGAGTTGAAGCCTGCTGTTTTGGCACGAAATGGCCTGCCCTGAGCATTTTGCTACAAACAGAGCTGTGTTATGATGCTCCCAGAACACACAAAAGTAATAATAATTCCATGCTTAAATGAGTCATTTTTTAAGGTTTCCAACTCAGAATGTTTGATAGGAAACATTTGCATACCTCTAATTAGATGAGACAGAGTCAAATCTAAAAAAGTCAAAGGACATATGTTTTCCACATTAGAATGAATTCATTCAAATCTCTGTGATAAATGCATGCATTTCATTGATTGGCTAATTGCATTTCAATTAACTCTACAGACAAACATGTTTCATACATGCCTGCCTATCTATAATTTAGGAAAATTACATCATGGAACTAAAGAAGTAAAGTAGCATAATGAATATGTTCATCTCTAAGGAAATACAATATTCTTCTATTTTTATTATTCATTTAAATTTCAATGTCTGTATCATTCCAATTGTTTTAATTATTGTGAGCTGCACAGAGTTACATATGGGTGGCTGTAGAAATTGAATAAGTAAATAAAAATAAATATATAAATAAATACATGATCCACATTATTATTGGGAAAGTTCAATGAAGGATTATATAATTGTGAAATACTTTATTGTGTAATGTCTTTCAGTTAATATGTACTTAGAAGCTGTAAAACAGCAAAAATAAAGATGAGAGTTTTTATTTCAATTGAATTGTTCTTGGAATAGACACTTTCAGACTTTCACATTGTTACCTGTAGAAGTTGCTCCAATAAAAATCTCTCCTCTGTCTTCATTGGCCATATAAAGTACATGGTACAAAACATTGTTATAAACTTTGAAAAACTTCCTTGACCTAGCATTGATTTTGCAATAAAACTATGTCCACTTCTCATTGCAAAGCTTGTTTTGTTTTGGGTCCATTTTCTTTTTTCTTTCTCTCTATGGTTCTGCACAGGAATACTGAAATGAAGTCTTGAATGAGTAAAAGTTTAACTTTGCTGCTGTCGTATTTAATGTTACATAAATATGAAGTAAATTGATAATATACGTGTTTGAATTCTGATAGTTTATGACTACATTAAAAGGAATAGTTGAGATAAAACAAATCACAGCACAAATTCAGGTCTGCTAATCCCAGCAATTTAGATAATTATTGTATGTTTAATACTACTTCTTAAAATATATTCCTGTCAGAAATGCTACTCAGTTTTATTCTTATTTTATTTTATTCAAATACATTTTATTCAAGCTTGAAATTCTCTGAATGATTCAAAATTTATTCAAACCTGTTATTTCATTAGCTGAATTTTAAATAGTGCAAATGTGCCCAAAATGGAGAAAAAAAAATGATCCTGAATGAATTAGATTTCATGATTCTCCATTTTATCAAGTGGGATGGATTGAAATTTAGCATCCATCCCATCTAAATAATACACCATCCCATCTAAATAATATTCTATCCCATCTAAATAATAAGAGTTTTTCCTTTGGGGTAGACAGTTATAGCACTGAATTGAGAAACATTTAGTAAGTGGAAAATAAATGTATTTTATGACAAATTGCCCATGGTTGTGATGCGCTATATAACGAAGTTCCTTCATCCCACCTCTGTATGCTATACGGTTATAATGTGTGTATTTCACTGTGTGTTTCTGTGTCAGCTCTGTACAAACTATCCATAAATGCTAGATTATTCTTAATGTTATTCACATAGATAAAAAAGTCACTTTTGCTATTCTCTGACTGAATAGGGGATGAGGAGGGGAACTTACATCATTTTCCCCTGCTCTGATTCTATCATGATAAAAATGTGGTATAAACAGAGCTGGCTCTGTCCTTGAATTAATAGAGGAACAAGATACTTTTTAGAAGGGGCAGTCATATTTTTTAATTCGCTCATTCACAATAATTTTGATCATGTTTTAGTCTGGAGGATTAAGAAATGCAATAAATGGAAATAACCTGATTATCAAATGTTGGCTTGGCTCTGTTGTTTGTGTGCCAGGATGTTCATGTATAAGTGAGGGTGAATAAATGGAAAAGATTTTGAACTTGGAATGATTTGCAGTTATGCATGCATGCATTTTCCAGTTATTGTTTTGCTTTACTTATTTATTATATTTATTTATTCATTTATATTCATAGATTAAATATATAGAGTAACTAACAGAGAGGTTTAAATCATAAAACCAGAGACATCACTGGAAGCTAAAAACATAAGGCTACTTCTGATTTACTTTGGCCATGTCATATGTGCAAATTCATTGGAGAAGGCAATGATGCTAGGAATGGTTAGTGGACATAGAAGAAGGGGCAAGGAAAGGACATGCTCACTTGATAACATCAAATCTGATACAAAGTTGAACATCTGACAATTGAAAAAAAAAAGCTATGCTTGACAGGGTAACATTGAGAGCACTTGCCTATAAAGTCGCCAAGAGTCAGACCTGACTAAATAGTTAAAATTACAACAATTCATAGATACTCAGTATTATGAATGGGCAAAGATAAGGAAAATCATATCTAATGATAGTAATCATTTTCCCTGTCACTGGTCTGTTCACATTTGAAAGAGCACAAATTTTTCAAGTTTTCTGAATATTATATACATTCCCTTCATTTTCTTGAGAGTAATATGCTGTGTTTTACTGGGACTGCTATTTTTTTTTAAAAATAACCTTGTGAGGTTTTTTTTTTTACAAAATTATTTTGTTTTCATTAATAGCAGCAGTCAACAATTTTACTTTTATTTTTAGCAAGATTAGACTTCTTGAGTAGAATCCAACATAATAGGTTGAAAAAGATGTAGCTACATCTGGCAGCTAGAAACATTAGATACTGGTAGTTCCCTTTGGTAATATATCTTCCATTTGCACGGCATTATCATTTAATTATGAGTTGCAAATGGGGACCAACCTAATTTCATTTAATATATCTATACTGCAGGCTTGTGAGGCTCTATATTAATAGGTAAAGTTTGATGTAAAACAATCAATGGTGGAAGGAGTCCTATAGAATCCTCCTGCAAATAGAGCAAGCAACAAAAGTAAGAAATACATTTTCTTAGAGATTTTATAAATTTGTTTTTAAGAATATAATTTATAGACCAGTGTGATTAAAGAAAATTTAAGGGTATGGACAAGAGTTGGACAAGATAGGAAGAACATAGATGGCTGCTTTGCATTGTGTGTCTATTCATTAATCCAGCTAGTTTATTCTTTTCTGCACTGAATTGTACTAGATGTTTGTTCTTTATAAAACTGTTAACAACAGTAACCTAGATTATCATACATAATAAAACATATAAACCTCTTTCAATCTTTTTTCTCATTTTCCTAATATTAGGGTTAGGGTTAACCTCTTTTTCCAGTTAAATTCGGCTTCTCTTTTTCCCCCTGAATTATTGCTTTCAAATGTTGCTTATTCTCCTGCCTTCTGGCTATGACCACATTTCACTATGCAGAATTTTGAGCTGATTTCTTTATTTCCAGTCCTATCTGGAGATTGACAGTAATTGCATCTAGAATCTTCATCATAGAAAAGAAATGGCTTTTTACTAAATTGTGGCCAGTACAATATAAAAGTCTAACTGGAAAAAAAATGGAAATTAAACCTGGAACCTGCTGTATGCAAAGATTATTGCTCAACTACTAAAGTGTCATGGTCTCCAAAGAGAGAGATTCTAAACAGATAATTTCTGAGATATGTGTCATTGTTCTTCTAGGCTTTTACAATAGAAATTTGACTGATTTAATGGGCAAGACATAAATGATGAGTAAAGTTCAGCATTTGCAAAATGAGGCTTGAATATTGATCCCCAAAAAAGAACAAATGTGATTCAATTGCACACATATTTCAGACAAAACTAATTGCTCAGTGTTAAAATATCTACCAGTTTTATCTGTGCTGAAAATGTTCAACAGTGCAAGTAGAATGGAGCTTGATTATATTCAATTGTAGTTTTTATTCCAACTGTGCTATTCACCCCAAGCCAATTTTCTCTTCCCCGTGCCTTTAATTCTGCAAATGAGGTTATAAAAGCTTGTTAAATCTGTAGAGTTATTTTTGTGGACTTCCTTTTTTGGAGGAAAGTTAATTTATTAGTTATAGCTGCTATTCATTACTGTCATTGTCAGTTTATTTTCTGTTAAAGATGTTATTGTTGCTTTCATGCTTTTTAAAACATTCAGGAATCAAAGTATTTCTCACACTACTTTTAAAAGACATGAGTATGTTCTCTTAATTTATATTTAATTAGAAGTATACACACACGCACCACACAGACACACACACACACACAGATATTCCCTCCCCCCCCCCCGTAGGTCTTATCTAATTTATAATCGGCATGCAACCTATTGGCAAAATAAATTGAAAATGAAAATTGCTACCTTTAATGAAATAATAGCCAAGTAACCCACATCTATATATTTTTATTCTCATAAAACTTTTTCTCCTTTTACATGTTTGCTTATTTTTATTTATTTTACTTGTGTTTGTCTAAATATATGTACACTATGTTTCTGTATGTATATGTACATTTTTGTGTGCATACAGACAGCTACAATTCATATATGCACAAACATACACTAGTTCAGGCAAATATGTTGATTTGGTAAAAAATAAATCATATACAAATATATAAACAACAGAGAAATGTTTGCAGGAAATATTTATATGCTTTGGTTTGATCCAAAGGTGCTTTTTCAAGAGGCAACTGGACTTCCTTTGTTTTTCCTTGAAGTTGTTTTACTTCCCATCCAAGAAGCTTCTTCAGTGCTTTGGTCTGAATTAATTGAAGATAGGCTGCTGATAGTGAAGTATTAATGGAATCAGCCTAGTTCAGTGGTTAAGAACAGAATTGTTTGGGATAATAGATTGTTTAAAATCACCAGGGTTCTGTTCCAGTTAATATGTTTTGGAACTAAGGTATGGATGATTCCCCTCTTTGCTCTACTTTCTTTTAAAAGTGTTTTTAAAATAGTTCCTCCTAGCAAGCTCTAAAGAGTTGCTAGGTAGAGCTGGAAAAGCTCCTGCCTGAATCTACAGAAAGCTATTAACTATCATTCAATGGACCATTAAACTGGATGGACCAGTGATGTAAATCAGCAAAGGCAGCTTCTTATGTTCCCTCTCTTGCCACATCTAAAATCTAACCAAGGAAAGACAGCTACTAACCGACAGCCTGATTTTCTTTTCTTTTTTCCTACAGCTACATTTTCTATAGTTCATTTCCAGCACCTATCTCAATGAAAGATATAGGGGAGATATAGTAGAAGGAGAGAATTGTATGGTGCAAAAACAAAGTTTTAAGCCAGATAGGTAGATTTACTGTAAAGTTATCAAAAATTGCTAATAGCGAGGTGTTCACAATTTTATGAGCTCCAAATGTTTCAGATGTGTTGGTTTCTCTCTTTCTGTCTCCTCAAATCTAAATTTAGTTGTGGCATAAGTATAGATCAAGAATTCAAACTGAAGATATAAGATTCAGAGTAAGTAAATTACTTATTCAAACTTCCAAGCCTTAAAAGCAAAAGCAACATTTCTTCTAACATATAGATAGCAATGATTGGGAAACATAACACAACAAGGTCCAAAATGTTTATCTTGTAGAGCAGGGCTTTTCAACCTTTTCACCGATTGTACCACTTTTAGGATATGGCAATATTCGAGTACCACCTAGCAAGGTGTCAAAAACTTGATGACCAAAAAAAAAACCCTGTTCAAAGTTGCAATTGCACTGAAATGACTTATGACCATTTTCACACTTATGACCATTACAGTATGCCCAGGGTCATGTGATTTATATTTGGATGCTTGGCAACTAATTCATATTTATGATGGTCACAGTGTCCCAGGGTCATGTGATCCCCTTTTGCAACCTTTTGACAAGTAAAGTCAATGGCAGGGCTGCTGGTGGCCAAGTGCTAAGGCGGGACTTCCCTCCCTCTTTCTCATGCCCACCTCCTTCTGAAGGAAGAATTTGAAAAAAAAACAACCCATATTTTTTCTCTTCCATATATTCATTAAACAAGGAAAAGCCTCCAGAAACAGAAAAGACAAACTGCTGAGTGAACTAGCTTAAAAAGGCACATTCCCCTTTAAGAATTAGCTATTGGTAGAAAGGAAAGTAAGGAAGAAAAAAAAATGTAGTAAGTATTGGCTGCTGGCTAAGGCAGCCTCCCCAAATGGCTCCAATCATAAGTAAATGAATCTACAGGCAAAATCCATTCAGGAGAAAAATACTTCAAAATCCCTTGCAGCAAAACTTACAGCTAACAATAGCAGAGCAATAGAAGCTAACAGGAGACATCAGCCATCAGCCAAACAGAAATTGCCAAACACTCCTTAAGAACATAAAGCCCACATTGCACAAATCCCAGAACTTCAAAGTCACAAAAGCACATAAGAATCCTTCCACTCTCCATCTCCCTCCCTCCCTCCTCCGTGCCTCACCTCCAGCCATTGCTACCTTTTTTCATTCCTCTTGGAGGGCAACCCCTCCCCCACTGCATTTCTTGCCTGTTTGCTGCTGCCAGCACAGGTGGCCGCCACAGCAGTTGCAAATCAGCTCATGGCTGGCCTGCTTGATTTGATCTCCTCTCCTCTCCCCCCCACCCTCCTCCTCCTCCTTCTTCCCCTTCGGTGCAGCTAGAGCTGACTCCAACTCCTCCCAAGGCTACTGCTTTTTCTCTCTCTCCCTCTCCCGCCCAAACTGCCTCCTTTTATAGGTCTCCACCCCCCTCCTCCTCCTTTCTCATGGGGGAGGGTGAGCCAGAAGTGAGCCTGGGGCCTTTGTCTTGCCCAGCCACTCTGCAGCTCCGGAGGACTCTCTCACTGTAAGTCCTTGCCTGTGCTGGCTCTTTCCCTCCCCCACTACACTTGGCTAGGCAGGGCTGCGTACCACCTGCCACTTGTTAATGTACCACAAGTGGTACGTGTACCACAGGTTGAAAAGGCCTGTTGTAGAGCACTTTGATTTTATAATACAAACATTTACTTTTAATAAAGTCTTTCTTTTCCACTTGCTTTTCTGGCCTTCTAGGCTTAGAATGACATCGAAGAAAGACTACATGCTTGATCTTATGGGATAGGATAGCTTGACTACCTTTGGGGGTGCTAAGAGAATTTGTGTTACTTTTTGGCAAGCATGATTCTTACCTGGAAAAGATACCTACTAAGGTTGTGACAGCATTGCAGTTTGCTGGTGGTACTCTGACTTAGTTAAAAGAGGCAGCAGAAGCAGGGTGACAATGAAGTGTAATGTCATAAAATAAGCCACAAAAGATGTGACTTTTGTAACTTTGTCATCCTCATCCTTGTATTTGAAGTTGGCAAAGTTCTGGCTGTCTTTTTCAAATGTAAGTCTAGCAGACAGAGACAGAGACAGAGACACATTCTCTCATGTGTCAAGAGATTTAAATTTGCCCCAATCATACAGAATTTAAAAGCATGATCAGCACTGAGCTCATATTCAGAAGGCTGAAAGCTGAGGTGAGCTCCCAGTTCTGTTAGCAGAACCAACTCAGGCATATAATTTTCCATCAACAAAGGATAGAAACCATCGTTAAAATGGCTAGCAACATTAAAGAAGCTGAAAACTGGGGAAATGAATAAAGAAAGTAATTAGTCTTGCCACCTATGAAAAGCAAAGAGTTTAATGAGGTTTAAATAGGTTGGCCAGTTATTCATGCGACACCCAGAAAAATACGGCATACTCCATTTAATCCTCCAGGGAAAGATTGAAGGCAAACGAGGTCCAGGCAGAAGAAGAACATCGTGGCTTCAAAATCTAAGGGACTGGTTTGGACAAAACTCAGCAGCACTTTTTTGTGCAGCTGCTGATAAAAACAGGATCGCCAACATGATCGCCAATGTCCGATAACGGATATGGCACAAGAAGAAGAAGAAGAAGAAGTTATTCATCTCAATGACAGAGACAATGCTATTACTTCTCTCTAAAATTACAACAATGATAATCATTTATGACAATTCTAAAAGCAGTTGAAAAGGGATCACATCTGTAAAATTATTTGAAAGGATACAAAATCTTTAAAAAGCTCAAGAGTACCTTCAAATCTGAGTTCCTATTTTGAAGCAGCCCCCAAGTTTCAGTCTGCAGATTTGCTTCAACTGAATTATTTGGTTGAAGCATCATCAAATACAATCCTGGGTTGTATAAACAGAGGCATAGAATCAAGATCACGCGAAGTATTAGTACCACTTTATAAAACCCTAGTAAGACCACACCTGGAATACTGCAGCCAATTTTGGTCACCATATCACAAAAAAGATGTTAAGATTTGGAAAAAATTCAGAGAAGAGCAACTAAGATGATCAAAGGCCTGGAGACTAAAACCTACGAATAACGGCTATGGGACTAGGGTTTGGCTAGTCTAAAGAAAAGAAGAAATAGGGGAGACATGATAGCAGTGTTCCAGTATCTGAGGGCTGCCACAAGGCAGAGGGGGCCAGGTTATTCACCAAAGCACCAGAGGGAAGGACGAGTAACAATGGTTGGAAACTGATCAAAGAGAGAAGCAACCTGGAACTAAGGAGAAACTTCGTGACAGTGAGGACAATCAACCAATGGAACAGCTTACCTCCAGAAATCGTGGGTGCTCCATCACTGGAGATTTTTAAAAAGAGACTAGATGGTAGTCTGAGATGGTATAGGTTCTCTTGCTTGAGCAGGGGGCTGGACTAGAAGACCTCCAAGGTCTATTCTATTCTATTCTATTCTATTCTATTCTATTCTATTCTATTCTATTCTATTCTATTCTATTCTATTCTATTCTATTCTATTCTATTCTATTCTATTCTATTATTCCATTCCATTCCATTCCATTCCATTCCATTCCATTCCATTCCATTCTATTCTATATCAAACAGTTCTTCAGATTTCTATACAGCTCTAGGTTATGCTATCAGTGGGTGTGCATATGCCATCAGACACATATAATAAAAATGTTGTGGTGAGCATTTAGCAATTCTTGAACCATTAAAAAGCCTTGTCAAATAATTTTTGTTAGACACCATGTCAAAGAAATGGCAAATCATTAAAAATACTGGCCCACTGTTTAGTTCAACAGTGGGCCACAATGGCAGATCAAATTTGGGAGCTATACAGTATACAGTCCTCATCCATTGTTGTTTCCTTGCAATAGTGATGATTTTAACAAAAGACTGATAAGAAAACGCAGAGATTTGTATCTTGGATGTGTTACTTAGAACTGCCTATTTGTATGTAATCGTTCAGTATACAATATAGATTTAAGCAAGTAATTAACCTAGTCATTAAAGTGTTATACTTGGATTGTATGTTATATAAATATATAAAGGACAAATACACTTAACCTGTAGGGTCTCATGCTTGGCAGAACTAGATAAAACATTCCAAGCATAAGATAAGATGAACTTATCCTTGGCAAACTCCAGGGAGATGACACTATTGAAAAGAAATATGAGTAATAGTGATTCAGATTCTATATAAACCGTCAAAAAATCCTATGAATTTTGATGAAGACCTATCTAGAAATGTGCAGTATATTTGCTGGTATTGGACATTCACCAAAATATCTTTGGGATTCCTTGAATGATAGAAGTGACATAAACTCTTTTTTTTTTTTTGTATTCCTGACTTCTTATATATCCTTTTTATTATTATGTGTATGTATGCAGATATGTATGTATGTATATTTATTTATTTAATTGATTTGTTTGCTGCCCATCTACCACAAATACTTCCTTTTATTGTTTCTGAATCTTTCTGGGTTGAATGTCAGTGAGTTTTGATCCTGATTTCTAAGTTTGTGTAAAAGAGGGTGAATAGTTTTTCTCTGACCATATATTCCACCTGATGGATAGGTTTATGAATTTCTGTTATGTCTTCCCTTACTTGCCTTCATTATAAGCTAGGAAACCCCATTGATAAAGGCTTTCTTTGTAGACATGCTCCTCTCTCTCTGAAACAATTCTGGATATGAAGTTCTGCACCCTTTACAATACAATACATTTTATTTCCTTGCTAGAAAAAATATAATGGGACTGTCACTGTGTATGTATTTAAATGTTGCCTACACAGACTATAGTACTGCTAAATATTTAGTGCTGTTGCCTAAAATTTATGCTCCAAGGCAAAAGTATCATTTGTCAGGAAAGTAGAAGCAAGTTACTAATTTTGAACAAGTTTTTGGTCTGCACACGCAAAAACTAAAAAGTAATGACTTTGTGTGTGTATGTGTGTGATCCACAACCATTCCAATTTTCTGGCTCATCTGTAAACCTTTAAATACGCATTGTTTACTTCTAAATTTGGCTGAATGTGTTGCATAACTCCTCATAGCTGAGAAACAGAGGAATTTATATTAAGTGAGCTGTTTCACATAACATGTGAAATCTGTAATGGGCACAGCTGACAGGGCACAGTTGACTTGTAGCATTCATTTCACCTATATGTACATTGTATGTATGTATGTACTGTATGTATGTATGTATGTATTTTTATCCCAGCTTTATTACTTGTATAAATAATTCAAGGCAATGAACATACCTAACATTCCTTCCTTCTCCTATTTTCTCCACAACAACAACTCTGTGAGATAAATTGGGCTGAGAGAAAGTGACTGGCCCAAAGCCACCAAGATGGCTTTCATGTTTAAGGTGGGACTTACAGTCACACACTTGCTAGCCTGGTGCCTTAACCACTAGACAAATCTGGCTTTTTATTTATTTTGGAAGCTCAGGAGATCTGGATGGTCGAATTCTTAAGCAAACACTATTCCCCCTTTGTGGGTAAATAGCTGAGGAGAAGGTGGCTTGAGCTTTGTGTTCTTTTAAATTGAAAGCTATGGCTGCGGGGGATGAAAATGAAAGAAAAGCCTACTCCAGGATTGCAGATAATAAATTTTCCAGGATTTAGAAGAGAATCAATTGTTTGATTTAGGTGTGGTAGGTAAACCCGAGTGTGTATTTTGTTTTAGATATGCTCAAAGCTTTGCTAAATTTATTTCAGAGTTGCTTTCCCACAGGCTTAAGTTTCCATTTTTTTGATGATTCTACTCATACTTCATTAGTTTACACTTACTCCTTGAATCTAGTCCTTTTTCACAAAACCCAATACCACATTTCTCTTTGCTATTGTATGTCTTACTAAACTAAATACAATTTTGTACATGCATTGTTGTGACAGTTTATGCCAGGATTGTAATCTGGTAACATTACTCCCTAGGTGTAGATTATTAATATTCCAATTCTATGCTGCAATATTTTTTTAAAAAATGAATAGGTTGAAATATAAAATTCCATCCAATGTAAATATCCACATCAAATCCTCTTGATGCCTTCATAAGATTTGCTGTTTCAATCATCCACACCAGCACTCTTCTTGTAAAGGTTTTCCCTGTCCAGTTGTGTCTGATTCTAGGGGGTGGTGCTTATTTCTGTTTCTTAGCCAAGGGAGCCAGCATTGTCTGAAGATGCTTCCATGGTCATATAGGCCATCATGACTATATCCCAAGGTGCATGGAACACTGTTACCTTCACACTGAAATGGTAGCTATTTATCTACTTGCATTTGCATGCTTTTGAACTGCTAGGTTAGCAGGAGCTGGAGCAAGAATGGGAGCAAACCCTGTCACATGGGTCACACAGAACTGCTAACCATCTGGTTGACAAGCCCAGCATTTTTAATCGCTAGGCCACTGTGCCCCCTACCCTTCTTGTACCTCCCCTCATTTCCCATCCTTGCTGTATTTTTCACCAGGCCCCTTCTGTAGTGTGTGTTCTCTTCCTGGTACCTCTGTGAGCCTTGTCCTCAAGTGCCAATATCACATCCATATCTTGCCTATCATTTTGCACCAGCATTTTCTCTTTTCCCTGAAGCCAGCATATGAAAGCCTATCATTGAATCATTAAAAAGCTATCTCCCTTGCTTTGACTAACAAAAACAAATGGCCCAAAAAACATTTATGGTTCTATCATTGTTTTACCAAAAGTCAGCAATCAGCAATTTTATTGTATACTGCCCAGACAGTATATAACAGCTATAACAAGTTAATGAATGAATGATTAATACAAATCAGAAGACTTGCATGTCTGTTTGCTTCTCTTAGTTACCAAACAGCACCCTTGTATGCCTTTTTTTTCATTTCTCTTTCCTATTGTTAGTAGAATTACCATAAAGAACGTTCTTTTTTCTTTCTCCTTCTTTCTTCCCCCCCCTTCAAAATAGAGTCATTTTTACCTGACTACTGGAGTTGTTTGCTACATAAAAGTACTAATATTCATTACAAAAGGGATCTGTTTTACACAGTCAGTATTTTTGACCTACATAGATTACTTCATTGTTAATAGTATACAAACATGAATTCAAATTGGGGGCAGCAGTTAAAGGAGGAGGGGGCTGGAAGACAAATCAAGTAACACTTTGGTTTGGTCACTGTGGAAAGTTAACAATTGACCAAAACCATTTCTTCAGCTCTGTGTTCGCTGCTTTCTTCTTTATTATTTTATAGTCAATCATAGCATCCAAGTGGAGCGTGTGAAGATGAACCAGAATTTCCTAATAAAAACTGAGGTATTTTTTGCCACACACAACTCCAAGAAGTGTTACTTTTGCTCAGAAAGCACCAGGTTGTTGTTTTTTTAACTAAGATCAGAAAGGAGAGGGTGGATGTAGGGAAGCAAATATAAGTATGTTAAGCCAGAGATGTATGCAGGCTACCCATGTATAATACTGGAAGCTACTTGGAATTGCAAACTTACATTATTTATTTTTGGATTTGGATATTTGAAGAAAAGCATTCCTCTTGTGACCTACACAGAACAAAGTATTAGGCACTGAGAATAAAAAAAATATGCAAGTTTATTTCTAAACAGGTGAACTATTTCTATTATATAAACTACCCTGATCATGCTTTTTTCACTGAGATTATAAAATCTCACATTCAAGGTCTCATTTTCATTGAATGGAAGACTTCTGAATATATAGATATGTAAGCCATATGGACTGTCCATCTTATTGGTAAGCAACAAGTGTTTTATGTTTACATCACAGTGGAGATATATTGAAAAGTTGACTTAGTTGTGTGTTCTCACCACATGCCTAATATGTTAGATTAATGCAGGTTGAGTCTAATAGCTAAAATATACAAAATCAGATGAAGAAATTAATTTCAGGTAGGAATTTCATTAAGAACTATAGTCCTTTTGGGAAAGAAAATGTCTGTGTACATCATGTGGAGAAATGTCAGCCAGTCTGGGTTAAATTAATTTAATTGAAAGTAGTTTTCTCCTGTGATTCATCAGTTTTCTCTTCTTTTTATCTCTCCTAGTCAAAAGCAAGACAATTCTTAAACTGCTTCCAAACATTGTATATTAAGTTTGACCAATTAGTATTTCACTCAAGATTTTCAGATGTGACTGCAACTTTACTTAATCAACAAATGCTTCCCCAGTTTGTTATAGGAAGCCTTAGGGAAAACTGTTTCATTTACGTAAAAATTAGATTCCATATTTCAATAAGGTCAGGTTGAATATTATAGTAGCGTATTTTAATACAAGGCACTTTCCTATAAACTGATAAACAAAAGCACTAGACACCTCATTAAAATTATATTAACTTCATGAAACATTTTGGTGGCAGTAGTATAGAGAAGAGAGAAATATTTAATAATATGTCCTTTGTTTTCTTTAGTTCACATGTGAAATAAGAATATAAGAACTCAGGCAGTAATAAAATATGTTGTGGCCTTTTGAACTTTTTTAGTTACTTGATTGTATATTGATTGTATGATTTGTTTCAAGATGTTATTGTATATATTTATAGTTTTATAGTAAATAAATTATTTGGAAAGCAGATGCTTTATGTAGAGGTCTAAGAGTATCAAATACCTATTATATACTCAAGGATTTTACAGTAATAATTGTAATTTATTTTCTAAAATAAGTTTATTTGCTAGCAGACAATTCTTTTTTTAAAAAAACAAGTTTTATTAATTTTTCAATTTTACATTCAGATATTTAGGAAACAGCGTGGTGACTGGATAATCAATAGTCCAATAACAGAGTCTTTCATACATATCTCAGGTTACATCATTAAAGGTTCCCTCTCTGTTTCCCTTAATTATTATATCACATTCGAGTTAATACATTTCTAATTATAGCTCAATCAATCAATACATTTGTCAGTATAATTTTACTTATACATATCTAGGTCCTGTTTTTAAATTTTACCTAATTTCAATTACCATATTCCAATTTAGCCTTTAATATCCATAATATTTAGACTTCGAGTAACCCAAATTTTCCTAATTTCATTACAGAATAATTATTGTATCAAAAATACAGATATTATTCAGTTAATTACATTCTTACTTTATTCCACAAATATATTCTATATCTCGTCCTAGTATCTCATTATTTACTAATAAACTATATTTTATTGTCACAGACCAACTTCCATGTTACAATTCAAAACTATAATCTAATGGCTAATTTTCATTTCCCTTATACCTCTAAATCCTAGATATTAAGTCAATCAATATTTAAAAATTTCCTTAGCCCATTAAGTGAGATTTTAAACTCTTCCATTATCAATCAGCAAAAAGAAAGAGGAAGAGAAGGAAAATCACATTTTTAAATTTAACTCTAGCTTTCTTTTTGTGCCAACCAGGCTTCCATATCAGTGCCTTTAAATCCTCAGATGTGTCTCCCCTCATTCCTACACGTGTTGTTTGAATCAAGGGAGAGCATCCAGTTATCAACTTTTCAAAGGAACTGGCCCCTTTGTGATCATTAGATTGTTGCCCTAATAACTCAAATCTCCATGTTTGATTTAAAATGTTTGTCATCAGTTCAGTCTGGTCGTCTCCTTCTTCCAGTTTCAGCTGGCTAAGATAAGAGGTCATGTCCGATGTTGTAGTTATTGTTTGGTTTTCTGGGTTGTCTAAAGTCTCAATGTGTTGTGTTTGGTGATCTTTAGCATCCTCCATCTTAGTGTTGCTTTCTTCAGTTTCTGTTGCTTGTTGAATTGCAGGTTCTTTAATCGAAATCAAGATTTGACTGTCAAAGTTCTCAGTAAGTTGTACTTGTTGTTGTATAGAATCCTCTTTGATATTGATTTGTTCCTCTTCTGTTGTTTTTTGAGTTTTAAGTTCATTAGTTGGAACGTGAGCTTCAATTTGTGATTTTGAGGTGGCATCTTTGTCTTTCACTCTAGAGTTCATTAGCTCAGTGGCAATAATTTTTTCCAATATGAGTTTGTAATTAAGTTGTGGGTAGAATTCCTCCATTTCTATGGTGATTAGAGATAGTCCTTTAGTGGAGGCTATGTTTAATAACAGTCAGCAAATGTCCACCTCCACTATTCCTAGAGGTTGTTTTCACAGCTGTTTCAAATTCTTATCTTTTTTAGATAGTGAGGAGGACAAATCTAGTAAATAACAGGCCTCACAGTCAATGAAATTCATTTGCTGTACCAGACTTTGCCACAAGATGTCACCAATAGCATATAAAATCTTTTTCCAGACACCAGTTAGGCTTTTATCCAATTAAAAAAGTTTTTTTTTCCCAACTTAACAAATAGATAAAATAATAAGTCCCTGTAACAATAGGAACTTTTTGGGACCCCAAATGTCCAAGAAATACAAGTCCAGTTATTTAGTTGTTTAGGTTAGTTGTTCTTTTCTTTTCTTTTCTTTTCAAAGTTTAATTTCCCAAAGTAGGCAGAAGCCGCTATGTTAAAAGCGGGGAAGAAATTTCAGGAGGCTTTCACTGGAAGATAGTCGGGATACAAGAAAAGAAAGGTAGGGTCTCACCCAAATTCTCCGCGGTGCTTTCATTGTGCTTGGTGGTAATTTTGGCTTTCGGCAGGCATGGCTTAGTGATCGGCTGCCGCCCTTCCGCAATCTGTCAAGGGTCCTCCTCATGGTCATCGCCCCTCCAGGGCGACTTATGACCCTTTTCAGGGTTGCCCGACGAAGGAAAACCAGGCGGCGGAGGGAGTGCTCCCCTCACGCATCTACCAGCGCCGCGATACGGAACCAGAAGCCCGCTAGCAGACAATTCTTTAAGTCAAAATTCATCACAACTTTATGCACTTATGAGCTCTCTTTTATAGGTCTGTGACTTCCATTCCAGGCAAATTAGACACAGCCATACTTTAACTAGTTGAAACCTGGAGCCATGTTTTATAATCATGATAGCCTTAAGTGTTTCTTCAGATGATTTATATATGACAAAAAATACTAGATTAATGCAAGCTGAGTCTAGTAGCTAAAATATACAAAATCAGATGAAGAAATTAATTTCAAGTAGGAATTTCATTAAGAACTATAGTCCTTTTGGGAAAGAAAATGTCTGAGTATATCATCTGGAGGTGTCTTTCATGAAAAAAATAATATATTTTTTTCTACCTGCCATCAAAAGCATAACAGTGGGAAGGCACTTTCTGTATCA
The DNA here is from genome assembly GCA_023970755.1 of Azemiops feae. Classification (NCBI taxonomy): domain Eukaryota; kingdom Metazoa; phylum Chordata; class Lepidosauria; order Squamata; family Viperidae; genus Azemiops; species Azemiops feae. The sequence continues at coordinate 3,764,678 of JALGBA010000036.1, forward strand.
CACTAATTTTAAAATATTTAAATATAGTTTGTGTTGCCTAACTGATGGAATTTTGTAGATGCATGAATGGAGAAAAACACAGAAATCCATGATTTGTGTCTCTAATTTCATTTTTCATATGTGACATGACATCTATACATTATTTGAGTGCAGATTTTATTTATTTATCAAATAAATAAATACAATATCTCAGATATTGCAAAGATGTGGACAATAAAATTCAAAACTAAAGAGTGTTCTCTATGAAGTTTCGTTATTTTTCCATACACTGACTCTGTTCTGCCTCCCTGCAGGTTTAACACAGACAATGTCTAAAACTCATTCCAGCAGTAATATATTTTGGTTCCAGCTGTTTATATTTAGTGTTGGTAAACAATTATTCATACAAAAAATATATGTGTTGCATCTGTATTCCTTTCAGCATCATGTTTTATTAATGCAGAAGAGTTTCTACAAAATCCTAAAAAGTGAAAAATCAGGAAAAGGATGCAAATAAATGGCAAAGTGATTCTTAAACTGTGTCTCTGGACCATCACAGTCTTTTCACGTACTTTGTTATTCAGTGCAATGCCTATTTACCTCTTAGTTTGCCTTCCCATTGTTTATCACAAGTCAATTAGCCAGATTGTGATTCTACAAATGCTGTGGTATAATTAAGAGGAATAAAGAACGTAGCAGTGAATATCCTAAGATGAAATTCCATTGCATCCACAAATCTCTTGCTCCTTAGTACTTAAAGATTTTAACTGAAAATAAGAGTTATTATGATATGAGGTGTACAAAATAATTCAAGTGGTAGATATTAGTTTTGGATTAAGGGTTAACTGATTTTATATTTTCCTGAAAAATTAACCACAATTTGGCAACAAAGATTAGTTTAAAGAGGCCTTGAAAAATTTAGGAAAGAACATGCAAATTCTATAATACGTCTTATTTGAAGAAAAATATAAATTCTGGTACTTTTTAAGAGATAAACATGGGGAGCGAATGTTTGTTTAAATGGTTGTTTCCCACATTTTCTGATTATGATTTAGAGACCACAACTGCGGGTTTTAAAAATCCTAGAATATAATGTCTATTCACAATGTTCGATATAATGTTCAGTAGCTAGGAAGGAAGAAGAGGATAGCAGATAGCTAACATATCAGTACTATTCTGAAAAATTTGGAATACCCAAGTCTCTGCAGAAAGTTGGATGTTGAGAATCATATTAGTATGTCTTCTTCCACATGGCTTCTTGCAAAGCATTGGCATGAACATTACCAGTAATGCTTCAGAAAATAGAAACATAGATTGTGAGATTATATATGCTTTTCTGTAACAGTAGAGTAGGTTTCATTATATTTAATTTTCTGGGCTGTTGCATCAATTCTGAGAAAGTCACCTATATATGAAAACAAAAGGCAAAATATTACATTTGTAAACAAAGAAAAAAATGCTAAGTTTAACTTTGGACTAATAAAGTCCAAAGACTATTGCTTTTAAATTACTGACCCTTGCTCATATATCTTTTAGCTTCTTGATGTGACCTACAGACATAATACAGTATCTTTCCTTCCTCCCTCCTTTCTTTCTTTCTTTCTTTCTTTCTTTCTTTCTTTCTTTCTTTCTTTCTTTCTTTCTTTCTTTCTTTCTTTCTTTCTTTCTTTCTTTCTTTCTTTCTTTCTTTCTTTCTTTCTTTCTTTCTTTCTTTCTTTCTTTCTCTAACCTGCTTGATATTTAGTAGTTGTTACATCAAAATTTATTTGAAGTCAGTTAAGAACTTTAGAAAGATCAGCCTCAGTCGAAAAAATTGATGATGATAGGAGGAGGAGGAGAAGGGGGAAACACATGCATTACAATAGTGTCTTTAAGTATCCTAGATCCTTGAAAAGGATTTTTTTTTCAAAAACATAAAAAAATATACATGGTCTGGATAGAATTTCATTCTACTATTAAAAATAGATGTAGCCTTGAGAAAGCTTTTAGGCATGACACTTTTTCCAGATTTCTAGTAACAGCACTGCCAAAATACCTATTTTTGATATTCCAGCATGTAGAAGAGAAGAAACTTTGTAATAATAATATGCTCTTGATTTTAAAGCTGTATTACTGCTGTACTCTATTGGTGGGGACGTGGGACCCACTCTGAAAAATGCTTACTCATTAATAGGTTTGAGTTAGCATGCATATAGTTTTGTATTATCTATTTTGAAAGCTCTCTAGTGGCTGCCAGTGAGCCTAATTCAAAGTATTATACTATTTTTGGCCTTTAAAATGCTGTTTACGACTTTACTGTTGCAGTGAATTTTTCCTCCCATATTAAGGTCTAAAGGAAGACTTTGGTTCAGATTGTAGCTGGTGCTGGCTTTTTCCATTGTGAGCTAGAGCTAGAGTTACAATGCCACCTCATGGAAAGGTTACATGCCATTTTTCAGAGGAATGTCAAATTCTTCCTTTCCTGAAAACGTTTGAGTAGATGAGTTGTTTAATGTTGCCATCACTAGATTTTGTATAATTCTTAATTGTTTGTATTGGCATTACATATGGTTACAAAATATTTTTAGTAAAGAAATAACATGGGCAAGAATGCATTTGAATCTGATTCAGTATAATATAATTACTTTTGCACATTATGTTGCAGGTAGCAAATCCAGAATATGAAGAATTGGAGAAGGATTTCACATATTTTATTCTGTCAACTTACTATTTATTGTATACAAAACTGGATGGTTGCCCTCAGTAATGTTCGCATCACAAGCAGACATATTAATACATCACTGAATCCCTGATTTAAATCAAGTTGAAGAGTGAATATTAATCTGAATATGACTAGAATTTCAAATGTTTAGATTTTAGCTTTTTTGGAGAGCTTAAACCACTCAATGCAAACTACTGAAAAACCTCAGATCATGGTGAAATCATTTGAATGTAGCCAGCAAATACAGTGACACTATTATGCAGAGTAGTCAAAATGTAGGAAATGCAGGAAGCCAATTAAAAGTGTCATCTTAATAATACTGCATGGTGTGTTCAGGATATTGTACCAAATACAGTCTAAGGCATGTTAGGCTTTAAGGAGCTGGCTGTTGGATTTCTAATTGTCAAAAACAACTTCTACTACAAAGCATTGCTCTGCATTATTATTTTTTCTCAAAACAAAATTCTATATGAACAGGTTCATTTGTGAACTACAAATTGGATTCACACACAAGTTAGTGAAAAATATAGCAACTGCATTTATGTAGCATGCTAGGATTTATTAGTTTAACTCTTGGTTTGCTCTGTTGTTATTAAACATGTTGTGGAGATCAAGTTCTAGTTAATTGATGGTACAATATATTGTGCAAATCCTGAAATGGATTAATTAGGTAAGCAGATGACTGGTGTTCTATGAGTCATCCAGGGCAAATCTGAGATAAATGAAGGTTAAGGATAATGGGATATGGTACTGTAATCTTTTTAATATAAAATTATTAAGAATTTCAACTGTAGTAGTAAATACTAATATAAACTAAACTAAAGAAAATGAAAAGGAAGAATAAAAAGTGCAAGAAAAAAAAAGAAAAAGTAAGTTTCTAAGCTTGCAATTATTTTTTCTTTTTTTCAGAGTGGAAGATAAACTTACCCAATGAAGACTTTTCAAACAAAATTGAATAGCTTTAAAATAGTTAATAAGCAATTTCCAAAAATGATTAGGAAATGAAGTTCAGAAATTTACTGTCCTTTAAAAGGCTCCCTTGCCTTTACAACTAAGATGGCTAATCCTGTTGTCTTCCAGTACTCAAACCCATGGGAAATCACTGCCTGCAGTCTTCTCATGAGGAAGAGCCATCAGGAGCACATGAAAATAATCTCTTGCCCTCTCCTTATCCAGAGATATTTCAAGAAACTGGTCTACTGACTAGTTCTTTGGTCTTTGTGTGGCCTATGGCTTCATTCTCACGGAGCTGTCTTCAGTTCATCATAATTTTCTTAGAAGTCTTAATAGGATACTCTAATCTTAAAATGTTTTGATCCTGTCTTCTGTTACACATTTATGTATGTATTTAGGATGAGCCATCTTACTTTTAAAGGCAGTGGAGCCTTTTAAAGGATAATAAATAAGTGAACCTCATTTCCTAATTACTTTCAGAAATTGTCTATTAATCTATTACACATTTTGACATTTTAACTTCAAAGAGGGATCCAGAGCTGCCAATAAAGTGAAATGAGAACTAGTCATAATAAAAATGATGAAATACAAAAAGATACCTTTAAATCCAAGAAACATTAGGACCAGTCAAAACTGAAATCAAGACTGAGCAAATAATCTGGTTTTTACCTAATGCCTAAAGGAGACAGGTAGTCAGATAAGATTCCATGAAGAAGACTGTCAAGCCTGCTAACATCAAATGTTATGCTTGACAATATATTAATAAAACAAAGTATTTTGACTGAAAAGTTGTATATGGAAATGCTTTCCAACTGATGTATATTTAGTCACTTCCAATTTTATTTCCACTGGCAAAAGAATATGGAAAATAGTTTCAGACTAGCTTTCCAAACTCCAGGAAGGTTAGAGCTAATAATAAAGATGGTAAGAGTGAAAGAAATAAAAGTGAAGTAAATGGTCAAATAGCAGGAAAAGGTAATGTAATGATGGGACTGTATAATGAGTGTTGTTTCAGGATTGAGTGGTTTGACATTAAGGGCAAATGCTATGGGAGCTGCCATTGTAACTGAAGGTCATGTAGCAATATTTAAAGAGAGAAAAAAAGCATAAATTCTGAATAAGCTTAATAGATTTCAAGTAATGTGGGAATGATTCCCATGTGAGAGTTTCGGTATGGAAAATGAATGTGTGATTTTGGCTTATTGTTATTTCCTAACTTACAGTATACCCACAGGGGAGAGCGATTTATTATAACATTTTTAACTAAAAAAGTTCTTGGGTATTGGGCAGAAATGCATTTAAAATTATTCTGAGTTTCAGATGCCTTGAATACAGTAGGAAAAGGAAGAATAGCCTCAGTTCTGGAGGAAAATGGGGAAATGGGATACTTTAATATCATCTGAAAAGTTTTAAACTATAATATAGATTTAACTTTCCTTTCTACTTTATTTTCTTTACTGTCTAGCTGGTTGCAGCTGTTCCTTTTCATTACCACTTAGAATTGGTCACTTTGACTGAAGCAGTTTATAAATCCAGTAAATAAATACAATGTTTCTATAATAACAATGCCATAGTCCTTGGAATGCATTAGATGTACCCAATCATTTGGATTTCTATAGGCTGATAGGCATGCCAACCTCCCTACCAGGCCTACAATATAACAATAAGCAATAGCTCTGCTCAAGAAATGTTTCCATCATAAAAGGAATATGCAGAAAATGATTTTATACAGATTGAAAATTCACTCAAGAAATGACAGCCTCCAACCAATTGGGTGTCTTTTTATGAGTTTCCCCTAGTATGTTTTGATTTTTTTCCACATTAGAGTAATTTGAATTTGCATCTGTTGGTATTCAGAATGTGTAATAGAAGATCACTTTAGTTTCCTGAGAATAATAGATATCCCATATGTGTCCATTGGAAAATATGCCAAATTGGGATTAGTTTTGAATAGTCCATGCTGGCATGTAGTCTTAATTAGTCCTTAATTAGCCCTAATATACCTGCAAAGTGCCTAAATTAATGGCTGGTAATTGGCAATCATTGCTGTATATGTAGCTAAATTATGCAAACATGAAAACTCTTGTCAAAGTATAAGTAGAGGGAAATTCTAGTATTTAATATTTGTGGCACTGGAGTTTAAGTGACGCAGTTTGACAATGCACTTGTTCTTATAACAAGAACAGAATCAAAACATATATAACCAATTTCAACTACAGGTAGGACATATTTTTTTTCTACCACTGATTGAAGTTTGTTACAATTTAGACTTTAACCATAAAATGACAATGAGAATTATACTTCCAATCATGGACATTTGTTTTACTGGTGCTCCATTCCATTTAATCTTATACAAATGAAGTAGAGATTGAGGAGCAAACTGTTTAGTGAAATTGCAGAGGAAATTATGTTCTAGCTAAAAAAAATCCAAATCTGCTGTCGGTAGTCCATATGTCATGTCCCCAAGGCTTCAAAGCAACACCTGAACCTCCCTCAAGCATTGCTTATTAAAACTATGACATCATCAAAAAACAGTATTATGAGAATTAGGTGTTCAGTAGAGTGATGGCTTGAGTGCTATATGTAATTACGGTTAAAAACTTGACAATTAATACAATATGTCTGGCACCATGAACTCTGCACCACTCATATCCTACTTACCCGAGAGTTGTTCTGATATCCCATTTCTCTATTTTTCCACTGAGCTGAGCTTTTTCTTCCTTTTCCTGCTGGACTTGAGGCAATCATTTTATCTAGAGCAGAAAAATCTACTGTTTTCAGCATATAGCAAATTTCCAATTAGTATTTCACAACTTCATGAGTTTAATTTCATCTTTATGTTCAAATAGCTTTATAAAGTAATAGTGAATTTGGACTGAAGATCTTGTTTGCTTACGCAGAATGTTTGATTACAGACCTTCCTTTTATTTCATTTACCTAAATGGTAATGAACTGATACCCAGAAAAGTATCTGAGATTATAGAGTTGGATGTTATGTGAGACAAGGTATTCATAATATAGGAAAGACTTCTGGATGATAATTGAAAAGCTATTTAAAAATGATTTAAAAATAAAAAAATCATAAAATGTAAGGTTTGGAAAGAAACTAGTCCAATCCTCCTATAGTTCAATACTTTGCCCAATGCAAGATCCTATTATTACACCCACATTTATACAGAGGTCAGCTAGGCTCTGTTTAAATATCACCAGTGAAGAGGAGTTTACCTCCTCCTATGGCAATCAATTCAACTATTGAACAACTTTCACTGTCTTTTGTTTTTTCGTTTTTTCCAATGTCCAACTTAAGCTTACTGCCTTCTAGAACAGGGGTCTCCAGAAATGGGCTGTGCAAGTGGTGAGCGAGCGTGTATAAAATCATTTCCTACATATTATTTTTATGATGGAAACATTTCTTGAGCAGAGCTATTGCTCTGGTAGGGAGATTGGCATTTGTGCTACCACCACTGCCAGTCCTCAGAACCGGAAAGGTTGGGGACCACTGTTCTAGAAGAATTCTGTTTTAGAAGATTGTGTCCCGTCTTCCACATGTCAGCACTTTAGTTAGGTAAAGACATTTTTTTCTGAAACTGTTTTTTTCCCCAGCATCATAAATAGACCCTTCTAAAGCTCCCCCCCTTTTAATGTTGGTTTCTCTTCTTTGCATATGTTCCACTTTGCCAACATCTTTCTTAAAATATAGTGCCAAGTATTTAGATCAATGATGTTTTTACTGTAATGTATATTATTTTGTTACACAGATGAATTTTAAAGTAAGGAGAAGCAGAATTAATGCCCATTTTCCCCCAGGTATCATAGTCAGTGTGCAATTATTACATTTTCCCTGGGTGACTTTCTCCTTCTAAAGTGAAAGTTGCTATTGTAACATAAATCAGGTAACTTTTCATTCTCTTGGTACTACCATACTTCTTAAGAAGACTAGATTTGTTTTATCTCTCAAAACCTGGAGGAAAATGATTACTGAAAAGCAATATTTACTTACATTCTGCCCTTTGTGGAGGAAACTAAATTCATATTGACCTAATTGCAGTCCTCTATAGAATGTCACTACAACTGTATTTATTGTCTCCAGATGATCTAGCAACTCTTTACATTTTCCACCCTCTACTGTGGTATTATAGAAATTGAATGTTGCAGTGCAGTAAGGGATATCAGTATGTACTGTATAGTATAGGAAGAATCAATGAAACATTAAAATATATTTTATTAGATTTAAAGTAATATATAAATATTTATTGTTGCTCAGTGTTTCATTTTTTATATGATGTGGATTCTATTTGATTAGGATCTCTGTCTCTGAATATAGCAGAAAAGATTTAATCATTTTGAAGCCCAGTTCTCCTACCTTTAGCACCCATTTTTTTTGCAAACAATTTTATGCACGTTTTCTACAAAGTACTCTTTATTTTCCTTTTTGCACACTTTTACATATTCATTTTTGTCCCTATATTTTTGACTGGACAAGTGTAAGTCAAAGTTCTGGAAAGTGTATTTTAACAAAAAAGTATGCTTCAGGTTTTGCATAGGATTGGGTGGATAAGTTAATACAAAACTTCAAACAAAATTAATTTCTCTTTCATTCCTATGCCTTTTCAACAAACTACTTTCCCATTTAACTGGCCCTATATTGCCTAGTCTGAAGCAGCAATTCTCCAAAGACTGGAATTAATCCTGGGGCTTTGTGTACATCAATCATGGATTTTCTTAGTATACTACAATCATATTAATACCTTGGGTGACTCTCTTCTGATTTGTTACACAAGAAGATCTGAAGTGAAATAAAATGTGATTCACTAGTACATACTTCAGAAATAAGAGCTAAATAAGAAGGGTTCAATTCAGTCATGAAAACGATATGTACTCATATTTTGCTTTCTGATTGCATTGAGCACTGAGAAAGAGAAACACAAGATGACCACAAGCCCCTTCAGTGCAGTGATCAAATAGGACAATTGGAGATAACACCTAAAGACATAATCATTCATATTTCCTTAATATGGCTTCCAGCTTCACTCTTAACAATGACTGTGAGCATCATCCTGCATATATTTTTTCTTCTTCAATGCTATTTGTCCTTAAATTTTATTGTGAGGAGTTTTTCCATTTGCCTTTTGAAAACCGAGATGACATTCCAGACATTCTACAATGCAGATTATTTCAGCTGATGGATAGTGAAGCTATTTCGGAAAAAGAGAATTCAGATTTCTTATCTGTGTGTATTAATATTTTCATTTAAATATTACATCTGCTTTGCAAGATAAATACTGCTAGAACATGTTGATAAAATTAAGAAAGCATCAAAATGTAACTATTTCAGTACTTTACTATTTATGTTGATTGATTCGTATACCTGATTATGCCAATGTTAATGTTTTGTCAAAATCCAAAATAAATGTATTGCTTATTATTTGAATGTTGTTAGCCAAATTCAAGGATGAATAAGTTAATTTTGGAGACAAATATTTCTTTCTGAAATGCAATGACTTTTGCATATTAAATTCAGTTAGTCTCATATCACTTTTCACTCAATTATCCCAAAAGATAAAAACACAGAGCATGACCTAAAATAATTAGTACAATATGACACATCAATAAGCAATATTCTATTGGTAAAATTGAGAATAAAAAATATTGGGCAAAAACTCAAATATTTAAAAATACCAAAATAAAAAAGTGGTGATCACCATTTCCCTTCTTCCCTTCCTGTCTTCTTCCCTTCAGGCAGATAAGTGACTGCTGCTGAGTTGTATAGGGATTGTGAAACTGTCATTATGGGTGGGAAACTGTCATGGAATATTGAAAATAATGTAACAACAGCCAGTAATACTGAAGCAGCCACAACTGTCCCACAAATTTCATTCTCTTGGGAGTCATGGATCCTGGATTTGGGATGTATTCTGTAGGCTAACTCATTTGATGTGTCTTGGTTCAAAAATTGTTGCCCTATAATTCACTTTTTTGCCCCATTAAATGAGAATTTTAGTAGTATATTGATTAAGCAAATACAAATATATGCTCATTTATAGCTCCATCCTCATTTTTTAGAAATCATTTGAATTATTGACTGTCAGAATGTCAAAACAATGAGGAGTTGCATAAGAGAATTGACATATTTTATCAAAACCTATTTAATTTCAATGGATGGTTGCAAATTCTACTGCTATAAGAAAGGGATAGAAATTGTCAATTGCTATGGAAATACTCTTAGGCTGTTTTGCTCTCTTTTAAAAGGTAGTGTGACAAGACCACAATAGAAATATAAATGAACTAGATGACATAAACTTGTTCCCCCTTTTGACTCTTCATATTATTTCTTGTATGTACTTGTTAAAAGAACTAATAAATGGAATGAATTATCTCCTTCCTGCTTGATCTAGGAAAAGCCAATTAAGTTTAATATGCATGGTTGCTGAAAAATACAGGAGTTAGCTAAGTGTTCTCTGTAACATAGAGTAACAAACTGAACTGAAAGCTTACTAATTTAAACTAATGTTGTTTTGAACCTTGTTTTTTCACGTAACTGATGAATTTATTTTGATGGAATACGTCAGCAGGTAAATAACATTTGATATGCTGGGTTGGTTATCTTGCTGCTGATGTACAATGGCTTGGTTATAATAGATGAATTCTAATTCAGATATGTTTAAAGCTTCTTTCTTTTGATATATAACAGAAATGAAACTCTTATTGATTGAGTCATTTGACCATATAAAAATATAAAACTAATACAAATATACAAATAGATACAAAGATACTGTAACAATAGTAAGCTGTCCCCATGATCATTAACCCCAATCTGATTGAAATATGCAGTCCTCTTCGAAATGGCCTTTGAAATAAAGAGTGTAGCTTTACTAGTGATATGCATGTTTGTTCCTTGCAAAAAATAATACAATTTCTCCTAGTATTTTTTAGTTTTTAAGTAAGAATGTAAGTAAGCAGCCCTTTCTACAAAGTACAGTTTGCAGTGAAAAAGAATGTGTCCAATGTTGCTCTAAAGCAGGCATGTCAAACTGCCGGCCTGCGGGCCAGATGCGTCATGCTGAAACTCCGCCCACCCCATTGCCGGCAATGGGGGAAAAGTCGCAATACATCACATGATGTCACATGATGTCGTGAGTTTGACATGCCTGCTCTAAAGGCTGGGAGAGGCTGGTGCTCTATTAAATGCACAGTCTTTCTTCAGATGGAACTTTCTAAAACCTCCCATGTCTTACCATTGAGTCTAATTGTTCAAAACGAGCTCTAGAAAAAAGCTGTTCTGAGATGTTGAGGCATATATGTTGTTAAATTGTTTTTTCACTGGGAGACTGATATATGTTGAGACAGCAACTTCAAAGACTTAACATATTTAAGTGCTGGTGTATCATCTTGGGCAGCCACATCAATGACTCTTCATTTGAAAGTTTCTTCAGCCTTTAGATCTGATTGGACTGGAAATTGGATAGAGAATCCATATTGTGAGATGACATTTGAAAGTCTGAGGCAGCATGTTATGCATCTCTTCTTCAAAATATAATTTGAGTAATCTATCTGGTTCCATAGATATGATCTTCATGCAGTAATTGAAAACTTTAAAGACTAAACGGCTTTGTATAGGGTGTATACCCAACTCTGCCCTTACTCCTGGAACTGGTGTAGACTTATACATCCTCAAGTTACATTTCATAAAAGTAGATTGTATCTGTTCTAGTAAGGGGACATTTATGTATCCCCATATTTCTCCACCATATGTGATCATTGGGACTATTTTGCTGTTATATACCTTTATGGGGAACTGTAGTTGGTGAGCTGCCTTATGGTGTTGGCACAGATTTATAACACATTTTTTTTCCTTTCCCATTTCCTCCTAAATTTGGCTTTCAAAGTTTAGCATCATAGATTTTCTTACAAAGTTTTCAGAATAAGAGAGAACATTGTAATTCATTGATTTCTGTGATAAATCTAAAATAATATGTTCTACTAGGTAGAATTTCATACAACAACCCTTATCTTTGTGTAATTTTTTCTCTTCATTTCATCATGTACAGTGGTAGGATTCAAATATGTGAACAACTAGTTCTCTGCCGCTTCCATAAGTCCATTCTGGGCCTTGGCAACAAAAAATTAGCTACCGGTTCTGCCGAACTGGTGCAAACTGGCTGAATCCCACCACTGATTATGTATGATTCTTGAGATGTATTGATCTGAAGGGCTTCCTTAACAGTATTTACAATAAGCATGGAGATGACCCATTAAATCAAAAAGAAGAAGGTTAGTTCATAACATGCATTTGACATGAGAGCCACTTTCAACACACTTTCAGAAGTCATCAAAGTCAAGTTCATTAATTACAGTTTTAGTTTATGGAGTGCCTTTGACCAAAGAACAGTACTACTATCTGATATTTTAGCTGAAAAGCAGGTACCATAGTCAAGATTAATATTAGTTAGTCAATGAACATATTTTTATGCATTTCTTTTGAAACTGCTGAAATTGCTATGGACTGTTTATATACTTGATCCCAGCCCAGGGTGAATAGAGTTCTTAGTGCTTCATAGCAATGTATTTGGCAAATTATTCCTCAGCCAAAGTTGTCTTAAAGTTGTTCAAGCTGAGAAACACTGTCATAGAGCATATGAGATCTTGACCCACTCTCCCCTATTCCACCTCTGCATCCCTCCCAAGCAAGCAAATTGCATGCCACACTAAAATAGCTAACATAATAGCTAGTACTATCCCATTAAGGCATTCGGTCCAGTACACATATGACTGATAGTTGAATACATGAGCCAAGAGAACCACAGCATTCTTCAGTGTTAATGGCCCTGATGTTAGTTCCACTAGGTAGGCTAAATCAAGAAGTCAACTCCATGGGAAAGCTAAAAATATTTTTATTGGAATTGACTATAGTAATAAGATCTTACAACTCTGATTGAACTCTATCACCCCACCCCCTTACTTCAGTGAGCCTCTCTAAGCCTCTTCTGCAGATTTTCTGCTTTTCATGGACTTAAAATATGTTCTTCCTCTTGTTGCTTTGGTAACAAATCTCACCTATCCCTATTATTTTCATCCTCTACAGTTGTGGACTTAAAATATTTTTCACTTCTTATCGCTCTAGCAATAGATCTTTCATATCTCTGTCAAGGTCATCTTCTTTACTCTCTACACTTTGGATGTGGTACTTTCAGTTTCAAGGGAAAACTACCTAAAAATAATCTGGATGATCAGAGTGTGAATGCAAATAAAATGGTACCATGAATCCTAATTGATTTTAAGATATGGATCAGAATATAATGTAAAAGGTGATCAAAAGTGAATGCATGGTAACCAGGCAAAAATATTTTTTTTCAATGTAGAAAAATGTGTGTTTGGTAGAAGAGAGAAAGCACACATGCTACAATTGAGAACGGTAGTGTTTCTCCCACAGTATATAAAAATGTCTATTATTTGTATCAGAATTGATGGAAGGTTTGTTAATTCATTCCAAGTTTAATATATTACAGTGACCTCTACGTTTACTGCTGAGATTGGTGATGAATAGTGGGAATTACTGAGCCTAGGGATACGTTATCTGGGACACTATTTTGGGAAATAATTTTAGCTAATATCCAACACACAGTACTTGGTCTGAATTATCTTGAATTTGACATGATTTTTGTCCTACCCAAAATGACTATATTATGAAACTATTATGAAAATGCAAGAATGTTTATTGCAGTACACAAGTTCACCCCTACATGTGTCATTTAAGCCCCTAAAGCATTTTTCCAGGCTGAGTTGTACTTAATCTTTGTCTACATTCCAAAAATTAATAAGTAAGGCCTGAACAAAAATTAAATTTGACTTTATTTCATTTACATTTAACATTAAAATAAAATTAAACATAATAGGATTACTTGCCAATCATATAGTTACTATTTTTTTCCATTCTGTCATATTAATATTTGAAATTTTGTAGCAATTTTTGTTGGTTTATAAGGGCTCCCTCAGTGCTTTTTGTAGGCCATATGTAGCTATTGGCATGTCAGGTTGTGAAATAATCAAAATCTGTCCTGAGAAGAAGCAGAATATAAACTGATGAAGATGAGAATAATAATGATTTTTTATTCATCAATAATAATGAAAAAATCACAACTTAATTTTTCAAGCCTGTTTTAAATTTTTGATTTATAAAATTCTACATGAAAAAATCCTTGGGAAGCAGCTGTTTATTTTAACATTTGTTTTGTACACAGTCTTACACTTCTTTCATATAAGCATCTTTATGTACCAATAAGGGAGAATATTTGCAGCTCAGGATTGAAATGAGGGGTCCTTGGTGCTCTCTGAGCTTGCTTGTTTTCTTGCAGATGTTGCATTACACAAACTACGGAACATCATCAGTGCTAGCAAGGAGTGCTGTTTGGGTAATGAAACATCTACAAGAAAACAAGCAAGCTTAGAGAGCACCAAGAATTCTTCATCTTTATGTACTTTGTTTGAATTCCAAACTGTAGATTTTAGCACTGAGGTATGTTCTGCTTCTCATTTGTACTTGAGAAATATTGTACCCATTTATGGGGAGCCATTAAAAACTCCAGGACAAACAGGGAGTGTTTGTGCTCATGATGAAGATTTGATGACAGCATTCCCTAACCCCAGATCCCATAAACACTGTCCTGACATTAAAAAAAAATCTGACATATGACCCCAGGGGCACTGCCATGTTGCCAGTGGCCACAACTCTTGAACCATCTCTGACGCCAGGTCAAGTGAAGGCAGGTTGAAGTCTCTTAAACCATAAGGGGACTCTAATTTAGCCACAGAGTTAAGCAGAGAAGCTACCATGTAGCAGAGGAATTGTTACATAAGTATCAGTCATATTGAATGCCTACAACCCAACTTTACAAATAGGGTTTCACATCTAGTTATCTGTGGAACAGCACCTGGAGAATCTTCCAAAGTCTTTCAAATGATAATGGCCACAACCCCTGGAGTCTCAGTTGATCTTGAAATACAGGTGGGCAGATTTCTGAGAGGAGAAATCCCCACCCCAGCTCCCAAGCCCAGTAGGGTCCTGATAATGCATGCCAAGTTGGTTCTTTCATCCACTGTTACATCATGGATGAGGGAGGCCTTAATGCAAACCAACCTGGCATTCAGAAGCATCAGGCAAAAGGCAAGCCTACTGAAGTTGGGATGATTAGGCCTTGAGGTGAAGGGAATGGAATGTGGCACTATCACTAAACACCAAGGTTACCTTCCTCATGAACAGCCCACCATAACTCCCCATGCCCTTGTAAGCTCCTGTTGGTGTCATTAGTGATTGTAACTAGTCTCCTTGTCTTCCAACAGCTTATTTTTTCAACTGCCTTCCATTTTCCAAGCTTTAGTATATTCTCTAATGATTCTAGTTTTCATGTAATATGTCCAAAATAAGCTTTAGCTTTGTTATTACTACTTCAGTGGTGCACCCATATTTTCAAGCGCTACTCACAATTTATTTGGGTCTACACAGTCCAAAAGCAACATTTAATATCACTTTGGGACTCACTTTTTCCATTATCCATCAGATGCTGGCAACTTGATCAAATTAAATGAGTCTATATTTAAAGCTGAATAAATTTCTGCATTGACTCTAATTTTATTCTTATAGCTCTTGCCAAATGTATTTCATTTTTTATAAATAAGCCAAACAGAGATGCATGTTTTAAAGTGTTTAATTGTTTAGCTCTTATTAAGTATAAATAGATGAGCATTTGTTACTTTTCTTCATTTTGCCCAAATATGAAATGCTAGTCCTGAACAACAGTTTCTGGATGACATACCAAGCTTGTGATTCTTAATTCTTATCTTGACTTATTAGCTAATTTTTAGCAGCAGTATAGAAATTCAGAGTAATATTAATCGTTTTGCAAAATGTGATACTGAAGATCAATGAGCAACCTGATCCTTGCAATGCAGCAGCCAACCTGAAATCCTGGGCAATCTTTGCTGTTGCTTGGGAACGGATGCAAAGATCTGCCATCACATCTAAAATCTGGAAGTGAAACTGAATAATAGAGTGTCCCAACCACTGAGAGTTTGATCACCTTGCAAGTTACTCTAATTTCAGTTTTATGTACAGGTACATAGGAGTATATCTTAGTTAACATAGCAGAAATAAAAATATTAATTTCAATAGGGATTTAGTATTAAATAATGTTTTATTTGTACTTTATAGCTGGAATAAAACCTATGAATTATTTTCCAAGTCCTCAGTGGAATTTTACTGTGACTTACTAAGCCAATTTCACCTCTGAATATTTCTGAATTACCAGTGGTAAAGGAAAAGGCAACTCTTCCTTACTTGCTTCTTGAAAGTGTTGAACAACTACCAAAATATGTATTAAAAGAAATTTTGGGGAAAATAGAAAATATGTATTTAATAAATTACTAATCAATAAAACCAAACCTAAGTTTGATCCCTAAAATCTGAAAATAATTATAACTGGAAATTAATGTAATTCAGCTGATCTTCATTTTTAAAATTCATTTATATTTGACAAGGGAATGTTCATAGCAAAAGATAAGGATTTACTTGTGTTGTTTTATAATTCTAAAATGTTTCAGTGAAGCAAAACCTGATTTTTATTGTTAATTGATTTGGTTCTCTCTTTCATAAATTGAACTTCCAATATGACTCAGGGTTTGACCGTAACTAAAAAGTCAGTTTGGTTAAGACACCAGGCCAGAGACTGGGATATTGTGAATTCCAGTCTGGCCTTAAGCATCAAGATAGCTGGGTGGCCTTGGACCAGTCCCTCTCTCTCAGCCCTAGGAAGCAGGCAAGAGCAAACCACTTCCAAAATCTTACCAAGAAAACTGCAGGGACTTGTTCAGGCAGTTTCCAGGAGTGATCATGAAGGTGCAAATAAATAAAATAAATTGACTCTAACCAAGTATTGAATAAGATGATATTAAGAGGGTACTGAGATTCCTTCTAAACTGAAGTTATTCATCCTCTCAGCCTTATCATTTGCATGGCTGATTGTAATAATTGTAACAAGACAGTGATAGATTTAGGAGAAGGATATTTGCATTAGTTATGTTGGACAATTCTTTGATGGTTAAATAAACAAATACCATATTCTCTGACTATCCTTTGATCATGCCCCGAGGAAAGAAAATTAACCAACCAGTCACTGAATTCTGTTACTTATTATGTATACTATGTATATTCCCACATCTTTTTAATGAATGGTTTTCTTCATTAATCACTGTGTGATTGCACACTAGAATCTGCTTCTAAATTCAGCCTATATTTATCATTCCTATATTTCCTATCTGATTCATTTGAGGTTATATCCTGTCTACCCTTAAAAAAACCATCCTTTTTATCCTTTTTTACAGCAAGAAAACTTAAAAGGATTAGGACCTGAGGCAATATTAGACTGACTCATATTTCAGCTCAAGTAGGAAAAGCTTTTGATCTTGGTGAAATAAACTTCCTGGCTGCAGCCTGACTTTCTCCATTGCAATTTACCTCACTGTGGTAGTATTTGACCATAAAACTGATTATAGGAGAAGGTAGGAGACCTTTGATCTGCTGGATCGACAGCAAAGGGAATTGCTAGAAAAGTTTCTCACATGTTGGGGCTCCATTCCGGGTTGACAGAACCATTGGAGAAGTTTATTCCATCATTAAAATTCTAGCAATATCCTCCAAAGTTATGCATGAACTTCTGCACCTATGAATGCTTTGGATGTTACCCATCCTCTGAGTAGATATTGCTTTAGTGGCAGGTGCCATAGAAGTAATTATTATGTAAAATCCTTGGAGATTTGCAGCAGAGAAGGTTGTACATATTTATACATAGAGACAACTCAGTGAAGGAGACAAACTGAATCTTGAGACACTGTATAATTGTTAATACCAGCATTCAAATTTGCATTGCCCTCCTGCTGCTGATCACTTCAGCAAGGCTCTTTGTTATCATTTATAATATTCATTATCATTCATAATAACTTATTCTTTCACTACCAAGCCCATGTGAGAAAGGATAGCAATATGAAGCAATCACAGTCCATTTCCAAGGCAGATCTGATACTTGGTTATGATGATAGGATAGTAACTAATATCAAAGTGAGGCAGAACAGAAAGCTTAATTGGGCCAAGTCTGATACCAAGGCATTATCTATCTCTGAATCCAGAACAGGCCCAGACTTGAAGAATCTCAATTTCCTACTTTACCCAAGGTTTCATAAGATCATAAAACCATGCTAATCTCTGTCATTTGCTGAGAAAACTTTTAGTAGACAAACTTCATACTAGAAACAGCAAATAAGTTCAGATTTGATTTGATTGTGACGGTTTACGTAGTGGAAAGTTATTGAGGGCAGCAATGTGTCAGGCCTTGGGACACCTCACCCCACCCCACCCCCACAAAATACAAAAATGCTAAAAATTAGGCATGACTACAAGAAACTGATAGCCTTTAAAAAGCCTCCTATAAAAATATGGTCAGATCTGGAAGTTTCAGCAAACAAATTCAATTTTCTTCCGGAATCAGATTTATTGAGGGAATGTAATTTCAATTTGATATTCCTATTCCAGCCCAAACTCAGGAGGATTTTTATGCAAATATATTTTCTAATCATAACCTAAGTATTCACAGAAAAACAAATTCTCACTACTTTAGTCCCCTGTCTCCCCCCTCCCCCAGCCTCCAGTATCAGCATCAGACAGGGCTGATACTTCCTTCCATTTTCCTGTATTTTCAATTCAGGAAACAAAAGTTGTTGTTTTTTCCAGATACTTTAGATTCCCCAGGTCCAAAAATGAAAACTGTGGTTAGTCAATACACTGTTTCCTACTGTCTTCATCAACAAACATACTGTAGATAAGAACTTTAGAATGTGTCGTCTTTTTTTTTTTGCTCAGACCTTCTATTTTTCTTTTGGAAATTGTAAAGCTTGATGGGAGGAAATAAAGTACATATCTTGATTTACAGCTTTTGTGAGATTGTTCTTTGGATCTTGAGATCTGCTTTGAAAGAAATGTGAAAACTGGCATTGTGCATCTCATCAGCTCTGTTTACTTTTGCTACACAAATTATTAATTATGTACAGCTTGCTGTTGTATATAGAACTGATGACCTAATTCAGAAAATATACACAGATCATTGGTTTGTGATCTGCCCTGATGTAAAAATGACATGCATCAGATTTAGCAACTGTCAGAATTGGGTTATCATCCACCACCAATTCTTTATGAAACCTTAGCCTTCTCTTCCCTTTCCCCCCTTTACTTTTTATTCTGCTCCCTCTTCCTGCAAAAGTTTCTACTAAATTCTCTTCTTCCGGCTTACCCTTTTCCATCTTATAATCTCTGTCAACCAATTATTTTACCAAATCATTTTCTGGAAGACTATATTACCTAATGGACACAGGACTAATGTTTAGACTCTTTCTACTCCTGTCATTCTAAATTATCCAAGCTCTGATACTAGACAATTAATATTGGGTAATTCAGATGCCTTGCATCTGGGAAAGAGTAGAACAGTGATTCACCTTCAGTTCATAAGCATAATTGTCCTATCTGTGAAACAGATATCATTAAAAAATGGCAAGGACATTCAGACATTCAGTCTGTCAGCTGTAGAGCCATGGCCAACACAGTAAATGCCATAAATTTGTATACATTAAATTTTTTCTTTATAAAACAGTAAATATCATTAAACTAATGTTTAATGTGTGCCTAAATGGATGTTAGCCACCAATAGAAGGGAATATTTGTAGAACTGTGTTGTCTACAAATTATTGGGGTATTGTTTTCTACTTGATTGGTGTTAATCTCTATTTATCTGAATGTTGATTGCTGGAAAGGAGGTGTTTTGATCTTTTTGGTTTAGCTTACAGATTGTCTGTTTTGAATGGTATGTAAATGTTGTTTATGTACTGTTGATGGCTGAGTTGTCTGAATGCCAGGCTTTCAGAAATTCTCTGGGAGTTAGCTTGCTTAGGATGCTTTCCTAGTTGAAATTATTGTTAAGTCTGTCCATGTCATCATAACTTCTGACAATTAGTTGGTGTTCATGTATGAGCTCTGCTAGTCTTCTGCCTGCCTGACCTACATAGTAATTGTTCACTTCTTACACTGTGTGTTATAGATGACTCCTTTCCCACCCCACCCACCTCCGGGGTTACTGGACCTTTTGGTTTACTTAAAATGTTTTGGAAGGTTTTAGTTGGTTTGTTCACTATGGTGCTTTCTGTTGCATTGAATTGTTTAAGAAGAAAAGTAAGCAAGAAACCAGAATCATCACATTCAAAACAATAAAAAGAGTGGCTTTAGGACTCCATATGTCCAGAATCTTAATTTGAGTTACTGTGTTGAGCACTAAGTAGAGACATGCATTACCTTCTACTTCTAAATATGTTAATCATACATCAGAATGGAAAAGGAAATGTTACATTTTAGCTAGATTGTCTAATCTGACTCAGATGAAGCAACAGATGCCAGAGAAACAGGCCCGCTATGGATCTTGTCTGCTAAGGTATTGAAACAAATAGGATCAAGGAAAAAACTTTCTTGCTGTGGAACATTCTACCACTGGAGGTGAGAACTGCCACCTCCCTTTTGGCTTTCCAGAAGGTATCAAAACCTGATGTTGCTGGTTGGCCAGGGGCCCTGAGGAGGGTGCTCAC
This sequence comes from Azemiops feae, assembly GCA_023970755.1. Lineage (NCBI taxonomy): Eukaryota > Metazoa > Chordata > Lepidosauria > Squamata > Viperidae > Azemiops > Azemiops feae. Next base: position 3,784,983 of record JALGBA010000036.1, read on the forward strand.
TGTTGGAGGTGGCTGACCCGGGCAAGATCTCATCCCCACCGCATCCATCTCTTGGCTCTTGAAGCATGGTTTTAGCACAGTTTTTAATAATATTTTAATGTTTGTTCGTTTAAACATTTTAATTATTTTTCACTTGTTTCTATAATTTGTAAGCCTCCCAGACTTACCTTGTAGGGGGGATGGGCAGCATAGAAATTTAATAAATAAATAAATACATGTTTACATTTTCATACGAATGACCTAGTTTTCACTTCCCAGAGTAGCAATTGTCTTTTCATTTCTGGCATTTCTCCAAAGTTTTGAGATGCAATTCTCTGATCAAAATAAATTCAAAAATACAGATTATGAACATCTGCATTAAAACATGTATATTATGGAATATTGTGCATAACAGTAATCATATATGGTAGCGTCCTTACAAAAAGAATACTTAAGGATAAATTTTAACAGAAAATATAAACCAGGTGTTTGTTTGTTTTGTAAAAATTGAAAACAGGATGAATGAACATGTGCTTGTAAAAATTATTCAAAGTTTATAAGGGAATTAAATAGAAAAAAAAATGCCCAGCACTACAATTAACACATGTTGTATGCAATTGTTTTCAAAAACAAATTAAATGCTTGAAAACTGCATTTGGATGCTTTTCAGTTGAGCAGACTGGATATTTGATTTAAATATCCATTTCCAAAATTGGCTGAGAGAGTTTCTCAGTGTTGAGCACTTGGTCCCAATGTGACCAACGGGACTGACAACAAATTAATTTTATTTTTATATATTGTAGATATTTACTTATAGATAAAATAGAGCAATCAGCCAGTGGATGTTTGGCTCAGCTATATTATTTTGGAAGCCAAGCCAGACAGCCACTGCAAGTATGTCAAGCAGTTTTAAGGTGTTGCACTTCAGAGGCTGCAGCAGGCAAGTTCAAAGGGAAATTTACAGTTGTCAGAGAAAATTCTTTGTAAAAGGTGTATGCGTATACACATATATCATATACATATACATAGGCATACATACTTACAAATATATATACATACATATACATATATACAAATATATACACACACATAAACACAAACACACACACATATATACACACATATATACAGATATATATGATATAGATATAGATATATTTAATTTAAGGTTTCTAAACTGCACATCTCTGGGAGAGTCTCTGGGAGATGTGCAATATAATCAATATATAAAACAACATATAAAATTAACATTAAATATTAAAATTAATTTAAGCTTAAAATTATAAAGATTATAAAATTTCAGAAAGATAAAAAATTCCAAGATAGCCATTTAACAGAAATGGGGGAGGGGGAGGTTGCATGGTCCTCAGGTGCTCCCCATGCAAGGCCACAGAGCGAAGTTTTGACCCCTTTACGGAAGGCCAGGAGAGGCTTTTAGACTGGCACAAGGTCAAAGCTAAAAATGTTCACTCTCAAGTATTTGGTAAATCAAACTAAGCAGTAGACATAATAACCATAATAGAAAGCTTTGCCCCACCTCCACCCCTAACTTGCTTGGGAAATTGAAATGGTGTTTAATAGGACACTCCCTGTCACTTTCAAGTGGCCTATTTTGTATTCTTTTCTGTTTGGTGCACAGAATTAATTAGATCGTTCATCAAAAAAGACCAAGTGTTTGACAATATGCATTTTAACAGGATTATTCTTGTAATTGGATATTAGGAAAAGCTGAAAAAAATTTCCACATTTATTCTACATCAGATCATGGAGACACCTAGCCTTTATACTGAGTGGCAACAGAAAGCAAGTATTTTAAATCCCTGCATGTAATGAAGGGGTGTATAACATCAGGTCCAGGATTACAGGTTCCCAGAGCTTTACAGATTTTGCCATTGAAACATACTTTAGAATAGGCATGTCAAACTGCCAGCCCGTGGGCCAGATGCATCATGCCGAAACTGCGCCCACCCCATTGCTGGCAACGGGGAAAAAGTTACGATACGTTGCGCGACATCACGTGACATCGTGAGTTTGACATGCCTGCTGTCAGGAAGGGAAAAGTCCTACATCTGTGACAATTTTTGGGGTGTGGGGTGTGGGGCTTGAAGTCAATGTTCATTCCTGGGAACTGCCTGGACATGTCTCTGTAGCTTTCTTGGCAAGATTATAGAAATGGTTTGTCATTGCCTGCTTCCTAGGGTTGAAAGAGAGGGATTGGCCCAAGGTTACCCAACTGACCTGTATGTAAGGGAGGATTAAACTTTCCCTGTCTTTAGTCCAGCACCTTAACTACTACATTGTACTAGCGTTCTAAGTCCCCCCTTCTCATCATTTTGACAGGTATGATAAAAAAGATGCAGTATCTGTAAGTCTGCATCACTTTTCGCCTGAAATTAAATGAAGTGCTATGCCAGACTTATACTTCCCTATAGATTAAATTCCTTAATCACTCTGGACAAATTCTTTCTGGAACTCTTAATACAATATCTCCAATGACTTGCTGTTTCAGAAGTTATAGATTAGCATCTTTTCTTGCTTGCCAAGGATATGAACATCTGAATTGGTATTATTGGTAAACCTTTCAAAAATCTCATTGTTTTACTAATATTTCTTTTAGGATATTATTATAGGACAAGGGTCATAGCAACTGATGAAGCTGCTTGAACTCAAATTAACCCAAAATCACATGTTTCATAGTCTGTATAGCTCACTCTGCCAACATTTATCTCCCCCTCTGTTTTCTACCTGGCATAGATTGCTAGTGCCAATGGGAGATTAGCTGCTTATCCATACAGAAAGTTGAAATGGATTTAATAACATATGATAGATCAACCAGAACAGCACATAAATTTAGGAATATGAGTTACAAATAAAGCTATGCCAAAGCATTTACTAGTGCAAGGAGCATTCTTTTGAAAAGAAGCTAGTGCCATTTGGGATAATATAAATCCACTCTAGAAGAAGCTTGGCAGATTTGCCAAGAGTCGCTTCTATATCCTTGGTTAGTCAGCTGTCATGATTTGCAAATCCTTAGTGAACAAACAGTTGAACACAGCATAACTGCCTTATTTTCTACAGGGTAAGTGCAAATACAGATACAGTCATACTGCTGGCAGGAAAATTTGAAAACTATCTACTCCAACCTACCCCAAAGCAGGAGATCTCTTTCCATGTTATCACTGAGAGATACATAAGCAAAATCAGATTAAAAATAGGAATTATTCACAGCTGCCATGGAGCCAAGAAATACCAAATTTATCAGAAACTTTATTCTTTTTACTGCTATTATTAAATGAAAATTGTCCCGGATTATTGAAATTTAATGTGGATCTTTCCTCTTTGAAAATTTGAGAAATAAATTATTTAATGGTCTTTCAAAAATAACCTAAACCTATAGTTTAGATCAGGGCTTTTCAAACCTTTTCAGAGATTTTAGGATATGGCAATATTCGAGTACCACCAGTTGCCTACCAGGCGGGCATGGCCTGCTCAATGCCACTCACTAGACACAGCTGACTCAAGACAGCTGGGTCAGAACGGAACAAGTCGCACTGGCTAACTCGATGTGGGGACAACTCGGTGCCCCATAAACTCCTCGCCTCCCCAAACTGCTAGCAGCCAAGCACATGCGCAGGTACACACACACACACACACACACACACACAAACACACACACACACACACACCACATTCCAGGTTTGGGAACTTTTATCCACAGAGGAAGGAGAGGGCCTTCTCACCAAGCCCAGGCATGATTGGCAATTTGCTAGCTCAGATGTGGATACAAGTCTCCAAGCTTGGAATATTTGTGTGTGTGTGTGTATGTGGTTAGCATGCTAAAGTGATGTTCTTTTCCCAATCCCAGACATCATTGGTGTTTCCCTGTCCGGTGCCCCCTCCCGGCAAAGCAGGAGGTGGAGGACATTCGCAGGAAGCAGTTTCCTCCGAGTCCAACTTCTGTCTTGACAGATCTCTGGAGAGCAAGAGGAGGCGGCAGGGGAGCAGCGCTCCTGGGTCCTGCACAAGGGAGGCTGGCCTTCTCAAAAGGGAATTCCCATTTCCAATCATGAGTGGTAAGGATGCTGGCTTGTTGGGGCAGACTTCCCTCACACAGTTCCCTTGCCACCCCCTCCTCCTCTCCAGAGATCTGCAGGGGAGACAGAGATCTGGAGGGCAAAGTGCAACCTCCATATTGGCCACTTCTACCTCTCCAAGCCCTCCTCGATTAAACATATATTATATATAAATTAAAACACAGCCAAAAAGAAAACATAGTTACATCATTAATTACAGTTCTTCACATATTTTCTGGAAAAAATACCTTTATTGATGTTAGGAAGGAAGAGCAAACCTTATTAAGGAACTCTTAACAGGAAGGTAATTGAAGACCCCCAAAGGTCTCATTCTTTCTAATCTGCCTTCCCTTTGAGCCTTTAGTTCTCATTATTTTATTATTATGTATTTAAGAAAAAGTTCAAAGGCCTCCGTAGCTCAGGATACTCACCTTAAAATCAGAACCCAGAAAAAATTAGTTAATCCACAATACCACCTAATGGAGAATGAAGATAATCTTTGGGCCCTGAGAGCATGCAGGTGTCAAATCAGAATATTAGTGGCACACCTGTCAGCAACTGGATGTGCATAAGTCCATGTACTTCCCTTTCCTGTCTCACAACTCAATCGATACATCTTTTAATTTTCAGACACATCTTTTTCTAATAAGCTCCTTAAAAAACCAACAAGGTATACTGTAATTAGCAGGAAAAGTAAATATAGCACTTCTAAATTCTTTCCCCAAGGAGGAAAGGAAAGTTCACAGCCTGCAGGTTGCTAGCAAAGTTGTCAAAGAACGTAGTTATTGCTGCTAAAGAGAAGAATAAAAAACTAATCAATTTTGCAGCTCTCTCCTGTTACTACATTCTCTTACCTCCAGAATGTGGCCTGGGATTGCATAAGGGGCTAGGCTAAAATCTGGTTGAGTAGTTTGCAGCCAGGTGTTCAGTATAGACCTTGCCAATGTGATTTTAATAGCCCAGGAAGGGATAGGAAAACCCAAGGAAAACTTTGCAATCAATAAACCATGAGGCACTATGCTTGTTTTGCCCTATTTTGATTCTCCTCCCTAGCAGCAGCCCAGAAGATAGAGGCCTTCAGCTTCCCAATCCCTGCTTTGAGAGGGATTTGCATTTCAGTGAGAGTCAGGCCATAAGCCCCCAATCAAGGAAAAAACCTGAATCCAGCGGGCCAGAAGGCAGCCCAGCCTCCGCACCCCTCCAGTTCCTTCTCCTTGCCCCATGGGCACTGATGCAGTTGCAGCTTCTCGCCATAGCTGGGGCAGGACTTGCAAGTACCTCTGTCCACTTTGTCCTGCAAAGCGGCGCTCCCCCAGTGCTCCCACCCACCACCATACCAGCAGCCCCGACTAAAGGCCAAGCACTCCAGCCTCGCCTAGCCAAGGAAGGGGATAGCTGCTGAGATTACAGCAGATTTTCAGCTTGTCAGCAGCACTCAAAGGCTGCCCAACTTTACTCTGGAATTTCAGGGTTGGAAAGCAGAGAGGCAGCGCTGCATTTGCAGGCCTGGTGGCACCTGCTAGAAAGCCTCCTGCTTCCCCCCCCCCCCACAGCTACCTCCTTCGGAGCCTTTGTGATCCCGACAGGCCTGTCGGCATAGGTCCTCCCACTTCATCCTGCAAAGCGCGGCTCACCCGGCGCTTCCCATTCTCACATAGCGTTCCTCCAAAATGCTCCCCATTCACACACACGTTCCTCCACTATCCTCCCCATTCACACACAAACTTTCCTCCAAATCCTTCCCATTCTCATGCACACGTTCCTCCAAAATCCTTTCCTTCTCTCTCTCTCTTTCTCTCTCTCTCTCACACACACACACACCGCTTCTGGGAGAAAAGCCTTTTCTCTTCTGCCTCTTTCTCCTGAGTCTTTTCTTCTCTCCCTGTCCCACTCAAACTGCCTCCTTTTATATCCCTTCCTGTCTCCGCCCCCCTCCTCCTCCTTTCTCTTCCGGGTGAGCCAGAAGTGCCGATCCTGGGGCCTTTGTCTCACCCCAAGCAGCCCTGCAGCTCCTGAGGACTCTCTCACTGTGCCGCTTTGCTCCTCCCCTGCTACCCTTGGCTGGGCTAGGCAGGGCCGCGTACCACCTGCCACCTGCCAATGTAACACTGGCCGCATACCACTGGTTGAAAAGCCCTGGTTTAGATGATATTTTCTTAGTTCCAATCATCCAATTTTCTGTGTAGTAAATTATGAATCTACTACCGAATCCATATAGTAGATTCTACAATATTCTATTGTAGAATATTATAATGCTTATAGTACTGCTTCTGCTATCTTATATTTTTATCAAAGGATTCTCAGTTGATACTCCATAATTAGATTCATGCACTGTACACATTCCCTTTATTTTTCTTTCTAGTGTTTTTCCTGCATTTGCAGGGTCCACATTTTATTTTTAAACCAAGTGTTGTCGGAGCCTGATGTTGTGATCTGAGACAGAGTGATTGGCTCAAAGTGTCCCAGTCAGCTTTCATGCCTAAGCCTTGAACTTGCTGTATCTTAGTTTTTAGCCTGGTGTCTTTAGCACTAGATCAAACTGGCCCTCTACACACTCCTTAACTTTCCTTTTCAATTGGTTTATTCCGGTTCCACCTAATTTACTGCTGTCCAAATATTTTTTAATGCTAATCACCTGTATAAACAGATTGTGAGGCTGTGTTCACCAGGAATCTAAATCCTTGGACAGTACAAACTCAAGAAACATTTTTATTATTATTTTATTATGACTATATGACTAAACAACTCACTGGGTAATATTTTCAGAGATATTTTCTTATCTAAACAGAGAAACAGAATGACCAAGAGTAAAAAGGCAGTAGAGACCTGGAGCAACTTCCATCTTCTGGCCAGTTTGATTGCAGCTAGCTGACCTCTGGCAGTCACTAGTGGGGCCAATCTACCCACTAGGATAGAACCAACCTACTGAATCTTTGGGTGGCAGTGTGGCAACACTGAACTGACCACAAATTGGCCAAATTTCAATTACATGGGAGTCATGGGTCCAACATTTTGGATACATTCTGTAAGTTAACCTATTTGAAGTACTTTGTTTCACAAATTGTTGCCCTGTGATGCACTGTTTCACCTAAAGATTACAGAAACAAGAGTTTTAATTGTGTGTGTTTGTGTGTATACATGTACATATATACATACACACATGCATATATACATACATACATCCTTTAGTACCTTGTTCCAGTCATGAGTTTTATCCCATTATTTTTCAATAATGCCTTAATAAGTTAGATTTGTTATGTTATTTTAAAATAACAAGTTTGCCTCCCCCCCCCCATATAGTGCCCTATCTCAGTTTCTTTCCTGCTGTTTCTGGTACTTAGTATTATGCATCTCTCATGCCTTCTCTAAAATGGTTTAACCTGTATTTCTTTATCAGGTTTTTGAAAAACCTGACAAGTGTACTTCCCCAGTGTTTATGAAATAATACTCATTTCTTTCCTGAAGACCTTCGTCACAAAATCAAAACTTTTTCTCTCAATATCTGTCTGCATTGCTAATCATTCACTTACAATATTCTTATACTTCTTCCTAGGCTTTAAATAGGAAGTGTGGTAAAAACACGATTTGTTATCCATCTTCCCGTCCAGAGCTTCATAGTGAAGTTGTAATAAATTTAAAGCAGTGTCTGGCAATATTGTTTGTGTCTATATGAATCAGCAGGATAGGATAATAGCCCATGATGTTTCCTGAATAGATTTTTGCCACATCTTTGATACACACATCAGGATAGTAAAACATTTCCTGCAGTTATTTGTCATGGCAGCCTCCATCCCTCTCAGTAGGAAGTAAAAATGAGCAACATGGTTTTCCCCTTGTAGCTGCAGCAAAGTTCTTTCAATCTGTAGAAGCTTCTAAATATTACTGTATTATCTATGGAATCAAATACAGCTATTCTTGTTCTTTTGGGTGAAGTTCATTTGCCATGCTCCAAAGCTAACTATGCAGCTTCCAAGAAATAGCCTGACTTGCGATTATCTCTCTCTGGAAAAAGGCATTCTTCCATGTGTTTGCCTCAACATTTGCTCCTTGTTATTCCTTGTATGCTTCATGTGCTGAATTCAGAAGTTGGTTGTCTTCTGTCATAAACTGAAACATTCATATATCTTTATACTTCTTTTTTCAGTAGGAATCTTTTCCAATGGAAAAGATAGATATAAATAGAGCTACAGAAGTCTATCTCTGACTCCCAAATCAAAGACCAAACTCATTCTTATTTTAAGGGTAAATGTTCCATTATTGCAAAAAAAAAACCCCACATGATTATTTTTTTAATTGATCATATTATTTACCTTTAGGAAATAAAGCAAAAGAAGGGACGTTGGCTTAAGAAAGGAATCTAAATTCACATGTTAGCCTTTCACAGCAAAATCTTGTAGTCCTCCTGTAACTCTCTTGTAGTACTAGCCAGGAAAAAGCTGACATAAACATTAAGGAGACTGGGAAAGAAAATCAAATCCTTTGATATCCTGTACAGTTAAGGCCATGGGATGCAATGGATAAATTCAGCAAAGCATTTTTATACCAACCATCACAAAAGGACAATATAATGCTATAGCATAGAGCAGATAATTGCTACAAATAACTCATGCCAGATAGTAGTTTTCTTAATCAACTTTCTGGAGAATCAATTCTGTCCACCTATGTAAAGTATTCAGCCATGGAATTAAAAGAATAATCAGGGTAGTGTTATTTATTTTTTCATAACTGTTTCTATTATTATCTAATATTATTCAAGATAGTTATCAGAACTTATGCCATAATGGGTATCCCAATCAAGGAACTACCAAATCAGACAAACAAGCTAACAGTAAACAACAGCCTAATCAAAGAACCACGAAGGCCACTGACAGGTCAAACCACTAGTATATAAAATGTGTGCTAATTTCATGCCCTTCTAGCAATGATGATGTTACCTAGTTTGATACTTAAATGTCTGCAAAAACAAACAAACAAACAAACTCAGAGAGCACCAAGGACCCCACAGTTCAACCTTGAGATACAAATGTTCTCTTCCAACAGTATTAGACATATTTGTCATATGAGTTCTTTATAAAAATAATAAGGGTAGGAAACAGATTAATACTCCTGTAATCCTTAATTAATAAAAGACCAATTCTATTAATGTCATGGTTCCGATAGATGAAACCCATCAAAAGAACTTCAAGGCAAAATTCTTCCTTAAAGAACATTTTATTCAGGAGACAAAGTATCAGCACTACATAGTTGAACCCAAAAACTAAATTCCCTTCCCCAGATACAAAGTAACAAAGTGCAGTTCCCACCCCCAATAAGCTGTCATAAATCACATTCTCCAATTAGCCTAAAACACGGGCTTCCTCCCCAGCTCCTCAGCCCGCCAAAATGTTATCAGCTTGTCCTTGGGTTCCCACAAAGCAGAGTTATTGTTATGGTAGCTGAGCTCGGGCTTTCATCCCAACCCCCCTTACTGCACCTAATTTCTAAATACCAGAAAAAGCACATTAAAGAGAAAGAGGAAATGGCTGCATTTTCATCAGCTGCCAGCACAGGAACATCCAATGTTAGCAGTGTTGACATCTATTATAGGTAGAAATGCTGGCTAAATTGTTATGCCAAGCTCTGATAGGAACTTTGGAGTGTTTCAAAAGCTTCTCCCAAACTGTGAACTGTTAAAGCTTCAGAATTATTCTCAGACTCAAATTAAAATATGGGGAAATCTTCTTGCTCTTTGTACAATCTGGTATTCCCCCCCCCCCCCGAATGATAACCTTGTGAGCTAATAGACTTTCAGAAGGTTCCAGGGTAGGAAATATATATTTTCCTGTGGAATGGAAAGCCCTTCTTTTCTCCAAAGTCCATATTTTCCAATGATTCGTACATTTAACATGTAATTCCCACAGCACTATCTTATGCCTAAAGATATTTTCCCATGTAGTAGGGCTGTATTACTATTATCCTTCTCATCTTCTTATCTTCTCATCTTACTTATTACCTTCTCATATTGGTATCTTATGATTTATTACTTGTTGCTTGTATCTTATATTTATGATGTATGACTTACCACTTTGTTGTTGGTATGTACACTGAGAGCTTACAATATGTACTGGAGATAATTTTTTTGTGTATCCAATTGCACTTAGCCAATAAAGAATATTCTGTTCTCTTCTATTTATGTGAGTTGTTAATGTCTTTCAAAATAGTGTATTTTAGCAATTGTGCATATAAGAAAGAGCTATCCAATTCTGTAAGGATACAGGCTTGAGCTACATATCTTTAAAAAAAAAAGAGATCCATCGTCTGGGAGTGCATATGAAGATTAATAATGGTATGGGATGCCTTTTTTCATCATCAAACATGATGTAGCTATAGAAAAATAGTCCTTTATATCTGACTTCCTCCAGATTATACTGCAGTGGTATGTCTGGCATAAAAGAATCTAGAAACTGCAACTAGACAAAAATGTTATCAGAGTAAGGTAAGGAAAATATGAAAAGCTAAGCAAATAGAATATTTTTTTTTGATATACTGTACATTTCAGTTTTCTGCAAAGGGCAATAGAACATACCAATAACTTTGCAGCAACAGTATGTTTTAGATACTGGACATATATTTAAATAAATATAACCTAGCTGATGCCAACTAATTAGATTGCTTATGTATTTTGAAAAATAATTGAAATATATTTGTATCTTAAATATCTTTCAATGTTCTAAATATTTTTAGTTTATTGCTTCACTGCCCTATAATCTGTTCATGTTTATAAGCCATTATCTTATTTTCTAAATCTATTATTTTCTTTTTTACTTAAAAAAAATACTTTCCAATTTATTTTAATTCTCCAGAAAAATTACACAAATTGTTACTTCTTCTTTAATAACCATGATATCTTCTCTTGTGTTGAATCATTATTATATTTGTCTTTCTTCCCTATTAAAAGTAATAGTACAATTTTCTTTTGAATCAATTGGTTATATGTTTCATTTATTTTTTACCATTAGTTCTATGTTTTCATTTTAAAAAAATCAAATGTGTGATAGTTATTTGATTAAATTTAATTCGTAAATTCAAAAACTTATTTATTTGCTTCAATTCAGAACAAGTTTATCAGCCATTATCTTCATTACTTTTTTTTTACAAAAATAAAGCTTTTTATATGATTATAATTTTCATATCAATTCATTCAATTTATTCTATTACACTAATTAATGTATAACATTTGATTATACTGCTTTTATAATATAATTTATTAATTTTATTAATAAAATGATGATCATGCAATAATTTATATTTTTCAATATTTGCCATCATGGCAATAGCCAATTCTGTTAAAACAAACAAGTGAATAATGATTGTCTAAGTATTAATTTTCCAATAAATGGATTAATTAATTTAATTAATGTAATTAATCATTCCAAAAACTCTTTATTGCCATAAATTGTATGGCTTAAAAAAATTAGTTAATTAATCATATCTTATAATATATACATTGACAGATTAATTAATATTAAATCATAAAAATACCATTTTAGAACTGAACTGATATAAACAATTTTGCATGCAATCAATCGACCTAATGTCTTTAAGATATTCAAAGTACAATTCCATATTTCTAATGTATTTATTAATTTTAATGATTCATAGAGTTACCCATCTCATAGCAGTGATTCTGGGCAGCATTCAAAAGTTAAAATCATCAAACAATATAAACTAATGATTTAGCAGTAATCCTCAAAGCAAAATCACATCAGTATGAAGCACTTTTTCTAAAAGCCTAGGTGTAATATTTAATTCTTCAAGTAGTTGAATGATTCTTACTTAAACTGTTTAAAATCTTAGTCTTATGAAAATCAGCCTAGAATGCTTGAATATGTCTTAAAGAACAAACCTTCAGATTCATAGCCCTATGTCAATTCCTGACATTCTCCAATTCTTTATTTTCTCCAGTACTTGTAAATATGATACCTAAGTACTGGAGAGATCTTTGTTATCATCATATTTATGATTTACTGTGCAGCAGTTAGGATAAGGAAGATACTTGTATTTTATAAGCATCTGTGTGTAGGGAAGAGGAGTCAGCGATGTGAAACAAAATATAACAAATACTATTGTTTCATAATTTTCTAGAAATACTACGTTTGTATTTTTGTGTGTGTGTGTGTGTGTTTGCATGTGTTTGTGTGTGTTTCTTTATATGTATGACTTCTTTCACTTGTTAGATTTCCTTATCTTTTTTCCATTTTTTTCTTTATCATCTTTTCTATAAAATAGCTATACTGATCGAGTAGGCATGCCATTTGTCAAAATGACAGGCAAAGACAAATCTTTGTGAAACACTGCCACTTTCTGACAGACCCCAAAATGTTGAAGTGTTTTAATGCTAAAGAGGCTATAGAAAACTTTTGATAAAACAAAACATATCCACCTTTACACCAATCTCTACTTTTCACCATTCCTCCCCTTATCCCAATAATTTTCTATAGCTGGTCCTTAAACATTGTAACTAGATGAAATGACTGAGAAGATAAGGGAAAGAAGCCCTAGCATTTTCCTTCAGGATTGTTAAAAATACAAAATCTCCATATACAGGTTTTTACTCCTAAAATATTAGAGGTTTTTTTTAAAAAAGTTTGCCTTACATGTTTGCCTTCCAACAGAAAGGTAGCTGGGCCCTGATTGGATCTCCATTGTATTTAAACTGCTGTATTTAAACTGCCCAGAGCTGCTGGGAGGTTTTACAAACTCTAAGACTGCAACAGAAAGGTAGCTGGGCCCTGATTGGATCTCCATTGTATTTAAACTGCTGTATTTAAACTGCCCAGAGCTGCTGGGAGGTTTTACAAACTCTAAGACTGCAACAGAAAGGTAGCTGGGCCCTGATTGGATCTCCATTGTATTTAAACTGCTGTATTTAAACTGCCCAGAGCTGCTGGGAGATTTTACAAACTCTAAGACTGCAACAGAAAGGTAGCGGCCCGTGCGCCTAACGGTGTGAGAATTATATAACTAAAAATCAAAAGCAGTGGTACATTCAGGGCAAGTGTGTCTGAGATTCCCTGTATCTAAGAATGTCTGGCTTAGTTCAGTGCAACACTTGCTTTGCAGCTGTCTTTCACAGTACCCTTTTCAAACTTGGAAACTGTCCTATCTGTAAACAAATCACTAGTCTACAAGAACAGATTATTTATCTAGGGTCTATAATCTGTGCTCTTCAGGCAGAAATTAGGTGTCCAGTTCAGTCCCACTACTCTACTGAGCCTCCGCACTATCAGCCCCCTCTACCACAAAGATCCTGCAGGAGAAGGGCAGTGTGGACAACCGTGGAATCTGGTAGGGTGAGAGCTGTGAACCATAAACGCAAAGCTTTCGCTGTGTCCCTGCACAACAGATACAATGCCCTTGCTGACCTTAATAGGGACATTAAGGAGACAGGTAAAGGTATTTGTGATGATAACTCAAATAAGCAGGGGATCGTGGTCCGAGATGAAGAACTTGTTTTTGACAGGGAGAAGTGTGAATCAGGTATTACACATCAGTCATGCAAGAACAGAAAGGCATCCAAAAAGAGAAGCCACCTTCTGGTAGGTGATTCAATTATAAGGGATGTAAATTTAGGAAAGGACACAGAGGTTTCAAAAGAGGTCAGGTGTCTTCCAGGTGCTACTGCCAGTAGGGAAAAGAAGCGTACTTCTAAAATAATCAAGAATGCCAGCAAGGACTGTGATGTGGAGGCTATTGTACATCTTGGCACTAATGATCTGTCACAAAAAGATGTACTCTCTGTGCAGAATGATTTCCAGAGCTTGGGGCAGGAACTTAGCAGAATAGGCTGTAGGCTTACTTTTTCAGAAGTTTTACCAGTATATAAGGAGCAAAATGGAAAAAGCCAGTGTGTAGCACAATTCAATATGTGGCTAAAGGAGTGGTGTAAAGGAGAAGGCTTTGGATATATTAGTCACGATGTCTGTAGCTGGTCCAATGAAAAAATGTACAAAAGAGATGGTTTGCATCCATCAAAGAAAAGGACTGAGTTACTCGGCTATAAATTCACAGATTTTCTGGAGGAATATTTAAACTAAACAGTGGGGACAGTGAGTTAATTGATACAGAACATCCCTGTCCCTGGCAATCTAAAAATTATAGGGCTATCAGTGCATGTAACATAGATGTGTGTGTGGACAAGAATATCAACCTTGCTGTCAAGCAAAATCAAGCTTCTAACAGCGAGTGCCACACAAAGTGCACTAACCAAATAGGTGGTAAGACAATAGGGGAACTCAGGCACCACACAGGTTACGTAGAAAGTAAACACAGGGTCAGTCATAAAGGACTCAAATGTCTATACACCAACGCACAGAGTATGAACAGCAAGCAGGGTGAACTAGAAATTCAGGTTAATGAGGGCAGATATGATATTGTTGCCATTACGGAAACATGGTGGGATGAAACCCACAAATGGAACACACAGCTAGATTATTTAAAAGAAACAGACCAAATAAAAGAGGAGGAGGAGTTGCTCTATATGTAAGAAATAACTACATCTCTACAGAAATAGAGCACAACAATGATGAAAACTGTCTTGAATGCATTTGGGTCAATATAAAAGGGGGGGGGAATGACATTGCCATAGGTGTATACTACAGGCCACCCAACCAAACAGAGGAAATAGATGAACTTTTTGCTAGTCAGCTAACTAAGATATGAAGGAAGCACATCACAATAGTAATGGGGGACTTTAACTACCCTGACATCAACTGGGAGACAAACTCTGCACCAAGTGGAAGATCAAACAGATTCCTTGCAAACCTAGCAGAAAACTTTGTCTCCCAAAAAGTAGAGAAGGGAACTAGGGGATTAGCCATTTTGGATCTAATTCTCACTAACAGAGATGAAATGATAGAAGGTGTTGAAGCCACAGGAACCTTGGGAGGAAGTGATTCATGCATATTGAATTCAACATTATGTAGCACAAGCAATAGAACACAGTCAAACTAGAGTCTGGACTTTAAGAGAAAATAATTTCAATAACTTAGAGAGGGCTTGGAAGGTTCCATGGATGGAATCCTCCATGGCAAACGACTCAAGAAGCTTGGGAATTTTGAAAAGTGAGATTAATAACAAGCGGAGGAGAGCGCCATCTAGCACAATACCAACAAGAGGAAAATAACAGCTCTCAAAAGAAACCAGCATGGCTGCATAAAGAACTCTCTGGTAATTGAAAGATAAAAAGGACAAGTATAGAAAGTGGAAGAGGGGCACATAACTAAGTCAGAATATCAGCAAATAGCCCCGAGCCTGCAAAGATGAAGTGAGGAAAGCTAAGGCTCAAAATGAACTAAGGCTTGCGACCAAAGTCAAAAATAACAAAAAAAGCTTCTTTCAACATGTAAAAAACAAGAAAAAAGTGAAGGAAATGATTGGTCCATTAGTGGGTGAAAGTGGCAAGAAGGCGACAAGCAACAGGGAGAAAGCAGAACTATTTAACTCATTTTTTGCATCTGTCTTTACACAAAGGGAAAAAACAGACCAACCTACCAAAAATAGTGCCATAAAAAACAGAATAGAAACGTAATTTAAGATAGGCAAGAAAATGGTAAGTGAGCACCTGTCCAGCCTAGACGGGTTCAAACCACCAGGACCAGATGGATTACACCCCAGGGTTCTCAAGGAACTGGCAGATGTGATCTCAGAACCATTGAACTGTATTTTTCAAAGATCCTGGAGCACTGGGGAACTACCGGAGGACTGGAAAAGAGCTGATGTAGTTCCCATCTTCAAAAAAGGGGAACAAAATGGACCCAGGAAACTACAGACCTATCAGCCTGACCTCAATACCTGGGAAGATTCTGGAAAATATAATCAAACAACGAATCAGCGAACACCTAGAGGCAAACAAAGTCATTACTAAAAACCAACATGGGTTTGTCAAAAACAGATCATGCCAGACAAATCTCATTGCATTCTTTGACCAAATGACAAAATTAGTGGATGAGAGGAATGCTGTGGATATAATTTACTTGGACTTCAGTAAGGCATTTGATAAAGTAGATCACAACCTACTACTCGATAAGATAGAAAAATGTGGGTTAGACAGCATCACCACCAGATGGATCCATAGCTGGCTGACCGGCCGTACTCAGCGTGTGGTCCTCAATGGAACCACATCTACATGGAGGAAAGTGTGTAGTGGGGTGCCCCAGGGCTCTGTTCTGGGCCCAGTGCTCTTCAACATCTTCATCAATGAATTGGATGAGGGGATAGATGGGGAAATCATCAAATTTGCAGACGACACCAAGCTGGCAGGAATAGCCAACACTCCAGAAGACAGGCTTAAGATACAGAAGGATCTGGGGGACTTCCGGATCCGGTTCCAGTGCCAGCGGACGTGCAGAGAACTTGTTCTCTCTGCCGTCCGGTTTCCCCCCGCCAGTAGACCCTGGACAGGGTCGAAAGTCGCCCTGGAGGGGTGACCACCGTAGAGGAGGGCACTCGTTGATCACGGAGGGAGTGGCAGCTCCCTCTGCGGTTCGAGAAATCACCTTTGGGCCGACAGGGAAAAGATCGGCCAGTAACATGGCCGATCACTTAGCTGCTCCAGCCGAAAGTCACAGCAACATCTAAGCAAAAAGAACCACCGTGGAAGATCCGGGTGAGACCTTTCCTTCCCTCTTGTTATTCTTTTTACTTCCCTATGAAAAGCCTTTAGAAACTACTCCCTCCCTTGAAAAAGCAGCGTTTGAATACTTGGGAAAAAAGTAACTACTCTTTATTGTGTATTTGAACTGCTGAAAAAAAAAGAAAAAGAAAAAAAGCCTTATTGTGACTCTTTCTCGCTGTTTGCTTGTCTTCAACTTAAGTGGAAATTTTTAGGGAGGGGGGTGGAGTGTTTTTCTTTCCTCCCCCCCTTCTGAACATTTTTATCCACTTTAAAAAGGAAAAAAAAAACTATCCTGGCTACTGGGTGGAGTTATGTGGATTGGAGGGTTACAATGTATCCAGGAAATTGGCGTGAAGCCCAGAAAGCCTTATCGTAACATTGTAACCATGGTAAAGGAACTGCTGAATTTGGCGCTACGCCCAGACATTCCTGTACTTCTCTTATAGAAAAAAAAAGAGAGAAAAGAAGAATGGAAGCCTATCCACAGCTTAATTATGGACTCATACTAGCAAAAATCTTGGAAACGAGAGAAGAATTAAGTGAACATTTTAGGACACTTAGGAATGAGAATGGTTCAGAGTTAAAAATTGAATTTCAAACTCCAACTGATCATGATACACAATTGGATTTACAACTTAATGAGATGGAGGATTTATATCTACAATTTACTGAAGAGGAAGATGTTACACCTTATATACAAAGGATGGAGATTTCTGAGGACCAAAGGCAGAATTTAATTGAAACATCTATAGATTTAAAAACAACAGAAATGGACTCTCTAATACGAGACATTAAAAATGCTGACAATACATACAAACAACGAATAATCACCATACTGACTAAGACAGATTACTTAGTGCAGACAATATTGGGAAAAAGAGAAGAAGACTATGATCAGACGCAACTGTGGGAAAATGTGTATAATCAAATATTAAGATGGGAGGAGCTAAAGACCCTATTGTGGAAACCTGCTTGGCATAAAAAGAAAGCTAGAATTAGGTTTAAAAATGAGTGTTAAAACTTTACTTGATGGGTAAAATGGTTTTTAGAGATTTTAAGTGAGCTTATATTTTTGAGATTTTTAAGGTTTAAGATTTTAGTCTGATTAATATTGATTTGAATTATGGTTTTGATTATGGCTTGGAATGGCAACTATGGAAAACTGGAAAAGTTAAAACTAAAGGAGTTGTATTGAGATTGGTGAAATATTAATGATATTCTTACTTGCAATGATTGAAGAATGGATTGATTTATAAAAATGTTTGATAGAGTATAGGAAACAGAATATTGTGGAGAAATTTTAAAATATACATATATATAATAGCTATATGTTTAGCTTAGAAATAATTAGAAATAACTTAAGTTAATGTAAAATGGTTTAAAAACGTAAAGTTATATTCGTTTATAAAATATGTATGTGAAATAGAATAAGAGATAGAAGTTAATTGAGAAATATAAAGTGAATATTTGGAGTAATATGGTCTGTATTATATGGATACTCGAATTGTATACTATATGTCTGTGTAATGCCAATTGGAATATGTTAATAGTTATAATATAATAATAATAGTTAATTAAGCTCGAAACGGGTGGAAATACTATTGATAGTTTTGTTTTGTTTTCTTTTTTTTGTTTTTTTGATTGATAAAATAGAGAGGGAAATTTTAAAAAGTAACCTAAATTGTTTATGTATGATTATATGTTTTATTTTGTTTTATGGAGTGCCCTATCTCCACGATGAGTCCTAAGCACTTGGCTGTAAAATTAAAAAAATTCAATAAAACTTGTTATATATAAAAAAAAAGATACAGGAGGATCTGGACAGACTTGAACACTGGGCACTATCTAACAAAATGAAATTCAATGGTGAAAAAAGCAAGATTCTACATTTAGGCAAGAAAAATCTGTGAGAGGGACCTCGGAGTCCTAGTGGACAATCACTTAAATATGAGCCAGCAGTGTGCTGCAGCTGCCAAAAAGGCCAAAACAGTGCTAGGCTGCATTAACAGAGGGATAGAATCAAGATCACGTGAAGTATTAATATCACTTTACAATGCCTTGGTAAGGCCACACTTGGAATACTGCATCCAGTTTTGGTCACCACGATGTAAAAAAGACGTTGAGACTCTAGAAAGAGTACAGAGAAGAGCAACAAAGATGATTAGGGGACTGGAGGCTAAAGCATATAAGGAACGGTTGCTGGAATTGGGTATGTCTAGTTTAATGAAGAGAAGGACGAGGGGGGACATGATAGCAGTGTTCCAATATCTCAGGGGCTGCCACAAAGAAGAGGGAGTGAAGCTATTTTCCAAGGCGCCTGAAAGCAGGACAAGAAGCAATGGATGGAAACTAATCAAGGAGAGAAGCAACCTAGAACTAAGGAGAAACTTCCTGACAGTTTAGAACAATTAACCAGTGGAACAAACTGCCTCCAGAAGTGGTGAATGCTCCAACACTGGAAGTTTTTTAAGAAGAGACTGGACAGCCATTTGTCTGAAATGGTATAGGGTTTCCTGCCTGAGCAGGGGGTTGGACTAGATGACCTCCAAGGTACCTTCCAACTTTATTATTATTATTATTATTATTATTATTATTATTATTATTATTATTATTATTATTATTATTATTATTATTATTATTATTATTATTATTATTATTATTATTATTATTATTATTATTATTATGTAGAACAAACCAAAACTAAATGATGTTTCTATTCACAAGCAGACATACGAGTTAATAATATGTATGTATATCTAATCATAGCACTGTCAGTGTGGTTCAGAAAAACAACACTGGAAAAAGACCATTTTCCAAAAACTTTCCTTCTTCAGTTTAATGAATCAGTTTCATATTAGAGAAGTGGATGAAATCATTGTTCTTTTTACTCCTATCTCTTGATAAGAGTAATGTTGTAAATATTGGTGTTAGTAACACTGTCTACAAGATGGCTTTTTCTGTTCCTTAAAATGTGCTTTAAAAAAGGAGCATCTTACTTCAGCTTTTGCAATGTCCCTAATGACCTCTACAACTTCCATTTAATTCACTGAATTTACACTAGGAATGAGAAACAATTCCACTTAAAGCTGTTTTTTAAAAATCAATAAATGAGAGCATCTCACAGAGATTTGGATATAATATGCTGCAAAACACAAAAAAAGAGGGGAGAAAGCTATGAAACTATCATGAAATAGAATGGCTTGATAATTCAACTTCTCATTGATCTTTGTTTTCTACTTTTAACCTTCTACTATGTAAGAAAGGGTAGATGTCTCTTCTTGTTAGGGCAGCAATAAGCAGAAACAAGAGATCCAAATGAATGTTTTCCCTTGAGTTTTATGTATTGAAAGAAGATTGTCAAAAGGAAGGTTGAGTGGGAGACAGGAAAAGTTTAAATGATATTGGAGTCTTCTTAATTATGAGCAACAGTCCATTTGATAATCCTTAAAAAATATTTAAGCTTTCAGGCACCTGTGATTTAAGAAGTTCCAATTTTCCCATTTGAAGACATTGCCTTAAAACTATTGTGTAAGCAATCATTTGGGATTGTTTTTCCAAGACTATTATGTAAATAAACTATCTCACATCCACTCACATAAGAAAGAGCAAATCAGATGAAGAATGAGCAACAGAATAGAGCTGAATATTTGTTCCCCTGCTTTCTCTCTAAACAAACCTGCTTAAACATTAATTCTAGAAGAGGGGAAAGCAAACAGACAGACAGTAGCACTCTCCCAGCACTCTTCTGCTTAAGCAAGTTTGCTGAAGTAATCTCTTCAAAGTGGTGGGAAGCCAATTGATTTGACTCAATGGCTTGAACTCTGAAGATTAGACACAATTTAAAGCTTCATATAGTCTTAATCACATAACCATTGGGCTCTTGCAACACAGTAAGCCATGATTTACCATTCCTGATAAATCCAGTGGCTGGACTCATACAATAACTGAAGCCAAACTAAACAAATTACCTCAGAGTTACATTACATAGTTTGTAATACAATCCACAGCACTGTTGACTTTTTCAAAAGTATATATGCTTCTCATACATTGGGCAAAACAAGCTAGACAGGGTCATTAGATTCATTTCCTCTTTATACACATTTTATTAAGATTGTCATTTGCTCTATCCTTGTTTGAAAGGAATGTCAGCCTGATACTTGGTTAAGTAGTTAAGCTGCATTTGCCTGGCTCAGTTTTGGTATAGGCAATGTGTGACTTCAAGTACATTGAACTGTGAATCTTGAGCTTGAAATAAGATATCTTCCAGTCCTTTTCTCATTTTTATATTGAGTTAATCCTCCCCTTAAACTTGTAATAAAAATTTCTGAGCCTTTTAATGTCTAAAATAAAATAAAAGAATTGGAAGCTCAAGGAGATAGCTAGCAACCCTGTGTTTACAGTGCATACCACAGAAATGTCTTGTTGGAATGGGGAACATAAATACTATACAGTAATTCAGTGAATTCAGGCTACTGATTATTAAAGTGTTTCAAGAAAAGCCAATAACCGATAAAGTCTAGGGACAATAAATTAAATGGAATGCTCAGATGAGAATGTGAAACATTAATGGCAGGTAATAGTCATAAAACCAAGCTGATAAAGCAGCAAGTGAAAGAATGGTGACATTTCCTTCCCTCTGATACAAATAACTAGGAGCCTCCAATGTTTCCATTTTTCCCCAGAAAAAGCTCCTTGACATTTCAAACCTAAATAGAAGAAGTCCATCATGTGTTATTGCTGCTTTTATCTTGTTATTCACCCTAAAGTTATTGAGACACCATTGGTAGAAACTGTTTGGATAATATTTACCATTATTTCTTTAGGGCTTATTCACACAATAAATGGCCAGAGAAATAGAATCACTTTGTCTCAATGCAAAAAAACCCAAAATCCTCCTTGATTACTTTTGTTAAATAGATACTATATAATGGGGGACAGGAGTGGGAGGTAATTTTTTCAAGCTGGGGTTTTCTTTCATTTTTTTGGTATGATACCTCAAAAAATACAATGTGACATTGGAAACATTTTTCTATAAGAATAAACAACTGAATAAATATGTTAATTATCATTTCCTATTTTAGGCAGTTATTTCATGCAGTATTTATGTGTACAAGATGATATCAAGTTATTACTTATATTTTTGTTCTTTTGCAACAGATGTTCTCAGTGAAACTTTCCCCACCATCCAACCCCATTTGCCTTTTTCATATATCCACACATTTTTATGAAACTGAATGTTAAATGCAATGAACTTTTTTATTTTTTTATTTTTTAGCAATAAAACATATAGTAGCTGTACAAATGTTTTCAGTTTTGAGGAATGTGAATATTACAATTATCAGCAATAAAGCATAGTTCAAAGTAAGAAGAAGCTAATCTTTTCCTCAAGGCCATCCATATGCAAGAATGTTTTCATCTTCCAGTGACATTGTAGAACTGTACATTACAATTCTCTGCAATGCACATGCAATTTTACCCCAAAGGTGCTTTTTCCATAGACATTCATGCAATTTTCCACACACACACACAGAAAGAGAAAAAGAGAGAGAGACAGAGACAAAGACAGAGAGACAGAGAGAGACAGAGATTTGAAATTGCTATAAAGTTGTTCCTTCATTCCAATTTCAATTCTGGTCATAGTAGAAATAGCTGAGGCAAAATCAAAGCTGCCTCAGGCTAATTTAATTATGTGCAACATGATCTAGAATAGGGGATATTACTTCAGTTCCTTGTCACTTCCTGATGACCCTAGAGTTTACCATAGCACCATATCTCTCCATAGTGTTTATTGGTCCATCCAGGATTCAACTGGGGTGGTCCTTGAGGCCTTGGTTGCTCTTTGGAATGAGGCAACAATCATTTTAGATTGGATCATGTCTATGCAGTCTCTCACTGTGCACAGATCCTGGTGTGCCTGCCTTGTTTATAGAATACCTTCAGAAGGTAACCTGATAGGATAAATACCTAGATTATCACTAGGGAAAAATTAAAGCAACCTTCAACTGTGCACAGGTAAAAGTCTTCATTAGGACTTACCTTGTAGTGATAAAAGTAGGGAAACCTGTCTGTTTCTCAGCTCTTATTGTGTGTTGTGTTGACCAATGGCCTTAGTCAAGGGAACCCAATCCTTCCTATAGCTGCCCTTGAACTCTATCTGGAAGCTTCAGTTTGTCCAAACTGTATTTCACTATTCACATATAATATTTCTATACCATGAGCAAATCAAAGTTCTTGTTATCACCTTTAAAAGCCTGCGTGACATAGCATTGGGTCTCCCAAGGGTATGTACTCTTACTTCACAATCCAATAGGGAGGCAGTACTTAGTGTTCCTATGCTGAAACCATGATCCTTTGCGGGACTCAGGAGGTGTCCTGCTCTTTGGAAGATTCTCACTCCTTCTCCCAATACATTGTTGTCTTTATGCCTTTATAAAAGCAATTAAAACTGGCTCTTTCCTTAGGTGCTTGGGTCAGGATTAGTAGAATTCCCAGTTGGTGAGATATAGTATTTTAGTCTCAATGGATGTTTACTTGTCTTAGTTTGCTTTTGTACTATGAATTATTTTTCTTTTGTATTTTTGCTTAATGGTTGTGAATGCCGCCAGAGATATTGCCTGAGTCGGGCAATCATATTAATTTTTTTTAAAAAAAATACACACATGTAGGTTTTTTAAGTTAAAGGCAAAAACATACAGCCCAAGATAATAATAATGGTAACTTTCCTACCAGTATCCCTAAGGAGGGATCAAGGATAGGTAAAGTACAAAAGTATTACCGGTATTTATGTGATACAAACTCCACAGCTTTTGTATATGCACCTTGATATAACATGCATAAATGAAAGGGGTGGAGCTGTGATGCTGCTTTTGTCCTTTTGACAAAAGTGCGAGATCCTTGGTCATTTTGGATTACTAGTAATCATGAAGCCGGATAGCATTTAGAGTCAAACATTAAACCTTTTCTTTTTTTTTTTTTTTTTTTAAAAAAAAGCTTTCTGAGAAGAGCTTAAACACAAGAAGTTCTCTGCTTCTGTCTAAGCACAGCTGGCTGTGACTGCCAGCACTAGTAATCTCTGTCACATGGAGGAGGCAGCATTTCTAGTTAGGCATTCATGTCTAGGTCTGAGTTACACAGCCTAGGGTTAGGAGTGGTAGATTTTGATTCTTTCTTATCACTTCTTAGAAGTGGAACTTCCTGTATTGATTACCTTGTCTTGGTGATCCACCTTTTCTGAGGATGAATCTTTGGTCAAGGAAATGATACAATTTTGTTTCTACACAGCAATGCTCACAAACTTTTCTGGACTGCAGTGCAGTAAAACAGATTTATGGAGGAGAAACCTAAGGAAAGAAAATTATTCACATCAATTATTTGGGATAGTGAAAATTTTGTCACTAGAAAAGAACATCTGGACTGAATAGAGAATGATAGCATTTTTAAAGTCACATCTTTTGTTGAATAGGTACTAGGATATTAAATATCTTGGAAGATTTTTCTACCTTTTTAGAAACTGAATGCAGTGTTCTAAATAATCAGTAACTCTTAGGAATATAAAATATAATCTGCTTGCTATATTGCCAGTTCGGGTTATCTTATTAAATTGTTTATTCCAGCTAGCTTTCAAGGACATAAGAAATGTCCTTTGAAACTATATCAGTAAGCCATATTTTAATCTGTAAATTCTCTTCAAGGAGAATTAATGTTCATATCAAGTTATTAATTTCTATACAATGATGTTATAAGGTCATATTTCAAATTTTTAAAATAGCTTCCTTCAGGGTAGTTTGTGTCTTCTATTAATATATTTTATTACAGTGAGAACCGAAGCTGATAATGTTAGTATTTGAGTTTTTTGCTATATTACAGTCAGTTGTGATATCACAACTCTTGGAGCTGGAGCCTAGAATCCAGGAGAATCTCCAGATTATGCACTGGGTCTGTTCAAAACAGCCCTGCCTATCCAGAACTCAGGATGGAAAATTCCTGGCACCAGAAGGTCCAAACACCTAAAGCTACTCAGTCTTGACTTTGACTTGAGCCAAAGCCTGTTGCATCCCATCCAGGCCCCCAGTGGGACAGAATATTCAATCAGTGGGACAGAATATTCATGGCACAATCAGGCAGTTTGGGATGGAAATATAAAGCTGGGTATTTTGAACATTCTGGTGAGTACAGCATACTCACTCCAAACCATCAGATAACTTCACTCAGGGCTTCATTTCAAACAAGACAAGAGGGAATTAAACCTTGTGGCACTTCACAGGCTGGACTTCTCTCCATCATCATTGCTGATTGGAACTAGCCTCAGAGTAAGGAGGAGAACCAGCACAACACTATCACCTACCCCCAAACCCCAGAGCTGGTCCAGAAATACACCATGATTAATGGTATTGAAACCCACTAAAATGTCCATCCTGTTCCTGCCAGAGGACATCTAAAAGTGTGTGACCAATGCCATTTGTCCCATATCCTGGGCTGAATCTCAGATAATCCGTTTTAACCATTGTTTTTTGAAGCTGCAATTTAACCACCTTCTCCTCACAACTTTCCCTATCAAGCATATATCCGTTTCATTATTATGTTTCCATTGAGAGTATGCTAAAATAGTGTCATAGATGTATCTCTATTATATCACTCTAAGATAAACTATTTTTGACATCATAAACAATTCAATGGATAAAATTAATACTGTATTAAATATTTTTATTTCTAATTTGTTTCTCTATTTTATTTTCTTAACTACACATGACTTTAAAATTTGATATCAGATTATTTTGGTTGAAGATTTGTGTCTACTGTATTACCGTAGACCAAACAAAGACTGACTGCGCCCTTGAAGTGACTGGCAGAAACTCACAGAAGTTGGACATGTGAGGTTAGCAGATGATAAATTAGGAAAAATAATATTTGTCAGTGATGTGAAAAGTGGAGAAGAAGACATTAAATAAATTGGATGGATGGGATCAAAGGGGAACTGAAATGTCTTTGAAAAACTTACTGGGACAGGTTGAGATAATGAACATTTGTTCATGTCATCATGGAGCTGAATGTACCTTAATGGCATCAAATTAACTATGTGTTCCTGAGTAATAGTAGATGGGATTCTTCCTATGACAGGGAGCCCTTGTTTAGCAACCACAATTGTGACAGGAAACTTGGTCATTAAGTGAAGGCATCATTAAATGAAAATCAAGTGGATGCAATTGTGCTTACAATTTTACTTCATCCCTGCTGTGTTTCAGTTGAACTGCACTTCTTTCTCTTTGGGAATAATTTGTTATGAGGTAAAAAAACAAGTGAAAATAAGAGCAGAGATGCTGTGAAAGTCATGAATTTGAGGAATGGCTTCTAAGTTGTTGTTTTTTAGCACTGTCATAAGTTGAAATAGTCACTAATAAACAAGGCAGTCACTAAGTGAGACTACTTGTATTCACTTCAATGTCCTTTTGCATCCTTCTCAGCTTTTTCTACCTGGAAAACGTCCACTGGACAAATTTGCTTAGAACTGAGTACAAGGGGGGGAAAAGCTTTCAAACTTCTTTGCCAGTTTGTGAGCAGCAAAAAATGAATAAATGGAGGAATGGTACTCCAACCATTTCTGAAAATTAGGGCTCCTTTATGATAATAGTTCCATTGGGACAAAAAACCCCACCCAGCCTTTTAATGTCTTGCCCTTAGATTTAATTAAACTATGGGAATCTAGAGATACTAGAAACTGCTGTAGAGGTGAATGTACAATAAATCATATCCCTTGGCCATTTTGTAGGTGAAAGACCACAGACCTGAGAGTTTGTGAGTTTACCTTTCATCAGGGGGGAAATGCAGAATGATTTCCTAAATGACAGAATGGATAAAATATATTAATGGAAATTGGAAAACAAACTTGGGGTAAAAATCTTTCTTCTGGAAACGAAATTTGATGAGAGGGATTAGTATTCTCCTTCACCCTAATATGGATTAGACTACTTTGACTTATTTCTTTTTGAAATGCAAAGTGGAGTTTTACAAGATGTATGTTATCTATTAAGCAGTTTTATCTTCACTTGCACACTGTTCAGTGCATCCCTGTAAATTTCACTATTTTTCTTTTTTTTAATTTAATACAAATCTCCTAAAATCTATTTCTTTTCCATCAAATAAAAATGAAGGTAAGAAAATACGGAAGAGATCAGCATTGGCTAAAATACTTAAGCTAGGCTGAATGCTGAATATTACTTTTCTAAATTGCTTTCCAATTTTGAAATTACTGATAGTAACTTGGAAGTGCAGTGTGCTTTCTTGTGCTAATATATATCACTTTGCCTTTTCTTGTATCCTATTCATTTCTGATCATAGTACTGTAGCTGTTTCCAATGAAAGGAATAAGCAAACCACACACTTTTGCAAGTTTTCTATTATGTTGTCCAAAATCTCTTTCTTGAGTAGCTACATGGATAACTGGATGGATAGATAGATAGATAGATAGATAGATAGATAGATAGATAGATAGATAGATAGATAGATAGATAGATAGATAGATAGATAGATAGATAGATAGATAGATAGATAGATAGATAGATAGATAGATAGATAGATAGATAGATAGATAGATAGATAGATAGATAGATAGATAGATAGATAGATAGATAGATAGATAGATAGATAGATAGATAGATATAGATAGATAGATAGATAGATAGATAGATAGATAGATAGATAGATAGATAGATAGATAGATAGTGTTGTACCGGAATTGACATAATAATTCAAATAACAATTTGGCAAATTTACAATAGATTTCTAAAGAAAGGGGTTTTACTAGGAAATATTTTATTATGGTGGCCTAACCTATTTAATTTAATGTCTAATTAAACTATTTAAAATTTAGCTAAAATTTTAGAAAATAATAATATAATAACAATGTACATTATATTTCAAATTCCTTTTCTTGGAAGAGACAAGTATTCTGAATGTGCTTAACGCAAGAGGAAGGATATGTTTTATTTATTTAATTTAAATGTTTATCCATGACAGCAGAGTGACTCTGGATGGCTAACAACACTTGAAAAAACAAACATAAAATACATAACTGGCAGCCAAGGTAAAAACCAATCAACAACAGTTAACATAACCTTCTTAGGGGCTCTAACTATCAATCCAACCCCATGCCTGGGCACACAGCCTTTTCCTCTGGGTTAGGGAAGGGCTGGCAGAGCTGGGATCTATCTAATCTCTGGAGGGAGGATGTTCCAATGGGTAGGCATTGCAACACAAAGAGTTTGTGTAGAATAGAATAGAATAGAATAGAATAGAGTAGAGTAGAATAGAATAGAATAGAATAGAATAGAATAGAATAGAATAGAATAGAATAGAATAGAATAGAATAGAATAGAATAGAATAGAATAGAATAGAATAGAATAGAATAGAATAGAATAGAATAGAATAGAATAGAATAGTTCCATTCTCGCAAGGCAGACATCAAGATGAGGCAGGTTCACAACAAAGGATCTTTTATTGATTACATTCACAGAACAGAAGCAAGCACACAATGGCAACAGGCCCTTTTATACTCCCCGTGCAAGGGGATGCACAGCCAATCAATGCAGGCCATTCTCCCACCTCGCGCATGCGCGCGCAAGGCTGGAGACAGCCTGTCTGGGTCCCGGGCAGACACGTGGTCTGTCCAGGTCTATGCAACCTTTCTGCAGCCTTCCTGAGCCTTGCTGAATGACTCAGCAAGGCCCAGGACAGAATAGAATAGAATAGAATAGAATAGAATAGAATAGAATAGAATAGAATAGAATAGAATAGAATAGAATAGAATAGAGCTGGAAGGGACCTTGGAGGTCTTCTAGTCCAGACCCCTGCTCAAGCAGGAGAACCTATAGCATTTCAGACAAATATGACATTATCCATGCCATATTTCTCCTGTTGGATGTAACAAGACAGGTAGAAGTCATTGGGGAAGTCATTCCTCAAATATCCTGCCCCCCTATCTTGAAGATCTTTATAGATGACTACAAGCACCTTGAATTGCATCTGAAAGCATATTGGTAGCCAATGCAGAAGTGTATGTTTAGTGAGAAGTGCTCATTACTGCTTGCACTGCTGCATTTTGAACTAACTATAGCTTCCAGATGCTTTTCATAGACAGCCTTGGTATAGCATATTGCAATAATTCACCTGCATATGACTAAGATATAAGTGTCTGTGAGCAAAGTATCTCAGTCCAGCAAAGGTTGCTATTGCTGCATACAGGAAAAATAGGTGGCAGCTATTTTCATTATAGAAAAGCCCTCCTGCCCACAGCTGCCATCTGTTCCTTGAACAGGAACCATGACTCCAGAAGACCCCCTAAATTACTCCTTTTGTTTGGGGGAGTGCAATATCATTCAGATCAAGATATGAAGTCACCTGGTCCTAAAACCCAAAGCCAATCAGTCTTACTAAGTCTGACTTGCTGCCCGTTCTTCCCCATCTTCCCCACATTATCCAAACATTGAGACAGAGCCTCCACAACATCACTTGGTTGACCCAGGGTAGAGATGTAAAACTGAGTATCATCAGCATACTGATATCTCACCCTGCATTGTCAGATGACCTCACCCAGTGGCTTCATGTAGGTGAAGGAATGGGGACAATGTTGAACCCTGAGGCATACTACAAATCAGGGACTGTGGGTTGGACCTCCCCTAAATCAACACTTATTGGAACCAGTCCTGGCGAGAAGGACGGGAACTGGTTCAATATAGCATCACCCACTTCTAAAACCTAAACTAGCCCAGAAGGTTATCATTAATCAATGCTATTGAAAGACATTAAGAAATCAAGGAGAACCAGGATAGATGTACCACCATTCTCCACCCACCAGAGATCACCCACAAGTACAAGTGATCATGTCATTTCTGTCCTGTACCCATGTCAGAAAACTGAAAGAAAATGTCCCATGTAAACCTTCTTTTTAAAAAGAGAAGGTTGAAAACAGGACACAAATAGTCCATGACAGTCAAATCTATCAATAGTTTCTTGGAAAGGGGGTGAACCATTGCTTGCCTAAGTGTTGGTGGGAGCAATCGTCTGTCAAAGAAAAATTCATCATTGTCAGAACCCAACTGCATATCATCTCCCAGGAAGCCATAACCAAATAGGAGGGAAATGGTTCTAATGTACAAGTAGCTGAAGAATGGTGTAGCCTTCATCAGGACTAACAGGTTTGGTAAGTTACGTAACTTGTCACCATCCAGCTAAGCTATGTTGTTCCACCCACCCCCCCATTTCTCTGCATTTCACCAACTTTTTTTATAAACACTAAACTTTCTGTGCCCTTTCACCTAGGGTATGGAAGAAAAAGTGAAGTGGAAATTTCACACAGGAATGAAAAGGAAAACATGATATAGAATTTAGCAGAGCATAAGTTTATATCTGGATGTATTCATGAATCGAGGGTGGAGTACTTATTTCCTGTTCATATTTTATTAAAGTTTTTGAAATCAGACTTGTTCAGAAATGTGAAAGAAATGTGATATTGGTAGATGTGAGGCGTATCATTTTAAACTCTTGTTTTATCAAGCATGTCATAAGAATGTAGTACAGTTACAAATGCTAGTGTGTGATAATTTATTTGACATAGCCGCTGAAGAATTTGTGCTTGAGAGTTGGGTTTACACAGCACATTGAAATAATCTATCTTTTTCAATCATTCTCATTTCCCCAGATCAATGTTCAAAAATGCATAGTGCGTGTATATCCACATTATGACAAGCAAATTAACATTGAAAGGAAATTTAAAAAAAAACAGCTTTTTCTATTTTAAATTTCTAAAATAGCCAGAAAATAAACAGCAGAAATAATAACACAAGAACAGAATAAAAATAAATCTATTTCAGTTATTTTACAAGTGTAGGACTCTCATCATTATTATCAATTTCATGCTTTAGTTTCAGTGTTTCATTTAACTGTTTGGCTAACCACATTCACTCAGAATGCTTACCCGTATTCTTTGGGTGTTAATATATGCTTTTACTTCACAGATATATATATAGGAACCCCTTTCTTTCTAGTTACTGTGGCTTTGGTAAAGTAGGCATAAATAATTCAGCAAAATGGTCTGATTAGGGCCTTTTAAAATGCTAGCTCCATGGAGTGATGCAGTTATTCTAATTAGAAGGATCACATTTAAAACAAAAGAAGTCCCTGTCCTCTCTATTATAGGAGACAGAGTCACCTTACTAAGTGCCTTTGTAGAGTCAGCTTACATGTATATATTTCCTCAAAATTATCTAAAGGTCACAAGTAATCCTGGCTCTCCAAATACTAAAACGTCCCCCCATAAATATCTGGGGACTTTAAATAAAAATCTTAAAATCTGTGTTCTCCCTTCTATCCTAGTGGTTTCTCTTAAAAATAATTTCCCTTTACTTCAAGGGAAGCAGTAGTTTTCACCAATATGCTGAAAAATAATGGCAGCTGTACTGTGATGCAGTTTTGATAGGATAAAAGTGATTTAGAGCCTGTGTAGGCATATACGTCACACCTGTCAACTGCCCCCTGAAGGAAGCTACAACTTTTCTTGAGCTTGTAATCACAGAAAGGCTTGTTTGATTTAAGGATATCCTGACAAGTATGATAAGCATCTTTACAAACACTGAAAATAACCCCCCTTTGTATCCAGATTGCCCCACAATTGCTTCTGTGTGATCCATAAGAGATTTAATCTGTGAGTTAAGAACAAAAGGGTCTCACAGTTAATAGAATAAGACCAGCAAGATATGTACATGTTTTCTAATGGACATAGACATGGATTATCATGCACGTATTGCTCTTCATATACAGTGTTTTTCTGCTAATTTCATTTTATTGAGAACTTTGTTTCAGGGTCCAGATTTAGATTGGGATCTGGGAATGTTAGAGGACTGTAAGAAGTTTTTAATATTTACTACATGCTGTGGTTCCAGTTCATATTAGGCTCTATGCTATTATAGTTTACATTGCCAGAAGGAAAATCATTTGTTAATATTCATGGATCTGGTTTGGGGCAATGTAAGTTTCAGGAATGCTAAAATGTTGATGATGATTCAGTTGGGACAAAGGATAAAAGACCCCTATGTTTGTGCAGGAACCCAGGCTGAATGTAAATGTCTTGTGTGTCTACTCTTGGAACATTATGTCTACCTCTAGTTCTCCTGTGCCCATCCACTTTTTTTCAGCATTCTCAGTTTTTCTTCTAAAAATCATTCCATCTTCCAGGAATGGGAAAAGTTGCCAGCAAATGTGCTAAGCGTGATAGTTATATATTTACATGGACAATATGTTTTCTTGGCATTAGATGAATTAATAATTGTGATTTGCTTAAAGGTTTATCAGCAATATGATTGTGTTTTCAAGAAAAAGAGTAGAGTTAAAATGTAAATGTACTCATAAAGTATATCTGTAAGAGAAAGGGAAACAATCTATGCCCACACAAATTGGTCCTCAGTTTACATTCATTCATAATTATTTATAAGCAGAGATTACTTATTAGTGAAATTATGGATTTGTAAGGTTCTTTTGACTATTTTGGCAGAGACTGTTGAAAACAGCAGCTTTTCCCAACTTGGTGTTTTCAGATTTGTTAGGAC
Organism: Azemiops feae; assembly: GCA_023970755.1. Lineage (NCBI taxonomy): Eukaryota > Metazoa > Chordata > Lepidosauria > Squamata > Viperidae > Azemiops > Azemiops feae. The sequence continues at coordinate 3,817,287 of JALGBA010000036.1, forward strand.
TGCAACTCCCAGAATATACCATATAATCAGCATGAGCACAACTAGAGGTTTCAGATATTAAAGTTGCAATACATATGAAGATTGCCAAATGGAGAAATACTGGCAGAGAATTTGTGTGCATGCGAGTTTGGTTCAGAATTTACACTGAAAGTTAATGAAGCCTCTGCAATTCTATTCTTTGTACTGGGTGGGTCACCTGAACACAACTACAAAACTATTTCAAATGTGATTATTTGAGAGGTATGATTTATCAAAGGAGTTGCTTCTTCTACATAAACAATTTCTTAAAAATAAAACTATTTGTTCCAGTGCTAAAATCTACATAAGTATTTTAATCAATAAATTATTTCTATTTCTCCTTTCCTTTCCTCTAGGTAATGTTTGAAAATCATCTATTGTTTCTTTTACATTGCACAATATCTTTTCAAACAGAGTGAGCTAACAAACAAACAAAAAACCATAAAGTGTTTATAGATCTCTTTTTGTTGTTGTTTCTTTCAGAACCACCCACTCCTATTGCTCCTCCAGAACTTCTAGCAGTTGGAGCAACATACCTATGGATCAAACCAAATGCCAACTCCATCATTGGTGATGGGCCCATCATCCTGAAAGAGGTAGAATACCGTACAACCAATGGAAATTGGGCCGAAACCCACATTGTGGATTCTCCCAATTACAAGTTATGGCATCTTGATCCTGATGTGGAATATGAGATTAGAGTGCTTCTTACCCGTCCTGGAGAAGGGGGTACTGGACCCCCTGGGCCTCCTCTCACAACAAGAACAAAATGTGCTGGTAAGCCATCATCCTTTATGAATTCTGTAAAAGGCATAGAAGTTGTTTTAGAATGAGGGGATGGAAAGAGATTTATGTCCTGTCTTTGCCTTTCTACTTTTTTTCTTTAATTGTCCAGTTATTGTCCAGCATAATTTTCCAGTTATTGGGGGAATAAGGATTTCATTTTCTCTATTATGCCATCGGCTGTATTGTATTCTTTAAGTTTGGGGTAGCTCTTAATACAAAAGCAAAGCAATATTCTAGATGAATGTTTTTTTGGATTCAGTTCTGTTTATTTTATCTTCCTAAAGCATGTTTTAAAAAAAGGAAGAAAAAAAAAGTGTGAATTTGTTACTCAAAACAGCCTGGACATTCTGCTTTGTACATAATAAATTAAGTCTTAAGCATTAAGTAATTGCTTTTCTAAAAGATTTAATTTTCTCAGTGCAAAATTAATATTAATAAATCCACTTTAATAATATCAGAGTGGAAATATGCATCTTTTTCTCTGTTTAAGTATGCTGACTATTTAACTAAATAGTGTTTTATAATTCCTGATTAAAATCCCTGCTCTCAGTGAGCTGCTTTAGACAACAAAGTGTGCCTTAAACACCTTATAATATATTAAAAAGACAAGAGCTTCTATTAGCCACCTAAAGTAGCACATGCAGTTAAAAAATAAGAAATTTCATTCAATAAGTAAAGATATAATGGTCATATAGAGTCCTGGTAATCACCCTGTATCTGATCTGGGTGAAACTGATTTTTAAAAAATCATTTGTAGTTAGTAAAAAGTTTGAGAAGTTGAGCATGCATGAAGGATCAGAGCCATTGCTTGCACTTTGCACACTGATTTTTAATTATATGAATAGAGAAAGCATTTGTAATTGGTAGCACCTATTTTTTTTCCTCCTGCCAAAAATGTCCATTCATTCAAGGTTTAAGTTTCTAATTACTGTTATATAATGTCCTAAGCATCCTTGAACTAGAATACCTCATAAATCACCTTCCTGTTACAAGGCTGTAAGTAGCCACACTTTGGACCTCCCATGATCTTGTATAGTGATATAGATATGGAGGGAATTCCCACCTGCTCACCGCCCTGGCCAAATGAGATTGACAATCAGCATAAAATCCTGTAGGATGAACAAGCTGATTAGGATAGTCTACTCAGGTTCTTTATGCAGATTTCTTTTTCTGGTGGGTGCTTAAAAGGGATTGTTTGGGCTCCTTTTGATTATGGAGCTGAGGAAGTGGATAGTGTGATTTCCTGGCTGTTACTGGCAACTTCTTGCCTTGATTCACACTCCTCCTGGCTTCCTAAACAGTTTTATGGGGCTGTAACAAACTGGATCTGGGAAGTGTTTAATGCATCATTTTGGAAGGAGTAAGGCCAACTGCCTGCCTTCCCTGGAGCCATCTATCATCTGGTCTCAAAACTTTTATTCCATGAGAAGGCTACTGAAACTGAGGTCAATATGCAGTATAGCTACAAAGCACTCAAGAGGAAACAGATTAACTCTTTCAAGTTAATGTTCAGACTTGGCATGGAATGGAGATGTCCTTGATTGTTTTTATGGATGACCTCTGTCATGATTTAGAGAAGGATAGTGCAGTCCTCTTAGTCCTTTTCAACCTCTCTACATCCTTTGAAATCACTAACCATGGTATCCTTCCAGATTTTCAGCATTGTTGTGAACCTTCATCAGTAGATGGTTCTTATTTGAGGGGCAGGGTTAGGGATAGGGAGAGTCTGACTCTCTTATGACATAGGTTTAGATCATTTCTAAAATATACACAAAGTTATTTGAAGATGTCATACATTGGTTGGATTACACTATTAGCAATATGCTTATAATAATTTGATTGAACATTACTTTCCCAGTCTATTCAAGAGAGATGGTCAATGTCTTATTCCAGTGTCCAGAAGCTGTGAGAGTGTTGAAAGCAGGCTAAAGTTGAACCCAAGTGAGACAGAGTTGTTTTTTTATAGATTCTCTGCTATACAGTATGTCTCTTGAGGCAGTGACATTGCCTCTGAAAGACCAAGTCCATGATTTGGGGGTCCTCCTGGAAATATAGCTATTGTTAAATAGGCAGGCAGATGCCATAGTTAGCTTGTGCTCACCCAATTTCATCTGGTACTTTAGTTGTGACCCTCTCAGAATCCAAGGACTTTGCAACAATAATTCATGCTCTCCCCACACCTGTCTGTTCTACTGCAATGCATAATGCATGGGGTTGCTTTTGAGGATCATCCAAAAGTTTTCATTGGGTTTAGGGAATGTAATATAATGGCCAGAATGTAATGGCCAAGTGCTGGCTGGTAGACACCAGCATAAGCACATAACATCTGTGATCTAGGCTCTGTATCAATTCCCTATTTGTTCCTAAATGTAAGTCAAATTGCTGTTTTTATGGGGTGTGGCAGTGGGTTACTTGGAGAATCACCGCCTCCAATTGGTACTCAACACCATCCCAGGAGGATCTATTTGGTATGCCATGAATGTTAATTGTCTTCTTATGGTCATTCATGAAAAGGTCAGTTATTTGGGGTTATACCTGCTCTTTGGAAAGCTCTCTCCCCAGTAACTGAGGAACACCTATGGTATATTCTCCATATTTTCAATTGTATTTTTCCTGCTTGAGTAGGAAACAGAAAAACAGAGACTAGTTTTTATTTCCTATCCATTTTTAATGTACCACCTTTACAATGACTTTTTATTTGATGTTGCTTCTTTTTTGAATTTGATTGCAGGGTCCTTTGAGATATTTTATGGGAGGCAGTAGATAAATGTTTTAATATTTATAAATAAAAATCAGCTGATGAAAGCTTCTGGTATCATGGGAAGCTTTTTCTTCTTTGAAACTTTATTACTGCATGGGAAAGGGCAGCATTAAGAATGCTTTGTAGATAAATAAATACAAGTTAGCTCCATTTAGAGACAGGACTATTTTAGGGAATCTACACAATCACCACTCCAAAGGCTTTAGTACAGTTAAGAGAATGGAGTTGGATGACAGCTATCATTATCTATTACAATTGGCTAGGTTGTCTGGGGCAGGTAGGTAGGTGGGTAACTTGAATTCTTAATCTCCGATGTAATGTTGTAATGGGAAGAACAAATATGAAGGAATAATGCAGCCAGTAACAGTTGTAACACTGAAGTGAAAAGCAATACCCTTCAAAATGGCTCTAAAATGGCTGCCTTTCATACATTCAATTGTGATGTGTTGGTGCCCTTCAAGTAATGTTCTGAGCTTCCTTTGTTTCTGTCCCATCTTGGTGAATAGACTTTTTTTTTTCAAAAGCCTTAGCAATCATAAGATAGCTTTTGAGAAAGAGTTGCTCTAGTTGCTGCAGGTGGCATAAACAGTGAGAAATATGGATAATAACATCTCACCCAGCTCATTATTGGTGATCATCATGCATGTCTCATTTCCTGTTTAACTTTTAAAAACTTATGCTTCTGATATATATCACAGCCTGCAATCAAAATTGGTTTTGTAAAGAATTGTTTCAAGTAACTTCAGTCACAATTTCTGATAATTATAGATTGTTATAATAAGAGGTACTTGTGGCTCAGTCTTGGTTTTCAGCTACAGATTTTTTTAATACAGATGTCAGTACACCTGAGAGATTGTCATGTAACCAAAGAATACTTTAATATAATGTTCTACATCTGCTGTGCTTCGTGCAACTTCCATATTAGTGTCTGCCCCTTTTCTTTGTAGATGTTAATATAGCCTTGGAGCTATAAAAGAAAGATTTTCCAGCATTTTAATTGTGCCTAGTTCCAACTAAGAAGGAAATCCATGATTGAACATCTGTTTTACTGTGAAGGGAAGTATTTATGAGAACATTAACCACAGAAAAATTACACGGATTTCAAGTTGCATGCTGACGTTTCACTAAATAAAAAGTGAAGTTGCACATTTATACTTGCTGTGTTTTCTGATTACTATGCCATCCATTTAGATTTTAGCTTTTTGAGCTAATCTGTTTTGCCTACCACACTCTTTCCAGTCAAAAAGATATGAGAAGGATTTCAGGAAATTGTATAGAACTCCTTCTATTACTTGGTACCTTAAAGCAGTAGAGTTTGAATGTCACACAAGAGTAATAAATTGCCAGCTGCTTAATATATATCTTGGTATGAATAAGTAGACAATATCACTTTCTATTCTGCTTCAGGTACAAAAATATTTTGACTTGGTTCTGAACTTTTAACATCCTATTTTTTTTCAGAAAATAGCATGTTTTATTCCTGTTCCTTCATATGGTGGGAAAGATATAATAAATTATAAACATTAAAATATGCTTTTACTCTCCCTAGAAATTCCAATTTTCTTCATATCAAAATAATTGTATGATCAGGAATAGTTCAATGTGAGTTAGAGAGATTGTGACATAACAATTTGTGGTGGCTGGAATACTTGATCATAAAATGGATATGTTCTTTCAGAACATGACAAAAGGTTTTGATTTATTAATAGGAATAAGAGTTCAGAGTTAATATTGATTATGAAAATTATTGCTTTACAAAATGATATTTTATATTAGCAGTGTGTATTTTTATTTATTATTAAATTGACATATTAGTTATAATGTTTTTGTAACATAAAAGTTTTCTGAATCCTTTGATATTCACAAACTATATTCAAAGAAAGCCTGCTATTTGATCTTTGTAAAATTTGTATTCTTATTAACAAAAAAAATTGTGAGGTAGAAAATAATGTTGCCATTGGCATGACAGATTGAAGAATCTGGAAGGAAGGAAGGAAGGAGAGAAGGAAGGAAGCAGCACATTTTGCTTGTATGTTCTGGCAATTCCAGATTGAATTTGACTATAAGGACACTATGATTTTTAGGGTTTTGCAGAATTTTATATATATATATACATATACTGTACATACATATATATATATATATATACATATACTGTACATACATATATATATATATATATACATATACTGTACATACATATATATATATATATATACATATACTGTACATACATATATATATATATATATATATATATATATATATATATATATGTGTGTGTGTGTGTGTGTTCAAAAAAAATGTGTGTGGTTGACAAAGAATTAGTGGGAGACTAGTATAGCCATTTCAAGCTCTTTAGCTCTCATCAGCTAGTCATACCCCTCTGGGATTCGAACCTGGGCAGCTTGCATGTTAGGCAGTTGTATTAACCTTCAGAGCCACAGGTTCCCCACACTCCTGTCAACAGAAACCAGGGAGGATATATATCTATGTGTTGGCTGGAGCACCCGGTCTACCAAGTATAGGATAACTCAGTCTGTTCTGCGTTTTGCTCCAATCTAGGAGCATGTTTTGCAGGCAGACTTCACATACTGTGAACACTGTAAATGCTCCAGCTAACACACACACACACACACACACACATATATATATATATATATATATGATACTACATTAGCAATTCAGAGAGAAGCAACAATTTTAGGATGAACAAAAAATTTGTTGATATCTTGCATCTTTTTTCACATAATTCTATTTATAACCAGATTGGTGTACAATCTGCCACATCGCAATCGTTTCATTGTTTTTGTTTGTTTGGCAGCTTCCAGGAATTGGAGAGCAAAACAAAATCTCATAAAGTTATATTCATTACCTTAGTTATCCATGTATTTAACAAATTTATATAGCTGCCCATCTACCAATGAAACTCTGGATGGCAAACAAATGTAAAACATAATACCCCATCATTGGTTATCACTTGACTATTGAAGCAAGGAGAAATCAGGTTCTTTAAGAATTTGCACAGTAGCAGAAGGGGAAAGAGAACATTTAACATGGAAGTGACTCACATGAGAAAGGTATTTTTTCTTAATGGCTACAAGTTCTTGAACAAATCTTCATGGGCATCTTCAGAATTGTGCTATGTGGCCTAATACACATTTCTTCATTTTGCTATTTTCTTTGACATTGCTCAGTCCATTAAATTCACATAAACTAACAACAACTACAACAAAAAGCAAAGCAGAAACACTCCCAACATTTATAGCCTGTGAAATGCTAAACTATGGCCAGAATTTATCTTGATATTTTTTTTATAAAAATGAAATACAAACAACCTTTTTCAAGAAACAGATTTTATTCCTTACCCGATGGAAGCATATTTCAGTTAATAACTATCTTTATGGTTGTTCTTCTAATTTTTTGCTTGTTTGCTTTTGCATCTTCCCACTAAGTAAACAGAATTCAGTGATGAGTGCCATTATCCATGCCAGCAGCTCAAGAAAGTTTATCAGACATAATGCTATAAATCATCACTGAGATAAACTTCATTACCAAGCATTCATTTATGCCATCAGCAAAGAGCAGATGGAGGAGAAAGAACAGGAACAGCAACATATCAAGTTGGCTTGAAAACAAGCATCATATTATTCCTTCGGGTTTCAAATATTGCCTTTGAGTAGACAGGGGACACTCTAATATTGCTGATAGCCCAACCTCTCTGAAAGTAAACTACCAGATGACTTCCCATGGCAGAATTTTGAAGAGCTTGCAACCACCAGTTTGAGGATATGGTTGTAGCTGAATGTTCTTTTCCCTTTTTTCATGAGCTTATTAGGTATTCACATATCAATATACAAAGTGGTGAATCATTTTATTAAAACCAATGGAAGGCAAATATTCAAGCTGTCATTTGTCATTTTTGTCATTTAGAAAAAAATCATTTTCAGAAAAACAGACATTTCAGTTTACAGTTGAATGGGTAAGACAATTAAAAATTGCATGTGTATATATATGCATAGGTATATGTGTGTGTGTGTGTGTATGTACATATAATTGTGTGTCTCTGACCACAATTGGGGATCAGAATTTCCATTGTTAAGAAAGGCAGGTGTTAAATGAGCCACACCCAATTTTATGACTTTTTTTTGCCACCGTTCTTAAGCAATAACTGTAGTTGTTAAGGGAATCGTGTAATTGTTAAGCAAATCTGGTTTGCCCTTTGACTTTGCTTGTCAGAAGCCAGCTGGGAAGGTCACAAATGGTAATCACATGACCTCAGGAGTTGTAACTCTTGTAAATACACGCTGGTTGCTAAGGCTTGAATTTTGATGACATGCTTCTGGGGATGTTGCAGCTATCAAAAGAACAAGGACCAGTTGTAAGTCATTTTTTCCAGTGCTATTGTATTTGTTAGAATAGTCAATAAATGAATGGTTGTAAGTTGAGGACTATATATATTTGTGTGTTTGTTTGTGTGTGTGTATGTATAATGTAGCTGTTGCTTTCCTTCATGATTTCTCCCCCTAGTGTAGCCTTGAGCCTTTGTATTCCAGGAGACTTCCCACACAAGTACTAACTTGCTTTAAAGGACAAACAGATAGTTCTTTTTATCCTTCTCAGCAGTGCAGGCTTGGATCCCCCTTCAAGCTGGCAGTTAAATTCTGTCTTTCACCATTCAATGCTGGCCATGCCATTCTCTAATACTCTTCTCCCACCATTTTATATATAAGCAATACTGCAAGAAGACCTATGCAATAAATCAAAAAGCGAAATGCTTAGGGATATATGCATAGAGAGGGTGGCTGGATAACATAGTGGTTAGAGTGCTGGCTTTTGACATGAGAGACTGGAGTTCAAATATGCATTTCTCTGATTTTTTTTCCCCATAGAGACCCGATGGGTATTCAAAATGTGATTATATAAATATTATATATTTGTTTTGCATACCTTAAGCACAAATAACAAAGTTGATTCCTAAGATTGCTATTGACACTAGTCCTATTCAAGACCATAACATGCAAGTTGCAGTCACAATTCATATTATATCTTGAACAGGAAATAGTAACAGAATAACAGAGTTGGAAGGGACCTTTGGAGGTCATCTAGTCCAATCCCCTGCTCATATAGTATTCCAAGTTATTGGAAATAGCTTTTTCTCATCCCCTCCATTCCCACCTGATACTAGGGATTGAGTTCAGCCCTTCAGCATGCAAAGCTAATGCTTTGTTACTGTGTTATATTCCACATGAATGAGGAATTGTTTGGCATGGATTCATAATGCAAAAATTGCAATAACACTACAGGGAAGCTGGCCTTGGAAGCAAGAATGAAAAAAAGTTAAAAAACCAATCAATCAAAATCAAAATCTTTACTTGAAAGATAGTTATTGTGATTTCAGAAATTGAAACCAATTAGCCCATGCTTTTTAAAATGGTTTTTTCTTAGTAGTCATTGGCAGTGTATTAGTTATTACATTTGTCAGAGGCAGACATCTGTATAGTAGAAATGACACAGAAGACATAAGTCTTATGTGAATCATTGTAAATGGGAAAAAAATGAAGCCTAACCAATTTGCTACTGTAATATGAAAAGAAACCATATAAATTTACTGAGGCATACAGTATTGGTCATTGATAGAATTTAGGAACACAGAAAAACAGACAATTTAAAAAAGATCTGGAGTTTAGGAATGCTTAATAAGATCTGACCAAATCTTGGAATATGGTATATTTAATACTTCTGTGGGGAAAATTATATCCAGAAAGACAGTGTTATATGCTTAATTGTATATTGTTTTGTCCTGTGAAGCATATTAGCATTGATCCCTTGGAGATGATTCTTAAGTGCTTACTTCAAGAAGACTAAATCATTTGATGGAAAAGGTCTGAAAGCCATTCTTGTGATGACAACAAAGGGAATCGGAGCAAGAAGCAGTTCCCAATGGCAGCTCCGATACTACCAATCCAAAGGTTTAGGCAACTATTCAGCTACTTTTTCTTCCCTAACATGATTTTTCATCACAGGCAAGGGGGAGTCAAAGAAGGAATGCAACAAATGGAAGATGACATCATTTGAACTCCTCATGAAGGAATCAGTAAAGGCTGGTACTTAACTTAATAGTTAACTTCAGACATCATGTTCAGCAACTATATGGTTTACTTAGTATTTGGCTTAGCTAAATGAGTTAACCTGCACACTCATGTAGTTTCTTCAACTAAGCATGAATAAAAATGATCTTCTTCTTCTTGTTGTGCCATATCTGTTATCGGACGTTGGCGATCATGTTGGCGATCCTGTTTTTATCAGCAGCCGCACGAAAAAGTGCTGCTGAGTTTTGTCCAAACCAGTCCCTTAGATTTTGAAACCATGATGTTCTTCTTCTGCCTGGACCTCATTTGCCTTCAATCTTTCCCTGAAGGATTAAATGGAGTATGCCGTATTTTTCTGGGTGTCGCATCACATGTCCGAAATATTCTAGCTTTCGTTTTTTAATTGTTTTGATGATTTCCCTTGGCTTTCCCAGGCGGCTTAAAACCTCCTCATTTCTGATCTTGTCCACCCAGCTTATACGTAACAGCCGCCTGTAAATCCACATTTCAAATGCTTCTAGTCTCTTCAGGTGGCCTTCTGTCAGAGACCAACTCTCTACTCCATAGAGCAGGATAGGAAAAAATATAGGCATCTGACAAGCCTGATTTTCAGTCTTAGGCTTATGTCGTGACTGCAGAAGACCTTTTTCATTTTGAAGAATGCTGTTCGAGCTTTCTCTATCCTTGTCTTTACTTCAGCGGTCATGCCCCAGCTTTCATGTAAATTAGAACCGAGGTGCGTGATCCTTTCAACTTTTTCTAGTGGTATTCCTTCTGAATTTATTGGTGGTAAATTAATGGGTTGTTTGCTGACGACCATGATCTTGGTTTTTGAGGTGTTAAGCTTCAAGCCGTATTTTCCAGATATTTCGGTGACTCTGTTGATGAGGAGCTGAAGGTCTTCATACTTACTGGCAAGCAGAACTGTATCGTCAGCATATCTTAAGTTGTTGATCCAAACACCGTTTACTTTGATGCCAGCATCGATGTTCTCCAGTGCCTCGTTGAAGATTGACTCAGAGTAGATATTGAACAACAGTGGAGACAGAATACATCCCTGTCTGACCCCATTCATTGTATGAATGAAGTGAAGCACTGTTGTGCTTGTTAAAATGATAACAGAAATGGTTGCAGGTGTTAGCAGTATTTGCTGGATAAACAGCTAAACACTACAAAAAGAGTTTAGTCAATGCATACCTAATCCAGCATTCTGTTTTCAAAAGTGATTAGAGAAGAAGGTTCTGGGAACTTAATAAGCAGAGCCAGAAGGCAAGAGCTTTTGTCCCCTTGTTTGTGTGCAGCATTTAGCATTCAGAAATATAAACACAGTTTCATTTACCTGACACTTACTTGACAGCACAATCCACAGGTTAATTATATATTATCTCTGAGTATAAACGAATAACATTAACCTAAATTTTGACAGTACCTTAGTCTGAAATGGCTCCTGGGTTCAGCAGAATCTATAACATCCAAATCAACAAGTTTTTTAAAAAAGAAAATAGGTGCTCTTTATACGAAACAGGAATAAAACCCATTATCTGCAAAATCCTCTCCTATGCATGTATAAGCTGACAGGATGATAGAAAAGTTATACATGTGTTTCTGATATTTTCTTGGATCCAGTTATGCTTTTAGTACAAACCGTGCTGCCATTGCTTGTTTTTTTCAAGATCATCCCATGTGGCTTGTTTATTAATACAAGGTATCTTTGAACACCTCAACAGAAACTCCCCTTCCTGTTGTCCAGGTTGTTTGATTTCACAATGGAAAATAAGCAGAGCTTGAATGGGCTTAATTTTGATTATTTATAGTTACTAGGGTGCTACTGAGAGCCAGTTTTGGTGCAGTGGTTAAGACTCCTGGCTGGAAACTATAGACTGTGAGTTCAAGTCTCACTTTAGACATGAAGCCAGCTAGGTGATTTTGGACTACTTATTTGCTAGTCTGGAATATTGGAGGGGGGCAAGATGCAGTGAGCTGGTCATCCTTTCCAATGACTTTCAAGACAATGCAATCAATATTGTTACTTCTGAAGCCACACTATTGCCTAAAAACAGACATAGTTTGGCAAGAAGAAGGCACTGAGGATTTTATTTTACTTACTTTTACCTAAGTATATATGAATTGTAGTTGCTTTATTATTATATGTGTTTACAGCAATATATATACATTGCTTCTAGAAGCACGAGGCCGAAGAGACACCAGCCTGAAGATGACGAATGAGACTTCGTCGAAACGTCGCCAAGACACTTCCAATTTTACACGGGAGAAAACCCGAATTACCAAAGACCTACATATATATATATATATATATATATATATATATATATATATATATAGCAAGGGAGCTTGATGGCTCAGCTGTTAAAGATGCTGAACTTTTCAGCCGGAAAGCTGACAGCCCAGATTCGTGACCCGAGAACCCCACGAGAGAATGAGCTCCTGTTACTTGCCCGAGCTCCTGCCCACCTATCAGTAGCAGTTCGAAAGCATGCATATGTGAGTAAATTAATAGGTATCACTTCAGTGGGAAGGTAACAGCATTCTGTGCGCCTTTGGCATATAGCCATGCTAGCCGTATAGCCACAGAAAATGTCTTCAGACAACATTGGCTCCCTCAGCCAAGAAATGGAGATGAGCACCACACCCAAATCAGACATGACTGGAGAGAGAAACCTTTACCTTTTTTTTTTTTTATAGCAATCAGTTCTATCTATTTTTAACTGTTGTTAGCTGCCCAGAGTTACAAATCTGAGATAGGCAACCATATTAAATAAATAAATAAAACCATTCAGTAACAGAGTGAGCTGATTAGTAGGCTCAGTTTGCATTCAAACTGAAATTCAACCTCTTTTCGAAAAGCCACATGTCACACATAGCAACTATTTTATAAATAGCCATTATCTGTAGGTAATTTGGAATTGAGGAGCACACATCTTAAGAACACTTTGGCCTGCTTCCCCTATTCCCCTATTATCAAAAGTGGGTTATAATTACTTTTTTTCCCCTTCTTACCTCTGTCACTGAGTGTGCATGTGTGTAAAATACAGAAATAAGCATTCTTTTCCCACATTTTGGTTTGTGTTTAGCTATTTATTTTCATATCAAGCTGTGCTTCTATAAATTATTCTGGTGTTTCAATTTCTGATTTCTTTCTAGCTGTACATGAACTTCACATTCTTTTCTGTGCAGTTAGAAGGATGACAATTAACAGATACCTTTAAGGAAAGTACAGGGTTCTGCCTGAACCTTATGCATTTGTGAAAATAGATAAATATTCCAGGTTAGATTATTTCTTGCTTGCTAGCTATTAAAATTGGCCATAAGCATTTTTTTCCTTTTCATTTCATAAATTTCATTTATTTAGTTGTGTGCAACACCATAAAGCTTTTGTTTTCTCTTAATCATAATGAAGATCTTAAACTAGCAAAAAGATGAGTTTTAATATAGTATGATTTAGCCTGAACATTAGTTTGATTGAAAGTGTTCATTCTTGAAGAATGTGTGAAATTGTAATAAAATATGACTGAATGTGTTATTTAACTTTTGCTTTATATCTAAATAATCTTAAAGGTTTGAAATTAAGGAAAAGGATTTCACTGATTTGAGAGGGAAAGATTACAATATGGCCTTAGGGAGGCAGAGGCAGATGGCCTAATATTTAGGTAAGGATTCAAATAACTAGAGGTTAATGATGATTTGTGCTAAACAAAACTTAAACAATGGTTTTCATGCTCCATAGCTCAGCTAAATGACTACTTTGGAACAAATCATATAAATCCAGTAGTCCAAGTGCATCTCACCTCCCAAAATCCTCCACAAACTCATCACTGTAAATGTTGAATCTCAACAAAATTATTTATATTATTTATTTATACACACACACACACACACGTATTGTGCATGCCCATTGCATTGTTCTGTTTTGGGATAAAGGACATAAAAGTAGAAAATAATAGCTAAACTAATATAACACATAAATAAGGGAAATGAAAGTAGACATTGCTAAATTCCAATTAAATCAAACTATTCACTACACCTTTCTAAAACATTCTATCCATCCTCACTTCCACTACAGCCATACATTATTTCTGTATTGCCTTTTGTTCTTCAAACTTCTCATCTCTTTCTTTCTGAGAAGTTCATCAGATCCATTCAACAACTACTTTCTCAGACTTCCCCTTTTTCCTCAATCCATTTATTCCTCCTCCTTTCAGTATGCCCAAACTTTTTTTTGGGGTGGGTGAGTGAGTGGGATACTGGTTACTCATTAATTAGGTTCAAACTACATTCATTCAGCATCATTTATTCTTTACTCCAACTCTTATTATACCATAAATATTTTTGTTATATATTAAATATTTCTTTAATATCTTATTTCCATTACATTCAATTTATTTTTATGCTTCTCCTGACATATTCCACTCTCACTTTCATATAGCAAAGTGAGATGTAGCACACTCTCATATGCATACATTTTCACTTCTTTTGACAAACATGCATTTCTTACAATAGATCATGAACTGCCCACCATTTTTTTCAAGCATTTGCATCTCTTCATCCATTTTGCCATATTTAGTAAACATAGTAGCAAGGCAGACATATTCATTTTTAGTCACAATATATGTAACTTGGTAGTTCTGCACTCCATTATGCTTGTCAAGCATACTGCCTTAGGCTTTGATACATTAGTTTTCAGATCCATATTTCTCCTTGCATCATACCATCTATCCAATGTTGTCTGCTAATTATTCAGCCAGCAACACAGCACTGTCTGCATACACATTCATATATACTCAATGGTAGACTGGGGTTGGCTCATACTGCCTCAGAAGAGCCAAATTGTTACATTTTCTGGACTTTTGCAAGCTGGTTGAAATTAGAACTGAGCCCCATAGCTAACCATTTATCAACTACAATATTTAGCAGTTATAACATAATATACCAGCAGCAATGGAGTCAGCAATGAAAGTGAGCACTGGAGGTGTTGCTGGCTTGGACATCAATATATACTATGGTGTACTGGTAAAAAAAAGCCAGCATATCTATAATGTCACCACAATTGTTCTTTGACATTTATCCATAAGTACATTAAACAATGAAGGAGACATGAAATATCTTTTCTTACTCACTGATTAAATATTTGTGAAGTATTCTGTTTATTTTCATGCATGCCTTACTTATATTGCATACTATTTGTTGCATTTAGCAATCAACTTTTCAATTCCACACTCAAGCAAATATTTTATAGTTCAAACCTATTCACTTAGTATATATAGTATATTTTCCCCCTCCCCATTCGTACAGTATTCATTGACTTTCTGAAGAGCAAATAATCTGGTTTCAACCCTCCTTCCTGCCTGCGTAAAGCTACATTGAACTTCCAACTATTGCTCATGGTTGCTTTTCAAATTCTTTCTGTCAGAGTTTTGCCAAATATCTTCACAAGAATTCTTAGAAACTCAAATCATATGATAAAGTAGGCCACAACCTACTACTTGATAAGATAGAAAAATGTGGCTTAGACAGTATCACCACCAGATGGTTTTGTAACTGGCTGACCAATGTGTAGTCCTCAATGGAACTGCATCTACATGGAGGAAAGTATGCAATTGGGTATCCCAAGGCTCTGTTTTAGGCCCAGTATTCTTCAACCTCTCCATCAATGATTTGGATGAGGGGATAGATGGGGAACTCAACAAATTTGCAGATGACACCAAGCTGACAGGAATAGCGAACACTCCAGAAGATAGGCTTAAGATACAGAAGATCTTGACAAACTTGAACATTGGGCACTATCTAACAAAATGAAATTTAATGGTGAAAAAAGTAAGGTTCTACATTTAGGCAAGAAAAACCAAATATACAGGTACAGTATAGGTGGTACCTTGCTCAACAGTAGTAATTGTGAGAGGGATCTTGAAGTCCTAATGGACAATCACTTAAATATGAGCCAGCAGTGTGTTGCAGCTGCCAAAAAAGCCAACACAGTTCTAGACTGCATTAACGGATAGAATCAAAATCACGTGAAGTGTTAATACCACTTTGTAATGCCTTGGTAGGGCCATACTTGGAATACTGCATCCAGTTTTGGTCACCACGATATATAAAACATGTTGATACTGTAGAAAGAGTACAGAGAAGAGCAACAAAGAGGATTAGGGGACTGGAGGCTAAAACATATAAAGAACAGTTGCTGGAATTGGCTATGTCTAGTTTAATCAAGAGAAGAACTAAGGGTGACACAATAGCAGTGTACCAATACCACGATGTAAAAAAGACATTGAGACTGTAGAAAGAGTTCAGAGAAGAGCAACAAAGATGATTAGGAGACTGGAGGCTAAAGCATATAAGGAACGGCTGCTAGAATTGGGTATGTCTAGTTTAATGAAGAGAAGGACGAGGGGGGACATGATAGCAGTGTTCCAATATCTCAGGGGCTGCCACAAAGAAGAGGGAGTGAAGCTATTTTCCAAGGCGCCTGAAGGCAGGACAAGAAGCAATGGATGGAAACTAATCAAGGAGAGAAGCAACCTAGAACTAAGGAGAAACTTCCTGACAGTTAGAACAATTAACCAGTGGAACAACCTGCCTCTAGAAGTGGTGAATGCTCCAACACTGGAAGTTTTTAAGAAGAGACTGGACAGCCATTTGTCTGAAATGGTATAGGGTTTCCTGCCTGAGCAGGGGGTTGGACTAGATGACCTCCAAGGTACCTTCCAACTTTTATTATTATTATTATTATTATTATTATTATTATTATTATTATTATTATTATTATTATTATTATTATTATTATTATTATTATTATTATTATTATTATTATTATTATTATTATTATTATATTAAATATCTCAGGGATTGCCACAAAGAAAAGGGAGTCAAGCTATTCTCAAAGCATAGGACAAGGACAAGAAGCAATGGATGGAAACTAATCAAGGAGAGAAGCAACCTAGAACTAAGAAGAAATTTCCTGACAATTAGAACAATTAATCAGTGGAACAAGTTGCCTCCAGAAGTTGTGAATGCTCCAACACTGGAACAACATTGCTTCAATTGTCAGGCACAGATGCAGTGTTCACATATATATTTAAAGAGTTGGACAGTCACTCTGTCAGCAGTTTTGCCAATTACACCATATACCCTTGCAGTCTTACTATTTCTGAATATTCTCTAAGAATTTATCCTTTGCATTTTATCAGCTCTTTCTTGCAAATTAACTTTTATGGCATTTGAATCAACTCCATGTTTCAATGTGTTATTATCATTCTCACACAGTTCTCCCAAATATGCCTTCAAGCATTCCCTTAAATCAATTTAATCCAAAATCAAATGAGTTGAAAGCTATATCTAGCCCTCTTCACCCATTTTCAAATATTTTTAAAACCTTCCATTAAAATTGTCTTGCATTCACTTTGCTTTTTAAAATTTTTATCTGTCTTGTTATCTTAGACTACAGTTTTTGCAGCTTTTTCTTTCTATACAAAAACTTTTGTCTCACCCTCATTTTTTTGCAGCAGCAGTCATTCTTCTATACAGTATATTATTATTTTCCCTCACCCACTGCCTCTGTTACTTTTCATTCCACCAGATTAGAACCTTTCATTTTTCTAGCATTCTGTAAGATGCAGTACATTCAGAAAGTATTCAACCCCCCCCTTCACTTTTGTCAATTTTGTTATGCTGCAGCCTGATTCTACAGTTGTTGAAATTCACTTTTTTCTCATTAATCTACACTCAGTATTCCATAATGACAAAGTGAAAACAGAATTAACAGAATGCACTGTAATTCACTGGATCCATGAACATCGGCTGGCAGTCAAACGCCATGATCCCAAAATCTCTACCCACACCGACACCAAAAAAATACTAGTTCATTTAGAGCAACACTAAAATCATCAGCCATGCTACCACCCGCCATGCTCGTGAGTTCATCAAAGCCTGGCACTCCACAAACAATTTATCAACAGACACATTGACCCTACAAGCAGCCTACGAACCCCTAAGAATCTAAATCAACTGCACAGCCAACCAGAGACAGCACCGACCCTCAACCAATCCATGCAAGCCCCCTCTCCCCCCAGAAGTTCACCTTCCAATGACCCTGACCTGATGTAACCTCCCCATCACAAGGCTCTCTCTGATGACTCACACCTGACCCATCACAAGACCCTCGACACACCCACACCTGAAGGCCTTATAAACAAAAGAGCAGTAACACAGACATCCTCTAAACACTGCTGAAGAGGTTACCTAGCCCATCAACAAAACGTTCGGAAACCAACCCACAAGCTTGGAGAACGAACCTTCACCCTTACCACTTCTTAGTTTCTGGCATACATTTTAATACTTTCATGCATAAATTAATCATAAATTTTCATTTCTCAATTTCACACCACAAGATCATACCATTAAATTTATTATATCCCTCCCTTTCTCTTAAGTTTACAAACAGCATATTCCTTTTTCTTTATTAATTCCTATACTTTAACATTTAATGAGATTTCAAAGTTCTTAAAAGATTTCACAAGATTGTAAATTTTTGCAATAGATTTAAGGGAATTTCAATAATTTTTAATTTGGTTCGGAAGATTGGAGTTTCAGTTAAAACCAATCTAGTGCTATCACTGGCTATTATGATGATTGTATATAACAGAAATCAGAATAGAAATTTCTTGCATTTACTTCATAGTTCCAGTGCATTGCATATTATTGCTTCTGTTTTAGAAATATAGCATAGGTCCTGACTTAGTATTGACTGATTGTGCCATATATTTCTGTGTTTGTTCTATAATACTATAAAGAACATATGAAGGTCTTCACATATTGCATAGCACAATGTAGCATATTCATTCTATCTATCTATCTATCTATCTATCTATCTATCTATCTATCTATCTATCTATCTATCTATCTATCTATCTATCTATCTATCTATCTATCTATCTATCTATCTATCTATCTATCTATCTATCTATCTATCTATCTATCTATCTATCTATCTATCTATCTATCATCTATCTATCTATCCATCCAACAAATTATTTGGTGCCCATTACAAAAAAAATGACTTTGGGTGGCATACAATAATAAATTAAAACAAGAAATATATGAAAATAATTACATTAAAATTTTAAACAGGTATTATTAAAAAAAATTAAAATCATACAGCACAGCAGAGAGTAATTATAAGCCATAATGATGAAGCCATCGTAAATTTTTATTGGGTCCCTGGGAGCCCCAGGCCTGATGACAAAACCAGGCCTTGAGCAATCTCCTGAACATGAGGGATTGAACTAGTCCCACTTTGAGGTGGGTGGTTGAGTGGGTGGGAAAGAGTGTTCCTTACAGTGGGTGCCAGAACAGAAAAGGCCCACTTCCTGGTACCCATCAAATGTAGGACCCTTGCAGATTGAACCTATAGCATGCCCTCTGTGCAGGATCTAATAGGACAGGTTAATGTAATCAGGGAGAGGAGATCCCTCAGATAATCCAGTTCCATGGCAGAAAGGACTTCAAAGGTTAAAACCAGCACCTTGAATTGCCCCAAAAGCAAACTGGTAACCAATGCAGTTCATGGAGCAGAGGTTTAACATGTGCTGTTCTGGCAATACACCTATTGCACTCTTCACCAGTGGATGTTTCCAGCTACTTTTAAAGGGAAGCCTTCTGTAGAACTCATTATAGTAGTCCAACCAGGAGGTAACTCCTGGTTGGACTACGATCTAGTAATGGGCACAACTGGTGTAAAACATGAAGTTGTGCAAAGGCTTTCCTAGCCATGATTACCACCTACTGTTTGAGCAGGAGTCATGATTCTAGAAGGACTCTCAGATTGAAAACTGGGCCTGTCTGGGACAGTGCAACCTCATCAAGCACTAAAGATGACCTAGTTCCAGAACCATGAAGCCCCCCAAACCCAAAGCCACTCAGTCTTGCCAGGCTTCAGCTGAATCCTCTTGTTTCCCATTTAGACTCTCACCACCTCAGACATCAGGATAAGACATTCATATAGAGGAAAACTTGCTGATTTCTGTTTTATCTATTCTTACTAGATTGATTGTTTAAATAAAGCAATAAAGGGGGTTGTATTGCTCTACATAGATTATTTATAAAAATAATATATTGAATATAATATGTTTGTAAATAATCTGTACAGAGTAATAAAAATACCCTCTATATTTTTATTTAAAAAAAAAACTAAGAAGAAAGAGGAAAACAGAAACCAGCAAATCTTCCTCGGCTGGTTATATAACAGAAAGAATATTTGTAAACCAGAAAAAGTAAGCTTATTAACATTTGGGAGTTCTTGTGAACTACTGTATTTACTAACCAGTGAATATTTTGTATGTAAATAAAAAATGACATTATATCATTTCTGGAAAAAAAATCTCAACCTTTTCCAGTTTCTTTTAATAACATATAACCTACAGTAAAATGCCTTGCCATTATAGGCCAAATGCTAAATAAATGAAAATAAAATAATTTCATTGGGGTTTTTAAGTTTCATCAGCTGAAAACACTTAACAAAAACAAAAGCCAAATCTCTCTTCAGTTATCACACAATCTGCTGCTAAGAATATTTTGCATTTACATGGTGCCTTCTACTGCTCGCTTAAGTGGCATCTTTCATAAACAGATGGCCTTTTCTTGCCATTGTGTTTTTGTGCAGTGACAGATAAGATTAGATTCTTGATGCTTGATATCTTATAGTAGTAATCCGGAAAGTAGATAATATTAGCTGAATTCCATTTACCCTAGATGCCCTTAATGCACCATCAAATCTGTTATTTGATATTTCCCCATCTTGTGGCTTGTTGGCACAGATCCATGGCTTTCTTCTATGCTAACATTCATACATTCTGTTTTACATTCTTTAAGAGTTTATTGAGGAGGTCACAAAAGTGAGGGTCAATAAAGAGGTTAAATTGGATAAATGAGAGAAAAATTAGTATTTGTCAGCTGATAGCAGTTCCGGTTTGAAATTGTCTGGGCTCAATAGCTAAGCAGGGTTTAGCTTGGATAGTTTTTGAATGGGTGGGCTCCAGGGTTTTAAGCTAAAAGAGAAAGTCAAAACTCCCATATAGAAGAAGGCAGTGTAAATTGTTGTCAAGATGACTATATTTGACAACTCCCCAGGGTCAACACAAAGAAGATGATTTTATTCTTATGAAACCACATCTGGGAAAATATTTTTTGTAATCTAGTTTAATTCCCCCCACCTGATTTTTTTTTTCTTATCAGGGAGACTTTAAATCTGCTCTATGCAAAAATTGTATTATTTTAAAAATAATTTTATTTTCCTTATGACTTCAAATCAGGTAGACACTTTTGTTACTACTTGGATCAAGGAAATATTGTGAGCTTTGATTTAGAAGGCATTTTGAAAAAGGATGGCTTAAATCAGGGGTGTCAAACTGCCAGCCCACGGGCCAGACGTGTCACGCGGAAGCCACGCCCACCCATTGCCGGCAATGGCAAAACTGTCCTGATACGTTGCACAACGTCACGTGACATCGCGAGTTTGAGATGTCTGGCTTAGACACTTTTAGATTGTGGTGAAATAGAAAACTGGAGTTTTGATACTGACTAGGTTATAAGAACACCTCAGGTGAAAAAGACTCAAATAAAACTTCAGTCCCAATTACAAGGATGAAATATGAAAATAAATTGTCTCCCTGAAAACTCTGACAGCCTTTGATGAAGGATCTATTTCAAAAAGTAAAATACTGGGAGAACAGATGAGCAGAAATCAAACTCAAGAAAAACATGGATGCACAGCAAAGGGTAAAGAATCAATTACAGTACCAGAATCAGATTTGCCATAGAGCTGATCATCAAGAAGCAACCATCAAGAGCAAACAAGTCCCAGAATGACAGCTGCTGAAGAACTCCATGTAGCAGGTTGTGTAATAAACGAAAGGCTGAGATGATATGTATGACTGATGCTATAGTTTTTTGCCCAAGACAATGTGGTTATTAAGCCTTAGCCATTCCTATCTAGCTTTGATGAATTAACTATATTGCAAGGGAGATTTATTCATTTCTTTAAAATATTTATATAGCCCGCCATTTTTCAACCAACTCTGGGTGACTCCCACTCAAAAATTAAAAGGCATATAAAAGCATTTAAAAACTATAAAATTCAACCAATTAAAACATTAAAAAATAACAACAACAAACTGGCACCAATCAGTTCTAATGTGCAATCATCTAATTTTCTCCCAGACCTGGGGAGAAAAGCCAGGTCTTTAAAGCCTTATGGAAAGATAAAAAGGTGGAGGCCTGCCAAACTTCAGAGAACAAGGTGTTCTATAGGGAAGGGGCTGCCATGGAAAAGACACACTTCCCAGCTCCCATCAGATGACCTGTGTGTTTGTCTCAGCAGGGAGTTTGAAGTGCAAAACATAGGATTTTGTAGTATTTTGGTGAAAATCTTGGGTACAGTAATTGGAATAATTTTGGTTTACATAGTAACTGGAAACATAATGAGGAAAATGTGTGGGGAATGACCAAGATTATGAAAATTCTAAAGAAATACTGTAAAAGTCTCCTAAGGATAAGACTTTGGATTGGTCTTAGACCTCAGGATTTTGATTTTCAACCTAACAAGTTCTGAACATCTAGGTTTTCTTTGTTTCAGAATTTATGAAGAAGATCATGGAATGAATAGGAATCAGGTAGGAAATGCTGTCACCATGGTTGAATGGCGTTAAGAATTCCTGATTAGGCATGAATAAAGATTGGGGAATAACTGAACTTCTGCCAACTTGAAACAAAGGGATAGAAGGAGTTCGATGTCAGGACTAACCTGAATTTTACCTAAGACATTACATGCATATGTTATACAAGGTGACAATGAATTAGCTAACTTCTTCATTTATTTAATTAGTGTGGGTTGTCTTGTTTGCTTCCGTTAGCACGGAGAAACAAGCAGGAAGCTCATGAAAGCATACCTGCATTTAGTCAGCAATCATTTCAGCTTCTGAAACAGGAGGGATTTTATAACAGAAAGAACAGCAGGATGAATTTTTAAAAGAGGAAGAAAGGCAGGAGAGAAGAAAATACTAGCAAAAATTTGTATACAAGGGTCTTGTCAATTCCTTTGTATTGTCTTTGATGCAATTTTGGTGATAAAAAAATGCAGCTTTTTGAAGGAAAATTATATTTGTTTCAATTAAATTTATTAAAAAAATCTTCTTCTTCTTCTTGTGCCATATCCGTTATCGGACGTTGGCGATCATGTTGGCGATTCTGTTTTTATCAGCAGCCGCACGAAAAAGTGCTGCTGAGTTTTGTCCAAACCAGTCCCTTAGATTTTGAAGCCATGATGTTCTTCTTCTGCCTGGACCTCGTTTGCCTTCAATCTTTGCCTGGAGGATTAAATGGAGTATGCCGTATTTTTCTGGGTGTCGCATCACATGTCCGAAATATTCTAGCTTTCGTTTTTTAATTGTTTTGATGATTTCCCTTGACTTTCCCAGGTGGCTTAAAACCTCCTCATTTCTGATCTTGTCCACCCAGCTTATACGTAACAGCCGCCTGTAAATCCACATTTCAAATGCTTCTAGTCTCTTCAGGTGGCCTTCTGTCAGAGACCATCTCTCTACTCCATAGAGCAGGATAGAAAAAATATAGCATCTGACAAGCCTGATTTTCAGTCTTAGGCTTATGTCGTGACTGCAGAAGACCTTTTTCATTTTGAAGAATGCTGTTCGAGCTTTCTCTATCCTTGTCTTTACTTCAGCGGTCATGTCCCAGCTTTCATGTAAATTAGAACCGAGGTGCGTGATCCTTTCAACTTTTTCTAGTGGTATTCCTTCTGAATTTATTGGTGGTAAATTAACGGGTTGTTTGCTGATGACCATGATCTTGGTTTTTGATTAAAAAAATACCTTTGCAGTATGCAAAAAATCATCTGTATCTCTATCGGAATTATATTACTCGGGTGAGAGGACTTGGTCAACATGTAAAGATTTATTAGTTGCTGGTCTTTAAGATTTTAATTAGTTGATTAAAGAAATGAAACTCAAGAACAAATTTAAAAACTTGCTCCTCTTTAGCCCAACTTCTCAAACATACAAAAGAAGAACCATTGGAGAATTTTTAAAGAGCTCAAAACTAAGTACATGTATAATGTCACACAAAAAATTAAATAATGTTTAAAAAACTATCCACACACACACACAATTTATCAAAAAGTGCAAGAAGAAGCACAAATGAAATATTTGACTTTAAAATATTTATGACAATTGCCAGAGACAAAGAGTATTGCTATGTTAGTCTCCCTACCCCCAATTCTGAACTCCAGGAGCCTTGAGTAATTGGGCAAGAGGAAAGGGAGGTTCTTACTGTTATATATCATTGCAGCCCTTACAAAATCAGGAGATTGATGGTTGTTGATTTGCCTTCACATCCAGGGGTAGTGTTGTTCGGTCTGCTAAGGTTCTCAGTAGCACACAACATCACAGACTGTTCTATGGAGTCATTTTTGTCAATGAGCACACAGATGCTTGGTCCATCAAATTTTCCCACCAACATGGAAAGACGAAATGGAAATCATTCATTTTCATTGGAGACACATTCTTTGAAATAAGTATGGTTGACTTCATTTTTATGCCTTCAATTTTGTCAGCTTGCTTTGGCCCATTTCTTCATCAGTTTCTAGATGTGTATGTCAAAAATCTGCAGAGAATAATTGTCCATCTTCCCATGAACATTTATTCTAATATACCTGTCTTACTGTACATTTTGCCAATCATATATACAATTAATTTATCCAACTATAATGTCTTTTGTGCACACTTTTGCTCAATGTTTATTTTTCTTTAATATAAATACTTTTTGTACTTGAGTTGCAAACTGTATTAGATAATTCTGAAAAGTGCAGAGCATGCCATGCAAATATACTCTGATTTGCTTATAGGTTTATGGACTGCAAAGAGAGTAAATTTGCATTAAACTGCAATATGAGCAAAACATTCAATTGCCTCGCTAGTATGAATTATTTTGTTCTTCCAGTATGACTTGTTAATGCTGTGAATGCTTTGGATTCCAAAGCAAACAGTTGCTTTGTACATAGGGAACATGCATATATCATGTGTCTCCTTCTCCTTAAATTGAAGGCATCTTTACTGGGATTTAACTGCTATGGGAAGACATATAGTCCAAAAAAAGAGGTAATTCTAAGGAGTTGCTATCAGGTGCTATATAGCTGCTCTGCATGGTTCGAAGAAACATTTTTGGCTTCTAGTCTGAAGCGCTACACATCTCTCTGACTCATATAGGTGATTCTCAGAAAATTAAGGGTCAGGGTAACATTACACTGAATTATTATCCCTAATAATAATAATAATAATAATAATAATAATAATAATAATAATAATAATAATAATAATAATAATAATAATAATAATAATAATAATAATAATAATAATAATAATAATAAAGTTGGAAGGGACCTTGGAGGTCATCTAGTCCAACCCCCTGCTCAGGCAGGAAACCTATACCATTTCAGACAAATGGTTGTCCAGTCTCTTCTTAAAACTTCCAGTGTTGGAGCATTCACCGCTTCTGGAGGCAGGTTGTTCCACTGATTAATTGTTCTAACTGTTAGAAAATTTCTCCTTAGTTCTAGGTTGCTTCTCTCTTTGGTTAGTTTCCATCCATTGCTTCTTGTCTTGCCTTCAGGCGCTTTAGAGAATAGCTTGACTCCCTCTTCTTTGTGGCAACCCCTGAGATATTGGAACACTGCTATCATGTCACCCCTCGTCCTTCTCGTCATTAGACTAGACATATCCAATTCCAGCAACCGTTCCTTATGTTTTACCCTCCAGTCCCCTGATCATCTTTGTTGCTCTTCTCTGTACTCTTTCTAGAGTCTCAACATCTTTTTTACATTACAACAATCTAATGAATTGGACTTAGTTATACTTAGAAACCTCTGAGGGAAATAAATTGATTGTTGGAACACATGTGTCCTGCTTTATTTTTATTACATTAGTGATCCGCTCAAAGAGCCATCCCAGCCAATGAGAAAACAAGTGGCATGCACACATCAAGAAGTCAAATCAATATTAACCCCAGGGCATTTTTCACTGTACACAAATTCCAAGTATATCTTGATTGAATTTGGCCAATGTGAGTGACATAATGTTCTTTCTCTTTCAGTTATTTTTCTGAACTGTAACATGTTTGATTCCAACAACTATAGGATGCTTTCTTTCTTAGAAAGTCATAATTTAAAACTCCCCCTCCCCCTTCAAAATATAAATGTGCAGGAAACTTCATATAAATTCAGCCCTTTTTTCAGTGTAAAAAAAATAAAAAGTTTTCTCAAAGTTCTATTCTAAAGAGCATCTACTTACAGGATAAAATTTATTTATTTGTTTATTTTTATCTCATCTTTAATAATCCAATACAACAAATATATCTAATGCTCCTTCTTCACTCTATTTTCCCCACAACATGTGAACCCCCTAAACGTAAAACTTAAAACAATATTTTTTAGTAAACAATACAAAAGGAAAATCTTGAAAGTTGTTCTTCAATTTCCAATTCCCTGCTCATCTGTATCTATTGCTTTGTAGGAGACAGCATGAAGGCTAAATGATGCTGTTATTTTTTTCCTCCAAATGTATTTTTAATGTGCACAGCCCTATATTAAAAAGCACTCAACTAATAAGCAGCATTTTGGTTTACACACTTAAAGTGCCCTTTTTTTGACATTACTGAGAATGAAGTGCACTCTTATTGGCTTTTTGGAAGTTTAAATGTATAATAAGAAGGTGAAGAAAGGGCCAGATTTAAAAAGGCCAGTTCAATATATTTCACAGAATTATGCCTTTAACCTAGATGGGTAAGCCATTGAAGTATTTTTGTCTTTGAATGTTCAATTGATTTTCATTGTACCAGAGATTAATATTGCATTATTCCCCTAGCTCCTATCTCAGGAATGAACGGTTGGCATAGACATAGTGCTCTGAAATAATCTCCCATATGTAAATTATTACCATAGTTTCAATAGCATCAAAGTTTCTGGCCTTTTCTTTTTCTTGTTTAATACTGAGATATAGCCAGCAGGGAAATGCAAAGAGAATGAAACAGGCAATCATCCATGTAGGCCTGAGATAAAACTCTTGTGTCTTATATTTTTCTCCCAGCACTGATTTGATATCCCATTTTCTTTGTGACATTGCTATGTTTCAAAAACACACTGGATTTCATTTTTTTGGGAAGTTATTAGAAATCTGTGACATGGTGTCCCAATTGCAAAAGTCTTTTTCATGCCAAACATTTTACCATTTATAACACAGAAGACACTGTTTTACATCTCATCCAGCAGGGTTAGATCAGAATATTCATGCCCAAAGTTATGAAATTTAAATGTTTGTGATAGTCTGCTGTGTAAATATATTTATTTGTCACTCTCCTACTTCTTCAGAGAGGGGTGAAAGTCAAGTCACCCATTGTAAACATGATGCTTTTTCTTGAAAACACTCATAGTGATATATTTCTAGTAGTTTTCCATGAAGGCTTACTATTTCTTAATTTTATAGGGCTGCTCCATGCCATGAATTTTATATATATATATATATTCTTCCAAATAAATCAAGTGACTCCTCAATATTTTACAGTACCATATTATATTTGCCACTTACTGTCTGCTAACCCTTCAGTTAATGGTAACATTAGCAAGTGCTAATGTTTACACTGGACTGGAGGCAAGGTTATAATTTAAAAGAAAACAACAGGAAAGAAGAAAAGTGAATATTCCTAAATTTTACTAACCATTGCAAACCAGAAACCAATGACCTTATAATTGTCCACAATTATCCCAAAAGAACTGAGCTTACTTGTGAAGTACTCAATGCAAAGGAAAAATCCAAATTTCCAGCAGCTCTAAGTATTTCTTTGCTAGCCTTTAATCAAGTTTTAATATCATGTTTGTCTTTGAAATTCAATATTTTCTTCATAAGAAACACTGCTAATAATTAGGGCATTGATTCTGTTCAAAGCTTAGGTCATAAAGTGGATAGTATTCTTAGGAACAGATTTTCATTTGCTCAAAGTAGAATGAAAACATTTAAATCTTTTCTGTACAGATTCTCTGTATCCATGAAACTTTATTTCTATAGACCAGGCTACTATCGGTCATGAAACAGTATCCTGGATATCGTAGTAATTTTTTTTTTTAAAAAAATGGTCTTTCTTTCTGTCTCTGTCTCTCTCTGTCTCTGTCTCTGTCTCTGTCTCTCTCTCTCTCTCTGTGTGTGTGTGTTTGTGTGTGTATGTATAGTGGTTTTGAGAATCTGTTTAATTGTACTATACTTTTTCTCAAATCTATTCAGAATGCTTCTGTGATTGTCATTTCTGAAGTGTATCAGATGACTTGATATACCAATACATTTACTTTATGGAAAGGATCATCACCTTTTCCCCTCAAACTTTAGCCATCAATCCTGTCAACTTCAGACTTCCGGTTCCGGGTCACGGCACTGGCGGTCAGGCGAAGAGTCTTCTGTCTTTGCCGGCCGGTTTCCCTCCGCCGGTAGACCCTGGACAGGGTCGAATGTTGCCCTGGAGAGGACTCTCGTTGACTGCGGCAGCGCCTTCTGCCGTCCGAGACAGCTCTTCTGGGCCGACGGGGAAAAGATCGGCCATTAACAAGTCAAACAACATCTAAGCATCAAAGAACCACCATGGAAGATTCGGGTGAGACCTTTCCTTTCCTCTCTCTACCCTAATTATTCTCCTGTGAAAGCCTCTGAACTATTTCCCTAATTTTATGAAGCAGCATTTGTGCATATGGGACTATAAGCCTTGAAACTATAACTAATCTATTTTGATTATTTTTTATCTTTATTTTTGGGTACTCTGGTTCCCGAAATTTTTTTCTTATTGAACTTTTTTTTGATCTACTTATTAAACTGAACAATACTTTTTTTTATTATTGCTCTTGTTCTCTTAATTGGAAAAAAAATACTATCTGGAAAAATACTTTACAGCCTACTGGGGACATCTTGTGGTGAAAATTGACATTACAACTGTACTATTTTTTGATTATGACTATAACTTGGCCTTCAAATTATCACTAAAAAGCAGCTGTGTGGAGGTGGACTGCTGACTGTTATTAAACATAGCCTCCACTAAAATACTAAAAGACTACTTGATCATGGAAATGGAGGATTTTTTCCCACAGCTTGACTACAACCTTATATTGGAAAAAATCTTGGAATTTACTGAGAATATATACTTCAGGAGGGAAACTAAAGATGACTCCCCAGAACTACAAACTGAGGAACAGATCAATACCATAGAGGTATGTACAACATGAGACCGAGGAATTTTATTTACAACTTAACTACGAAAAAGCCTTTGCCTCAAAATCACAAATTGACACCCAGACTTCAGCTGATTTCTTCATAAACCAAAAATCAACAGAACAAGAATTTACCACTATCAAAGAGGATTCCAGACAATTCTATCTTCAATCCATCGAATATCAGAACTATGACATCATGGACAACCAACTAATAACTATAACACTAGATAAAATTGACTACGTCACCCAGTTGACAATGGAAGAAGGACAACAGACACAAGACCAGATTGAATTGAGGATGAATATCATAAACAAAACAACAAGATCTATTGACATAGTGGCCCTTTTATGGAAACCGGCCTGGCACAAAAAGAAAGCTAGAGTCAGATTTAAAAATGGGACTTAAATGTATACTTGATGGCTAAAAAAGGTTTTTTTTAGAGATATGGTCTGAATTAATAGTAACTGAGATGAAAAATAAAACTGGGACTGATCTAGCTTAGGACTTAGATTTATAACTGTGAGGGAATTATTGGTTAGATTATAATTTGGAATTTTGAAATGAAAAATGTTTTAAATGTATTCCTATCTTGATTATATATGGTTGAAATAGAGTAAGAAGGTATATATTTTCTCTTTTATTTTATTTCTATTTTTTATCCTTTCCTTTTTATGGAGATAATATGTTAACCATAGGCATATCTATTTTGTAATGGAATGAAAATAACGGAATGGATGTTGGGGTTGATTTAATATTTAGGATTCAGATTTATAATTGAGATGAAATTATTGGTTAGAATATAGTTTGGAAATGTGAAATGAAAAATGTTTTAAATGCATACCTATTAAGATTATATATGGTTGAAATAGTGTAAAGATATACATTTTCTTTTTTACCTTTTTTATTTTTTTATTCCTTTTTTGGAAGATAAGAGGTTTATGTTAGATATGATATTTATTTTCTAATGGAATAGAAACAATAGAATGAGAAGGTAATTGCTGGAATATTATTGTAGACATGATAATGGTTATGTTATGTAATTAGGGAAATTAGGGATGCCTGAAATATAAATAGTATGTTTAATTAATGTTAAATTGGAATGTGCTAATTGGAATGTAGTTAAACTTAAAAACAGGACTTGGAATTTTTATAGGTAAAATGTGATTGAAAATTTTTTATGGATGGATTGAAATTTACCTAGAAATGTATTAACTTGAATATGTTATATTAATGGAGGGAAAGAGAGACGGAACCTCCAAGGAGTTAACCTGACTAGTAAATGTATGTTTTTGATTTTAGCCAATTGCTGATTTGTGAATGTATGTTTTTGATTTAAGATGATTGATTACCCTATCCCCACGTTGTTTCCTAAATACTTTGTTCAAAAAAAATATGGAAAAATTAATAAAACTTGTTATTAAAAAAAAAAAATTCTGTCAACTTCACTGAATTCTAGAAGAGGTATAATCTCTACTTATGGATGACATGTGACTTTTCACAAATCCTCTTTGATTTATTTCTATGAATGTAATTTTTGATGCCCCTGCACTTAAAGGCTATATATTAATTTATTAAATAAATAATATTTAAAAGAAATATCATTTAAAAACTCTTCAAATCTATGAAATTAAATACATTTTTAACTTTCTTAGCTATTTACTTTGTGTGAAAACTTCATCCCATTTTTCTTATTTATTTTTAAATATGTCACAGTCACTTATATTTTTGTAATTGTAGTGAATATGTCTCAGTCAGGGCTGTCATGTTGCGTTCTTGAAAAGTTAGCAGCCCAAAAACCAACTCAGAAATCTCCAAAAATGAAATATTTGTATTTTCCCAATAACAGATTTTGTACTCTTTTTCTGAATACATTCTGAATCTGAGTAGCAAGACTACCACTTTGGAGTTTCAGACTCTACTAGTTTCTGCACATTCCTGCTAGGAATAATGTGAAAGTTTGAGTGGCAACAATAGCAACAGAAACTAGCAAGCATGAACTACCTTCAGATATACAAAGACATCTTAATTTAGCTGTATCTTTTGATGATTGCTAAACAATATTTTATACCAACTGATAAAACAGCTTCTCTTTTTTTAGTCATTTTTGGCTGCATATATTATGAAATATTGGGCATTTTTAATTTCAATAAGTGACTACAAAGTATTGAGGTTTGTTTTCTAAACTACCTGGCACAACAGGAGAAATATTTACCTAATTCCATATTGAAATAAATTCTGCCCTAAGCCAGAATCTGGGATGTAATTAGGTGCTTCTTATCTTCTCGGTATTTTCTACAGAAATTGATTAGCACCCTAATCCAAAAGGATTTTGTTTGGTTCTTGTTTATTTACTTTGGCTCATCAGATGCAAGACTTTGGTGCATCTGGACCCAGGCAGCTTCCTAATGCTAACCTTCCTTAGCTCATTAACGGAGGCTCATTAGTATAAATAATCGTTTCCCTATCTTTACTTGTACAAACCTAAAGCCAGAAAGATATCCTCAATTGTACTGAGGGATAATCTCCAAATCAGATCATGAAGACCCAGGCTGAAAAGTGTATTGTTTTAGTAAATTACACTTTTTCTTCAGGAAATGCACCTGCACCCAGAATCTAGTTATATTTATTTCATTACTTCTGCCAAATGGCAGGGGCTCCAGGTCAGAAAGCAGCAGTGGTTAATTTCTAAACAAAGAGAGGGGGATTTAAAAGCTACCTCTTTTGCTCTAGAGACTATTAAATCCAACATGTTGGGACTGTTTGCAATTATTTAGTTTTGTATTGAAGGCAGTTTGCAGGTTATTACAAGCCCTGATGGATGTAAGCTCATATATTAGAGAATAATCACTGTATTAATTAACAGGGTTAGTAAATGGAGGGGAAATTCAGAAGATTATCAAATTTCTCATTATTGTTGATTTTAAATATGTAATAAATGGGGAAAGGGTAAGCTTAAATGTCAACATCAAGGTATCCCCTCCTCCATTCTGAACAGAATTTGCCCCATCTTTCATTGTGTTTCACTTAGATATTACACTCTTTTTATAAGTTGGGACAAAATTGAAATGGGTTCATTATTCAGCATAGCAATATTTTACATATCTACAGATTCTTCCTTATTCAAAGAAAAAACTATTGTGGAAAATCAAAGGTGGATGGGAAACCTTTTCACACTTAGTTCTATCTGGGCAGAAACCTGAAAGCAGCTGGCTATTGAATAGATTTTTTCATTAGATTAAAGTTTAAATAATGTTGGCTTGAAGATTGAATTCTGGAATTCTATTTTATGGTAATTGGGGATAAGAAGATTTAAACTTTTGTAGTATAGAGTGATCTTAAAATAATGATTTATAAGTACATAAAAAAGATAATATTTACTTGCATAATAAAGGGAATCCAGGTTTTAGGGTGGAGTTTAATGGGATTTCTTGCAAAAAGCTCTAAAATGTCAAAAGTAATAATATAAATTATTGGAGTTACTTAAATTATTTAAGCATTTATTTTAAAACAATGATTTTCTATCCTTATTTCTCTAACCCTTCTTAATAGGCATGTCACTTTACATTTTCTATAATATCTATCTTTATGAAAGATATTATATTTCAAACAATTTTATTTATTTATTTAAATGTATTGGCTGCTCAACTCCATTAGATTCTGGGCCACATGCAAAACTAGAACCCCCCCCATAAAAACAGCTAAAACATTAAATCAGGCAGACAATCCAGACTAAAATGATCTATTAAACTATAAAACAAAACAAAACAAACATTTGTGATGGGATTAGTGAAATAATTTGCAGGTGGAATGCTGCAACTATACAAATTCATTTGTACAAATGTAGAAAAGATGTAAGAAATCAATAGATAAATATGTATTTAATGTCAAGATTTAAGAGATAGACATATATTGGGCATGAGAAGAAGAAAGCAGCAGTTAAGAAATATTAAGTAATTTGAAAATTAATTTTGCATTTTAATAGAAACACATTAAGATGAGATATAAATCTGTCTATCTGTCAGTGTGTGTGTGTATGCATACAGGCACACCAAGAATCACTGAGTCAATGAGAGTATTATTATTATTATTATTATTATTATTATTATTATTATTATTATTATTATTATTATTATTATTATTATTATTATTATTATTATTATTATTATTATTATTATTATTATTATTATTATTATTATTATTATTATTTGGAACCATTCCTGTCTGTTGAAGTATAACATTAATAAGTTAATAATACTAGCAGGTATATTTCTTCAAGTTGCAGCTGATGGCTAATCTGAAATATTACTCAGATTATGTTGAGTGAGTTAGGGTTAGGGTTTGAACATAACATAAAGGAGTTATGTTATCTCATCCTATTCTGTTATAAATTAGAGGTCTTAAATGTCCTCTCAATATAGAAAGCTATAATGTTAAAAGATACTTAAGAAATCTTCATTATTTTTTTAAAAAAGTATTTATGTCATATTAACCAGAAACAAAAATCGACATATATCTTGATTTAGGTGCAGAAATATAACTGTTGTTAATTGGTTTAGGCACCAGACTAGAAGCCAGGAAATTATGGGTTCTAATCCCTCCTTTAGCATGGAAAAAATGGCTAGTTGACTTTGGGCCAGTCAGTTTCAGTCAGCCAAATCTACCTCACAAGGTTGTTGTTGTGGGGAAAATAAAGGAGGAAGAAATATTAAATATGTTCACTGCCTTGAGTTATTTATAAAAATAATAAAGGCAGGATTTAAAAAAAGGCTACAGAACATTCATATTACTGTATTTGTTTCTAAATAGAGAGGTAAAATGTTTTTTAAAACATTTGATTTGCTATATTTACACTGTGGCAGATAGATGGCTAAAGTAAATCCAATTATTCCAGTAGTATATTATTATAGCATATATATTCAGTCAAGTGATATAATATTAAATGTTCTGGGTGAGTAATTTAATACACAATGAGTTTATCAGCAGCTGTTTGGCTGGCAGACAGTTTCTCCAGATTTTTGAACTAACATGTTATTTTAGATTTTTATGGCTCAGCAACATCTCAGGAGTCAGTCTGTGTGTCCCATTTGCCTTCACCGTGAAATGAAACCCACAATTTTCAACAGTTTTACAGTTATTTATTTAATGAAACAAGAATAATAACATATAGCATAACATAACTGAAAATAAGGCAATGCAAATCATATTTCAATTAATCTTCAAGCTAATGCATAGTTAAGATTTCACACAAACATACAAAAAATGTATGTATACATTTTGTATACATTCTGTACAAAATGTCAAATGGGGATCGAGAACCTAAGGAGAAGGAAGGGAGGGCGTGAGGGAGGGAGGAAGGGAGGGAGGAAGGAATGAAGGAAGGAAAGAAGGAAGGAAGGAAGGAAGGAGGCATATAATCTGTTGTAAGCAAGGTTGAGTATCCTGCTCCCTTGAACATCAAAGGCCACTAGCATTATTTTTAATTACTCTGAAAATTCCCTGCAAATATATATATTTATATATAAGAAAGTTTATGTTTTGGGAATGTTTCTTTTAAAAAGCCATTATCAGGGAAATCTTATCAAAGAGATTTGATGCATTGTATTAAGAATGGTCCTTGTTGCAATGACAGCTAAATAAATTAGGAAAAGATGCATAGAAATCTTTTGTGTGGTACATGACATTGCAAACTTGGTTACCAAATCTTCTACATTTTATATTAAAAATATATATATATATAAATAAATATATTTAAATAAATGAACACTCATAGTGCCCTAAAGAATATGAAAGGCGCCTGTGATAATTTCATTTGCTATTTTATGCCTCAGCATAAAACGTTGAGGCAGTGGTTGTTCTGGACAGTAGATAAGGCAATTAGCTCTTCTCCCTGCTGCTTTCCAAATTATTATTAATAATAGTTGTGGGAATAAAGCTGATGCAGAAATAATATTCCAAGATCTTTTTTTCTACTAGCATACCTAACTCCTGTATATTTACAAGGGCAGCAGGGGGATAGTAGGAATTTTATACAGTTTAGAGCCAAAAAAGAATGCATTGTACTGTCATGCACACCTGAATACTATGTAAATCCCAGCACAGTTGGAAACCCAATGTCATGGTTCCGACAGACAGAGACAAATAAAGCAGAACTCCAAGGCTTGGAAATTCCTCAAAGAACATGTTCATTAGATACAAAGTATCGGCACATCAAAATTGATACCAAGTCTGAAGACACACATAACAATTCCCCAATACAAAGTTAAGAAATCCCACCTCTAAAGCTATGCAAGCAACTACGTTCCCCAATACATCTTCTTGGTGGGCTTTTCATGAAACGCCCAGCCAGCAGTCTCGGGAGCAGCCGATTACTTTGGTTCCCACGGGACAAGAGATTATTTTGACTAGCGAAGCACCTGGCAATCCCCCCTCTCCCCTTTCAATGTGTCAACCGAAAATGAATAGGGAAAATGGCCACAGCCATGCTTATTTTCAAAGTTTTCCTTGAAAATAACTAACTTGGAAAAGGCAGCTTTCTACAAACTAACAGCTACTTGGTAGCAGTCATTTATTTGATCCTCGCTCTCCAGATCAACAAGCCCTCTTACTTTTGATTGAAAAGAGGCTGATGAATATAACATGGATATTTTTTGAGAGGTTTTTCTCTCCTGTGTGTGTGTGTATGTAAGATATTTTTTTCTTTTGAATAACTGTGTTATTTTAAATATGCAAACCATCACGGCCTGGACATGAAGCAAAATGAAGAAAATGCCTTGAATGATAGAGTGGCAGAAATAATGAATTATGAAAATCTTGCCTAGTCCTCTGCCCAGAAAAACTGCTCCATTAGTGTCTGACCCCTGAGGTTCTTCAGTACTGTATACTGTAAGTGATGGTGTTGGTGTTAGTATTATTTAAGAAATGGAGTATAGAAGAAAGGAAAATCATGGACAGAAAGAGGTCTTTCTTTCTTTCACATCAAACAGCAGTCTTTTTACAACCTCAAGTGGAAGTTTGATCTTATGTGATCACTCGTATAGTTGATCATAACTTTTTCACCTGGAATCTCACCCTTGCAGCAGAGTTAATATCTTCACAACATCATGTGGCTCTTTTACTTTTTTTAAGCTCATCCTTACTAGGTTCTCTTAAAAAATAAGAGCCATGTGTTTGTTTTTGGATAAGCAATGGAGAATACTAGTTGCAAATAACGCATCAGGATTAATGCCAAGAAATTGTTTTCACACTTAAATGTTCTGTGTTTATTTGGATGTTTCATAATATAAGCATACGTGGCACTCCTTTATTCCTTTCATTACATGTGTGGGCTTTGTAAACTTCAAATAAATGCCAAAAATTCTTTTGTCTTCTCAGTTTGTTTGTTTTTTTAAGCTCCTTTAATTATCGTTGTTCCTCATGCCTGCTGGACCTGTCTTCCTCTTGTTTCTGTAAAGGAAAAAAATATATTTTCAAAATCCACATGGAGCCTTGGCTGTATGCTGTTCACTTTTGAAAATGATGCCCAGCATCATTCCCAGACTCATTTTGAAGGAGGAAAAAAATGACTCCTTTCCTCTCAAAGAGTCTTCTGGGAATGGCATTACATGATTATCAAATTGTGGCATTCCCAGAGGTATTCTCACTAGATTTTACACTAGCCAGCAGCTGGCTGATCTGTACAACCTTTTGAATAACAACTTCTTTTTCAAAGGAAGAGGAGGAGATCATACTAAGAGCAGTGCCTTATGGTTATTTATCATTTTGTGGTCTGAGCCAGGAGATGTCAGATGGACCTAGCAATAGTTCATTGATTGTTGTCATTTGGGGCCGGAGTAACATTTTGGAGGTAGAAAAAAAAAATCATACTATCCAGAAAGTAGGTGGAACTTGAGGCACTGGTTGACACCTATAGAGCCTTCCATGACCTGAAATCAGGTTATTTGTGGAACTCCCTCCTTGTTTCTTCCCATCCCTCCAGATCATGGAAGGCTCCAGGGAACAGCTCTAGGTCCCTACAATTAAAGAATGTCATCTTATGGATACTTGGAAGCATGTCTTTTCTGTCATGGAGCCTTCCCTCTAGAACATTATGCCTCTCCTCACATGCCCACAAAGACCAGAGATCAGTTTGGCCCTAACTCTACTGCCCTTCCTTCAAAAACATAAGGTTGTGCTCTTCGGCCTAAAGATGTAGAGTTAGGTGACCCTTTGAGAGGTCTATCCAACATATTGTATTTGGGTTTATTCTTGGTGACCATTGTAGGTTTTAATTTTTTTGTTAACATTAGTCATGTTTGCAAACAAACAAATCCCTGTCATTATTATTAGCCATGTATAAATATGTTCTCCCTTTGTTTCTCCCCCACCCCCTCCAAAATACATGCTTCTGGGTTAAATTTCCTGTGTCTTCCATATTTTATCTCATGATTTTATAGATTCCATCCCAACAGTGTTCCAAAGGGGGGTTGTTCCTGAATTTCATTCTAATACTTCAGCTGAGGCCAGGAATTAGGCAAGTGACTCAGGCACTGGACCAGATTGCTCCTTTGTATTCTCTCTATGTGTGTCATTTCCATGTTGTTCCATATTTCTTCAAGAAACTTTAAGATATGAAGTCCCAGAAGTGACAGCTGAACTATCATTGGAGAAAGGCAAAGAATAAATCCAACTAAACACAAGTGAGAGCCCATATTTGAGTCCACTTCATGGAGATAAGGGCAGCAAAATGTTATTTCTCTATGTTGTATTGCATCCATTAATAGCCACTAAGTGGCTCTATTTAGAGTAACACTCCCTGTTGAAAGAGTTGGGATGTAGATTCATTTACAGGGCCATAGTGAATAATATTCATGTTATCTGGTGGATAAAGTCACCAATATTCACTTGGAGTTGGATTCAGACTAGGCAGATGCAAGAGAGTTGCAGTCTTGTGAGGTTGTCTAAACTGACTGATGTCTGCTTTGATAAACAAACTGGTCTATCTCTATCAAGATCACCTTCCTTATTGTCTATATCTATGGATCAATTCCCCCTCCTCTCATGGTCTTCTGGAAACTTGTGAAGACTTGGCTTTTTCTGAATGTCTTTGGAGATTAAGTTTTCTTCAGAGATTAGGAACTATGAATTTTGTATGTTGTATCATGATATATTTATTGTTAACTGATTTATTGCATCACTGTTTTACTATATACAATATATGCTCATTGTATATAGCTTACTATATACTGTTTAGAGTCGCATAAGATTGAAGCAAATATAAAATTTGCTATACATATGCTGTAAACTTTAAGATTTAGGGTCAACATTAATTCCATCTTCTGAACTGTTTGTTTCAGATGTTCTTGTTCTGTTCTCAACACAGGCATGGAGACGAGGCAGTTTATGCAAAAAGATGTTCTTTATTTGGTACTTGCACTGAACAGAAGCAAAGGAGAAAATGGCAACATGCCCTTTTATACTTCCCCTGCAAGGGGAGGCTCAACCAATGAATGCAGGCCATTCTCCCGCCTCGCGCATGCGCACGAGGCTGGAGACAGCCTGTCTGGGTCCCGGGCAACTTATGGGCTGCCTGGGTCTATACAACCGGTCCCGGGCAAACACATGGTCTGCCCGGGCCTCTGCAGTTATCCTGCAGGTTGCCTGTGCCTTGCTGATTGACTCAGCAAGGCTCAGGACACAACATTCTGGTACACTCATTGACCTTTTATGTCTTTCACATTCTTACATGATCAAGATACTCAAAAGGAAACCTCCTTGCCTTCTCAATTATCAATCTGATCTTGTGTTTCTGTCTTTTCTAAAACCTCCCTGTTCATTTAACATTTCTTTCTCTATTTGGCTCAGTTCCTTTTTCTAAGAACTTAAGTAAACATTTGCTTACATTTTATCATCTATATTTGATGCCTTGTTATTTGATTACTGTTATATTGCCTGTCATATCTCACTTTCTAATGGAATCATTTCATAAATATATTCTTTCTCTACAATATTTCTGTCATTCTTTAATCCTGTTTGTAAAGAATTTAAATATACACTTTCAATCTTCTTTTAAATTCATTTGCCTTTATTAGATCTTTTCCATGATTACTTTTAAATTATTCCTACATCAGTTGTAAATTCTCTTGCCATTTTTCTGATCTTCTTGAAAACATTTCCATTTACTTGTGATTTCCTCTTATTTGTTAACTTTCTTGATTGAGATATCTTTTTTTGACCTTTCTTACTTAACATTGAAAGTTTTGATTCAGTCAGTTTGTGGTTCTTCTTGTTACTCAAGGTTTTCATTCTCCATCTTTCTTTGACTCTCATGATAGCTCGTTTTTAATGTCACTGGAATCATAACTGTGTATTAAATCTTGAAGTTATGTCCTAACTGGAGAACAGTTTGGGATAGCAAATTTTCTTCCAATGGAGAAGTTTTAGAATATGTTATCTATCACCTTTTAAAAATGCCAGTTATAAAATATAAGATGAAACTATGCATACACAAACATATCCATTTTTCAATTATTTTCGTTGGTGACGATAGGCTCATCTCTGCATGTTACGTTATCTCCTCTGCACTAAGGAAGGCAGTGCACTTAATTTAACTAGTTTACTGCAGCCTCCATGTTAACAGCTTCATTTAATTAGTTCATCTCTTCTCTGCCTTTATCATGGGGTGATAGAACAATTGTATGAAAATAGGTAGTCTGCCAATTAAAGTTAAATAATGTTAAGAACCCCTTTCTTATTCTTCTAATTAGAGTACAGTGATGTCTATGTGAGTTTGAAAATGGATTTTCTCAATATGTTTGAATGTAATAATAGCTACTATCAAGTTAAGTGTGCCTTAAGAGTTATCTATTAAAGCCTTGTTTATTAGAATGGGAAATTTTTGAGCTGAACTGCAGTCATGATGACTTCTTGTAAAAGCACCTTTTCTACCCTCTGGAATGATATTTTGCCAGAGATCTGAATGGATCCTACCCCACTGATGTTCAGGGAGCTATGGAAGATCTGGCTATTCTCACCTGTCTTGGGTGGACACCCTGTTGGATGGGTTTAGGTATATATGTTTATCTCCTGGCTTCTTTGGAATAATTTTTATGTGGTTCCTGCTTTTATAACAATAAGATGCTTAGAGTCATCAGAGTTGGTGGGTGGCTATATAGATGTTTTTATATAAATAGATAGATAGATAGATAGATAGATAGATAGATAGATAGATAGATAGATAGATAGATAGATAGATAGATAGATAGATAGATAGATAGATAGATAGATAGATAGATAGATAGATAGATAGATAGATAGATAGATAGATAGATAGATAGATAGATAGATAGATAGATAGATAGTCAGGTGGCTGTCCATATCTACCTAGTTTTCTTGGTAATAATATTGAAGTGGTTTATCATCACCTTCTTATTGTACCCGGTATGACCACTGACTTTTAATATCCAACCTAGCCTATAAGCCTGGGATTTTATGATTATCTCCCATGCAAATACTAATCAGATCTGACCTGCTTAGCTTTCTGAAATCAGCCATTAAGGTCAGCTTAGTGTTGCCTATTGTTCTGATGAAGAGTTAACCATGTGTTTAACTATCTCCTAATCTGGTCAGAGATGTAAATGTCCTTGCATTTGGATCTGTGGCATTATGTATAGGATATTGCTGAACATAATATTGTTAAGTTTCTAGTATTATGACATTTTAATTCAAAGTTTCTCAAATATGTTCCTTTTCATTCCTCCTTTTAAAAACAAAAGTCAGAAGAAGATAAAGAACCAGCAAGGTGTGACCTTGATGTCTTTCAGTGAAACTTTCAAATGAGCACACTTTAAAGAAAAAATACCAAGAGTGGATGCCAACCTGAAATTAAAATTTCCTTAGTACTTATTGGAAAAGAAATCTGAAATGCACATATGAGCTTTCCCTCCTAGGGCTCTGGAATGTGCCTTGAGTAGAAAAGGCTGTCAGCAATCAGTACAGCATGCTTCAAGAGAACAGTAAAAGCACTTATCTTCCCTGGCACCCTTGCTTTGAAAAACAACAGTGTTGTAGGGCAGGGAACTAATTGTTCCATCTGTTGCTTGTGGTGTCTATAATGAAGAAAGTGCTGTTTTGCTTCATTGTCTCATCCTTGCAATAGATGGTATGAAAATACATCTCGGACTGGAGTGAGGAATGAGATAAAAGAAAAATTAATATTATAGAAAACATCTGAGCAAGATTCTTTCCAGTTCCTTTGTAATATTCCATTGTGGATCACATGTTCAAGAAGAAGCAGGAGGTGGTTTAGAATAAAAGAGTCAGTAAAATTTCCAGGTATTGCCAAATTGCCTTTATCATAAGGATGAATTGGAGGAATTATTCTGGATTTTTTTTAGTATCCCCTGTCTATATTTGGGTCTTTTAAAAATGTTCACATTTGTCAGCTTTTCCAATATTCTGAGTCCTGTTCTGTTCAGATTTTGGAAAGTGCTGGACAGACACATTTTATAATTTCTTTCCAGACTTCTATTTGGAAGCATGCAGAAAATGGCTTCTGGAATTCTTTCCAATCTGTTTACCACCAATGGCCGTATTTTCTCCTTTGTGTGTATGTCCATGTTATTCTCTTTGAGCACTGGGAAGTAAGGGTAGGGTACATTCGCTCCTTTCTGAATCCTGGAAGGACAAGGGTGAGGTGAGGGCTTTAAACAGAAGTTCTGGCAACCTGAGCTACTGCCCAAATACATCTGAGGAGAAAGGGGAGAGATTTTTCTGGGTTCTTCTTCCTTTGCAGCCTCTGAATCAGATCCAAGGCATTTTCAAACTCATTTTTTTTCCTTTACTATCTTCTCTTCCCATGGTCCTGTGGAGACAATTTTGTGAAAATTAAAATCAGGCAGGGAAAAAAATAGGGCTGGTATCAGGCATGGGGTTAAGAATGTAAGTCTCCCAAAGTTATCCTGAGGTAAGATGGATGGCCACTAAATTTTACAAACAAACAAGCAAAGAAACAAATAAATAAAGTGGAACGTTATTGTTTACACACTGGTGCCAGCAACTATTTGGAGTGACTGATAGTATATGCTTGCCATTAAAAAAAAAAAAAAAAGCAGCATATTAAAATCATTAAGTATAAAAGTATAAGATTGAGACCAGAATTTCTATTGTTAAGCAAGACAGTTGTTAAACGAGTCATGCTCAATTTTACGACCTTTTTGCCACAGTTATTAAACAAATCTCTGCAGCTAATAAGTGAACCATGCAGTTGTTAAGTGAATCCACCCTCTGCATTGACTTTGCTTGCCAAAGACCTGCTGGGAAGATTGCAAATGGCAATCACATGACCCCAAGATGCTGCAAGTGTTGTAATATATGCTAGTTGCTAAGCACCCAAATTTTAATTACGTGACTGTGAGGATGCTGCAATGGTTTTAACTGTAGGGACTGGATGTGAGTCACTTTTTTCAGCACCACTATGACTTCAAACATTTGCTAAAACAATGCCTGTAACTTGAGAACTACCTGTATATGGTTCATTATGCCTAATTTTATTTTGTCAGTATCAGTACTATAAATGCCTGAATCAGTATTCTACATTCATCATCATCTGAAGTTTTGCAGTTTCACTGAACATTTGACATTATCTGGTAGTTTGTTCGCAAACGCAGCTGGAAGTTGGCATTAACTGTCTGACAAATTGTAGAAGAATGTAATAAATCATCTTAAGAATGTATTCTTTTAAGAAAACTCAATCAAATTTTCAAGTACTGATTGGATTGGAAATTTGAATAACATTTTTTTTTAAAGCAGCTCTGTGAATTAAAGTGAATTTTACATTAGTTAGCT
Organism: Azemiops feae; assembly: GCA_023970755.1. Classification (NCBI taxonomy): domain Eukaryota; kingdom Metazoa; phylum Chordata; class Lepidosauria; order Squamata; family Viperidae; genus Azemiops; species Azemiops feae. The sequence continues at coordinate 3,860,093 of JALGBA010000036.1, forward strand.
TGTGAAATGTTATGAAACTTTAATTTAGATTTTTGGAAGGTTGGTGTTTGGGGCGGCGGGGGGGGGAAGAGATCCTGAAGTGAGGATTTTGCTGCCTAGCCAACGTCTTGTTAACATTTTGGAAGTTTTTAAAAATACAGATGTCCTTTCTCCTGATTATATCAAGTCATCTCTATTTTCTGTGGTTATTGTTTCCAATTTTATATTTGTGTTTTGTTGTTTTCTATTTTATAACTCATGGATAATGCATACTCTTTAGTTACTTTATGTAAGCCACCAACAGTTTCTAGGTTGCGACAGAGTAGAAATGTGAAAAATAAAGACAGAAAAAAGGATTCCTCTTTTTATTACAGATTCTTCAGAAATTTAAGACATATAAAATTTGTCAACCCATAGAAACTCATTCCAAATTTCATCAAATATTTTTTATTCAAGCTGATCTAACAGGAATTCTGTAGATTCTTTGTGTGAAGAATCAACAGATTCTTATATAATGATAAGCTATATGTACGGAAAATAAATATTTGAAATGTGAATTTGTTAAGTTAAATAGCAAGAGAAAAATACTAAAATATATTGTTTGCCAATTGGTGTCTTGTGATGTTATATCTATATACTGAACAACAGGCTAGCAAAATAAGTAAGTAAGTCTTAACAGAGAACTTGCACCAATAATATGTATCTTCTAGCTATAAGGCAGGCAAGCATCCAATTCATCTCATTTTATCTAACTTATCTATATAATAAATAGCGTTTTCATTAATGTGCTTAAATGTAAACAAGCAAAAGCTGCACTAATTAAGTATATTTAGTACCTTAGACTAAAGATCTGGTGTGCATCAGACCTGAAACTGAGAAGGTACTTCAGTATAAAGCAAAGCTACCTTCCTTCATTTCATCTTTTCTTGGATTTGCAAGGAAAATACATATTTGTGTTAAGCAGGTGCCAATAAGGTGCCTCACTGTCAGTATCTCCTTATGTATTTTGTTGGGATTCATCTGCTACCATGCAAGCCAAGAAAAAGAACAACTTCTTTAAGAGATGTATGCATGTGAATATTTCCTCTAATGCACCTTTTTGGTTCTGGATCTGAACCACAGCCATCATCCAAAGACAAATATTTTAACCCAGTTCCCACACAGATCATCATTTTGGAATTGTTGTGCCACAGTTCCAACCAGTGGTCCCTATCATAAAGTTAGCCTGGAAGATCTCAATTTTCTAATAACACTGAAGGGAGCAATTGACCAATAGAGGTAAAGGTGTTTGGATGAGGGCTTCTGGAGAAGAAACGAAGAGTAACTGTTTTCTTCTTTTAACATTCTTTCTTTGCAAATAATATCTCTCATTCTTGCTATGGAGAACAGCCTCAAAATTAGGAACAGAAGGGAATTAGAATAGAAATATTTCCCTGTAGCTATACAATTGCGTTTTAAAAAAATTCATGATGACATTCTGCTCTCCCTGCCAACATTAAAGAGCAAAGACAGCATGCCTCTTAATATCAGTTCTCAGATATCACAGTAGGAAGAAACTATTTCCCCAATTTTCTGCTTCTGGTCTATTAGTGCAAGATAGTTGCTTGGCTTCTCTGAAAATAAAATATTAGTCTAAATAACTAGCTAACCTTGACTGATATTGGAAAAACTAACCAGTGTCAGATCTGGTTGGTATTAGAATGGGAGGCTATATGAAAACCAGGCTGGATTAGGAATTCTCCCTCCCCCAAAAAAATCTCACGAAAAGTTGGGGACAAGCCACTTCAGTATTCTTGCCAATATTATGGAAATTTCTGTGAAATCACTGAAAATTGAGCTTCACTTGAAGGAGATTACTTTCCTCTAGATACCTTTTTTTGCTCTTATCTGGAAAAAGACCTTCCTACCCTTACCCCTGCCACTACCATAACCCCGTTAATGAGCTGGTTACAATATTCAATACCTCATCTTCATAGTTTCCAGCAAGGTTTTATATACAGGTGAAATGACAGCGATTAACATGACACACCAAAGTGACACCATTCTTACTAAATGATCAAAAGCATACACGTAGCATATATGTAAATTTAAAATTAAAAATGTGAATGAGTGTGAGATAGAGTAAACAATGTTCTGCACATCACTTGTCTACTCGACATTTTGCAATACAGCTCTCAATGAGACTTTAAACATAGGACTGACAACTTGACATTCCTGAACTTTGTGTCATTACAGATGGCTGGACAAATACACATATGCATGAAAAACATTACTTTGAGAGGATAATAATAATGAAATCTCATTTGTTGTGAAATTTTGGCAAAGGACTCTTATTTGAGCAGAAGCTGTCATAGCTCAGGGGTTGGAACGATAACATCTTATGCTCTCCTATCAGTTAGCTGGAACAGCATGTTGACTGGCTACTGATGAACTGAACATGTTGGCTGTGTCTTGAGACCAACAACAGTGAAGGTAATTGCACAGTCAGGTTTCAAACTGTTTACAGGAATTGGAATGTGGAAATGATATAGGAACAGTGCCATCTAGACATGTCTCAAGTGGCACAGTGCAGAAGCAACACCAAGATGAAGAAATAACAGTCCCATTGGAGTTGATTTACCAATAAGAAGTATATTTCAAGATACCAAGCAGAGTGGGGTTATTATTCTCACTCACTCACTCACTCACTCACTCACTCACTCATTCACTCACTCACTCATTTCTAGGCAAAATATTCCCAATTTGAATTTTTTGGGATCTTGCCAGAATTGTTCCAGTATCATTCCAACCATTCCAGAAGTATTCTGAGTTTCAAATAGGCTTTAAACCCTTTCAGGATAATTAGAACAGTTTTTTGAAACTTAAAAAAATAGATTATTTTTTTTTTTGGAAAATTTATATTGCCACCTACTCACTCATGGCGATTCAAGATGGCTTACAGGAAATAAAAACACAATATAAAAGAAATAAAAATAATAAAAAATAAAAACAATAAAATAATAATCCCCCACCCTGGTGATAATACACACTCATACCAGCTATTAATGGGCTCAATCCCACTCTGGATTCCCCAGGCCCGCTGGCAGAACCATGTCTTCAGGGCCTTCTGAAAGAGTCTTAGAATGGGGGCCAGTCTAATTTCTGAAGCGATGATGTTCCAGAGGGAGGGAGCCATCATGGAGAAGGCCCTTCTTCTGGGTTCTGCCAGATGTATCTCCATAAGGACCCACAACATTCCTTGCATCCCCACTCTAATAGGTCAGATGGATGTGACCAGCAAGAGATGGTCTCTCAAATAACCTGGTCCTAAGCCATGAAGGGCTTTAAAGCACTTTGAATTGCACCCGGAAGCAAATCGGAAACCAATGTAGCTCCCGCAGGAGAGGTAACATGTGTACATTAAGGTCTGCCTCAAACCATTTTCCCAATACTTCAAACAATTTTATAAGTTTACAATTAAAAAACCCAAATGAATTTAATATTTGTTTTTCTTTGCAACCCTAGAAACCTAATAAAAGACAATTAGTATGCCAAATTATCATTTTATATTTGTATGGTCTCTATAGGAAGAATTCCACAGAATACAAGTAGAATATAAGCTACATAAACATTATTCTATGTAACAATTGTCTAAATATATGTAAAGTGAATTGCTTTAAAGTGGTCACTTGGGCCGTTATATTACTGTTGAGAAAATTGCATAAGACTGGAATGGCTCGTCATTCAAAAATGAATAGGTTGCAAGCATACCTTCCTTTTCCCTCAATTTTTGAAGTGGAAAAAAGGCAGAACTGCTTTAAGTCCTGTTCATAGTATGCACAATTCTTCAAAATATCACTGATCCCCAAAGTGTATTTATTTAATGGGTTCTCCGTGATAGCTTTTATCTTCATTTTTTTCATGCAAAATAAAGTTGTAAATGTATATTTAATACTGGCAGCCTCTGGGAAATAGTCTGCCAAACAGTTTCACTGAACATAATAACAAACAAATTTATTTTTTTTCTGCTTTCTTTCCACCTGCTTTTGCAGCTGCTGGGAGCCACACATCTCATTAAATCTGCATATGTCCACATGGAAAATCCACACAACCCTTATATTTGGCATCCCATATATTTTTAGCAACCATCTAACTATTGTAAGACTAATGAAGTCATTTTCACTCAATTCTATCCTTCCCCGTGAAAAGTGTATTGGTATACATTTCTTGCCCACAGGCTGAATCAAGTCAGTGTTCCTCATTTCAAATTTGCAAACTAGAGAAAAGATGCTATTTCCTGACCTATACTGCAATCAAGTTCCTTAAATCTGTACTCTCTGTATGAATGATATTGGGAATAGGATGAAATACTCCCCTGTCATGTTGTTAGGGTTCTATTAATGGCAGCAGAAAGGAATTGCCTGGAAAGGAAAATGGGAATACAGAACATAAACATTCAACCACCTTCAAAGACTTAGAGTCATGAGGGGACTTCTAGGTATAAGGGAAATATGAGGAAAGATTGTGTGGGATTTCAAGTAGACTGAAATTATTTACTACCTCTTTTGCTCCTCATAAACTTTTTAACTGTCTGTTAGGGTTGCTCCTCCAGAATTAATGTACAAATTCAGTTCCTACCTAAGTTTATCCAAGTCTCTGAGGAATTACAGCCAATTCATCCCTGTGTTGGGTGAACCTGGAAGTCAATCGTCTAGAAAGGTATTCTCCCTCTCACAAATAAGCATTGTAAAATAATATCTACTGTGTGGACAGTCTTGTCTTTCTAAATATAATTTATGTGAGAGAAACAGATGTCTACATGCATTTGAGTAATAATTTCCTATTGTGCTCGTTTTCTGATTTTCCTTCTTTGTTCAAGTCTCACCACCTCTATTCAGTCTCCTTAACCACCTTTCTTCCCATTTCTCTCACACAATTAACTGTACTTCAGGAGAAATAAAATTGACACATATGTGCAAGGAGAAAATGAACATGATCCAAGATAATAAAGGACATTTATTCATAGTAATCAACAATCAATTAGTTATATGTGCCTTTGAGGAGATTGCATTTGAAATGTCTTGTCCTTCTGCATATCTTTGATTCCTGGAATCCTTAACTTAATTTATGGGTGACCCTATTTTGCTTGCAAAGCCAACTGCTAGAAAACCAACTGCACCGGGTACATTTGAAAATATTCCAGATACTGCTTCATCTTTTGTATTACAAACAGAAGAAAAAGGAGTTACCATAAAGCACATATGTGGGTACTGAGGAATCATAAATTAAAGACTGACAAATTTAGAATATAATTCCCTTTAAGGGAATAGCCAATATGGCTGATAGTCAGGGATTATGGAAGAAATATTAACCATGAATAGAAATTGAATATTGACTAAAGAAGTTAAGATGCAATTTCAGATTTCTGTGTAGTGGCAGATGTGAACAGAGATATATTTGGCATCCTTGCAGCAAATAAATGTTAGTAGCAATAATATTATTTCACATTAACAGTTTTTGAAAAAACAAGCATCATTTTGATCAGAACGAAACATATTTTTCAGTATAAAACTTTTTTTTACTTAAAACATTCCTTATAACAAAGCTCCCTTTTCCCACTATTACATTGTTTTAAGACTCTTGACATTTCCAGTTGGGATTTTCAAATTTTGAGCATTGTGTTGGCAAAGACTTTGAGCTTTAAGTTACAGGTTCAGCTATTTTTAAAGCATCTTTCATTATCATAGTGATGAAGGTTCTTATTTCTTCAAAATTTAACTGAAGTTAGATTGAGCCAATCTGCTTGCTGCAGATGGGTACTTTTGTATTTTTAAAATCATTGTTTTAAAAAAGAAAGATCCACCAGTACTTAAGTGTAATTTTGATGTTAGGGCTTCATTCCATCATTGCTCAGATGGGCTGAGATGCCTGATTTGAAATAAATTTGACCAAAGGTTTTAGTTATGAATGATTAAATATCATATTTTCCATTATGATTGGTTGCATAGCCAGACAGATCTTTATACTGGATTTGGCTTTTTTTATCCACCTATTGATGCCTTCCCCAGGACCTGGGATAGGCAGATGTTGTTTCATGATGTTAAGGGTATCATCTTAGGATATAAGCTGTTCCAAGTAAAGCTGGCCTTTGCAATTGACTGGTGATGACTTTGTCAAAGGTGTTCAAGTGGTGCTCTAGATGTTTTGGAAATGCACCCAAGGCACTTATTACTATGAATGAAGGCCAACAACAACTAAAGAGCTAGCAGTTGTGATTTCCCATTGTTGTGTATATAATATAGCAATACTTTAGTATAACTGTGTCTCAGACTCTAGTTCAAATATACCCTTAGAAAAATTCTTTCATGCAGTATGGCATAAATACAATAATATCTTCCCTTTCTTGATCCAGATTTTAGTAACACTGTAAGGCTCATACTTAGTCAGGACTAAGCTTCAACTGAACATCACTTTAGAAGGATCCCTGGAGAAAATAGAGAAAACAATAACGGGTAGCCCATCAGAAGTTGTCATTCATGATAAGTTTACAATGTTAAAACAAACATGCAATTTCTAACACAGAACTTTATTTTACAAATCAAAATCAAACAGACAATGGGTTGCCTGTTTTTTTGGAATAATCTGTCAGAATCATATTTAAACATTCACACATAGTATAACATTTACAGGATTTACAGGATTTACAATAGTTATTTTGCAATGCCCAAAGAATTTAGAACATAAAGAAAATAATAATAATAGCCATACCTCTTTTTCTAATTTCACTGTTGTTACAATCAAACTTAATAAATTTAATTTATCTGATTTTTTTCCCTAAAATGAACATGTCAGATCTGAAGGAAAATGCTAAAATTATTTTTAAGGATATTTGATCCTGGTTTGGAAAGAAAATAAAACTCCAGAAAATTCTTACTAAAACATGTTGCAGATGCATTACCGAATCAAAAAATCTCCAAATTTATGGTAAAGATTCACACAAGTAAAACAATTGTTGTTAGTTGCAAAGTTGTGTCCAACCCATCGCGACCCCATGGATAATGTTCCTCCAGGCCTTCCTGTCCTGTACCATCTTCTGGAGTCCATTTAAGCTCATGCCTACTGCTTCAGTGATTCCATCCAGCCACCTCATTCTCTGTTGTCCCCAGTAAAACAATAGCTATGGCTAATACTATAGTATCTGCAATATTTTAGCAAAGGATTTTAACGAACACAATTATAATTTCCTTTCCTAAGCATGTTTTAGATGTTTCTAGAATTATGGGATTGGAAGAAGATATTGCCTTTGAGTCTAATCAATTTTTTGAGGGATGGTGGTGAAATAATATTTTCTTTTCTTTTCTCTTTACAAAATTTAAGAAAGCATTTTAAATCCCAAACAATACCTCAGTTCCAAATAACAGTTCATAAATAGCCATCTGTGAAGCTTGGATGATTAGAATCATCTATTCTGTGAAACAATCATTTTAGTGAAAACCTTCAGTAAGACTGTCCTATGGTACTATTTTGATGCACAGCGTGTCAATGCTGTTAATATAGGATATTATTGCATTGACAAGATATGCAGAACTGTTTGGTATTTTTGGAGTTAAATCAGATGACATACAAAGGGAGGAGATTTATGAAGAAAAGCGGGAGACAGGGAAGGGAAGTGAATCTTTGGCCTCCAGCCTAATTGGAAGACGTAAATCATGATTGTAAAGTAAGGGAGGAGTTTAGCAAGATAAGATAGACGCAAGCCAGAGAAATCCAGATTCTGGCATCCGCTTTATAATGTGCCGAAATATTGTTGCAAAACTCCTGGGAAGAAATGCAAAATAAAGAATCTAAAAGGGAAAATAATGTCTCAGTTTTCTTGGAATGCTTCTTCCTTCGGACTACAACACAGTGATTTCAAATGATATGTGTATTTACAGCACTAGGGAATGAGCCATTTAGGCTTTTGATATATTTTTTATATATCTTTTATAACTTTTGAATATCATTCATCATGCTGAAAGAGAGATTAGAATATAAACATCATCAAGCAGGATGTAGAACTGGCAAAATAATTACATTTATTTCATAATTTCAATTTACAGCTACTGCTCAAAGAGTAGGTTTGAGGCAAGGAGGGCCTTTGCACAGTGCAATCTTGTATGCTGGTTGTACCATTTTCTATGTCTGTCTGTCTGTCTGTCCGTCCGTCCGTCCGTCCGTCCATCCATCCATCCACCTACCCAGCCACCCATCCACCCACCCACCCATCCATCCATCCATCCATCCATCCATCCATCCATCCATCCATCCATCCATCCATCCATCCATCCATCCATCCATCTCCGTCTGTCCGTCTGTCTGTCTGTCTGTCTGTCTGTCTGTCTGTCTGTCTGTCTGTCTGTCTGTCTGTCTGTCTGTCTATCTATCTATCTATCTATCTATCTATCTATCTATCTATCTATCTATCTATCTATCTATCATCTATCTATCTATCTATCTATCTATCTATCTATCTATCTATCTATCTATCTATCTATCTATCTATCTATCTATCGGTGTTGTTTCCCATGAAAAGCTAGATTATCTCTCTCTCCGTCTATCTATCTATCTATCTATCTATCTATCTATTTATCTATCTATCTATCTATCTATCTATCATCTATCCATCCATCCATCCATCCATCCATCCATCCATCCATCCATCCATTCATCCATCCATCCATCCATCCATCCATCCATCCATCCATCCATTTATCCATCTACATATCGAGTCCTTCCCAAGGACCTGTGTATACATATGATTGCATATAAGGTATCTTGGTGTAAGGCAGGGGTGTCAAACTGCCAGCCCGCAGGCTGGTTGCATCATGCGGAGGCTGCGTCCACCCCAGCTCCGGCAATGCAAAAAAAGTCACGATACATCGTGACACGTCACATGAGGCGGCGGGTTTGACACCCGTGGTGTAAGGCATCATGTATCTATGAGTTTAGTGTGGTAATTAATATGTAAATATGTGGTGGGAGGGCAGGTCTACAAAGAGGATATTGCAATAGTGGTGAATATCTGTAGCTTGGGTGTAGGATGAGGGTGAAGCTTCGTTCTCTGAGCTTGTGGGTTGGTTTCTGAAAGTTTCATTACCAGGATAGGTAACATCTTCCCCTAAACTCCACTGAAGATGTTTACCTAGCTTGATAATTTAACATTCAGAAACCAACCCACAAGCTCGGAGAACGAACCTTCACCCTTGAAGGTGATATTTCCTGAACATAATTTCTGTCTAGGGAACTATTTTCCTTTTACTTGTCTCCTGGTACAAGTAGGCTATCAGATTTTCTTGGCCTTTTAGATGTTTCATGGCTGAGGAATCAGCTTAGTTTTCTTAGGAAAATGAATTTGGGGCAGGAGTGATTTTACTTGCTTAATTTGTTTCTTGTGTGTTCACTACATGTTTTTCATTTAGAGGTGAGTTAGGGCTCTGTTTTCTCCGGAAAGGGTATTTGGTTTGGGGGCTTTGAGCAGGGCCTCCAAACATCTCCTTCAACTAAAATTTGCCTAGCAATTCTTCCACTATGAAAGAGGCTTCTGTTTGTAGTGCCTCTTTGTGATGCCTGAAACCTTCTCTCCCTTGATTTGTGAGGTTTGGGATGTAATGTTATTTTTGAAAATGGCAGAAGCAATTAATGCTGCTTCTGTTTTCTGTTACAAATTTTCTATGCACTCTGAAGGCTTCTTGACTTTCCATCAGTATTGAAAGTAAAATTATTTTTCATCAGACTCAACTGGTAGGAGAAATATAGGGGGAAAAAATCTGGACAGCATTACTCTGTATCAGAGGTGGGATTCAGCCAGTTCACATCAGTTCAGCAGAACCGGTAGCTAATTTTTTGTTGCCCGGGCCCAGAATGGACTTCCGGAAGCAGCATCCACACAGAGAACCGGTTGTTCACATATTTGAATCCCACCACTGCTCTATATACAAGAAAACTACTTCAGAGATTGAAAGATGGAGAGAAAAACAGATGAAAAGCTAGAGTCTTTGTTCTAGGCAAAACTTAAACTGATCATACTTTGTGCTTGCAAATAACTTCAGAAAATGCTATAAGCATTTTTATATGATAATGTTCAAATTGGTGTAGAGACCGAAATGATTAGCAATGTTGACATCAGGCATAATGAAGACATTTTTAAATTCTATTATTCTTCATCATAAAGGAAACACAGATTTACAGTGTCAAGATCATCATCCTTAGTGCTAGCTATTCATAATTGTTTGAAATAATATTATCTGCTAAAGAAATTGGGGACATACAGTATGTAAATTCATATTGAAAACAAATGTATCTTAAATTAGACTCTAATAAGGTCAAGTTCCCACTGCCTTTTTAAAAAATGCATATTTGCATTTCCTTTTTAGTCATATCCTCAGCACAGCCTATGGGCTAACTTTGAATGATTGTAAATTTTAGAGTTGAGAGAAAAATAATTTTAAAAACATTTAGAGTATATTTTGTGGTGATTTTCTTACTTCTAGCTTCTAGAAACCCTACAAAATAGAGTTTTCTTGGAATATTTTTCTGGCTAATATTTCCCTCCCTGATGTAATGCTCCGGGCAATACCTGACACAGAGGTCATTTGCAGAGGATGCAGAAATAGTGTCTAGGTTATTAAAACAGTCACTACCACTTTCAGCAACAGCAACCATAAAATAAATAAAATAAATTCTGGGGGATAAAACTGACTTATTGCCACTGCTAATAGTGAGGTCCCACTTCATGAAAGAGATGGGTAGTTTATCTCCCCTTCTGCCAAATTTGGTTAAAATAATTACCTCAGTTTCTCACCTCATCCACAGGATGGACAATTTTGAGCTGCCATTTTCAATCCTGAAAAAAATAAATGTTTGTAGATGTGTCAGAAAGAATCAGCTTGAGAACAGCTGTAGGCACAGTCTCAGTCTGTTTGTAGATGCCCTTTTGGTAACTCAAATAGCTCATTTGATTTCTCTAGTTTGGCCTAGCCAAACTTAAGGATAGATTCACATTATACTGAAGCAGGATGATTGGTTTTAGCTCAGTGGTCTCTTGTAGTTATTTTTCAAACTCCAGGTTAAAAATCATGTATTAGTTTAATGCAGGGGTCTTCAAACTCGGCCCTTTTATGACTTGTGGATTTCAACTCCCAGAATACCTCACCCAGCATGCCTGGCTGAGGAATTCTGGGAGTTGAAGTCCACAAGTCATAAAAGGGCCAAGTTTGAAGACCCCTGGTTTAATGTGTAAGCTCAGCTAAGTTTTTATGGTTTATTTGTCTTCATCTGAAATTCTGCAGATGACAGATAGATTCATTCAACTCAGATTTGAATTAGGGAACATTTTAGGTTTATTTCAAATTTTGGGACAATAACCATTGAAGATTCTTGAAATAATGGACTTTATTCCACAAATGTTCAGTTTAGTGGATTGGCTGCCTATGTTCCATTACTGACATTGTGATTCTGTGCTCAATGGGTAAACATCACGTAGAACAATGAAAATGGAGGAACTTAAAATGCTAATGTTCTGCCATCCTAAATTAAGAAAACCTGAATATCCCAAATTTCATTATTAGTTGCAGTACATGTTATCTCAGTAATGAAATAGTTTTGTAGGAGCTCACTTAATTATAATGTATAAAGAATTGGAAGATGTTGTGCATGTTTTTCATCCCCCCTTGTTTTTTTAAAGCAAATAAACAATTTTGAAGGAAAATATAGTGGGGAAAAAAATCTTATTTATAGCTAAGGCTCTTGGCAAGCAGAGTGTTGTCTGCTATAAATTCTCCTTGTAATTGTGGGATCTTCCATGTGGTAGCAGTGTGAAATAAGAAAGGATATATATTATGCTATAAAACCCAAGTATAAACAAAATAGAGTGTTTTTTTTTTGTTTACTCCTAAAGTAGTAAGGAAACATAAAAAGGAAAGCAGAGGTCTAGAGAGCAAGATATTGTTAAGGGAAACCTGGCAAGATTAATGTTTTGGACAGTAATATTTGGCTGTTCTAGTTCCTAATCTTAACCCCTTTATTTTAGTTTAGTTTATTTCAGTTCCAGAAGAGTTTACATTTTTTTCCTCTTGTCTACCTTTCTCAGGTATTGTGCAGGGTATTTTGAAGTGTTGCATAAAGCTATTTAAAAATACAATAAAGCTTTCATTTTTTTAATCAGAAGATATTCAAAAGAGAATGAAAGCTGGCAATAACATAATATGCTTAAAACATACAATAAAGAATTTCCTTTGTTTTCATGTCATCCTTATGATGCATAAAAAGGTATCAGACAATCATTCTTTTCCCCCTCCTCCCCTCATTGCCCTTCATGACATTGTTGATTCTCCTTATTACCAGGACTGCAATAAATCTCAGGTATGTCATCAGAGCTGGACCTTGGTTCAAATTAATTTTTGTTTTTACTGCTTCAGTTTAATTTTCGTTGCCCCTTTTATATAGCACCTCTTCCCAATTTTGTGTAACTTTTACTTGAACCTCTTCTTGTACTTGTTTTCTCCATTTCACTACAGCATCTATATATTATCTATAGAGGGATGTCTGTGTGTATTCAAACTTTCCACATTCTGTTTACCTCAGAGATCAGATACATTGAATAAAATAGGATAGAATATAAAGCCAAAATATCATCAATCACTGTACCTTAAGGCAGCTAAAATTATTTTCAGATGCACAGGCTAGTCTTTGGATATTACTCACAGATTTTCCTTAAATGTTATCCTTGCAATGTCATATTAATTTTATTATTCCTGAAATTTGTCCAGAATATGATCTATATTAATTTCTTTTCATTCTTATCTTTTTTACATGATACTTGTGAAATAAATGACAATTGAAACATTCCAAATTTACTAACTACTTCATTGTTAAGTTTCTGAGTTGTAAACTGAATTGTATTGTTTGATATTAGAAATCTTTCTGTGCATCCTGAAAACTTACTTATGATGATCTAAAAATTATTCTGTGAATTTAGTAACCTTTATATACAATTTATCTGTAATCTCCTGGTGTTAATATTCTCTGTGACATTGGTAATTGTAATTTTTGGCCTTAAGCCTATAATGAACTATTCAGACACTTTTCTATTAACTTTTGCACAATTTATTTCTGTTTGGGTGATTTTTTTTCTTAAGATTTCCTCAAACAATATATATTTCAAATTAATTGTTCCCATTGCTACATTGCTATCTTCTTTATTTGTCCTTTCATTAAGTAAACCACCCTTTCATTAAGCAAAGTGGGATGGTTGATTCTTTTCTTTTGTATGTGGTTTAGCCTATTCTTTTCTATTCTTTTCTCACTTGCTGTATAACATCCTGCTAATATATCAATAATTTGCTTTGGTTATAATTATCCATTTGAGTCCAAATTTGCATGTGCTGATTTATTCCATTTAGCACATACTATTTTTTTACAATGTATATTTTTATTCCATAAATCCTCTTTCCTGTAAAGGAACTTGTTACCAAGAAATGCTTTCCTTGCCATTTTTTTACCTTTCACTATCAGTATAATTACCCCATTTTTGTCATACATTATTTCTCTAACTCCCTTTCTCATTGTTGTGCCTACTATATTGTCTCTATACATAGATGTGAGTGCCACCTGTTCTGTCAAGGCCATACTTAACAAATCTCATTCCTGCCCCAATGTTTTCACCTGTTCCACTTTAATTTGGGCTTATATGTGACATTTTCATTCTAGCCGACAGATATTTAAAAGGAAAAATACTAGTTTGGAAAATATTTCCTGCCCCAATATAGGTAATCCTCAACTTACAACCGATATCTAGTAACCATTTGAAGTTATGAGGGACCCCTCAAAAGTACTTACAAGCAAATTCTATAGTTACAATGGCTGCCCCTCCAGGGTCATGAGACCACATTCTGGGTGTTCAACAACCAGCCTGCATTTATGCAGCACTCTGTGATTATGTGATACAATTTATGATATTTTTGCCAAAAAAAACAGTGTTTACTTCTGCTTTTCGGCAAAAATGCCCCATAGTGAACAATAGGTTCCCTTAACTACCACAGATTCACTTAATGACCATGATGTCTCACTTAATGACTGCCACAAAAAGGTTGTAAAATCAGGACACATGATGACCTGCTTTAGGACCATACTGACTTACACTTGTAATGGGCAAGCTAAGTCAGTGACTACCTGTGTATAGTACAAATGTTTCTACCTCCATTACTGCAGCTGAGCACTGTACCTTTTTCAGGTTCAGGTTCCTTTGACTATCACAAGCTTGAGTATTAATTTTTTCATGCCTTTTTTTGTTTTACAAGTACCTGTGTTTTAGATCCATGTCCTTCCTGGCTGGTGAAGGCTTCCCAGGAGGTGACATGCAGGTGGGTTCTGGTGGTGATTAATGCTTCCTGTAGGATGGGAGGGAAGGCTGTGGTCCACACTTTTCTTAAGAAACCATCGATCGACTCCTCCCTATTGGATAATTTTCATCCGGTCTCCAATCTTCCCTTTCATGTTGAGAAGGAGATTGTATGGCAGCTCCAGGGGTACCTGTATGAAATGGATTATTCAAACCATTTCCAGTGAGGGTTCAAGCCTGGATATGGGATGGAAATGATATTTGGTTGATGCTTCCCATTCGAACCATTTTTAAAATGTTCAATGTATTGGCTATAATAGATGCCACCAATACAGTAGTCCTATTGATTTATGGATAATAAATCTTCAGCTTTTCCATTTGCTTTGACCACTGTTAAAATTAGGTTATTGAAGGGGTTATTTGTCTTCCTTATTACTCCTTGTTTCTCCAGATGTTTTATTATCTCACAAATGCCTTGCTCTACTACCTTATGCTGCTTTTAAGTGGCTACTTATACACTCACTCACTAACATAGACACACACATACACACAGAGAGATATAAACAAACACAATATTCCTGGAGCTGTCTTACATTTATTATATATATTCATCAGGGTATTGCTGCTATATTTTTGGAACTTTTTATTCCCCAAATTGCTCATTATTTTTTACTTGTTCTGATTACTATGTAGTTATGCTGTCCCTCTAAAACCTCCTGTCTTTTCTATTTTTTCTATTAAATATTTTAAAAATTAGTCCAAATGAGAGTCTGGCTAATTTGCCTGATTCAGTATCACTTGTTGTCTTAGCATGTCATCCCAGTCAGGCACTATTTTTCTATAAAAAAAATATATCTGGTATATTCAACAAATCCATGATATGTTGCCACATGCATAGCATTTTTAAAAAAATTCAGCATTAAATATTTATTAATATTTCTTTCCATCAATGTACTGGTATCTGTTAAAGCCTTTTCGCTTTTCCATTTGTGTATGCATATTTGTGTTTCCATGTACACAAACTATGCATCATGCCATCCCTTGAGAGCTGCCGGCCATTCCAAGATCACACTAGGGAATGCAAAACCATCCAGACCACAAAGACAAGGGACTGTTATCCAAACAATTTGTTAGCACCTAACTGGATACTCAATGACAACTAGAGTTGGTGGTGGATGGGAACAAGTGATAGTTAACCATTTGTTTTGGGCATGAAAACCCCAGATCCAGCTTTGGCTAACCATGGGCCCCAAAGTCTTTCTTTTCTAACTGACCATGTTGGTACGGTTGACACTCACATATTTCCATTTGTATGCATGTATGCATACAATATACAATATTTCCATTTCCATTACCAAGATCCCTTCCAACTCTTTCTTCTGTTATCTGTTATTATTTTCCTTGGATTCTTCTCTGAGAATCTTGGTTCAATAATGGGACTGCCTTACGAGTCCTGCCTTTTCCCCTTTGTCCAGTAATTCTTGAGCTTGTATAAACTACCTTTTCCTTATTGTTCTCCATTAATAGAATAGTACTCATATCGTCCCTAAATACTTTCAACAATTTCCATAACTTACTCCTTAGTTTTCTCTCTCCTCCATATTTGTGATTCTTCCACACTCTTTCCTCTTTGGAATTTTTCTCCTTCTAAAAATCCATGTTTTGTTAGTCCTTTGAACTTTCTATGCAGAGTTTTTCTCCTTTGATATTTCTTCTCTACCTAGCCCTAATTGAAGATTTACCATATATATCCATTTAAAAAAAAACATCCCAACCATCTGTCCTAGTCCCTAATGTTCGCAATATGCTGAAGCAAATTCTGTGGCCAATACTCTGAGGGATTCCATGTCTCATCCTATTCCTTCAATATATTGGACTGATTATCATAAAGGCATTCTTAAATCTGCTTATCAATCAAATCTGCCATAGTCTTATGATGTTGCATGCCTACAATCATACCAGATGCCCTTCTTTGCTGGTACTTATTGAAAAACAATTCTACATAACATCTCTAACACAAACTAAATGTATTAAGTTATATAAGACCTTCTCCATCATTGGTGTGGTATAAGAAATTGCTGTTCTTATTTCCTGAAAGGCCAAGATGACACATTGGGCTGTTTTCTCTATCTTTCAAATCTATTTTAGGAAATTCATCAGGTTCACTGTTTTAGCAATTACCTGAGGTTCATAAGGAGGCACTCTTTTACAACAGCAGTTATGAATTGCCTCCAAGGATGGTCATCTGGTGATTTCCTTATTGATAATAAAATCTTTTACAGAACTTGAAGCTGGTGTTGTACTCAATTCTTTTACCAGTTCTTTTTAAAGCATTTTTTCCTCCACATTATATTGGGCTACCTTTATCTACAGCTTCTGATTTTGTCTTTACAGATATTTAACTGCTGTTTATTTGTTTTCTAAGCAATCTGATGCCCAGTGTGGTTTCTGAAATAACTGTTCAGCTTCCTGCACTGGCTTCTGCATGTCTGCTTCAGCAAATTCCTACTTGTTTTTCCTCTTGCTCATATTTCATATCTCTCCCTCCTGAGCAGCTTGCAAACAAAAAATGTAATATAACTACCTGTTTCTCCTTCAAGGCTGGTTTATGTGCTTCTCAGTATTTTTCCCCCCAGACAGTTGTTCTACTTCTTTTAGATTGGCTCTCTCTGGCTCTTCAGCAGCTACTTAGACCAAAAGTGATTCTTTTTCTGGAAAAAATTCACAGGGTTCTCTCTAGCAAGATTTACTAAGATGGATGGAATGGGGTTAAAAAGAATTCCAGAAGCTAAGCTATTTTCAAATATTCCATTATTTAAAGTGAAGATTTTATGATGATGCTTCTTACTGCCTTCTGATGAACCAGCAAGGTGGTGGGTCTCATCACTGCCAATGGGGAAGTTTGCAGCATAGCTTTTTGTATAATAATCTCTATCAGTCTAGCACACAGTGTGCACACTGATAACACTATTCATTGTAATGTCCCTAATTTTCCACATAGAAATTAGCAATACATATATCTTCTCTGCCCACTGTAATGTTTTCATCTTCACAGTGCCCTTTAAAGTATTTGTTTGATCTGTCCCAAAATCTCTTGTTTGCAGGGATGTTGATTGATTATGTGCCATCAAGTCATTTTTAACTTTTAGCAACCACATAGGGATCATTAATCATCAATCACATTATATTTATCTTCCTTGTGAGGTTTTTGTTTTGTAAAAGCACAGGAATGGTTTACCATTGTGTCTCCCACATGGTATAAATTGATGCCTTTGCATTATCACTAAATTGATCATCTGCCTCCAGCATCACTTTTGCCCATGGGCAAATGGAATGGCCTTCCTGCCTTGGGTGATGCTGGAAATACATATTCTTGGTATATACTCTTGATGTTTCCACCATGATGAGGCAGTATAGCAGGCCTAGGGTGGGGAATGCTGTAGGGACATGCCATGTTCCTATTACTTTCTGAAACATAAACATTCTTATTTCTTCTAATAGATACTGTGAATTGTGCCAATTATATCTCACTGACAGCCAGAAAACATCTTGAAAATTATGTGTCACTTCCTGGACTGAAAGCTTTACACACACACAAACACCCACAAATATAAACATATGTTTAAAGCTTTGCTTAGTATTATTTGGTGTAGTAATTAAGGTGCTGCTCTAGAAACCAGGAAACAGTGAGTTCTAATCCCACGTTAGCATGAAAGCTGGCTGAATGAGTTTGTATATATGTGTCTTTCTGTGTGTGTCCTTCAGGTTAGTGATTACCTGGACAAATTTCTGTAGTTTTATTGGCTAGATTTTCAGAAGTGGTTTACCATTGCCTGCTTCCTAGAGCTGAGAGAAAGTGACCATTACAATGTCACCCAGTTGCACTCATTTCCATTATGATGAAGTGTTTTGAGAGATTGGTAAAGGAATACATGGTTTCATGCCTTTCCCCTACATTTGACTCATTACAGTTTGCCTATTGGAAGAACTGCTCTGTAGAAGATGCACTTTCCTATTTGCTTCATCTTAGCTTAGCGCATCTGGAGGGAAAGAATACTCATGTGCGAATGCTGTTGTTTTTTTGTAATATATTTTATTGATTTTTTAAAAAACATAAATCACTTAATAATTGGTGAACAGTGTGTTATCTGGGTTACATTTGTAAAACAATCGCTAACAATTGATTTCTATAATCTATAATCCACATAATAGTTTTAGTTGATTTCCTCTTTTCCCAAAATATCCTCTTTTGCAAACATTGAGTTAATACAATTCTTATTGTTTTGATAGATAACAATTAAATATATAATTTTTCCCAATAGTCCTAAAATAATAATCACATCAATATAATATTTCTTTTCTATCCAATCATTCTGGTTGCCTTATCACAGATCCTGTTACAGTCTTTATTTTAATTTGTTTCTCCCACCAAATTCTAGATATTCTTATTGGTTAAGATTTTCTCAAAAATTAATTACATTGAAGAATTTAACTCTATTTTTCCATATGAACCATCTCACACTTTTACATTTCTTAAGAAATAGATAAAACAGTAGAAAAAAAGAAAGAAAAGCAAGAGAAAAGAAGCATAAAAAATAACATACCACTTAAAATATATATCCCTCCTAAGCTACTATGTATTTATTTCCTAAATTTCTTATTCTTTTTAACCATAATTAAAAATATGTTTAATCTTTAAACATTCCATTTAATACATCTAGTCATCTAGTCCTTTAACTCTTATTCAAAACATTTTATCCATTATAATTTTCTTAAATTCAATCACATTTAAATATCTAAAACATTTCCTTTATCTAAGTCATTTCAACTTTTTTATATTACTCATATCAAGAAAGAAAATAAAAAAGGGAAAAAAGCATACTATATTATATTTAGAGAATTCATCCCTCTTAGAGTGATATATATATTCCAAAACTTTTCTATTTCTTTAACCATATTCAAACAAATGTTTCTTTTTTAAGTACTCTCTCTGGTAAGTCCCATCATCTATTTTCTTAGTTTCCACTTTAGTCTTTTTCTTTTGCCCAGTGTCTTTCTTAATCAATGTATTTTGCTGAATCAAAAAGTTTTTCCATATGTTCGTAAATGTTGCTGTAGATATAAAAAGTAAATCAGGAGATGTGTCTTTGTACGGGACTTCTGCCTTTCCATGTTTGTTGAAAATCTTTTTCTTTTTCTTTCTCTCCGCTTCTCTTATCATTTCCTTTCTCTCCAATGTTCCTGACAGCTCTACAGTCCATTTTATCTGATCTGTTTTCTTGTCCTCAGATTTATTTTGTAGTCTTAAGGCATAAGTTGTTTTTTCCAATTCTTGTGAATTTTTTTCCACTAGGATTAAATCATGTTTCCTTGTTTTGTTAAGTTCCATCTTTAAGTCTCTATTCTCAATTCTATATTCATTTATCTGTTTTATCTGCTCTTTCTCTGTTGTTGTTTTCTGGGAATTTTTTTGTTGTAGAGTTAACTTGGAAATAGATTGATTTATATTTTCAAAGTTGTTTTGGATTTCTTTGTGATTTAAAATCATTGTTGTTTGAATTAGTTGCAGTATACTATATATCTCCTCCTGTGACGTATTTATATGTTCTTTCTACATGTCTCTGATCCATGATAGCCAAGAATTTGAGTTTTCCTCTTCCTTTCTTTTCTCTGTAAATAGCTTTAGAGTCCCAATTAGATAGATATTTGTAGTCCAAATAGTTCAAAAAAGATTTTTTTTCTGAAATTTATTATTCTCTCTTTATCTACACCCCAGATTGTTGTCTCTTTTTTTGTCACAGCTGTTCTTTGTTGTTAAAGCTTTGAAGGTTACAGACCCAGATTAGCTTCTGCCAGATTTTTCCAAGTCTTAAATTAAAGTCATAGCTGTCATAGTCTTCATCTGCCACTAGGTGTCAGCAACTATTTCTTTTTCAATTTCCAAAATGAACAATTATCTTTGAAATGAGAGTCTTAACCATTAAAACAATTTTAGATTTATCCAGATTTAAGTTTTAAGTTTTAAGTTTTAAGTTTCAGGTTTTATATTTATTTTACTTCCATATATTTTGATCCTCCATAAAAAGATTAATTCGCGGCTTCCATTAGTATGAGGGTGGGGCAGAAATCCCCCTCCTTCCCTTTCGGAGGTATTTTGCTTCTTGGGGATCTTTTCCAGGAAATTAAATGTAAAATAGAAAAGAGAAGATCAAATTCCCCACCCAGTTTCAAGCACGCTGTTCACAGCTGTGCTGGTTAGTGCTTTTGGACTTCGGCTGCAAGTAGCTTGGGCTGGTCAATGCAATACAGCCAGCCTTTCTCCTGTCGGGTTAGAAGGCTTTCCCCAAGTTGAACGGAATGGCCGCCGCCATTCCAGAATCACTGGAGCACCCTTCTTTCTTCATCGCCTCTCTGGGGCGACTTAGACCCATTTAGGGTCCCCTGGCAGGGCAAAATTAGCCATGGGGGTGTGGAGAATCCACAAGCCCATGACCGGTCGCTACCACACAAAACTGGAAGTTCCTTGTACAGATGCTGTTTGTGGATTTTATTTCAGCATTCAACACAATCATCCCTCAGCATCTGGTGAACAAACTGGACCTATTAGGTTTTAATACTCCTTTATGTAATTGGATACTTGACTTCCTTATTGATAGGCCCCAGGTTGTGCGAGTTGGAAAGAAAGTTTCCAGTTCCATCTCTTTGAGTACTGGTTCTCCACAGGGCTATGTCCTGAGTCCACTACTGTTCACCTTGATGACCCATGACTGCTGTGCCAAATCTGCTATGAATCATATTGTGAAGTATGCAGACAACGTGGCAGTGGTGGGTCTTATCTGGGATGACAATGAAGATGCTTATAGGGAAGAGGTGAAGACTCTGGTGGACTGGTGCAATAAAGGCAACCTGGTTCTAAATGTTGGTAAAACAAAGGAGATCATTGTAGATTTCAGAAAGAGCCAGCATAGTCATACTCCTGTATCAAGGATGCAGCTGTAGAGGTGGTCAACAGTGTTAAGTATCTGAGGGTGCAGATAACTAACAATCTGAATTGATCTCTCTACACATCATCTTAGTGAAGCATGCAAACCAGCATCTGCATTTCCTGCATCGAATGAAGAGAGCACATCTTTCCCCTTCTGTTTTGTGCAACTTTTTAGAGAGGCATGATTGAAAGCATTTTAACAACATGCATCACTGTCTGGTTTGGTGGCAGCAGTGCCTCAGATAGAAAGTCCATACAGATAATAGTAAGGACAACTGAGAAGATCATAAGAAACTCACTCCCTAGTATTCAGGATGCTGCTTATAAGTGCTATGTGCTTAGAACTCAAAGCATTGTTAGAGACCCCACACACCCACTTTACGGTCTGTTTCTGTTGCTCCACTCTGGGAGGAGGTTTCAAAGTATTTCTAGCAGGACTACCCGATTCTGTAATAGCTTTGTTCCCTATCCCATCCATCTGGTTAACTCACAAGATTTGTTTTTCTCGCCATGCACATGTATACATAACCCGAACTAGACTGTTGTTTCTCTATGTCATATAATATATGTGGGTATATGCATAATTCTGTATTTATTTATTTATTTTGTCATATTTATGTAGTGTATATTGGAGGTGGTGACCCTTTGAGAGCTGAATGCAACAAATTTTCATTTTAATGTACAGTATGCCGATTAGAGTACATTCAAAGTGACAATAAAGTATTCTATTCTATTCTATTCTATTCTATTCTATTCTATTCTATTCTATTCTATTCTATTCTATTCTATTCTATTCTATTCTATTCTATTCTATTCTATTCTATTCTGGCAGAAGTAGAATTCAGTCTCCTGATTTCTAGTCTGGTGCTTTAATCACTAGGCCAAACTGACTGTAATTCATTCATACAGTTACATTCATACATTTATCCTCTTGCATACCTACCCCACTCAGTGACCAGCTGGCTGGGCTAAGATTGAATTCCAGAATAATTGATGAGGGCCACCCATTAGGTACATTACCACATTCTGTGTGATGGTTCCAGATACAGTGATCATGACCTCTGCTGGTATAATTATGATTGGGGTAGGTTTAAAGATTATTGTCCCCTTGGAATTATGGCTGGAAAACAAGACAAAACACATGCCTAATTCCCCTGCCTGATTTTGCAACATCAAGCTCATTTTACCACATGCTCTAATATTATTACATTATCTGTAATAATCTGTGGAAAGAGTTCAAGGATAGAAAACATAAATGGAAATAAGATGGAATGTTTTTGGAGGAAGTTGTATATGAAATAGTCTGTAATTGTGTAGCTGTAGAATAAAATGCTCAAATTAAAAAATACAGCAGCTACCACCGCTCTTTTATATGAAATAGACATTTCCATTTATTTTCCTGTTGTTTTACCCTAGAGCTATTCTGTTCATTTAACACCTTTAATGGAATTAAAAAAAAATGTGCTAAATGGAAAACAGAATTTGTTTCTTTGCTGTTCTTGAAATGTAGGAAGATAGACCTATTATTCTGATCTCCCTTTTTTTGGCCATTTAATTGTATACATGTATATTTTGAAGAAAAGTTTCTTTGATCACCTCTACAACTCCCCTCAGACTTTTCTCTTTTATTCCTTAAAGCTGACTTTGTTACCCTTCTGGAATAATTTTTTTCTTAAAAGGGAAAATGGATGGTAGAGAATGGCTGTCTAAATAATTTGAAGATATAACTGTAATTATAGATAAAATGTCTCACTATTGGTATCCCACCACGTCTTTTGAATTTTGCTTCATTTCATATTACTTCCTCTTCTCTGTTTATTCTTACCAGCCTTATTTATATGTTTTCCAGCTTGCTTCTCAAAGAGTAAGTTGATAAATTACCTGATTACCAATTGGTGACATGGCAGGTGTATCATTAAAATCTAGTGCCTTCCTCCAAGCACTGTGGTCCATTCTGTACTTAGTCTTAATTACCAGTGTTTTAATAACTCACAGAGCTGTGTGAGATCTGTTCAAAATAGACTAATTCCTAAATGGCTGTTTTGGATTTACCAAACTGTTAGTGTTTTTAGTGATTTTCAAAGATGCCATTAGTGTTATTAGTGGAACTTGTTGAGAAGATAATAGCATTTCTACTATTTATTTCTACTGGGGAATATTGAGAAGCACTAACATATTCTCACCTGACAAATTCACATAGTATAATAGTGGTAGAAAATTTGATCAGTTGGTATACATAGCTGAATCTGTTCAGATAGACATTGTAACTCTGCAGACAATTCTAGTGCAATCCAACAATGACTCTTCTGTGTACTAGGGTCAGCAGTGCTGTCACATGGCAAATCAGAAATACTAGGTTTGGAATACAGATATAAAGGATTTAATTAAAGCTTTGCCCCTTCCATCAACCAAGGAATAAGCTTAGTGGTACTCTGCTCACAGGGAGGGGGAAATGATTTCTGCCAACTGTTCCTTTCCTTTAGCCCTTTATACTCTCCAAAAATCTTTATCTGAAATGATATAGGGTTTTCTACCTGAGTAGGGGGTTGGACTAGAAGACCTCCAAGGTGCCTTCCAACTCTGTTATTCTATTCTAATGTAATCTTCAACTTTCCAAGCTAACAGTTTCGGAATTATCAGTAGTCACTAACTACTCAATATTTCTCCACCTGTCTTGTCTTTGTTGTTGTTTCTTTCCATAACACTTAAAGTCAGAAGTATCTTTACAGGCCATCTAGTCCAAACCTTCCACTAACATTTTAAGTTTCTATTCCATTCTGAATTTATTATGTTAACTTGTACAATAATAGGACATGTCTATCATTAGTCCAGATATTGAATCTCTGACTTTCCAAAGCATTCTGCATTTCAATTCTCATTGTCCATGTGACAAGTTGTTACATTTTGCATTAGTTGCAATTTCTCATCACTGTTCAAGAATAGTCCCATACAGATTGTACTCCAGCAGTCAGAAGAGGTTGAAACCAAAGTATGGATAATAATCACCACGTAGTGCCAATTCAAAAAGAGTTCACAATTGTACACTAGCTGTAGGTGTGCAGTCAGTACTTGTAAATTTATTGAAAGCTGCTGGCGGGGTTTGTGTGGGGGGTGTCAAAGAGTACTCCTGAATCTGAACTTGCTCTTTCTGGGGAAGTGCAGTCTCATCCAGTCATCACTTTAAACTTAATCCCCCAATCAGGTTTTTTTTCCATTACTAATAGGCTCTCCACCCTGTCTGGATTTAATTTCAGATTGCTCTCCTTATCCAGCCTATTAGTGAAATTAGGCAATGTTCAAAGGTACTGATTGCTTCTTGAGCTTGATGAATACAGAACAGTAATTCTGAGAGTCATCAGCATACTAATAGTACCTCACTGGATGACCTCCCCAGCAGTTTCATGTAGACATGAAGCAATGTGAAGAACAAAATAGAATTCTGTGCTCAAGAATGTTGATGTTCAATAGTACGCATGGCCTTTCAATAAGAGCTGTTGTAAAACAGTGCACCCAAAGTCCAAGCATGTCTTGGTCACTGATATCAAAAAGCACCGGGAGGTCTATAAAAGCAGTCTGATTCATAGTTCCCCTAACATGTTCCCAATATTGTTCATCCACAAAGCAACTAAAGCAGTCAGAATACAATATCTGAGGTACCTACAGGATTACCATTCCAACCAGTGTTGCCCAATCTATTAGGATATCCAGAGAGAATCTACTTATATTCCGACATTTCTGAGAGTTTTGGGAGACAAAAGAAAGCAGTTGAGGCTTGTATAAAAATCACATATACCCACACTAGAGCTCTAACAACTAACATCCTGGGCCATGTTTGGAAGAGGAGCCAGACATAAATAGCTATGAACAGCAACCTTCTTATTTAGTAACATAGATTGTGCTGGGAGTTAGGCAGTATATTTATATAAATTTATATAAATGTATCCACACACACACATACACACACATTTGTATGAAGGGTCTCCTGGTCATAGCTGCCATATGCTTATAGAGCAAGACCTATCAGCCCAGGAACTTTTAGATTATGCATCAATTGGGATAGTGTAACCCAATTTAGAATTAATGATGGAAAATATAGGGTCCTCCAAAAACTTCAATCACTCAGTCTTGACTGACTTTAAAAATAGGGTTTCACATCTGATTATTTGTGGAGCAGTGCCTTGGTAGTCTCCTGGAGAATAAAGGCCATTCTGTTTTTTGCCTTAGAATCTTGTCTGATGCGGCTCCTGAAACACAGCTGGGCACATTTTACTAAGGGATCACATCTCTCAATTATGGGGCATGGTGGCCTAGCAGAGAAGGCACTGGGCTTTGTCGACCAAAAGGTTGATAATTTGAGACCCAAGTACTGCATGATGGGGTGAGCCCCATTCCTAGCAGTTTGAAAGCAAACAAATGCAAGTAGATAAATAGGTACCACTTCAGTGGAAAGGTAACTACATTCTGTGCACCTTGGCAGAATGACCCTGGAAAAGTCTTTGGACAACACTGGCCCCCTGAGCTAAGAAACAGAGATGAGCACTGCCCCCTAGAGTCAGACACAATTGGACAGGGGAAACCTTTACCTTTTTAAACATCTCCCTATTGCCAAGCAGGTATTGGTAATCATTTCAGGTTGGCCTTCTCATCTATACAGCTACCTAGCATTCAGTAGCTGTCGGTGAAACCCTGGAACACTGAAACCCCAATGTCCAGGCCATGGGAGCAGACCACTATTATTTCCCTGCCTGCCTGCCTTACTTTTTGATTATTTTTAATAGTTTGTGTTCAGAATTTTTATGTTGTGATTCCCATGGGTTTTTAATCTGGCTGAACATTTCAATTTTTATCTTATGTAAGACCCAAGTGTTATATAATTGTGGCAAGGTTAAAGATGATAGAATGAGAATCTCAGATGGAACTGCAACTGAAGCTGCATCCAGTAAAACCTCATCAAAATGTATCTGGAGCTTTCTCAATCCCCTTACTTAAGAGTGGAATATTGGAAACTGATCTGAAACTGCGGGGATCAAAATACATGCTGCAAACAAAATGATCATCTATCCCTATTTTGGGAAACCAGAGGACACCCACATGCTTAAATCAGGGAGTTGAGATATAATATATATATAGCTGACAGTGTGGTATAAAATAACAGTGTTTTTCTTCTTCATACTGAATCTTCTTAGAGTCTTATGAGCAGTCCTAGAGCAACAGAGAGGTCAAAGCTTATCTCATAGGGCTTATCTCATAGCAAATATAGAACAAATGAAATTGTCTTTCTTGATAAAGGAGAATATTTGTAGCTCAGGATTGAAATAAGGGGTCCTTGATGTTCTCTGAGTTTGGTTGTTTTATTGCTGATGTTTCATTACCCAAACTAGGTGGGATTTCCTCTCAATTTATATTCTAGTGGCTTGCCCTGTCATTGTTGGTGGGGATCGTCTTGATGGTTCTTTGGTTGAGTATTTATCCCTAGCTTGTTTGGCAGTTCCTTGATTGGGGTATTGTTTACTTCTTGATTGGTGGTCTGATGTTAATCTTGATGTGAATCTCTACTCATATGGATTTTGACTGTTGGTGAGGAAGGGTCTTTGAAGGCACTGAAGTGCCTTTGTCTGCTGATAGGGTGATAGTGTGGTCCTTGTTTAGGTTTTTGAGGCAGCTTTGTCCTGTGCTGTGAATTGATTTTGCCTTTTTTCTCTTCATAATTCACTGGGAGATTTTGTCCCCTGCACATACAGACACTCATGTCAAACATGTAAATATAATTCACCTGTCAAATATTGTGAGCTGTGAACTTTGACCCTATAGAACAGGGGTGTCAAACTGCCAGCCGACAGGCCGGATGCATCACGCAGAAGCCACGCCCACCCCAGCTCCGACAAGGGGAAAAAGTCGCGATATGTTGCAACACATCATGTGACATGGCAAGTTTGACATCCCTGCTATAGAAGCATTTCATTTTGTTGTAGAATATGGGATGCTCAAAAAAGAACATGTAGGTGAATATACAAATTGTTGGTCTTGGGGGCCTGCTGTTATACAGAGCCAAGTTGTTGTTATTGCTGGTGGTGGTGATGAAAAAGGAATAGGGTGAGGGAGGAATAAATTGCAAATGAACAAATCCAAAGAGAAGGGAGTTTAGGACAGAAGAGTCTTGTGGGAGTCAGAAAGAAATAGAACAGCCCAATAGGACAAAGAGAGAAAGTAATGCCTTGTAAAGCTGCCACAGAATGCACTCCAACCTAGAATAAGCTAGTTTAAAATCAGATTTTCCTTGGCTCTTATATGTATATTCCTGTCCCTTACTGAGGAACTGAAATCCTTATATGCCTTTCAGTTTCTTGTTCTCTAAATTCTCCTATATGTCTTCAATTTTTCCCCGCTGCTTTTTTTTTTATTCCTTGTGTCCTTGCATCATTTTTGTATGGATACTGAATATATAATCGTCCCTCTGTCCAAACCTCATAGGAGGGGGAGAAAGTCATGTTAGAGGCATCATAGAAGGATAATGTCATTGCGTGGGCAGAAAACAATAAGATAAATGGTCATTGAGATGGCAGCACCTAGTTTACCTTGAATGAAAGCCAAACAGGTAGCTGTAGTTCAAATTTGTGGAAGATCATCTGAGAACAATAAATTTAAAAAAAGAAGGGGGAAAAAACAGATCC
The DNA here is from genome assembly GCA_023970755.1 of Azemiops feae. Classification (NCBI taxonomy): domain Eukaryota; kingdom Metazoa; phylum Chordata; class Lepidosauria; order Squamata; family Viperidae; genus Azemiops; species Azemiops feae. The sequence goes on from JALGBA010000036.1 coordinate 3,888,084, forward strand.
TGGAAGGACACATTAGTAAGCATATAAAGAAGTTGTGGAAGTTAAGTATACATGTTAAGTCACCAACAATTGAACTTGATTTGAAGGTGACTTTAATTGATCTTAGCTTGATTCATGATTAGCTGGATTAGCAGATGACCTAGAATAATCATAAGGTTGATCAGCTATATGGCTCCCTAAAGATACGTTTATCACAACAAGATATTCAGCAACATATTAAGTGTTCAGTTAAGTTTGATTCACTCTTTCCTTTTTCCTACATATATATATTTTTAAAAATATATTTTTAGAAATTAAGATTAGAAGTTGAGGCTTTATGCACATCTCTTTCTTGAAGTGCTAGAATTCAGTCAGTGTGATCTTTTCACCTTTTGATTGCTTTTTTTCCAGGATCAGGATGAAAATTATTACTGTTTAAATGTAAACCTAATGTGTAAGGCCCATATTTTCTTCAAGTCATAACATAAATTTCAGAAAAGGGCATTTTGCAATAAAGCAAAGGAAGACTAGGAGTTCTCATTACTTTCTCAACAAATATGTTATTTCAATTATTCTTGAATAAGTGTTTTAGTAAGATAAGAAAAAATAAATGTTAATGCTCTGAAGCATATTTCAGTAATAGGAAAGAAAATGAGAAAACAGTATGATAAATATGGGGAAACTAATATTTAGAAATATCTATGCTTCTGGTTAAATATGGGCATTTTGATAATTAAAAAATAAAACTTATCATACAATGCTGATATTGTGGATGATTATAGTCTTTTTTCAGTGATGCTGTAATTTATAAGGTTGAAGATTAATGTGTTTTAACCAACTGAGAAATTAGTTTCCTTGATGTTTTCTCTTTGAAGTGTTTTTTGTTGTTATTGCATTTGCAAAATGGGCTGTATATCTACTTCTTAATGAGTATTTAGGCAATTCGTCCAGAATACCTTGGAAAGTTGCAATAGACATTTAGTGCATAGATATATCTACATTTATGAAGTTTTTGTTCTCATACTCATTTCTCTTTACTGCATAGCCTTTTCTTTACAGATCAATCTAAATGGATAAACTATAAATTTGTACCTGGCTTGACAACTACTAAAACTAGGATATAAGGGATTCAGATTAGCTTTTTTGGGGGGGAGGGGGGGAATCCCTTCTAAATTCCATAATATCCTTTTGACACATTGCTCAATTATTCACCATTTCAGATAGAAAAACTCCATGCTAGGATTCAAGCACCTAGAAAAAAATTGGAAATTCAAATTATCAAGAGCATTCAAATAACTAGGAAAAAAATGTTTTTCCCTGCATGTCTGCAGAGTTAATGGTGCCAGAGTGCAAGACGAAAATTATTTAAATTCTGTGCTCTGAAAAAAATAAATGCTGTTTTATTTGTAATGCACTGAAAACTTAGTTCTAGCATACCACTGTTTGCTTCATGCCCAAACCATCCCAAAATCACTGATATCACTTGGTCTTGCTTTGCCTTGCTTCATCATCATCAACATCATTAGACAGATGCTATTACTTTGACATTATTTTCTCATTATCAGCACTGACTTCCAAGTGCCATTGGCATTGTGATTCTCACCAAGGGATCACCTTTCAGCCCTTTGCATTCTCTAGTCTGGAATGAGAAATGGGAACTCGGGGTTCTGTGCTTCTCTGTTGCATCTGAACATGCTCTCAGAAGCATCTGAAGCATCCTGAAACAAAGCCTATTTGTCTAAGGCAGGGCAAAGCTCCATTTTTTTCCTGCTTCTGGATTGTAGGAAGGAACATGAGAATACTCCTCTCTAGATGCAGTAGTAGGACTCACTATAAAACAATTAAGGTTTAAATTCAATTTTACATTATAATTGTTGGTGATACAATTACTGTAAAATTGCAGTGACAATTGTTGCCCTGTTTGAATCATTTGGATGATTATAGATGTCTTTTTTGACATCATAGATTGGGAAGTATTTTTTAAAAGAAATCATTATTATTCACAGAAGTTCTCCCTCTAGTAAAGGACATCACTGTCCCTAATCTTAGAAAATCTGTTTTGTGTTCAGAGGGTCTCTTGGATGTTCTGCTTGAGCATAATATTTTCTGTGACATTTTGTCTCAAGACAAATTTGATTAGATAAGATAAGATAACCTTTATTGTCATTTTTTACTGTGGGCAAAACGACACACATCAAAAATGAAATTTAGTTGCCCGCTCTCAAAGTGAACACATACATGACACATACCTAAACATACTATATACAACATATACATACTATATACAACATATGTATAGGCCTACACCCCTACATATGAATATTAAACACTGTCCATCTTGAATATATAACAGAAGGAGGAAGCTTGAGAATTCACAAGGTTTATACTGTATGGAATGAAACTGGCTGAATCTGGATGTTCTGCTTCAGATACCACAGAGCCTCCTCACAGAAGGTAACAAGGAAAACAGGTTGAGAAGAGGATGGGTAGTGTCCCAGACAATCTTACAGACCCTGCTCAAGTAATGCTTCTGTGCTATGTCCTGGATGGGAGGGAGGGAACTGCCAATGATCTTTTCAGCCATCCTCACCACTCTCTGCACCGCCTTCCTGTCTGAAGCAGTGTTGCTTCCAAACCAGACTGTGATGCTGTATGACAGGATGCTCTCAATCATCCCAATGTAGAAAGTGGTAAGGATAGGGGAAGGAAGATGTGCTTTTCTCATGCGATGCAGAAAATGCAGGCACTGCTGTGCCCGCTTCACCAGTGTCTCACTGTTGAGTGACCAAGCCAGCCTACTTGTTAACTGTACACCCAAGAATTTGATGCTGGTAACCATTTCCACAGGTGAATCGTTAATGCATAGAGAAGTGTGGCTGTGCCTGCCTTTTCTGAAATCGACAATGATCTCTTTGGTTTTTCAGTGTTTAAAACTAGGCTGTTCTCCTTACACCAGTTCACCAACCCCTGAACCTCCTTGCGGTAAGCGATAATTATTTCTGTTTAGTTGTGGCCTATGTCCTCATCCAAACAGAAAATTGTCAATCTTTACAGGAAAGACTCAGAGCAGTCAGGTTTTATCTAGGACTAAGTGGTTGATCTACTTTACAGTTTAGGGTTTTATCTATCTATTTGTTTATTTAATATGATCAGCCTTCACATGATGAATGTCTTAATAACTCCATCCAAATTCATAATTTGAGGTAGCTGCCTTGTTATATATATATATATATATTCAAATGTTTGTGGCTGACAAAGAGTTAAATGGGAGACTAGTATGGGAAGAAGAAATCGGGTGCATCATAAAAAAACACATATCTCCTCCCCCGGTCTCTTCCCTCCCTGACACAGCTGACAAAGTGAGAAAGAGCCTGTGGCTTAAAGGTCAACACAGCTGCCTAATGTGCAAGCAGCCCAGGTTCGAATCTCAGAAGGGTGTAGCTGGCTGATGAGAGCTAAGGAGCTCGAAATAGCTATATCAGCTTCCCTTTAACTCTTTGTTAGCAATCCAAATTTAACACAACAATAATTGTCGCAGTAGTGACTGCTGCCTGTGGATAGCCCTAGATTGGGGCTAATACAGGCAAAATATTTCTTCTTCCCATATTTGGGCCGACCGGGTGCATCATAAAAAACACTTACAGATATAGATATAGATATAGATATAGATATAGATATAGATATAGATATAGATATAGATATAGATGATATAGATATAGATATAGATATAGATATAGATATAGATATAGATATAGATATAGATAGATGATAGATGATAGATAGATAGATAGATAGATAGATAGATAGATAGATAGATAGATAGATAGATAGATAGATAGATATAGATAGATGATAGATAGATAGATAATAGATAGGATGGATGATGGATGGATGATGGATGGATGGATGGATGGATGGATGGATGGATGGATGGATGGATGGATGGATGGATGGATGGATAGATAGATAGATAGATAGATAGATAGATAGATAGATGATAGATAGATAGATAGATAGATAGATAGATAGATAGATAGATAGATAGATAGATAGATAGATAGATAGATAGATATAGGTATAGGTATAGTAGAGGTAGAGGTAGAGGTAGAGGTAGAGGTAGAGGTAGAGGTAGGGGTAGAGGTAGAAATATATGTAAATTAAATGGAACAAAATCTCACAATTGTCTTAGTATTCTAATTTTTATGTTCATAAATATGGACTTGTTCCTCATGATTTTGTCTACATTTGTCATAATATTCCTCTATAGGTTTAGACTTCTCTTTACCGATTCAACACACTGTTCATCTTTAGCTATTCTTGAGGACAGGGGTGGGGGAATCTACCAGTTCCATTTCTTTGTCATCAACATTTGAGGTCTTCAAGCATGCTTATTGTCTTTGTTATCTTAATATTTTCAATTAAATCAGATTTTCACTTTCCATTTTACCTTTATAATGGTCTCTTCTGAATTTTCCTTAATTAAAGCTAACCAAGTGGTATTCTCTGCATATGTCAAATTATTCACATTTTAATCTCTGGGTTTTAATTTCAAATTTCACTTCAGATTTTTTTTTCTTAGAACAGATAAATAGTTCTATTCATTTCCTAGAGGATGATTGGTCCTAGAAAAAAATGCCCCAACATTACTCAATAGGTCTTTTTAAGTAAGCATTTTAGAGAGTTGATTTCAGGAGTGTTGTTTGTTTAGATTAATTTGAGAATGTGTCATTTTATTGTTCTTGTCCACTACTCTGACTTTAATCTTTAAAATAGTTTTCTTCCATTGAAAAGTTGACATTTGTGCTTTCACAGATAAAGAAAGATCAGAACTGTTATTACACATAATAAATTAATTTTCCACAGCTGCTCATTCACTAACGTTTGAGTTGTATATTTCATATGCTCCCCATCCTAGATCTGAGATTTTATAATGCAAAATTCTTCTTGACACATTGTGAAGTTGATGAAGATTCACAAGTTCCTCATTGGAACCAGATTTTGTTTGGGATGAGCAGTTCTTGCTATAATATCTCCTCTCTGTTCAGTTGTTGCTTTCCATAAACAAACCTACCCCAGTTACAGAAGATGGTTCAGCTTGTCATTTCAAATATGATGCCTGTCATCTGTATATTTTTGGTGGGTGAAATTTAATTGCTCCTGTGGTTGACACTGATGAATGGTGTTGACTGGAATGCATTTCTCTGATTGCTTCAATGAATGATGTATGCACCATGCTGATTTCTGACTGACATTATGCACACATGCATAGACAAAAAAGTCTTCTTGGAAAAGCATAATGATTAACCTCTAAACCTGGCATGTCAAACTCACGACGTCACGTGACATTGTGCGACGTATCGCGACTTTTCCCCCATTGCCAGCAATGGGGTGGGCACGGTTTTGACATGACGCATCCAGCCCGCGGGCCGGCAGTTTGACATGCCTGCTCTAAACAATGGAGATGCTAGTAAGATACAAAAACATCAGCTTATACTCATATCAGAGCTATCATTAACATTTGTATAAAAGTTAAACCTGCAGTTTCAGGTCCACTTAATGGGCAGAAAGTTCAGAAGAAGTAAGGAGTAGAAAGGATTTATTTAGTAGATTTCTATTAAAATGACAGATTTTTTTGAGATGTAGAAAAATAGATCAAGATAAATCATTTCAGAATTCTTTCTACATTTAATATAACATATAAGCTATACAATTCAATTAAAAAACAAACTGAAATCTTTTAGGGGAAAAAATAACAATAGAAAACTAGAATAATGTGGATGTATAAGTGTTCACACCCTCTTAGGGATGTGACTAGGTTCAGAATTAACCAATCACATTCAAACTGATGTTAAATAGTGATCAGTACACACCTGCCATCAGTTAAAGTGTCTCTTATCAAGTTCATATAAAGTTCTTCTAATAGGATTTTTCTGACATTTACACAGTTGTCTCTTACAGCAAAAGCCATGGTCTGCAAAGAGCTTACAAAGCATCAAAAGATATCTCATTGATGGAAGGTATCAGTCAGGAGAGTATACAAAAAAAAAAAAAAAAACCCAAGGAATTGGATATACAGTGAAGACAATAATCAACAACTAGAGAAAATATGGCATAACAGTGACATTACTAAGAACTGGATGTCCCTCCAAAATTGATTTAAAAAATCAAGAAGAAAACTGGTCCAACAGATTGCCAAGAGACCTACAGCAACATAAAGCAGCTGCAAGAATTTCTGGCAAGTACTGGCTGTGTATTACATGTGACAAATCATCAACACAAGATTAATTCATCTCACCCCATCCCAATTTTCCAGTGATACCACCACCCAGTCATATCAAGCCCTGGCTTCTTTCAGCTTCAACATGTGGTTTTGGAAAATCTGCTTGAAACTATGCAACAGAAACAAGAGGAATTTGTTTACATCTACCAAGTCAAGGTATTACTGGAAGAAGACCCTTATATAAGACAATATCCTGAGGCTGAGAAAGAAATATCTCAGAAATACAATCAATCAACTGAGAGGAGATCTTGTTACAGCCTTATCAAATATATTTAGTCATGGAAACATTTAAAAAAGAAATTAAAATTAAGGTGTCCAGGTGCCACCTTATTAAATTTATAGGAGAGGTGGAATCTTCATATATCAGTTCTCAAGACTTTGTACTCTAGTCCCTTAAATTTTGGCTTTAAAGATCATTAAAAAGCCTGTGTGATCATAGTTCCTTGAGTGTGCTCTACAGTTAAGGAGTTTGATAGGCTGCTGGTTAAAGCTGTAAACTTATTCCATATAAGCATATCTCTAAGAAAATGGCATACTACAAACGTTCAGAGCATTTTTAAAAGTTTATTAAATTCATAATTAGTTCTAGTCTAAAACTACAAAACTACAAATATCTTCATTACTTTGTCTTGTGTCCAAATCATTGGCTTGCAAGAGAACTAAGATGCAAGTAGGAATAATAAAGGAATATAGATTTGTTGTCAAGAAACTATTTCAAAGTGAATCTGCTGCAGCATAAATGAGCAAATAATTCACTTAGTCAATGAGTTTCCATCTCAAAATCGTTTTGGCTCAAAAGCTGCCTAATGAAAATGCTATGTAACACAGAGTGGGAGACAGATACAGTACATAGGACACACATGCACAAACAAACACAGACACACACAGAGAGAGAGAGCATTTTGAGAAAGATGCTTACAAAATGCATATATTGGAATTACTTACATGCTAATGTAACAAATGTTTACTTCTTGTTTATCTCTTTCCCTGGCCTACATGTCTTTATTAGACTGATATTCTCAGGGTTTTCAACAGTTCTTTCTTTTCATCAGTTACTTCTTCTGACTCTGACCTTTCAATGCAATTATTTTCTTGACTTTCCATAATGGAGGAAAGCATATTATAGACTCTGTTGATAAACCTAAGTTATTCAGGTTCTCCTACTACCATGTTATTTCCTAAATGAAATTATATTTGTATTTCTTTCACAAACCATTAGCTTTAGGAATACTTTCTTATCAATGCAATAATCTGAACTTTAGTATTTCTTTTTGTACACTTTCCATTATATAGAACTATCTGCTGTCCAACATTCATACTAATGTGGACCAAGATTAAATCAATCTGCAACAGTGGAAAATATCTGAAGCTGAAAGTTTAATTGTTGGGTTCTTGATTTTCTCTGAGTTTGTTTTTATTCTTGCAGATGTTTCATTACTAGACTAGGTAACATCTTCAGTGCATCAGAGAGTGAAGTTTGATGGCAACTGTATTCACCCATTTACTGATGATGTACTTAGCTTAAGTAATGAAATATCTGCAAGAAAAAAAAGCAAGCTCATAGAACACCCCAAATCCCATTTTAAGCACAAAGCTAGCTGGATGACTTTGGATCAGTCACTCTCAGTCTTAGGATGAAGGAAATTGCAAACTGCTTCTGAAAAACTTGCCAAGAAAACTGCAAGCTTTAATACAGGCAATCACCAGGAATAAAAAAATTGACTAGAAGGTACCAAAAACAATACTCTAACTTATTATTTACCAATGGCAAATAAATAAATGCAATATGTTCTTTAACTGAGCATCTTTATAACTTTACTTGGAGGGCAAGATTGCTGTTTCCTTCTTCTATTTAGCTTCAGCCTCAATCTTTTTATCTGCAATACTATGTTAAGACATTTTAGAGTCATTCATTAATGATGTTAGTAAGGTTGTAAGTTATATTTATTTCCACATTAAATTAATTCTTTCTCTATGTACTCTACTTCTTTGTAATATACCGTATATACAGCATTCTATTATTTGAAAGCAATAATAATAAGAAAACCTCTGAAAGTACATGTGAATTATTTCCAATTTACATTCATATACAAAAGGGAAATTATTGAAATACAAAGTAAGTACTATATATACCAATATAGATGCAAACAAACTTAATTGTATTCATGCTCAGCAAGGGAAAATTCATAGATTGCTTTATGATATCTGCCTGCCAGGGCAATTACATAGTAGCTAATAGCTCACCAAAAACATTCATTTTGTGATCTTATGTATGTAATTGAAAAGCTAGCTAGTTTTTCTTCAGTTTATACAAAGATGTATATAAACTACTACTACAAATCATAAAAGCACCTACTGTGATGTTTGTAAATTCAAAAGAACAGGTTATATCTAAGATAACCTCTTCAAAAAAAAGAAAATAATTAAAATAGTGTATGCATATTAGTATCATGTAGTAAATCTGCTATCCTCATAGTGATAAAAAGGTTTTCTACCATTTTGAACCTGTTCTAATTTCCTTTCCCCTATCTGGTTACCTTAAATCAGCTACTGATTTGTTATTGTTAATGGTTGTTTTAGATTATGCTAATTATACTATTTCAATCATATTTTAGATTATTTCATTATAAAGAAATCAGAGATCTGCTTAAGGGCACCCCATATTTATTTTTTATTTTAGACAGTCAAAAGTTATTAAAACTAGATGAAGGAGAAAATGTTAGACCAAAGTATATAGCAATTCATTCATTTCATATCACCTGATATCAGAATACACTTTTACACTGAAACATGCTTTTCAAAATGTTATGATGTTATAGTCATTTTAGAATAATAGAAGTGGAAGTGCATATTTATGAAGTCCAACATCCTGTTAGTGCAGAGATCAAATGAAAGCTTTGCAGGCAGATGGCTGTCTAGGCTCTACTTGAACGTATCCGTGATGTTACCATTTCTCTGCATAATTTCTTCCTCTGTAGAACGATTCTCAGATGATCCAGAACTATCTAATCCATGACTACAGTGTCACGCCTGAAAAGGAAAGCTATATAGAACTATGCATTGTTTTTGAGTAAGCAAATATTTTCATTATGAAAAAAGACAAATAACTTCGCTATCTTGCAAATTTCAGAAATGATTTTTTTAATCTCTCCCCCTCATCCACATTACATTGAAGCATGAACACTAAGCCAGAATTGTTCATTCCAAACTTTATTCCTAGGTCTCTTCAAGGACCTAGGATTAAAAAAAATATATTCAGATCTGTTCCCACCTGGATCTAAGGCTTCAAACTTTCTTCTTCCTCTTGCATCCATTTTACACCCTTTTATTAATGATATAGTAGCTCACTGTGGAGATAACCATAATTTCTGTGTCCAAACTCAAAATTTACATTATTTTGGTAATGTGTTTTCTGGAGATAGCTAAGAAAGGGTATTTCGTTGTTGTTTTTGAGGTGTCAGGAATAGCATCATCTGGTTCATTTGTCTAAATGAATGGAAATGTTCATCGCTTTATGTTGTAGATTCCAAGTATTTAATTGTTCACCCTATTTTACCTTCTGTCAAGTTTTTCTGACAGCCACGAAGATGCAAAGTTTCCAGCTCAACAAAAATGCCTCCTTCCTTATGCTTAATATATTCATGGTATAATGTGTCAATTGTAATGCTGTCATGCATATTCCTATCATGCTGAGTTTAAGAATAGTTGTCTTTCCATTTTTCACTTACTTTCTCTCCTTCTCCCTTTTTTCTCCCTTTATAAAAATCATAAAAAGTTGACTATATAAAAACGTGAATATAACTAATGCAGAAACCCTTCACAAATCCTTCACATGCAGTCCGTTTCAAATTATACCTTACTATGTTCATATTTTTTAAAAAGTCTTGTAATTTAAAGCCTCAAATTCAAAGTTTCCAAGGCCCCTTTTCATTGGATCAAGTCTGATTGCTTTCCTATCAAGCATCCATGAATGACATGCTTACAAATCATGTTCCTTGCCTTCCCACTAGGTTGATTGTGGGGACAAATGCAGAACAGAGTTTTAAACTCTATTACGCCATGGTGTCATTATTTCTTAATACAGATTGCAGGATATACCAGTTTATCTCTTTCTTCTCTTCATAAGTAATTAGCAGATTTGGATTTACTGACTAAATAGCCTTCATTCCCTCACTGCCTTCAAAATAACACTTTGAAAATGCCAAAATGGATTCTCATCTACAGGCTGATATTTCAGCTGATGGGCTCAGTAAAGTTGATTTATAGTTAATTCAACTTAATATGAATTTTCTTTTGAAAGAAGGCAGCTACATACATTCATTGACATTTGCTCCCATGTGCAGTATTCACTTTTCAGAATTGTGTCTTCAGAAGCATAGTTTGTCACATCTCTGATAGGCGAATTGCCTTCAGCAAGATATCTGCCCTGTAATTAATGATGTAATGAATTCTACTAGCTCTTCTCCCATTTTTTTCCACCTCTGAGGCTGCAGGCAATATAAAACATTAATTTTCTGATTTCTACACATCAAACCTATGTCCCTTTAGAAGCAGAAGGAAAAGCTCATTTATCTCTATTATTAGATTGGCAGATTTACATGTTTTGTTACCATTGTCAATGCTGACAACATAACCAATATTCTTGCAGGAAGCCTCTCCTATTTTGTAGGCTGTTCACAGGTTCTGACAGCAAATTGTTGCTCTGAGTCAATATCTGTCTTTCTTAACACATGTAGTTGTGTATACATTGATTAATCTATAACTACAATTGAAATGTTTAATGCAAACCTCAGCAGGGTTTTCTTTTCTATTTTGGCAATAAGAGCACGTAGCATCATTATTTCTCATCCAATCAAAGACAGAAACTTCCAGATGCCTATCACTGGCTGCTTCAGTATGAGTATTTAGTTATTCCAAGAAACATACATGAATCTTTCAAGAGCATATTATCTTCATTGAGATAGGTGAGCTTCAAAGATAAACACTTTCACAAGGGCATCTAGTCAGCTTTCTGGGTAAGTAGGCATTTAAATGTTGGTAGCAACAGCCTTCATCCAGTATCTTTATTACCTTCCTACAGTAGGTCTCAATTATTTTCTTATTGGATTTATGCAGCACTTAGCCAAACCTGACTGATCTTGAAAAGGCTAAGCAGGGTCAGATCAAGTTAATACTTTGAGAGAATATGAATAGGAAGTTGGTTTGGAATCAGGTGGCATTGCAATTGAATCAATGATTCAATGATTCAAAGCAATCATTTCTGAATGGCAAAACACTTCCACATTGTTAGCAGGAAAACTACATGAACATGTACAGAGGTCACCAGTAGATAAAATTGATTTAATATAATTTGTATTTTTATATATCTTTCCTTACCATGTGAGCCCACATTGGTAAAAGGCTTGGGCCAGTTTACAGTTTATGTCTAATTTATCAACACTACTAGCCTTCATTAGATGAGGACTTCCAAGAAATGGATCTCCGAAATTAACAAGCTCAGAATTATTTTGTGCCTAAAAATCATATTAAGGAATATAGGAGACATGCTAATGATATGGTGAGGTCACAATTGGAGGTAAATTAGAATTTTCCATTATTATTATTTTTTGTATGTTTCAGTCTTAAAGAAATTGATGATTTAAGCATATTGGAAGATAAAGAATACTTGTTTTGCCTTAAAAATAATAAGGCAAAACTTGAATCACAAATTGGTGCCTCCAAATTTAAAATGTGGTTCTGAAAATCTTCTCAGGCTACAAAAATGGGCTGTCGATCACATGAAGAAAAAGGGGCATAGGCATCACACATTATGTGAATTGTCTGACTCCATTCATGTGACTTAATTATATGCAGATAGGTGCAGATATATTCAAACACACACACACACACAAACACACTTGTGAAGTACAATATTGAAAAGAAAAATTTATGGCAAGGTTCTTTTTTACATTTTCAAGGATACCTTATCTTAGAGATTTTTTTTAAAAAAACTTGCATCTGCTATAAAAAAAACCTTCAGTGTTGATAAATGTGGGACAATTTTTTACATTACTCTAAAATATGAAAGTACAAGCAACTTATTTTACCATAACACCTAATGGACTTCACTGCATTATCTTTCCAACACATTAGCTTCCATCCTCAGTGGCATAAGACTGCTTAAAAGCTGTCAGTGGTTGCCTCTGGCTCTGAACACTGATAATATCAAATTAGACTTCTTTCACAGTAGAAAGTCCAGAGGGAAGCATTGTGAAATATTGATGGGGATGGAGATGGAGGTGCAGTTGTGGGATTGGTACAATAAGAAAGCTCTTTTCTAAAGCTGAAGTTTATATGAACCCAGCCCTATCAACAGTTTAATCTGATGGCTAAGTGAGAATTCAGTAGCACTCTATTATGTTTCTATTACCATTCAGTGAGGGTGTTCAAATCTTTCAAACATGTTGCTTGAGTAGCTGCAGAAGTTTGGAGGAAATTGTGAAACTTAATACAGTACTTAAAACACAGGTCCTTCATATGTACTCCTTCGTATGCTGAAGCATGCCATTTAACAATTTGCATAACCCTGCTATTCAGACTTCAACCAGCCATCTTGTCACTGTATTTAAAAATTTCTCTCAACAACCCATATGAATACTTTTGAATATTGAAACTACAATTTAATTGACTTGCTAAAACTGGGTGAAAGAAAAGAGAAGATGACCAGCAGCAATGAATGGACTCAGTTACACGGGTGACAAAGGACCTGAAAAACCAAGTTAGGGACAGCTCATCATGGAGAAAATCTATGTGTGGTCACTCAGAGTCATTAACAATTTGATGGCACATAACCAATCGGTTTAGCAATGGACAACATTTCTAACTGGAGAACTCCCTCTAAAATGTTCATAGCATCTAGAGACAAGACTTAAAATATTAAATTTATTTTATTTGAAGAAATCTATATCATTCATGTTCATTTATGGCATTTATATAATGTCATTATGCAAATGACATTTATTTATATCATTTGCGTAATGATGCTATTATAAAAATGAAGTAAATGGCTGGAAATCATGTCCTTTCATATTAAATGTACTCCCCATTTCCAGTCAATTAAATTTAAATTTCACTTTCCTTTCCTTCTAGTTAAACAAATATATAATCGATAGTTTCTATCTTCTTTTAGTAAAAAGGAATACTAGTTGGTTGGAAGTATCTAAACATACACACAGAGAGAGAGAGAGAGAGAGAGAGAGAGAGAGAGAGAGAGAGAAAACGTGATCTTAATTGAAAAGCCAAGAAGCCTAACATAATCTTTATTAAAGACATCTTTTCAGTGAGAATAACATTGGAATTCAATTATATACCAAATAAAATTTCAATATTACAGTATATAGAAGCTATATTGATTCCTAAAAGAGAACATACTTGAAAATTCATGAGACTTGGTTCCCCCCCCCCAAAATTCAGTGTATCCTAAATGCATATCAGTAAATTGTACCTCCAAGTTGGCAGACAGTGGACAACAGCAAAATGGTTTGCAAAATAGTATCCATGTCAGAGAATTTAGCTTATATAGAATTGCTTGAGCATGCCCTGGGCTATAATTGCACTTATGGTGTGTGCTGAATCTCATTGGTATTCATCTTATGATTACTAGAAAAGGCAGAATATACAGTACAATAGGTATGACTAAGACTGGTAACTTATTCTACAGTTTTTTCTCGTGCTGCAAAGCAATATCTGAAAACTGATCAAAGCCATGATCAAAGCCAAAGTCAATAATTATCTGGTAAAGACCATGAAACGGGCAAGATTGCAACAAATAGTAAGAGGAGTAATTCAAGGCATTATTTTTAGAAAAGGAAAGAAATATAAGTATGCTTGTTTCTGTGGAACCTATTTTTCCTCTTCTGCAAATCACTTAGAAACATATTAATGTGCGGAAATTTGTTATATGTATCTGTTGGTGTAAAGAAAGTGGATGATGAATTCAACAGTCTTAAATTATGGATTATTTTGCAAGAATATGGAGTTGAAAATTGGTTATTGAATATGTGTGTGTGTGTGTGTGTGTGTGTGTGTGTATGTATATATATATATATATATATATACAGTACATATATGAGAATAAAAGGAATGCTAAGCAAGTGGTTCAACACTGAGCAGGGAGTAAGTCAAGGATGTAAGATGTTGCTTTTATTAAATAAAGTATTTATGGCTGAGGAATGTTTGACTTGATTTTAGATCAGTGTTGACTGGAGATACGAATATATATATATATTGTTCGCAGAAGTTGCACTTTTGGCCGAAAACCTGTAAGTTTTGCAACAAATGTCAGTTAAATAGTATGCATCTGCAACTTAATGTATTAAAAATCAAGAAAAAAATATGTGAGTGATTGCAAACTATACATAAAGAGCAAAAAAAGCATGTAGTGAATTTGTACATCTTGGTACAATGTTAACCAAAGACGAAAAAGGATGGAGAAAATGTTAAGAAATGGAAATGCTACTAGAAAGGTAGTGATTATTATGTCACCTGATGCAAGGAGTGAAAGATTTTCAAAAAAAGCAAAAATTGATGTATATAAGTGTGTGTTTCTGTATATTTGGTAATAAAGAAGTTAAAGTTGTCTATATCATGAGGTAAGTTAAAGGTAAGTTGAATGCATTGGGAATTGGTTAAAAACATTAAAGTGAGTAGCCAGTATTGCGGTGGTTTGGATATGTAGAGAGAATAAATGAGGATCAAACCAAATATAAGTATGTGAAGAAAAAGTAATTGTGTCAAGAGGAAGGGGAAGAATGACAAAGGTGGTTACTAGAGAACATGGAAGAAAGAATGAGAAGTTTAAATAACAAAATGCATTATATGAATTGGTGGAAGAATAAAAAAATAATTTGCAATGATAGAAATATATGGAGAAGTATGGTGATTGATGTTAATAGAAACTATTTTTAGCTACATTTCCTTTTCTTATCTCATGCCTTTGGTTTGTTTGGCAAACTATTTCTTATTTCTTTTGTTTTAATAATGTTCCTAACTCCAAAAGGCAATAGTGCAGTGGGTATACATGGATGCTATATTTCAACTCAGGTGAATTTCATAAGTAATTTGAAGTTTCCTATATAAACAAAGCATCCAAATAATTTCAAGCAAAGCAAATATAATTTTAACAATGGTAGTGACATTTTTAGTTATCCATATGATCAGCTTTCAAATATCTTGAAGATGACCCTTAAAGAAACAAGAAGAAAGCAGCAATTTCCCTACACGTCACCCCAGTGATAAGCAACCAACCCAGAATTGTATGTCTCTATATAAAATATGCAGCCACTTTACAATTTTAAGTATTTTGAAAAATATTAAGTGATCACATTTGTTTATTCACTTCTCCCTATCATCCTACTTTTAATAGCATCTAATACATGTAATACTATGTATTTAAAAACAGAAAATAGTTTTGAAGCACTAATCACCCAAAGCTAAATACTACATGATGCAGCAGATGCTATACTTTATATTAGTCACTGCTCATATTAGAAAAATGATTAATCATCATAATAAAAGTCAGTAGGTGCTTAAATAATAATCTCTGCCATGTAGACTCTTTGACAACTGTCAATGTTGGAATGTAAACAAACTAAAATATTAGTCTAGTTCAGCATATTAAAGTTTGTGCAGCTTTTCCTTACCTTGTTCTTTGCTTTTCAGAAAAAAAAAACATTTATAGTGCAGCTTTATGAGAAATGAGAATTGTGGGTTTGATCTCTGCCCATTTTACAGTTTAGTTAGCAGACTCAATTTCATTCTATCGGTAAAGGCTTCTTGTGCTTCTTTTTATATTAACACTTCTGAGATCTGTTCAGCTAAGCATAGCATGAAAAGCATTCAGCATGAACTGTGTGCTTATATACAAATGCGGCTTCTTCAAAAGGTGTGGGAAATGAAGGGAATGTGAGATATGAGGTTTGCAAGGCATGGCATTCTGAATTTGCTTTATGAACCTGAGACAATAAAAACATTCTTCATCTCTAAGGAAAGCAGTAGGTGTATAATGGACCATGAAAATAAGTTCAAATAACAACATACTGCATATTTCAACTTGCGTTCACGATCAACACAGTATTGTGGCATGGCTTAGAAACAATATATATATATATATATTACTGTTTTGACAGAACTGCAAGTTTATTTATACTTTTATATTTCCTATCATGATAACTTTTCTTTAAAAATTCTCATATTCAATATTGCATAGATTTGGACCTTATTAAGAATATTTATATGTTGCTAGCTTTCTGCTATCTTCTTAGACTGGTGACATACACTAGGGAAGAAAAGCATTATATCTCATTTATATTAAGGCTGTGCATAAACAACTTGTCCCCCCCAAAAAACAGCTTGATCTCTGCTGGATCGGTCTCTGAATAATCCAATCCAGTTTGGTGCGCAGTTCAAAAGGGTTGAGCCCACTCCAGGCACTCTGAATGTGTGAGGGCAGGATTCTGAAAGAACAATCAATCATGATCCAACAGAGTTTTTGGAATCCAAAATTTCATTCAACTTCTTGCATTCTAATGTGCCTCCATAATCTATTATAATCCATTGAATCTCAGATTAATTCCTTTCTATAAAATATACTTGTTTTCAATATCCTGTCTCTTGCTGTGGTTGATGGCAGTGCTTCAAATATTGAATCATATACCAGTATTTTCTCTAACAGAGTATTACATATATAAAATTGAGTAGATGCTATCTTATCCCCTATTTTTCATTTGTATTTTCTTCTCTCATTTATGTCAAATAAAACATTTTAGTTAATTTATTACATAAATGTGGCTGTCAGTTGTAAACACAGCATTTATAAATAGATTGCTAATGGTCTTTAAATGAACCATTTTTCTTGTATGGAGATTTCTCCCTTTTTAAACTAAGAAGAAGCATTGTTCATTCTCAAAGGAAAACTCTTTCTCTCTGTATTGGCTGTTACTTTCTTATGGAATTCCTCTTTGGGTTGTTTTTAGTCTTATTTCATTTTTTTAAATGATAAACATACAATCATAGAGTGTGAGGATTGAAAGGAGTCTTGGGAATCATATAGTTCAATTTCCTGTCTGATGCAGGAATGCACTATTACAGCCTTTCTAGCAGATGGACATGCACCCAATGTTTAAATACCTAAAACAAAGAAGAGTCCACTGCTTCAAGAAAAAGTTTGTTCCATTGTGTAACAGCTCTTACCATGAGGTTTTTTTTTTTAAATGCAATCAACATTTTCATCCTTATAACTTAAGCTCATTGTCCCATGTTCCACATAATATCCCTTTGGGTACTTGAAGATAAGTATCATATCTCCACACAGACTTCTTTTCTGCACACTAAACAAGTCCAATGTCTCTAACAATTTTTCATATGTTTTTCCAAGTTCTTTACCAAACTGTATTGCCTTCCTCTAGTTATGACAATTATATTTTATATATATTTCATACAAGTCATTTAAGAATATATTCATCAGTTCAGGACCTAGGACAGATGTTTGCAGTACATTATTTTCTTTTAAAATAAATAAAACTCTGGCATGATAAACTTGGTTACTAACATAATAAGCTCTAGGGAAATAAAATCATAAACAGTCTAGGAGTACCAAGTTTCAAGATAGTATCACCACACAATTTCAGATTATTATCTCCTGGAACAGCCCAGAACAAGAATAGGCTATAATAATTGATAAGTGATCGTCTAAATGTAATAGTATTTTTACAAGTTTGTTTACCTTCCATTTCAGGAAGGTAATAATAATGTGCGATTCTTGGTAATTATATATTTACTGATTCTTTTAAAATTGCCTAATTAAATGACTCTTGGCAGTTAATGATAAAACATCAATTAACAAACCACCATCAGACCAAAATTATATAGCTAAAAACACCACACCTCAGATCAAATACCCAACTGAAATAAGTGAATCTTCAGAACTTTCTGAAGTGCCAAGATTAAGAAGCCAGTTTTATTTCTGGGAGCAATATTTTTCACGGTGTTGGAATAATGATCAAGATGGGTTGTCTTCCAATCTATGTCAATTTCACCTTTTTTAGTGGTGGGACTTTAAGTCCTTTCCCAAGGTTATTACAGGACAAACAGAATCCTTACATCTAAGACAGTCTCCAGCAATGGTGGATTTGCTTTCTTAAATTATAGCTTAAAGCAAGTCCCTTGTGGTGAAACTAGCAAATAAAAGAGCACACTATCAAACAGGTCAAAACCTTTAACTACTTAGAAGTGGTTTTTCAAATCTCTGGAGCTTGAAATACTCATGTATTCCAAAAACCACGGATATCAACCTGAGCCATACAAGCTTTTTATTTTAATAGCGACCCACAGTTTATTCCAGTTTCTGTTAAGGTATATACAGTTAAGGTTCATGCTCAGTTATTCCATGGAACTCATTTAGGGCCATATAACAAGATAGTAACATTAGAGAAAGTCCAATGCATATTCTTGAAAAATATTTTCCAAATTCCAAGTTTCCAAATACAATGTGCTTTGATAAGAAGAAAGAATCTCTAGAGTTGAATCTGGACTCTATAGTATTATTTTTAACTTCAGGGTGGATTCTCTTTCACTAAACTAGAAGATTTTAACTCCACTTTAAAAAAAAAACTACTTTCATGACATGGTATTTTTGTGATTTTTTTCTGGCATTTCATTTGCCATTGGAATTAGTGCAAGCAACCTCAATTTTGAACCAAAGGACTTTAGGTGGAGGAGAAAGCCAATAGGATTATGCCTCTTGTCCCCATGATATATTCATTAACAACCAGTTTACAATAAATAAATCAAATCAAACATTTTGGCCAGTTATCTGAAGAAGATCACTGCTTTGAAATTCAGAAGAGTTTTATTCTTGGTTTATTCTAACATTCTCCCCATAGCAATGTTGCTAAACAATGGTATCCCTGTGACCATGTTTTGTCATACTGCCAGTTCTTCAAAGACATTTGTTTGCACTTGATCTCTCTTTTCTTCTCTAGGGCAGGGGTGTCAAACTCACAACGTCACGTGACATGTCGCGACATATCACGATTTTTTTCCCATTGCCGGAGCTGGGGTGGGTGCGGTTTCAGCATGACACATCCGGTCTGCGGGCCGGCAGTTTGACACCCCTGCTCTAGGGTGTTCTCATTTATTCCACTTACATTACATATTATGTAACAAATATGATTTTGTGTCCTTAAATGATGAAAAGTGTTAATGCTGTGTGTAAACTTTGGCCTCATAACTCATAATGGTTATGCAATATTTTATTGTGGTAGTCTTTTCTTTGTTTTGCCCTATGGCTGTAAGAAAGTAAATCAAAATATAATGTGATATCTTCCTCCCTTTTCAGGTTGCCACTGATATTTCTGGGGCAAAAGTAAACATTCTTCTCATATCTAAGAGAACATATATTTAATGATTAAAAAAAAAATACTAAAGCTACAATGTTGTTTATAGTACCAGATAGAGAAATGGAGACATGGAGAGATAGAGCCATAGAGAAAAAGAGAGAGATATATAGATGAAGAAATGGTTGAAGAGATAGAGTGATTTGTGCTGACTAAAGTGTAAAGATTTTGCCTGCATTGCAACTCAGTGTCCATATCTTTACTGTTTATTTGAGGTCAGTGTTGGCCTTTCTTCATGGACGGAAAGGGCAAAAATAGCAGAATGCCTGAGCACCAATCCATCCCTGCTGGGATTATAATTTTTAAGACCCATTTCAGGAATATTGTAGTCAAGAGCAATGCAGAAGACAAGCATCTTAGACTGTCATGAAGAAAAGCCCTCTGGGTCTGGAGCCTAAGAGGAAATCATTAATTGAAGGCAGAAAGTGTCCTTTCTTGACACTTGCATGTCCAATCAATTATCCACTTTTGATTGTTTCCCTTTAGATAACAAGGGGAGAAAATAAAATTTCTTAAATTGTCAGCTGGAGAGTATCTGAAAAGTTAAGGGGAAATGACTGAAACTTTGTAAGCCAAACCTGTGTAATTTCTGTTTTAAAAAGAGTTTCAAATAAATGCTGCTTTTTCTTATCCTTTCCTTTTGCATGGTGAGACATCAGAATTAAACTGCTGGGCAGCAGCAGATTACTCTGGAAGTGTTTCTGCAATAGGAATTTACAGGCAATAGCTGTTTCTACTCTCTCACCGGGCTTTGCGGTTTCCCCTGGACAGCTTTAGTTTTTGTATCTGGGGCTCAGAGCTTCACTTAAAGCAGTGAGGAGGAAAACTAATCTTTTCTGCTTGCTTTTCTTTAGTAGCCCTGCTTATAGAACTGATCCTAATGATGTGGAAATTGGCTCAGGTGCCTAATTCCATTGGAAACTCAGACTGTTATGTGCAGTGGATGGTCCTGTGCTTGCCTGCAGTCTTCTTGCTATAATGCCACAGCAAAACCGAAGGCTGCCTTCAACATCTTTTGAAGCAATCAGTGACAGAAATGGTTTAAAAACTGCCTTAAAGGCCCAGTGTTCAATTTCTTAAACAATGAATGCTTGTCAGATGAAAGTAATGGAGGTCATTTTTGGTCCTCACCCCCTCCCCTTGTTTTTCATTTTCTTTTTCATATGTTTGTTTTAGCTTATTTTCCCATCAGTTTTCAATTGTGACAATCAAAAAGGGAGGTTGTTTTTTTTTTTTTTTAAGAATCTGACTCTTTGCAGGTGACTTTTCATAATGTAAGTTTTTTGAGCATATTTTCTTCTAAGGCATCCATTTTTATAGACATTTTCCCTTAATATATATGCCTTTTTTGTGTCTTGAATACAAAGATGTGTGAATTTCTATGCACCAGGTTTCTGATATTACTGTTTTTTAATTTTTAATTATTGTTGTAAGCCTGTCAAGGTTGAGTTTCATACAACGGGCAGTCATGTATTTTAAATAGAATAATTTGCTGTTAGTTTTGTACTCTTATGGGAAGTTCAACATTTTTTTCCCCTTTTCAATGACATATAAGGCTTGCAATTCTTTGTCTGTATAGCACACAAATCTGTACTTCCTGTAAGATGATTGTTATACATGAATTAATGAAGTTTATGCACTAGTAATAGGAACATTCACTAATGCATTTCTTGTCACATGACTATTGAAAGATTTACAGGCATTAAAGGCATTAGAATCACATACAATGAAATACTGGGGAGGCTTAAAAGTTGTTATCTTAAAAGTGCCAAAGTTTTTTTTTTTTTTTGTATATTTGTTTTAAACTCTAGTATATTTTAAAAAATGAGGACAAATAGATTTTGCCAGGATGATAATAATCTCTACATTGGGATCTTCATAGGGCTTTTTGTAAGATCATAGTAGTGATATAGACTGGAAATTAATTAATTATTCAAATGATAATTTGTTAAAAAGAGAGAGAAAATCCTTTGGTTTATAATTGTCCTTTTTTATTGGCTTAAAGGAAGAGATCTCTGTATGTATATATAAATAGCTTGCCTTATAATGATTAATTTAATTATCCTGGTTTTGAAAGTTTATTCTGGAACAACACAAGTAAGTGAATTAAATCTGAATCCTATCACATTATTTTTGATTGATTGATTGATTATTCATTCATTTATTATGTGCAATCAAATAATTGTTGACTTTTAGCAACAATTGCTACTATAACCAAATTCATCCATCAGGAATTCTGCTTGTCCTTTTTTTCTTTTTCCTTCCATATTTCCTAGCATTAGAGATTTCTCAATGGAGCTGGTATTTCACATAATATGAATTTGAATCTGGTTATTTGCATCTCAAATGTGATTTCTGGATTAATTTGTTCTTTGATCTATTTGTTTTCTTGGCTACTTGTGGTATTCTCATGAATCTTCTCCAACACAGAATTCAAAAGTATTTACACTCTGTCTCACTTCTTTAAAGTCCAGTTTTTGTTTCCATAGAGCACCACTGGCAAAACCATTTCTGCATAATCCCAATCATATAGATATAGACATGTCATAGCAGCTGAATATATTTTCCAAGACCTTAAGTGCTACCCTATCAAGGGTTAATTTACAACACATGTCTTAATTGCTGGTTCCTTATTGTTGATAGCTGGTGCTAAAAGGCAGAAGCTATCCACAATTTCTTTTGGGAACTGAAACAAAAGACATTCATTGTGAGGATCCTCTTGGGCTTAGGCTACAAGTTGCAGCTAGTGCAAAATGCTGTAGGAACACTATTTTATTGAGTATTTAACCTCTTTCATAAAATGTAATGGCTGAAAGAACTGCATTGCCTAGTTACCTGATACCAGGTCAGTTTGAAGATTCTGGTATTAAGTCTGAAATAACTGGGTCAAAGTATAGATATACCGAGTAACTGCAGTCATCATTGAAAGAATATTTAATATTAAACAGAGAAAGACAATTTCCTTCCAGGGCAATTTCTGGAATGTGTACATCTGGAAGTAAACTATTTGAAAATACTATTGTAATTCTTGCTCATGTTGAAAGCTGAAACAAAAAAGCTTCTTGGATGAGAAGCAAAATGTTTTTCAAGGAAAAAAACCAAGAAAGACCAGTTGCCTTTTAAAAAAGCACTTTTGGGACAACCATGATCTGGATAGACTCTTAAGAAAACTGTGGACAACTAAGAAAACAAACAAATGGATAATCAAACAAATCAACCCAGAGTTTTCATTTGATGAAATGCAGTGGTGTGTCAAACTGCCAGCTCCCGGGTCGGATGCATCACGTGGAAGCCGCGCCCATCCCAGCTCCGGCAAGGGGAAAAAAGTCACGATACATCATGACAGGTCAAGTGACATGGTGAGTTTGACACCCCTGCTCTAATGTTATGACAGGTGGAAGAAAAAAGAAAAGAGGATGACCAGCAGCAGAAAAGAGAAAAGAATAATGAATTTCAATGGCAATGGATGCCCCCTCAGAGACCTGAAGGATGAGGTTAAGGAAAGATCATCATAAAGAAAACCTGTCTATGGGTCACTAAGAGTTGCCAATGACTTGATAGCATATAATTAATCAATCTGGTTGAAACCTCATAAAGTAGCTGAAAGTACAATCCCTTCTTACACCCGTTATGATTTATTTTCAACACTTTCTGCCTTTTCCACAATTTAGAAAAAAGCTTAGCCTTGCTTTTCTCAGTCTAGATGGCAGTTGGATGTTGATTACAACTGGCATTTCTATCTTTAAAAATTCTGGCTTCCAATGTAATTCCCACCCCTACTTAACTTATGATGTTCAGGACCATAAAAGAGTGTGTACATTTTTTCTGTCTTCTAACTTGTAAGTAAATTAATGTGTATCCAAGACAGAGACAAAAATAAATGAAAGAGTAAATATGATATAAAATTATGAGGCAGAGAAAGAGAAATACTCTCCAATGATTCTGAAAAGCTTCTTTCCAACTTAAATTTGGGACAAAAATGAGGCACTGAGCAATACAGTATTAAACTTGATGTGTTTGTTCATTTTTATTAGTCTCACTACTTCTTTCACATCTGTGTGCAATATAGGGATAATAAAATAACCTGGCTATAACAAAGTTTTATAAAGCAGTTTTCCTTTGTCCAGTGTTGTATTTCAATAATTTCCAACTAGCATGATCACAGGTTGAACTGGCTAAGAGTTATGAGACTTAATGTCCAGCACATCTGGAGGTAACTGGTTTTGAAAAAGTTGTTATAAATTATTACAGTGATAACGCTCGTGACATACTTTGAAGAATCAAGAAAAAAATGCTATAGCAACACAAAATGGAAAAAGCAATGTAGAAAAGCATTAGCACAAATGTTTCAGAATAAAGTAGAAGTTACTGTGGAAAGTACACTTCACAGAGGAATAATCTTTTTTAGTAGGTAGTTCAATAAGATCATGACCTATTTGTTAATAACAGCATAATAATTGGCTTAGTTGGCTTAGTTCTTTCAATGGAAGTGTTTATATTTGTGAATATAGATTCCCATAAGTAATACATATAAGCAGGTTTTATTTTTTCTTATTAATATTACCTATTTTACATAAAACATTTTCTACAGGATTGTGATATTTTTGATCCTTGCAAGCTATCACTGTGCCAGTATTCACCTGATGTAATAATGACAGACTCTTGTCTTCAGCTTCCATAATTGGAAATTAAAAATAATATGCACATACACTCCTTGCTTAATTGTTATTAATCATATTATTCTTTTTAATCTGTTGATAAGCATTAAAGTTTAGAATGTAGAATTGTGTTTTGGATCACTGCATTCTTGTAAGTATAGACTCTTAAAAAACACTATTTGACACATTCATTTTACATGAATAGGTAGTAATATATTATATGAAAATTAAGAAAACAAATCTGCTCTACTTAAATCAGATTTAATAGAGTGAAAGATGACTGAAGTGCCAGAAGTGAAGACAGAGTAAATGTAAATTTTCTCTTTCTGATCTTGAGTGTATGCTAGTTTGTACACTCTCATTGGCCATAAAGTAGATATTTGTATGCCTTCTTTACTGCTACTGTACCCATACATCTTAAATATACTATAAACAGAAATCTAGGAATGCAATCAGTACCAAATTATAAAGCAATGGATATGCATATTTTAGGCACCCAGAGTAGATGCTGTTGTTGCTGTTATTGAATATATATTTCTTAGTTAAGCCAGATTCATATGTGAAAAATGAAAAATAAAGCATTTCAGGGATGAACAAAGGAGCCATTCCCTAAAATTACTCTAGCTGATACTCCTTTGATCATTGATTCATTGTGGGGTAAATTTGGGAATGAAGCAGAAACTGTCTTTTCAGCCATGACAAGACTGATGAAGCTGCATCTGCAGCACTATCCTGGCAGGATCTGGAGGGGAAAGTACTTTATTTTAATTTGTGTTTACTGACAGAAAAGCCAGTATTTTGCCCATGCAGACTGCACAACAGTGAACAAAAAAAATGTAACTGTGAAAGAGAAATGCTTATCAACTGATGCAATCCTTTGCCTTTTTATTGTTGTTTTTCTCCCTGTATAATTCAAGACAATAGCAATTATGAAAAAGCGTCTCTACTTAAGCAAATGTTTCTACAGCTTTGTTCCAAGGCCTAATTATGTACTCTCGTGGCAAAGGGAGAGATTTTATTTTTTTCAGAGTCTAGAGGTTAGATTTGGATCATATCAAATCTACTGACTACACCCATCTGAATTTTGAAAAGGATCTTTTAAAAAGGCAACAGCTCTTCCTTTCCTTTCATAAATATTGAGTTCCATTTTCCCTAACTTATTTTTCACTCCTTTATAATTAATTCTTAGAGTAATTAATAATGCATACTTCACTCTCAGTGTTGACATAATTTTGCAAATGCATGATGAATACTTTTAATAATTGTCTTTTACTGTTGCTGCTTTATTTTTAATGATGCTTTTCGTTCAGTGTTGCATATCATAAAGATGGACTATTGACTATTTTTAAACTTTCACATAAGATAATAGCTTGTCAAAATATATTTACACAGATTGCACCCATAAAAGATGTGTGGGGTTTTGTGTGTGTGTGTGTGTGTGTGTGTGTGTCCTAGGTAGAAAAAATACAGCAAATACAGAACCAAATTACTAAAAGCAGATTTGGCATTATTTGACAGTATCAATAGTGTTGGATGCCAGGCTTTTAGGTGGCATCAGAAAAACAGTTGGATAGGATAGAGGAGCTATACTGTATATTGTGCAGATATTCATTCATCCAAGGTATCAGAAGGGAGCCCTTTACAGGTAGTCCTCAACTTACAACAGTTCATTTAGTGACTGTTCAAAGTTTCAACAGCACTGAAAACAGTGACTTATGACCGTTTTTCACAGTTACAACCTTTGCAGCATCCCCATGATCATGTGATCAAAATTCAGAAGCTTGGCAACTGGTTCATACTTATGTCCATTGCAGCGTCGTGGGATCATGCAACCTTTTGACAAACAAAGTCAATGGGGAAGCCAGATTCAATTAACAATCAGGTTACTAACTTATGAATTGCAATGAATGTGGCAAGAAATGTCATAAAATGGGGCAAAACTCAACAAATTTTCACTTAACAACACAAATTTTAGGCTCAATTGTGGTTATAAGTTGAGGACTACCTGTATTTAAATGCCATTCCTGTGACAATTGTAACTTATGTTCCAGCATTAAACTAGCATGCAATAAACAGAGGAGAGAAAAACCAAAGCAACATTGTGAGAGGCCATTTAGGCTACAAAGTCTAATTCCCTGATCAATGCAGGAATCTGAATGAAAATATTCTCAAGATAGCTGTTTATGGCAAGTAGAGTGTTCTGCTTGAATATAGACTAAAGAGAAGCCCACAACTACAGCTATTAATTATATCAGCATTGCCCAACCCATCAATTGTGTTGCAATAGTATTCCCAGAATTTGTAGTTAATACCAATTCTGTGCTGGTCAGAAATTCTGGAACTTATATATACAGAGTTCATCGGAATGGGGAAGACAGGTTTAAAAAATGCTGCAAACATTATATATGGATAAATGACTTTATCCATATTTAATTATATAGTCACCTCTAGGTGAGATGGGTGCATATAATTTTTATAATAATATAATACAACACAACACAATACAATAATAAAAGGAAATGACCAACATTTCTAGTCAAGTTCAACTGCTGAGGAAAATAAGTTTCTGATCTCAAATGTAGCAACTATATATTATAGGGAAGGTAGCATTCCAGAGACTGGCTGTGTAAAATACTTTCAGGTGAATACAAAAAAAAATATTAGAACTGAAATGTTTGTAAAAAAGGGTCTGAGGAAATGTAAGTTTTGAGTAGCTATAGTTCACAGTGGAAAAGTTTCCTGCCTGCCTGAATTATGTGTTAACTCAAAATCCACATAATTATAGTAATAAAAGATAGTTCTGTATATATTTTGTGTTATTATATTGCTACATGGAAATAAATGTCTTATGAAAAAATCAAAATTATACTGTGTTCAAAAAGAATTTCTGGTCAATTTTGTCCCACTCATTAAATTCAAAAAGAAGGACTGAAAACCATGTAATAAACTGGTATGAATAGTGTAAGTGTTCACCGGGATTTTTTTCTGTTCAAAAGTTCAGTTTCTGAATGACCGTTTTTTAAAATAATTTTTGTTCCTTTTAGCTCACATCGATTCCTTTTAATCATAAACCATTCAAATATGTTTATAGTGTTACTTTGAAATAATAGAGCTATGGTCTTAATCACTTCTCTGTTCAATTCTTTCACCAATTTTTGAGAACCTTTACAATCAGTTATGTTTTGCTTTATATAATTTCCCTTTGTCTATCATTAAAAAGTGCAATTTGTTGCAAATTTTGGAAGGGTTTCAGGCCAAGGTTTTAAGAGCTGCATGAGGCTCTAAAGTATGCTGTTCACTCTAAAACTGTGGAAAGAATTGATCAGCATGGACAGATGTTAGAAAAGTAAATCTCAAGTAAAGTAAATCTTCCTTAGATTTTTCAGTTAGTTTCAAAAAATGTGATAGATTACAATCACCATCATTTTGTTGGAGAATTTAGGAAGCTGTCATACCAAGGGATTATATACCTAAATAATATGTTATAATTAAGTAAATAGTTGTCAAGTGTTTGAAGTTATTATTCAAAAATCAAAATATCAGATATCTATGAAGAATGGCATTGTAGTCACAAGTGAGAAAACCAGCATTTTTAATTTAAAATTGTCTTCATTTATTTAAAGATTAATTATAAGGCAGTTAGGAGGCACAATTAGAAACTACATTATGGAAGAAAAGTCTGTTAATCCTACAGATAATGTGCTGCTACAAAACCATGCTGAGTGTTAGCATGCAAATTAGCCCAGCATTATTTTATGCAGTGTGATACCAACACTGTGATATTTAAATTTCAGGGTCTTTGTTTGTTTCAGCTGTCATCTGAGCATTTGACATCATGTATAAATAATTCATTGACATCCAAAATGTTTATCCTGTCTATGATGCAAAATAACCCTGACCTACTTGCGCATTTTATATGGAAACAATGATGTAATTGATTGCATTAACAATTCTACTATTTGCTCTGAATTATAAAAAGGATGATAAGAGGTTAATTTGTCTAGTCCAGATAGAATGGCCTTCAGTCTTCACCTCCCTTCCTTAGCTAATCATAGTGATAATATTCCATAACTGCTTGAGTCCCAAAGCATTCTGAGTACAAAATTCTTACCCACAATTATATATTGTCATTCCAAAAGTGAGACTTATTTAAGTGATCAATATTTCATTCTTCTGACAACAAGATAACATGTAACCATTTCTAATTGGTTTAGTTTTCATCTATAAGTCTGGGAGATCCACATTATCTGGTATGAGAGTTAGAAATTTTGTTCCTTAATTTAGGCTGACTAGATCTTACTTTGTGTTATTTTTCTTCTATTTTTCAAACCATTTCTTCACCTTAAAAATTTTCTGTTAGAAGTGTGCTATCTATTTGGAAATAACGTAAGGTAATTCTTCCATTTGACTATACACTTTAGTTATGCTATATACCTTATCAGCTATGTATATTGCTCTGAGGAGAAAAGTATGAAAAGGAGTTGATTTTCTCAGCAGTAACTGGAAGTATAGGCTGGCTTTTTACATTCCCCAATTAAAATTTCCAGAGGCTTTAAACACAGGAAAGAATCACATAATGGAGATAGAGTTAAAGTGGACTCCGATACAGTTAAAGCAGGTCTTTTTTTTAGCCCTCTGTATAGGAAATGTTTTCCAGAAACTATGGGTCCAAAAAAGAGTAGCAAAGAGACAAAAAGAAGATGGCAAATACATTCAGTTGCTGATCAGTAAGGTCAGGAGTGTGGGGTGGCTGAGGGTGAAGGGTAGAAGCTGCAGTCCAACAATATTTGAGGGTCAAAGACTGTGTCTTCCTGCCATAAAGATAAAGCTGAGAAACTCATTATGAACAGAAATCACAGAAGCAACTGCATTAAATTCCTTAGATTTATAATCCTTGGAGATTTCTTCATATACATACATAGAGTTGCATTAGAAGACCACAGTTTCTTTTTGTATCTAGAACTTTACTTTTCCCCAGAAACATGCTGTGTCAGTCTCCTACAGCGAGAGCATCTCATTTTGTATTATTCTGTTTTTTTCTGCCATTCCTTTTTTGAATGGTGATTTTCTTTATACTTCTGTGATTGCTGGCTTATAGGAAGCTATGTGACTTGAGAATTCTGATTTAGATTCTTGTTAGTAAAAGTTATCTACCTCTCACTGTCAGGAAAGCAGATAGGGAAGGAAGAGACAACTTCTTTCAAACTGTTGAGTTTGAAATGGAAGGCTTCATCTGAGCATGAAAGCTAAATAGAAACAATCAGGCATAACCCTTTAGGTTAACTACTTGTTGCAAGGGCCTAATTGCAAGAAACTGTTCCTGTCACTAATGAAATATCACTGGCTAAAAGATGGACAGATTGGTTTGAGTCCCCCAAAGTCCATTTTTTGTGACCCAATTGAGGGCACAGAGGCACACACAATTAAATTCAGTTTCCCAGCAGTCAGTTACATAATCATCATTATGAAAGAAAGAAAACAGCTTTTAATAAGATTATTTCTCAGTCCTTCATTTCTTGGATCAATGTTAAAAGAAGAAATGATATTTATCTGCCTTGTTAGGTTGAAAAAATATAGATATTTTGCTAGTTATATGAACTCAGGTTGCTAAACAAAACTGTTCCATGGCCTCAGTGGGTTTGGTATGTTTTTATAGTTTAAGGTGATAGGCTTGCATCTGCACACACAACATCAGTGCAGTCAATCTTAGCTTTGGAATTTGCAATATTATTATATTAACAAGTACGAGTTTTGTATTAACTAATTCAGTCTATTCATAATCATGAAACCTCAAGAAGATTTTTCCCTCTCCACATTCCCATTTCACCACAATAAGGTTGAGTTAAACAAAAATAGTCATTGCTAAATGTCTTGTAAAATTGATTAAAAGACCCTGCATCGTGTGGGGAAGTTGATTCATATATAGAATCTATATTCTTATATAGAATCATTAATTTTTAATTAAGGTTCAATTAATTATTTTAATTGGGACCACATTCTCTTATTGGCATTTGCTGTCCAGTTCAATATCCCCAGGAAAAACCTTTAGCAGTGTCCCATTTTTAGGAAAGTGAGAGGGCTTTGAAATGACTTCTCAGTGGATATATGCTTGGTTCCCACTCATCTTCCAGAAACTGGGCAAAAATGGTCAAATTCTCTTCCAGAAAGATTTGGGTCTTGATCCCATCTTGATTTAATTATAGTTTGGTTAATTTATATTAAGTTGTCTTTGTTATTTCCCTCTTCCTTAGTGTTGGAAAATTTTATTATGGATATTGTTATATATTTTTAACTTTATTACAGATTCTTAGTAAGAGATTCAGAAACCTATGATTAAAGTTATAAGCCAAATATCAGACTAAGTAATAGGTAATTCCAACTGCACATAACACCCATCAGATCTTAGTTGAACATGGAAGTTAAGTAGGATTGGATCTAGTTAGTATTTGAAAAAGGAGACCACCAGAAAATTGTCAGATTACATGAGGAAATAGAGGTTAAAACATGACTCTGGCCTTTCATGGGGAGCCCAAAGGAGCACGGAGTCATGAGGTTTGTTGGTGCCATGACAGACCCCTCTTTGCCTTTGTCCACAATTTAAGAGTTTGATTATTCTTGCCTCCTTGAAAAGTTTTATATTTTTTTATTTTTAATTCCAAAATTTTAACTCTTAATGTTTTAATTTTAATATACTGTTTTATATTTTGATGCTTTATTGTACATGGCCAACAGTCCCTCTCTGAGGGAGATGACCAGTTCAGAAATGTGAAATATAAATAAGTAAAAAAAGTTCATAAGAAGTCAGTGGCAAATGTCTACATTATTGCCCCAAAATTATATATATATCTATATAGTCACCAAGAATCAAGTGTGAGCTAAGGGAGTTGGAAGTTTTAACCTCTATACTATTTAAACAATAAATATATTGTTGTATCTGTGATGAAGGGAAAACACGGGCTTCCTTGTGAGAAAATCACAGTGTGACGGTTCTTGGCTCTCTAAGGAGAGACAACTCAGCATAGCAAATATGTACAATACATAATATTTTATTGTACCACACTCCTTCTCCAAGAACAGGCTATTACACTGGTTCAATTCTGCCCTGCTAGGACTTTGCAAGATGACATTGTTACATTAATATGTCTTTAATACTCAGCACTTTATACTCAGTGTCTTAATGCTCATTTTGAACAAAAGTCTCAAAGTTTATAAAGTAGCATACATTGCCTTTTTCCAAAGTTCTTATACTATTTGGAATGTGGTTACTCTTCTTCTGGTTGATGCCGAGCTCCAGGCAAAGCTCCAAGCTCTAGGCAGGATTCCCACCAGGATATGCTGCTCACTGTAGCTTGTGATCCTGGCAGTTGAATGAAAGTTTTCTTGCCTGCCAATCTTCAGATGTCGCTTCTGCTTGCCAGTCTGTGTGCTGTTTGCTTATCACCTTTGCTGCTATACCCTCCCCTTCCCCACTCTTAGTATTTGTTTTTGTAAGCTCAAAAGACAGGGTGGGATGAGGCCGCCTTTGGACCAGCACACCCTTGGAAACATGAGGATGTGGCTCAATTATCACAGGCAGCCACAGCACCAGCTTGGATGCCTGTTAGTAGAGTTATGACGGAATGGATGAATGCCTGAAGGAGGGAGGGAGGGAGGGAGGGAGGGAGGGAGGTGGGGGGGGAGCTTGTCTGCATGACTGCAGCTACTTTTGAAAAGAGCAGAGAGCAAGCCCAGCTTCACTCCCTCACACACAGCAACAGAATAAGTATGTTTACAGACTTTGTGCCTGCTGTGCATAAAGGCTGCTCTGATGAAGGAGCAGTATGAGGTTGGAGAAGACTGTTGAGGGAGATGGCAAATGCAAAGGACAACAAAAAGAAGCCTGCAGAGAAAGAACCTGCTGGATAACTCTTATCAGGCCTGTATAAACAACCCCCTTTCCTACCTTTCTAAACTGCCTGGTCCAAGCAGAGAAAGGAGATGGGTTCCTCAAGCTGGAAACCCTTCGTCAGGGGGAAAGAACAGAGGCAGAGACTCCATCAATAAGGAGTTGCTTATATGCTCACAGCTGAGATTGGAAGGCTTATTGAGACTGATGGTGCGAGAATAATGCTCAAACTGCCACTTCCAGAAGAGTTCCTTGGTGAGACATTTTATTTTGAATGTTACTTTGAATTCTTGACTGCTGAGGCTCCAAAGAGTTTCCTTTTGTTTTCAGTCTCTGACCCTGAATACTCAAGGGATGGTAGAAGAAACTTCAGTAGGTTCTGTACATCTTTAAAGAGTCCAGGTTTGTTTTCATTAGTCAGGTCTCCATCTACAAGGATCTGGAAGAAAAAGATCATTAGCACAAATTGATTGAGTTTCTAGTGGACCTACTCACATTGATTACATTGGTTTCAGATGATTATACATTATAAATGCCATGGTACCATGCATTCCCTATCCAAATGACCTAGGCGTTGTGGTTGAATCTTGTTCCGGAAGTAAGTGACACAGACTATTTAAACTGTACCCTGGGCTCTCACATTGAGGGGTGACAGGTTTTCTGTACATGTTCTTTAAGATGTTATTCTTATACAGAAAAAATATACTTTTAATTTATTGTTACTTGCCACAATAATCATTTTTCTTACTCTGTAAAGAAAAGATCAGGAAAAAATAAAAAGGTAAGGCAGGAAGCAACTGATAATGTCAGCTGGGGAAAAAGATTGATTTTTGCACTTACCATTTTTTATTTCTAA
Organism: Azemiops feae; assembly: GCA_023970755.1. NCBI lineage: Eukaryota > Metazoa > Chordata > Lepidosauria > Squamata > Viperidae > Azemiops > Azemiops feae. The sequence goes on from JALGBA010000036.1 coordinate 3,921,175, forward strand.
AAACTTCATGCTAAGAATCCCTCTTTGATTAATTGCTTTATATACATATGCATTTGTGCTTTCTTCAGTATTATGGGAATTATGGGGTTGGAAAAGCTATCCATCTCTGCATGAGAAAACTGTACTAGTTTAACTGAAGGATGTGGATTTAATATTATTTAGTTACATTTGAACAGATACTCAGAATGAAACTGAAAATGTTGAACCTTATTTCAAACAAATCAAGATTTTTAATTCCTAAAGCTTGGGTGCATGGATAAACCAGTTTCATTGATCAAGGATGATTCATTGCAGGTGACAGATTTACAAAACATGTGCTACTCTGGTTGAAGGCCATCTAACAATTGGATAACAAACTTAGAAAAGATGTTAAACAACTCTACCTTGTTAACACACTGCTATTTTTTCTTCTATCTGATGTGACTCTAAAGTTTAAGATTATCTATAGCACATATAGCAAGAAAACCTGAAATAGTCAACATTTCTGGTTAGCACAGAATGCAAAATCAATTATTAATGCATATTTTATATTCTGATTACTAACTCATATCTGGTAATTTGTTACTACCATGATATTGCACTTTGTGTAATTTGGGCAGAAGGAATTTTGTAGAGCTAGTGTTACAGAATGTAAACTTGTGTTATGGACATACTCTGTGTAACAAAACAATTGTAGTTTATTCAGCAAACCATGGTCTGACAAACCACAGATGAATGCAGGTACAAATCTAATCAAAATGAAACTTTAAGGTCCTTGCTGTATATCTTGAAATAAAGAATAACCTTTGTATTTCTTTAAATGGTCCCACCAACACAAGCTGCTTTCCCTCCATGTGAGAAATAGTTATTTTAAATGTTTAGACTATTGAATTATTTTTGTTAAAAAAAATAACACATTTAAAATAAATAGGTTTAATTAAAAGAGAAGGCATCAATTCTATACAGTGCAACAGTTGTTCAAAGGATTTATTCCTTATTTATAAGCAAATTAAGCAGAATAGTTTTTGTTTTGTTTCCTGAATGAATGTCAGTATACTGCATCTACCTCCTACTTGGTGAGGTGCCAGCAACAGTATATTGGCTTTTAAAATGGTTGCTGAATTTGAAATGCTTAGAGTAAAAATGGGTTATGTTTTCACTTCTGGTATACCAGACAAGCTGTGCCAAAACTGACTTATTGTACGGGTGGAATTAAGGTTACTAAACTAGGCCATTTTTTCTGTCTCGCTAAAAAGCATATGAACACTTTGATTGACTAGTGCTGTGATGGCAGCAGTGGTAAATATCTATGGGTTTAACAGTTTACTGCACACTTTGCAGCAGAGATACTGTATATGGAATGCAAATGGTAAAGACATGAATGAAAGGATGAAATGAAAGATATGAAGCTCTATTGTGTGAAATGAGAAAAGGGAAGGATGTAATAGGTTAGAATGAAGGAGATGCAATCTTGTGGAATGTAAAGTAGTTGACAAATACTTGTATGGAAATAAAAATGTTGGTTTAATTATGAATGAAAGAGGTAAAATGCACATCAGAAAATATGAACTGGTATCACAGGTTGTTGTGGATGGACTTTATAGGTTAGTGATAGTATGATCTGGGGAAACAATCTGGTAGATGGCATGGAGGGATGGCTGAAAAAGAGACATAGGTTTTTTTGTTTTTTTAAAAAAAGTGTGTCATTAGATCATTTGAAGCTCTAGGCATGAATGGGAATAGTGAATAAAGAGCATTTGACTAGAATATTTACTTTGAACATCTGGTTTAAGCAAAGCTGTTTTAAAAAAGAAGTGGAGTGAATGAAGAAGCATGGTGCTTTTAGTAAAGGATGCAGAGATGGCAAAAGATTATGAATGTAAGACAGGCTTCTTTTTGGTAATATTAAGATTGGATTGGGGCGGATGGGTGGGTGGGATGAGAAATTGCAACAAACAGCATAAAACCGAAGTTCACCAATTCATGAATTTATTTTGCTAATGCAGAAGTTTATTCCATAAACAGCTTTGCATGTGAGAAGAACTGTGGTTGCTGGTTGTGTTATCACATGTGAGATGTAGATTAATAATTTTCAGGCTACTCTTAGTGTGTTGTGGTGATACCTTTCCCTTGGTTCCCTCAGGGAAGGGACATATAGATGAAGACATGAAATTATTGGGTTGAATTTTACACAACAATTGCATGCAACCAATTCAATCAGTTTTTTTAAAGAAAAAAACATGTTATACTCCAGACATGACTACTAGTGCTTTACATATAAGAAATGTATTGTTTTAATTTTGCAAGCCAGTATATATTGTGTGGGATGAGTGGCTATATAAATCATATAAATAAATGTATGAATTTGTAAACCAAAGGAGTTCTTACAAAACAATCATAAACATAAATAATACATTTAGTAATCTCCATTGACATCCAATCTAATGGGAACAAATTAAATATCAAATACAGAACATATTTTTTCCTGATTTTTCAAAAACTCATCAAAATGGCCACCAACCAGACTTGGGGTTTGGGGAGGCTATTCATAAGAACAGATGCTATAGTGAAGAAAAATTCCTTTGTCTTCCTGAGCCTCTAAGATGGAGGTACCTTAATTATCCTTTTGCGCAATGAAAACATAATAAAGTTCTGTTTGAAGTAGAAAATACTTAAGATCCAAAGCATAAAAAGCTTAAAAACCAACATTTTGAATTGTTCTCAGAAATCTATCAGCAGACAATGTAGTGCTTGCTAATGTGTTGTTATAAGGACACATTAGCTCTTAAATATGATCAAATGGACTCTTACATTCTATATCAAATGGTTTCTTAGCAATCTTCAAAGCAGCCCTGTGTAAAGCACTTTGCAATGTTATAGCTTTGAGGTGTTAAGTGTATCAGTTGCACTTATCCAAGACATTTGTTCCAGATAGATATACCAACTGAAGCTGGCAAGTTTCTCGGTCCAGTGTTCACATTCAAATCCATCAGATACTTTCATTTATCATCAACTAAAGCATTACACATTTTCCTCCACAGATCCAGTCCATGGTCCTCAGAATGTAGAGGTTGTAGACATCCGATCACGTCAGTTGACTTTGCAATGGGAACCTTTTGGTTATGCTGTGACTCGTTGCCACAGCTATAACTTGACAGTTCATTATCAGTACATATTCAACCAGCAGAAATATGAAGCAGAGGAACTAATTCAGACATCATCACATTACACGTTGCGAGGATTACGCCCCTTCATGACCATCCGATTGCGGTTGGCTCTTTCAAATCCAGAGGGCAAGATGGAGAGTGAAGAATTGGTGGTGCAGACAGAAGAGGATGGTAAGAAATAAAGTTCTCACTATTTAAATTGTTTGGGAAGGAAAGGGAATTAAAAAAGGCTTAAAGTAAGGTTTTACTGGTAGATAGAAATTCAACCCATATGTTTCACCATTCCAAAAATAAACTACAGTTTAATATTGGGAAAATAAACCTCTGAAAATTGTTGCAGGCTAAAATTATAGCTAATACTGAACATAATGAAGCTTCCCATTTTGCTTTTGGGAGGGTTAGTTCTGATTACATCTTAACAAAATCAGTAACTATATATGTTGGAAGATTTTAGTTGTCTTCTCTAAATATGTGTCAAAATGTTTCAGGTGAGTTTGCTTAAAGTGTGCTTAAGAATTAATTAATTTATGTTCAAAGGCATATCAAAGTTAAAAAAATGCAGTAATTTCAAATCAATAGACAATGTGATAACCAGGCATCTGAATGGAAGTAGTTATTCCTTAGTGTTATTTACTGATTATTTATTTAATTGGTCATTCTTCCAGGAGGGTAAGGGTTCAAGAGAAGGAAAGGAATTAAAGCTCTATATGTTAATTAAACACATTTATTTATATTTCATATTTCTAAACTGCCCATCTCCCTCAGAGAGGAGCTATCTCTTTATTAAAATGAGTAACCTAGTTCAGGGTCCCCAACCCCCAGGGTGTGCAAGTGGTGCACGAGCATGCACATGGTTCTATTCATATAAGTGATGGGTGTGTATGTGAGTGTGTAAAACTCCATTTGTGCAAGAGGCAGGCATGCTTGCCTACTGCAAGCACAAATGGAGCTGTGTGCTTGAGCATGCTTGCCTGCTGCATGCATGGAACCATCCCCTCTCCTCCCCTGCCACCACCACTGGTTTGCAAAGCTGGAAAGGTTGGGGACCAATGACCTAGTTAATGGAACCCAAACAAAACCAAGTACTGTAGTGTTATTTTAACATGTCACTATTGCACATACAGGTGGTCCTTGTTTAATGACCACTCATTCAGTAACCATTCAAACTTGCAAACTTGCTGAATGAATGATAGTTATGACCAGTCCTCACTCTTATTTCAGTTTCAGTGTCCCTGTGGTTACATAATTGCCATTTGCAATCTTCTTTTATGCTTTCCTACAAGCAGTCAATGGAAGAACTGACAGAAGGTTACAAATAATGACCATATTACGCGCATGCTTAAGGACCCATGGTGTTCATTTAACAGAGGCAACTGGCAACTGACTGTATGATTGTGTCACCAATAGAAATTCAGGTCTCAATTACTATTGTTAAGGGAGGAGTATCTGTTATTTACAATTCACTCGTATTATTGTAGCACACAAATTTGTACATGGTTTGGAAAAAATGTACAATTTTTGTCAGAAATCTAAGTGAATATTGATTGTAACATAATGTGATGTTAGGTTATAGAGAAAAAAAGAAATATTAGGATTTACAAAGTTTTTATTGTATTTTTAGTTCCTGGAACTGTTCCCCTTGAATCTATTCAGGGAGGACCCTTTGAAGAGAAAATATATGTTCAGTGGAAACCACCAAATGAAACCAATGGAATAATTACCCTCTATGAGGTAAGACAGAATGCATGCCTCAAGCTATACTTCCTCTATACCTTCTATCCCTATGATGGATTTTATAGTTATTTTTTGGACTGTTAATTATTATGGCATGTTGTCACTTGGCAAAAAGGATTGGAGTGTTTGGGTGAACAAGTTCTGCTTTGGTTTCACCTGTGAGGAATATTGTAGAATAGAGATTTGAATTACTGGTGTCTTGCAACTCCTTAACTCAAATACTTTGATGCTTGTACCAAATAAAATTCATGCTTTTTCCTTTTGCTTTTAATTGATGGCATAGTAGTAGATATATAAAGAAATCCTAGTTATGAAATGAGAATGATTTATAGTGGTATGTCAATGCAAACATACCTACAGCAGAGCTGAGGTAAAATTAATGTCACAAATCGTAAGAGCAAATATTGTCTCAAACTGGTATGTCTTCACAAATTTGAGGTTGAAGTGTAATTACTGCATACATACATAATGAAGTCCATTGCAAATCTGGTCTGGCTGGATACAGTCTTCACTTTGCCTGAATTTCTAGATATGATTCAGTCCCATTGATAGCAGGTTTTTTTTTATTGTAGTAGGAATTCTGGAGAATCGAGGATAGACATTATATATCCTTTGTATCAGTTGAGATGCATTCTTTCAGAGTTCAGAAATCTGGAGTCCAAGTTCTTAAAATGCTATGATTTAGCATTATGAGAATAAAATGGTATCCATCTGGATTTATGTCATCTCTCTTTGTCTTTCTCTGTGGAATATAGCCATGTGGAAATCAAAAACCTCCATATTAGTTTGATTGCTATAATTAATTGCAATTACTGATTTTAATCAGGAAGCCAAAATGAAGACTAGAATCTCTTGCATGTTACTAATGGTTTAATTCCTGTGTTTTGGCAAGAAGAGATTAAATATGAATAGTAAAATTCTACCTTATTTCCTACTTGCAGTTTTCTTTAAAGGTTCAGTTGATACACCTTTGAAAATGGAATATGATCTCGTGTATTGTGTCGAATTTTAGTCTCTCATATGACTACCGTAGTTCCATTGAAATGCCTCTGCTATAAAAGCAGATGGCAGAAGGTTGGGGGTTTGCAGCCAGGTTAATGTGCTGAGCCTTTCACATCTGGAAACATGATTTTCCAAAGTGGTCTGGGTCAAAGGAAGAAATTGAGTTGAATGCTTTCAGCTGAATCTCGGTGGATCTTTGTGCATGTCACTGAAAAGCTTCCGCTGTTTGCTGCAACTAGCAATCTGTACAGCAGACATTCTCCATTGTGGTTTTTACACTGCAGACAAAAGTATTTTAGATTACAAGATGAGGAATGAAGTATATCTAACCTGAAAATAAAGTCAGGCAGTACAATTGCCACTAGGATAACAGTCTTTAAATAGCAAGTTACAATTCTATAAAAGATGTTCAATTAAAACAAAAACGCTATGAACTAAGTACTTTAATGTAATTGAAATATTTACAATAGAAATTTGGATGATCTGGTGTTATAAAAATTACCAGGAGAAATTACAATACAGGTTGTTCTCGACTTATGAACACAATTGAGCCCAAAATTTCTGTTGTTAAATGAGATATTTGTTAAGTAAATTTTGCTCCATTTTACAACCTTTCCTGCCACAGTTGTTAAATGAATCACTGCAGTTGTTAAGTTAGTGACACTGTTGTTAAGTGAATCTGGCTTCTCCATTGACTTTGCTTGTCAGAAGGTCACAAGATGTGATCACATGACCCCAGGACGCTGCAACTGTCATAAATATGACTCAGTTACCAAGAGTTTGAATTTTGATCATATGACCGTGGGGATGTTGCAATAGTCATAAGTGTAAAAATGATCATAAGTCACTTTTTTCAATGCCGTTGTAAGTTTAAATGGTTATTAAATGAACTGTTATAAGTTGAGGACTACCTATACAGGCTTTTTGACTTTTAGAGTTTTTGAAAAGATAGTTCCGTATTCTTGCCAAGAAAACTAATGGTCATGTTCATAATATTGAACTGGGGGGAAAATATGAGACTTGACTTTTTTCTTTAGATATTTACCTATGACAGAAAGATAAACTCCATTGTCTGTAACAGCATTTACAAAATGGATGAGAGCAGCTTGGGGAATGCCAAGGGAGCACTTCTAAAGCAGCACCAGTTCAGAGTGCTACTGGAGGTGTTAGGTAGGGATGAAAGATATCTCCTTTTTTGTCAGCAAAAGCATTTATGTTGGATGTAGTCTATTGGGTGACAAGCAGGGAAGGCTTAGATAAAGTGCTATGTCTTGCTGAGAATTCTGGAAGTTGAACTGACTCAGAAATATTTCTAAAAATATACTAGCTCTTGTCCACTTAGAGAAGAGATGATAGCAGTTTTCCAATACTTGAAGGGCTGTCACAGGGAAGAGAGGATCAATTTATTCTCCATAGCACTTGAGGGCAGGATAAGAAGCAGTGGGTAGAAGCTTGTCAGGCAGGATAAAAAGCAATGGGTAGAAGCTTTCCAACTTGGAAATAAGGAGGAATTTCCTGACAGTGAGAATTATTAATCAGTGGAACAGCTTGCCTCTCAGAGTTGTGTGTGCTCCATTGCTGGAGGTTTTCAAGAAAAATTGGACAACCATTTGTCTGGGATGGTACAAGGACTCCTGCCTTGGGCAGGGGGTTGGACATGAAGACCTCCAAGGTCCTTCCAGCCTGATGATTCTATGATTCTAAGTGGAAACAACTTGCATTACACCTCATTGTAATAGCAAACCACAAAGTGTCTGATAATGCAGAATCCAAGAAAGGACCTACAACTGTACACTTTGATTGTTTCTTATGAATTAGAGCAGGGGTGTCAAACTCGCAACATCACGTGACATGTCACGATGTATCACAACTTTTTTTGCCATTGCTGGCAATGGGGTGGGCGCAGTTTCACTATGATGCATCTGGCCCATGGGCCGGCAGTTTGACACCCCTGCATTAGAGACTCTAAAAAAGCAAGATTTCCAGCATATGAAGGAAGCCCTACTTATATGCATTTATAAATGTTCTTTTCATAATAATATAGATTGAACTCACAATCCCAACTTCATTTCCTTATTATGCATGTTATACTGGTATTCTATGACAAAGGCGATGGAGAATTTAGGTTACCCATATAAGTACTTTAATATATGCAAAAATGCTAAATCCCATCATAGCTAGCTGTGGATGTATTGTGTATATGGAAACCAAAAGGAATTGGTTGTAAAAAAAAAAAAAAGTCAAGATGACAGCCATAATAATGCAATAGAAACCCTTCCTGTTTTGTGCAACAAAAGCACAGACACACAAAAATGAATCTTTAATCACACTGTTGTAGCTTCCACTGACATTTTTTACTAATTCTGCAAACATCCTTGATCCAAGTCCTCCCAATTAGAAGAAATAGGGTCTATATTTGGTCAATAATGGAAGCATCTTGGCTTCTCCACCTGTGAAATGCCAGATTCCCACATGTTGTTCCCCTTTTAAGGAAGATAAGGCCCATTCAAACATTAACACTGTAGGAACAAAACACGGTGTATGATTTAAAATGAAAATAAGTGAACAGCTGAGATAGGAATGGATCCTCAGTCTGATATTTAAATTATTTCTAATATTAAATACTGTATGACTTTGGGTTGGTTTGTTTTGAACCATGCCAACATTCGACAACAAACCCAAGAACTTAGTAGCAGTGTATTAGAATAGACATTTATATGTTTATATTGAGGCTGCTTTTATTACCCAAGGCAGGCTAAATTTCCTACTCATGCCCATTCTGCATTTTGCACACACAGTCCATTTGTATGTGAATTCTTGGAAGAGGAAGAGGAGAATCTTTTTTCTCTTAAACAGAGAAAGTCTCATGATGCAGAGTCTCACAGAGTTTATTTAAATAACTGTAGGGAAGATGAGAAGCAGACAAGGCAGCTGTGAGGATTCTTCTCTTTCATTGGTAAAAGCAGCTCATAAGATAAAGAGATGATGCAGCCTCCAACTCACCTGTTTTGGGTTTCTTCAATTTTTCATCAAAGATTAAAAAAAAAACCTCTCTATTTGTTGTAATTGCACATAGCCAGTACAGTGAAATATCACAGGAAATAAGAGACTCAGTTTGTTGTGGTGGTTAAAATATCAGCCTGGAAATGAATACATTGTTAGTTCTAGTCCTGTTTGGGCACAAGGCCAGCTGGGTGACATTGGGCCAGTCCCTCTGTTAGCTCTAGGAAATAGGCAATGGCAAACCACTTCCGAAGTCTTACTTAAATACCTCCTCTAGAACTCTTAGGGTAATATCTGATCCATACTAGTTAGAAAGAATCTTCATTTTTAGGTGCTGAATTGTTCTTTGGGCTAGAATGGTTTGTGTTTAATTTCTTTCTTTTTCTTATGCATTAGTGAATTTTCTTCTTTATGCAGAAGATTGGATTCTTAAGGGTTTATAATCTTCCTAAGGGATGCTTTGAACACAAATGTTGGAGACTATAAACAATACTATTTTAAATTGTGAATAAAATAATTCTGTTTTAAAATCAGATGCTTATAATTATGATCCTGTTTCCTCAGTTCTTCCCTCATTTTTCTTCCAGATTTGAACGAATCATTGCATTTAAAAGAAAATGACAATTCACTTCAGGCATTCAGCAATTAATGTAATTAATTATGCTTGAGGAAAAAAAATGACAGCACTATTAAGATTATAGTTTTAATAGCTATTTGAAATAATGTATTTTTATAATGAAAATTGAAGAGTTCACTATGTCAGAGACACATTCCCTTGAAATGGGATTACATGCTATATGGGGTTTATTGTAGCAAGTGAACACATAGCAAAGCAATAACCAAATTACTTCCTTCTTTTGCTAAGATAGTTGGTCAGGATGCAGTGGGGCTTGGAATTGGAAGACAATGCTGTAATTTGTTACTACCTTGACAGTACATTGGCAGTTTTGCAAGGCATAAAGTTTCAGTAGTCAGTATATCTCTGTTTGGATGGGAAACGCAGACTGGTTAGAGAATGAGATGTATAATATTGGAAGGGATAATTAAGGCCACTGAGTCCAGCCAGCTGTTCAGTACAGAAATCCAAGTACAAGAATCCATGTCAGATAACTCTCCAGCCACTACTTGAATAAAAACAGTGAAGAGAAGTACACAACCTTTTCAGATAGATAGCAGTTTATCACATAACATGATTTGTGAGAACAAGGCTTCTGTACCTATAAGCAGACTGATCACTAGTACTGCTTCTGATTAATTAGTACAAGAGAAATTCAGACTGTCATATGTAGCAGCAAAATTAACATAATCCCTAAGCCACCATAACAAATGAATGTGTTAAACTTTCATGGTCCAGATCTGATGTTGTTGTATACAGAATATTTACCAGAGCATGCAGAATACAAATCTACACCAAGCCAATAAAGTGAATATATTCTTTTAGGGTGTGCAGAGCTCACTTTTCACAATGACTATAATTTACTGAAACTGAATTCCACTTCAGTTGCTTCACACTGAATTTTTGTTTAACTTTTGATAGCATTACAGTGATTTTAGGATATATTATGGAATGTCATAAGAGAACTGATGACTTTGTTATGTAGCTGGTAGACACTGGAATGAGATCAGAGGAAATGATAGTAATACTAACTCCAACATTCTTTCTTTCCCTCTTCTGCTTTTCTGGCAATGATACTAAGAAGATTTGAACACTGCAGTGTTATTCTTTAAGCCATGAAATTAGATATACCATGCTGTGGTACCTCCTCAGCAGTTTTCCATTATCCTTATCTTTTATTTAGGACACTGATCCAGGTTGAGAAAAGGCTTAGAGATAGGCAGTATCAGAGGTATCTACCTAGTTCACGGAGAGTAGAATGTGTGATTCCCATCTTGCATTTGTAGTTATCTTGTGAGCAAGTTCTATTTCCAGTCTTTTAGCATTTTGGAATGATTGTGATGGCCCTTAATATTTGCCTAAGAAGAAAGAAGCCCAAACCATACAATGAAGATATGTGCCAGGTTTTAGTCAGGAAATAGGTATTGGTACATTTATAGGCTTATTATCAGGAAAGGAAAACTGAAAATAAAAACTTAGGATGATGCCCCTGTATTTCACTTTCTAAAAAGAAACACTTTTTCCCAAATTTAAAATCTTGTGAGATTCTCTAGAATCAAACACATTATGCTCCAAAACTGAAATTCCAGGAGAAGATCTGGCTTTTATTCTCTTGCTAGTAATGACGTCTGTAGAGGACATTCAGATATACTTTTGTTCCTGTTAAGAATTAAGGAGAAACTTCCTAACAGTGAGGACAATTAACCAGTGGAACAGCTTTCCTTCAGAAATTGTGGGCGCTCTATCACTGGAGGTTTTTAAGAAGAGACTAGACAGTCACTTGTCTGAAATGGTATAAGTTCTCCTGTTTGAGCAGGGGACTGGAGTAGAAGACCTTCCAGCTCTATTCCTATTCTATTCTATTCTATTCTATTCTATTCTATTCTATTCTATTCTATTCTATTCTATTCTATTCTATTCTATTCTATTCTATTCTATTCTATTCTATTCTATTCTATTCTGTTCTGTTCTGTTCTGTTCCTCTTATATACTCACAGTTGCATACATACTACTGTCTGAAAGACAAAAAATGGCAAAATTGGCCAACTTTATTGCCAAAAATAAAACACTCTTTTTAAATTTTAAATCAGTGTATGCTATTTTACTATTTTAACAAAAGCTCAAAATTTCCAATAAAATCCAAAAATGAAAACAATAAAACATTTGGCATTAAGAACATAATGTTTCTCTCAAAACAGTCTCTTCCAAAGATTGTGTTCTTTTTAACCTGATTTGTACAATAACCAAGACACCATTCAAACAAGCAGCTTTCATTGGTCTATATTCCTAAACTTCATAGTAAAACCTCTGAACTGTATAGCACAATAGACACATAGAACTGAAAGGAATCATTGAGGCCCTTGAGTTCAACTGCATTATTCCACATTAAAGCATCCCCATCAGAAGATTGTTGGGCCTCTGTATAAACTGATCCAGTCAAGTAGAAAGAAGAAATTCTAATATCGGCCTGTTGTTACTACATATGTGCAACAGCAGAAATGATACTGATTTAGCAGAAATGTTTGGGAAAGGACAATGGGAGCCTAGGGCATTGGCAGTGGCATACAGCAGGGCTTTTCAACCTCTTCACAGATTGTTCCACTTTTAGGACATAACAATATTCGAGTACCACCAGGGCTTAGCAAGATGTCAAAAACTTGATGACTGAAAGAAAAAGGGGTGGGATTTTGGGTTTTACTGGTTAGATTCATTTGTTGTTATAGAAATGGCTAGTTTATACTATTATGGAAAAATAAAAAGTTGAGGTTCAATGTTAATGCTTCATTCTACTGCAACAGAGGAAGTTGGAAGACGGCCATCAGACTGTTCCTTTAGTACTCTAGGATGAATAAATTATGTTTTAGCTATTTTTCTACTTTTTTTAATGCTTTAATTTCTGTTATTGGTGATGATTTTAGATATTTATTGTTTTAGCCTTGTTGTATGTTACCCAGAGTAACAGAATAACAGACTTGGAAGGGACCATGGAGGTCTTCTAGTCCAACCCCCTGCTCAAACAGAAGACCCTATACTATTCCAGACAAGTAGCTGTCCAGTCTCTTCTTAAAAGCCTCCAGTAATAAAGCACAACTTCTGAAGGCAAGCTGTTCCACTGGTTAATTGTTCTCACCATTTGGAAATTTTTCCTTAGTTCTAGCTTGCTTCTCTTCTTGAGTAGCTTCCATCCATTGTTTCTTCTCTTGCGTTCTGGTGCTTTGGAAAACAGGTTAATTCCCTCTTTTTTGTGGCAGCCCCTCAAATATTGGAACACTGCTATCATGTCACCTCTAGTCCTTCTTTTCACTAGACTACACATACCCAATTCCTGCAACCATTCTTTATGTGTATTTTAACCTGCAGCCCCCTAATCACAACATCTTTGTTGTTCTGCAGTCTTTCCAGAGTCTCAACATCTTTTTTATAATATGGTGACCAAAACTGGATTCAGTGTTCCAAGTGTGATCGTAATCATGTGCTTGTGAAATGGGCAGCTATATAAATTAGATAAATAATTAAGTAACTATATGAATAAATAAATAAATAGACTCCAATTCAGTCTTGGAATTTCAGCTCTTTCAAAAGTAGTTCCTGACTATGTTCCCTCACTCACATTCTTCTATCCTGCTCTTTCATCTTGCTCTTCATAATTTGTCTGTCTGTGTGTGTGTGTGTATGTGTGTGTGTTTGTGAATGCATATACTTATGTCTGTATGTGTATGTGTTTGTTATTAGAGAAGCGTAAACCAAATAGTAGTTCTTAAAGTTATACATTTAACTATCATTAGTTTTCCTTAAAAGCAATTATTTCCAGCATTACACAATAACTTTCTTTCAATATTCCTTGCTACTTTCACTTCCGTAACTAAGGCCATTTCTCCTGTAGTGACACCTTAGTGCTTTCAAGTGCTGTCCAGCCATAGCTGAAGCAATGAAATGTCTGTCCTCATTAATGTTATTTTAACACAGAATTGGTCATAGGCTGTAAAAGAATAGAATAGAATAGAATAGAATAGAATAGAATAGAATAGAATAGAATAGAATAGAATAGAATAGAATAGAATAGAATAGAATAGAATAGAATAGAATAGAATAGAATAGAATAGAACAGAACCTTGGAGGTCTTCTAGTCCAGCCCCCTGCTGAAGCAGAAGAACCTATACCATCTCAGACAAGTGACTATCTAGACTCTTCTTAAAAATCTCCAGTGATGGAGTGCCCATGATTTCTGGAGGCAAGCTGTTCCACTGGTTAATTGTCCTCACCATTGGGAAGTTTTTCTTTAATTCCAGGTTGCTTCTCTGTTTGATCAGTTTCCAACCATTGTTTCTTGTCCTGCCCTCTGGTGCTTTGAAGAATAACATGACCCTCTCTTCTTTGTAGCAGCCCCTCAAATACTGGAACACTGCTATCATGTCTTCCCTATTTCTTCTTTTCTTTAGACTAGCCAAACCCAAGTCCTGCAGCCGTTCTTCGTATGTTTTAGTCTCCAGGCCTTTGATCATCTTAATTGTTCTTCTCTGAATTTTTTTTCCAAACTCTCAACATCTTTTTTGTGATATGGTGATCAAAATTGGCTGCAGTATTCCAGGTGTGGTCTTACTAGGGTTTTATAAAGCTGTACTAATACTTCATGTGATTTTGATTCTATGCCTCTGTTTATACAGCCCAGGATTATATTAGCTTTTTTGGCTGCTGCTGCACACTGCTGGCTCATAGTCAAGTGAGCGTCCACTAGGACTCCAAGGTCCCTCTCACAGCTGCTGTTTTTAAGCCAGGTCTCGCCAAATCTGTACTTGTACCTTTGATTTTTCCTGCCTAAATGTAAAACTTTGCTTTTCTCCACATTGAAACTTATTTTGTTGGATAGAGCCCATTGTTCAAGTTTGTCAAGATCTTTTTGGATCCTGAGTTTGTCTTCTGGGGTGTTGGCTACTGCTGCCAGTTTAGTGTCATCTGCAAATTTGATGAGTTCTCCTTCAATTCTCTCATCTAAGTCATTGATGAAGATATTGAAGAGTACTGGGCCTAAGACGGAACCTTGTGGTACTCCACTGCTTACTTCTCTCCATGTGGATGTAGTGCCATTGAAGACTACTCGTTGAGTACGGTTTGCCAGATAGCTACTGATCCATCTGGTGGTGATGTCTATTCCACCTTTTTCTAGTTTACCCAGGAGTAGGTTGTGGTCTACTTTATCAAATGCCTTACTGAAATCTAAGTATATTATGTCCACAGCATTTCTCTGGTCTACTAGTTTAGTCACTTTATCAAAGAATGAAATAAGATTGGTTTGGCATGATCTGTTTTTAACAAACCCATGCTGACTACTAGTTATGACTTTGTTTGCTTCTAGTTGTTTGCAGATCTGTTTTTTTATTATCTTTTCTAGGATCTTCCCAGGTATTGATGTTAAACTGATTGGTCTGTAGTTTCCTGGGTCCATTTTTTCCTTTCTTGAAGATGGGCACCACATCAGCCCTTTTTCAATCCTCAGGTATTTCCCTGGTGCTCCAGGATTTTTGAGAGATGTGCAGTGGTTCTGAGGTAACATCTGCCAGCTCCTTCAGAACTCTGGGATGTAGTCTGTCGGGTCCCAGTGATATATATTTGTCAAAGTCAGATAGGTGTTCTCTTACCTGCTTATTTTAATTTTTGTTTTGCAGTGGGTTTGTTTGGTATATTGGGTTGTAGTTTCTTTTTGTGTGAAGACTGATGCAAAGAATGAGTTAAGCAGCTCTGCTTTCTCCCTGTTGTCCGTTATTTCCTTGCCATCCTCTCCCTTTAGTGGACCTACAGTTTCCTTAACTTTTTTCTTGTTGTTAATATGTTGGAAGAATCTTTTTTTAAAATTATCCTTGATTTCTGTTGCAAATCTTTGTTCATTCAGAGCCTTTGCTTTCCTAACTTCATCTTTCCATGTTCTGGCTGTTTGCTGATAATCGGCCTTAGTTATGTGCCCCTCTTTCCATTTTTTCTATTTGTCCTTTTTGTCTTTCAGTTTGTCAGACAGATCTTTGTGCAGTCATGCTGGTTTCTTCTTGAAATTCTTGTTTTTCTTTTTCAGTGGTATTGTGCTGGTTTGGGCTTTTATGATCACATTTTTCAGAGTTTCCCATGCTTCTTGGGTTGTTTTCCCATTTAGGATTTTCATCCATGGAATCTTTCCTAGGTTCTCTCTGAGTTTGTTAAAAGCAGCTCTTTTGAAGTTTGAGACACTGGTTGGATTGTTTACTATTGCTAGTGTTTGCATTATATTAAATTCCAGTATGACGTGGTCACTTTCACCCAAGGTTTTGGCAACTTAAACTCCCTCTATCACTTCTTCTCTATTAGTAAGAATTAAGTCCAGTATAGCTTTGCGTCTAGTTCCCTCCTCCACCTTTTGGATGACAAAGTTATTGGCTAGGTTGGTTAGGAATCTGTTTGATCTCCCGCCTGCTGCAGAGTTTGTCTCCCAGTTGATATCTATCAATCAATCACTAGTGAGAAATGGTCTAAGTCTTCCACTTTCTTATTCAAATTGTCCATGCTCTTTTGGTAGCATCTTTAAAAAATATCTGCTACAAATTTCTTCCAAATAGAAAAAACTGTCCCAATAAAGGAAAATATTTGTAGCTCAGGGTTGAAATGAAAGGTCCTTGGTTCTCTCTGAATCTGGTTGTTTTCTTGCAGACAAAATCAGTGTTAGTAAGTAACTGAAAGCAAACCCCAGTCCTTACTAGCACTGATGATGTTATCTAGTTTGAATAATGAAATGTCTTCAAGAAAACAACCATGCTCGAAAGAAACTGTTTTTCATACAGGAATGAACTCAGCATTAGAAATAGCAACATGTAGTTTCAATAGTTAATCTCAGTATGTGTGTACCTAAAACAAACATCAAGATAAGAGTTCATTAGATTTGGAGGCTGAGAACCCCCCCCCCTTGCCCTAATGGATCAATCAATACAGTTTTGAATATCTGATTTATCATATACATTGCTGGTTTCTCACTGAAAAGGCTTTACATTTATCAATTTTTGTTAGCATTCATTTTCTTTCTTCCCCTTGTTTGCCTTAAATTTTAGTTGTAATATTTTTAATTTGTGCTTGTATAAATAATAAGATGCAAGTGAAAAATTACTGATTCTTTCATATTTGAAAAAGTAAAGATTTTAGGAGAATAGAAGATACAGCTGGCTGGTCACTTGTACACATCATCAAAACCTTAACATAAGAACAAATAATAAATGAATTTTATTGTTGATTCACTTTGCAGAGTGAGATGGGTGGTATATAAGTTTAATAAATAAATGAATGTACAGATACCCAGCCAAAGTTGTGTCACTGAAATAAAAAATATAGATTTTTAATTACACCATTTAGTTCCATGCCATTTGCTAGTAATTTGTAATATACGCATTCCATTCCATTATATTACGTACATAGTGTATTTTCAATGGTAGCTTAGGGTTAGCATGTGGAATTGTTGGTGTTCTCTGAAATTCCATTATCCTACTCAGTAATATCAGTACAGGAGTATTGGAGAATGTTGATATGTTATGTTGATATGATAGTGAATATAAGTGATGTGTTAGGAAGTGATGTGTTAAATACAGCTTCTTCTCAACTTACCATTGTAATGGAAGCCTGCCCATTGTAGTCACAAGTCATGAAGGTTGTTAAGCAGAGCGTGGAGTATCTCAAGTGGGGGAGGGCTGGGGAGACTTAGCACTGGCCCAGGCCCTCAATACAGCACCTGCCCAGCTTACACATGGCCTGTCCTAGGCCTACCAAGGTCTTTCCTACCCCTTGAGACATCCCTAGCAGGGGGCATCCCTGTGATTGATTATAAGGGTAGACAAATTGCCAAGTTCCTGAATTTTGTTCATGTGTCTGTTGTAACTTTGAATTGTTGCTAAGTGACTGGCCATAGGTTGAAGACTACCTATGATCTATCTTGACTACTTTGCACCTGCTTTGATGGAATGACCCTATGGGAAGATTTCATTTTGTAGCTGACTGACGCCTTCTTGGGAGATTGTGTATTTGGCCAATAAGTGGGTGGTTCTGTCTTATCTGTGAGTTGCATGATTTGTGGTGCTGTTTATTGTGACAGGATAGCCCATTGGCAATTGAGCTATCCCTTCAATTAATTATTAATTAATTATTCATAAGATTATTAAAATGTGTATTTTGCCATTTTTGTCTATTTAATGGC
This sequence comes from Azemiops feae, assembly GCA_023970755.1. Classification (NCBI taxonomy): domain Eukaryota; kingdom Metazoa; phylum Chordata; class Lepidosauria; order Squamata; family Viperidae; genus Azemiops; species Azemiops feae. The sequence goes on from JALGBA010000036.1 coordinate 3,938,876, forward strand.
AATCATAAAGGACTAATCTAATCAAGAACAGATGGAAATTAATAGATGGAAGAAGCTAAATGTTCTGTGTGCCATTTTTCTGTGGTGGGTGAAATTGTTACACACTCATATATCAATTAGGTGTTCTCTCACTCTTTGTCTCTGTGTCTGTCTGTCTGTGCATCTATGCATCTGTGAATATATTCATTCTAATGGGATTGTTTTTGTCATTCGTGTTTTTAGTACTGAAGGTTAGAGTGGCAAAAGAGAAAGATGGGCCAAGAAAGGATTAAATTTTCCCCTTCCATTTATTGGGAGTCTTATTTAGATTGCCCTCAAATATCCTCAGACTTAAGTAAAACAAAATAGAAAAATGAATTGAATTGTACATTTAATATTATAAGTGGTTTGGTCTCAGTTAAATTAAACATTAATTATATTAAGTTGTTTATGTCAGGGTGTAGATTGCAGAGGCTGATCCCTAAAAATATGAAAATCTGATTAAGTTTGCATGTTTAAATGTCCTATTCTATATGTATTGATACACTACCACAAAACAATATGAGTTATTTGCTGTGCTATTATAAGGAACTTGACAAGATGAACTGGAAGTTGACAAAAGCTTTGGAAAAATTAATATACCTTGAACAGATCCTATGAAGAGCTGGCACAGCAAATTGTGTGTATAGCAAAATATTCAAGCCTGAAGGACTGAGAAAAGTACAATACAGGAGACTGAATAACTCAGTGTTTAATCTTACCAAAGCAATTTCTATGCATTTCATTTTATGTGCTATTAAACTGAACAATACTGTTCACCAATAAAGTCATTTAAAAAACCCAGCTCATTAAAACTGTTCCTCTAATATATAGCTTTCTAATTAATGTCAGTGGGTTGCAGAGCTTTGAAAATAGAATAACAGAATTGCCTACAATGTTGAAGAAGTATACTCTGTGTGTATGTGTTTGTGTGTGTGTGTGTGTAGTGTATGTTTGTAATGACATTTTAATGAAATCCATAATGTTCTGTATTCATCACAGTGAGGCTAACAGTTGCTTTGTTATTTATTTTTTCCATTTTTCCATTTCTATGCCACTTCATTTAATTTTACTTATTGCCAATGAAAATCATATTATTTTAGGAAAGTGTGTATAAGATAGTAATAATAATAGTGCAGAAAATGCAGTGGTTTATGTGTAATGGAGTATTTTACAAAACTAGTTTTGGAGAAATGCAAATATTAACTATTGTTGAGAAGTAAACATTATCAGTGGCCTTAATTAGCAGTTGCCCACATGATTTTCAATAAGAACCAATCATATAGATATGATTCTACCAATCTCTTTTTCAGCAGATATTGATTGCCTATTCAAGGTCATATGCTACTGATATGCAAGAAATAAATTCATATTAATCACAATTGAAGGTAGTTTAAAGTAACTCCTCCCATTGCCCATTTTGTTTTGTTTGCAAGATGACTCATCCAAGTTTTTATTATTTATCCTTCCTTTCAGCTTGTAATACATCTCAATCCTTGCTCTTTGGTAGAATGGCCCTCCATACTTGCTAAAGAGCTTTGTGGCCTCAGGAATTTGCATGAAAAACCACCAGCAAAACAATCATTGATGAATATCAAATTTTAAATTTTTTAACACTCGTGCCATGTTATTACATTATGGGAGGTGTATTAACTTGTATTGACACAAACTTTATTTGTGCATTACAAAATGCTTTGTTTATGCATTACAAACTTTGTGCATTATAAGATTACACATAAAACAGTCTCTCTAAACATTGCTGGTCAAAATGTTTGTCTATCATCCTTCTGCCTGGATTTCTTCTGAACTTCAATTTGACCAAACATTTGGTGTTAATCTATTTCCCATCTATTAAAATTCTGTGTACAAATGTTTCATTAATTCATTGTTTCATTAATCCCCCTGGCAATAACTCCCTTGACTACTGCACCATCAACTGTTGGGGAGGGAAGCAGGGACCCCATTGCACAACTAATATATCATGTTCTAAAGACCTTGACTAGGTAGTAATAATGAGACAAAGCCTTAGGCTATAAATCACATTGATTTGGGAATTGTAGGAACTTGTTCTGTTTTGCCTGAGGCAAAGGTCTGCTCTGCTGTCAGCAGTGTTTCCTAAAGACTCCTGGATTCCTCTGTCATGGTAATCAAGTGCCAACAAGGCTGCTTATAAAACTGCATTTCTTCTTACTAAATCCCCAATTACTCACTACTACTTTAGCTCATGTAATCCCAATAATAAAATGAATGTACTGTAACACTGATGAAGATTCTATTGAGGAAATTAAATAAATATGATGCGATTGAATATAATATATGTACACACACACACACACGCACGCACAAAACATTCCCTTGGCACATTGGAAGTACAGAATATTCTAACAAGTTATAGAAGGTTGTTTTGTAATTCTGAAATGAAGACGTTTTACCAATATATTTCATTAAAAGCAAAAAGTTAGATCTTCATTTGCTTTCTGGATTTTCTTCTTTAAAATACACAAACAAGCCAACAAAAGACTTTTGTTAGCAATGCAATACCAACATTTTCAAAGTACATCAAGAAAAGTGCTGCACTGCCCTAAATCAAAACATTACATGGAAAGGCTGAAGATGCATTGGAAATGGTATGCTAATTTTGCAGTGTATCTTATGTCTCCAGAGAAAACGGAAAGCTGCAGGAAGACTAAGAAGGCAGCAGCTTTATTAAATATCAATTTCTAGCAATTTAAAGCATTCATGTGCATCAGGCAGAGCCCCAGGAGTGTTTGCTACAGCAATCCCTTGGCACGAAGTCCAGGAGTGTAAAATGGAAGATGAATAGCTGTTGGGCAAAGAGGTGTGGCTTTTACCCTTTCAGTTTATGAGACTTCTACAGAAAACAACATACCCAAAGATGTTATGAAAAGTATTGAGTTGAGTGAAACATTCCTCAAGTTAGAACCAAACTGGTTGTCATACAGCAGTTGGCATTCCTTTCTTTTCTTTTAAAATGAAAAATAATGAAGGGGAGCCGGGATTAAGAGTAGAAAAATGGTCAGTGTTAAAGTTGCTTAAACTTTCTGCTCAGTCTGTTCCTGTTGTTGTTTCTCTCTGAACAATTAGTCTCAAACCTGTTTCTCTCTCTCTCTCTCTCTCTCTCTCTCTCTCTCTCTCTCTCCTCCCTCCCACACACCTTTCCTTTTGTCTCATTGTCTCAATTTCCCCCCCTCATCTTGGTAGAACAGCAGGTTGAACACAGTGGAGCATTTGGATTTGTATCCAGTATCTTGTAAAAGATACTGGAGAGGAAAAAGTTAGCCTTTCCCAATGAACAATAATTTTGTGAATATTTATTATAATCCAATATTTCAGAATCTCCCTTGCCAAATGGATTATATATAGTAGACACTGTGCAATTTATATCCCAGATACTGAAATACAGAATATATGGATTAGTAAAGATTCCATGATGACCTATTGACAATAATATTATCATTTACCCTGATTACCCCTAGAAAACTCATATATTATGAAGAACAGACAAAAATAATAATGTATTGTCACTGAATTTATACAGAGTTGCATTTTAGACAGCATGATTGAGCAGGGGTCTCCAACCCCCGGTCCATAGACCAGTACTGGGCCATGGCATGCCAGCAACCAGTCCGCACAAACAAGCAAAGCTGCATCCATGGGATGCAGGCAGCACACAAAACCACGCACCCTCCGGTCTGCGGAAAGACCTCTCTCCACGGAACCAGTCCCTGCTTCCCAAAAGGTTGGGGACCTCTGTGATAGAGTCTTGTTCAATATTGCATTTCACAACATACCACTTTTTGCAGTAATTATTTATAAATCTTTCAGATTATAAAATGTATCACTTACAAATATAGCCAGAAGCATACAACATTTCAATCCAGGATAAACCTACTCTGCTTTTCCAGTGCCTTCAAAAACTTTTTTTTAATTAGGGGAAATTATTTATTTGTCTATCAAATTTATATGACTATCCATTTCACAAAAAATTGCTCTGGGTAGTGTAAAATAATTAAGTTAAAAATATATAAAAACATTATTAAAAATATAAAATAGTCATTATTAAAAATATAAACCATCAGGGCAAGAAAGAATAAATATAAACCACAATGATGGAGCCAACTTATCATGTCACTGGTCTGCTGGGAGTCCCAGTTTGGATAACAAAGCCAGAAATAACAGGATCCCTGAGAGGGGAGGGCAAGATTTTATCCAATGCCTTAGATATCTCTTATTCCAAGTGGCAACCAAGGCTTCAGATAGACCATGCAGCAGATCAGCAGGAACAGTCCCCATATCCCTCCAGTCCCCAAATCCTTCCATCAGTCACCAGGGTCAGACCAATCTAATGGATCCAGCCTTTCTGCAGTGGATAGTGGCACTAGGGAATCCCATAGAAATCAGGGTGTGAGACAACAAACTCTTCTCCATAGTCATAGCTATTGCTTTGCCAGGAATACTAGATCTAGTGTGTGATTGCTGTCCAACGTGGGCTCTGGGTGACTTGGGATATCCCATCTCTTCATGGTGGTCATGAATTTTCAAGCCACTTTTTATCCCATTCCTGAGGAAGGTATGTTGAAATCTACCAAAACCATAACTCTGGGAAATTCCACTTCCAGCCCAGAAATGGATTCAAGGAACTTAGGAAGAGAGGTTGCTGTACAATCAGGAAGCAGATACAACAGTAACAATCCCATCTGATCCCTAGAGCCCAACTCAATGAATACATCTAGTGACCTGTGGTGCCACATGCCTTAAAGCAATAAGAAGTTTCTGGATGACAAGCATCATGCCTCCACTCCTGCCCTGAAGTCTTGATTGATTCCACTCCTGAAACCCAGCTGGGCATATTTCCAAAACAGCTACTCCCTTTTGGATCCAGCCATGTCTTGGTGATACATGCCAGGTTGGCCCTATCATCAATAAGTAGATCATATTGAGGGAGGTCTTATTACAGACATGCCTGGCATTTAGAAGCAGCAGTCAAAATCCAAGGCCCCTGAAGGTCTGCTGACAGGGTACCAGAATTGGGATCAAGAAGCTGGAAAGCAAAACCTCTACAAAAACAACCTTATGAGATGAGTTGGGCTGAGAATGAATGGTCCAAAGTCACCCAGCTGGCTTCTGTGCCTACGGATGGCCTAAAATTTATGATTTCCTGATTTTTAGGTTAGCAAGTATTCATTACACTAAACTGACCTATATACACCAAAATGATTTTGTGATGTGCTTTATTCAGTGAAATATGTTTCAAATTACATATTTTGTGAGTAAACAGTTTCAATAATTCATATTTAATTATGCAGTTATATATTTCATGGGATACAGAGGATAAACTGTCATGCTGTAGACTAAACAGACCACTGAATCCATAAAAGATAGTTTATATTCTGAACATATGCACATTTGAGTTCAGTTGGGTTTTTAAAGATCATTTTCATGCATTCTAAAATAGAAAAATAATTATTTAAGAAAATTAGAATGAGAACATAGCTTAAAAGATCAGTCCTTGTATATATTGAGAGAAACAGTGGCATCAACTCTGATTTATCTCCATTTATCTGTAAAGTATACAGAAAGAACAGATCTATTTCTGTATTTCTAAAATCAGGCTAAAACAGACATTTCTGGTTTGCCTATAGAATATAATGCATCATTTAGAGCAGGCATGTCAAACTGCCGGCCCATGGGCCGGATGCGTCACGCCGAAACCGCACCCCCCATTGCCGGCAATGGGGAAAAAGTCATGATACATCGCGCGATGTCATGTGATGTCACGAGTTTGACATACCTGATTTATAGCATAGTCTTATATTCTGCTTCATTACTGTGATGCCTTTTATTTTCTGAAATTCTAATAACTAGTCAAAAAGTTCTAACACCAGATTAAAAAGAAAAATAGGCAGGGAGCCTCCTTTCCTTGTACCACAACAAAATCTAATTAATAGGAAGACACACCACCTAATAATCTATTATTTTCAGAGCTGTCATGGCTCAGTAGAAATCCAGCCAGTATTGAATGAAGAACAATCCAGCTGTATCAGAAGAACAATGTAAAGTGCAAGATGACAACTAACATTTTGACACCCACATTTCTCAGACAAATAGATAAGTAATTGGAAAATAGAAGAACAATTCTTGCCTGTTGTGGGAAGGACTATCCTGGCTCTCACCCCTTGAAACTGCGGGCTAGAAGTCTATTTTAAAAAACGTGAGCGTATACCTCCAATAAAATAGGACATATTATTGTATCATTCAGGTGGAAAACTACGAGAATTCCTTTTACAAAAGCCTTCTATAGCTTCTTGTACTTATTGTAGAGAAAGGGTGAAGGGAGGGCAATAATCGAGTTGTGTGACAGTTATGGAAGTCCCAATTTCAGAAGAAAATAAATTGCTCTGTTAGTGAAAACCTAAACTGTACATTTTGTTGTTGTGTTTTAAAGTTGATTAATAGATCTAGAATGTTTTATCATACAATTATTTTTTAATATAAATGGTCCTTATGGAAGCAAGGATAAGGATTCTTATTAGTTATATATCTAATTTCACCTCTCCATAGTTCTGGGGGCTTGTTTTTATCTATCACATTATAGCTTAACTTTACTTGTGTATTCTTTCAGATAGACATGTAAAGAAACTTAGCAACTTAGCTTTTATTTCCATATTCAGAATTTTATTATAATCATTTATTTATATATATATTCATAAAGCTATGCACCATTTCTAAATGTCTATTCTTTATTCTGTTTTCTCTATTATGATAACTTTATTTAGTCAACTTCAAATTGTTAATTTTTCTCAAGTCTCTTTTCCCCTGAACATATTTATCTGTCAGAGGGACCTTTCTCTCCTTATTATCACTTCTCTTCCCTTAACCTTTCAGGTAATTTATTCTCAGACTTTATTTATGGTCTCTTCTCATCCTTCCTCTTCCCTTGTTACGCCCAGAAACTTCTAAATGTTTGGATACCTGGGTCTGTAGCCATTGATTCCTCTCAGTTTCTTTTTGAGGTTTATTGTGACTCTCTCTTCTTCCAGGATAGGTTTCATTTATCTCCTCTGCTTGAAGTAATACTGTTTCTTCCTCTTAGTCTTTCAACCTCTCCTGAAAGCTTCTGTGAGTATTCTCCTCTGTCTCTGATGCATGCTTTCTGCTGGAACTTTCAGTATATTCCCAGCATGAGTGTGCAATCCTCTTCGTGGCTCTGTCCTCCTTTCCCAGCTCTCATGGATTTTGCTCATCTGCTTTCTGGTCTCCTCTATGACCCACCAGCAATTGTCTCCACTCTTTGACTCACCTCATTTCTCTCATGGTAAGTAAATCATGCACCAGGACATACGTGCATACATACATACATACATACATACATACATACATACATTTATTAAATTTATTAGCTGCTATCTCATATTGAAATGATTCTGGGCAGCTTATAGCATTAAAACATCAAAATCCTACCAAATAAATATTTCTAAAATGATAAAAATGGAAAACAAAATCACAATCAAAATAAAATTATAATTAAAAGATGGGGAGGAAGGGAACAGAATGTGAAAGGTAGAGGTGGGATTGCTCCCTTAATTTATCAACCGTCTGCAATGTGATGCTCCCCATTGAGTTCTCCATTCAGCTTTTGAGCTAAATGTTCTTGACTTGGGGGAAGTACAGTACAAGCTACTACTAATGAAACTTCCAAATACTTCTCCTCTCTCCAGCTCCTCTGCCCTGGAGGTTCTTTGCATCAGTTGACTGCCTCTTATAAACATGTAACCTTGTCCCTTTCCCATGAGGTCTTTCTTAGCTACGGATACCTTCATGTCTCACTTCTCTCTTGAACACATCATGCACTCTTAGAATTTTCTCCTCAAGACCATCACTAGCAAGCCATTCTGATTCTTGCCTGTACTCTAATGTACAAATAGCTAACCTTTGCTAATCATACCATGTCTCTTCTAAAACATCTTACCTTCAAAAAAGTTAATGGTGTGTGTGCATCTGGACATGCTTTTCTAGTTAGCTACAGGTGGCAATGTCCTTGATGAGAGACAGACTGAAGCCATGTTAAATATTTAATATATTTACAAGAAATCAGAGATTGAAATCACTCAGGGAATAGATAAACCATTAAGAATTCTTCACTTCTAGCAATTTAACAAGTAATTGTTAAGTAATTGTATTTATTTATTTATTTTTAAGAAGCTTTGCAGTAACTTCTTGAATAAAAAGTAGCCCATCAATGGTCACGAATTTAATCAAGCTCCTAATAATGAGAACATTGTCTACAATCTCTTGCTCCACCAGTGTATTAAAATATCTTTCAATAATCATATAAACCATTTGACATATATATTTAAACTGTTAGATAATGATTAACTACACAGAAGCATGATCTGAAATAATGTTAGCATCTATATCACATGCTTTAACTTCAGATATCAAGGAATGAGATAGCAAGAAATAATCTAAATATATAAGGAAGAAATAATAGAAGGCCAAATAGCCACGAAATTAAATTCACCCATAGGTTTCCAAGATTATGAAAAATGTATTAGTTATGTAGAATGTTACTAAAAATGTTCTAGGGTCTGTAAGTATTATATGATTCATTAGATTAGTATTTGTCCTGGACAATCTGTGGTCAAATTATTAAAAAGAGATAAACATTGACCTCCATATGTAAATTGGAAGTGTGATAAATACAAAATTTGGAAAGTCAAATATTGTTGGGTGATTATAGAGTGATAACTGGAAAAGTGTAACAATACAGAATTATGGAAATAATTTAGTCAGAATAAATGCAACTAATGCAAGAGTTAGGTAAACAGAGTTTTTCAATGACAGTACTTTTTCTGTTACCAACACTGTCTTCAAGCAACATCAGTGCAAACTGTTCAGCTGAAATCATCAGATAAGCAACATCAGAATCAAATAGACTACAGCAAGACCATAACTGAGCCCAAAATTTCTGTTGCTTTTCCTTGCTAAGTGAGGCAATTGTTAAGTGAGTTGCATTTAATTTTACAGGATTTTTGCCACAGTTGTTAACCAAATCACTATAGTTGTTAATTGAATCGCATCATCATTAAGTAATGGCATCCCCCATTGACTTTGCTTATCAGAAGCTGGCTGGGAAGATTGTAAATGGTGATCGCATGACCCTGGGACAGTGCAATTGTCATAAATACATGCCAGTTGCCAAGTGCCCAAATTTTGATCACATGACCATGGGAATGCTGCAATAGTCATAAGGGTGAAAATCAGTCATAAGTCACTTTTTTTTAGTTCTGTTGTAACTTCAAATGATCACTAAATGAATGGTTGTAAATCGAGAACTACAGATTAATAAAAATCTGTAAACAGATTAATAAAAATAATCCCAAATCAGACAGAATATTGAAAAACAAAAGCATATTATTGGTTCAAATATGAAAGTTACATTTGGAAAATTTAAAGTAATAGTTTGCTAACAAGATTTAATTTGGTAGATATAAGGTCAAAATATAAAATCAGTGTAAGGAATTAATTTGGCTAATTTATGTGAAGGGAAACTTGAGAACTTATGGGAAAAGTTAAATGTTGAAAAAAAAAAAGCAGAAAAGAAAAGAAAAATTAACCCTAACTCAACCCTAACTCAAAAGTATAAACACAACTAGAATGTCCTTAGGGGTAGTAATTCAAATTGTCATATATTTGAGTTTGCAAAAACAGCATTCAGTGTCCTACCCTTAGGAAACTGTATAATAGCATATGGCCTAGGGTTTCTATTGAACCATCACCATATGGACATAGTTGAAGTGAAGGCTTTACAAAATTTTAAAATTGGAATGAATGGTGAATATGTGGCTGGAAAGTACCCTTTTGGGGCAAATGTTAAATAACGGGGTGTTATGTAATAACTCCAAATCTTGGAGTCAGGTTGAGGGAAACATAAGGTGAGCATTGCAGTGCTTTATAAGCAAGGAGAAGTCAAGACAAGAAGTTATAGTAGTTCAGAGGAATTCTGAACTGATTAGACACTGGCTAGAAAAGATCTGCTTTATTGCTATACCTTAATGGTATTTCTATATTTAGAAGTACCATATTTAATACTGTAATACCAGTTATTGAATCAGTCAAAAATATGAATACATAGATAAATTAATATTATTGTCTTGCAGTGAAAATAGCTTCAGTTAGTAGGTGCAAAAATTCCCTTGTTTCACTAATATTTTATGGTTGTAAAATAATAACTAACGGAGGAATATCACATTGGAAATGGTTATTGAATTAAAAAGCATCCACACACACCCGAGTGCATTTTGTTCCCTCGCTTCCCATCTTTTAACTATATTTTATCTCAGTAATAGTAATAGCAATAGCACTTAGATTTATATACCTCTCCATAGTGCTTTACAGCCCTCTCTAAGCGGTTTACAATATCAGCACATTGACCCCAACAATCTGGTCCTCATTTTACCCATCTTGGAAGGATTGAAGGCTGAATCAACCTTGAGCTGGTCAGGATCAAACTCCTGGTAGTGGGCAGAGTTAGCCTGCAATACTGCATTCTAACCACTGCACAACCATGGCTTTTATATCTTGATTGGGATTTTTATTTTTATTCTTTTAAAGATATTTATTTCTTAGGATTTTAATGTTTTAATGCTTGAAGCTGTCCAGAGTAATTTGTTACAAGATAGGGACAAATAAATTCATTAAATAAATAAGCTTGTTTATTTAGGTCAATCAACTGTATGTCATTGAAGAATCAAAGTGTTGGAAGAGCAATATATATGTATAAAATATCAAAGTAAACTTCAATTGTTGTCCATTGACAATGGCTTTAAAACAAATAATTATTTTTAATACATTATCTTTAATTAGAATTAATAAAAAGCTTATTTTTTCTTAAGGTTGTGCTCATACCATTCAGTTTAAAATACTGTTAAAATGGCTTTATTTTCAATCCTTTGGCTGATTCTTATAAGCACAAGTGAAATTCTATAATTTAAGGCCATGATCACCAGCTGGTTGTTCTTGGGTCATTCATTCCTTCTCAGCTCAACTCACCTGACAGGGTTATTGTTGGAAAAATAGGAAGAAGGAATATTAGATATGTTTGTCACCTTGACTTGTTATAATAGTAAATAATAATAATAATAATAATAATAATAATAATAATAATAATAATAATAATAATAATAATAATAATAATAATGATGATGATGATGATGATGATGATGATGATGATGATGATGATGATGATGATGATGATGATGATGGCAGGATATAAATAAATGTTGTATTTTATTAAAAATATTATATAGCCACCTATCTTATAACCAACTCTGAGTAGATTGATTGATGGGATTTCTTCCATATATATATATATATACACACACATACATACATACACATACACACACACATACATATATACATATGTACTATATAAACATTAGTTTCTTATACATGTATTAATGCTGTGCTGAATTTTTTAAAAAATATATGAGTAGTTCTTGGACCATAAATAAATAAACATATTTTGTTCACAAGTATTAATTATAGCAGAAAATGTAACATAATCCTGTTGCAATAGTACAGTCAGTATCTCATCATTCCATTATGAAGTTCTTGCTACTAAAATCTTAACAATTTAAGTTTCCTTAATTTAGCTTTAAACGAAACATTGAAGTTTGCTTCAATATCTTTAAAACACACAAGAAGCAACAGCAAAATCCCTACTTTCTCCAAATGACTTGTTACATATCCGGACTTGTTTTATAAGTTGTTTGTTTAAGGAGAAAGGTAATTCTATATCTGCAAAATTGTCATGCCCATATTCATATGTGTTAAGGTTGTAGCAACTTTACTACCTAATCAGATATGCCTGCATCTATAAATAAACTTTAAAAAGTTGACTGCTAGTCATATCCAAATTTTAGAGTGATCACTGTAATGCAGTTGAGTATAAAGAAGTAATCTTATATTTCTACTAAGATTAAAGAGTCTTTGTCTTATTTTATTTCAAAGATTAATAATGCTTCTATATTTGCCATTTTAGAAGGGGTTCGTGCACATGAAAGAAGTAATTCCTGCAAAATCTTGTGACACATAATACATTTGTCAGATTGATGGGCCAAATTGTACAACAGGCTACTTTAATGGCAAGTATGGGCAACTAATCATTCCTCAAGGGTAAGGACAAACAATATTGTCCTCTACTCACTTCCGACAAGGAAGGCAACTTTTGACTTTTCTTGCTACCCATTAAAAATAGTGTTTTCCAGCTTTTAGTGGCAAAACATGTTTATTTATGTATAAGACTTGTGTAACAACTCAGAACCACAACTCTGGATAGCTCACCATCATTATGTAAAAACAAACATCATACAAAAAATTTAATAAAAATATAATGAAAACAGAAACAGAAAAACCTTGTGCCACAATCCCTGGATACAACTAGCATCTCTATCTTCTAACTTCAATTTCACCTTATCCCAACCTTGGAGGAAGCTTTCCTGTTATGGTTAAGAGGGTAGGAGCCTGCTGGATTTCAGTGGAGAAAGAGTTCCACAGGACAAGGTGTCCACACACACAAAAAAAGCACACTTCCTAGGTCCCCAAAGATGGCAACATTTAAGTAAAGGGATATGGTGTGTGCCTACTCTATCAGATCTGGTGGGACAGACAGATACTCTCAGGGAGAGGCAATCCTGCATATAGCCTGGCCTCATACCGTCCTTTTGAATCTTGACTCTATCTTTCAAAGTTGCCCCCACCACCAGCAGCATTGTGTCATCTGCAACTTTGATGAAAGCCCCTTCAGTCCCCTCATCTAGGTCATTTATGAAGATGCTGAAGAGCAGTGGGCCAAGACAGTACCTTGAGAAACTCCACTGCATACTTCCCTCCATGTAGATGTAATTTCATTGAGGATTTACACACACTAAGTGTGGTTGGTCAGCCATTTGTGAATCCAGCTGATCATGGTACTGTCTGTTCCACAAGAAGTAGGCTGTGGGTATTTTATCAAATGCCTTATTGAAACCTAAGTATGCTATATCCACAGCATTTCCTTGGTCCACTAATTTAGTCGCTTTATTCTCCCCTCCTTCTCTTCTTTTCAAAGTAGATTAAATCAGGAAACAGACTCTACAGGAAGAGTAGACACTAAGCTTTATTGAACTAGCTATAAATGCAGAACCCTGCAGAACTGTCTATGTCTTCATTCCCTTTTATGCTCCAGGAAGACAGGGGTAGGAGTGTGGAGAATAGCCTAGTCTCAGTCTCTTTATATCACTCTCCAATCTTTATAATACTTGTCCACCACTCTGGACTTAACACATTTCTTTTGCACCTGGTGTTTCCCTTTTGGCTTATTAAGTTCTTCTCCAAGGTCAGCTTTTTGCTTCTGTACAAGACCTGGAAGAGGATTCAGACAGGGACATGTGCTCTTATTATTGACAAATTGAGATGGGGAAGTAATTTTCAGTAAGAAAATAATGTTGAAATGAGATGAAAATCTCTTTCTTTATGCATGGTTGTCCCATATAGATTATACATACATCATGTTGCTAGCTTAGAGTATATGTAGACTAATATATATTCCATCCCTAAAGTGTAGGATACAAAATAGAAGTGGCAAAAAAAAATGAGAAAGATGTCTAATAATGATAGACTTTCTTTTGTATGGAAGTAAAATAATTCCACACAAATTTCTCCCCAATTCTTTCTCCATCGCTAATCCAGCTACAGATAGAATAGGAACACAAGCAAGAATTAGCAGAACTGAATTCATAGGGAGTCTGGACATTACGGCAAATATTTACAACTCAAGAAAAAATAGGGTTTTTTTCAGCAAGAACATTGTTCAGGTTTTCTTCCCCAATTTTCCAATTTTCTTTTGCTACAGAAGCCTAATGAGGTACAGCTTTTAAAGACCTGCTAGAGCCTAATGGGATCAACTTCTTTGAGACTCCTGGCATGAAGAAGCTTACAAATTAACCTTGCTCACCTCCTTCATAATTTTCAAATGTTTGGACTTCTTCTGTGGGTTTCTGACCAAGAAACACTTGGGAGCTCTTTCTGTTTAAGCAAACATATTTGTGTGGTAGAACTCTTGAAACTGGGGCTGTATATATCTTGCCATGTGACAATGAGCAATACAGTTGCTTTTCCTCTTGAATATGATCAAGCAGTTAACATAGGGAATTTCCTCAAAAAGTGAGGGCAAGATAAATGCTTGATGATGCCAAAACATTAAAACTTGAATGAAATTTGCCTTTTATGAAATTTGCCTTACATGTCATAAAATTGTCATGCTGGAAATGACTGGCTTCTTAACCTTCTTAAGAATTCTTAGCTTTCAATATGAAGATCACAGGAGTCAAAATAAGGAAGATTTCTATCTCTTTCTGGTGAATTTTGATCAGGTTAGATTGCTATAATTCTCAAAGCCTGCATGACCAGACTAGGAAATTATTCTAGATGAATAGTTATAAGTATTAATTTAAAAAATAGAAAATTAATGCTAGAGAATTGTACAGATGATTATTTCCTTTTGTCCCTTGTATTAAAACAGCTTCCTTTCAACCTTTCTTGGTGAGCTGTAAAGTCATCTTAGGCAACTTGACAGCGAAGCTTCAAAACCCACTTACACAAATAGCAATCAGAGTCATTGTTTTGGACAGACAATGACAGGAAATGAGCATGCCTTCTACTTGCATGCATTTTTGTTACTTCACTATCTTGGGGCAAAGCCAGCAGTAAACTATTGTAGTAAATGAAATCATTCTTTTCAACTAGCAAAGCATTTTGAATTTGGTTTTATCCTGGGTTTTTTGATAGCAGATTTCAGTCAAGGATCCCTCCTACCTAAAAGACTATCATTTTTCAGTCTCTGGGCATTTAGAAAACGATTGTTTTGTGAATTTCAGTGCTTTCAGCCTGGTATATGAAAAAGTATCAGGCAAAAAAAAATCTTCCTACTACACTTGACTCTAGAATAATTTGCAGAATTGGTCATGATTGAACAAAAGAAAAAAAAGCTGTTATTTGAATTCTAGATTGTTAAATCCTTCTTGATATTACAGTATTAGTTGGTTAAGAGTTATTAGATTGGCAAAGTTTCTGCACTCTGTCTGTTATTAGTGATCTTCTACAGTGCCTTACCTGTTTGCAGCGTGTATTATTTTAAAAGTGTTTTTCCTACTTCAGTAAAAGTAGAATTCTGTGTCATTTTTGTGCACCTTTTGTCCATCTACACCAGGGGTGTCAAACTCACAACGTCACGTGACATGTTGCAACGTATCACAGCTTTTTTGCCATTGCCGGCAATGGGATGAGTGCAGTTTCGCTATGATGCATCCGGCCCACAGGCTGGCAGTTTGACACCCCTGATCTACACTTTTGTGAGTTCACTTGCTGGGGGTATCATAGTACTCCTATTGAAAGGACTTCACCTAGGCTCTCATCTAATAAGCTCTCAAAAGATTTTGCCTGATCTTCATAGTTAATGAAACAAAACAACCTACACTGAGGGTTCTCCTGAAAGAATACTGGGAAATTTCAATAGTTTGAAAAATGAAAAATAAACTTGATTTAGGAAGTTTGCATAAAAAAAAGATATAGGATGGTTTTTTCTATGCTAAGGGAAACAAAATAATGAAGATTTCAGATAAAGTTTTAGAAAGTTTACAGAATTGCATTTTTAATGTGTTCAAGTCAGTGTTGACTCCTGGAAACTGAAATTTTCTTGGCAAGATACTTTGCAAGTGATTTGCCATTGCCTCTTTTCTAGGGCTGAGAGAGAGTGACTGGCGAAGGCTTACCCAAATGGATTTTCTGAACATAACTAGAAAAGTTCAATAGCTGTGAGAAAATATAATAGAAACAATAGTTGAGCAAGAATAAATATTTAAGTGTATTTATGTATTTTATGTAATATATACATATATAATATGTGTTGTACACTTCCCCGAGTCAGAAACTCTCCAATTTCTTGTGAGATGGGTAGCTATACAAATACAAATAAATATTTTTCAGAATCTCTATTCCTAAGATTCTCAGGATGGGGACCAGGGAGCCGCAAAAAATTGATTTCATTGTGATTTTTAATTTTGTTCTATCTTTAGTACTGTTTTATTGCATAGATAGGTCTACATAGTAGTTAACTACATATATCATCCAATTTCATGCAGATAAATGGTGAGAAATTAACCTATAATAAATATGTTTTACTGCTTTTTATTTTTTCCAAAATATGTACATCTAAATATAAATGCATTTTATATTTATTTATTAAAATGCATTTTAAACATATTTTGATATAATCTTTCAATGGAAATTTTGTTGGCACCTTATATAAATATGAAAAGTAATGGATAATTCAATTCAGATCCATATGACATTTTTGGATATAAGTATTGAAGAAAGGCATGAAGGGCCAGGGCTGTTTCATGCCCCTTCATTTGCAGTACCTTTAAAGTTTATTAAAGTCAGATGTTTAAAAATTATCTTGGTTAGGAAGACTTGTAGTATGAGGAAAATAAAGAGTTTGAGTGAGAAAACAAGGAAAGGGGACTCAGAAGAAAAGAGCTAAAGTCCCAAAGATTCTGCAGAAGAGAACCTGCAGAATTGGCGCCCATATCCAGAAGTGGTAATGAGTGATAATTGGTGGGATAGAGAGGCTGGAATAGCAGTCTTGGAAGATTATGTGACATCAGGATAATGTTTAGATAAATTAATACACTTTTAGATTTATTTCAATGAGAGACATTTAACACCTTGATTGATATCAGTACTCTTTCTTCTAAATGCTTAATTCTGGCTGGATCATGCTGCTTGTTTCATTCTTTTCAATGTTATCAGCAAATTTCTGTACATCAAAAATAAATATTGTTCTATACTGATTATTTGAGAATCTTTTCTGATGAAACAATATGATTTCTGGGCAACAGAATACACTATTTGTGATTTTTCCCCATGCTTATGCTTCTCAATCATATTCAGACAAATTGGATTGTGGCTATTATACTTTTTTCTGGTTTGGTTTAGTTGAATGTTTGACAAGTAATTTTTTTCCCCTCTAGTATAAAAACAGAGTTTTCATTTCCTTCCTACCCCAAAGGCTTTTTCATACACCCGTGAATTTGATTTTTGTGAAGCATTTCATAAAAAATTGAAGGTGTGTGCATATTAACACACATTGATTTATTCACATTACCCTGCACGCAAGTGAGGATCCTTGTAACATCAGAAAAGGTTAAGGCAGCAGCCAAACACAATATATTTTATTAACAACTTTGCTGAAATTGAGCCACCTCTAGATTGAATTTAGAACACGGTAAAGAAATTGGTCAGTAAATTAGTCATGAGTTTTACCTCTGAATATAACTATAATTTGCGCAGTTGCCATTAATAAGCATAATAATGGAAGTCAGACAGAATTTCAAAGGTGTGCTTTAATATACAATGTACTAAAAGTATGTCAATAGTTGCAGCAATGTATGAGATGACGGATATTTGCGGAAAGTAAAGCATAAACTGAACAGAAAATTTAATGGCTGACAATAATGACAGATGTAGGGGAATTAAGGAGAAGAGAGTAGGTGACCTCTGGCTTCATACTACATATGTACATGCTCCTTTTTGAGACAAGCAGATGTCATACAAAGTGTAGAAAAGGAATAAGTTTTTTTTAAAAAAAATTCTCAGCTGTTTTCTCTTAAAAATATCATCAACTCCACCCATCTACTCATTTCTCAGTCTTTTCTCTTGACCCATTCTTCTTATGTTATACATTTGTTTTGAGATTTGATGCTCATTCTTTCTCTCTAAACAGCCTTTAATTTACCTCTAAGTAGTCCTTTGATACTGGTCACTCATTTATATATTCAATCTATATTCCTTCAGCATACATTCATTCTTCATTTTTGTCTTAAGTGTCCCATTTCCATTTCCACCACAAGCACCACACCATATATTGTGGTGCTCTAAGTGATGTCAACTCTTTCTTTCCATTAGGATGGCAAAAAAAAAATACCACAAAGTATTAGAATAGTATGAATAATAAATACAAATGAAATAACCAAAATAATACATTATGATAAAATTTAAAAACCCAGTCCTTTCTCCCTGAAATACTTTGATTGCAAACATGGTCAGATCTCCTCCACTGTTGCCAAACAGGTTTTAGAGGAAAGAAATTAGGATTTCATTCAAAAGTATATAAAGCTGAGATGGGCTACCTTTTATTTTTAGTTTAGTGTAGGAATACAGTATACCAGAGGGTATCATGCTGACATTTACACCCTGCCCTGGTTTTATTTTTTTATACTCTTTTTTCTTTCAAAAATTAACAAACACTTAGTGCTTAAGAGGTTAAAAAAAGGAAATAAATATTTTCCCCAAAATAATTTTGCTGCCAATTTTGGTCCAATGAACGTAGGGGTATCTGAGAGCTACAAAAAACAGGAGCAAGATTTTTTGGAGAGTGGAGGGAACCAAATATTCACCATGTTTTACTAAAACTGCTGATGCCTAACATTCATCTAATTTATCTTGTTAAAGTTTCTTAAGAATGGCCAAGTTTATTTCTCATTTATGAAATTTCTGTAACTCCAAAGGATTGAGACTTTTCCTAAATTGTGCCATCATCAGTAGTTAAAAATTAAATGTAGACTTTAGAGTTGTTTATAATGCAAGGCTTGTTAAAAATTAAGAAAGAAGAGAGAAAGAACATTTTGAGTGGCAGCAAAGGAAAAAAAACCTCTTATTGTACAGGTGCATAATCTTCTTTTATATTCCTGGTCAGATTAAACCATCTAAGCAAAATAACCTTGCTATATCATTATGAATTTAATAATTTTAACAAGATCGTAAATCAGTAGAAAACTATCTGTGATATATACATTAACTATTAGATGCTGCCCTTTTATTAACTTATCATGATAATGAAGATGCAATTTAACCAAAGGCTTTTGGTGAATCTTAACACATAATAAATAACAGCTTTTTTGACATTTTCCATTGTGACATTTTACTGGAATTATAAAATTCCAGTAAATATCAATGGTGTCCTGACATTTAAACTAACAGTGATCCCTGACTATTTCTTTTACTCGGGTACTACATTTTCATTTAAAGTTTTTAGGACTGTTCATAAATGAAAGAATACCAATATGGTGACTACAGATACTATTTCACATGTAAACCCTGATCTTAAACTTATAATTACATAATTATTACAGATTATCTGGGCCCATTTCAGTCTGGTTTACAGTTTACAGATTACAGTGCAGATTCAGCATTCGTCACATTTGCTGATGATCTTTGGTGGTACATCTATCCTATTGCTCCTTGATCTCTCGCTGGCCTTCAGCTGCAAGAGCTATCCTCAGTGATTGGTTTCAGTCAGTAGTAACAGGGGAGGAGAGATTGCATCCATGGCAGCTCTTACTTGGCATTTATCAAGGCTTAACACTCTGTTCACCATCTCCCAAACACTGGGAGGATCATGTACTACTTTGGGGTGCAGTATCATCAGTATATAGATTGTATCCAATTTACATTTCCATACCAGGTTGCACAGATAAAGTTGTATTGACCCAGTGCCTGGACACTCCAATAGTTTGTACTACTTCTATAGTAACCAGATCTGCTAATCCATATTTTTTGGGTTGTGACTAAATTATTGAGATTGATACTGCAATGCTTGGAGAAGTTGTGACTGTTTACAGCACCTTATTTCCCTATTAGTGGTCTTTCCTAAACTTCTGCACTGTGGAACTGATAGTGTAGAATCCCCAAAGTCATACTGGTGAGGGTAATAGCAATAGCACTTAGACTTATATACCGCTTCATAGTGCTTTATAGCCCTCTCTAAGCGATTTACAGAATCAGCATATTGCCTCCAACAATCTGAGTTCTCATTTTACTGACCACGGAAGGTTGGAAGGCTGAGTCAACCTTGAATTAATGAGGATGGAACTCCTAGCTGTGGGCAGAGTTAGCTTGCAATACTGCATTCTACCACTGAGCCACCATGGCTCTTCAAGGTAAGGTTCAGAGGTGTTTTGGATTTCGTGGCCATCATTGCCAAGAAAAACATAGGCTTGTCGCTTACTCATATGGACAATCACATGTTAGACTTGAAACATGTGTGACATTATATTGCATCCTTTCCCGTTGTCCACTTACTTTTAAGCTGCACAATATCACCATGCAGCAGCAGCTTTGGAAGGGGTAAGGGGGTCAGTGTGACATAAACAGTGATGTTCTGATGCAAACCAGTATCTTCTATTTGTAATGTAATGTCAAATGGATATCCCAAAGGACAGAACTTGACACCTTTTTTCAGCACTGTGACATAAACAGTGATAACTTACAAAACTCTGACATTGGTAAAGATAGAAGGATAGAAGACCTATAAAAATGGTCCACTCCAGCTGCGTGATCCAGGTAATTTCTTGACTGTAATTGGAGATTTGTCCACTTATGTGGTGGGCAATTCTTCTACAAATCTGATTGTGGAGACACCAAGATTGTTGGATAAAATTGTTAAAAAACAGCCTTCATCAAACCCTCAATCTCTTTATAAAGAGCTCTAGAAAATAAACAAGATAAGAGTTATCTAGAGTGATGGTAGCAGAAAACAAAGAGCAATTTAGATCAATCACAGATTTCTTTCCTTGCTTAGCCTACTTAGCTTACTTTTCCACTTTTATTACATTATCAGGATAACTCATTCATTGTTGAAAGTTTCTTTGCAGAGAAAATAGCTTATATTTGTTCAGAGATTGATTATCGAAGTTTAACATGATGACTGTTTGTTTAACTATTTGGTTTTGCTGATCCTGTGGAAGCTGAGGAAATGGATTATCGTATGTGTGATCTGGATTCATATTCTTTCTGGCTACCGTACTTAGCCATCTGATCGAGGCATCATGTGGTGGAAATTGGGATGTGCTACTTAGCCTTGAATGAGGCAGATATGAACCTTCTCCTGAATAAAATTGTCTAGCTATTCACTTTGTTACAAATCCTTCCTTTCTGGGAAAAATGCTAGATAATATGGGATGGAATCAGTTGATCCTAGATGAAGTAGATTATCTAAATTCTTTCCTTTCTAGATTCAGATCTAAGCATGAAAGATAAGCAAGTCTGATTCCTCTAGTGGCTATCTTACCTCAAGTTCTGAAGTATGGGAATATGTCCTTTAGGTCTTTGAGCTGTATTTGATTCCATGACCATCCTATATTGCTGAATCACCAGTGAGGGTTGAGAATCAAGGCATATTTACAATATCTATGCTCTTATTTTAGTGGACAGTTCCAGACTGTAGAATGGGGAAAAGAGCAGTCAAGCACACAGCTTCTCCAATATGGGATACCATACCATTTGGCTATCTCTTTTGCTGTAGAAAGCTGCAAAAAAAGGCTATCTGTTAATTTGAGATGAGCAATGTGGTATCATCAGTTTGTTTGCTTTTAATCCTATATTATAAACCACCCTGTGTTTCAAGAAATAGGCATATAAAGATGTGTATGAATGTACACACACAAATAAGTGCATATATTGGGTAACTAGCATTTATCTTAGAAATTGCTTGAAGTTAACTGAAATATATTTGTTCAGTTATTCTCACTAAATTTATATCTTTGTAGATGGAAATATATAGGGAATTAGTTATGCATTCAGATCATATGATTTTTTTTATCCCCCCCCCACTTATTTCAGATTACCTACAAGGCTGTTGGATCTCTAGATCCTACTGCTGACTTGTTGAACCAGAGAGGAAAAGTCTTCAAACTAAGGAATGAAACTCACCACCTCTTTGTAGGGTTATACCCAGGAACTACCTATTCATTCACCATTAAAGCCAGCACAGTAAAGGGTTTTGGACCTCCCATCACCACACGGATTGCAACTAAAATTTCAGGTATTACTATTAAGGGGAAAATGGCATGCTGAGAAAATTCAGTTTTGACTTTGAATTTGGTAGGTAGAGGGAAAATAATTAGCATTCTATCAAAGTTAAAGCAATTAGCATCTTGGGCTACATTTTTTAAAATGTGCCTATGGGGAAAATAACTTGTCAGTTTCCTCATAAAACAGTGATACAACCCTGTCATTTAACATCATGCACTCTAATAAGTAATAAGACATAGTGGGTAGGGCTTTTCATTTTGTTTTATTTCCAGTTAAGCATTGCTTTATGAATCCATTTAATTTTAAATAGCGCAGAAATTGATCTACAATGATTCAAAACATTCCCTTCATCACTAAACTTTGTGCAATCCAACTTTTAATCTCAGATGCACCTAGCAACAAAAAATCTCTATAATTTATAACTGTGTTAGTCTCCACTGTGCATTTATTTAAAACATTTTCATATTCACATATAAAGAAATTGTAGAACTGACAACATACAACACATTGTTTCTTTTGCTTTAATACAAATAAGGGTCAATATTTATTCATTTAGATTTTGAAATCATTAATACACAATGTTGAGATTTCAAAAAATGAGCTTAATTTCTTTTGTTTACTTTACACTTTATGCTAAAACATAATATGATTTATTTTGGGCTTAGGTCAATACCTGAAAGGGGTCTGCTCACAGAGACTGTTGTGTTGCTTTAGAAACAGTCCCTTGCAGAAGATAGCTGTAAATTAAGATCTGAAATTGGAAAGAGAGCAAGAGATACTTAATCAAACATAAAGGAACATGGAGAGAAAAATAGCAAGAAAACCAGTTCTTCCTAATTAAGTTAAAAGTTCAACCAAATGTTCACTGCTACAAAAGAACAAATAGTATCAAAAAGCATTTTGTATTTGATTGCTTTCTACTTGTTGATTTCCAGAAACATAAATCTTTCTGTTGTTCCACAGCCCCATCAATGCCAGAATATGATTCTGACACCCCTCTGAATGAAACAGAGACCACCATTACAGTCATGCTGAAGCCTGCACAGTCTCGTGGTGCACCGGTCAGGTATTTTTTTTCCTCTCCTTGTTTTTTTCTCTCCTTGTTTAGTCTCCTTCTTTTTCAAAAATGCCATGACATGTGTCATTCCCTATTTCTGGATTATGAAGACGAAGAATTATAAAAAAACAAAGAAAGCAATAATAACACCAGTACTTCAGGGAAACATTGTACCAGAGAAAGATACAGAGCAAGTATCTCTAAAAATAAAATGCTGAGATTGATGGTGATTGCACCGTCGTCCAAAAGACTCTATGTTCTCTGGGGCATAAAAATGTGAAAGAATTCCCCAAAGGTTCCTCTGAGAGCTAATTTAGGCATTTTGCTCTCTCTGGATTTCATAGCAGAATGAACGCTAGCATCAAGCCATGTCTGCTAGTATTCATTTTTCCATATCAAAAAGTTCCACACACAAAATATGCATATAAAAAGTGTTATGAAAAGTTGTGGGCAAAAAGCTGTAAATTAACTTTGAAAGGACACTTAACTTTGAGTTTTGTTGAATTGGTCCTTCAAAGCATTGCTACATAGTTATACCCTGTTTTTGAAAGTAAGAGTTGAGAAGCGACCCTTTTTAGTTTTGACCAATTAAAATTATCCACAAGTAGTTAGTCTGTGACGTGGTCCCTATATGGGGGAGGTAGTCAGAGGAACAGGTGAACTTACACAGTGCCACTCTGAAAGCTATTTAAGGCATCCATAAGATACAACCACTCAGATCTGTATTCCAGTTGTATGGGTGTTTTAGACCTGATGTGGACACAATCTCTCTTGGTTATCAAGAAACACTGTTAGTCTTTTTTAGGCAAGATGGTTGATAAGTTTGCAGCTTCAGAAGATCTAGGAATAAACAGATTATATGGATTTTTCAGATTGTTCTCTGACTGGGATATACTATTGATCACCCTTGTAGATGACCTTTAGTAGGTTTACTGGTTTACTGGGATGGGGGTTGTGTATCTAACCTGTCCTCTATTCTCTAAGTGGCCTTCAAAACACAGTATCCTTCTGTAGTGGCTTTGAAGTGTGAGGTGCATGATGTTATAGTTCTGTCCACCTCATCAGAACTGACTCTGGGTGATGCACAACAATCAAATTAAATCACAATATTAAAACACCATTATAAAAACAATCATAAAATACACACGATCAATATTAAAATAATTAAAAATAAAAATATATAAACTACAAATAGGGAAAAAACATAGTAACCATATATTACCCACAATAAGGGAGCCACTTTAAAATGTTGCCAGTTACCTGGGACCTCCAAGCCTGATGACTTAACCAGGTCTTGAGAGGCTTCATGAACATTAACAGGGATGGAAGCCCTTCATGGCACAGAGTCTGGAAATGTGCTTTCTTGGTTGTAGCTTCTGTCTTTTGCAACAACATATCCCACAAGATTTGCCCAGCCTCCAAAACCATTTTGTAGATCTCTCTAAGGTTTTTGATTTTTCATTTAGCCATTAAGACCAAACACTGAATAAGTCTACCCTGAAATTATTTGGGAAATACTCACTTGAAGATTGATTGCAGTTTGGCCTCAGTTGTGTTTTATGTAGTTTTTTATGTTTGTTTTGTGCTTTTAATCCTATGTAAACCACTTAGGGTCAAAATTTGGAGTTAGACAGCCTTATACAGTATGTAAGATGGATGGATGACATTCTTTTTCATCAGCTGGTGACAATCTGAAGAAGAAAGGCAGCAACATTGGAGGACTCAGTCTCTAACACATGTTGCACATGCATAATCAGAGCATTACCACTCACTGATGACAGAAGAGATGCACCAGAGGCAAATAGAAAGCAACAAGGGACAGCAACTGTCATGTCACAGTAGTTTTTTGCAGCCTAAAAGATGGTGAAATGCACTCTAAATAAGCAATGCAGTCTTTATCTGTTCTAACACCAGGTTATAAAATTAATGGTGTAGCTGCTACAACAACTGTTTCTAGTTTCTTAATTGACCTATTACAAAATATGCACTTATCAGTAATAAAGCTCTTATCTTGCTTAACTAATGAAAGATACACTAATACTTCAGTTGTCAGCTATAATTCAGTTAACATATATATGTTTTACATCTAAGATGCTGGTTCCAGGATGCCTCTAATAACCTATCCTTCAAATTTTATCTCAGGTCAATATATGCATGTTTAGGATTGGTAAATATTGGGAAACTTCTTCTACGACAATAGCCCAAGTATTTACCAAATTTCTCTCTATATATATATTCACCAAAAAAATTCATTATATATTTTTAGCTCATCAGTAATATTATGCATTGGTTGAAATCAATATTTCACTTTAAAATGAGGGAAGATGCTTGTTTGAGACAAGAGGGAGAAAATAAATGAACAAGCTTGGTTGACCTAGAAAGAGTGCAGAGAAGAGCAAGAAAGATGATTAGGGGCCTGGAGACTAAAACATATGAAGAACAGTTCCAAGAATTGGGTATGTCTAGTTTAATGAAAAGAAGGAATAGGAGTGACATGATAGCAGCGTTCCAATGTCTGAGGGACTGCCACAAGGAAGATGCTCCAAAACACCTAAGGGCAGGACAAGAAGCAATGGATGGAAGCTAATCAAAGAGAGAATCAGCCTATAACTAAGGAGAAATTTCCTGACAGATAGAACAATCAGTGAAATGAAGTTGTGGGTGCTCCAACATTGGAGATTTTTAAGAAGAGATTGGACAACCATTTGTCTGAAATGATATAGGGTTTCCTGCTCTGAAGTCCTCTTCCAACTCTGTTATTTTGTTATTCTGAACCCAAGTGATTCCTTATGTATAAGTCTGTAGAAATTCATATCAAGCATTTTTTATTAAGATAACAGTAGCTGTACATCAGCTTTTCCTATTTAAGAAGATACTCAGTAACATTTAAACATTTCGGATTCTTAATATAAAGGAAGATATTTAATCAAGTGATTATCACTTTCCCAGTGAAATTATCAGATTTAATGTGGATAGTTTAACTTTGCCTCAATAAGACCCCATGCAAATCCCACAGGATTCAAACCTCTAAACTGAAGTGTTTATATTAGAAATATTGTTGGTATTTCAAATCAGAATTATGTGTGAGCTTCTGAATTGACTTCCTCTCATATCTTCTTAAAACAAAAGAATTTCCTGCTTCTGAGGAATACTTAAAAACAAATGTATTTCCATACTACTCATCCGAATATTGGCTGAGATGATGGAAAGTAAATGATTATTCAATTCTTATTTTGAAATATGAAAGAAAAAACCTTAGTTTATCACTGGACTATGTCATTTTTATTAAAACTAACATATTATTTTGTGTTTATACTGTGTTTGTGTTTGTCTATTAGCAAACTATATATGTTGTTGAAGACCAGAACATGCTATGTTATATATCATATATCTTTCTTTTCTAATTCTGTTCTATCTTGTGATTTAAATTTTGCTTTTTGCTTTTTTTTATTGGACAGTTTTAAAAACAAAAACCAAAATTAAGGTCCCTCCTGTAAATCAATAAGCATCTATTAGAAACCGAGTCTGTGTGAAAATCTTTCTGACAACCTTGTTCCTTGATAGTATCGTCTGTAAAAATAATTGAAATGTCAATGCAGATGTCTTCATACAAATACATATAAGCATCCAATATGTGAAGGTCTATTACAATGATTGTTTTTTCCCCTCACATAAGTAGATTCAGTTGCAAAGTCAACATGAGCCTTTCCTTTCCCCTGATTTCTCCCCAAATTGGATTTCACATGCTCTTTCATTAAATCCACTTTCTATTCATTCTATTGGGAGATCTGTTGATTTGCTAATATTGAAACTGCTAATCTGTACCCTTCTTTCCTCCCTCCCTCCCTCCCTCCCTCCTCCCCGTTCCTTTCCTTCCTTCCTTCCTTCCTTCCTTCCTTCCTTCCTTCCTTCCTTCCTTCCTTCCTTCCTTCCTTCCTTCCTTCCTTCCTTCCTTCCTTCCCTCCTTCCACAAAAAAATGTATAAAACATTCACAACCCTCCCAGTTTCTCATCATAAAAGCTCAAAGCTCGGTCATGTTTTGTATTCATTGCTTTCCCATGTATGAAGTGACTAAAACAAATTTTCAAAACATTTTTTTTCTATGTGGATTCTGACCAAACACATTCAGTTTTAGGTCTCAAAATAGCTCTTGTCCCATTTTGACTTATTCATTCGCCTTACATAACAGATTAATATATTTCCCTGGATTGCATTCATTCAGAATGAATACAGAACAACAGACTTGGAAGGTCCCTGGAGATCTTCTAATCCAATCCACTGCTTAAGCAGGAGACCCTATACCAGGCATGTCAAACTGCCGGCCTGCAGGCCGGATGCATCATGCGGAAACCATGCCCACCCCATTGCTAGCAATGGGGAAAAAGTCCAGATATGTCGCACGATGTCACGTGATGTTGCGAGTTTGACATGCCTGCCCTATACCATTTCAAAGTCCAATCTCTTCTTAAAAATCTTCAGTGATGGAGCACTCACAATTTCTGGAGACAACTCTTTCCTCTGACTAATTGTTTTAACAATCAGGAAATTTCTTCTTAGTTCCAGTTGGTTCTCTCCTTGACTAGTTTTTATCCATTGCTATACATTTTTTCCCCAAAATACATTCTGTCATTTGATTTTTCAACTATAATTATTCACTAGAATGTAGCATGCAACTATCATCAAAATATGTATTTCTATTTTTCATATATACCCACAATAACTCAGAAAATATCAATTCATACTTTCTGAGACATATTTTAGCCCTTTAATCCTTAATTAAACCCATTCTGTCATTTTCCTTCATGTATTCATCAACATCATTCAACATGATCAGGCTATTTTCATTCATATTACATCCTCTATGTAATTTCATATTACATCCTCTACTTTCTCCTACTTTCCAGACATAATTATACCTATTTTCTTTTGTATTTATTCATTTATGTTACTGACCATTTACGCCTTTTATATTTCATGTCAAAATCTTCCCAATACTGAAAATCTGCTGAAAGATTTTTATCTTAGCTGCCAATCATGACTTCGTCTGTTGGGATTTATTTATTTTTAAAAAAAGCTTTCTTACTAAGAAAGGTGTTCCTTATATTACCAAACTTATTCTTATCCTTCCATGTACAACATTTTTTTCTGATAATAACAATAGCACCATTTTCCTTTGGTACAATAGCCTCAAAATTCAGTTCCCACCATCTAGGAAGTATATGCAATATACTGTCCTATACAGAGGATGCAACTATCAAATTAATTTAATGATGAATTATCATGCTTGTTTTCTATAAGAATAATGCAAACAGAATAGGATATGAATAAGTCTACTAGAATCCACTAGAGTAAAGTAGATTTTATAGACAGATGTAAAATTTACCCTCTGATTTTGGTGTGCAAAGAGTAATGATTGTCATGGCATCATGAATCAATCTCTAGAAGCCCATTTCTTGATCCTTGGAAAATCTCTAGGCATACATGTGAGAGGTTTTTCCTTCAGAGTGGAACTTTACTATCCACTTGGATATCAGAGGAGTAGGCAAGTCAGAGTAACCCTATTTGAAAGTTTATAGTGCTTGTGAGTGTCATGCTGGTCTGCTGAATTGACACTGTCAGAGAGTAGATCATCAGCTGATATACACAAATGATTAAAAAATAAGGGATTTTTCCCCTAGATACTATGATCTAATATTGTATACAAGTGAAAATACTATTTGCAAAACCAGTATGTTTTTCTATGTACAATATACAGTGTAGTATAAGAAAGAATAGAAGAAAACAAGTCTACTAAATATACCCACATATAAGCTGAGAATTTCAGTTTCCAGATGTACCCCAAAATTGATTGGGCTTATCTGAGAGTATATGTTGTTTTTAAGATAAGATAAGATAAGATAACATTTATTGTCATTTTTTTACTGGGCACAATGGCACACATCAAAAAATGAAATTTAGTTGCCCGCTCTCAAAGCTCTCAAACACATACATGACACACACCTAAAACATACTATATACAACATATGTATAGACCCACACCCCTACATATACATAACAAATAAATATTAAATACTGTCCATCTTGAATATATAACAGAAGGAGGAAGCTTGAGAGTTCACAAGGTTAATGCTGTATGGAATGAAACTATGGCTGAATCTGGATGTTCTACTACAGATACCACGAAGCCTCCTCCCAGAAGGTAGCAAGGAAAACAGGTTGTGAAGAGGATGTGTAGTGTCTCAGATAATCTTACAGACCCTGCACAAGCAACGCTTCTGTGCTATGTCCTGGATGGGAGGGAGGGAACTGCCAATGAACTTTTCGGCCATCCTCACCACTCTCTGCACTGCCTTCCTGTCTGAAGCAGTGATGCTTCCAAACCAGACTGTGATGCCATATGACAGGATGCTCTCAATCATCCCCCTGTAGAAAGTGGTAAGGATAGGAGAAGGAAGGTGTGCCTTTCTCATGCAACAGAGAAAATGCAGGCGCTCCTGTGCCCGCTTCACCAGTGTCTCGC
This sequence comes from Azemiops feae, assembly GCA_023970755.1. NCBI lineage: Eukaryota > Metazoa > Chordata > Lepidosauria > Squamata > Viperidae > Azemiops > Azemiops feae. The sequence goes on from JALGBA010000036.1 coordinate 3,968,408, forward strand.
TGTTGAGCGACCAAGCCAGCCTACTCGTTAGCTGCACACCCAGGAATTTGATACTGGTAACCATCTCCACAGGTGAATCATTAATTCACAGAGAAGTATGGCTGTGCCTGCCTTTTCTGAAATCGACAATGATCTCTTTGGTTTTTCTGGTATTTAAAACTAGGTTGTTTTCCTTGCACCAGTTCACCAACCCCTCAACCTCCTTGTGGTAAGCATCCACATTGTCATCATGAATAGGGCCCACTATTGTTGTATCATCTGCAAACTTCACAATATGCTTGGTGGCAAACCTAGCACAACAGTGAGCTTCGTAAAATACCTATCTATTCTGTATACATTCATGTATAAGCCCATCCATGAATAATCAGACTCTCACATTTTTAATCAAAATATTTTAACCAAAATGTACCCTTCTCAATAAGCTGATTCTGAAAATTAAAACATGAAAATTTGAGAGTTGTTGTATTTGCAGGTAGTGAATTTTTCATGGTACTTTGGTTAAAAATACAGGGGTTGGCTTATCCGCAGATAGGCTTTTACATCAGTATTTACCTTTAGTTAATTTTCCTCCCTTTCAACTCTCTTTTTCTGTTTCTTCTCCTGTCTTTATCTCAATTACTTATTCTGGAATGTCTGGAATGTCCAGTTACCGTGATGCCAAACAAAGCCTTTAAATCACAGAGTTTCAATATCCAGAACCTGAATCTCTGTACATACAACAGAGTTCACCCTTCTGGTCTTTCTGTGCTCTCACAAGCTGCTCCTGGATTTTATTCCTAGTCTTTCCCTTCATCTCAAGACTGGAATCTCTGGATTATTTTGCCATTCCACTCCACATTTTTCCAGGTGATTTCCTCATGTCCTACAATATCTAAAATTCCCCCTTCTATTCTCTGCTTTTCCTTACTCATTTTATATACTACCAGTAAATCCAAGATGCATACATGGCACGCTACATGTCTATTCTAGTATTTCATCCTTTTCTTGGTCTTGCACTAAGTCAGTTGTCTTGCCTTAAAAAAATGACCTTGGCATAGACCCAACCATTTTTCTCCAGCCAAATGCTTCATCCTGCCCCAGTCATTACTATAGGACAAACTATAGTAGCTATAGATTTAGATTAAGTTATGGATCAGATTCAAGCTTCAACTGATCTAAGGCATGGTCCATTTAGCACTATGTGCAATAATATATTCAAACTATGACTGAAAAGTGTTTCAGCTTAATACTAGCTCTTGTTTCAGCCAAAATTTTGTAGCAAGAATTTCATTAATAGGAAGTTGTGGATTAAATATAAAACAAACTTGCAAGATGGTGGAGAGGTACCAAAGGCTGTAAAGAGCTCCTCCAAAAGTAAAACAAACTTACAAATTACTATTCTACACACTGTATATGGTAGCAACATCAATATCTTCAAAGTCTTCTGAACATATAATATAGAAGAAGATGGGGATAACTAGTAAAAATATTTTGGGAACAATTATCCTACTTCCATTATAATAATATCAGTATTATATGTTCATTTTATGAATATACCTGAATATCAATTTAAGAAACTGTTGTTGAGATTTTTATATAAACTGATATTGACATTGACTACTACTGAAGCATACAGGAAAGTACTTGATGCAAAAACCATTTATTTTACAACTTTTCATTAATATTGAATACCTGGTTTACTCTGTCTTTGTCTTCAGCAGGGGAAAATATGTATTAACTCTGCAAGCATTAAATAGATCTAGTAAATATATATTAATAGATATTCTGAAATGGGAACATAAATGAACACATACACTTAGACTTACTGTTTACTTTGCAAGAAAGATTTCTGGTTTGGAAAATTTATATCCAGATTTTTAATAAAATATTTAGCTACTGTATAAATTTGCTGGCCTATATAGGGATATACAATAGATGAATTGTCCTTATTTCTGAAAATGAGTAATGTGGTTAAGGCTTATTTTGTCATTTGCAGCTTAGTCTAGAATAACCATGTGATATTGCATGATCATATGGATATTCTAGAAGGTGTCTCAAAGACAAAATAGCCTCTGAAAGGAGGGGGTCATCTCTGATATGGTTGGTGGCAAATCTCTCTTCTCATTCTTTGTCACCCACTGACCATTTACTAGTCCACAGGAATAATTGTCCCAAACTGTCCTCTGTAGGGACTTCCTAATGTTCCTAGTTCCTAACAGTTTTAAAACATCAGTTGCTCATCTCATTCATATATGGAGAGTTGGCGGATTTCTCTCATGTATCTTAATCGCTAATTTTGTTAGATCTTTTCATCATTCTGCAGATTACTTGAGCTCCCTATCCTGAATAGTATGGTTTTATTTGTAAACTTATTTTTCTTTCTGATCCTTCCTGGCTATAACAGTAATTAATAAATGAATATGAATATCCCCCGTGGAATCTCAATATAGATTACTCAGATCTAGTTAATAGCCACATCTCAAATTAGACAAAAATATGACACTTGTATCTTTTTATACCTTATACCAAGCTACCTGGAACAAATTCCTTCTATGCTTTTGACCTAAACACAAAGAAAGAGATGACTAAGTTTTCCTTTTTTCCTTTTTATTATTGAGACATTTCAAGACTTAATTATATCACAGGTATATACATTATGGAAACATGTTAATGCTCCCATGATTAAAATTATAGAGGCCCTAATTGAAAAAGCATAAACTGAAATGAGGAATTCCTAATTATAGTTTGCTTTGAGATATTAATTTTCCTCCATAATGAATGCATAATTCTTCAAACAAGAAAGGGAGACTATTGCATTAATGTGTTAACTGAAGATAGAATCAGGGAATTGCCATAAATGCATAGTGAAAATACAAAAGAAACTAATTAGAGTGTAAGTGTAGAACACCAAGAGTTCTTTTGTCTATAGGAACTAGTTAACTAAAAAAAAAATTACAGTAGGTTTATATGGATTCTTGTGAACTTTGGGAATAACAAAATATATAGAATATTTTGTAACTACATCTCATGGGCTTATGATCATTCATGCCTTGGTGTCTTCTCAGTTGGACCACTACAATGCACTTTACTTGGGGCTGCCCTTGAAGACCAAAATGTTACAATTTGTCCAACATATGTGGTACTGGATGTCCTTTTGTTTCCCTATCATACTGCTGTTGGGCAAGCTGTATTGGGTCCTAGTTTTGTTCTAGCTTCTAGTGTAATTCAAGGTGCTAATTATTAATTAACCCTACCTTCACCAGGGCCAAGCTATTTGTGGGACCATCTCTTCCATCAGGTTAGCTAGGGTGAGCATGCTCCAGCCCCCTTTCCTTAAACGCCATTGTCTAGAACAGGGGTGTCAAACTCACAACGTCACGTGACGTGTTGCAATGTATTGCAATTTTTGTTCCATTGCCAGCAATGGGATGGGAGTGGTTTCACCATGACGCATCCGGCCCGCAGGCCGGCAGTTTGATACCCCTGGTCTAGACGAACCTAGGAAGCTCCTTTTTCTGGCAAAAAATAAAGAGTTGCCTTTTCTTTCAGGTACTAGAATAAGTTGAGGTTGGAGTCTAGAGAGTGTACTGCTCAATGGATTGGATGCTCTTGATTAAGACACTAGGTTTTGCATATCATTGCCTTTTTATTATTCTCATGAACCAGAATTGTATTTCATAAGACAGCTCTCCATATAAATCCAAATAAATGTGATTGTTTTTAGGTCAGTATTTAAAATGGGATTATAAGTGTTATTTAATCATTTTGATTGTGCATGATCTTTTGCAATAAATATTTGAAATAGTGGCTTTATTTCCAATAATCCTTCATGAAGAGGATCACTTCTAGCTTTACTGCATAGAATGTGGGTTTAAGTTCAATGATTCGCAGAGTTTTAGTAAGCTGGATCTGTCCTTGTGCTTGTGTTTCTATGTTTCCTTGCATTGTTCATAGTAAACTGATTTATTTGGGAGACAAGAAGTTTCCTGATTTTTAAATGTCCTTAGCAAAATTCTACCAAGTTAATAATAGGATCTTTGGTAGAAACCAGATTTCAATTACTTTGTTATTCTTGTCATTCAAAATATCCTTTTCCAAAAGTAAAATTCAAAGACAACAAAGTTTTGTCATTCAGCTTTTCTGATAGTGGTTTTGGTAGCGATATGTTACAACTATTGTCACTGGGATGTACGGTATCTGCAATTTAACATTTGTCAAGATTTATCATCTTTCTCTCAAATTGAAGCCATCTCTTTATTTTATGGTCACAGTTCAAGATTTCTATGAATTTTTTAACTTAAGAAAATGAAGTCTGTTACCTCTTCAACTTTTTGCATTGGGTTGGGATTGCCCATTAACATAATTGCTTAACAAGTGGCTGGTCATATAAATTGGGTAATTAAATAAATAATCATTTTTAATATTCACCAGCATACTGGCTTTGGCCTCTTCTTTCATCTTCAGCAAGAGATTTTTTTAAGACTTCCTTATCTCCATCTATCAAAAGATCTCTGGGACTGTTAATATTTCTCCTAGCAATTTTAACTCCATTGTCTATTTCTTTTAGTTCAGAATTTCTTTTGATACAAAGGATTAAAGGGTCATAAAAATACAAGGTGATGGTAATAACCTTGGCACACTCAGTTGTTTCATATTCTATATTAAAAACCATACAGAACAGTTTAAATAAAATTTTCATTATCTTGAGCCTAATCTCTAACAGAATTTGGCTCATTGAAATGTGTACTTAATACTTAATACTCATTAGATTACAGTTGGAGATTTTCTGACTTTATCTTAAATTTGGCATATATAGCTCTAATGTGTGCATGCAGGATATTTTAAATTCCTGGGGATAATTACAATTAGGGCTTTAGATCCTGAATCCAATTAAGAGTGAGGCATTGTTTTAACTTACCAAGGCAGAACAGAAGTAACTAAGAGGTCTCCTTGATTTTCCATCTCTGATAACGTAGTTTGGAATCTCAGCACATAGGAAAAGGTAATGTGTACAGGGTCTTAAAACAAAAAGAGAGTTTTAAAACATAAAGTACTATATTTAGAATAGAATAGAGCTGGAAGGAACCTTGGAGGTCCCCTGCTCAAGCAGAAAAACCTATACCATTTCAGACAAGTGACTGTCCAGTCTTTTCTTAAAAACCTCCAGTGGTGGAACGCTCACGATTTCTGAAGGCAACTGTTCCACTGGTTAATTGTCCTCACTGTTAGGAAGTTTCTCCTTAATTCCAGGTTACTTCTCTCTTTGATCAGTTTTCAACCATTGTTTCTTGTCCTGCCTTCTGGTGCTTTGGAGAATAATTTGACCCCCTCTTCTTTGTGACAGCCCCTCAGATACTGGAATACTGCTATTATGTCACCCCTATTTCTTCTTTTCTTTAGATTAGCCAAACCCAATTCCTGAACCATTCTTCATATGTTTTAGTCTCCAGGCCCCTGATCATCTTAGTTGCTCTTCTCTGAACTTTTTCCAAAGTCTCAACATCTTTTTTGTAGTATGGTGACCAAAATTGATTGCAGTATTCCAGATGTGATCTTACTAGGATTTTATAAAGTGGTACTAATACTTTACATGATCTTGATTCTATGCCTCTGTTTATACAACCCAGGATTGTATTAGCTTTTTTGGCTGCTGCTGCACACATATTCAAGTGATCATCCACTAGGACTCTAAGGTCCGTCTCACAGTTACTGTTTTTGAGCCAGGTTTCGCTTTATCTGTACTTGTACCTTTGGTTTTTTGTGCTCAGGTGTAAAACCTTAGTTTTCTCCACATTAAATGTCATTTTATTGGATAGGGCCCATTGTTCAAGTTTGTCAAGATCTTTTTGGATCCTGAGCTTGTCTTCTGAGGTATTGGCTATTTCTGCCAGTTTAGTGTCATCTGCAATTTTGATGAGTTCCCCTTCTATTCCCTCATCTAAATCATTTATGAAGGTATTGAAGATTTTGGTGTCTTCTAATATAAAAAAAATGCCTTATTGGATCAAGGAATATTGAATTAAGATACTGATGCATTTTCAAATTGGAATAAGCAATAAAATACTAAAGAGAAATATAGCACAGTTGCTACCCCTTGTAGGTTCTGATGAATTCATGTGAAAAACAGGAATGAACTCTATTATGATAGATGCAGGCTTTGTGATCGTAATTCAGACAGCTATATTTTTTTCAGAATTCTAGCTGCTACTTAATACATTATTTATGACATTAAATTAATTGGGGAAATTAATGTTTATTGAAGAGTTGCCAAACTCTGCTGAAAAGATATCAAATCCCATTCAACAAGTTTTCCTAAAGTGCATTCCTTGGATAAATTGATTAAAGATAATGTAAGAGGTAGAAAATTGTCTGCTTTCCCAGACAGATCACACAGCAAAGAGAACAAATGAGCTAATTATTTTTTATTGTAAGGCTACATTGACAGAAATTTGCAAGTCTGGAAGTACAAACCTCTCGCTGTCTCTTTTTACATTCTGAGAAGTTAGGGAAGATCTTTTCTTAGTTTCTTTCTCTGATTGTTATGCAGCTGCAGGATCCTCCTCCCCCCTCCAACCGCATCTGATTGTTCTCTAGGCAGTATCATTTTCACATACCATTGCAGAAATCATAGGCATGAAATTGTTCCAGATATTGTTCTTGATATCATTGCTTGCTTGCTTGCTTATTTATTTATTTATTTATTTATTTATTTATTTATTTATTTATTTATTTATTTATTTATTTATTTATTTATTTATTTATTTATTTATTTATTTATTCGTTCGTTCGTTCGTTCGTCCGTCCGTCCGTCCGTCCGTCCGTCCGTCCGTCCGTCCGTCCGTCCATCCATCCATCCATCCTATGGCATTCAATGTCAGGGAAATCAGAAAATGCTAGACACAATGCAGACCTGACAGCCTAGATTGCTGTTTGCATTCTGTTTGGCACTTGCACTCCCATGCTTGGTGTATCAATGGTGGTGGCAAATTAGCTTTACACCAGCTAACTAGCGGTACTTGGGTTTCCGGCTCTTCTGGGCTTCTCTGCTACTCTTGCCTTCCCTTGTGTCATGTTGCCTCGCATCCAGCCAGGTCCAGTACCGGCTAAACATATAATAACACAGGACTCCATTGTACGTGTGAATGCAGCTAGGTTTTTCCCATTGAGGTGGTACCCATTTATCTACTTGCAATCTGTTTTTAAACTGCTGGGTGGTCAGGAGTCAGAGAATGAGCAATGAGAGCACACTGGGTCTTGTGAAGCCAGGATCGAGCTGGTGGAGTGCAGACCATTTCTGGCCAGCAGTTTCAGCATCATTAAGCCACTGGGCAACTGTGTCTCCTTTCATATTATTGTTAATATAGTTGTACAATTTATTAGAAAAAAACTAATGTAACCCAGGCTTTGAAATATAGTCAGCTCTTTATAATTACTTGTATTACAATCTATATTTGATGAAGATTAACTTTATTCTTAAGTAAAATCAAGATTATTTTTGGATTAAAGAACATACAGATAGGAAAGTGTGTGTTTTTCTTCTTTAGTAAACAACAAAGAAAATCTATTGCTGTTATTTCTAAACAATTCTATAACTTGGAATGAAAAATGTGGCTGTTTTTCCTGTGTTTAAATTGTTTCCAGTATGCACATCATTTCAAAATTTTTCAATAATGCTGTATGATTAATTAAACTTATTTCTTGGAAGTACCAGACATCCACTGAATGTTAAATATTTACAAAATATGTTGATGATGCCTTGAAAGGGACATGAGTTAATCCTTCAGTCTATGTAAATTTCACATATAAATTGGTTGAATTTAAAGGTTATCATGCTGGAGTATTTGTCATACTAGTAAGCCAAGACAAATTCAATACCAATTTAAGGTAAATTGGCAGATACTTATTATGAAGTAGGAAAATGTGTTATTATATTTAAATTTCATGATAAACAGGAGGCAGCACATGTCTGAAATTAGAAATTAAGTAAATCACTCCCTTTAATAGTTGGATGGGAGACAGGATACCGGAATTGTAAGCTAACCTTGGAAGTCAAAAAACATCCAAGAAGAAAGCAGTAGCAAACTACTTTATGTAGCATTGCCAAACAGGTACATAAATAAGTTTGTGAAATCACTAGGAGTCAAGCATAATTATAAGAAATTTGTGTTTTTGTGTGTCATAAACATGGCTCTTGCTGCAACACAGAAGCTGGCCCTGAAATCAATGAGCCAATTCCCCATGAGATCTCCCAATAGGATCCCATTGAGCTCATTTAGAATTGGAAACAAGCCTGCTGACAAATGTTTTAGCTGGGATGCTCCAAGGAACAATGTTCTCCCCTTCCAAAGCATTCAAAAAGAAAAAGAAAACCTCTCACCTCTCTTACGAGCTTTCTACAGCCATTACATACATTATTAAGAAAGGATATATTAAAACACTTGGACATTAAAGCACAGGTGCAATCATTTTAAGCAACACTGTGCTATTGAATCAATGGGATTAATCTTCCATTGTCCTGGAATAAGACTCACTCAGAATTAATAAGCTGTCTTCTCTCACACACAATAGATGGAGGAATTCCCTCAAAGGTAAAGTACTTTTCAAAAGCACAGTATTGGCTACTCAACCATGTCAATCATTCAATTTATTGCAATCAAAGTAGTTCTGTTAAAGGTTTCAATGTAATTTCACTATGGAAATTCATGTAGGGATGTAGATTTTGCTGCAGCTCCAAAATGTTTAATTGTACCACGATAACCCTTACACAAGTGATGTTCATTCAACAACTGAAGGAGGATTCAGTTGAATGTGCTTATAAGCCTTTCAGAATTCAACAAAACTTTGCTGTTCCTTTTCTTTCTGTTCCTCATTCCAATTTATTTGGGTCATTATTTGGACTTAAAGTATGGAAAACAGTTGGCAGGAGCATCTGAAAATGGAATTAAAAAGGTCATCACAGCCCCAATTCACATTGTGAAGCCACATATTTGATCTGGTTTTTACCTCACAGCAAGTAGTGTGCAAGCTAAAGATGAAAGACATCAACTTCAGTTATTTGTCATGGTCAGATCACTATCTGGTCACTTTGGGACTCACAGCTACCACTGTCCTTAGAGGGTGCGGGGCCATTAAGATAATTTATCCCAGGCACCTTATGGATCCAATTAGTTTCCACCATACACTTGGGAAATTTCTCAGTGATCTAGTTCTAGTAGACAGCTGTGTGAGTTGCTTAGCTGAGTTCTATAGCAGGGAGACAGCAAAAGTGCTCAACAGGAGTACTGCCAAGTGACAATTCAGTTCAGGCCGACATCATAGCAGTAAAATTATAATACTTCTCTGCACTTATTACATTTTTAGAATGCTGGTCAGCAGTGTTATTTAGTGCAACTCTTGGGATTTTTCTACAATACTGTAAATGCAGACACTTGGACTCTCTACCTGATATCCATTTTTTTTATTGCTAATACTCTCCTGAATTAGATTGTTTTTCTTACACCAAAAAGTTGTTTGTTCCTATCCCATTAAATGTTCCTGGTCTTTTTCAGTGTCTACCAACTTGTTGTAAAAGAAGAACGGCTACAGAAATCACGAAGAGCTGCAGACATCATTGAATGTTTCTCTGTTCCAATGAGCTACAAAAATGCTTCAAGTCTTGACTCCCCCCATTACTTTGCAGCTGAGTTGAAGCCAGTCAATCTTCCAGTTACACAGCCTTTCACAGTGGGAGACAACAAAACCTACAATGGCTATTGGAATGCTCCACTTTCACCATTGAAAAGCTACAGCATTTACTTTCAGGCTCTTAGTAAAGCAAATGGGGTAAGTGCATCATGAGCAAAATTCACTCAATTTAACAATAAATCCCCTGGATCTTTTTTAAAAAAACAACCATGGGATTGTTTTAATATTTGAAAGTAAGCATGTTGTATTATGACAAGTATACCCAAAATGTATAACACATTTGCTTGAAGTTGGAGGAATTAAAGTGATTGTCACTTTAATGTTCATTGCAACATATGTATTAGCTTGTTTGCAGTAGAAAACCAAGTAGGAAACTTGAGCAAGATCTCCTTGATGTAAGAGAAAAACGATTCCTCCCACCCCACCTCTATAATCCTGCTCAAAATCTCTGGGAGGGAGACAGACTACATTTTCTGTCTTTCAATGAACTACACAGTAAACCAAAAATGCACAAGAGAGATTTCCCAGGGGTACCATTGTTGGAGGAAAGTGAAAATCTCCACTCAAGTTTTCTGTAAAGGCTAGGGAGAATGAAGGATACACATATGTGTGTAATTGTTATTTATATTCTTGTTTGAAGACCTGCATCCTCCAAACTCATAAGTAATGACAGCTCAAAAGCTGATATAATTCCAAATCATGCAGATAAAGAAAAAAAAACAAGTTTAAACTTCATTCTATAATTATTTAATAAGAAGTGCCAGTCCAAACTGCTTCCAGCTATCCATTTTCCTCCCATCAACTTCACTTTATAAACATTGCTTGGCATAGAAATGGTGCATTAAAAAAACCCTCTTTGTTTGATTGTACTGTAAATCTAAGATGTTTTTCCTAGTAAATAGTATCTCCTATTTTCAACACAATTTCAGATTAGTGTCTTTTAATGAGATTTGTATCTATCTATTTATCAATGCCTGGCTCTTCCTCTTCCCATGGTATTTTAATTAAATATGAATTGGTCACAGTAAAAAATGAAATTTCAATGTTGATTTTGTCTTCAGGAGAAACATTTACATCAGGTAGTATAAACAGAATGGTTTAATTGGATAAAAATTGTAATCTCACTTCTGTCTTCATTTCTAATTATTGCTTTCTGTCCTTGATAACGTTCTTGGATTTTCTTCTGGGGTTGGAGTGCAGAATTCAGAATATTAAGGCACCCTCAACAATCATAGAGAACATTCTCAGAAAAAAAATTAAATAAAACTGTGAGAAAAGGCAAGATATAAATGCTTAATGTTTTAAATAAATCAATCAGAATTAAATGCATGCATTAATAATTGCTGAAAGCTTGTAAGATTATCAAATCTTGTGAGGTTGTTATGTTTACATCTAAAATATTGGTCATAAAAGCTGAGCTTTTGAGAAATGCTAATGGTGAGATTGTCAAAAACTTAAATCCCTGAATTCCACCCACTTGGCAGGGGTTGTAAAATTTTAAATAAGGTACCAGGGGCTGAATATTTCTACTCTGTCAACATTCCTGTGCATTGTTGCACAATCTCATTGAATCAGGAACCAGTTGTATTTTCTCTATACAAATTTTTGCTTTTTTTCCCCCTTTACACCCAACTCTGACACATTTCATTTAAGCATCTGGCTTTTGACAAGTCCATAAAGTGAAAAATCACACATTCCAGTTAACAGGTGGTTTGTATTAAATAATGAAAGAATATTCAGTTTCACACTTGTTCTATTTATTTTTGGGTGGAGATCCAGAAAATTCAACTCCTGTGTGACAGCCTCGAGACTAGAACACAACATTTTGGCATATTACACCAAAAATGGCACATTGTGCAACAAAAGCCAAAGAATAGGGTTTCCTGCCTGAGCAGGAGGTTGGACTAGATGACCTCCAAGGTCCCTTCCAACATTATTGTTGTTGTTGTTGTTGTTTGTTGTTGTTGTTGTTGTTGTTGTTGTTGTTGTTATTATTATTATTATTATTATTATTATTATTATTATTATTATTATTATTATTATTATTATTATTATATGGCTGATCTAAGTTGGCTACAATTTATCAGACATAATATAAAAATATCTATTGTGTCATTTTCAATGTAACAACACTTAGCTATTGAGAGAAGAGACTGAATGGTTACAGTACAGCTTACTTGGCCACAAACTGGAGCTCTAACATGCAAAAAACATTGCTTTATTTTTTTTTCTTTAAAAAGGGGTGGTGGTAACTTTTTCACATTTCTTAAAATGTAAATTTATTCCAAAGGAAATGTTATTGAAGTTTTAGAACATAGTATAAATTAACATCTAGAGCAGGGATGTTAAACTGCCGGCCCGTGCATCATGTGGAGGCCGCGCCCACCCCAGCTCCGGCAATGCAAAAAAATACATCGCAGCACATCACATGATGCAGCGAGTTTGACATCTGTGATCTAGAGCAAAACACCCATGTATTTTTAGAAAGAATAGGAAATCATAGTAGACGCCTCATTATTATCCAAGCCTAATTTGTAGTAAAAGGCTATCAGATGACAAGATGGCATACCTCTTATTAGTCATAATACAGAATTTAAGCAGACCTTGCCATAGTGCGGGAATGATTCTAGGAAGAAGACAGAATTTAATTCCAACTGAAACTAATAAGTAACCTGGTTTGGCAATACTGAGTGTTCAGATGTCGGACATTGATTATCCCTGTCCTTTATTACATGTGTCACAAACTAATACAAATATAGCTACATAATATACTAATGCTAGCATTATTACAAGTCCCAGGTATCAGTAATGAAACACAAAGCTGAGCTATTTTTTTTTCCCTAAGGAGCAGTGGAAACAATATTGGAATAAAGTAATTTTCCCCCACCCACAATCTGCAGCTTAACTGATTGTTAAGCATAGCAGTGTGGGTTGTCCTTAGCAGGATGGTATGTGCTCCTTGTGCAACCTTATTTTTAAAGAAAAATAAATAAATAAAGGATGAGGGGACTCTCTACAAAGCAATGTATCCAATGTGTGAGAGGTGAACAGCAACTCTTCTCAATTGCCAAATGTGCCCAGAAAACAATTTCACTTCAGTGACAATTGGGTTTGGGACTTATCAGAGCACTCCTGTCATGAACTCTGGAAGTCTGAGACCCTGAATGTGGGTTATGTTTTTCCAAAGTTTAGTGTAATTTGAAGCAAAAGAAAATAAATAGAAAAATAAAGCCCTGATATATGCATTTTATCACTGGAAACTAGAACTGTCAATCAGAAAACTCTGCCTCTGCCCATGCATCTGACTGAACTTTTATTTTTTGATAGAGGTTTGGATGAGTTTGTGGGACGTTCAAATTATGAGGTTAAAATGTTTTTAAACTCTCCTACTCTCTGAATCAGATTGTTTACTCTTAGACTTGGAAGAAGTTTTGAATATTTCTGAAGTAGGAGATAGTACCTTTCTAAAAATTAATCTGGTAGAGTTGCCCTCTTATGTTAGTCAGCTGGTAGAAATAATAGCATTAGTACAGTCTGCTTAAATAAATATTCTGGGAGCAAGAAATATACAATACGATGTACAATAATACTGGTCTCACCGGATGTAGAATCGTATGTTTACTTTATCCCACCAGAAAATATATTTGCTATAATAAAGTATTGTTCTAATTTTTTTAGAATTATTATTAAAATATAAGATGAAAATTGTAAATATATAATGCTATATTAATGCTTGCAAAATATGCACAAAATAACCATATTGATAGAACCCTATTATATACAATAATTTATACAAGCAAAATGTGCACAAAATAGCCACATTAATAAAGCTCTATTATATACAATAATTTATTCAAAATCTGGTATTTGGAGACACATGTTTTACAGTGTAAAACAGAGAAAGAAACAACATTTGTAGTTTATTACCACCCGACAAATATTTCTTTTTCAGAACCATAAAGACAAATTGCAAGGTACAACCGGATTATATATCATTTGGGTATGAATTGTGTGTTCTTAAATTATGCATAAACAATTTTTTTCAACAAAAGGTATCTAGATGAGGCTAAATCAAATCTGTATGGTTTGCAAAATTTTCCTATATTTTTATATTCTAACAATTTTCTGAAAAAAGGAAGGAAGGAAGGAAAGAAGGAAGGAAGGAAAATAAATGATTTGTAACTGTCCCTAACACTCTTCTGTAGAGCTTAATTTTTTCTCCCAAGTTTTATATTCTTATGCTAGGCATATCTTTTTTCAAATATGCATTTCCTTGTATATATTTGTAAACGTGTGTGACTAGAGCGTGATCAACACTAGAGGACTCTATTTATGCCAGTGTATTTTTGTCCTTTTTGCAGATTGCACCATTTCCCTTTCACTAATGTGCATATTGAATTTAATTTATATCCCCAATCTATTCCCTGACAATGGCACTCAGGTTTTATGCACAGTGGTATCAATTTGCATTTAGTAGGCTGAATACTCTTCAAAAGTGATTTGAAGTGCTTCAAGTCTCATGCAGAAATAGCATTTCTTTGCTGTTCATTAAAGCAACCCGATCTTGTTTCAGGTTTCCATATAAGCATGAAAAAAGTGATACCCTTTAAGGAATTCATCATCAAAGTTAGGGTGACTCTTGAAGCAATAGGAATCTGAAAAATATCATGTTCCTTTAAATGAATAGTAGATGAGAAGTGTATGCTTGCATTCAGGTCAGGTCCAAGGTACTTCCATTTTCACTGTGTGCTCAGCCCTATATTTATTATGCTAGCCATAGATATTCCAGAAATATTCTTTATGTATGACTCTAGCTGAGGGATATTGTTCCTTCTTAAATGCTTCATAAAGAAACAATCTAATGTCCTTTCATATTCTGTCATTTGCAGGAAACCAAAATAAATTGTGTCCGGCTAGCCACCAAAGGTATGTTCAAGATCTCTTTCTCCTCTCTTTAAATTATAGAAACAAATTCCTTCAGTGATGTAAAGTACAAGCACTTTAAGATGACCTTTAAGATGCCCCTGGATGTTTCTTTCTTTTGTTACCAGAGAATAACAAGGCTGTTTTTCTAAAAAAAATATATAGTTATTGACATTTACACAATACCATAAAGTGGAATATCCATACATTGATTTAAACCAGAAAAGCCATTGTTGTTGTTTTTTCAAAAAAAAGATCTCTTTCCTCTACTTCCTCTACTTTCTTTCAAATAATTCTTATGCTTTTAAGAATACCATACTCCAGGCAGAGCTTTCAGTTTCGATAATGATATGGAAGTGATAATCAAGCTGGTAAATAGAATTCAAAAGAGAGTGCATGCCTTGATTTCCAATGAGAGTGTTTTCACAATATCTAAAAGTTCAGTCTTGATTTGTACAAGTTCTGCTGATGTGTCTCCAGGGTCCTTGACAAGAATGACTTCAAATTAATGGTAATTTAAGATGAGAAATCAAACCATTGGCCACATACTAATGTCTAGCTTAATCTAAACAGAATAGCGGTGCTTTGTTAAAATAAATTTGACACCCCTCAATCTAAATGACAGAGATGTGATTCCTGTGGAAAGGCATGAATCAAGCAGGTAGCTTTGCCAGCGAAGGTGTCAATAGAACAATTTATTTGTAACAAAAACTAAAAGCAGAGATTTCCTGTCTGCCAAATCTCTTTCCTCAGTAAAAAATGTCCTTGAACACAGTTGCAGAAATGTGGAAAATGTGCATATTTTAAAACTGTATTACAATCAGTTTAATATAGACATTTTCCCCCAAATTTCATTTTGGTGCCAAGCTGAATAATAGAATTATTATTGTTCAATTTATGTCAATGCCTATTTTCTCATGTTATGGTTTTATTTTTCCTGTAGCTTCTATTACACTTTTATGTGAAATCTAATGATCACTGTCAAGATATAAAATTCACTGAATATTAATACAGTATTTAAATATTTGGGGAAACCTCTTCTTACTGTACAACAATTAAGGAGTAAGAGTAAGACAAATAGCTGTCTATATATTTAGTGATTTAAAACAATGTTCCTGAAATAACAAAACTGTTATCAGTAGCGCCATGAATATCTTCACTGGTCTCTTATTTTAGAGGAAATAACTAGAGCATTTTAAGCCAATAAAGGAGTTCATCATAACATTTAAACTTTATTTATAGGTTAGCCTTTTCCTACACAATATATTTTTCATATTGACAATAAAGTTTATCGGCTTTTCTTCAATGGCTATAATTATAACATCAAAGGGTTGGTTTGTCAACCCCAATTCCATTCTCTGTTTCCATGATCCTGACTTTGTTTTGTCTTTACACCATGATTTATACAGACTTATCCTTCTGTTTTCGATATCACAGAATACTAACTAGCCACAAAATGAAAAAGTCAGAACAATTCATTATTATACTGATAGCTGTTTCCATCAGCAAAAGTTATCTTCTACTGAAGTTCATCCCATGTAATATTTCTGATAAGTGATTTGAAGGAATTACCAAGAGCTTCCATGTGCAATTCAAGATGCTTGCTACCATCTATAATAACCTTCATGTCATAGGGTCAGATTATTTAAAGCAGAGGTCCCCAACCTTTCTGGATTGGCATCCCAGAGGGAAAGTAGGAAGCAGGCAAATTTACATGGAGCCGTGCGCATCCATGCAACACTTGCAGCAGCGCTAGTGCCCATGCACACTCGCAAATGGGGCCACTAGCATCCGCGTGCATTTGCAAATGGGGCCGCTAGTGTTTGCGCGATGCTCACAGCGGTGCTGGCATGAGTGGGGGGAGTGCACGCACTGTCCAGCCATTCCCATGGCCCGGTGTCCAATAGGCTACAGACCAGTAGTGGGCCGTGGCCCACAGGTTGGAACCTTGATTTAAAGGACCATCTTTTCCCCGTCATATCTGCTTCTCCTACAAAACCTGATCGAGTGCATATATTTTGTATCCCATCCTTTAATCAATACTATCTAATAGGACCTTGTATGCTTTCTTTGTTGTAGTGTCTGCCCTTTGGAGTAGCATTACCCCATAGATTTTTAAAATGCCCCAATTATGCAAGGTTTCAGATTATCTCTGAAAAGTTGACCTCCATATAAACTACAACCATTTTTATGCAGGTTCCTAGCTTATGTGGAAGTCAGTGAACTGTACTTGTGAAGACTTTCAATCTATGGGTAATGATGCTAAACATGTAGCAGGAATCTCTTGAGTTATATCTGTGGAGATGGAGTTTGCCTGGAGTAAAACACTTGAATAGAAATTAAGACAAAAGTGCTTGAAATTCAGTCATGTGACCATAGGAGGGGGACAGTTGTTGAAACTTTGACACAGGGTTGCAAGTACCTCCAGGGAGATTAGTCGTAACTTCAAAAAGTCACTAAGTAACTGATCATAAATTGATGACTACTTTTACCTTGGGACACTGCAACTATCATAAATACATACTGGTTGCCAAGTGCTCAAATTTTGATCACATGACCATGGGAATGCTGTGATGGTCATAATGAGCAATGAGATACTCTCTCTCAACCCAACCTACCTCACAGAATAGTTGTTGTGGGGAAAATAGGAGGAGGAAGGTATGTTTGCCGCCTTGAGTTATTTATAAAAATAATAAAGATGGGATACAAATAAATAAATAAATAAATAAAATAAGTGTGAGAATCAGTCATAAGTCACTTTTATCAGCATCATGGTAACTTTGGTTGCTAAACAAATGGACTACCTGTGCTTTTTGCATATTCTGCTCTCTTCTGAGGTAGTGAAGGACTAGTAACTTCTTCCCATTTATAATGCACTTGACCAAAAACTGCTTCTCCAAAGGAGGTCTATTATTTCTCCTTTTTTTTTTTTTGCATATGTTCTACCATTCCTGAATAACCTGGGAAACTATCTGGTCTTACTGTGAAGTCTTGTAGTCTTCAGGTATGGGACAGCATTTCCAATTTTAACCAACATTAATTACAAGTGCCTCCAAAATGAAATATTAGAAGCTTGTGTAAAGTTTCAAGACATATTATATTACACTTAGATGACAAGAGTATCTACCATAAAACAACGCATCGGTGAACACCTAGAGGCAAAGAAAGTCATCACCAAAAACCAACATGGGTTTGTCAAAAACGTGTTATGCCAGACAAATCTTATTGCATTCTTTGACAAAGTGACAAAATTAGTGGACCAGAGGAATGCTGTGGATATAATTTACTTGGACTTCAGTAAGGCATTTGATAAAGTAGACCACAACCTACTACTGGATAAGATAGAAAAATGTGGGTTAGACAGCATCACCACCAGATGGATTCGTAGCTGGCTGACCAACCGCACTCAAAGTGTAGTCCTCAATGGAACTGCATCTACATGGAGGGAAGTATGCAGTGGGATATCCCAAGGGTCTGTTTTGGGCCAGTATTCTTCAACATCTTCATCAATGATTTCGATGAGGGATAGATGGGGAACTTATCAAATTTTCAGATGACACCAAGCTGGCAGGAATAGCCAACACTCCAGAAGATAGGCTTAAGATACAGAAGGATCTTGACAGACTTGAACATTGGGCGCTATCTAACAAAATGAAATTCAATGGTGAAAAAAGTAAGGTTCTACATTTAGGAAAGAAAAACCAAATGCATAGGTACAGTATAGGTGGTACCTCGATCAATAATAATAACTGCGAGAGGGATCTCAGAGTCCTAGGGGACAATCCCTTAAATATGAGCCAACAGTGTGCTGCAGCTGCCAAAAAAGCCAACACAGTTCTAGGCTGCATTAACAAAGGGATAGAATTAAGATTACGTGAAGTGTTAATACCACTTTATAATCCTTGGTAAGGCCATACTTGGAATTGTGCATCCAGTTTTGGTCAACACAATGTAAAAAAGATGTTGAGACTCTAGAACAGCCATATCAAACTGTTGGCCCGCAGGCCGGATGCATCATACTGAAACCGTGCCCACCCCATTGCCGACAATGGGGAAAAAGTCGCGATACATCATGCGATGTCACGTGATGTCGCGAGTTTGACATGCCTGCTCTAGAGAGAGTTCAGAGAAGAGCAACAAAAATGATCAGGGAACTGGAGGCTAAAACATATAAAGAATGGTTGCTGGAATTGGGTATGTCTAGTTTAATAAAAAGAAGGACTAGGGGTGACTTGATAGCAGTGTTCCAATATCTCAGGGGTTGCCACAAAGAAGAGGGAGTCAAGCTATTCTCCAAAGCACCTGAAGGCAGGACAAGAAGCAATGGATGGAAACTAATCAAAGAGAGAAGCAACCTAGAACTAAGGAGAAATTTCCTGACAGTTAGAACAATTAATCAGTAGAACAACTTGCCTGCAGAAGTTGTGAATGCTCCAACACTGGAAGTTTTTAAGAAGAGATTGGACAATCATTTGTCTGAAATGGTATAGGGTTTCCTGCCTAAGCAGGGGGCTGGACTAGAAGACCTCCAGGGTCCCTTCCAACTCTGTAATTCTAATTCTAATTCTAAAAAACCCCATAATAATTGCTAAAGAATGTAGAAATCAAATCAAAATTAATTATTTTTCATTTCAGGAGTTTGGGTGAAACAAAAGATGAAATTTCCTAACCTGAAATTAAATAAGGTGGGCTGAGCTGAAACAATTTCAAGAGGGGGGAAAAGAAAGAAAGGTGATATTTAATATCAGCATCTGAAAGGTAACTTGTTACCTTACCAATTTCCATTTTGTCAGTGTAGGACTCTTTCAAATAATCTTAATCAAATAATCTGCAAGCAAGATGAATTCATTCTGAAAAATTAAAAAAAGTATGCATGCAGGTTTCCCATTGTACGATGCAATCCCTGTTTAATTTAGAAGGAAACTGGCTAACAGGACTTTTTGCCATTTCTGTGTTTCTGGAACTTTATAAATAATGAAAAAGAAGGAAACATTGATAAAGAAATTGATTCTTTTTTCCATAATCATTTGGAAATCAACTCATGACTGCTTATCCCAAAACCCAACTATTCACCCAATGAAAAAATGGATATTTTGGTGAGGCCTTGAATAAAGCAAGAATTGTCTCCTAAATCACTCCAAAGGTTAGTGACCACAACTGAGACTGGCAACTCTGTTGTTAAGGCAAGGAGTTGTCAGTAAAGGCACAACTGTGCTTACAATCTTACTTCAGCTTTCCTTTGCTTTACAGACCTGTGAAGATCGTTAATGAGAGGATTGGTTCTAAAGTTACTTTTTCATCACCATCATAATTGCAAACAATCACTAAATGAGGCAGTTGTACCCTTTATGTGTGCGTGTGTACTTATAAATTTAACAAACATCCAAATAATTTTCTTCTCAGTATATGTCTCTGATATGTATATGCAATAGATCCTGTTTTATTTCAAACAGTGAATTTCCTGAATTTATTATAATGTTTAGTATATTAGAAACATACATGCATACAATATGATTGATCTACTTATCTGCACTATTGTGCTACTCTACATATCGCTCAAAGGA
Source organism: Azemiops feae (assembly GCA_023970755.1). Classification (NCBI taxonomy): domain Eukaryota; kingdom Metazoa; phylum Chordata; class Lepidosauria; order Squamata; family Viperidae; genus Azemiops; species Azemiops feae. The sequence goes on from JALGBA010000036.1 coordinate 3,988,558, forward strand.
ATATAAAACTGCTATCTTCCTTTTTTTCTTTATTAGTAGGACAATCTGTTTTGTGCCTTTAGTCTTTTTCATACTTGAACTTGTATCCATGACAAACTAGTTATGTTTAAATGAGAAAGAGGTGGGACTTTATCCAGGATAAAAGAAAAAAAAAACAGTGAACATGTTTATCAACCTTAATGTGCATCATTAGTAAAACAAGCATTCCTTTCAAATAAGATAATAATTAAGCCTCGATTTATTTCTTCTCTGCCACAGAATTTTAATTGAAAAAAAATCTGTTGTTGCATCTTTAGTTTCTTTAATGACATCCTGTAAATTTTATATTCTTTAATCTGGTATGGGTTTCTTTTTTTTTCTTGTAAATTGATTTTTTCCCCTCTTCTCCCCAAACAATATCTGTTAGCATTAACACTTTATTTGTGAAAATTGCATTAGCTTGTGAATGGTATACAATTGATTCATGCAATGAAGAACATATTTCATTAATTCTAATTGAAACATAGGCAGAGGGCTCATAAATGGTTCTTTATCTCATACATAATTATGTATATTAAAATTTTGAGTGCAAATTTTTAGGATTAAAATGCGATTTTCTGAAATGGCACATTTTTATTTTTATTTCCTTTTTTTCTTTTCTCTCTCATGCATGCTGCCTGGAAACTGTTTTTCTTGTTCTTAGCAGTAATAGGTAGGCAACAGGTGACCACCCGAAACCCACCCAGCCTCATGAGCACAGGTGATTATCAGTACAGGAAAGGAACTGTCATAAAAATGCAAACATTTTGACAGTTACTGGATTGTTATGTCATTTGTCTGCATGTTGAAACAAGTATGCTCTCATTTCTCATTCTGATTTGTTTAATAGCATATTTCTTAATAATTTTACACTCTGCCAGCATAAGTGCAGTTTGAATATTTGCAGATAGCAGTTAAACAATACCTTTATCCAGAATGACATTCCATTGCCAAGCTAGCCTTAAAGTTTCAGATGTAATACTGGGAGCTAGTGATCTTCAGATTGTTTGTCTGGATATTTTCCTAATAAACAAAAGAAATTGTTAGCAGTACTTCTTTTTTAAATAATAATAATAATAATTGAGAATCAAAAAAGGGTGTTGGAAAAAATCAAGTCAAAAATAAAGAAATAGAATAGTATTAAATATCTTTTCAAATGGGTTGACATGATAAAAATATTACACTAGTCAGAAAACAAGCAGTTTAATTTTTAAGTTGACATACACAGCATGTTTAATATGGCTTCATGAACTTTCTCAAAATTTCATCTAATCCATGCACATAGAAGATAAGGATACAGTGTCTTCCAACAAAATGGAAACCAAGGAAGACTAAAATTATATATAATTGTGTGTGTGCGTGTATGTGTGTTTGTGTTTTATATATATATATATATATAATACAAAATCTTCGAACACTGGGATAGATGTAAAAACAGCTGTTTATTGTTAAAACAATAAAAGCAATAAAAGCAACTATTTACAACATTTAAAACGACTACCTTAGCTTTTGCTGGTCCACTGCCAGCGTCATCAGAGTGAGCGTTTGGGGTGGGGAGTTTGCTTATAAACCCAGTTGACTCCGTGTTCTACCCATTGATCGTGTAATGGGACCGTCCGTTCTAGCTAACCGTGACCAGTGAAAGCTAAGGTAGTCATTTTAAATGTTGTAAATAGTTGCTTTTATTGTTTTAACAATAAACAGCTGTTTTTACATCTATCCCAGTGTTCGAAGATTTTGTATTATTATATGGATATGCCCGGGACTCTGATTTTTATAGTTATTAGGGACATATATATAATTTTAGTCTTCCTTGGTTTCCATTTTATGGGAAAACACTGTATCCTTATCTTACCTTGCATAGTAGCTGATTAAACATGGCTTTGTTTTAGAATTTTACTTTAAGTCATAACGCCTACACTATCTTAAGATGAGCATACAAAGATGAGCTTTGTTCAGTTAAATAAACAGAGTTAGCTTAAGTTTGCTATCTTTAAAATGGTTCCAAGCATCAATATCTTTTAGTGTCCAGTTAATGAAAGCAAGCAAGCAAGTTATGTTAGCATTGTTTTATTCCAAATATAAGGATGTAGAAGATCTGTACTACATTCCCATTACTGACATCTTCAAGAATCAACACTCAGTTTCACTTTGTTTGACTCCCCTCATAATACAGGAGGATGTTATGTTTTCGTTCCTCTTTCTGAAAAAGAAATACATGCAGTTGAATAACACAAAGTCAAGAAAGGGTTGTAGTATATTTGTCATTTATTCATATTAAGGAGAGTATTTTGTTTGGTAGACTTGCAAATCATGGAAAATTTCTTTATCACATTTTCCCAGTATGTTGAACCTTTGAGGAATTGCATGATCAGTAAACTACAGTAGATCCACTGAATTCCAGGGACAATTCCAATTCCACTAATAAAGCCAATATATACTAATCCAGTGAAAATATGGGCAAAATGTATCTTTCTGTTTTCCTTCAATATTCAATGTAACATGATTAGGATTATAGTACCTGTAGTAATATCAGAATATTATTTGTAGTTGCAGAAAATATGAGGACAGGTTTGGTGTAATAGTTATGGTACCACACTCCAAAATAGTAGAATCATGATTTCTAGTCCAGCCTTAATCACTAAGCCAGCTGGTTGACTTTGAGTCAGTCATGCCTTCTCAGCCCTAGGAAGAAGTCAAAACCAAATCACTTTCAAAAAGATTGCTAAGAAAATCACAGGGACTTGTCTAGGCAGTTTCTAGAAGTAAAGACTGACATGAAGATAACCTAATCAAAATCAGAATTATGACTATTATTATGACCTTATGACTATAACATGGTTGTTTGTATCTTACAATTTATATTAATTGTTTTATTTAGTATCCTAGTATGATATATGTTTGCTTATTTAGTATCCTATGATTATCACTAAGTGTTGTATTATGATTTATGATGAATATATTTTCATGATGGTTATGATCATGATTTATCACTTGTTGCTTGTATGTACATTGAGAGCTTATGCACCGGAAACAAGTTCCCTTTGTGTCCAATCACACTTGTCCAATAAATAATTCTATTCTATTCTGTGAGAAAGAAACTGTCAGATGGGGACATGGAAGGAAAACAGCTATCTCCCCCCCCCCCGGAAGCCTGGAAGAACTTTGCGTCTGACAATTACTAAATAGCAGTCCAGATTTGGAATTGGAAGGCAATGTGCTACTATACTATTTGTCTTCGGGTAGATTTTTAATGTTTCTTCTTGCTCTGCTCCTAAAAGCATTTGCTGTAAAATAGAAAAAGAACCCAGTAAATAGGACATCCATGAATCTCTCTGAGTGCACATTGAGGTAAAGCTGCATCAGACATCAGCACAACTTGTAATTTGCTAATGGCAATATGTATAGGAAATAATTGCCTCTAGAACAAAAGGAAGGCAGATTTACCCACTCCTCAATATATGAATAGCTCTGTAACATCAAAAGTCTGTCCTTTTGAGTAATATTTAATTTACTAGGACTTGTTCTTTTGTATTATTAAAGCAATTATATTGTTTTCAAAATATTCTACTTTCATCTAGGTCAAATCTATTATTTGCTGTTGGTCTTTTCATTTACTTGGACACTATTCATTTGACAAGTTATTCTTTGTTCTATTTTCATACAGTCTTGGTGCATTTCTTCTTAGGTTAGATTGATGAATATTGTCTTTGCATAATCACTCCAAAATATATACTGAAATGTAGGTTTCTTTCATACCATGATCAAATTGTGGAAACAACAATAGTTATATTCAGAATAATAAATACTTAAAATTTACATGCTTGTTCAGTTTATAAGAGAACCTTTTTAAAAAAGACTAATCATGATTTTTTAAAAATGTTCTTGAGGTGCATTTTGAGAGTGTGCCTATTAGCTTAATATAATTACAGTTATTGTTAGAAAGTTTTACAAGGAAAATCAATGACATTAAGGCTAATTCTACGTGGACAATTGTTTTTCTGTTCCATTACTATCCTAGACATACATAGACACATAAATAAAATGGAAGTAATTCATTCATAATCATTGATCTGAAACTTTTCTTAATATTAAATTTCAGTTATATGTATTTAAAAAACATTTGAAACAATCACCAGAAGATTCAGAAATGGCAAACACTTTACATGAATATATTTGAAGATGACCCAGACAATATTTCCCTTATTATATAACATAGGACAAATGAAAAGGGTAGTTTGCAGTAAAATCACTTATCCAGAATGGCTATACATTTCATAGGGCTTTATTCAGTTCACCTGTATGAAGAAATGAAAAAGTATTGCAATGAAGGAATATTACACTTTGATTCTTGAGGAACAAAAACTGTTTCAATGGAACAATATAAAGCACCATTTTCAATTATCTTTGGTTGTTTCAAAAGGTTCTGATTAATATATTATAGCTATCCAGTGTCCTTAAAGCTAAGCTTCCAAATTCATGATAATATACTCCTATTAATAAACCATCCTCAGCTTTCTTGAGTACTTATCTGATTCTGCTATTATCATCCTTAATATGTCACATTTCTTTTTTTCCATACATTTGCTAAAGAATATATGCAATATAATAAACTTTTAATAATAACACTTGGAAAATACTGTTCTTGGAGAAAGAAAATTTATTTACACCAGTCATGAGTCTTATGTGAGCGCTTTTGGAAAATATGGAATTGAGGATAATTTTGTGATCAGAAAACAGTCACACAGAATCAGAACCTCCTTGTCTTGTCTTTTCCATGCCCATCATTTTGTTTTGCAAGTGAGAAAAAAATCCAATTTAAATTTATTAAACTAACAACATGGTTAAGGGGGAGCTCACAATGATAGCTCTGTGTTTCCACTTTACAGTAGCAAAGAAATCTGTGTGGTAAACTGTTTTGATCATCGACTATAGCTTATTCTTTTTAGAAATTTCTCTGTCCACTTAGCAGGATTTCAGAAGGATCAGGTAGTATTTAATTTCACTGAACATCTACAAATTCCATCTCTGCTTTGTATATTTATTAGATATTTTTAGACAGGATATGTAAAATAAACATTTTCCATTTGAATTGGTAGAGTGGAATGTGATTCTGTACAAATAAAACGTTATAGAGAGAAGACAGTTCCAGATATTATGATATTTTTATCCAGATAGACTAAATTATGTCCAATAATTTACCATAACAGAAAAGTATATGTCATTATATCATGAAAGTTTCCTATTGTTAAATTGTTCTTCATGTTAAACAATTTCCTAATAGTTAAATGGAATTTGATTGGTTGCAATTTAAGTCCATTTTCCTGTGATTTGATTTTAGAAATGTTGAAAAATAGGTCAGATCTTGACCAACCTTATAGTGACATATTTGAAAAACGTTGTTGCACCAAGGCTAAGCATATTTAATTCCCTTAATCTCACAATAAAATTTGCTCAAGGTGGCAAGCCTATGAATACCAGATGAAAAAGAAAGGTTATTTCCCATCACACAGAAACTATAATTCCGTCATTGCAATTTAGCAATAGCAATACACTTAGACTTATATACCATTCCATTGTGCTTTACAGCATTCTCTGAGTGGTTTACAATGTCAGCATATTGCCCCCAACAATCTGGCCTTCATTTTACCAACCTCAGAAAGATGGAAGGTTGAGCCAGTCAGGCATTCTAACCACTGCTTTCTAACCACTGCACCACCACAGCTTTTTGTAGTTAACTATTATTCCAGTATTTTTTTTTCACAAGTATTATTAACAAGCCAAGAATCCTTCATGAATGTGTCCCAGGATAATGTTGCAAGATCAAATCTGGGTTGGTCACTGGGACCAGAGGTTTGGGCTTGGGCTTGACAGCATAAGGAAACAACAGCCAATTGCCGGCCATCAACATACCAATCAACCAACAGAAGGCACCACATAAATAGGACTCATAGAATAGCCCAAAACACTTATTCCAGTAGAGAGAAGTTCCCTGAGGATAGGTTCCAGCATGAGTTGAAAAGCTCAGAAGAGTCCTCTTGTCCCAATGACCAACCCAGATTGGATCTTGCAAGAATCCTTCATTTTTTCAAATACCTAGCAATTTGATCTCTTTTCCTTAAGGGAATAATATCACATCTGTATTAATTTGTTATTTTCAAGCCATTTCATTGACTTATTGAAATCATTTTAACATAATATCTGTTTTTAGCATATAAGTTGTCCCTCTCATTTTTGTCAACTGTAACTTTAATAAACATTCAGAATTAGAGAACATAGAACTTATTTTTATGACATGCCATTGAATATCTCATTTCAGTTTGATAAAGAAACTTCCCTTGACTATAACTTTTGAACCAATTAATATCAGATAATTTGATAATTACCAGCTTCCAAGACTAAATATCAATAGAAACAATTCCATCAAAATGGAATGAAACCAATGAATGTATCAGAATAAATCAAATAACTGCATTCTGATTACAAATATTATTTTATTGGTTTTTAGCAATCTGGCTTTGTAAAGCTATTTGCTCCTCAGATGTAGGTTCCAAAAGATCATAGTAGCATTATCTCCATCAATCTTATTCTACAACAATAATTGTGTGAGATAATTTGGACTGAAATCACTGGCCCAAATTTAATTATTATTAAAACATATTTGTTGTATTTTTATTTATATTTACTTATTTTATTTATATATATATATACGCACACAGATTTATACAATAAATATGCAAATAAACACAAACACATGCACATATATTCAAGAGATGAAAAGGTATAGTATCTCAGGAGAAAAGATACAAACAAGTTTGAAGATCCCTTATTATTGTAAAAAAAAAAATCTAGCAGGGTGGATTAAAACAGGTGACCTCAACCTTTTGGCACTGGGGTGCACATTTGGAATGCTGAATATGTGTTGTTGGTACTTTTACAAAACAATTATGGGAGGAGCTTGGTCATTTACAAAATGGCTGCCATAGGGGATACAATTAATTGTGAAGCATTGATTAATGGAATTCTACTTGCCATCATTCCTAGCATTCCTTCTGCAGAATATTCACTACTATTCTTGATGAATTATGTTTTTTCTAGATGGAGTTGCATGCTTCCAAGCAAAAAAAAAAAAAGTTGCAATTGTTTCTAAATACAGATATTTAGAAATAAATGTAAGGCTTGAGGCTTGCACTTTTCTTTGTAGCATGCAGTCCATGCAGATACTGTTTAATTAAAAGTGTATTTTTAATATGGGAAAACTCATATGGGAAAGTGGTTGCTACCAAAGGAAGTATCTATGGGACATTAAATTGGTGATTACAGAGGTGGAAACATGTATGTCAGGAACCCAAATTTGATGAGAATCATGCACTGAATTAGCAGCAGAAAAAAGATATATATTTTTTAGAAAACTAAAGCATTAATTGTTTTAGGCTTGAAGTCTAAGGAAGTATAAGAAACTGGAAGTATAAGAATCTTGTGCTCAATTTTCTCACCACATGACTCTGTTCCTGAAGAAATCTGGGATGGTAAATGTTAACAAAAAAGCAATATTCTGATACAAGTCCTCTACAATTAAATTTATTGAACAGGAAAAAGATTAGATTACCAAAATCTTGACACTGGATGCTTTCAATTTAGTTTATCAGTTTTCAGTTTATTTCTAAATTCATTAGAGTAGGCATTTCTAATTGTCTTCATTAAAACTGGCTGATGAATAGAGGAGGTGGCTAATCATTTTCCTGATAATGGAGGAGCTACAGATATTGAGCTGGTAATTTTTTGCAAACTATTATTCATTTTATTGGGTTCTGAGAAGCCTAAATCTTGCTTTCCTCATAAGGGACTTTTGTGGCAAAGTTAGCAGTTGTTCACTCCTGAAAAGATTAGTTCCCTCAGAATCAATTAACCCCTAATCTTTAAATGATGAAACAGAGCTTACAATTGAACACACATATAGACATTCACAGACACGTCACCTACTCACACATACGCACTCACATGCTACACTCTTTGCATTTTATTAACTTGCTTTCTCCATGAAAGAGCTTCATTGTACAAGAAGCAATAGCTATCTTCTCAAAAAGTTCAGTTAAATGAGCTAGTCCTATGAAATTCATTTCACATTATTGTAGATTAAATTCTCAATGTAAGGCTACTGAAGCTCCAGTTGTGTTCATGTGCTGAAAAGACAGAGAGATGAAGAGAGAAAGAGGTTGAAAGCTCCAGAGCAGAATGGGACAACTTACGACAGTCAACTCGCTGCAGCCAACTTGCCATGGCCAACTTGCCACAGCCATAAATCTTGCCCCCTCACTTCCTCAAGACACAGCTTTTCTGGAGTGATACAATTAGTGACATGAGGAAGGGAACACTTTTTGCTAGATTCCAGAAAAGATTCCATGTTATAACAAAGCATTATACTATACATCAAGACTGTGTAATACCTTTGGTTTGCAGGGGAAAAAGCTAGTTTGAAGATTGTCTTTTCTCCATATTGTTCTATAGCTAGATAGGAAAGGTGTTTGAACTTGGAAAAAAATGGAGTTGCTTTAAGCCATTGATGACATTGGCTTCATGATCACCTCTGCATGCTCTGAAACACCTTTTTCTGTTTACCTCTTTATCTCTAGTGGTGCACAGCTAGGGGCATTCAGAGCCAAGAAAAAAAAATAGAAACCCAATGAAATGAATCAGTTACAAATGTAGCTTTTAAAAAATGGAAAATCTATGATAAAATTGTTCCAATATGAACAGTTTTAAAACTCTACCTTCTATTGACACCATGATGCAGATTTTTGTATGGAATTGTTAAATGTTATATACAAACACAATATTTTTTAATGTTAAATGCAGCTGTTGATATATTATGGCATCTGACATGATACACATCTTCTCCAGATGACAGGAGAACTTGGATAATTTATGTGTAACTTCTTAGTAATTTATTTATGGCAATAGCTATTGGAGACTTTAGATAATAGAAAATTAATTCTATAAATTATTATTTGTATCACACTCTGTACTCCAGCCATTATCTTACTTGTCCCTCATAGTTTGGAAGGTGAATTATTAGGAAAGTCATATGAAAGCCTATCCAAATTCCTCAGCCTTACCACTCTACTTTATTTATGTTTTTATTGATTATGTGCCATCAGATCAGTGTCAAGTCTTAGATAGATTATATCTATGATCATCTGTCCTTAACCTGGTCCTTCAAATATTCCAATTCTTTCTTTACCAATTGCCACTAAGTCCATGCACCTTGGTGCTAGTCATCCTCTTCTCTTTCTACTTTATAGTAGAGTAAAATGTTAACATAAAATATTATAGCAAATTAGTCCTCATTTTATTAATTAAAAGAGCTGAATAATTCTATTGATGTGGAGGAGATATGACTGTTGCTCTGAATTTGATTTCCCCATCCAACTCTTTGCAGAATAAATAAATGTTTGTTGTAGATTGGCTAAGAAGTTCAAGAAAGTGGCATTGTGCCATAGATATTTAATTGCTGAGATTGTAATTAGTTGAGAGTCTCTTGCTTATGGCTTATAAATAAATAAACAAATACCATAGTCAATCATTTATTTAGATAATGCACATTAAATTACTTTAACAGGAACTGATTTTTTGTTAATCAAGACAGAAATATACAGGCCCACACACATGCACAGACACACCAGCACACAGAGACACAGATATGCACACACACACACACACACACACACACTTCTACAAAGACAAGCAGTGAAAACCAGGTAGAATTTCACTGTACTCTGAGATGTTTATCTAATACCCACTGAGATTCAACTTCTTATATTTATTCCCCCAATTTCTTTATACAGAGACTGTGTGTACCTTGCAATAAGCAATGTAGCTTCATGCACATATTGAATAATAATAATAATAATAAAGTTGGAAGGGACCTTGGAGGTCATCGAGTCCAACCCCCTGCTCAGGCAGGAAACCCTATACCATTTCAGACAAATGGCTGTCCAATCTCTTCTTAAAAACTTCCAGTGTTGGAGCATTCACCGCTTCTGGAGGCAGGTTGTTCCACTGGTTAATTGTTCTAACTGTCAGGAAGTTTTCTCAGTTCCAGGTTGCTTCTCTCCCTGACTAGTTTCCATCCATTACTTCTTGTCCTGCCCTCAGGCGCCTTGGAGACTAGCTTGACTCCCTCTTCTTTGTGGCAACCCCTGAGATATTGGAATACTGCTATCATGTCACCCCTAGTCCTTCTTTTCATTAAACTAGACATACCCAATTCCAGCAAACGTTCCTGATATGCTTTAGCTCCAGTCCCCTAATCATCTTTGTTGCCCTTCTCTGCACTCTTTCTAGAGGACTCAACATCTTTTTTACATCATGGTGACCAAAAATGGATGCAGTATTCCAAGTGTGGCCTTACCAAGGCATTGTAAAGTGGTATTAATACTTCACGTGATCTTGATTCTATCCCTCTGTTAATGCAGCCCAGCACTGTGTTGGCTTTTTTGGCAGCTGCAGTACACTGTGGCTCATATTTAAGTGATTGTCCACTAGGACTCTGAGATCCCTCTCACAGTTACTACTATTGAGCAAGGTACCCCTATACTATACCTGTACATTTGGTTTTTCTTGCCTAAATGTAGAACCTTACTTTTTTCACCATTGAATTTCATTTTGTTAGATAGCGCCCAGTGTTCAAGTCTGTCCAGGTCCTCCTGTATCTTAAGCCTGTCTTCTGGAGTGTTGGCTATTCCTGCCAGCTTGGTGTCATCCACAAATTTGATGAGTTCCCCATCTATCCCCTCGTCCAAATCGTTGATGAAGATGTTGAAGAGCACTGGGCCCAGAACAGAGCACTGGGCCCAGAACAGGGCACCCCACTGCACACTTCCCTCCATGTAGATGCGGTTCCATTGAGGACCACACGCTGAGTACGGCCGGTCAGCCAGCTACGAATCCATCTGGTGGTGATGCTGTCTAACCCACATTTTTCTATCTTATCAAGTAGTAGGTTGTGATCTACTTTATCAAATGCCTTACTGAAGTCCAAGTAAATTATATCCACAGCATTCCTCTGATCCACTAATTTTGTCACTTGGTCAAAGAATGCAATAAGGTTTGTCTGGCGTGATCTGTTTTTGACAAACCCATGTTGGCTTTCAGTAGTGATTTTGTTTGCCTCTAGGTGTTCGCTGATTCATTGTTTGATTATCTTTTCCAGAATCTTCCCAAGTATTGAGGTCAGGCTGATAGGTCTGTAGTTTCCTGGATCCATTTTTTTTCCTTTTTTGAAGATGGGAACTACATCAGCTCTTTTCCAGTCCTCTGGTAGTTCCCCAGTGCTTCAGGATCTTTGAAAAATATAGTTCAGTGGTTCTGAGATCACATCTGCCAGTTCCTTGAGAACCTTGGGGTGTAATCCATCTGGTCCTGGTGATTTGAACTCGTCTAGGCTGGACAGGTGCTCACTTACCATTTTCTTGTTTATCTTAACTTGTGTTTCTATTCTGTTTTTTATGGCACTATTTTTGATAGGTTGGTCTGTTTTTTCCCTTTGTGTAAAGACAGATGCAAAAAATGAGTTAAATAGTTCTGCTTTCTCACTATTGCTTGTCACCTTCTTGCCACTTTCACCTACTAATGGACCAATCATTTCCTTCACTTTTTTATTATTTTTTACATGTTGAAAGAAACTTTTTTTGTTATTTTTGACTTTGGTCGCAAGCCTTAGTTCATTATGAGCCTTAGCTTTCCTCACTTCATCTTTGGAGGCTCGGGCTATTTGCTGATATTCTGACTTTGTTATGTGCCCCTCTTTCCACTTTCTATACTTGTCCTTTTTATCTTTCAATTTATCAGAGAGTTCTTTATGCAGCCATGCTGGTCTCTTTTGAGAGCTGTTATTTTTCCTCTTTGTTGGTATTGTGCTAGACTGGGCTTTTATTATCTCGCTTTTCAAAATTTCCCAAGCTTCTTGAGTTGTTTTCCCCTTGAGGATTCTCATCCATGGAATCCTTCCCAAGCCCTCTCTAAGTTTATTGAAATTAGCTCTCTTAAAGTCCAAGACTCTAGTTTGACTGTGTTCTATTGCCTGTGCTTCCATAATGTTGAATTCCAATATTGCATGATCACTACCTCCCAAGGTTCCTGTGGCTTCAACACCTTCTATCATTTCATCTCTGTTAGTGAGATTTAGATCCAGAATGGCTAATCCCCTAGTTCCCTTCTCTACTTTTTGGGAGACAAAGTTGTCTGCTAGGTTTGTCAGGAATCTGTTTGATCTTCCACTTGGTGCAGAGTTTGTCTCCCAGTTGATGTCAGGGTAGTTAAAGTCCCCCATTACTATTGTGATATGCTTCCTACATACTTTAGTTATTTGACTAGCAAAAAGTTCGTCTATTTCCTCTGTTTGGTTGGGTGGCCTATAGTACACCTATGGCAATGTCATTTTTTCTCCCTTTTATATTGACCCAAATGCATTTAAGACACTTTTCATCATTGTTGTGCTCTATTTCTGTAGAGATGTAGTTATTTCTTATATAGAGAGCAACTGCACCTCCTCTTTTATTTGGTCTGTTTCTTTTAAATAATTTAAATCCCTCTAGCTGTGTGTTCCATTTGTGGGTTTCATCCCACCATATTTCCGTAATGGCAACAATATCATATCTGCCCTCATTAACCTGAATTTATAATTCACCCTGTTTGCTGTTCATACTCTGTGCATGTAATGTTTTTTGACTATAACCAGACAGTTGAAAATTCTTCAAAATCTTCTGCTTAGGATCAGTCTATACTCTTAGCAAACTGTATTCTCCAAATGCAGCCTGCTTCACTTGATTTTGTTTGAGCGCCTCCAGAGATTGAAGATCCAATTTTACCAATTTCATTTGAGTGTTTTCTGGTTTATTGGAAGCCCTTGAGGGCATGAGAAATACCACTGCTATTACAATATGTTTCTGGACAATTGCAGCAGTTGAATGACATAGATCCTATTCAGATACTCCCTTAATTGCCACATGCTGGAGGCAGTAATCCATAAAGTATAAGCTCTTAAAATGCTGTTCTACTAGTCATTGGGGATACTGGACAGAGCACAACAGTTATTGAAATTTCTGGCAGGGAGTCACAGCTAGGCATATTATCCTGGTTTGCTTCATTTAGTAAATGAAGCAAAAATATTCTTGCTGTCTGGAAATAAGGGTTGTATATTTAGAATAGCTATTGATGTTGTAAAATATGAGCAGAGCTATATTTGCACTTTGAAATCTTCCCACTTTTCAGTTATGAAGCTTTGGCAATTAAAATGGTATTATGCTGTTGGTGATGTAGCCAGGTCTATCACCAAAGCTCCAGGAATATGAGACCAAGGGTCTTGTCAATTAATCTTAATAGTCCTGTGTAAGATATATGATAATCCTATATAACTAAATCATCTTATAAAGAACTGGTAAGTTTACGCTACTAGTTAAGGCACCAGGTTAGAAAGTGGGAGATTGTGAGTTCAAGTCCCATCTTAACCACAAAAGCCAGCAGGATGACCTTGGGCCAGTCATTCTCTCTCAGCACAGCTCACCTCACAGAATTATTGTTGTGAGGAAAATAGAAGGTGTGTTCATCATCTTGAGATATTTGTAAAAGTAATAAAGGCAGGATACAAATAAATAAAAATATAATAATTTTAAATACATACTTGAATGAATGGTTACCCATTTTTTTCACTTCACACACTTTTTCGAGGTCTGACATCTTCATTAGACATAAAGAAGTGATTGATTAAATAACAGCACAACCCTGGCCCGTCCTTCCTATTGGAGATAAATGGTTGCTTTTATTTATTTTTTAATATAGATATTTATGATTGTAAGCTTCCCAGAGTTACCCTGTGGTAAGATGGGCAGCCAATAAAATTTATAAATAAATGAATGAATGAATGAATGAATGAATGAATGAATGAATGAATGAATGAATGAATGAATGAATAAATAATAGATCACATGCTATGTGATAATGCATGATAAATTTACTGAAATGGGGTTATGTTTGCCATTTAGTCTGTTACATTACTGAGTCTCTTCATATGTTGGAAGGGAGAAACTATTTTTGTCATATTTGTCATATAAATCTCTCTTTCTATTATGGCCAAATACAGGTTTGGCTTTTTGTTGCATTTAAACAGTTGTTGAAATCTGATTAACCTAGGATTTTTCAACAATGCTTTTATTTTCTCCTTTTCTACAACTTCTTAAGGAGCTTCTACACAGAATTCTAATGTGGTGGAACCAGAAAAACAGGTTGATAATACGGTGAAAATGGCTGGAGTTATAGCTGGTCTTCTGATGTTTGTTATTATCCTCTTGGGAGCAATGCTTACAATCAAAAGGAGGTATGTTTCTAAGATCTCTACATTGCATTGATTTGGGAATGTTTATTATTGCTGTTATCTTTTGTTTAAATATTTAGCTTTTATTGGTTCATATTTTATGCTCATTTGGGGGTGCAAAGAGTGAGGCAGTTTAGAAGTTTTTCCTCTTTTTATGGAATTTTATATACATGGCTAAAGTAAAGGCTCTTTTCTGTATGGGGATTACTTATTCTGATTATATGTTGTGTGGCTGTATGAATGTATATTTTTCTTCAGCCATTTGATGGAATAATGAATTGTGATTTACTTATTACTGGTTTGGTGAGTGTGGGAAACATGTAGAACTTTTTGATATTCATTTACCATGGGTATAAATATATGAATGTTTAAATATATAAAAACCAATTTTAAGTCCTGAGTTCTCAATACATTTTGTTATATCCATGGTATAGATTTTTGTTGTTTATAAACTCATTCTTGCTCCCAGAAAAATCTGGGATTTGTAATTCTGCCAATCTGGGAAAGAAAAAATAATCTGTAACAAAATACATATACATACTCTCACTAAATTACAGTTCCCAAGATTCTTTGGTTGAAGATATAATTACTAAAATATTATTCCAATAATAATAATAATAATAATAATAATAATAATAATAATAATAATAATAATAATAATAATAATAATAATAATAATAATAATAATAATAATAATAATAATAATAATAATAATAACAACAGCAACAACAGCAACAGCAACAGCAACAATAATAATAGTTGTTGTTATTGTTGTTGTTGTTGTTGTTGTTGTTGTTATTATTATTATTATTATTATTATTATTATTATTATTATTATTATTATTATTATTATTATTATTATTATTATTATTATTATTATTATTATTATTATTATTATTATTATTATTATTGGTTTATCCAGGCCAGCTTGTATTACCTGAGCAAGTCATTTCACTTAGCTTCAAAAAGGAAAGTAGGTTCCACTCCCTCAGATGATCAATGGTGTACAAATATGTACACAATTTTATTAATATTAAATGTTTGAAATTTTCAAACTGAAACAATTCATTAGAAGAGCATTATATTCAAATTGTGTATGTTGGTACATGTGTGTTTATGTGTGTGTGTACTTGAAGATTGATAAATATGCAGTTTTTGTGTTACAATGTTGCTTGTCTGCTATTGTTATTACAAGCTATGAAATGTGTGAGATGCTTCAAAAAATTCCCTTTCTATTCTTTTTTTAAGGAGCGGTGCAATAGATCCAAGGTGATTATTAATCTGCTAAGTGTGGCTTCACTGTGCATGCTCAATGACAGCCATTTCTTCTGGACCATCCACTCAGATGGACAAAATTATTAAAATTTGCTTGAGAAAGAAGGGCTGTATGAGGATTTGTTTTGGTTCATATGACCACCACTTTACGAAGTTGTTGCTGGCATGTATTAGAAAAAAAAGTTTTGAAATAGACCATCTTTTTTGCATCTGTATATGCTTTCTATGTGAACCACTGGCTATCACACTTTGAACCAGCATGGCATGTTGAGTTTCCTTGTTCTCATTTTATGACCACCATGCCTACTACATACTGTGAATTAGTCATTCAGTTAACCTGGCAGTTTCTAGCATCAAGGAAGCAGTTTTGTATTGGTTTTATACAAAATCTACTTGTATTTCAGCATAGTTAAAGAAACCCATAATCTGAGCCTATGATAGTCATGGGAATCTGCTCATACAAATAGTTTTTCTTTTTTAGTTATGTTTAACTGAACTCCTTTAATTTTAGAACTATAGTACCGTTTTCTGTAATTATGGATAAGTATAATTTATTGTATGTTCTACAATAAATGGTGTGTGGGGGGGGTAGGCTGTTTAACACATTTTTCCTGTTTCTTAAAAATATTTTCTTAGAATAAAATCTACGTTGTAGAAAGGTAAGCAGTCCATCAAAAAGCATGCATAAAATAAATTCTACTACACTAAACACCAGTTCCCATTTGTCTCTATAAATCCTAAGGATGCTTACAAGCAGCAATCTACAAATATAGCCTATACACAAGCATTAGAACTCTTAGTAAAAATATATCCTGCATACATTTTTTGCAGTTGTATTTAAATTCAGTTCAATGAATTAAATACTATACACTTTTCCATCTCTTTTGCAGTTTCTCTTGCTGAAAACGGGTGGGGGGGGGAGGAATAGTCCTCTGTAGGGGTATATAAAATGACTGAATTTGAACCCTTTCAAATTTTGAACCATTTCATTTTTATTTAAACATTATTTAATGTGTCAACCAGCTGTCTGACAGCCAAACAGACTGTTGGGTTGTTTTGGAAGGGTTTTAAACTTGACATAGAGTAGTTTGCACACAAAGCTCTTCAAAATGAGATATTTGCTCTTGCTCTTTGGATTGAAAACAGTTTGAACTTACATGATGCTGTACATCTGTAGCTTCTTGCATTAAATGAAAGCAAATTAGAAAACTTTACACAACTAAGCTAAATTTGTGGGCATTTGCTCATAGACTTGCTTTCCTCTCCACTAATTCCATTAAAGTATAATTAAAAAAGTAACTGGAGTAAAAATAATACATGTTTTTTTTATAAACAAATGATTTTGTATGGAACTACATTCTACCTTTATTTACTTATGAGTAACCATCGTGTTTGAATATTAATTACATTTCACTATGCTGCTTTTTATCATCTAATTGTTTTAAAGTATTCTTATAGGAAATTTAATATAATAGTTTTGGAATGGAAGGCAAAAAGGAATTTATATATTTTCTTCCTAAAATTATTTATCTTTTCACTAAGTGTAACCAGACTGTTTTCAGATAACAAAAACATGTGTGTGGTGTAAACTGCAATTTTTACAAATACAGCAAATAAAACAATAGCAATTACCATTAATTAATATTATCACAGAAATGCCGAAACTTCATTTTGATCAATGTTCCCTAGTAAACTTAATGACATGTCAAAGTATAAAAATTCTTGGGTATGCAAAGATAAATTTGCATATAAATATATTGGTATTGAGTCCAGTTGTAGAGGCCACACTGGAAGAAAGATTTAGAAAAATTGGGATTGTTTCCAGAAAAAGCAATGAGGATAACCAGAGGGCTAGGAACTGAATTCTATAAATGAGTTTGAAGGACCTATAGCTATGTTTAGCCAAAGGGATATAGGGGATATGATAGCATGTTGTAATATTTGAACAAGTATCACATGGAAAGTACAACATTGGTTTTCTTTCATTTCAGAATACAGGACAAGAATAATGGATTTAAGTTAATAGGAGGCAAATTCACCTTAAATTATAATGGGGAGGGAAAACTGCTCCAAAGTAAAGGCAATGATCCTGAGGAAATATCAACTGGAAGAACAATTAATGGATCAAAAAACATTGAAAATAATTTGCCTGATTGCTTTTTCTTAACTGGCTTCCATCTGCACAGAAAAGGGCCATGTACACCATAAACTTACTCTTGTTTTACTAATTGATTCCTAATGCCTCAGGATTAAACTATTTTTTTCTTTCAGGGTTCTGCTTTCCCCATAGTGATTTATGGACAGGATGGTAGCTAGTAAATTTCTAACCTACTATAAAAACTAATCTCAGAAAATGAAGGATTGCCAGAAAAGTAAAGCTTGCACCCAGGAATTTAATATATACCATATTAAGATCATTAGTATTTCTGTACAAACACATTTTGGGTGTTTTATAAACTTGTACACAGTCAATTTTCAAGCAATAATTAAGAAAACAGCAATAGGGCCCAGCAGCTTTAACAAAGAGGATTTTGGTTCAATTGTCTTTTGTCACTTACAAAATAGAAGCAAACTAGAAACAGACATTAAACAGGACTATCTTGTCAACAAAATCTGTTGGTGCCCTGAAGTTACTTTTATGCCTTCATCTAATCAAGTAGGTCAGAAGTTATACAATAATTGGATCACAGTGGAAAGTATTGTCATATTGAGAGACATATGGTTTGCAAAAACCCATAATGCTTTGGAATGAGAAGCAAATTAAAAAAAACATTGGTGAGCTGGAATACCTGGGGAATAAATGAACTGAGTCTTCAAAACCCCAGTGCTCACCAATAATTAAATAAATAAGATGGAGATTACAAAAACAAGCATTATGTATCCTAGCCATTCAGAATCCAGCCTTCAAGAAAATTAGTAGTCTTTCAGCCCACCGAGCAACAAGGACAAGATTCTCTGTCTTTTAAAGCAATGAGGCAGAAAAATAGTAATTTAATTAGACAAACTGGAGGCATTACCTTCAGATATCAGAGCGGCATCTGCTCATGGCCTAAGGCATTATGGCTGATCAGCAACAGACACAATTCATTTAATTTTCCTGATGCATTTTACTAACCAAAAGGGCGAATGATAGCAGTGCAGAACTAGGTAAGGAGAAAACATTTTGGAATTAAATAGAAACAAAATTGCCAGAAGAAATTAGAGATGGATAAGTAGTCAAAAGATTTTATCTAACTGACATAAACACAAAATCAAACTGAGATGCTTTTGAAAAGTTTAATTAAAACGATTCTGTGTTGAATATAAGCACCTCAGATTCATTTGACTATACTCAGGCATAATAATAATAATAATAATAATAATAATAATAATAATAATAATAATAATAATAATAATAATAATAATAATAATAATAATAATAATAATAATACAGTTGGAAGGGACCTTGGAGGTCATCTAGTCCAACCCCCTGCTCAGGCAGGAAACCCTATACCATTTCAGACAAATGGCTGTCCAATCTCTTCTTAAAGACTTCCAGTGTTGGAGCATTCACAGCCTCTGGAGGCAGGTTGTTCCACTGATTAATTGTTCTAATTGTCAGGAAGTTTTTCCTTAGTTCTAGGTTGCTTCTCTTTTTGGTTAGTTTCCATCCATTGCTTCTTGTCTTGCCTTCAGGTGCTTTGGAGAATAGCTTGACTCCCTCTTCTTTGTGACAACCCCTGAGATATTGAAACACTGCTATCATATCCCCCCTCGTCCTTCTCTTCATTAAACTAGACATACCCATTTCCAGCAACTGTTCCTTGTAAGTTTTAGCCTCCAGTCCCCTGTACTCTGTACTCTTTCTAGAGTCTCAACATCTTTTTTACATTGTGGTGACCAAATTCCAAGTGTGGCCTTACCAAGGCATTGTAAAGTGGTATTAACACTTCATGTGATCTTGATTCTATCCCTCTATTAATGCAGCCTAGCGCTGTGTTGGCTTTTTTGGCAGCTGCAGCACACTGCTGGCTCATATTTAAGTGATTGTCCAATAGGACTCTGAGATCCCTCTCACAGTTACTACTATTGAGCAAGGTATCTCCTAAACTATACCTGTGCATTTTCTTGCCTAAATGTAGAACCTTACTTTTTCACCATTGAATTTCATTTTGTTAGATAGTGCCCAATGTTCAAGTCTGTCAAGATTAATTAGCCATTAATATTCATTTATTCATTTAATGATGGTACAAATACACAATAACCTTATTAAAAGTGACTTACAACACACCCTTGAAATTGTGACTCTCACACCACCTATAGACACAGGATCACAGTTAGAGTGCTTAGCAATTGGCTCGCATTTACAATGGCTATATCTTGAGGTTATATGATCACAATTTCTCTGCTGGCTTCCAACAATCAAAGTTAATGGGGGAAGCTAGATTTGCTTAATAAGTAAAAATGGTCATAAAATTGGGCCTGGTCATCTAATGACTTGCTTTACAACTGCACTGATTTACAATGGAAATTGGGGTCCCAATTATGGTCATAAGTTAGAATAGAATAGAGCTGTTAGGGACCTTCTAGTCCAGCCCCCCTGTTCAAGCAGGACAACCTATACCATCTCAGACAAGTGACTGTCCAGTCTCTTCTTGAAAATCTCCAGTGAAGGAGTGCCCACGATTTCTTAAGGCAAGCTGTTCCACTGGTCAATTGTCCTCACTATCAGGAAGTTTCTCCTTAATTCCAGGTTGCTTCTCTCTTTGGTCAGTTTCCAACCATTGTTTCTTGTCCTGCACTCTGGTGCTTTGGAGAATAATGTGATGCCCTCTTCATTGTGGTAGCCCCTCAAGTACTGGAATACTGCTATCATGTCACCCCTATTTCTTCTTTTCTTTAGATTAGCCCAGGGGTAGGCAACGTTGGCTCTTTTATGACTCGTGGACTTCAACTCCCAGAATTCCTGAGCCAGCATGGCTGGCTCAGGAATTCTGGGAGTTGAGGTCCACGAGTCATAAAAGAGCCAAGGTTGTCTACCCCTGGATTAGCCAAACCCAAGTCCTGCAGCCGTTCTTAATATGTTTTAATCTCCAGGCCTTTGATCTTTTTAGTTGCTCTTCTCTAAACTTTTTCCAAGGTCTCAACATTTTTTTTGTAGTATGGTGACCAAAATTGGCTGCAGTATTCCAGTACTAATACTTCACATGATCTTGATTCTATGCCTCTGTTTATACAACCCAGGATTGTATTAGCTTTTTTGGCTGCTGCTACACACTGATGGCTCATGGTCAAGTGATCGTCCACTAGGACTCCAAGGTCCCTCTCACAGTTGCTGTTTTTTGAGCCAGCTCTTGCCTAATCTGTACTTAAACCATTGATTTTTGCTGCCTAAATGTAAATCTTTGCTTTTCTCCACTTTGAAACTCATTTTGTTGGATAGGGCACATTGTTCAAGTTTGTCAAGATCTTTTTGGATCCTGAGTTTGTCTTCTAGGGTGTTGGCTACTCCTGCCAGTTTAGTGTCATCTGTAAATTTGATGAGTTCTCTTTCAATTCCCTTATCTAAGCCATTAATGAAGATATTGAAGAGTAGTGGGCCTAAGACGAAGCCTTGTGGTACCCCAATGCTTACTTCTCTCCATGTGGATGTAGTACCATTGATGACTTCTCACTGAGTATGGTTTGTCAGCCAGCTACAGATCCATCTGATGGTGTTGTTGTCTATCCCACATTTTTCAAGCTTACTAAGCAGCAGGTTGTGGTCTACTTTGAGGACTACCCGTACAGAAAATCTATCAACGTGTTTAAAAAGATCCTTCCTTCTCTATTTATCTATTGGTTTCAGGTTCAAAAGATAGAAACACGCTACCTCTTACACATTCTTCCATTACCAAAATATTTCTGAAAGGGAAATTAGTGCCACATTCTAATCAAATTGTGTGTTTCCTAATTCAAAAATGGAAGGCTGCAACCATGGCACCTAGTGATAAGTAAAAAATAATAATCCTGTTTTGTTTAGTGGTCTACTTTTGTTTAGTCCAATAATTATTGGTCTAATTGTTAATTAGCAGTACCTGGAAAAATCAAAATATTGAGCTTAGAAGTAAATGAAGGCAGGACTTTTAAAACTTGAGGTTTCCTCTCTATGTCTTAATTTACAATTTATCCACTACCATTCTATTTTATTTTATTTTTTAATGCTTGGTGTGGTTCCAGGAATTCTGGCCTTTGAAATTCTCCTAGAATTTCTTGGACTGACTATGTAGCCACAATGTTTTCTCTGGTCACATGGCCTGTCATAGAAGCTGTAGGAACAAAACCTATTTCTTTTGTCTATTCAAACTTAAGAAGCATTTTTGCTTTTTAAATTGAAGATTAGTTGCACAGAAAGGGTGAAAAGTAGGACAGCAGCTTTTACCTTGGTCTATAAACTCCCTTCTATGGGGATAATCACCCTTTCATTTTAAATACTAATGAATGAATATGCTATTGAATAAATACACAAATTGCCTTAATCCATTAAAATAAATGCTAGAACCTTTAAGAATATATTAGCTTCACACACAACTGTGAGACAACTTTCTGCAAATAAGAATTTATTACTAAACATGTAACAGGGAAAGGAAACTTAGAATCTAAAAAAAACATGTTTTACATTTCAATAGAAATACTAAAAGTTTCTTCCTTGTAATAGTCCAGATTTCTTGTATTTCTCTTTCTGCTGCTCCATTGATCAAATCAGATTATATTCATATCTATCTCTTCTATTGCAAGAAGGTATCATTAAAATCTATCTGTGTGGTTGCCAGGAGTCAAAAATGACTTGATGGCACATAATCAATCACTAAAATAGGATCAATGCAAGGTGCTTATCATTTAGGACATCAAGCAGAGATTTGTAGAAATGTGTATTTTCCAATGATTCAGAATCAGTATCAGGTTACTTTTCATATACTTAGAATATTTTTCCCTAATCCAATAGTGGCTTTAATGTCTTTCTTTAAGCATATACGTCTATGCAGCTGGACTAATTTAATGTATTCTTTTCCAAACAACTCCCATGAATACCATGGAACATTCTATTCTATTTTGTGAACCTCAGAGGGGAAAAAAAAGCTTCCATCTGTTCATAAATAGTGGAGAAAATTATTTTGCTACTAAAGATTAAATGACCTATAGTGCCATTGGTATTTTTATCCCCATTGTTTTATATTATATTGCTCAATTTCATCAGGACCATAGTCTAATCTTGGGTCTATCAGAAACCTGGAACGAGAAACTACTCTCCGAAATTTTGATTTGGAATCTGTGCTGTGAATCTTTAGAAATCTTTAGAAAGTTCACTGTTATTATTTTTTCCCTCTGTGTAGAATTTGAATTAATCCCTATTAAAACCTATTCAGATAACATGAAAAGTGCAATAAGCACAAGGACAGAAAGTTGGATCATTTTATACAGGGTATACAGTACTCTTTGACTTGGAAATGGAAATGTAAGAAGCAAGAAAAGGAAGATGATGAAGACATTGTCTTAAATATGCATTTTATTTAAAATGCTTTATTTTTGCTTGCTTGTTTGTTTTTCCAAAAATAAATAGCTTCATTGGGAAGATGAGGAGCTCATTATCAGAACTGTGGGAAGATGGAATAAAGAAGTATAGCCTCATGGCAAGATAGGCAGCAAATAAATTTGACAAATAAATACAAGAGACTTTTTAAAAAAAAGTTTGAGAAAGTAATAGGAAACATATTTATTTTAATTTTATGTATGTATGTACAAAGGAAAATGGAAATGATATTCCTTCCTTATTTGTCTTACCTAGTATCTTATCTTTGTTTCAGTAAAGCAAAGATGCTCTTCTCCATCTTTTCTTTTTTTAAAAGCATACAGTTGGTACAAACTTTTTAAACATTGTGGATATTTGGAGAGAAGCAAGTATCGTAACCATTTGGTGTCTTATATGCCTGCCTTGTTCTCTTTAGATTTCATAATCTAATAACCTAACAAAGCTGAATAAAACTTCTTATCACCTCATTGATTGTCAAAATATATAAGTGTATTTGATAGGAAACCAATCAAGTTTCCATAGACACCTGGAGAAATTTCAAATTCAGTTCCTTGTTTGTAACCAGATCTGAAATCTGACAAACTGTGAACAGCTTTTACATTTCTGTAGTGAGATACATGTCCACAAATGATATTTTCCAGAAAACATGTAGTAGGTCACAAAATAATAATAAAAAGGAGCAATTCTTTAATAACTGTTTATGAAAAATACCAACACGTGCAGTAATTCAAGTCCATACAAAATATATTAATTATTGAAAGGAACATATGGAGATGAGCCTATGTACTTTTAAGAGAGGATAGAAGTAGAATGACAAGAATTTGGGTACAAAGGGTAACCAAAACCCCAATAACCACAGTTAGAAATTGAGGACTTAGAACAAGGTGAGGAAGAGGAAAAATATTTTTTTCCCTTTCAGTGCTTTGCAAAATACAGGGACAGCTATGAGAACATTTTCATCCTGGTCTATACTAGGCAAGCCTCCTTTTGCAACTGCAGGTGCCACAGATCCTTAGTCAATGATGATAATTTCCAGGACACACATTTAGAGGAACCATTCCTTCAAGTAGATAAATAAGATTTATATGTAGTTTTGTATGCAACAGCAGGCTTTAAATTTGGAAGCATGGAGAAAGCAATAAAGTTCATAGAATGGAAATTTACTTGAATAGTTAATATGAATTCAGTATTTTGTTTGATAGAATAGTGGAGAGAGAACTTTCTGATTTTTAGGTTTATTATGAACAAAATAAATAATGCATCTCTCCATGTAGATGTGTTGTACAGAACGATTGTACATAGTTTTCCAAGACATTTTGTCCCAATTTATCCAGTATTATGTATAGATTATCTAAAATATTGAAGGTTGTGTCATTTCTGTAGTAGCCAAGTGAGAAAATGAAATCTTTGTATTATTATCACAAGTTGATTCTATACTTAAAAGCTCCCATTGAAATCATTGGATCTAAGTGAGTCATAACCAATGTCTCATTGATTTAAATGTAACTAATCAGTAGGATGAAATCTGTAATCAATCAGAATGAATGAAACATGGTAGGCAATGAGGTACCAAATGTGCTTGAAATTACATTTCATGCATAAGTAATTGAAACATAAATATTCAAGCTATTAATTCCATACATTGATACTGTAGTATAACGAATATGGAACTGGAGGTTTTAAAGGATTCAGTGGAATGTGAATGGAAAAAGAGGGGTCTTTGAACAAGCCTTAATAAATTTGAATCATGATACAGTGAACACTCACTTGTCTGTTTAACTTGTGGAGAAGATGCAGTTGTAGCTTTGCTTGCTAAAACCTCATTGTGGGGAGTTGCAAATAAGTCTAGAGTTAATGTCCAAAGCTGTAGGCAGGGTACTGTAGGTATAAAGGCTTTGAAAAAGACTTAATGTGTAAGTCATTTATTTTGTCATCTCTGGCATAGAATATTTGTTTTCAGAAGTTTTGCTCTGTGCTATGTTCCCATTTGTATGCTTCTCTTTGTTGGAGTTGGAGAAAATGATATGGTTCATTGCAAACATATTCTAAAGCTTGAGACATATTTTTTTTTCTTGCTGGGCCCTATGTATTCTTAATTAATTAAGACTGTTGGCAACTGTGATAGTTATTTCAAGAGTCCTTTTCTTGTGGCACTTGCAGTAATGAACTATATATCTTAAAATATAATTAAGGTGGTTATTTCTAATGTTTATAACCACTGGACATATGCATACTGATAACACAGAGAAGAGAAAGGATGCAAAGGAACCCAAACCTGTAAAAACTGTGCCTGGTTTAATTCCTTGTGACTTAGTTTTACAAATTGTCTTAGTTAAATTGGAATTTAGGAAGATGGAATAGACAGCAAAGCTAAATTAATCTGCTAAGAAATTCCATCCCTTGTTTAACTGGAAAAAAAAATGTATAAAGCTCTGTCTTTAGAGCAGTGGTTAGTTGGTTACAAAAATGTTTTAGCTGACAATTTCTGATATTCAAGAACTACCAACGATCATACGTCTTGAAACTGTAATAATATTTTAAACTTGTTAAAATATTAAGTGTAGCTCATTGTATAGTTTTTGCTTTTGTCTATTGTCTGTAACAGTATGTGACACATTTGTTAAAAGAGAACAACTTGTTCCTTGTTTTACAAGGTGACTTTGAGGTGTAACATTCCAATATGAATGGATGAACTTCAGGAGGTTAATGAGTAAGTGGGAAGAACATGATATATCATCAGCAGGGGGGAAAATTCAATGCTATGAGTATTTGAAAGTTATTATTTCTAAAGCAGGTAATTTAGCATGCACTGTGTGCATTGGCTGTGAACAACTGCAAGTTATGCACAACTGCAAGTCTTATTCATGTACAACTCAAATAAATTTCACTCCAGAGAGGAAAAGGGATACAAAACATGTCTTTCAAATTATTTCTTGGTATGATACCAATTGGCTAATTTAAACTATGCATATGCTTTCTAGTGGTTTGACAAAACCTATGTTGTGTAACTGCTTTGTATGACTCATAGTCAGTTTGAGAGAATATAAAATGGATATTTTAATGCTCAAAGGAGTTGATGTATCAGTGGGATATTCTGTGCAATTATGCAACATGTATTTGCATGTGTGTTCATAATGCAGGACAATTCAAGTTTAATTGTGAATCCTAGATTTACAAGGGGCCGGATTAAATATGTATGTGGACTTTACTAGTTAAAAGTGTGTTTGATATTGTTTGAATCTTTGCCAAGACAATACTCTTCCCAGCAAATTATTCTACATCAGCTTACTTATAGAGGTGGCACTTATATCTAGAATACATAATTATGAGTTATGAAGTGCATAGTTTGCTTATTACATTTTCATATGCAAAAGCAATTCCATTATTAGAATATATAGGAAATGAAATCAATTTTAACTTGTATTTAGTAGAGCTCGGCCAAAGAATCCATTACTTTGGCTCACTGTTTTCACATTTCTCCTTCCCTTGATGATTTTTGGGACAGCCTTGCACACTGTTTATTCATGTAGTCAGTCTATTCTCACTGTGTGATTGTTCTTTCTGCTTTTAGTCACTGTACTGTTCCCCCCTCTTTCTTTCTTCATCTAAGATAACTTTTCTCTTCATTTATTTGGCTTCAAATAATGTCATGTGTTAAATGTGATTGACTTCTCTGTAGTGTGATTTGACTCTATAGTGACATTTTGAGAGTGTCAAATAAAAATATTTACTGGTTATTCTAGAAACTAGCAACTAAAAATTAGATGGCAAAAATGGATGCATGGAATGCAACCATTGTTGCTGCCAGAATCATGAATAGCCCCTTCTTCAATCCTATAAAAGCTTGCTTATGAATTTTGAGTCTTAAATTTAAACCTCAATTACCTCTAAACTTATGTTCTTTGTCATGCCTAAACAGGCTTAAAACTGCTTTACAACAATTGGTAGGTATTGTTGTTGCTTGGTTAGGAGCTCAAAGCCTTGTGAACTGACTTGCCCAGGACTATACAAAACATTAGTCACGTGCAAACATTCTTGTTTGAGGAAATTAGACCAGTGTTCAAAAACTAAAGGAGAACAAAGCAAATTTGGTAGTAGAGTCAGCTCTGCAATACTATGTCTAGTTCAAACTTAAAATCCTTGATACGAAGTCTAATTATGCTTTTTTCCTTCTTCCCCACTATTGGACATTTCCTTCATCTGACTGCATATTTAGAAGAAATGCATATTCCTACTCCTATTACTTGTAAGTACCTAGTTGGATATAACAATTTCCTTAAGCATGCACACCAGAGCAGCAGGATTTTGTTTCTTTGTTTATAAAATATTTTTCTTGATTTTTTTTTGTATTACTTCACTATTTTTAATGAGTACCATTAATGCCCATGCTATTAATACCCCCAGCCACATATTTAAAGGGGAGAAAAATAGAAGAACCCAAGAGAGTTGGTTCTGTGTATATATAATCCATACCCTTCTCAGTCCATTTTCCCCCACTAGTCTTTGACTGGCAACTCTATCTGATTAGGGCCAAAAGAAATGAATACCGTAACAGGCAGGACTCTTTGTTACTCTTCCTCACATTTCTGAAAATCAACACTGTGTATTAAGAGATCTTCATCTGGAAGCATTCTTGCTTTTTTTTGGTTTTTTTTTTGTTTAATTTGCTATTTGGGCACCCTTTACTGAGAGTACAGATTGTGGGAAAGATAAGTTTGAACATTTGCATATTCACAGTTCTAATCAAGATAGAACCATAAGGAGGATCCTTTAAAATCCTTAAAAATATCTGCAGCCATGTGCTTCTGAAGCGATCCAATTAGAACTGTGATTCATGCCAGCACCTTGATTAAATATTGTTCCATTGTCCTTCCATTGTTTGGGGTAAAAAACAGATATTGATCATATAATTCCGTAGCATCTCAAAGAAAGGTCTGCATCTATTAATAAGGCCAGAATTAAACATTTTTAACAGATCTAAATCTAAGGAAGTTGCATAATTTAAAAGAATGAAGTAAATGCTTTTTCCACAGTATTCAGACTAGCTTTACGTAGAATTCACATACAAGATATCATGTGCCATGTATGAATCAGTTTGAGAGTCCACTAAAAGTGCTTATTGTACTATTACTTCACTAAATTTTGATTTCCAAGGTTTTAAAACATATCCTAGTGTTTGAGTTCAATTATTTTGGGCTCTGCTAATCCTTAAATTATGCAGGATCTTTGATTTCTTTTTGGCTGGCTTCCCTCATCAAATGTTTATTTTTTGTTTTTAAAAAAGAGCCAAATGTGACTAAGCTGAAAATGAATCATACATATGTTTGTTCATGTCTTTATTTCCAACTATTTATATCTCTAAGAGCTATAATCCTGTTTTAGAATAACTTTTCCACTTAACAGGAAGTGCTATAATATTTTATATATTGTTTTCTCTCAAAAGGGAATTCATAGAAGTCATATGATTTTCTCAATTAATAAGAGGAACATTTATGTTCCTTTTTTTTCCTTGCTCCTTAAATTAATTCTTTTGCTTCCTGAAATGTGATTATCCTTCTGGTTCAACCTTAGTATGTTTATAACATTAGGTTAATATTACTCTAATGAATGGATTAATATTACTCTATTAATAGGATAATATTAAGTTTTGTCTCCTATTCACAGAGGAAGGACAGAATGTATGAATATCATTTGGTGTAATATAACCATAAATTCAGTCTTCCTGTTCTTCACAGTATCTTTCCAGCAAATAGATTCTCTAGCTCAAGGACACAAAAAGTGAAGCCCATCATTACCTGTTTTGCGGTCCTTACTGTAGATTTGTTTATAAAAATACATAGTCATTTAAGTTTTGTATCCTGCTTTTCTAATAATGTAGAAATTAAATAGAAATTGTAGAATAGAATAGTATTGTGAAATAGTCCATCATCGAGGCAGTGACTAGTTTTAGATTGGCTTAAATTTATATTGTTGCAGCTTTAGATTTTTCTTTATGCTACTCTAGAAATTTCACATTATTTGCTATTGGGGGTGTGCTATTATTTCCTAAGGGAAAAAAATTCACTATGCTATAGGCTAGGTTTTAGTTTTATCTCTTTGACAGAATATTGTTGAACATTCTTTTGAAACTTTCCCATGTGCAAAATGAGTACCCAGGGATTATATGCAACCTTCTGCATGCTTAATATCATATATCAAAGCATATATTTAGTTTCCATTGCAATCTCATACATAAAGTAATAAAGTTGTTAAAAGAAGTGATTCAAATAGAATCATTTGGATAAATCTGTACCAACTATTTTGTGAAATGTCATCATTTACATGTTGAATCTGTCAAATATAGAAAATAAATAAAACATTGATTCTCCTTGCATTTTAAGAATATAATCCAGCAAGAATTGCTGTTATAGCATTTTATATGTTTTAAAAGTGCAGATAAATTTCTTAAGTCAAATCTTTAAAATGAATGGAAAGAAAACTGCACAATTGCAATAATTTTAGAAGCTTCGCATTTGGAAAAATGTATGATTATGCAGACTCCTTACCATTAAATCACAAGGTTTCTTATTGACAATCACTTGCTCTAGTACAATTTTAGCATACAGAGTTGAATTTCCTGCCTTTGTGACTTTGTGAACCTAGTATTGCCCAGAGGAATACTGCCGTTTTTGTAACACTCTCTTCAGCTTGTCCTAATCATGTAAATTTTGGATGTTCAGCAGGAATTATTGCACATCTTTTTAAGGATTTAAATCTGATCTGGGTTTCTTTGTGAATACTTGGTCTTTTTTATTTATTTAGTTATTTTGCTGCTACCCTTTCTTTCGTCCAAAGGATTTTACATGTTACCTCAGTACTTTCCCTTTAAATAGATAGAGCCAGATCTAGATGGCTGATTTAAATATTCTACAATGCTTTAAGATGATCTCTGCGGGATTTCAAATCCTGTCTTCCTGGTCAAATACTGACATGGCACCTACTATCTGATTCAAAGGTGAAATCAAAGAAGAGATTTGAATAGAATTTAAAGGTTTATCTCAGATGTTATGTAATTGTAGTCATTGAACATCTAGTGCTTATTAAGTGCTAAGAAGTTTCAGAGAGGCTCTGTTCTTTATTGCCTAAAAATCCTTTAAATATACTACATTCTAGCTTTACTGTTGGTCAACAAAATGCAACACATGTATGAAAACAGTAAACATAAGCATTTTTCTATGACATTTATCTCAGCACACACTGGTTTCATTCTTTTCTGACAGTTATTTGAGAATTCTTTCTTCACCATTCACCTTGTAATTTGTGTAATGACCAAAACATAGGTATACACACACACTGTCTGATAACTGGCAGGCGAAATTCTTCAGAATTTCACATTTGATAAGCCTATGATCTGTAAAGGATTCACACTAATGAGATAAAAGTCACTTTTCCTAGATGCTTCAGTTGTGTTTATGGTCAAGGAAGGGAACAGAAATTATCACTGATATAACTTGTCATGACTTTAGAAATAGCATTTGAATTGCTTTCTTTGTGGAAGGTAAGCATTTCAGATAAATGCTTCTGTCACTCAAAAGACAGCTCAGCACACTGACAGGTCAGACCTCATATTCAATGCTTAATTTTATCTTTTTTTCCTTGATGCTTCTTACAATGGAAGAATGTAACTAGTGGAGTCCTCCGGGTTCCATCCTAGGATAAGTGCTTTTTAAGATATTTTATATATTTTATATATGGCCTGGATTTGGGCATGACTAATGAAATCACCAAGTTCACTGAGGATACTAAATCATTCAGAGTAGTAAAAACAATAAAGGGTTTTGAAGAACTCCAAAGGAATCTCTGCACACTAGCAGAGTGTCAAAATGCCAGATGTGAGCAAGGGTAAAGTGATGCATCTTTGTACCAAAAACCCTAACTACTCATAAAAATTAATGGGATCAGAGCTAGCAGTGATTAAAGAGGAAAGAGAATTTGCCAACATCATAATGCCCTTATATCAATCAATGATATATTGAAATACTGTTTGCAGTTCTGGTTAGCACACCTCAAAAAGAATATAAGGGAACTAGAGAAGTTTCAAGAGCAACTAAGATAATCAGTTCTTAGTTTTCCTATAAGATAATCAGAACAGTTTTCCTATAAGAAAAGATGGAGATTTTGGGGACTTTTTAGTCTAGAAAGGGAGCAAATGAGAGGGAGCATTATCAAGGTGTGGAAACTAAGCATGGTAGGCATAAAGTGGATAAGAAAAAGCTGTTTCCCCTTCCTAAAATCCTAGAATTAGAGGTCAAGGCAGTGCAATTGAATTCTGGAAAAATGATGACGAATGAATGCTTTTAAAAATACAGTGTATAAATAAATTGTGGAATTAATTCCACCAATTCATGGACCTCACAGAGATCAATGGCTGCTAAGCCTTGATGGCAATGTGACTACCTCTGAAGGTTATCTAGAAGACTAATAGGCTTCTTTGTACAGTTGGTGGGTTGGCTGTGAAAACAGATTGCTGATCTACATAGGCCAGGCATCTGATCCAAAAAGGCCCTTCTTATGTTCTTAAGCCGACATTTTTAAATAGAAACGAAGCAAAATAAGCTTTCAATAGGCTGAACACTTATTTTAAATCTCTCTTAGGCCTGTTAAAATGTTATACAAAGGTCATTGTGGTCCTACATTCTGTGATGTTGCAGCATTAATGTCCCACTCTAATGGTTTAAATTGATTCATTAGGTTTCTTCAATATATAAGGATATTACAGACTTCTGTTATTTTGAATCATTATATTGGCATATCAGGTTATTTGTATGATACGTAAGCTAGATAAAGGACATGAATTATCCCAAATGTTTTTTCTTAATTTCTAAGTCCAGACTAGCGTTTCAGGATTTCCTCTATCATTTAAAAAACAGCAAGGTAATTTTGAATTATTTTACTGCAGATTTACTGCAGATTATTTTACTTTAGATCTATTTGTGGGGGCTATTAAATTCAAAACTATATGATTTGGCTTTTGCAGAACAAAGAAACAATGGTATTTTTATAATTTAACAAGCCCAGAATAGGGAAATATATCTTTTGATAGCTTTTGATATCAGTGATGGTACCTTGTTGGACCAACTGATGGAGTTGGGTGTGGGAAACACAGTTCTTTAGTGTTTCTCCTCCTTTCAGTCAGTGTTGGTAGGAAGGGGAAGAGTCAGATCTATATTGCAGAGTACCTCAGAATTTGATTCTATCCCCTCCTATTTAATATCTTTATGAATTTGCTGAGAGAATAATTTGTTGGCATGGAGTTAGGCATCAGTATATCTTAGTGGAATTTCTCTGCCCCAGGCCATCCAAATGTAGTAATGGACTGAAAGCTGAAAATATTTGAATGGGAAGAAATGGTTTTGGTTCAAGTGATTTTCCATCATTAACTCTGAATGAGATAATAAAGTTGTCCAATGTGAATCCTACTTGAGGAGAAAGTGACAGCTGTGATCATGATAGCTTTCACACAAATGCATCTTGTGCACCAGTAGCAGCTATTCCTAGATCAGCAGGCACTGTTCATGGTTACTCATGTCTTACTTACCTCCCCTATTGCAACATGCTCTATAGGGGGTTGTCCTTGATGAACATTTGGGAACTTCAGTTTGTCCAGAATGCAGTGCACATGTGCTTTTTGAACACACCAGGATACAACCATATATAATTACTGGTATATGAATGGCATGAGTTGCAGTGTCCCTTAGTAAGCTTCCAAGTGCTATTATGGTGTTGGTTATCATCTATAAAGCCCTATATAGAATGAAAGTTACTTACAGAATTAAGTACCTGTGATGGTTTCCACATGTACCATCAGATATGGAAGGATGGATTTGCGCTGGGTTCCCTCAGTAAAGCAGTGTCACCTGTTGAGTCCTAGGAAGCTTGCTTTATCTGTCATGACACCTATACATAATCTCCCCCAAGAGATATAGACAATTCCAACTCTATTGGCCTTTCAGAAGACTGAAGATCTGGGTCTTCTTCTATGCTTCAGGGTGAGAATCTTAGTTACTGAAATTCTGGTATGGGTGCATGAAATACATGGAAATTGAGGTTTAATGGGGGATTTTATTTGTTTCTTTTTTCAGTTTTAATGGACTGCTATATTTTCATTTTGTTGGCCATCCAGAGTTTAACTGCGTAGATGGGCAGCCATATAAATTGAATTATAAATAAATAAATCCTTTAAAGAAATTGAATTATTAGGGTGTGTAGGAATTTATTGCAATGTATCATTTAAATTTATTTTAATAAGCAATATTCATCTTTTTTATACCCCTTAATAGTATATCAATAATGGCTAACCTCAGTAACTTAAAATGTTCATTATGATAGGCTCATCATTTCAGATTACATTTTGACTGAGAAATCAAACAAACTCTAATAATTAAGTTTATATAGCTGCATTCTATTAACAATCTAGAATATTACTTCTGCATAAGTTGCACAATTACCTAGCTAGTCCCTACAATATAATAATAATAATAATAATAATAATAATAATAATAATAATAATAATAATAATAATAATAATAATAATAATAATAATAATAATAATAATAAAGTTGGAAGGGACCTTGGAGGTCATCGAGTCCAACCCCCTGCTCAGGCAGGAAACCCTATACCATTTCAGACAAATGGCTGTCCAGTCTCTTCTTAAAAACTTCCAGTGTCGGAGCATTCACCGCTTCTGGAGGCAGGTTGTTCCACTGGTTAATTGTTCTAACTGTCAGGAAGTTTCTCCTCAGTTCCAGGTTGCTTCTTTCCTTGACTAGTTTCCACTAGTTTATATTGCTGAACCTATTATTGGTTACATATTATGATATGTTTTTTCTTTATAATATTTATTATTATTTATTTAGAAGTGTATAAAATCAAATAGCCCTTTGGGGGACTTAGCATTATGCATATGGACTTTTGGCCTCCTATTAATAATATGTATTGTATTTCTATCTTAACACTTTGTGCTTATTTTGAACTGCATAAAGTGGAAAATATCTTTTTATCACTCAGTGCAAAACTAGTACTTGCCAAATGAATTAGTCCTATAGGTTCCCCTAGGTACAATTTATAGTGCAATGTTTAGTTTACACTACAGTAAACCCTGAAAATTGGGTTATTTCCAAAAGTCGTAGGTAAGTTAACCAGGGGGAAATGTGATGTGTGTATACAGCCTCATATCTTTTCACAGAGTTCATTCCTGTGTCAATATTAATGATACCACCCCAGCAGACTGTGAAACCCATTTACTAATATTTATATGATGAAAGATTAATTGCAGCCCATCTCACATCTACATTGTCATGAAATGGATCATGTTGTGCCTGTCATTAATCATCACAGAGTAATGAAGCCATAACAAAATGTACACATATTTGTTTTTTAAGAGCCACTTCTCACACTAGAACAAATTCCTAAGCAGAAATGCTATGTCATATGGTTACATACAATCAAGCACACTCATTTTGAACTTAGCTTTATGTTAGGATGTGATGAGCATGTATAAGTTTTATTAATCCTATGATAGTGAGGTGCCTCTGTTCCAGAGTTCCTTTGGAATTTCTCTTCAAAACTTATCCTTGGGAGTTCTGGATTAATTTTTCCTGTTTCTGAAGTGGAGCTGATGCACTGTCATTTGCTTATTCATGTCTAAATCTTACAAATCTCTACAGAAATGCATAACATGCGACAGTTTATGTTCCACAAGTTAATTTTCTTCTGTCCCTCCATCATGAACAGTATTACAGCAGGATATATAGATCAACCTACATGGGGGCCACATCAATATTGCAGATGTTCATTCATTAGGCATTTTGTGCAATATCTGCATCATCCTGATATTTTTAAAAAGAAAAATCCTAATATTAATTATGCAATATCTAATTCTTTTTTAAAAGTAATGACTGAAAGGGCATTTCAGATCTTTAAATTCCATAATATCTGCTTCAAATGATGAGTGTGGGCTGACTAGTCTCTCTTCATTAGTCCCGCTCTCCTTTGCCCAGTTGTACCACTATTAAGATGTAATGACAAGGGACGCAAAGGCACTCCTTTTTTTTTCTTTTGTCCCTGCTTCCATCTTTGGACACATCAAGCAGAAGCAAATACCAGTATAGAAAAGAAGTAATAGTTATCTTTTTGGGTTCAGGAGGTGTTTTTTTTGCTGGGGTGTGAGATTCATCAGATTTCTAGTCATACCTTGTCCAATGCCAGTTTCAACCCTCCTTTCATTTACAAGAGTATGGTGATTCCATTTTTATCTTTAATTTTGCAGGATCCAAATTATAATTGTTATTGAATGTGAAATAAGCAATTTTGACATACAGGAAGAACTCAAGGTCTCAGACAGAAGTTTCTTTGGTGGTACAATATTAGGAGCTACAAAAGGAAGGAGAGTGTGGGTTGGTGGATGAAATTATAGGTTGAAATTGCATCTCCCATCTCAATGTTATTGGCACCAATGCTTCACTTTGTCAATGCTTTAAGCAAAGCGTCCTTTCCAAGCAGCCTCATGAAGCAGTGCAGACCTTGCTTCTTCAAAGAGAAAGCAAAGTTTCATCACTGTTTCATTTTTCACTACTCCACAGTCTCCTCTGACACATTTTGTGCTCAGAAGAACCCTTCAAACTGGAGGAAATGCCAGAGGAAGTCATAGGAGCAATGAAAATTGCCTCAGCAAAATAATTAGTGCTGTCCTCATTGCACGAAAGTTTCATAGTAACTTTCCTGCATGAGAGGCAGACAGTTTTCTTACAGGATCAAAAACAGCTATTGTATCAACTCACAATCTTCACCTGGCATTCTTGTCTCTAAATGTCTGCAGTATTAAATGACCATAGCCGATACCAGAAAAGATGGATTGCCTATGTAAGAATCAATTTAATTTTTGCTTAAATAGAAAGGCATTATTTAGCTTTTTTTTTTGTTCCTATGAACAAAACAATTTATTTCATAGGAAGAGGAAAACTGGTAACATATTTTATTCAGATTTTATTACTGAATAAAATAGTGTACAAAGAATGACCATAATATCTGCAGGTACATTCTCTTTTTCCCTCTTTTTCATTTTCTTATCAACAAAGTTCATGCAATGTTCTGATGTTCTATATCCATCCAGTTTTAAATATTGTTCCCTTCTCCATTTCCAAGCTGGGGATCTTGCACTCGTGGGAATGGGAAAAAAAGTTTTTGTCTTGCTACCATTTGTGGTTAACCCATGCCCCAAACAGATGATCTTCTGATGGGTGTAAAAATAAAAAAATGGCCTCTTTATAGGGACAGCATTTTATTACTATACCTGTCTGCTATATGTTTAAGGAAACATGGGAAGGGAAAATTTGAGGTGGGTAGAGAAATTCTGGAGTTTTTCCCTACTGATTCTCATTCAGCTTGATGACATACAATTTGCATCTGAGATTATTCCAATTATTCCAACAATAATGGGTTAAGAAGAAAGCTCTATGCAAATAAGAATATGTTGGTATGAGTTATCTTTGTCAGGGTTTAATATTATTGAAAGAAAGAAACCATAAGGTGATCCTTCTCTGATCATCTCTTCTTTGGAATGAACTTCCACAAGCAAGAGAAAGGAGATGGTAACTCTGACCCTATTCAGCTTTCCTGTCAATCGCCAGTGAAAACAAGAGGGTGATCTCTTTTCCTTTAAGTCCAGCATGCCATATTTTCTGGATTAGCACTATACGTGTCTTTTAGATCATCAACACTGGCCAAAGTGATCTGGAGATGAAATTCATCTGGATATATTAATTAATATTATATCAAACTAATTAAATGCAACTATTCTTTATGTTCCATGTACTCAATATATTCCCCTTCTGTCTCATTAAAATGTACAATTTGCTAGCAATATTGGGAAAGGCTCTGAAAGCTATATTCAAGGATTGCTTCTTCACTCCCCACTTTGGCAACCTGGAAGCTCAGAGTTATGTTTCAATCTAGCAAGCTTTCTTGAAGTCTTCAAAATATATTTCTTTCTGCTATTAGATTTCCGTATTTTCTCATAATATTAGAAAGTTTGGGAAAGTACAGTTTTCTGAATCCATCAAACAAGTAGAATGCAAGGAATCCAGTCCTTACTTCCCAAAACATCCTTTGGGATAGAAAAGGAAATAGCAGCATTAGAAGAAGAGAATTCACTGTGATGTTACTTTTTTCCTAGTTCTGCTTCAAAGTTAGTTTCTAGACCTTTACAGATGCTTTAAGAACAGCATGTTGCAAGTGTTTGCATTTCAGAGTCACAAATAGCAGTTTTTCTTACTGTTCACTTGGAAGGCTTGATTCCTTTTGAGCCAAGAGCAAGATGTTTGTGTAAATTTTAATGGCTTATCCTTGTAGAAACTTACTACAAAAATGATTTTTTAAATCTTAAAGTAAGGAGAAACTTAATTTGTAGTATCTTCCAGTATATCAGAAACAGTTATGGAAACAGGCTTCTAAGTGGTTAGAAATTGCACACATGTAAGTAAAACATAACTTGATTATGGACACTTTATAGATGGCACTGGAAAACTGTAAGTGACCTAGACTGATAGACCAAGCTTGGCCTTTAGATTTTTAAATTGTATACAATGTTTAAAATAAATTTAAATTTTAAGTATATTAAAGTTAGGGAAATAAAAATAAAAATATGCCTCATTGTTACCATTTTTCTCCTGGAGACTAACTTTTGGCAAAAGATCAAGGTCTCATACAAACATATTTTACTCAGCAGATAGATTGCTTTTCCAGTTGGAATAGAGGTTGACAGCATTTCTAAGGGGGAGTACACTTGACCAGAGACAAAATTATAAAAGGAGCTTCCATGATTAGATTCATATAATTGCTTGATAAGATCCCATTGCTGTCCCATTTGGTTATGCTCTTTTTTCCTTGACCCAAATTTTGAATGCTGTGAATTTCCATGATACTCCATTGCTACTTTCATATCCACTCTCCATTGCTAACTCTTGCAAATGGAGATGTATCAAAATGCATCCTCATATTTGCAACAACCCTGCATGTTATGTCAAATCAGATAATATATACTGTGTGTATATATATATATATATATACTGTAAACTATTGTTGACTTGGTTTATTTCAATTTATTTTAATTTATAAAGGGAACTAATTCTGATTTCTTCCTTTTTCAAAACACTCTGAAGGAAACTAGCCAAGAAGCAAAAAGAGACCCAAAGCAGCAGTCAACGAGAAATGGGGCCTGTTCCTGCTTCAGACAAGACTGCTACAAAAAGTGCCGCTCACAGTGAAGACACTTTCACTTCAGGCTGCCAAGATGTTAATGGATTCGGTAAGTTTCACTTCTCAGGATGGTTTTGGTAATTAATTGACTTGCATCCCACCAAAGCAAACAAACAAAAAGTTAAAGGTATAAAGTTAAGGATTAAGGGAAAAAACCCTCAATATTATTTCTGTCCTGCTCTAATTCTTGGAAGCAGGGAAAGGCCTCTTCGACTTTTGTAATCCCAATTCAAAGCAGATACCGACAAGCTTCAATGTCAGCCCATTTGGTCTAGTGGTTGAGATACCAAACTATGAGACTGAGAGTTCTATCCCACCTTAGACATGAAAGCTGACGGGATGATTTTTGGTGAATTATTCTCTCCCTCAATCCAACCTGCTCACAGGGTTCTTGTGGGGAAAATAATAAGAGGGAGGAGTATTAGGTATGTTCACTTAGTTGACTTAGTTATAGAAATAATAATGGTGGGATATAAATAAATAAAAATACCTGAAATCCCCAGATCCTTTTATAGTTGTCCCTAGAACTTTCTTTTTTCACTTTTTGTCAAAAGCCAGTGCAGTGTATTCCTACATTTTGAAACTAGAAACATGAACAAACCTATATGTCCTAATTATACTTAACACATTTAATAATAGAAGGAAAAACCAAACATATAGCCCTGATTCAAGAGCAAACCGAAAAATATTTTGCATTATTATATTTTGCATAGAAAAGACTGGACAGCTACCTGTCTAAAATGGTATAGGGTATCCTGCTTGAGCAGGAGCTTGGACTAGAAGACCTCCAAGGTCCCTTCCAGCAATATTCTGATTGATCACACTGTCTACTACAAAGCCTTCTCCATTACCATATAAGAAATGTGCTTAGCTTGAGTATTCTGAACTGGATCCACTTTGTAAAT
This sequence comes from Azemiops feae, assembly GCA_023970755.1. Lineage (NCBI taxonomy): Eukaryota > Metazoa > Chordata > Lepidosauria > Squamata > Viperidae > Azemiops > Azemiops feae. The sequence continues at coordinate 4,027,970 of JALGBA010000036.1, forward strand.
ATAGTCTATAGTCCCCATCCTGAAAGTACAATGATCCTATAGCTCTTTCAACAACCATGAATAGCTGTGCATCTAGTGAAAAGAGTAACAGCAGTTTCACACTGAGTGCTGTATGGCAAAAGCCAACATTGCCAAATAAGCTGTTGCTTCTTACATCAAAACTGGGAAGAAAATCACATTCTTGGATTGATGAGCTGAGGAGTCCACCCACAAATTACATTTTTTTCTCTGTGGAAAACACTATTATTATCAGAAATGGACAGCTAATGAAAAGCATAGAAAACAGAACCTTTTAATTGTCTATGCTGCCTCCATTACTCAGTTTTAGTTTCTGAAATCTCATTCTTCAGATTCAGTTATTAATCAATAGCTTTTAAAACCATGTGGAACAGTTGGACAGAAATATGCATGTAGCATGCAAAACTATGAAACCAGGAGCTAGTGTAAAATCCTCCGTGATTACAAATCGCACACACTTCCACATAATGCTGCTTTCTGTTGAATTGGTCCTTGATTCAGATATGTAGAACAATAAACAGTATTAGCTAGTATTTATGCGTTGAGAGTCATAACTACTAAGGAGATGCAATGGTGGATTTTCCTCTTCTTCTTTATCATCTTCCATTGTGATGATCAAAAACATTCTAAACAAATGAATACTACCCCACTTTAAAAGGGAGATGTCACTCCTGCTTCTGTGCCAAATTCCTCTCTCAGAGAAAATAAAATAATTAATTATATTACTGTTTTGCTAACTCGAAGCAACAGGTTCTGTTAATGATGCTTTAGAAACTTTATTTCCCTTTCTCCTCTTTTCAACCCTATGAAAGTTAGAAAACAAACAAGCAAAGAAAGTTAACTCTGGTGAAACTGTGTAGGAGCAAGCTATCAAGGACAATACCATTTAGATCTAAGAAAGTTATACATGGATTTAAGGGTTCAGATAAATTTGGAATATTGATTTACCATAAGTTAGAATTGACTGTAAAAATAAACAGCTTCTCATGGGAATCAGATTGATTCTGGCTTTCTTGGGAACTGCAAATTAAAACAAAAGATAAGTGATGATTTTAGAAATTAGACTCTGGAGGGAAGTAAAGATTTACAAGCATTGTGTCAGTTAATATTGGAACTTATAGAGTGTTACAAAACATAACATTGGAAATATTAAAAGAGATTTTTGAAGAATGGAATCAGAAGTTAGTAAATATAATATCAACCCTGTCAGTGTTATGTCTGCTTCTATAGATAGATTATGTCTAAAAGTTTTTAATGAAAGAAAAACAGATGTGGAATAAATTTTATCTGTCAAGATAGAAAAAATATAGAGTGTGGAAATACAAATAACAAGTCAAGAGAATGATTTGTAAAAGGACGCTTTACCAGATATATAAAAAAAGCTAGATGAAGTTTTAAAAATTAAAAGGGAAATACAAACAATAAACCAAGAGAATGACCTGGGAAATGTTTTCATATTAGATCTCCAAAAAGGCTTGTTAAAGCCATGAAGAAATCTGTGTGATAGCATAAAGAAGAATTGAAATCAAATCATATATAAATATTTTATTGAATTAAAAAGTGAGTCTGTTAGAAATAAAAGCAAGGAATAAAACTTGGTTTAATAGATCAATGTTACACAAAGACTTAAAAAAAAAAGTTCTGGCAGCCCTTTAGGAACTTTTAGCTGACAACAGGATTGAATAGTTAATGTTTTATGGATTTGCTTATAAATAAGGGATGGGACATAGGATGAAAAGATATCTGTTTAACCTTATACTATGAAGAGTTTGGGTAGGCTTGTTGTGCTGAAGGTAGGAAATAACGTCTTTATATATTGCTTTTCTTTTTCTTTCTTTTTCTTTTTTTCTGCACTTTTTATTCTTTCCATTCTCTTCTCCTTCTCTGCTTAGTTTGCATTAGTTTTTACTATTGTAATTAAAATTTTTAATAAAAATATATTAAAACAGAACATCAGAAGGAAATAGCTTTTCATAGGTAGATACAACCTTCCCCATTTTTTTCTGTTATTGTTGTACTGAGAAGAAACTGGCTTAGACCATTTCATTTTCCTCTTGATGACAATGAAGAGAAATTCAAGCTTTAAATTACAATTCATAGAACTCAGTATTTTCAAAGCAACATTTTCATCGATTCTGATTTTTTTTAAAAAAAAAAGCCACTGTACATCTAGAACTGAGAAATAAGAGAAAAAGCATACAAATGTTTTTATAGCTATTTTATCTACAAGTATAGCTAACATATCTTTAGGTAGCCATACATTTATGGCAAGAAAAAAATCATATAAGTATCTGGAATGTATTGAATATGAGTTTGTCCTCTAGTCTTCCATGAAGGGACTGTGATTTATCAAGTGCCTTATAGAACAAATGGATATTGGTACTACATCCATAAAGAGAACTGTAGAGAGAAAGACATCCTTAAATTTCTACTGTCTAATTCAGAAGATATTCTGCAGGGTTCCTGCAGAACAGGTTCACATAGTCTGGCATCCTATGAGCAATGATGATGACGTATTCAGCATGTAGGCATTTCTCTGCTGACACCCTACTGATGAGCTGTCATGCAGGACTAAAGAAAGTGTGACAGAGCTAAGCCATAGGACATTCTGGATACTCCATATTTACAGCTGAGAGAAGAGTAAAAGAAAAAGATGTTTGTCAGAATGTTAGAATATCAAGTTAAGCTATGAAAGTTCCTCAGGAACCTCAGGTTGCTTCTTAAGATATATCGAGTTGGCAAGAAGACAGTTTTGCTTTGAAAAGAAAAGGCACAAAAAGCTTCTGAAACAATCTATTTTAATCCATGGAAAGACATTATGTTAAGATGGGGGGATGTGGATTTTTGATTGAACATTGAAAGTCATGCTGTCAGGGAGCATTATAAATTTAGCATTATTTTCTGGCACCTGAATAGGTAGAACAATCAGGGCAAAAATGATCTATCACCAAGGATGAGTGCATAAGATGCTGCTGTTGGACAGTGGTTTTTCACATTGCTAGATCTAAAAGAAGACCTCCAAGCCATAGGTAGTCAGGAGATTTTCTAAACTCCAATGTTCATTATTGATTTGTCAGGAGGGACTTGTTTCAAACAATACATGTTTTAAAGCAATATTTACAGTATATGTTAATTAGAATATTAATTGGGGGAGAAGGAAATTATTTTGAATAACTTCCCTGCTAAATATTACCAGAGTTTCATTTTACACTTTCTGCTTACTTAGGCTCCCTTCTATATATCTATATATCCATAGGACTCAGATATACCTTGGATTACACTCCGTGGCAAAGACACATACAAAAAAATCCGAAAATCCGAAAGAGGGCCAATTCTAGTGAAAAAGTCATATTTTGTAGCTCTTCTAATTTATTATAGATCTCAAAGGGAAGAGTATTCCACAGCCTCAGGATAATAGAGTAATTCTATGCTCTTTGCTATAATATTCCTGATTAATGTGGATTTGAATCTTGAAGTGGGATTTGAAAAGTGGACCTAAGTTGACTTGGGAGACATAAAGACATTTTATCCCTTCTCAGGCACCACACAAGCACACTCAATAATGCATACATGAGGAACAGATTCAATTAAAGGATTCAATTCAGAATGATTCAAGGTTTAATTCTGAGTCTGATCAAATATGCTATGGTTGGAGATCATTGGCAAGCATCCAAATAACTGTAGTTGTTTTATTTGTTGATTTTTGCTTTTGCAGAATGCAATGAAAATTGCAGGGAATGGGCCTGTAAAGTTTCAGCAGATACAGTAGTTTCAAGGATCTCATTAAAATACATTTTAAACTATTTTTCTTGCATCTCTTTTGAGGTAGAGATATGTAACAGAAACAAGACAGCTGCCAAATTCTCCTGCAAAAAAACACAGAGTGAGAGTTTGTTACTTTAACTTAAAAATGTTTAAGTTCTCACTGAAGAGCCTCTTGTTTATCTAGGCTGATAGAATTGTTGGTGGACGGCTTCAGTAGCAAGGTTAGCCTCTTTGGGATCCCTGTCTTATGTAACTGGTGCAATATATATATATATAATAATCTTAAAAACTTGAATCCCAGGTATATTCATTAAATATAATAGAGCCACTGAACTCTGGGATAGAGAAAACCTTTTAATAAATACAACTTAGCTTTCGTCAATCCTCTGTTGACATCATCAGAGTTGGTAATCGGTGGTTATATATAATATAATATTATAATTAATATATAATTCTTTATAACTCTTCCTTTAAAACATCTTATGATACATATGCAATAGCAATCACAGGGTTTCTATATGTATTATATATATTATATATTATACATATTCTATAATTAATATTGTATATCATGTCTCATGTGTGTGTGTGTGTGTGTGTGTGTGTGTAAACCCTGCGATTGCTATTGCATATGTATGATAGGATATTTTAAAGAAAGAGTCTATACTACATGCAATAGTCCTCCACTAAATGCTCTGGCTCAGGCCTAAATAATTTGATTCTCTCCCTCTCTCAAAAGGAACCTGCCTAAATAAACTCTAGCAGAAACACAATTAGAGCTGAAGCCCCTGAAGTGCTTTGCTAGGTAGAGTTTGTGAAGTAATGAAATGCGCCAGAAGAGCTCCGTACTTCACATTCTCTTTGTATGAAAGGAAAATTACAGAAATGTTTAAAATTTTGCAGAGCCTGAAAGTCAGTGAAACTTTAGATTCACTTTGAGATTTCTCCAAAGTGATCTGAGGGCACCTGATTTGATCTGATACATCAAATGTATTTATTTATTCATATAGACATACCAGTTGGATTAAAAAAAAGTAGAGTAACAGGAAACATGCAGCAGGGATGAATGGATTATGTACAATTACAAAAAAATCAGGACACAGCTGAAAACATGTAGGAAGGACAGAGATGGTTTAAGAAGGAGTTCAAAGTAAGAAAATATTATATAATTTTGGTCTATACATATGGAATTTTTCTCCAAATTGTCCCGTATTTCAAAATTACTCACATGGAGTTATATGTGCTTGAGACCCAGGTTCTCTTTATCTGATCTATTTGAAACCCAAGATTTGTGTCAAGTCTGTGGGATCAGAAAGCCATAATATTAGAAAATACTGGATGCTTCATCACTTCTGCTTCTGCCACTCTGTGCTCTCTATCCATCATCCTTCCTTAGCCTTTTGTGTTCTTTCTGTGATCTAAACTCCACCTGAGCTGATGCAAATAATAGCACACATACACACAAACACACAGCAGTGGGGTGGAGTGAGTGGGGTAGGGTGGGATGGGATGGGATAGGATAGGATAGGATAGGATATTAACTAAGCCATAGTCCATTTGATATAAAGTCTAGAAGAAAAGTCATGAAGGATAATAAAATAAATTGCCTATTTTAAATAAAAAGAATTTTCTACCCAGAGAATACCATAATACATAAATTGAATTCAAAAACTGACAAACTAAATGAGAAAACCAAAAAATAAAAATATAGCAGAAAGCCAAATGCAGAATGAAATGATTTTTGTGAAAGATGTTGCAAAATTCCTATTTTTGCAACATAAAATTATCTCATAGAATCATGTTACTTTCTAATTGATTTTGACAATTGTGTTCAGGTCCAGATGCCAGAGTCATAAAAAAAGGGTGACAAACTATATTACACTTTCAGTTTAAAGATGGGCAAATAGCCCATAGTAGATTGGAAGCCAAGAAACCTAAACAGAAGGATGGTGTTTTTTTCAGAAACAAATTGTTCATATGGGGTTGAGCAAAAAATGAAGTTCTGCTTTGTTTTCTTTATATACTTTTTAGTATTAGATTGAGCCCCTTATTCATCATCAGCCTCAGAAAGCAAGTTCCCACTAGTTTGAGCTCTTAATTAATTAATTAGCTATCAATATTTTTGCTAAAATAAACAAATAAAACCCTGCATTATATTAAATCACTAGTATGATTGTCCTCTTCGCAAGGCTGGAATTATTTTATATTAGCATATTACCACAATCAGGAACCATGACAAATGGTTCACCATGAAGTAAACAATTTGTCATGTAATAGCTAAATGAAAAGAAAGACAATTGGTAAGCCAATTTTATAAGTATTTTCTTTACCAGTAGGATAACACAAAAAGTAATATGAGATATTCTGGAACTTTGCTTAGAAAATGTCAAATAAATGACAACCTTTTATTTCAGAAGAGTGAGTTTGGATGTGTGTATAATTAAATCCATTGTAAACATCACTTCAAAAATAATTTATTTTGTGGAAAGGATGTCCTCTCATGTTACACACTGCCAAGACTAACAGAATAAAAATATAAATGGATATGATAGGCTTATCATATTAAAATCAGAGCTGTAACAATTAATGGAGAGTTCTGAAACATAACTTGCCTTTTATATTCAAAACACACTTTTTTGTGTCAGAACCTGAATTGTCTGAACAGACCTTAATCTTATTGTTGTCATATTTCTGCACTGTGCACACACACTCCTAATCTCACAAGATTTCTATTATGTTCTGAAAAGTTGGGAATTTGGATTCCTTTTTAAAAACTATAAAACTGATTGGAGCCTATGATTTACATAACATCAGATAATACCTGGCTGTTATGGCAAAAACAATGCTTGTAACTGTTTATAATTTTTTCCCCTGCAGATTACTTATGTGCTTTTAATGTCATATACTGCCTGGAGTCACGGTGTATAAGTTGAGTGGCTATATGCTTAATAATAGTATTATCATAAAGATCCTGGAGACAGCAGAATAGAAAAGAAAGAACTGGAGGAAATCACAAAATACAAAGATCTGCAAATAGAAATAGAATGACTGTGGCAAAAGAAAGCAAAGATAGTACAAATAGTAATAGGTGCCTTAGGTGCAATACCAAAACAATTGGAGTACCACTTATACACCATCGGCATTGACAAAATCACCACCCATCAATTGCAAAAGGCAGCTTTACTTGAAACAGCATACATCCTGTGACAATTCCTTTGATATCATCAAATAATAACATCTGCGTGTCCCAGGTCCTTGGAAAGAATCCGACAGATGAATGAAAAGCAAAATCCAGTCTAAACATCTGGATGACTGAGTGACATAGCATAATAATAAGCATTTAGATCTTCAGCAGCATTGTAAATAGAAAGGCATATTACTTATAATATTCACCAACATACAGACATATAATTGTAATATGTTTTAGCAGCAGCATTCAGTATGATATAGAAAGACAGTTTACAGACACTAAATCCATTGACTGGTAAATATGAAAATGTTCTGTTAGAAGATGGCTTCTGTTAATTTTTCAATTAACTTTTTTTAATTCTACAGTGTATAGCAAATATAAGTCACTGTAAACATTTTAAATATATTTTTCCTCTGTTTATACAGAAGTGCAAATGGCAGGGAGAAATAGAGGAAATTTAAACTCAGTTACAGAAAATTCTTCCTATTGATTGGAAACAATAATTTATTATTGTTAATTTGTTCTGGGGTTGCAAGCAATACATCACAAGAGATGGCAAAATGATTTTCAGAATATCTCATGAATTTATACTTAGACATCTTAGAAATAGTACATATATCTCTAGCGTTACTTGCAGAAAATTTGAGTACTTGTCTTGTTTTGAATTCAGAGATTATCTGTGAGCAAAAAGCATATGGCTTGCTATGTTTTGTTGCTGTTTACTTTATAAAGCAGAGAATCAGCTTTTGCTTATAAATACCAGAAAATTATTATGTAGAGCCAGTGTGAAAAAGTTGGCTGAGACTGAAAGATCCATGTTCAGATTTTCTGTGCAAACGATCCTGACATGTTCTCTTATTCATTGGAAAGAATTTATATTCTTTATTATATTTTATAATATTTGAATGTAGCTTGGACAAAGCTTTTTGTGTTACTTGGACATACTGTAGTACTTACTTAGAACTTTGCATCATCACTTTTAGTAGCACAAGTTAAAATAGCAAAAATTTGGGAAATGATTTTTTTATATTTGTCAATACAGTTCAAGCAGAAACAGTAATTCACTGTAAGATTCATATGTCAGTGTAGTACCATTTATATTGAATATAAGATTACTTATATTTTTATTATTATAAATATTTATAATAGATTTTTAAATCTATTAAAGCTAATCCAGATTGTCATCATCTATTTCTTTTTTTCCCCTTTAGATGTTGCTTAAAATACTGCTACAGGGGTTGGCCACTGATAAATACTAAAGCAGTATTTTCCAAACTTGGTAACTTTAAAATGTGTGGACTCCAATTTCCAAAATTTACCAGCTAGCAATTTTTTCCCCTATAAAACTGAAAAAAAATGGCAGAGACCAAAACAACATTTAATCTAGGCATGGGAAATAGTAATTACAATTGAACATGCTAAATTGAGTAATTTTGAATAATGATGTATCCAGTGGCTTTGAATATGCTTTAGTAAGTCTACATATTATTTTTGATAGTTCCCTCTTGTAATGATAGTTTGCAATGCTTTTAAACAAAATTAATAAAAATGTACAGACTGTGGGGAAGCCAGTTGTAAAACGGGTGGAATTCAGCATAATGGTGGAAAACTAAGGATAGTAAGTCCAGTGGGGTATGGCATACTTATAAAGATATCTCCTTCTCTATTAAAGGGGGTTAATGGGAAATAGGATAAAGAAAGATGAATTGAGAAAGTAAATCTAGCCTGGAAAACTAATAAGCCTTGAAAATCCCCTCTGTTCAGAGTCATTATCATTAGCAATGATGTTAGACTTGTTAATTGAATAAATAAGTGCTTAGTTTGCTACTCCTATGTTAGGTCTTTACCCATTACAATGGATATACACAAGTGAAGAAATATTTAAAATAATACATACACACACACACACATTTGCATTGCTGATTAAATTCTGAAAACTGTACTGACACACCTTTTATATTTAGGGCCATAACTTACTTTTCATAGGATGTTGCCTGTCCTTTAATTATCCAGCTTAATTTTAGACAATAGTGGCTGAGAAAAATATATTCAGGAGCGCAAGCAGCAATTGACCTATCTTTCCCTTCCATGACAGCTGTAGCAACACTAAAAGAAAAAGAGAGAAAACTTTGAAAGTGTTCTACCTATTTATTCCATAACACATATAGCAGTTTCATCTTTTACTGATATAAAACATTTTTTAAAACCCACTTTACTCTACTTTTTATAATGTGTAAAGGACCAGTGATACCTCACCTAAACTCAATTTAAGAAGAAGAAAAAATGAGATTTCAATCCATATGCAGAATAAAGGACATTAAAGAAACAGCTGATCCTATCCTCTCCATTTAGATTAGTTGATCTGAGAAAATAGAAAAAGTGATTTTGCATATATTAGTTCTCTTATTAAAATTCTTTCAGAATATCTGCGCAAAAGTCAAAACTCCATTTCTTTCATGTTTTTAAGATGAATTGAAATAAAGCAATAAAACATTTTAGGTTTTCCTGCCCTAATACTGATGCTTAAAATAGACACATTCTACATTGCAATCCTTCTTTTTCTCCACTTCTGAACTCAAGTGCTGTTCATGCCACCCTTGAGTCAGGACAAAAATATCCTGGCATAAAATTTGCTGTTCCCATCATCAAACCCTATTCTATATTGATTGCCTCAATTTCCAATCACTGACGTGATTTCCTTCCACGATAACGAGTAAATGAACCAAACAGATTTACTTAACTTGAGAATGCCCTTGAATAAGAATCAAAGTAGAAAAATAAATATTGCCAGGCCATGCTCTAAGCCTCCAAGTTGGAAAATATCCTTAAAGTAATTCCAGAATTAAGAACTAACAGAAGGAGAGCAGGGTCCCTGAAGATAATATCAAAAGTTAGCATTAGCAAATAGAATAAACAGCAAATCGCAAAGTCCCCACTCTTATGATATTTATTGCCTTATTATTTTCATTATAATATTTGAAAAATGTATGTAAATCTGTGTATCTTTTGCTGATGTATATCTTCAGTTAGACAAAGCATAAACTGCCAATCTATCAAAGCTCTTTATTCATATATCCAGTTTCCCTACAGGCTGTAAAATAGCACTGGCACCCTACTTGCTTCTGCTGGCAAAAAAAAAAAAAAAAGATGGGAAAAATAACTGGGGAAAGTCGATATCGCTTTTCTATGTTATTTTCCTCACCTTCAGCTCAGAAAGCAGCAGGCAGAGCTGGGCAGGGTGGGTGACTATTTAGTGTGACTAGATCGCATGAAAAAAAATGCTTCACTTCTAATGTAAAGTGCATCAAAAAGTCATATTCTTCCTGCTGTTGATAGAACCATTTCATGACTTTGTTGCTTCTGTGTGGGTTTTTTTTTCTTCTGCATTACCTGGTGGCATTGGGCATAGATGGTTTCTCTATAGTCCTTTATTTCACCTATGGGGAGAAATTAATTCCTGTGGGAAAGAAAACAAATGCACAAGTAACAGCTAGGTGAAACTTTGTTTTGCCTCCCTATCTTTAAAACAGACAATAGCCATGGGGAGATGTCTCAACCGACCCTGACAATCCAGACCCATCCCTATCGAAGCTGTGACCCAGTGGAAATGTCCTATCCCAGGGGACAGTTCCAGCCAGCAATCCGAGTGGCCGACTTGTTGCAGCACATCACTCAGATGAAACGGGGACAGGGCTATGGATTTAAAGAGGAGTATGAGGTGAGATGAATATTCACTCACTTGAATAATAGAAAAGATTGAGATTAAAGCTACTGGAAAATGAGAATAAGTCCTGATTTCATGAAGAAGTATCTTAATAATTAAGAAACTTATTTTTATGTGTTACTGATCATGGTTTCCCCTCTCTTTCTTCCTGAGTCCTTGTTGCAGTCCTTTTTTCTGTTGCAGAGCTCCTATTATTCATACATTCATACATTGGCAAAATCAAAAATGGGAGTTTATGAGAAACTGACATTGTGTCTGTTTCAAATAGTATAACTAGTTCAGATGCAGCAGCTATGACCACTATGGTACAGCTATTAAATTTGTGCTAAAAAATCTGCCTGTCTCCTGCTGGGCCTCCTTGAAGATGTTAATGGTAGTATACAAAGCCTTCAGCAGCTCAGGACTGAGTTAACTTAAAGAATGTCCCCTGTTATACTAGTCTCCAGTCTATGGAGATTCTCAGTTATTCAGGTCATGGTTGTCCCAAAGGTGCTTTTTCAAAAGGCAACTGGACCTTGTTTTTTCTTGAAAACATTTTGCTTCTCATCCAAAAAGCTTCAGTTCTGATTGAATGGTGGAAAATGGAAGGATTTATATTCCTTGCAGTCATGTGGTCATTATCCCTCTTTATGAGAGTCATTGAGGCCACTTGGCAGTTTATTTGTGCCCTCCAGGTTATCTGAATAGTGCAAATGAGTGTGGAGACTTCTTGGAACTGCTGAAAGAACTATGTTGTCCTTCCCTTGAAGAAACGTCTTCAAGGAAAAACAAAGTCTAATTGCCTTTTGAAAAAGTACCTTTGAGATACTACTCTCCAATATTCTTGTTTTTCTGTTGTTCATGTATGGCTTGTGAAAATGTCATTAAATAAGAACAGAAGGTGGAATTCTTTGCAGTGGCACTTATCCTATGGAGTAACCTCCCTTCTGCAATGTATCAGGACTCAGCACCAACAAATTTAGATCACTTTATGTTGGTCATCATCAATCCTGGCTCCCCTTATATTTATTTGTAATGGTTTAATTTTACCTTGCAAAAAATGTCTGTATCTATTTTACTAATGTAAATTAAGCAGACAAAAAATCCTTACCTGCAGCAGACTGCACTGAATGTCCCCTTTTCATTGGAATATAAAATGTATAAAAATATTACAATAGTTTAAGAGCTAGTTTAAAGATAAGACTCATTAAATAAAAGTAAAAAAGAAAAAAGAAACAACTTTGACCGCCTTCTGAGTGTCTGTAACAGCTAGTAAGCTCTTCTGACTGCAATGTGTCACCTCTGAAGACTCAAGCCTGATGCTCTTCTATTATTTTGGCATGAGACTCTTTTGTGAAAGAACCTTAAACTATTGGAATAATTTTGTTCATTTAAAAATATATATTTCAAATTGCAATGGATTGCAGAGATGGAAACTGGAATAACATTTCTAGATTTGAGTGTCAAGCCAAGCAACTTATTCAAGGAGGCCTGGTAGGCCAGAGATTTTGTAATTATGAAGTTAAAAGAGTGGCATTCTGTTCTGAAGATTATTTTCATCTTTCCTAGCTCAATCCAGTAGTTAGTGAAATTTGTTGGTAGTATAATTAAGAAGCAATTACCTGTACTGATGATCTTCTGTTTAAATCAGGCACTATTGTTGGGCATCTGCTGCACTTGAGCATCCAAGTGGGATCAAGTTGTTGTACATTCCTGGCCACATATTTAATTAGTAGTGATAGACATTTTAATTTTACATAAAGCCTCCAATCAAATGTCTGTCTGGATATTACCATACATTTGTGAGAAAAGCGAATGTTTGCTCATTGTTGCTACAACTAATAGGACCCACTTCAGTAAAGATTCATCATACATCACTTCACTGAAACTTGAAACTGACCTTGGCTACTTCTTACATTCCTTTCCTAATTCTCAGTTGATGAGATTTCATCCTGATGAACCTAAGGTATGAGGAGACTGGGAGGTTAGGTATTTGATGAATATCACTTTCAAAGTGCTATTAGAGCAATTCAGCACTATAGGGTAAGTAATGATTCACTTATCATTGATACCTGGAATATAACCATTATCATACAGTGTTGGGCATCTTGAAAGCATGTTCCTGTAACTTCTTTTGTCCTTTAGTTAATTGTACCCCTAATTATTTACTGGTCATTTTTTTTTTGCTGAAATTTTACTTAGACCTGAGGCCTTTGTAGAAGGAGTAAGCAAACAATACTCTAGATTCAGTAACTGAACACAAATACAAAATAATGCCTAATTGGGGGGGGGGGGAATCTCATGAAAATAAAACCAACTGTTCACTGGGGTTAAAATGCTAAAATGACCTATATGTATAAATAGAACCTATATCTGAATTACTATAGATAACCACATACCTAAGACTGGATGACTGAACTGCACTAAAAACTAATTAACACTTCTGTTTTACAAGGAAGGAATATGAAGGTTAACTTTAAAACATTGGCAGTTTTTAAAGAAATCTCTTAATAGAGACAAATTTACTTTCTCCCCAACTGCATATGATAGTGGTTTAAATGTATACCAGGTTTGGACAAATCTAGTTTTTAAGGCTTGTGAAGAATATCTATTATTTTATTGAAAGAGAAATTCAAAGCTGACCTTGGGAAAATTTAAGGCAGAGTAAACACATATGGGAGAAAAGAAACCCCACCACTTTTACTGTCTTTCAAGCCTCCAGAAACTGTCACTGAATTTAAGAACAAATTGCCTAGTAATATAAGATGAGAAAAAGTTATGGTTATGCCAGTCGTTAAAAAAGGGGGCTAATAGACAGAAAAAGAAACAAAAGGGGGGGGGCAGAAAGACATCATAAAGAATCACTTAGCCCATTTTTTGAAACACATCATTAAGTAATACTGATCAGTCTTTCCAGCACACCAAAGGACAGCTATTTCATAGACAAAGTGAACTCAAATCACCTTAGAAATCCCAGCCCTGTTGAAACTAATTCTGGTATCATGCTATTCAAGGATTTGCCTCTCAAAAATATAATTTTGAGTCTCTGGCTCCTTTCTTCTTCCTCTAACACCATGTTGAAAGATTCACTCATAACAGTCCTCACTTCTTTCTAAGTAAAATAAATTCACAGGATTGGTGGGGAATTAAAAGGCACCTTAGTATATTTCTTAAAATACAGTTTGTCGTATATCATAATTAAATATGTGTTGTGATGCCTTCAGAGTATCTTAGAAGTTGGATAAATTAACCTTTTTTTTACTCCCCATCCAATGGCTCCTTAAAGGCCATGCTCAGGTACAGAGTCAACTCCTGCAAGATGCTTCCCAAGGCAAACACAGTTGGTGCCTTTTTGTAATGCAAAAAAGAAAATGCAGTAAACAGCAGCCACAACTCAGTTTCTCCAGCAAATGCTTAGCACAAATAATTCCTCAGCCTGGCCCTGTAGGGTGGCACAAATAAGAATGGCAGCCAGTGGGGAAGGCTAGAAGCAGTTTTGCCCAATGGGGAAAGCATCAGAGATTGGCTTAGAGACCATTTGCCCTGGTAAGCATCTTGCAAGAGTTGCAGTCATACCTGAGCATGGCTTTTTTGGAGGGGAGGTGTCTATGACAATTTGTCACAGCCAACTTGCTATGGCCAACTGACCACAGCCAACTTGCTGCGGGACAACTCACCATAGCCAACTCACCACAGGGCAACTCGTTGCAGAACAAGAGTTACACTAATATCAAATAAATGATGGAATAGAATCATTAAAGAACGGATGCAAAAAAGGGGACAGAATCAAATGTGAAAGGCAAAAAATAAAATAATTTTTATTTATTTTAAATAAATAGAATTGTCCCACAGTGGGTTGTTCCACGGTGAGTTGGCCATGGCAAGTTGGCCGTGGCAAGTTGGCCGCAGCTAGGTGGCTGTGGCAAGTTGTCCCATTATGATTTCAGGGACAGGCACTCTCTGCTTGGAAGAAGAGATGTAGTGATCCTTGCAGAAATGGAGCCAAGTCCTAAAGTAAAAGAAAAATCATGCAAGGGAAATTCAGAGAATATTCTGGCAACACTAGACACCAAATGGTAATATTGTATGAGAGAGAGGAAGGGAAGGGAAATCTACTCTCTACATTTTATAGGAAACATTACATATAGGCATTTCATGCTTTCAAGGTATCAGTGAAAATTTAATTCTATCTTCATCAATAGTGTTGCATCTTTTGAATGTTGTCCCAAAAGAGTGCCAAAGTCAGAGAGATAATACAACAAATGGTATTAAAACCAAGGGATATCCAGCTCTTTCTACCTTGCATTAAATTCATTCCTACTGCTGGCTCCTCATCTCCTGACTTGGGTTAGTTCCATAATTTGGTCTGCCTCAGGTGCCCTAACAAGGATTAGGAAATGCCTCATAATAGAAGACACTGCTTATCTTTTTCCCTCAACAAACTGAAGAATTAAAGAATAGCAATGGATTACAATGGAATGTATGGTGATTTGGGAGGGAGCGTTGCTTAAGGAAACATTATGTGATGGAAGAAGTTGGGAAGAATAGCCTCAAGGTGGACAGACATCAATGCCTGGATCTTTAAGAAGAGATTTGTCTGAAATGGTACAGGAGGTTATACTAGAAGACCCCATGGTACCTTCGAAATCTGTTATTCTGTTATCTTGAAATATCACATTATTCTTGCCCATTTATCATTTTGGTCATTGTTCTATGACTGCTATATTTAACTTAAACGAATAAGGCCAGAGCATTTCTAGGTGTCAGGTTTTCCATTCCAAGGTAGGACCTAAGTGCACATTCCTTGTGAGTATAGTGGACACAGTTGTTGAATGGGTACTTGACATTTTGTTCTCTGTGTTTGTGTGTGTGATATCTTTCACTGGGAGCACAGCTTTCAGTGGGAACACAGCATTGCAGGAGCAGACTGCCTCTGTGTGACATATTTGAATATGGTTTGAGAAAAATATACAATATACTATGCATACGTGCAAATAAGCCCATCCATGGATAAAATTCAGGATTCAAATTTTAACTAAAATAGCATGAAAAATTCACTATCATGGATAAACCAACCTGCATTTTTCAAGGTATTCTGGTTAAAAATTCAAAGGTCTTCTTATTTGCAGATGGGCTTATCCATGAGTATATATAGGATATATAGTTACTTTTAAAAAATTGAGGGAACCCATCTCCATTTTGGCATCTAAATTTCTCAGCTTATCCACAAGTGTTTATGGTATATATAAAAAAGAATTTAGCCTTTGTAGTTAATAAATACGCCTCCTCCAAACATTATGGCCCTTTATGACATGTGTTAAGCAGCTTTGTAAAGTATAGATAAGATGCCTGTTAATGGGCTGTGAAGAGCTGAATTACTCTTACTCTGATAACCTCAGATAAAGTTGCTGAAATGCTTAATGTAAGTAAGAGCCAGGTTTAATTTTCAATTTCTGGCAGCTGTATGGCATTTAAAATTATATCTGCACTAATCTTAGCACTTTGATGCTTTACCTGCAAGGTTGTATTTTGTTTCATGTTACTTTAAAGGCTGCAAAACTAAACACATATCAATGAAAACATTACTCCATGTTCAGTTTCTTTGCCATGTTAATAAGTTTGCCACCAAGGACATTTCAATATCCTTTTTTTCTTTTCCTTTTGAAAGCTAGGAAATTTATAGGGCTATTTTATTACACCCTAATACGGATTACACTTAATTATATTCCTCCTTTCAGGATAAAATTCTTTGAAAGACAAGCAAGCAACAACAGTAAAAACACATTAAACAAATTTTTAAAAGCTTTTTTCTTGGTAGTCTTTGCTGACTTGCAACTGTTCTTCATTTTTTTTGTGGATGACAAAAATAAAATTAGGATTTTCTGACTTTTTGCTTTGTTTTTGTTTTAGGAGGAGTGGAAGGGAAATTTGTTTGTTATACAAACTTATACAGATAGTCCTCAACTTACAACAGTTTGTTTAGTAACACTTGGCAACTGATTCATATTTATGATGGTTAGAGTCACCTTTTGCAACCTTCTGACAAATAAATTTAATGGGGAAGCCAGCTTCACCTAACAACTATGTTACTAACTTAACAATTTCAGTGATTCACTTAACAATTGTGGCAAGAAAAGTCATAAAATGGGACAAAACTCACTTAATATCTGTTTCACTTAGCACCAGAAATGTTGGGCTCAATTGTCATAAGCCATGGATTACCTATGTACTGTGCTATACTTTGGAAATTGGTGGGTCATCTTTTTTATATAAAAAAATTAGTCAAAATTTAGATTAAACCAATAAAATACATCTATTGATTTATTTTCCATAAATGACAAAAAAGAAAAAAAAGTCACATTTTTTTTCTGGTGATGATCAGAGGTGGCTCAAGGACTGTAAAAGAAATTTTAAGGGGACTCCTGGTCTGGGACTACATGGCTGCTTAAAGGGAGATGTAATCCAGATGGAACAGGCTCTAGGTACTCTTTTCTTGCATTCCTTCCTCTTCCTTGGGTAAACTGTTGTAAAAATACAATTTTCATCTTTCACCTATCTGGTCCATTAAATTACGTCACCTCTATAGCTGTAATCTCAATACTCTTCCAATGTGATTAGTGAGGTTTAGGTTGAGAATACCCTTGAAGACAACAGAATGAAATGCTCAAGTCAAGAGGTGGTAGAGTCAGTTATTCAGCAACACTTCAAATAAGATGATACTTTTTAAAGTAAAAAGCTATCTGTCGAAAGAATACTGACTCTGCTAATATTCTACTTATATAAAAAGGTGTTTTATTGTAGAGTTGTAGAGATGAATTTTCAAAGCTTTTGGTACCTTCCAATTCTGTGATTCTTTGAACACTTGTACACTTAGGGGGAAAGAGAACATAGTCAAGCACGTGAATAACTACCACAATTTTAAACAGCCATGTGGGAATGTCTACAGCGTAGAATGCTAAAATTTCCAAGTGGCAATTTTCTGGAGGTGATTTGGATAAGACTGAAACAAACAAGATTTGAATAGTTATAGTTTGCCTTTTCTTTTTTCCCTGATTGCATTTTCCAGCTGTTTTTAGGCTGCTGCCTCATTGATTCATATATATATATATATGATAAAAACAAAATAGTTCGAACACCAGGATAATATTAAACCAGAAGCTGTTTAATGCAAATGCTGAGCTTTCGTCGGCCAACACTGCCGACATCATCAGAGCATAAAAGCAAGGTTGCTGGGAGTTCTTTTTATACTGCCGGACGGCTCTGTGCCCGGCTTCTCGATCTAGTCATCGGTCCACCCGTTGTCTCTGGTTGATTTGTTGTTAAAGGGCATGCATTTTTTGCTACATTGGTATTTTCCGAGGCTGCTGTCTTTTCTTTCCCTTTCCTTCCCCCAATCCCTTTCTTTCGGCTATCTTGTGCAGGGCACTTTTGCTCACTTTCACTTTTTCCCCCTCCCAGCTCCGTCCCGAGGTCTGTCTGATCTTCCTCGATGGGGCTGTGCATATGTATATCTGGGTGGTGGTGTCTTAAGTAGGTCTGGGCGCTCGTCCGGGCAGTCTCTGGTGGGCGTGCTCCTGTGTGTGTTCTCTCGCTCGGGAGTGCTGTCCTCTTCTGTAGATGTCCGCAGGTATGTTGGTCTTCCTCCAGCTGCAGGAGCACGCCCAAGAAAAGACAGCAGCCTCGGAAAATACCAATGTAGCAAGAAATGCGTGCCCTTTAACAACAAACCAACCAGAGACAACGGGTGGACCAATGACTAGATCGAGAAGCCGGGCACAGAGCCATCCGGCAGTATAAAAAGAACTCCCAGCAACCTTGCTTTTATGCTCTGATGATGTTGGCAGTGTTGGCCGACGAAAGCTCAGCATTTGCATTAAACAGCTTCTGGTTTAATATTATCCTGGTGTTTGAACTATTTTGTTTTTATCATATGGCTTTACCCAGGATTCGTATTTTTAGTGTAATTAGGAAATATATATATAATCCTACCAGCAGACAAGGGCAATCCTACCAGCATAATAATCCTACCAGCAGACAAGGGCAATGCCACGGTGGCTATGAACACATCTGACTACCAAACCAAATTAACCAACCTACTTCAGGACTCCACATACAAACCCCTAATCACAGATCCCACCACCTACCTGGAAAAAACCACTAGATCCAAAATAAAAGCCTCCCCCATCAGTGAAGAGATCCAGCAAAGAATCATTCCCAGAGAAAAATCATCCAGATGCCCTAAGCTCTATGGTCTCCCCAAGATACACAAAGAAGGAACCCCACTTAGACCCATAGTCAGCTCCATAGGCTCACCTCTACAAAACCTAGCCAAATTTCTCGCCAAACAACTACAGCCCTATTCAGAATCCATCACCTCACACGTAAAAATTCATTCCAATTCATAGAGATCATAAAGAAACAAAACTTACAGCCCAGCGACCTACTCGTGAGCTTTGATGTCATTTCCCTCTTCACCCAAGTGCCAATCCAAGAAGCCTTGACAGCTATCCAAAACAAATATAACCCCCCCAAGCACATCCTAGATCTGACCAACCATTGCCTATCCAACAGATACTTCATCTATAACGGACAAAAATACAAACAAATAGAAGGAGCACCCATGGGGTCACCCCTCTCACCTGTCATTGCAAACCTCTACATGGAACACTTTGAAACCCAAGCTCTAGAACAGTCTGAACATAAACCCAAACTCTGGCTCAGATACATAGACGACACCTTCATAATCTGGCCACATGGGAAAGAAAAACTAGACAACTTCCTCACACACCTCAACAGCCTACACCCCAAAATACAGTTCACCATGGAAACAGAAGCTAACAACCAACTTCCCTTCCTGGATGTCTTAGTCTACAAGAAATCCAATGGCTCCCTAGGACACACCATCTACCAGAAGAAAACACACACAAACCGCTATCTGCACGCACTCTCACACCACCACCCAGCACAGATCAACTCCGTATCCAAGACACTCATCTCAAGAACAAAACGCTTAGCTGACGAACAACACCTAAAAACCGAACTACACACTCTCACTAATGTACTAACATCCAACAGATTCCAAAGAAATAAGATTACCAACTTAATCCAAAAAGAAACCCCCACTAAAATCCAAGACATAGAACAAGAAAACGGCAAAGCCCTCCTCCCATACATAAAAGGCACCACAGACAAAATCAGCAAGATCCTCCACAAACACAACATCAAGACAGCATTCTGCACCAACCGAAAAATATCCACCATCCTAAGAAACCCCAAGGACAAAATTGAGTTAGAAAATCAAGGAGTATATGAAATCCCATGCACCGCCTGCCCCACCACATACATCGGACAAACCAACAGAAGAATAAGTGCACGCATTGAAGAACACAAGAACTCAGTCAGAAAAGAGGAACCAACATCCTCCCTGGTCCAACACCTCAAAGCCACAGGACATAAAATTGACTTTAAAAATACCAGAACTATTGCCCAAACTGAACACTTTAACAACAGAATAATCAGAGAAGCCATCGAGATAGAAAAACGCCCACACAGCATGAATAAACGAGATGATAAATCCCGCCTACCAGCCATTTGGAAACCCAGCCTTATTGACAGACGAATCCCTAGCACAAGGAGCAACACTGGACCCACACTCACGAAGACCACACATGATGTCACCACCACACATCCACGCAAAAAGCAGACTCAAACCTGCACCGATGATGAGGCACGACCGCGGACCAGAAACCAGACCACAGCTGCATCATTGGCCATCTTAAACCCCTCCATTTCATACGTGAAGCAAACTGACACCCACCTTGAAGATGTGGCACGACCACGAACGCGAAGCCAAACAACAGCAATGCAGCTCTCCATCTCAAATCCCCTTGCAACTCAGACTAATCTGAGCACAACAGGGCCCCCACCCAAGCAGAGCACACACCCCGCCAATCAGAGCACAGCCAACCCCCCATCCAATCAGAGCACAGCCAAGCCCCTAACCAATCAGAACACACCTCCACCCAATCAGAACACAGCCAAGCTCCCATCCAATCAGTTCATACCTCCACTGGCAGTTAAAAGGAAGAAACAGCTGCGATCACACATTGCTCCTAGAAGCACGAAGCCGAAGACACCAGCCTGAAGATGACGAATGGGACTTCGTCAAAACGTTGCCAAGACACTTTCAATTTTACGCGGGAGAAAACCCGAATTACCAAAGACCTACATACAAACACCCGTGAAAACCTCAGAAAACATATATATTGTTTAAATCATTATATACTATGTCTACAATATTGCCCCCAAAGAATGCCTAATGAAAAATGTGATAAAATTAGTGCATTAGCTTCTAAAAAATAAAGTGGCAAGTAGTTTCCTGTATCAAATTATAAATTTGGTTATAAAATCAGAAAGAGTTATCAGCTTTTTCCAGTATGTCCTATGAACAGATTAAATTCACATCTTTTAAAATAAAAAGATATTTATTCGAAGCTGTGAATATACTATGATATTATTTTGGAGATTTCAGATTTACCAATCCTGTGTCTTTGAATAATATGGCAAATTGGGGTTTTTGTTTTGTTTTTTGTTTGTTTGTTGCAGCACATGATGCAACTAAATTACTATAAATTTATTTAAACAAGATACAAATGTATATCTTGTCTTTGATGAAGAAAAATACCTTATTTCAATTACTTTTTTCCTATATTTTTCCCCACTCAGAACATTAGCTGCTATTAGGTAGCACTTTCTTTGTACAACAAAATAAGGTGTGATCAAAGATCTTCCCATTTACTGAAACATTATTTCATAGACATAGTGAGTTAGCTCTCATTTATTACCCATTTTGCCAAGAAACCATCCATAGTGCACCTGGAATTACTGCTTCCCAGAAATTTTATAAACTACAGTCTGACAAACTTTGTCATTTTTTTTATTAAACAATTATAATGTCACACCTTTACTATAATATCTGGTATATTACAATAACCCACAACTTCACAACCACAAATTATTGGCTCTGAGTTCCTATGGATTGCATATTAGTTAGCAATGGTGGGTGCTCCATCACTGGAGGTTTTTAAGAAGAGACTGGACAGTCACTTGTCTGAGATGGTATAGGTTCTCCTGCTTGAGCGGGGGGGCTGGACTAGAAGACCTCCAAGGTCACTTCCAACTTCTATTCTATTCTATTCTATTCTATTCTATTCTATTCTATTCTATTCTATTCTATTCTATTCTATTCTATTCTATTCTATTCTATTCTATTCTAGTAAATGATGAATTTTGTAATTATGGGTTTCACATAACATTTTTTGGGTACCATTCATGATTATAAGTTACATTTCTTGTCTGTGAATTAAGCTATTACCAACTCTAAAGCCATTATATATTTATTATTCCAAACTATGCTGAATATATGCTTTTGGGGGATTTTATCACAGAAAAAAGAACTTGGAGAGAGTATTGTCACTGGTGTGAAGTTTGTTATAGCTTCTTCTCCATTCATTCTGTTGCCATTACCAATGTCAACTCTTGTTCTAAGTTATCTGAGTCTGTCAATGTATGTAAATTATCCCAGGTTGCTTTATGAATAGCCCCATACCTGATGGAATAGAATACTACAGTACATGAAAGCTTGCAAAAGAGATTTAAGTTGATCCCTACATATATTTGGTGTGTGAATGTTTATATGCACTCCACATGTATTTGTTTATATGGTTATAATGGGAAAATTGTATGAAAACTCTTAAACTATCAAGTGCTTTTATTCTTTAATTTATAGTACAGCTTCTGGCCTCAGTTTAAATGCCATATACGTATGCTGATATTTCATATGGACATGAGAAAGATAACCCCCATCTCTGTTTTAGAGATGGCATCATAATGACAACAATAACGATACCTTCCCAGAGTCCCTTTTATCAGTAAAAACAATACATATGTAGAAGAAAAATCCTTCCAATTGTTTTTGCTCCAATTACATTAGTATAGACATTTATAAATTACATAAGACATAGGATACTAATGGTCTCTTCATTATTGTTCATTACTGTTTTCCTGAGAAAGCAGTTGTCTTGGCAGAGTGCTAAATTATATGCTGCCTCTTTCCTGCCCTTTACTTCATTATGTTAAAATAATCCTGAAGGTCTTCCCTATTTTATAAATATTCCACTCTTTAATTTGCAGGCTCTACCTGAAGGGCAGACAGCATCTTGGGACACCGCCAAAGAAGATGAAAACCGCAATAAGAATAGATATGGCAACATCATCTCCTGTAGGTGCAAATTCAAACTGAACTGAACTTCCTGTGTGTATCTGTAAGCATCTTATATGTATAAGAGCATAACTGTAACAAAGAATAACTTCCTAGTCTTTGGAACATTTCAGCTTAACAGCAGCTTCTGTGTTAGTGTTCCCCCCTTCCCCCATTTTTTTCATTGATTTATTGTTCTTTGTACAGATATACATTGGTCTCAGTGAAGTCAAGTGACCAAAATCTGCTTTTTGGGGGTGAGGGGTTGGCATTTTCATACACTGAAGAGATCTGGGAAAAGAGGTATGGGAACATCAGTTTCATGACATCAAGCTCTTTTCCCAGCTGAGCACATGGCTTTTTGTTGGCCAGGAACCTATTTTCTTCAGGGCAAAATGCAGGCAGAGCTGTTGATGAATTTTGTTATTTGGGACATAGTGTTATCTCTACGTGTTCTACCCAACATATAGAACTTGGGTCAGGAATCTTTTTCTACATGTTTCAGTAGTGCAGGTTGAGAGAGATTAAAAAGTATGAACCTCTGATGTGATTCAGATCATAGATAAAAGATAAACAGTGAATCTTTATGTACAAGATTCATTTATAAATGTATAAGGTTTGGTGTCACCTGCAGGTAAGCAAATTCTACAGATGGGCTACTATCAGCAAGAAGGCCCAATGGGCTCAATTCACTGGCCCATATCCAGAGAAGGAATCATAAACAGGACTTCCCTATCAATCTCAGTGTATAAAATCGATCTCACTAAAAATTGTTCCTGGAGTTGAAAAGAGCAGGGCTACTACATTTTAGAGACTTCTATGTATTTGTTGGCATTGCTTTGGATTGCAGAGTGAAACCAATATTTGTGTTGCAATATTACCAGTAGCATGGCAGCTAGATTTTCACAATTGCTCTGTGTTGTTAAGTTGTGACTTGGGACAATTGACTAATTTTAGTTGGCACTTTAGAAAATAAATTAAAGAAAGATCGTTCATGTACTTGTTCTAAAACATGAGCTTACCTACCCTATGATATCTTTAGAAAGCATTGCCCCATCCACCTGCATTTTTTAAAAAAATCAGAATTCAGACAACAGTAGAACATGTGTAAGATTGCACTGTAAATATTTTATATTCAATAATTTTGTAAGGTATAATGTAAGGTATAATAATATAATGTTAAATAACAGCATAAAACATATCATAATATAACAACATGCACAATTACTTTAATTCAAAGTGAAAAAGCTTTGGGGAGGATTTGGATACTTGCTACAGCTGTTGATGGGGTAGCAAGGGGACTGGAGGCTAAAGCATATAAAACATATAAAGAATGGCTGCTGGAATTGGGTATGTCTAGTTTAATGAAAAGAAGGACTAGGGGAGACATGATAACAGTGTTCCAATATCTCAGGGGTTGCCACAAAAAAGAGGGGATCAAGCTATTCTCCAAAGCACCTGAAGGCAGGATAAGAAGCAACAGATAGAAACTAATCAAGGAGAGGAGTAACCTGGAACTGAGGAAAAAATTCCTGTCCTAATTAATCAGTGGAATAACTTGTCTCCAGAAGTTGTGATCACTCCAACACTGGAAGTTTTTAAGAAGAGATTGGACAACCATTGTCTGAAGTGGTATAGGGCTTCCTGCCTGAGCAGGGGATTGTAGTAGAAGACCTCCAAGGTTTCCCTAACCCTAACACTTTCAACTCTGTTATTCTGTTATTGATACATCCCTAAAAAGCCACACTTTTTTTTTTACTGGAGTTTCATGTAATGTTAGGGTACAATGAGCTTGATATGTATACTTCTGGAACTGTGTGGCTCCTAGGTGAACCAAAAAATTGCATTTTCTTTAAGGAACTGCAAATAGATGCCTCAGATCAGGGGTCCCCAACTCCCGGTCCATGGACCCGCACTGGGCCATGGCATGCCAGAAACTGGTCCACACAAACAAGCAAAGCCCCATCCATGGGATGCAGGCTGCATGCAAAACCATGCCCCGTCTGGTCCACAGACAAACCTCTCTCCATGAAACCAGTCCCTTGGGCCCAAAAGGTTGGGGGCTGCTGCCACAGATAATCACATTTGCAAACACCTTTTCCACTTCAGTTCAAAATGCAATAGCTGCACAAATGAGAATGCTTTAAAAATGCTTTAAGGCTCATGTAATGTGTTTTAGGATACAAATGCAACCTAGCTGTCTGACTTAAACCACAATGCAGCTTCTAGTTCACATAAATTAAATTAAAATAAATTGAATCCAGGATGTATAAGCAAAGTTGTTTAACAGCACAAAGGAGGAATGATAATTTATTTATTAAATATGTTAATGGGGCATAGAACATTGAGCACAAGGTAGGTAGCTAGGAAAGTGCCAAGAAAGCAATATCAAACTGATTAAAAGAATGTTAACCTTTAGGAAAATATTTACAAAGTTGAATCATTGTTCAAGAAAAGGAGAAGCTTAACCACTGCTAAAATAAATGACAAAATAGACATATGAGCTTATGAATGTAAAGTCATGGATAACAAGATAATGACTTTTTTTCCTGGAATAATTGTTGATTTGAATTAAGAAAGCAATTAATTGGGGTTTCTTAGAAATTGTAGGAATATTTTTTTAAAAAAAAAAAAGTGTCAGAAGTGACATAAAGTGGAGGGCTTTGTTTGAAACAATCCTCCACCCAAAGACAGATTAGTACTAAAGCTGTTGTGAAGGAAGGCCATTAACACCAGTCTGTCCTGAGAATCCTTTTGGGGGACTGAAAGTATAATGGCTGCCCACCTTGTAAGAGGTAATTGTGAATGATTTTCCTCAGTATGACAATGATTAGAAAAAAATATTTTGTTGTGCTTGGTGGCAGTCAGCCACATGTTTAGACTGGATTTGGCATTTTTGTCCACCTATCAAGTCTTCTCAAGGACCTAGAGTAGGCAGATGTTGTTGTTTAATGGTATTAAATGTATGGTCACAGGATGTAAATTGTAACTAGCAAAGCTGCATTTTGCAATTGACTTGTAGTGATTTTGTCAATGCTGATGGTGTTCAAATGGTGCTCCAAATATTTTGGAATTGCAGATCTTTGTATCTTGTGATTTTCTTCAGTTTTTGTCTTCTATTCTGCTGTCTCCAGGTACTGTCACGTCCACACCTTTTGTTTTCTTACCAACAATTGCTAAGTCTTTATGTGGCAGGTGCTTGTCTGCTTAAATTCTCAAATCCCAGAGCACTAGCATCTTCATTTTCTATTACTTTGTCTATTTTACTATTATTATTTATGGCTGCCCACTCCAATAGAATCTAGGTACAAATTCCAAATGCACATTAAAAAATATGACTACTAGTTTGAATGAAGTAAAGAGAAAAAAAAAGAACTAAAGGATTCTCCAGAGAAGATAAATGCCTCTTAACAAATTAAACATCTTCAGTGGCAATTATGTGTGTTAACAGTAAGAGAAATGGATATAAAAATAAAGCAAAAAAAAAAAGTTGAGCTTGCAAATAAACCTGAGAAGAGGGTAGCATATAAATTACAAAAAAGAAAAGGAAAAGAAAATTATATTGAAACTACAATAGGGAGATATGGTGTTAATGGCAATGTGACCATGCAAAAACCATCTCATCAATATTATTATAATTTGTATAAAAGAAATGACATCCCTCTAGAGAAAATAGATGAATATTTAAAGCAACAGAATTTACTGAGGATAGATTATGAATAATACAAGAAATTTCTGAAGCTATAAAAACATTAAATTAGGAAGGGTTGGACCAGATGGATTAGTAGGTTCTACTTATAAAAGTTTTGAGGATGAATTTTTGCAACCTTTACAATACACAATGAACTCTATCCTATAAGAAGAAAGCTGCCAGAACACTGGAAAGAGGCCAATATAGCATTAATACCTAAAGAGGGACATAAAAGTTATTTACAATGTTTCTGGCTAATAGACAGACAATAATGTTGTGGGTTTTACCTAAAAGACAGTTAAAGGACAATGCCAGAAATATATTAGATATTTTGGGATAGTTGGAGCAACATAGTAAAAAAACAAGCCATATTGATCTTCTTAGATGCAGAAAAGGCCTTTGATAATTTGAACTGGGCTTTTTTGTTTAAAGTTATAGAAATTATGAATTTTGGAGTGACCTTAATAAAATGGATAAAGTTAATTTGTATTTCAAAGAAACTATAAGTAATTGTTAATGGGGATTTAACAAAACCCTGTGAGATACAAAAGGCAGGGATGCTCACTGCCCCTTCTCCTGTTTATTTTACTTTTGGGAATATTGAATAGAGATGTAAGACAAGATGAGAGAAATGTAGGAGTAAAAATAAAGAAAAGGAACTTAGAAGTTAAGGGTTTTTGCGAATGACTTGGTGATGATTCTGGGAAATGCTTTAAAGCAGGGGTGTCAAACTGCCAGCCCGCTGGCCGGATGCGTCATGCCAAAACCGCGCCCACTCCAGCTCCAGCAATGGGGAAAAAGTCGCGCTACATCACAACATGTCATGTGACGTTGTGAGTTTGACACCCGTGCTTTAAAGGGATTTGAAATATTAATGGACAAATTAAAGAATGTGGAGCATTAGGTTTTAACATTAACAAATAGGGGGAAAAATGGAACAGAACTGGTAAATGTTTTAAGACTAAGAACAAGGCAAAATATTTGGGTATCATTATGATAAATATAAACCACATGTTAATTTCAAAATAATTATGTTACGATATGGAATTAAGTTTAGAAGGGATATATTAACATGTGGCAAATTACAACTATCATTGTTGGGGGAAACTTTTGTGATAAAAATGAATGTTTTATTTAGAATGATGCTTTTGTTTCAGACAATACGTTTATTGAAACTGATGCACCAGTAGAAGAATGATATATGAATTAATATAAGGTGCTACAAGATGCAAAGGAAAGAGAGGACCTGGATTTACCTAATTTGAAATTGTATTTTACAGCTTGATTTTTGGTTTGGATGTTGTTGAGAAATAGAAGGATTTTGGACTTAGAAGGACAAAACCTGAGATTTGGGTGGCATGGATATTTATGGTACAATAAAGTCAAGATCAACATGAACTTTAAACACCTTATGTTAGATATGCCATATTGATAATATGGAATAGAACAACCCAGGTTATGCCTGAAAACACTTCTGCAGCTCTCAGAACAAGGATCATATTATAGAGAAATAATAAGCAAATAGAAATAACTAATCTATTATCAGATGCGAGAATATTGTCAAGAAAAATGTAAAATAAAATCAAGAAAAGAACTGGGGGGTAGGATAATATAATTGTACATGTTTTTCTTATTTACAATTATTAGAAAGATTTAAAGTAGACAAAATAATTCATGGTTTTGAACATTTTAAGACTGAGTTTGAAATGGAACTGTGTACAAAATGATAAACATGTAATTGCTAAAATGTACAAACTTTTATTGAAATTGGAAACTGAAGAAGAACAAGTAAAACACTGCATGATAAAGTGAGCTCAATATTTTGGTTATAACATACAGATGTACCAAGGGGAAATATGTGGTTGAAAGGATTGAAATTTACATTGTGTTATAATATTAAAGAGAATTTTTATCAAATGCTGTACCATTGGTATTTGTCACCAAAGAAATTATCTAGAATGTATAAAAAAAACACTTCAAATTTATGCTGGAATTATGAACAACAAGAAGGGACTTTTTATCACCTTTGGTGGACGTGTAATAAAGCTAGAAAATTCTAAATTCAAGAACATGCACTAATTCAGAGGACCTAAAAGATGAATGTACAATTGAATTGAAAGCAATGATTTTTCTTTTGGAAATGGTGGACAAAAATTGGAAAATAGTCATGGAACTTTGTTTTTGTACATGACAACTGCAATAAGATTATGGGATGCCCAAAGATGGAAAGATTCAGCATTACCAACAATGGACGAATGGCTGATGAAATGATGAAACTTGAGTTTTTTGATCAGAGAAAAGACTGTATTACATGTATTGCTGACTGGAAATAGATGTTTTGCATAAAACAGAAAAAAAATGAGCTTATGATTTATGTTTTGATCATTAAACTGAATAGATTATAGAAAGAAGAGAAGTATGTTGTAACCATCATATAAGTTATAATTGTAGCAATAATTGCTGTACAGAAAATTGGAAGCTTTACAGAACTTTTTTCTTTCTTTCTTTTCTTTCCTTCTTTGCACTTCTCTTTGATTTCTCTTTCTTTTCCCTTTTCTTACTTCATATTAGCTTGTGTTAGTTTTTATATCTTTTTAAAAAATCTTTTAACAAATATATATATTACAAATTTAAAACATTAAAGGAAACAGACAGCCCAAGCTAAAACATCCACAATAATATCGTATACCATAACAGTAAGTATAAAAATACAACAAAAAGAGCCTCATAACCACATTAACTCCAGTCCCTGGAACAGAGGTAGGTTTGCGGGCCTTCCAGAACTGTTTCAGAGTGTGGACGCTACTCATGCTGTTCCAGAAGTGGGAGGGGCATAGATAGAACATTTCTTTGGTCCTGCAAGATGACATGGTTTAATAGAGAGGATCAGGACCACATCTATTCTGTTTGAATATATTAGGTGAGGTTTTATAATTGATAACTAGCACCTTGAATTGTACCCAGAAAATGACTGGCAGCCAATGCAGGTTACATAACAGTGTTCACCCATGGGATAAGGAAAGATACCTCTTACTGCTAATACTGTGGCATTTATATTGTAATATTTATTTCATTGCTTTATTGTATTTTTTTTTAACTATTTGTAAGACACTCGTAATTTTTGGCATGGGTGGGGGAAGGTATTGAACATCTTATTAAATTCAGAAAATAAATATAATGGAAAGTATGGGGCTATGCTCACTGCAATACTGAATCAAAAGTGAACTATCACATTATCAAATCTGATAACCCGGAGTGCCTTTGATATATATATTTTTGGTATGGGAATTTTTGCTATGCTTTGATTTATTATTATTTTATTCATTCACTTATTTAAATTAATTATAGATGCCCATTCCCATGTAATCTGGGCAACTATATTGTGTGTGTTTTATTTTGTATGAAGTTGAAAATCAGTCCATCAGTCCTTTCCAGAAAATTAAGATTGAAATTATAACTATTATTTAATAATTTCACATTATTTCCTAATTCATAGCACTTCCTTACAAGAGTGTCTCCCATATGTTGCAAACTGGTCCGAATCCAGAGACATGTATGTTGTGTGCATAGTGACTTATAGACACAGATGTCTATGGTGTTTGTAGGCACAGTGATGAAAAAGATGTGGCCCTCACTTGCTGGTCAGAAAATAGCTGCCCTAACTTCTTCTAGTTATCAAACAGTTGGTATTTGCAGGTTTGAAGGTTATTTTGTCAATTTATATCACTATAAATGGATGCTTGTTTCTGCATGGTTTATTTCATTGTAATAAAGTTAACTGTGGCATTTTCTATAAATATATTATGCTCAAAGCAGCAAACTTCTATAATCACAATAAAACCACACATTTAGTTCACAGAGAGTAATCTATTCTCATAGTAATCAGTTATAATGTCTCTTAAATTATGACACAGAATTAATTTACAAAAATTAATATTATTAATAATTAGTATGACAAAGAAATATAGGTAGTCCCCAACTTAAAACCTCAGTCGAGACCAGAATTTTGATTGTCATTGGTGTCATAAATCAGAGCATCATATTACCGGACTCAATTTTACAATGGTAGTAGTTAAGCAAAACACATAGTTGTAAGTGCAAACCCATTTTACCCAATAGGCATTTTTGCCATTTTTTGCCAAACGCAAAAAAAAATAAATCATATATGATCATGTGATTGTGGGATGCTGCAACTGATATACAAAATGCACACGAACTTAGATGATCCTGTTATATATATATCAATGTTGCCTATGTCAAGGCATGCAGTTTTGGTGTGATAATGACAAAGAGGTGAGCCTTCTCTTCAGCAGTCTCTCTCCTGTTGAATAATCACTGCTCTGAATTATGCAAGACTGAAACATACAGTGGGGCTTAAAAGTTTGCCAACCTTTTTGTATTTTCAATATTTCTGCATAGATATGACCTAAAATGTGATCTGTTCTCTACACAAGTCCTAAAACTACATACAGAGAACTCAATTAAATGAGTAAAAAATCTTGCACTTGTTCATTTATTTATTGAGGAAAATGATCCAACGCTACCTACAGATAATGTTTTAGGTCATATTTATGCAGAAATATTGAACATTAATTTTACCAGCTGGTAAAAAATTGTATTTCTTGTAATATAAACTGATTTACTGTCAATCTTTTGGAACAATTCTGAACAATTCCTCTGCATCTTCAAACAATCCTTTAGATAATTGAAGATAACTATCATAGTTTTGTCTTCTCCTAGTTAAGAGTACTGTAACTAATATAGTATCTCCAACTATTATCCTTGTTGGTTTCCTATCATCTTGGTTACACTTTTATGGTCATGCTATAGTTTCTCAGTGTCTTTTCTATCACAATGCCCAGAACTAGATACAATATTCTGAGTGCTGTCTGCAGAATAGAGACAATCTTGTCACTCTATTTCTATTAATACAGCTAAGATTGTATTTGCTGTTTTGTAGCTGCATCACTCAGTGGCTTCATGCTCAACTCAAACATAATATCTAGATCATTTACACACGCACTACTCCCCAGTCTGCTCCCATCATCCTATAGTCATGTTTTAGCTTTTTCCTACCCAAATGTTTGTGTTTGCATTTTTCCCTGTTAAACTTAAACTTACTGGTTTCCGCTCAGCTTGTCAACATATTTCTGAATTTTGCTGTGTCCTCAAATGCTTGCAATGATAGCAATAGAAATAGCATTTAGACTTATACACTACTCCACAGTGCTTTACAGCCCTCTCTGAGTAGTTGACAATGTCAGCATATTGTCCCCAACAATCTGGGTCCTCATTTTACTGATCTCAGAAGGATGGAAGTCAACCCTGAGTCAACTTTGAGCTGGTCAGGATCAAACTCCTGACAATGGGCAGAGTTAGCCTACAATATTGCATTCTAACCACTGCACCTCTGTGCCTCCTGATAGTTAGTATTTTACAGGCTTGCTTTATAAACAAAGGATTGTTTTCTTCTCACTTTTGCGACTAAAGCAAACTCATATAGAAACCAAAATCTCATAACTCTTACAGTTCTTAGAATCTTAATTAGAAAACTGAATATTAAGAAGGATAACTGTTGCAGGACATTATGGTATAGAATTGATGGCAAGAAAGTTATTTTTGCTATAATAGATATGCCTTAAAATTGGCATTGTAAAATCCTTTCCATATTCAGTTGCAATTGACTCATGTTCTGAATACCTAAGTATTGTATTGTCAGAAAATGTACATTAAAACAAAATGGCTGAGCTCTATGCAAGAGCAGATGGCACTTAAAACTAATAGCATAAATTGGCTGGATCTGCTCCTCTGATTAGTCTATTCTCCTGGTTCCTTATAGGCCATGTCTTTAAACAAAGACTAAAGGTCAAACTAAAACCTGTATGTTGATTCCTGGCTGATTCCCTCTTTCAGTGAATTTTAATATAAACAGATACTGAAGGTATCATCATTCTATTTAGACTGTATGCATGCCTACCTTGGTAATTAACAACAGAATCATAAAACCAAAGTCAAATCTCCAAATATCACTGAAAACCTAAGCCTCTCTCATCATCTTATTTTTAAAAAATGACAATATTTTGGCACCTGTGTGGTTTGTGTGGTTTATATTATCTTGTGCAATGATTCAAACGACGGTCCAACAAATACCATAGTACAAAAACTGTGCCAGGTTCAGACTATATTAAGCTCAAGCAGGGCTTTAACAAATCAGTAGTTACAGTAAAGTACACAATAAACATATTGCTGGATAGATTAGCCATGGTATTTGGGACCAATGTAATGTATATTTAAATGGAAACATAAACATGAAAACATCTTCCTAGTTTTCTCCATTTTTATACTGTATATTTTTGCATTCCTATTTGTTTTGGTTAAATGTTCATTTATTTAATATTAACACTTTCTGCCAATTATTTACAGATGATCACTCCAGGGTGAGACTGCAATTACTAGATGGAGATCCTCATTCAGATTACATTAATGCAAATTATATTGATGTAAGTTTTGTAAGAAAATATTTTTGTGCAAGGAAGTGTCTGTTTGAAGAATCACTAAGCAAATTGTCTTCTGATGTGATCCTTATTTAGTGGGCTACATTAGGTTTAAATAACTATTTTGTGGTAGAAGACAGTAGCAATACTCTAGCCAGTAACTTTTATGAACATTTACTCCACTAAATTTCCTTAGAAGTAATTAGAGCCATCATGGCAAATTAAAATGGAGTTAGATCCAATTACCTGGCACTTTGCAGGTTTAAGTGAGACCTTTGCTAAGTAAGGGGATGAAGATTACTAAATCACACCCATGCCACAGGATAGAGTCCAGGCTTTTAAGAATCAGGCATTTTTCTTTAAATAGAATTTAGTAAAACAAACGAACAAAAACTAACAACAAATAGAGGAAGAACTTACAATGTTTGGATCAAAATTTGCATCCCAAAGCCAACACAAATTAATGACTCATTAATCAATGAACTAATTGAATAAGAATGGCTCATGTTGTGCTTTCAATTTTCTCAGTTTTTGACTATCTTTTGTTTGAATGAGATGTGGATTGAATGGGATTGAATATATGTTTTATATAGTTTTATGAGTATAGTAAAGTGTCTTACTCTGTGTCAGATTATTTGCTCAACTTACCTAAGTAATGTTCATTATTTGTTTAATACTGTCTATTCTAACTAGCAATCACCTTCCACAATCTTAGAAAAGTTTTGTTAGTTTAACGTTAAAGAGGATTGTTAGAGATCAGTGGTATTTACTGCTAGGTAACATACAAAGGAATGAAAAGCCTTCAAAGGCCAATGTCTAAATAGCCTTCTTTGAATTTTGGCAAAATAATACGTTTTTCTTGTTCTCATGATCCCAACCGCCCCATGTTGCTAGAAAATTAGAAGTGTAACCATGTTGATCAATGTGATGATTGTTGAAAAAAGATCAGGAACTTGAAATGCAAAGAGTTTATTGTAAATCTATATATAAAGTATCCTGAAGAGATTTTGTGAAATTAAAGAACAGAAAGAAGGATGCAGTTAACAAATTAAATATATTAATCTGACTAATAAAAAACTGAATTTTGAAGCAAATTAAGTCTGTAACTTCTAGCAAACAACATCCTCTTTTCTCATGTAAGTCTTTATAATTG
The DNA here is from genome assembly GCA_023970755.1 of Azemiops feae. Taxonomy (NCBI): domain Eukaryota; kingdom Metazoa; phylum Chordata; class Lepidosauria; order Squamata; family Viperidae; genus Azemiops; species Azemiops feae. Next base: position 4,062,243 of record JALGBA010000036.1, read on the forward strand.
TCACTTAGATCAGTGTTTTAAAAAGATCCTCCAATTAAGAAAAGGGAAAACATGTAAAAATGTATATTCTACATGATTTCCTTAAAAACAAACCCCACATACAAGCTAATGACTTATTCTGCTTTGACAAGAAACAGATGTGTGTGCCACAGATGAGGGAACACAAATGTCTCCATGTTTGTTTTATTAACACAGAAGATAAGCTAAATCCTAAAGTGAATATGGTTTAGGCCAGCGACTCCCAACCTTTTCTATACCCCGCACTCCTAGAATGCTTCTGATATATTCTTGCACCCCTTACAAAAGTTTGAAACAATGGCAATGAATTATGCATATACACTATAATTTTGAAAACCCAAGTTTTTGTGCCCCCTGGAATATTGTCTCGCACCCCCAGGGGGTACGAGCACCCCTGGTTGGGAACCCCTGGTCTAGGCAGACAGTATGAAAGTAAAGTCTAGTTTTTATCCCTAGTCATAAATCTCCTTTTTTATTGATACATCAATGGTTTCAGATTTTTTAGAACTATAAGGAAATCTGAGGCAGTTCCTACCATAAATAATTCATGCGAATATGAATGATACCATGCTTCCTTTTCACTCAGAGTAGTATTATATAACTAACATCTTTGGGAATCTTTCTATAGCCCAGCTCAGATATGATCTTTAGAGGTCTGCAGTAGTCACCTTGAGAAAGCCTCATTTGTTTTCCAGCTGACCTGTAAGATACAGTCTGGAGACTTTACCTGTCTCTTTGTCTGTCTCAAGTATCCAGATATTGAGTCTCCATCACTACTCTCCCTCTCATTCACACTCTAATTCTAATAATTGAATGAATGAGAATTTTCTGCCTCTGTCCTGAGGATATGGAGGCAATGCAATTTTCATATCCCTTTTCCTACTACAGATGCTTCAAAGATAACATTGATTTTTGTAATTTTAAGCAAACTTCTAACTTGTCAAATGCATATCTGAATTGCACCTGAAATTGAAATTCATGGGTTTCCCTTCATTTTTTTCTTTTTAGGGATACCATCGGCCTCACCATTACATTGCAACTCAAGGTAAGTACCATAGAATCGGAGCATGGTCCAAATGATATGATCTGAAAGTTTTATAAAAATAATAAATAAGTGCTATAAAGATGCCTGAAAGCTGCTAGTGCAATTAATTTGGAAGATAAATCATTGTAGGTGATGTATTTAGTTTGTTATTCATCCTTGTCATTTGAACATGATTTTTCAAATTAATTATGATTTCTTTAATAAAAGTATGAATTCTTGCATTTACATTTTTCTTTTTGGATGTATTTTCTTAGAATATGTTTCTAAAGTTAAAAATAAGAGTTTAATTCTGTTTTGACATAAGCATTTAGGCCAACTTAATATACAACTGGGGTTTTTTTTTATGCACACTAATTGAAATTTCACATATGTTGCCCTTGGTTTCATAGGAGTCATATTGCAATCACTAAGATTCCTTTGTAATTAATTAAACTTGTATTCCATCCTTTAATTTTTTTTTTTTTCAAAATGACATTTTTCACGTTTTCAATATTTTTTTTTAAAAAAAGGAAATGAAAAGCATAATCAGAAATATGAAAACCAGCACCTAGCACCAAATTCTCAAAGGGAATGAAAAGATTTCTGTTAAAAATCACACATTCATTTTGTAATCACACATTCATTTTGTAATTAAAATGTGACCCAGGAGTATTATCACCTAACATCTCACCCTATAATTGAGGGTGCATTTATAATTCTAGGTGCCATTCATACTTTGTAAGCATTCTTCCCAGATCTAGCACTGTGTCCCAGCATAAATTGATAGTCTATATTTGTCTCATGTGTTACTCCAAAGTGACCTTCAATTATGAGTATTTATATCTGTTTGCAGTACTAACTGAAAGTTTAGCATACCATTTTAAATCCTACCATAGTTACTTGTATGATTCAACAGATGTATCACTCTTCAGACTTCACCTAAGAAAACACTCAGGAGATTTTGTGTTTCGGTAGTAGAAGGGCTGTTGGCAGAAAGACAAATAAATTGAAATGTTTCGGCTAAAGTAATCTTTGGGAGGTCTCTTTTGTTTTACTTATTCTGCCTTCAGGGCCAATGCAGGAGACAGTGAAGGATTTTTGGAGGATGATCTGGCAGGAGAATTCAGCAAGTGTTGTTATGGTCACCAACCTGGTGGAAGTTGGCAGGGTAAGAGTTTAATTCCCAAAGTTATCAGTCATATATTGCGGTTCCTATCATTCTTACATGTGCTCAATTTGAAGTCTTCTATACCACACTGACACACTAACTGGCAATATATTCAAAATCACTTCAAATTTGCAATTATATACAGATTTTAAAATACATTTTGGTATTGTCACAATAATATGGATTTCTGAATAAATTTGCTATCTAACTGCATTTCTAAACCTACAAAACATGTGTTTAAATAAATTTTTGACCTAAGAACTCAGAATGTAATGAAGTGGAGAGTCTGAAGTATAATTACATTTTAATCTGCACATTAGATGAAAATCAGAATAAATTCATATCACATTGCCCACAGATCAAACTTTTCAAGCAATCTTACCTTGTAGTAATATACGTTATTACTTCTAGTATATATTACTCTGCTTTCCCAAATTTTAAAGCATTTGAACAAATACAATACTTGCTCTCAGATATGGTGTAAAAATTAAACAGTCAGCAAAGGAGTGAGTTAAACTGTATACTCCCAATTTTTTCATGTTCAATTTTGAATACATATTAAGGGAGGCTAATTTCAAAAAGATTAATGTCGTTTTAAAACTGGACAAAAAACCAAACTATGCTGATAACACTATTCTGATAGCTGAAAAAGCAAATAATCTGCAAGTGCTAGTAATAAAGACATAGAATCCAGTAAAAAAGGAGATTATGATTAAATATAAAGACCAAACTAATAACAGTACCACAGCCAGCTTTAGAATTGACAATGAAGACATTGAAGTGATAGATACCTTCTGCTTTTAAAACTTCAATTATTAACAGGAGCAGGAATCAAGGAACCAGAAGTCAAGAAACATGCCACAGTCTAGCATTTGGTAGGGTAAGAATGAAGAAATATTCATATTCTATAATACGTCTATACCTATAAAGATCAAAAACACGCAAGCAATGGTTTCTCTATCACACCCTATGTTCAACTTTGAAGAAAAAGGATAAAAAGAATAATGATGTTTTATGAAGTATGGAGTTGGAGAAGATTCCTCAGAATACCATAGGTAGCCAGGAAAACAAAGAAATGGATCACAGAACAATCAATTCAGAGTTTTCATTTGAGGCACAAATGGCCAAGTTCAAATGACCATATTTTGGACATACTATGCAAAGATCATAATATATCTTAATAAGTCCATAACATTGGAAAATGTAGAAGGAAAGAGAAGACAATGACCAGGATCAAGGTGAATGAATGCAATTATTGCAGTGATGGATACACCATTAGGAGACATGAAGGATCTATCCAGATCATTTTGAAGAAGGGTGAATATATACTAAGAGTTGACACTGATTTGATGGCACATAACCTATCAATACAAAAAGGCTCTTTATATAGCTAGAATTTATAATAGTAGCAATTTTGTACAATTACCTAATGTTGTGCATTTCGTTCCCATCACCTTTTTTCTCTTTCGCTCAACTTTCCTGATGTTATTTTTTCCCTGCATTGTTTGAATTTTATTGTGTACAGAACTCAGATCTGACAAATTTAGATTGGATTCCTTCTGTCTTTTCTAATTTTAATTATAGTAAAATCAAAATTAACTATTCAATGAATGAACAATATTTTATGCTATCATTTTCCCAGCTCTAATGTAGATCATCATTGTATCTTGATAAATATTGTTAGGATAGCAAATTTGGCTGTTTGCAAATTGGTTGACAAACACCACACCAATCATAATAGTATTTGTTCATGTATCACTATTCATATATATATATAATTATGTTTATTTATGTTATACATTATACACATTACTAGTCTAATTCAAAATGAAGTACTGCCAATATAGGCTGAAAAAGGTTTCCATAAACAAATGGGTTTCATATGTCAAACACATATACCAGAACAAATAAATTACATCAATATTTATTGTTTTGGGTCTTTTCCGGATTACTAATAATTAATGCAGACAACCACATACATGAGAGGTCCTATGCAATGCCCTTCTGATTTCTTCTTCTACAGGAATGTACATTTTAGGCCCATATCTAGAGCTAGAAAATAATGCCTTACAGCTAAATGTCATACATTAATTTTCACTTTTGTGACTTTCCCCTCCATAGGTGAAGTGTGTCAGATACTGGCCTGATGACACAGAAGTCTACGGAGATATCAAAGTGACCTTAATTGAAACAGAACCATTGGCAGAATATGTCATACGTACTTTTACAGTCCAAAAAGTAAGGATACATTGGTCCTATTTTCCTCATCAACTAATTTGTTTCCCAGTATATCCATTGCTTTCCATGTTTCATTAAGAAATGTGAAAGTCAATATGAAATCATCACTATACATTATACACTTTAATATATAAAGTAAATTAGACGGAGACATGGAGGACAAAAAACATGGCTATGCATTATCTCCAAAATCAGAGAAAATACCTCTATACAGAACAGCAACTTTCATGCATAGCTTAATAATTTCCCATAGACTAGGGGAATTTATGCCAGTGATAAGTAGAATTGTAAGTAGAATCCTAGAAGTCAAAGAGACTGTCTAAGCCATGAAATCCAAATTTCTATCCAATATTTCCTTGATCTTATCTAGCAAAGACAAGCCCATTATCCCTTAGTGTTATGTTGATTGCTCTCACTATTACAGCAAAGTGACATTCATCTTAATAGCAATAGCACTTAGACTTAAACTCTTATCATTAACCTACATTATTATTTTCTTTTTCTTTTTCTTAAGAAAAGGTATGAAACTTGAGACAAATACCGTAAGGAAGCTCATCATGATCCTTTATACCATAAGTGTATAAGTTGGTAGAATATTACTCGATAGAATACTAGCTTTTTCTTTCTGCTTTCAAATAAGATGTTAATATTTCTTTACAGCACAGTAGTAAAAAAATACCAACATTTTATTTGAAAGCAGCTTGAATTGTTTCAGGGAAGGTTTTCATTATATGATTATTTGTATCAAGCATTATATTGCTAATTATTGGATTAAGTACGTAAGTGCATTTTTAAATAATTGCTACTTGTTCCTGAGTGTCATTCTCTAGCAGAATGGCAGATAAAAAAACATACATACATAATATATATTTTGCAGACATAAATGTTTCCTACTTTTAAATATATTTTTTTCAAAAGTAGCCAAAGCCAGAACAATACATTTTTGAAATACTAAAATAAGCTAAAACTATATTACTATAATTGTTATGACCATAGCATTTTCAGAATAGTTATTTGGCATGCTTCCTTTGTTCTTAATTTGGATTTTAGCCTTACTGAGTATACTTTCCAAATAGAAAAATACAGAAGGTAGTTTAATTATGTACCACTTATACTGTGGAGGCAATTGGAATACTCCTACTTTTTAAAAACTAGCTTGCTACTGCTTAGTGCAAAGATATTTATCATCATATACTGGATGTGAATGCGAAAGCCCTTCATCAATCTGCCAGCTTTAACAAACAAAGTTATGATTGCTTACTAGTACACAAGTTATTTTGCAATCTTTGTTCAAGGAATGATAGGAGATACTTGCACAATATTTTCTTGAAATGAATTAATGAATCTTGAAATCTATTTTTTATTATAATTGCCCAGATAGTGTACAAATATATATATGTACAGACAGAGAAATACATACACACATGCACAAGGACACTTTTTTACTTTGCACTTTCAGAAAATACACACACACACACACACACACACACACACACACACACTACTTGAAGATGCAAGTAGGGTTGAAGGAAAGATCAGATATATTTTTCCCCACAGTTTGTCTTCAAAATTGTTTGATTGTTTTAGGTGCTCCATGAATAAGATAATAGAAGCAGGGTGTTTTTTCATTGTAACATTCTAGGTAAAATAAGATTTTATATTTAGATTGATTTCCTGTTGGGTAAATCTAGCCTCAACTTAAGAAAGAAACAATTCCTAATTAAGTAGTAGTAATTGTTATGAAAGAGAATAAAAGATTTTTTTTATTTTATATCCTTTTCAGAAAGGCTACCATGAGATTCGAGAAATTCGTCAATTCCACTTCACTAGCTGGCCAGACCATGGGGTTCCTTGTTACGCTACAGGTCTCTTGGGCTTTGTTCGACAAGTGAAGTTTCTCAACCCACCAGATGCAGGGCCTATTGTTGTGCACTGCAGGTACAAACTTTGTTTCCATCTTTCATTTCCTTTCATCCATTTTCACCAGTGCTGCTTATGTCCCTAGCTTACCAGGCATTCCACTATGTTGCATTATCCAAAATCATACCATACATCAAACCTTCTGTATATCAACTGCATTTCTTTCTCGCATTAGATCCACTACTGATCACAAAAATATAGTTTGTCCCAAGCAAATAGAATATTTGTTTCATGCTTCCATAGTGATCATAAGCAGGGCTTTTTTTGTCATAGAACGCCCAGAACGGAGTTTTGGCACCTTTTTTGGATGGAACCTTGTATTATAGGCAAGGTGGGTTGTATGACGTGTGTGAGTTCCGGCACCTTTTTTTTTTTTTTTTTTTTACAAAAAAAGCACTGATCATAAGTATATACTTTTGGTAGATACACAACCTTTGACTCCAATGTAGAAGATTAGTTTGAGTATTGCACAGTATTCCTGAGTAGGCTGCTATAACTACTGTATTTTAAGTAAGATCTAACCATTAATAACATTCACGCAATATCATGTTTAAAATTTAAATCTGATAGAAGCATTTTATACTATAAAAAAGTATTAAAGCATATTACATATTATAAATACTGTTCTAAAAGTAGATGGACAACTTGATCCTGATCCCAATGGATAATATTCTGAATAAATCTGAAGATGCTTGTTTTTAATTTCAAATGACCCTCATGTACCTAATTTTTTTTTTGTTAAGTGTTGAAATATCAATATTCAGCTATAGTAGCAATGGCTAAATTTCCCTAAAGTTTTAGAGTCACTCAGTAGTAGATAGGTGGCATATTAAATAAATAAATAAATAAATAAATAAATAAATAAATAAATAAATAAATAAATAAATAAATAAATAAATAAATAAATGAATGAATGAATGAATGAATGAATGAATGAATGAATGAATGAATGAATGAATAAAAATGCTTTCAGAATGTCATCTATTGGTCATCTGATTATTTTCATCTCAAATCTTTATAAATAGTATGGGTCAATACTTAAGAATACATTTAAGTATGTTAATTTTATATTTATTACAATTCTGAACATCAGAAAAGTGAATTAAAGAGAATGAAATGCCATATATTCATTAAGATGATATCAATTATTCTTTCCTACATCTAGTTTAATCTGGCTGATAATTCATACTCTATTCACACCTGCTGGATTTTGCAGTATTTTGTTTAGCTGCATTTTCATCAAAGCCTGGAAAGGACATTGTAAGTTCTGTCCTGTTTGCAGAATAATATTTCACAGTGGGAGAAAGGAGACATGGAAGATGATTTGCATTTAGAGGCAAATCATTTTTTTTTCTGTCCAACCTGAACGACTGTGCATGGCAGAAATAGAATGTGAAATTATTTTCCAGTAAGACTCGCTGGCTGCCATTGTGAGTCAATCAAGGGTGAAAGTTTTGGTAGCGTCTTGCAATTTTATAAGATTAATTTTCTGTGGTACAGACTGCTGACCTTAACTTGGAAAACTATCAGCAGTCAGCAATCATTTATATGCACAGCAATGACTGAATTCCCCCTTAACTGGTAAGGACAGGAATTCTCCTGCCATCAATTGTCCCATATCAGCAGCCAATGTCTATATTTGTAATCTGCTTCATTAAATCTTAAATAGGGCAATTTTTAGAAATGGCCAAAGAGTTAATTTGGAATTTATTCATGTAATAATTTATTGTCACCCTGAGTTATTTTTAGGAATACAACAATTTAAAGGATAAAAATATATGCAGAGTTCATATTTTTTCCACTGAGAATCAAACTATACCATTAATAACTTTGCAGTAGTGACCATTTGCATCCCTTTGGATTGTGGGGTTTAAAATTACCAACACAATTCTCTGCAATTTTTGGCCGGCACTTAATTTCAAATATGCTTTAAATGAACTCTAGGTAAATGTGTTTTTAATATATTTAAAGTTGATTGCATCAACAAAATGTATTTGTGGAAAATGTGTCTAAATAAATAAACTTGAATTACAAAATTAGGACATCAGGGGGGAAATTCTAGCCCAGCCTTTTTCTTTACACATTCTTTTTATGCGTGCAGAAAAGCCCTTTGTTTTCCCTTCTTTCTTAACTGCTAGTACAACATTCAATGTGCAAATTGGATTCCCTGCATGCCAGGTAAAGTTGGACCAGTACTTCTGCAAGATACACATTCCTGAAAAAATATGACACTCAGAAGTCTAAATAACCTTACAGAATTGAGGCTACTGTGGATAACATGTGCATAATTTATAGGAGAGAAATTTTAACATCTAGATTGTCAGACTAGTGGAAAAGTTGGCATTTTGAGATCAGACTTAATTTCCCACGCAAATAATCTGCCTAATCTTCAAGGGCCAAGGTGCAGAAGAAAATATGCACATTTTTTATAGACATATCTCTTCTGAAATAAACAAGAAACTTGTTTAAAACAAAGAAAGTGAAGGGATGACTGTTTCAAATAATGGAGCTCATCTCTCTTTCCTCCTCCCTATTTATTGTTCATTGCCTTGCAGATATATACTTGCACCAGGTTTCATTTAAGACAAAGCCGAAAGCCAAGCTTGATTTTTTTTAATTTTATGTCTTCTTTCTTTCTCTCAGTACTTTTTTTTTACTTCCCCTTCTTCTTAATTTTGCAGCTTTTCAAAGAGAAGCTAAAATAGGCAGTGAAGTTCAGATCTTTATAGCAAAGAGGGACTAAAGAAAAATACAGCTGCATTTGCACCATATATCCTCACCACAGTCTACAGACGCACTCACTGTTATGCCTTTCCATGGTTCATTGATGAAATCCTTGTTCTGGTTTCCATCTCTCTTTCAGTGCCGGTGCTGGGAGGACAGGGTGCTTTATTGCCATAGACATCATGCTTGACATGGCAGAAAATGAAGGTGTGGTGGATATATTTAATTGTGTGAGAGAGTTGCGATCCCAGAGAGTTAACTTGGTGCAGACAGAGGTATCCTTTTTTTTTGTTGTCTTGTTTTTCAACCTATTCCTAACCAAAAGTTCAGTACTTTCAGATGGATGCAAACTGAATAAAATGGAGGAAAAGATAAACTTGTGAAAATATATGATATTTCAAAATATTTTCAGCAGACTAGCTTAATTTTAATAAACTATGTTAGCTTAATTTAGTAACATTACTTTCCATGATATGAAATACTTCTAAGCTCCATTATTGCTTAGGGATACACAAAACATCTCAACATTAAGAAAACCAAGATCATGGCATCTGGCCCTCTCAATTCCTGGCAAATAGATGGGGAAGAAATGGAGGTAGTGACAGATTTTATCTTCCTGGGCTCCAAGATCACCACAGATGGGGACTGCAGCCAAGAAATTAAAAGATGCTTGCTCCTGGGGAGGAAAGCTATGGCAAATTTAGACAGCATATTAAAAAGCAGAGACATCACCCTGCCAACAAAAGTACGTATAGTTAAGGCCATGGTTTTCCCAGTTGCAATGTATGGCTGTGAAAGTTGGACCATAAGAAAGGCTGAGCACAAAAGAATTGAGGCCTTTGAACTATGGTGCTGGAGAAGACTCCTGCGAGTCCCTTGGACTGCAAGGCGATCAAACCGGTCAGTCCTAGAGGAGATGAACCCTGACTGCTCCTTAGAAGGCCAGATACTGAAGTTGAAACTCAAGTACTTTGGCCACCTAATGAGAAGGAAGGACTCACTGGAGAAGAGCCTAATGCTGGGAAAGATTGAGGGCAATAGAAGAAGGGGACAACAGAGAATGAGGTGGCTGGATGGAGTCACTGAAGCAGTAGGTGTGAGCTTAAATGGACTCCAGAAGATGGTAGAGGACAGGAAGGCCTGGAGGAACGTTGTCCATGGGATCGCAATGGGTCGGACACGACTTCGCAACTAACAACAACAAAACAAAACATACATACGATTTTTTTTTTCTACAATTCTTACAGAAACAGGTGGCTAATACCATTTTAGCAAAGTCATTTTTTTTCAAATGCCACTTTTAAAAATATATGAATGATTCATACAGAAATAAAACCTATGTTCATCACCAGATTCAAACAGCATATTTATAATGGCCAACATTATATTCATAGTCTATTTTCCATTAAAATAGTTGATCCATATCAGTTTCCATGAACTGAAATACAATCAGCACTATAGGCACTTTCTTAGATTTCTCTAACTACCTAAGATTCAAGTAAATTCTATAACACATTTAGGTTTTGAGGTTATTTTATAAGATTCAGTAGTTGAAATCTTTAGAATCAAGGTTAGAATTTTAAATTATGTTGATTCTTTATACTTGTAAAACTGGCAAAAACCTTTTTGGAGTTGGGCACCCTAGAAATTCAATCAATCAACCAGTCAAACAATAAATAAAGAGTGCTTATGATCTTCTAGTACAAGTTCATTCAGATATATTTATTGATCAGAGAACTGTGATTATGTTCATTTTCCTGCTGGCAAATGATTGATTATATTAATGAGTAAAATAAGTCAATCTGCTTAACAAACAATAAAACTGGACAGAGTATTTCATGGTTAGATTATTTCATGGAATCAAAGTCCATCTTCATTTAAAATATTGAGGATTTAGACCTAACAATTTATTCAACCACGTAGACTGTAAAATGGCATGAAGGTAGATGGCTCTGTAGATTAGACATAAACAATTGTAATGATAAAATAGATTAATATCTAAGCAAAATAAGCTCATTTTCAATAGTTTTTATCTACTGAAATGCTGATACTTCTTATAATATAGTCATCACCAATACAATAATATATGCTGCTTCTGGATTTAATTTGTCCAGAGAGAGAAATATATATATTTCTTGTAGATCCAATGGTAAACTGTAAGCACTTTCACACTGTACACTTTTGTTGGATCAGGAAAGTGTTTTGTTTTCTTGTTGACCTGAAGTTTTTGGAAGTTTCATTAAAGTGAAAGACATTACAATTGCTTCTGAAGGTCCTGATGGTGATGAGCAATTAACTTTTTTGATATGTAGGAGCAGTATGTGTTTGTTCATGATGCCATTCTGGAAGCGTGCCTTTGTGGCAACACTGCCATTCCTGTTTGTGAATTCAGATCTATATACTACAACATCAGCAGATTGGATCCACAGACAAATTCCAGCCAGATAAAAGATGAATTCCAGGTAAGGTAATGGATAAATAATGTTCCTTATATGTCTTGAGTCATAGAAAATTATGGCTAATGTGCCTGTGTTGAAGTAGATTTCATAAAGATTACAAGGGATTTTAAGGATTATTCAGGATTTTCTCAAGGAAGAAGTGAATCCTATAAACTCCAAAATCCTTTTCAGATTATAGTCCATCCAGGAAAGTCCAGGAAAGACTTTTCCCCCTCACATGAAATTGACATCCAGGAGCCCAGAAGTCCTTGATAGTCTGCAGCTGGAAAAAATACTCAAGTTAATTCAGGATTATCTTGGCCCAAAGAGTGTTTGTGGACAAGAGCCATCGTTCTTCTAGTAACTTTTCTTGGAATATTCTATTTATCTCTTCATTTGAGAAAGTCTCTCCTCTGTATTACAAAGGTATCATTTGCAACAATGTTCACATGAAAGTGTCCAAGTGTGTTTGAAAACCACTTGGAAGCTACTGCTGGTTAAAAATGTGGTGGCATGTGCAGTGATAGAAGTGTTGCACTATATGCACATTTCCCTGCAGTTTTGCAAGCTGCACTGTCTATCAGTTGGCTTCTAAATGCAAATTAGAGCCCTAGGTTCTGGTTACTTGAGGGACTGCCTGCCTCCGTATGTTTCCATTGCACAAGTTATCTATAGTGGGCACATTCCAGTTGCCATCAACTATGCAGTTCCATCTTATGGGACCTAGGAAGGATGGTGATGACTCTCACTGATGGGCCTTCATCTGTAAAATGATACCTTCCCAGATATTCATACTTCTCTTACTTTTCTGACTTTCTACAAATTGCTTAAGATCTGGTTGCCCTCCCAGGTTCATGGCATTTGGGATCTTCAGTCAGCTGTCCTTTTTTATTTTTTATCTGTAAGTTGCCCAGAGGTGCTATAGAGTCAGGCAGCTTCAAAATTAATCATATAAATAATGTAATAACCAGGGATTTGATAAGTAGAGATTTCATAGATAGATTCAAATGTACAAGTAAGCCTTTCATTTCATTTCCTATCTCTACAGAAAATGATTACAAAATGCCTGGCTAGGAAAGCTTATGTCTAGAAGCATGTGATCTTTGTCAAATAATTGACATACACAATTATCCAGTTCATATTGTTTTGAAAAAAGAGAAGCCAAAGGAAATAGGTCAGGTTATTTCCAAGTTAATTGTGGATGAGCCTTAAGTGTCTTATCCATTTTTAGACATGCCTGCTTTAGCTTGTGTGGATAATCCTTTCCTTTTTAAAATATATGATTTTAAATATTGGGAAACAAATGACAGATAAGAAACTAAATTTGAGATGAAACTTCCTAGTCACATGACTAAAATTGCAAAACTCAATCCTGAAAATATAGGTAGGAAACATGACTGCTTCTGAACATGCATGATAGATTTTTCCATCATTATTACAAAATTGTAAACCATACTTAGATATCAGAGTTATACTCTTGCAAGGTGTTTATCCAAGAGTGTTATAGATTAACCATTGAGATTAGTTACAGTATTTCTTGATTTTTAGTTCTGGTTTGTCTTAAGTGTTTGCTTTGATCAATGTTCTGAGTTATGCTCATATTGCTTTACTTTCATATTGCATTACTGAAAAGTTACAATTCTGTGACTCAGAGAAAATGTGATTAAAAGCCCCCACCTGCTCCATATTTATAGTACTTGTCAGGCTCCATGCCAGGGTTTGATGGTAAATCACAGCTTTTCCCCACGCTTAACACAACAATTGATTGCCTATTGCAGTACAAAAATATTATTGCTAATAGACATGTACTGTATATACTCATAGCTCTCCTCCAGAACTTAGTCTGTTAAAAGGGTCAGTCTTTTTATGGCTTTGGGCAGGGGTATTGGCTGGTTCAGGAAGTCTAGATATTGAAGTCCACAAGTCATAAAAGAGCCAAGGTTCCCTACCCATGGCCTTGGGGGACAGCTGAAAGATATTTAAATAATAGTCATTTCTAGCCTAGGAATTACTGGTTCCCAGCTTCTATCACCTTTTGGTATGCTTTCCTTCACCTCCATTAGTCTGCAGGTGTCAGGTGTTTCTCCCTATTCCTCCTCCTAATTGTGGGCAGGGTGGAAGCAATAGTGTTTTTCCTTACTTCTTTGACTGAAGTGAATAATATTTACTGTCTTTCATTCTTCTCTGCTCCTCCATTCTTCTAACATTGGACAGTAGGAAGGAATTAAGAATGTAAGAAAATAAAAATGGGAAAAGCACCCATCAGAAGCTTCTTGTAGTCAGAGCAGACATCTGTTAGGTGTTCCATATGTTTAAGGAGATGGATCCAATGCTACAAAAGTTCCATTGATGGCCAAAAGCCTCATGTTAAAATCATTGTAGTTATTTTCGGCAGGAAGAAGTTTGCCTGGAAGCAGATTTCCAAGGAAGTTGTCCTCAGATTTTGGAGCAGATTATAGAAGCTCCCAGATGGAAATCAAAATCATCAGCCAATACAATTAGGTGGTGTACAAGGGAACATGGGCTACAAAATGAATGTTGTTTGAGTTGAAGAAAGCTTTATTGGACATTAAAATCTCACTTTAAAGGAGACTTCTTGATAAGATGATTCAGGGATGTGGATATGGCAACAATTTAGGAATAAATGTATTATAAATTTGGCAAAATTCTGAAAAATGTGATATGATACAAAAGTTCTTGCAATGTTTATTATGATAAAAAGCCCAGAAGTATAATGAATGTTGGGGGCTTCGAGGCAGTATGGATTCTACCATAGCAAGATCCATCTAAATTCTTTTCATAGAAATATGAAAGCCCCCAAAAGGTATACTTTAGCCAAGATCCACAGAATAAATTAGCACAGTATAGTTTATATATAGATATATAGTCAAGAGTAAAAAATTATGGATAATGTGATTCATACTGTTGAAGAGCATATATCTGCTCATACTAATAGAAATGTTATCAGAAGAGTGAACAGATGTAGGATGTTCCTTCTTCACAACAAAAGCATGCTTCCAGCCCTCATAGAAAAAGCAGAAAGAAGTGGACAAGAATTACCACTTTCAATTGGTTCTGTATGGTCTAATTTAAAAGTAGGGTACTCACTGAAATGTGTCTTCAATTTTCCTCCAAGCACAGAAGATCAATTAGATTCTTGCTCCCTGAATTAACTGTTTCCAATACAGATGGGAGGGTGGGGGGGACAAATGCAAGAAATAGTTCAATAGGTTATTAACCAATCTGTAGAGCCTACCTGCATAATCAAGCTTCTCATAACAAGAATCAAGGACAGTTATTCACGACCCTTGGTCCTAAAAATCAGTTTACAAGAGGTTTAGTTTGGTAAAGAAGTATTCTTCTATACCAGAAATAAGAGTTCATAATGCAATCTATGATGGTTATAAAGTTCAAAAGCCATTGATTGTGGACTAGACATGGGGAACCATGTTTCCTCTTGACACAAAATCAGAGCATTGCCTTTCTGTAAGTTTTCACTATAAAACATTTAGACAAGTTAACTATGTATTTGACTGAGTAGTGGTGTTTTGTGAGAATTTATATTCAAGGAATAAGATTGAGTGTGCAATGGTTCTTGTATTTAGCCGGTAAGATACAAGGATGCATTTGCTGAAGGAAAGTGAGTGTAGATCAGGGGTGTCAAACTGCCGGCCTGTGGATCATACCGAAACCGCGCCCACCCCATTGCCGGCAATGGGAAAAAAGTCACGATATGTCGTGACACATCACGTGATGTTGTGAGTTTGACACCCCTGGTGTAGATGGTTCAGCCCCTGTAGCTGTAAGTCTTCAATACAAGGGAGTGCCTTAGTAGGGAATTTACTGTATGAAGTAACCAGGTCCTCCACAATAAAGACATTGATCTTTTGTGCATGAACGTAATCTGTTTTTGGCAAATAATGAGGCCTTGTTTATTCCCAGATGCATTGATTCAGCTTCTAAAATCTCACAAGTACGATGAGAAGTCAGAGACACAGAACAGTCGCAACTTTCCTTCCTGACTATTCTACAGCATTGCATCACATCTTTAGCTGATACCCAAACAAATTAAAAGCTGCCATATTCTCTGCAGTGCATTGACAAATGGGTTTGTCTTGTATTTCTTTTGACAGTCCCTCCCTGAATTGGTCAGTTAAGCATTCCAGCCCACATGCTGAACTAACAACTGAAACTCAGCAGCATATTCTTGCACTGAATGCTTATTTTTTGCAAGTGATGGATTTCACAGTCAGCAGACATTTGAATTGTCAGAGTTAAAACTTGAGCATGCTATTAAATCAGTATAGTTGTCCAAGTCTGGAATCTTCAAAATCAGAAGGGAGGGCATTTTACTCTCTCACAGTTATTAGACTAATCATTATAGGAGGAGAGCTATGTCAATCTCACCAAAAATCAGCAAGAGTCTATTAGCACTTCTTTAGAATAACACATTTTATTAAAAAGCATAAGCCTTGATGAATTGTAGCTCACCTAATTCATAGAGCCGTTCAACTGACATAGGATTTAAACTGGGATGAGGCAAGGTGGTGCAAGAAAGCTGGTTAAGTAATCTATCTATGCAAGATAGATTAAAATTGGCACTTGTAATGTATTTTTAAAAGGTGTTTATTAAGACTTTTTGAAATACCTTGAAAATTTTTGATGTATGTGAGTTGTGCAGTCTTTCACTCTATAGTGCTGATATAGTTTTATTGTTCCAAAACAGCTACCTTGAGATCTATAATCAAGTTTCTTGGGAAATTAAAATGCACCAATATTACTTTGTCCTTGTTTTGACTCTTGATATTAAACTTACGTCTATTAATTGTTTTGCATAAATTCTGGCCTAGTTGTCCAATGTGGAATAAGAGAAGAATTGCTGACAGATAACAGCATTTATCTAATTAAAGAAAGAGCATGTGGCATGAATGTGCCACTACTCTTGGGTGTAAAGCTGTTAGGGCCTATGATGACACTGTTGGTGTAAATGTGGGACATCTGATTTATTGCAAGGCATGATCCCCTTGATTAGCATCATAGTTGCTTGTGAGAATCTGTTTCAGGTTTCATCAGTATAAGTAAGTATGGATCAACCACCCAGTGCCTAAAAAAGGTATTGTGGGCAGTGGCCACCACAGTTAAGATCCCAAAGAAAGAATTAATGCCAAATGTTAGTATATGATAAAGCTTTGTTAATAGAAATAATGTCAGTAAAAGCAATATACTTAGTAAGGGGAGCTCGGATGCACCAATGGCAGGAGAGGCTACTCATAATCATTTGTGTTTGTGCTTAGGGGCCTTTAGTACATGTATTTATAGACTTGGACACTCCCCTCCTATCTGGTATTAATAAATGGTGTCAGAATGATTAATCACCAGGTGGGTATTTCAGCATTCACATTGGTAAAAAAAAAGTCTCTGGGAACAAGCATTATTTCTTGCTCCCTAAGCTGAATGTGGGAAATTGATCAATGGGAAATGGAAAGCCAGTTATGTGGCTAGCAAGACCAGAGGGTTAACTGCCTTGTTAGGTAGGGCAGTCAGGTCAATTGCATTGTTAGCACGAGCACAGTTATGCTGTTAGAGACTAGAAAGGATAAGAAGGGAAAGCAGCAATCTCATTGTCCCTGCTTCACAGCGTAGAGAGGCAGTGTGTGCCTTTCTTTGGAGAAAAAAAGAAAGTGGCAAGGAGAAGCTAGCTTGACCAAGCCAAAATTCCTGCACTATGTGGAATATTTTTTATATCAGAAAGAAATATTATTGGGTTATAGCTTATTAATATATTTTAGTGACTAATAACTGGCTAAATTCTTTGTGAATTTGATTGATAGGAAAACTATCTGGTCTCAGGGACATAGTGTTCACATTGTCTGAGGAAGACAATAAATTGAATTCCCATTGCACGTGTTGTGCAAGAAGGCTGATATTGATGTCAAGATGGCTTCATCTGCTCCAACATGACTGCAAAGACTTGTGATGTGCAGATATCATCAGCCGCAAGAGATTCTGGGACACTCTCTTGCCTAACTGGGACTACATGTGGTCCTTTGTTATGTTCTGGTTGATTGTGATTGGGTTTTTTCTATAACATGGGTGTCAAACTTGATCATGTCACGTGATGTATCATGACGTATCATGACATTTTTTGCCTTTGCGGAGCCGAGGTAGGTGTGGCCTGTGCTTGACGCATCCGGCCCACAGGCTGCCAGTTTGACACCCCTGTTCTATAACAATACAACAATGTCACTTGTGGCAGTAAATAAAATATACTGTCACCAAATTGTTTGGCTTTGCTTATGTTATCACATTAATTATTTGGATAATTAATAATGAAGTTTTAGAAAGAGTTTGATTTGTTAAATAGCATTTCAGATTGAGTTCAGCAGAAGTCACCCATCACTAAGCTCAAACCATCTGGAGATCTGTAAGTCTTCTGAATTACTCAGTCAATCACCATTTTAAACATATTTTTCATTCACAATCTTCATTGTGACTCATATTCTATTTTTGTAATGTATATACCATATTTGTGTACATACTGTCCTTTTAAACAACACAGTTTGGCATAGATTTGATTGTTTCTATGTAGAAGCTGTCTAAAATATTTAGATGCTGGTTCCTTAAAAATTTCTTGTGCATAGTGTCAGGGAAACAAGAGACAATCACACCACAAAAGTCTCACTTTTAGGATCCAGAGGTTTTATTAGAATTTAGAATATACATTTAATACTTACATTCAATATCCAATTGAAATGAGGGCCAACCATACAAGCAGTCACATATGACAGCTTGTGACCCATTGGCCCCGACCCCTCCTTAGTTCCAATCTTTTATATCTGAAATCATTTCCTTATGACAACCCTATGACATGCCCATGACACTTGGGGTCACAACAGTAACTGACACAACATTAAGTGAATGACCACAAAGATTAAGAGAAAGAGACTTACTGTAGCACTAATAGGCACCGGTTTGTTTATAGTTATAGCTAATGGAACAATTTAGGACTGCAGGCATGATGAATGTTGATTTATCGAATTAGTGAGAAGGAGATATTGCTGAATCATTAAGAGGCCAACAATCTACCCAATTGCATGATGTAGCTTACCATGTGCATCCTGGCAGAGGAAATATGATTACAAAGGATTTAAGGTTATACATTTGATGGGGCTCCATCAAAAGGATTTAATGGTATGTATTCTAGCATAAAAGCTTTCGAGAGCAGGGGGGAAAACTTAAATCTGGTTATAACGTGCATCAGTTCTTGCTGAGATCATAGATTTAAATATCACATGTTTTGTCAAGATGAAGTCGCTTTCTGGTTTCAACATTTGGATTATCCTCATTTCTCTAGATAAAAGACTAAATGAATGCTACTCAATATAGTGCTAGACTGATAAATTTCATGATATGTGGGGGACATTAATCTATTAATGGCTGTATAATTTCATAAATGAAAGATTATATGACAAGTTAAGAATTATTGAAGGCACCAAATGCACTCATTTTTCAGCTGAAACAGATACAGATTGTCAGTTGTATTTAACTACTGTATAAAGATGGCAACATCTTTTTCTACCATGTTGCCATGAAGTTATCTTCATCTTCTCCCCAGCCAATGGTGAGACAGGCTTAAGTTGTCCTTAACTGTACCCATAATGGAAGTATTTTCCCCCTGAAATGCAGTTGCAACACGTGGCAGTTGTATGATGTAAAAAATCTGACATGTCACTGCTCATGCTGGGTGACTTGTAGAGTTTGGATTTAGCTGGACACATATTAGACATTTCAAGCTGATACAGGCATGCCTTCTTCTTTCATTCCCAGACTCCCACCTCAATTACTATTTTGATTCTTGACATTGCAGAAGCATAGAAAATAGATCTCCCACTTCTGCAAAATAGTAGAGGGTTCTGATTTTTCATTCATGTGATTTTACTCTGAGTGCAGAAACAGCAATGGGAGCTTCTACTGCTTCTGCTGCCATTTAAAGTGCAATCGTATAATAGTGCCAAAGTCATGCTCATTTACCATATTTTTATACATTTTCACATAGATTGTGACTTTGTGAACCTGTGCTCTTCTCAGGTCCCTTCTTTATCAAAGAAAAGGCTCAGGAGCTTCTAGCCATCAGACACTATTCTCTTGACATATTGTGTTATACATTGCATTATACTGATGAATGTATTCTTGGAGGTGTGGAAAGCCATGGAGATGGCCTTGCAGAGACTATGTGGAAACAGAAATTATGTTTGAAGCCAGGGAAATGAAGAAAACACTAGAAACTGAAAGAGGGAAATGAAAGCGCAGACAAGCTTTCAATATGTTTTTGTTATAGCCTGTATCAATAAAATTCTTACCATTCTTGAGGAGTCCATTTCCTGGATTGGCCTTCCTTAAAGGGTTATTATCAGCCAATTCCAGCAAGAGAAAAGAAGAAAACTTGGAGAAAACAGCCAATCACATTACTTAGCATGCCCTTCAAAGGCATCATAAGACAGGGCTTTTCAACCTTTTCACCGACTGTACCACTTTTAGGATATGGTAATATTCGAGTACCACCTAGCAAGGTGTCAAAAACTTGATGACCCCCCAAAAAACACCTGTTCAAAGTTGCATTTGCACTGAAATGACTTACGACCATTTTTCACACTTATGACCATTGAAGCATGCCCAGGGTCATGTGATTTATATTTGGATGCTTGGCAACTGATTCATATTTATGATGGTCAGTGTCCCAGGGTCATGTGATCTCCTTTTGCAATCTTTTGACAAGTAAAGTCAATGGCAGGGCTGCTGGTGGCCAAGTGCTAAGGCGGGACTTCCCTCCCTCCCTCCTTCCTTCCCTGCCTCCCTCTTTCTTATTCCCATCTCCTTCTGAAGGAAGAATTTCCCCCCCATATTTTCTCTCTTCTATATATTCATCAAACAAGGAAAAGCCTCCAGAGACAGAAAAGACAAGCTGCTGAATGAACTAGCTTAAAAAGGCACATTCCCCTTTAAGAATTAGCTAATGGCTAGAAAGGAAAGTTAAGGAGCGCAGCCAGCACTTAAGGAAGAAAAAAAATGTAAATAAGTACTGGCTGCTGGCTAAGGCAGCCTCCCCAAATGGCTCCACAGGCAAAATCCATTCAGGAGAAAAATACTTCAAAATCCCTTGCAGCAAAACTTACAGCTAACAATAGCAGAGCAATAGAAGCTAACACAAGACACGAGCCATCAGCCAAATAGAAATTGCCAAACACTCTTTAAGAACACAAAGCCCACATTGCACAAATCCCAGAACTTCAAAGTCACAAAAGCACATAAGAATCCTTCCACTCTCCATCTCCCTCCCTCCTTCTGTCTGACCTCCAGCTAATGCTACCTTTCTTCATTCCTTGTGGAGGGCAACCCCTCCCCTGCTGCATTTCTTGCCTGTTTGTTGCTGCCAGCACAGGTGGCTGCCACAGCAGTTGTAGATCAGCTCATGGCCGGCCGGCTTGCTTGATGATTTCTCCTCTCCTCTCTCCCCACCCTCCTCCTTCCCCTTCGGTGCAGCTAGAGCTGACTCCACCTCCTCCCAAGGCTGCCTCTTTTTTCTCTCTCCCTCTCCTGTCTCCGCCCCCCTCCTCCTCCTTTCTCATGGGGGAGGGTGAGCAGAAGTGAGCCTGGGGCCTTTGCCTCGCCCCAGCCAAGCTCCAGAGGACTCTCACAGTAAGTCCTTGCTGCGCTGGCTCTTTCCCTCCCCCACTACACTTGGCTAGGCAGGGCTGCGTACCACCTGCCACTTGTTAATGTACCACAAGTGGTACACGTACCACAGGTTGAAAAGCCCTGTCATAAGATACCACCAGAAGCAGCAGAATTATGATAAGGACTTGAATAGAACTAACAAATGTTGTTACTATAGGGTTTTATGTTGCAACCATTTCAATAGCTTAAGGTTTCATTTAAGTTTCCATTTCCTGAGTTAAGTTAAAGGTTTCGTTTATGTCTTATTAAGTTTCCATTTCCTGAGTAAAGTTAAGGTACCCTTTTAAGTTTCATTTCCTAGCAAAACCCACCCTTTACAACCTCCTGCTGTGACGTAAGTGTACCAATAAAAGAGAGGCACGCAGATCCTTCTGCGCTCTCGCTTGCTGATTCAACCTGAAGAAACATGTTGTCCGTGTGTTTCCTATCTACCAAACGCGAGGTCCGTTGGCCCAGGCTGACGTACGTCACTGGTCCGTCCAGCAGAAGCTGGACCCCGGGATTTGAACTCCCACAACCACTGGTCCGTCCAGCAGGCGCTGGACCCCGGGATTCGAACTCCCACAGTTTTCTACTGACATAAGGATGAATGGCTACAACTTCATCTCAGCTGCAGACAAAAGCCCATAGCCAGAATCTACAACCTAATTTGACATGCATTCCTGTAAACATCATTTTGATATGCATTCCTGTAAACATCATATTAATGGGTCAATAGGATGTAAAATATCATAGTCACATACTTATTCATTAAAAGACTTTGCTTTAATCCAGGCCTACACAACATGTAGAAGTGAAGTGCCATACTGATAAAAATAATTGTGAGCCACAAAGAATCACTGACCTACCAATTGGCTGTTTTGCAGCTATGGAACTAGCAGCATCAATGGGTTTTTATTAATCTACCTGAGCCCTAAGATATCTGGCTGGATCAGTTCAATTCATCTGAACTCATCTTTCTTATAACTCTAAGAACTCATCCAGTTTGGGGTAAGCTCAGATCTGCTGATTTCTTCCCACAAAGGATTGAGTAAATTGTTTCCATGAAAGGGGAAATCTCCATCCCTGGGAATTGTCATTGATGTTTGCTTGCTGGGATGGGATTACCAAGAGCACATCAAAGCCAACCTGACAATTGGCTGCAATTTGCAAAGAAAAGGTTGGTCCAGTTATCTATGTGAGTTGTCCTGGTACATTTCACCCACAGGGGAAGGACAAGCTGAATTGAAAGAACAAGCGTAGAATGACCATAAGAGGGATGCAAGACCTGAGATCCAGGACTAAAAAATAATCTTCCTAGTTGGAATTCTTTAGAGGCATATCAATCCCACATTACAACTCTTCTTTATCCTTTATCATTCATCCTGGGAGAAGTATGAATCAGCTGCTGAGGACTGGGAGTAGAGATATATGTCTTGGTGCTCTCTGAGCTTGGTTGTTTGCTTGCAGATATTGCAGGAATCCAGAATTCAGAAAAAGAGAAAGAATGGCCACCCCAAAAAACTTTCCCAGCATCTAGCTTCCATATATATGAGAAATAGCATAGGAAATCTTGACTTCAAATCTCTCATATCACATAACATTCTTAACTCTTCTAGCCCTTGCCCAGGTTAGGGAGAGTGATTAATGAATGCTTTTTTTCCCTGATAGCTGGTGACATTTGGAGGGAGTAGAAACAAAGCAAATCACTTTTCTTAACTTGTCATGTAATAAATCTGTAGGGTAGTACAACTCCCTGGCCTTGTTACTGAGGCAGAAAAGGGCATACTTTCTGCTACTTGAAGATTGGAGGTAAGAATTTTATCGTGGCCAGAAGAAAGAATCCTTAGATGATCAAAACTGATAGTTTGATGTTATATATTAGATGCCATTTTCTTGACCATATTATTTAACAACTTGTGTTGTCTGCAAAGAAAATTATTCAAAAATCTGTATTTTATAGTTCCAGTTTTGATTATTGAAATCATCAGCCACTAGAAAAGTTCTAGATTCCCTCCTTCCTGTAGACTTGTATGGCAGGTTTTGTATACTCACATTTTGAAAGGACTTCAGAATTTAGTCTACCTACTATTGAAAAGAATACAGTATTTGTTTTTCATATTTGAACCCATATATTTTCAGAAAAGATGGCCTGATGCAATATACAACTTTAAGTGGTAATAGCAATAGCAGTTAGACTTATATGCTGCTTCACAGTGCTTTACAGCTCTCTCTAAATGGTTTACAGAGTCAGCATATTGCCCCCAACAATCTGGGTCCTCATTTTACCAACCTCAGAAGAATGGAAAGCTAAATCAACCTTGAGCCGATCAGGATCAAACTTCTGGCAGTTGGCAGAGTTAGCCTGCAATACTGCACCACCATAACTCAGTAATAATAAAATTATTATTTAATAGAAACAAAAATAAATAACAATAAAACCTGATGTCACATTGTTAAAACAACCATTGATACCTGAGAACACATATAATTCAGGAAGGAAATGCTAGCTTATAAAAATAAGTTTCTAAATTATTATTTAAAGTGATCAGAGAGGACAAAGATCACAATGGGAAGGAAATTCATTGTACTGGGGCTGATTCCAATTGGGACTCCTTCTTGGGTAGCATTTTCAGCAAACACTCAGTGAGTGGACAAGACGAGTAGGACATAAAGTCACATCTTTAGCAAGTTTAATATTAATCAATCCCTGGTTTTGCTCCAAATACAGACCCTTAATATTGTTACTCCTCGAGTACGTCCAGAAGATTGCAGCATTGGACTTTTGCCAAGGAATCATGATAAGAATCGCTGCATGGATGTACTTCCTTTGGATCGGTGCCTCCCCTTTCTTATATCTGTTGATGGAGAATCAAGCAACTATATTAATGCTGCACTCATGGATGTAAGTAAAGCTCTTTAAAAAAAATGTGAAACAAAATAAAACTGAATAACTTGGAGCACATTTCTATCACATTTGTATCCCTGCTTCTTCCAAAGAATTGAAAAAGGTATAAATACATTGCATCTCACTTTTATCCTGTTGGATCACTTGGGCTGACAAAGAGTGATTGCCAGTGCTGGAAGGGAATTTGAGATCAAAATTACAAAATAAAATATGAAAGAATTATCAAGCTTTTTTCAAAGTGAAAATTTAGAAATTGGGTAAGGATTGACTTTATGACTGCATATGTAAAAATGAATTCAAATGAAAACAATCAGATTCTATCAATTTTAGCTGATAATGACCTGTTTCAGTGTAATATTCCTTTCATTCTATGAACAATCACTTTTAAGAGCATGAGATGGGAAGGATATCTCCCATAAGTTAATTACAAAATGACACATCATAAGGGGTGGGAAATGACCCTGGTATGTATTTTTTGTATAATATATATTTACTCTAGATTCAGTGTCTGTAGTCAGCTGTTTGTGTTACAATTGTTACAGTATAAATCTTTGAATCTGACTTTGAAAGAAATAAATCCAAAATGTAATCCCATATTTTTCCTTCTTTCTCTTCTTTGTTATTTAACATACACTCAGTTACGATTACAAGTGAGCACTTTTGCTATAAAATCTAAGGTTTGCATGTTTCACAATTTAAATAAACAAATACCTTCAGCTGCAGTATGTGATCTTGTCAGAGTGACTCACAGGCATTGTGATAGCAAGTATGCATGCATCTGTTATCTAACTGTTGAGTGCACAGGGCCTTTACTGCTTCACTAAGCAAAAGCTGTTTTTTTAAACAAATCTTCTGTGTCTAATTTTGAGCAGCTGCCAGCAATAAAACTGTTGGGGGTGTTTTTGTTTTTGTTTATCTTTACAAATATTCCACATAGAAACAAGTTCCACAGTAAATGCTGAAGTGTTTCTCATGCTACGTGCCTTCTTTCTGACCTACCTTGATTTCAGATGTGGCTTGCATTTATAAGTGCCTAACTCTGTAGCCATATATGTTGTATCATATATTCAGGACACACCAACATAATGATTTCATTGCTATAAAATCTCTAACTGTAAAAAAAAAAACTTTAAAAAAAACAATCAGTCATACATAGCTATATCTCCAAGTTTTATTCTATCCCTTAAATAAACAAAAATATTACATTATTTTAAAACATAGTCTTCTTTTCTTTAAAATCATCCCCAGGCAGGATAAATACCATTACATATGAAAATGGAAGAAAGAATGCTGGTTCTCTGCCCATATGGAAGCCTATCTTGGAAGTTGCTTGGAGAATAGAAAAGGGAATGTTGGGTGTACCTTTTGGAGCACATGGCTGTATCTTGGTGTCCCTCTAGTGATGACTTGTTTCCTTGCCTCACTAGTATGGTGACAGTGTACTCTAGAAAGCAGGACTTTCAGAGAGGATTTCAAGGAGGAATCTTCTACTGCTGTACATCTAAGTCTTGCATGAGAGAAGAAGCTCAGGATCTGGGCAGTATTATTTCTGATACCTCTATCCACTCTTGTTACCTTGATGTAGATGAAGGAAAGTTCCTGGTTAATTAGGATTTTTTTTAATATACTCATTGATCTCTGGGTGTCTCTTTCTTCGTAGCAATTCTTAGCTTATTTGCTTTTTAATATGGTTTTTACATTCTGTCAAGCTTTGCTGTCAAGGTGCAGAATAACAAGGGTTTGGATTTTCTGTTACCCGCTGTAGGAGTCTCATAAGAAATGGATGGCATTACCTCAGCATGGATCCTGATTTGTTTGGGTCTCAGAACTATTTTTAAGTACCGGTACCTCTCAGAATACTAGCTAACTGCTTTAAGGAAATGGAAATTTTTAGGCTTATCCCAAATCCTAATCCATGTTTATTCTACAAATGTTCAGAAGGGATCATTTATTTATTTAAATGATAAGCTGTAAGCAAAATGCAGTAATACTTTAAATGTATAATCTCCTTTTTATGCCAACATTTTTTTACATTCTAGCGCAGACATAATTTAGGATTTTTAAATCTGAGGGATGCTGATGGCAATGTAAATAGCAGGATCTGCCCTTGTTAGCCAAATGTTTGTCTCTAGATTAATGACAATCAGTAGTGGACTTCTAGAATCTTAACTATTGTATAAAAGAAGAAATGTTGGCAATTTTTTTTCAATTGTAATGTTTCAGAATTAGCTAAAGATTTTTAAATTTACTCACTGTATTGATACTACTTTTGGGCCTATAATTGGGGCAATCTTCCTTAACTCCTGTTTATATATGGGGACAGTGGAAATTTCTATCCTGTTTGGATACAGCCAATATTATTCATGTAAGATAATTCCACCAGCAGCGAGGCCCACCAATTAATGTACTTTTTCTAGGATTTTTTGTCTAAGAGATAAAATTATCTGAAATTCAGACTCATCTTCCTTTGGGATAAATGTGTTGCTTCTATCAATCACTAATACAATTAACTAAATTAAATGTAAATATGAGTTTGAGTTGACTCAACTCTTGTGAGTGCATCCATTCAGTTTTCTTGGCAGTATTATGGCAGTAGTTTTCCATTTGCCTTCTGCTTCTTGTTTTTGTTTTAGTCTCCAATCTAGCCAGCAGCTCTGAAATTCCCAGGTGGATTTCCCACCCAAGCATTAACATCTACCTAAGATAAATGCTAGGGGAAAATATGTCTGAAATGTAATTGATACATCCCAACTTTTGGAGATTTAAAGGCATTTTTTGGTGTGTGTGTTTTTTGTACCAGTAGTATGACGCTAAGCCCTTAAAAAGGAAGAAATAGTTGTTTAGGTTGAGGGTAGCAGAAGCTTGTTGTGTCAACTTAATTTATCAGATTCCAGCTTCCCCATTATTGATTTCCTTAGGAAAAGTCTTGCTTCCAGCTGGCATGTTGAGTCATTTATTCTAATTGTTATGCAAACGGAATAATTCTTGTTCCTATGCTTCCTCCCTAATGAAATAAAACCTTATTATGCAGGCTGTTTTCTATACAATGGGGTGGCAAAAACAGAGTATGAGGTGTGATTTGTATAATCTGTTGATGTTAATCTGTTTGCCTATCCATAGGCTCCCCAGTGTAATATGCTTCTCAATAAACAATAACAGGTTTTTGTCACTAATGTGAATCCTTCTACCCCCATTGTTTTTTTCTTCCTTTAGAGCCACAAGCAACCTGCTGCCTTTATAGTTACTCAGCATCCATTGCCCAACACTGGAGCTGATTTCTGGAGGCTTGTGTTTGATTACAACTGTTCTTCTGTTGTGATGCTGAATGAAATGGATGCTGCTCAGGTAGGTGGATTGCTTAAGAAATAAGTATGTATGGATCAAGCATTTTTAGTTACTATTGGACGCATGTTAAATACATTGGATAAATGCATTAATTTGATTAGTTTGGTCAGCTCTGATAATAATTCCCATCATTAAACAAGAATTTAGGTTAGTGAGATGCAAAGGTGAACAGTAATTTGCAAAACTGGGACTGAGGATCAAGAGAATGAATTCCTTTGTATTTGTCATTAATATTTTATGTTGTATACAGAGTGTGTTCAAGGTGTCTTTTAATATAAATGAACATTCTAAGATTTTGTGTGAAAGTGGTGTTTTGCATTTCTCCTTTTTCCCCTCCTGATTTATGTTTGTTTTCCTTTTGTTATGATCAGCTTTGTATGCAGTACTGGCCAGAGAAGACATCTTGCTGTTATGGGCCAATCCAAGTGGAATTTGTCTCTGCTGACATAGATGAGGATATTATTAATCGGATATTTCGGATCTGCAACATGGCAAGGGTAAACAGAAGTCAAATAATTTTCTATCAATATTCAGTCTCCAGTTATTAATTAGGATGCCTTGGGATAATATAATATTATATTATATCAGGATGTCTTGGGATAATATAGGTGGGATGATCAAGTTGTTACTGTTCTTCGGCCTGTCTGCCTGTCTCTTTTGAACATATAAATTCGGATAGGTTAGAGTTATTGAAAGGGGTCAGTTATAGGAATGAAGCCAAAATAGTTCTTTTTTTGCATTCTGTTTGTTCTTTATTAATCAATTTACTCTTTATCATTCTACAAGATGTTAGAATGATCTCCCCTCTTTGCTATTATCTTGCTTGTATAGTTTTAGACCGCCATCAATTCGCAGTATTGGCAAATATTTCTATAAGTGGGGCTTATTTCCTAATTCCTGCCTTGTTTATTTTATAAGTTATATCTTATCTCTCCTAGCTACTCTCTATTTATCCTTGAACTTGAATTTTTGAAACATGTAATAGACTAGAACAGGATGACAGATATGAATCCAGGTTTTGCATGAGAAACATCAAAGAAATACTCAATCTAGGATTATATATTCAAGAATATATCATTGTAAATTTTAGTATAAATTGGCTATTGTTCATAGCTTCCTCTAATATGGGCAGTCAGCTAATACAGATATTCCTCGACCTATGACCACAATTGAACCCAAAATTTCTATTTTACAACATTTCTTGCCACAGTTGTTAAGTTAACTTATCACTGTAGTTGATAAGTTACTAACCAGGTTGTTAAGTGAATCTGGCTACCCCATTGACTTTGCTTGTCAGAAGGTCACAAAAAGTGATCACATGACCCTGTGACACTGCAATGGTGATAAATATGAACCAGTTGCCAAGCATCTGAATTTTGATCACATGGTCGTGGGGATGCTGCAAAGATCATAACTATAAAAACAGTAATACATCAGTGCCATTGTAACTTTGAACCATTGCTAAATGAACTGTTATATTTTGAGGACTATCTGTATAAACAAAAGAGAAAGACTAACATGGTTTCAATATTTCCCATTTGGCAGTCCCTCTTTCATCACCCTGTCTATATATCAAACTTAACTCTTTACTCTACTACAAAGCATTGACGATGGAAACAATTTCTCTAACAACAGATATGGTATAAAATATCCCCTTTAACCTATCACTTGTAAGTATAATTGTGCCTGCAAAGGAAGACAGAAGAGTCAGACTATTTATCAGCTACAATTTTCTTTTTAATGCTTTTAGAAAATAATTGCTGTATCAATGCTAAATATGCCCTGGATATTCAATCTTTTGAAGTAATTAACTGGATACCATTATTGTCTGTTAATTAAAAATGATTTTTCTTTCCATTTTTAAAAGAATAGAATTTAGTTTTTTATTCTAGAGCTGACATTGTCCCCAAATTTGCTCATCACATTCAAGAGACAACTTACAACTTCTATTACTAGTAACTAAGTCTATATGGTATATTTCCAGATGATGCTTAGAAAAGGCTTTCTTAACATGGCATCATTGGTTTCCACTCTGAAGCAGGAAAAGTGTTTTCTTAATGTTCTAGTATGTATGCTCATTAAAAGGCCACCTGGGATAAACACTTCTGAAAATATTCCCCAATTCCTGCAGTCAAAATGAATGAGAAATCTTCTTTCAAAGTTCTTAGAATACAACACATGATCTTCTGTGGGTATATAGAAGCATCCATACCTTCCTTTTCATGATTCAAGCAATCTGCATTGTTTTCTTTAGCCGCAAGATGGGTACCGTATTGTTCAACACTTGCAGTATATTGGCTGGCCGGCATATAGAGACACTCCTCCTTCTAAGCGCTCTCTCCTAAAAGTGGTCAGGCGGTTGGAAAAGTGGCAGGAGCAATATGATGGACGAGATGGTCGGACTGTGGTTCATTGCCTGTAAGCATTTCTGCATCCTTGTTTTCTGTATTAAGTCTGGATTGCCTGTCTGAAAAGAAGAAGCATTGCAAACGTGGTCACTTTGGCGAATTACCCTGTACTGTTTGATACGCATAATTAAAGCAAACCTGAAGATCCAAATGTCTGCTTAATACAGCATTATAGTATTATAGAGCTAAAAATCTGTATGTTGTTTGTTTGTTATCATTAAGCCTGACTCTCAATGACTCTGGTTCAATGGTCATTCTAAGCTGCTCCCCTTCTCCGTTCTTAAGTTCTAGAATATTTATGTTGTGATGTCTGATGGATGAGTCTCATTACTCTAGATCACTGAGAAATGTTGAATGATGGCTAAATCAGCATGTACAGTATGGATACTGTACTGCCGGAAAAAAATGTACAGCTGGAAAAAAAGAAAGTGAAAATTATCCAAGGATGCCAAATATTGATGATAACCTGTTCTTATTAATTATATGATCCAGAAGTATCACACATTGATACTTGATATGATGAGATATGATATATTATGATATGATAGAACTTACATTGTGTATCCCAACAAGAAAAAATAGAATGCTACTATGTCTGCTGTTTCTGTTCTGAATCTCAATGTCATTGAACTATTTTTATGAAAAACATTCATGCAAGTAAATTGTATATATGGCTGTTACATGTAATTGGTAGTCTTGCATTTGGATAGATCTCTTAGATCTCCTTGGAGTACTCTTCTATTATGAACATATGTAATTTCCTAAACCAGCTCTTATTTGTGCTAGGAATGGTGGTGGCCGCAGTGGCACCTTCTGTGCCATATGTAGTGTGTGTGAAATGATCCAGCAGCAAAATATCATTGATGTATTTCACATAGTGAAAACCTTACGGAACAACAAGTCCAACATGGTGGAGACATTGGTAAGTATAATAGATTGATTGCTTCTTGTTTCTTGAAATAAAATATTCCAGTCTCTTTTTGTTTCTAAGCATCTATTTTGGATGTATTATTCAGATAATAGCAGAAGTTGCATTATGTACTTAGAAAACTCCTAAGGAACACTTCTTTTAAAGTACATTTCAATTACTTTTGTTTTGAAAGGTGGGCAAACAGCATCTATCCATAGTTAATAAAACCTATTAAAATAAAATCCATTTAATTCAGTACTCAAAAAACCCTTAAAGAAGGTGGGGTTTTGCACACTTCGACAATAATTCAAAAGAAGGGTTTTTTTTAACCTTGTACAATCAGAGCACTTCTCTATTATTCAGTAAAGCTTTTCATGCTTCCAGGTGAGCCTGAATGAAATGTGTGACTGTTTTAAGAATTGCTTTGAAAGATTTCCAGTCTACTTACTCAAAGTCTATGAAACTCTGTTCAGAATTGTTTTCAAACTCTGGGTGCAAAATAGAAACCTTCAGTGTTCTACATGTGACCTATGATGTTATCTCTCCAGTACAGAGAAAATTATGTGAGATAAGTTGCATCTATGGGCAAGTATACACACAGCAAACATACTGTCCCACAGACACATAGATCTTTGAGGGTGGTACTTATGTGTTTGCTTATTGAGATTTTAAATAATATATTCTACATTCTAAGACTATGCCCAGTGATAATTTATAGGCTGTATTTATTTACTTAATAACCCTAATACTGCTTACCTGTCCATTCAGAATCAGAATAGAGCTGAAAAAGAAACAAACATGAAAAAGCCAATTTTAACTATACTGAAAGAATAAAATATAAATTATTTAAATAATATAAAATAACCTTAAAATAAATAGGGAAATATAAGGATTAGTTATGGAAAGGTCACTAGTAGCACAGTGGGCAGATATTAAATATCATCTGAGAATCCAGGCACAATATAAGGTCAGGGAAAATGTTTGGGTTTTTTCTGGGGGAATACAACTCCTTCTAAATCAACTTGAATCCAATTGTCAAGCCAGCATCTTCAGTTTAATCTCAGCCTCATTCAGTCAGACAATGTGAACATTTTGCCTCTTGCTTTATATGAGATGACATAATGAGAGAGCTGAGAGATGACAGAAAGGGAGCTTCAATATACTGGTGAGGCTTAGCCTAAAAATAGTCCATTTGGAACTGGTCTATAATTTTTAAATCAACAGGGTCAAGTATAGGTTCTTAACTACTTTAAATAAAATTGAACAATTGCCTCTCTTTTGGATGGCTGTTCAGAAGATTGCACTAATAGAAACATTATGATAACCATGTATAAAGTGGACATATATTTTGGACACCCTTTATCCCAGCTATTGAAAGAAAACATGTCCATTTATTGCCTGTGGACTCTCCCCCCTCCTTCTCAAATTACTTAATTGTAGTTGGGCTATATCTATTAATTTCAGTAGGAATAAGGTAACTAGCAAATAATATAGAACATTTCTTACATGGACACATAAAGTATACACATATTGCAACTTAATTATTGATCACGTGAGGGTACCCTTTAAAAGATCTCAAATCTCAACTCAGTCAAAATGGGATATCAATGTAAGATACTGGATCATATGATGATAATACTAAAAATCTGCACTAGAGTCTGATTGTTTTGTAAGCACAATTTAAGATACTAAATTGGGTTAATCTTTAAGGCTTTAAATAACTTACAGATGTGGTTCCCAAACTGTTCACTGGCACTCCAATGGTACAATAGCATTCCATGAAAAAATTACTGAGACACTAAAGTACTTCACAATGTTATGAAGTGAGAAAGTTTGGGAATCTCTGACTTAGGGCATTTTTAAGACACGACTTCTGCAGATACTAAGTTGTCCAGGCATGTTGAAGCTTTCCATATAATAGGAGCTGCAGGAGAAGGACTTTTGAAGTGCTCTACTTTTACAGAAAGTTATTCATCAGATATCTGGAAAAGGTCTTCTCCTAGATCAATCTCAATTTATTAAAAATTCTTCCTTGGGAATTATATTTAGTCTTCTAACTTTTCACCTTTAGAAGAGCAGGGGAAGTGCAGGTTTTATGGTAAACCCATATGTATTTGTCTTTTTTTTAAAAAAAAATCTTTTTTGCCTTTGAAATTTTAAAACAATGCATTTATTTGATGTGAGCAGTTGAAGACATTTCAATCTGATTGTACTGTAATCTAAATTGCTACTTGTAATATTGCCCATATTCTTCTACCTTAGCAATTTGATGAAATGGAGCAATAATATTCTAAGGACCACATGGAGCACTGAATGCAAATTTGGAACCCTGTATCTGTGTATGGGAGTTTGGGAGTTTGGGAGTTTGGGGAGTCTAAACCTGATCTTAAAGTAGAGTGGACTGAAAGAATGAGTCACTTGAATATTATCTTGATTTATCACTGTGTTCTCCTTTTATCTCTTTCAGGAACAATATAAATTTGTATATGAGGTTGCACTGGAATACTTAAGTTCGTTTTAGCTCATCAGGGCAGGGAGCTAAAAATGCCTAAAGCTTTGATGTTTGAAGGACACTGGTTCCCCACTTTACTTCAGAGGAGTAATGGGCTAAAGCATATATAGCTCTTCATCCTTGAATGAGAAATCAGGTCAGAGCTGAGTGCCGGAGGAGAGATCTGCTGCCATCTGTTTTTAGAACATTCTTGCCTTTTAAGCAACCTACTATGGCAAAGCAAGAGGCAGGGTGGAATAGTCTGCTTTCTAATCCCTTCTGACTGCTTCTCCCTTTTGGATGTGTCTTTTTTTTCCTCCCTTGATGCAAACAGGAGTGTGTGTGTGTGTGTGTGTTTGTATGTGTGTATAAAATATCAGCTCCACTTTCTGTGTTTCTACAAATCCTCACCTTTTTTTAATTTCCTATATAAGCCATTTTGCATTAAAGGGAAGCTTCATTAAACACATGTTTGGCTTTCAGCAGAGCAAGCCTTTGTGTTAAGTTTTTCAGATGAAAAAGCCACCGTCATAAATGTGTGATTTTTCTGTCAGCTCCTATTGTCTTAAAAGCCAGCTATGGAATGAAGAAGCTGCCAGTTAATTTTCTGCCTTGATTAATACACAATGCTACTAGATTTTGAATGTTCTGCATGGATTGGTTAAATCTTAATGGTTCCTATCAGCTGCAGTGCTGGTGAAGCAACTCTGTAAAATTGCACCTCCCAGCAAAGTACATTGAGGTCACTCTGAAATTATCTTCATGTTTCAAATTATCGTTCCTTTGCTTGGTAATGAAGTTGATTTCATTTTATCATAAGTATTTGGTTGTGTGCAATGTACATTTACAAATGGGGTAAATTGAAGGACGGGCTTAAAATATGTACCTTGGAGATTATTCTACCATCTACACAGTCAAGATCTGATATGTTATATGAAATCGTATAGTTGATGGACTCATTACATGCCTCATTAACTGATGCGGTAGAAAACAGTGTTCTGAAATATCCTGATCATACAGGAATGGGTGATTGCAACTTCACAGCTTCTGATAAACTGCATTTTTATGTAAGATGTTAACATATATGAGTTTTCAAGTTAGGCTGGCCAATCACATTACTCAAACAAGGGACATAATGACAAGCCTTTGATTGTGAGATGAAGGAAGAGATAAGAATAATTTTCATTAACCCATGTGTTAGCTGTCTTTTCTGTAAAAGGTACTTTATGGTATATTATAAACTTACTCTCTTGCCTCATAATAACTACTGCAGCAACAATATTTTTTAAAAAATAATTTTGTAAAAGAAACTAGCCAACAATGTTATGCCCTCATTTTCAAAATCACAATAGTTTTGTCTTTGAGAGGAAAGATTTGGGGCATTTTATGGGAAAGGGGATCAAAGTTTTCTGTTAAATCTTAAGAAACATTTTTCGGAAATGAACACAAGATCATTGTCTTCTTTGCCTCAAGTCAACAACTGCATTTTGAAATATGTAGAAACTGGATAATATGAAATTGCCAGATTTTGTTTTATTATGAAACTGTCACTTGTTGAAATGATATACCGGTAGCAGTTATACTTTGGTATTTTTAAACATTTAGCTATCTTTAATTTAGCCATTCCTCTTAAAAGAAAAAAGAGCCTTAAGCATGGAATTAATGCAACCATACACCTTTCCCAGATAAGAAATCTGCAAAGAATGTGAAGATTTAAACTTGACATGTGACAACTAAAATTAGCTCATAATGCTTTTTTAAACTGTAACATCTCTCAGTAACTTTCTTCAATGTGTGTTCATGCCATTCCCAATTTGGGGAACCAACTACATATTATATTGTAGACATAATAGATAGCTGATTCTTGTGCCTTTAGACTAATGCAAAAGAACAAAGGATTAGCTAAACTCTACCCAAAAAAAGGAATTTAACACTGATTATCACCATAGATTTCTTTCCTTACAAATGCCTACATCATATATTTAGAGCACCTATATGCAGAAATAGAAATATGGTATTTCTCACTGATATCTGCATTACACTTGTTCATTAAACTGATCTTGTTACAAGGCTACTCATACTTATGATTTTTTTTAATGTCTTATGTGTGCACATAGCTGATCTTGGGTGATGCTGAAAGATTATAAAGGGTCAAATCGGGCTAGTATTTATGTGAATCTATAAAGAAATTTTAGGGCTATAATCTAGAATGAGAAGTAAAAAAAAGTATCCTGCAGGCATACAATGACAAATCACTTTAATATTACAGTCAAGACAACTATGTCCATGTAGTCGTCAAAGATTGAGGTCAATTGAAAGCAATATTAATCTTTTTTTATCATAATAGGCAGACTATAAATGATTAGTGTAGGTAGTCTCTTAGTTTCATTCTTCATTTGAAAGTGGAGAAATGTATTTGATTATATATACTTGGAAGTGGGGAAGTGAGAGAAATCCATTTCAAGTGGGGCAGATTAAGCATCTCAGATAAAGAAGTCGGCACAATCAGTGGGCTATTTCTTGGTGCAACATACAAAACAAGGCAAAAGCAAATAGAATTTAAAATTTTATATAAAAACAGGGGAAAAAGGATTCAATCATGAAAGAAAAAGCCTGGAATCAACATGCACCAAATCTTAGTTGAAAAACAGCTAATAATTATGGAAGAGAAGAGTGTTTTGATTAGTTGGTTGGTTGTCAATGCAAATAGATTGGAACTTATTCTGTTGTGATCCCTGCATGGGTATTTCCCTATTTCTTTATATACTTTTTTTTTCAAATGAAAATAAAGATAATAGGAAAATTATAGGGAAAGGAATGAAGGGGGAAATAGAAGTGTAGAGCAAAGAGGGGGGAAAGCATTGACTTTCAACTTTGTTTAGCACAATAAAGTACAAAATAGAATTACAGTTTCAACTTTTTCCTTTACGAACTTAACAAGTACTAACCATTTCTATAATAACAAACTAGATGTATTAGCAAAACTGAAAGTCAAAAGTTCATTTTTTTTCTGTCTCAAGAAAAAAGTTTAAAAGCAGTTTCCAAGATGAAACAGAAATGGGTGTATTCTTTTTTCTAATGAAAACAATCAATTTTCTCATCTCTGCTAGTTTTGTCACTTTTTCAGGCCTCTGTATAATTTTATAGGATTCTGGTATACACAAGGATGCACATAAATTGGGTTTAATTCTCCTTCTGCCCCACTTTGAAAAACATTGCCTCAAAGCTATTCTTGTTCCCAATATATCTATATGTATATATTACACATATACACATAAACACATCCATAACAAAAATTGACATGAGGAAGTGGAATTTGTAATATCTTTGTAAACATTTAAAGTACCCATTTTGATCCCAAATCTTGTTATGTTAAAAGAAAATTTCAAATATCTAGCAAAAATGTCCTATTTTGTTTGACTTATTTTTTTTGGGTCAGTAAGAAGGATTCTTTTCCTATAAGATATTTCTTCTAGTTGTTTCATGAATAACCAGGTAATCAGGTATTACATGCATTGATTTTTGACATTTGAAATAGAATGTTAATTTCCACTTTGAAAAATAAAAAGACAAAGCAGAAATAGCTACAAAACATTATAATTTAATAGGCACCTTTAATTAATAATCTTTTTTGCTCTCTAGACATATTTTTGCAAGTTCACCAGCAGGATAAAACTATTAAAACGTGATAAAAGAATTTCTGCTCTAAATGTGAAAATAAATAAGCGAGGAGTAGCTATAAAAGTGGTAGTATCTGAAGCTACACATGAAGTTCTCAAGGAAATGTGAAATGCTTCAGTGACAAATGCTTCAAGCAAGGCTGCTATTTGTCCGTGGCAGTATTTTCATTTCAGATAATCTTGATTACTGAGGAATCTTCATTGCTACTTTAACAGAATAATAGAATAACAGAGTTGGAAGGGACCTTGGAAGTTTTCTAGTCCAACCCCCTGCTTAAGCAGGAAATCCTACTGTATATCATTTCAGACAAATAATTGTCCAATCTCTTCTGAAAAACCTCCAGTGTTAAAGCACCTACAACTTCTGGAAGCAAGTTGTTCCACTGATTAATTGTTCTGTCAGGATATTTCTCCTTAGTTCTATGTTGGTTCTCTCCTTGATTAGTTTTCATCCATTGCTTCTTGTCCCAGCCTTCGGGGGCTTTGGAGAATAGGTTGAACCCTCCTTCTTTGTGGCAGCCCCTCAAACATTGGAACACTGCTATAATGTCACCCCTAGTCCTTCTTTTGATTAATCTAAACATACCCAATTCCTGTAACAATTCTTCATATGTTTTAGCATCCAGTCCTCTAATAATCTTCTCCATACTAATTTGCAGTTAATGCAAACTGCATGTCTAGGATTTGTGCAACTCAAATATCAGGCTTCCCTGTTTCAGGGCAGCAGAGATGATCTAGGATCTATACAGAGGTGCCTTCTACCATGCAACTTCATAACAGAGTCCCAATATGACAAATGTCTGTTTGGGGACATGTCATAACCTAAATTAAATCTTGAATATAGTGAAACTATTCTTATGAGAAAGGTTAAAGCTTGTTGAACAGCAAAGATGCTGTGCCATGACAATATTGTAATTAGATACAGGGATCAGGTAAAATCTCCAGAGGTGATGATTATGTTTAAATAAATTTAAAAGATGCTAGAGAAAGGCCGATGCAAGGAAAGCAATGGAAGAAGGTGAAAATGGAACTCTGTTATGCATGAGCTACCTTTTAAAGGAGAATATTTGTAGCTCAGGGTTGAAATGAGGGGTCCTTGGTGCTCTCTGAATTTGCTTGCGTTGTTTTCTTGAGCTACCTTTTCCTGATTAATTTAATTTAATCTGTTTACCCTTTACCTTATCCTTCCACATGTGCAATGCATGCATGTGAAGGGTAAAAGGATCTCCATTGGCTTAATATTTTGGGGAGGGGTGCAAGAGGGAATCCAATGCACTTAGTGCACCTGCCACAAAACAACCTCCTGAATACAATGTATGTAGGTTACATGTAGAGTGTAAAAGAAAAGTAGGAAAGTAGAGCTGAAAAGAGAAAAAATAATTTAACATGTTGCAAACATACAGGTTTTGAACTCTCTTATTTTCAGTACTTTATGTGAGAGTGAAAAGAAGGATGTGTATGAGTAAAGAACATTATCATTACAGTTACATTTTGTCATAGATTTTGTTACATTGCAACAGGAGGTTTTTGCATTGTTAATTTTAAAACTATTCTAGCCTCCATCTCATCCAACTCAAGGTGGTTGAATCCTATTTGAAAGAAGTAACAAACTTCCAAAAACATAACCCAATTAATGTCTCATCATAAAAAGAGAAGCTACAATACAGCTTAATTCAGAATCTATTAAAGCAGAACAGTAATCAGCAGTTGATACAAAATCTTACAAAATAACACCAAAGGCTCCACTCAGCAGGGATACAGAATAGATAATAGCCTTCACAACAATTGTAAAACTACGTGAAAGCAGCAGGAATGACAGAATGTACCTGTTTTATTTATTTGTCATAGTTAAGCTATTTTTGTGGGGTTTTTTTATCCTATATTAATGCCCTCTTCACATAAAGAATATGAGCAAAATTTTCAGAAGGGAAGTTCTTGCTCTTAAGGAGCAATATTTACATAATAAGGTTATGAGAGAAGCTGTATAATGCAATTCTATGCATGTTTCCTTAGAAATAAGCCCCACTTGTAATTAGATGTGGAGATGGCAGAGCTGTTTTTAAAAAAATATTTTAGTGAGGGCAACAAGAAAAAAATAGATTTACATTTACATCACCATCCATCACTCAGTTAGTTTTATATACATGTCCTTATCATCTTTTTCCATTAATATATACATAATATTTGAGCTAAAAGAAAAAGAAATAGATGATTAAAGTTACTCTGTAATATACAGTAAACCCACAGATAGCAGACCCCTTGATAGGAAAACTATACTTCCAAAAGCCTTTTTGTAGAAACTAAATTATAAAAGATGAACTTGTTTTGATGTGGATATTAGAGCAAAATTGTGCTGTAATTTGCTACAGTAATATCAACAAGCTGTCTCTGATGTGAAATTAGATGACAAATTATGTTGACCATTAACTGTGCACAAAAAGCCAAAGTGCTTTGTTGATGCATTCTTTGAAACTTGGACAACAGTAGTGGTGTTGAATAATTATTAATGGGCATTGTAATTTAGTATTTTGCAAACTCAGTAGCTGATAATCTTAGTTCAAGCTCTCATAGTTTATTTACAGAAACCAACATTTTTAAATGTGTTGCCTTCCAGAAAACTGATTTTCTCAGACTTTGTGCTCAATTTAGTGTGCAGAAAACCCTATGCATCATGGCACATGTACATAAGCTCAATTATCAGCCTTTTAAGACAGGGGTATGTTGTTTCATTCTTATGGATACACTAAGGATTGAATATAGTGATGTAACCATTAATAAAACTGTAGACAAGATGAAAACATACTTTTCTTAGAATTGTGAAGAATAGTTTCTAGCAGTGCTGTATTGATTTGCAACAATTAAGTTTCACTTTTTTGTTGGTGGTGTTGCAAGCTAAAAAAAATTTAAAAAATCAATTGTGGGAGAGGGAAGTCATGTGGAACTAGCAATGGTATGATTACATAAAGGTTATTTCACTGTAATGTCATTCCAAAATTTGCATTTAAGAAAGAGAGAAAAGGAAAGTACCCTAGTTTCCATATCATAGTGGTAATTAAGGTCTCATGATGTAGATAATATCTTCATGCTCCTAGGTACATAGAAAATAGACATAAATTTTCTATTCTTACATTCAAGGTAAGGAAGATTTACTATCAGATGTGACTGGAATGTTCAGGGGGAAATAGCTTCTATAATTTACTTGTACAATTTCTGCAGCTCTCATCAAACCATGTTTATCCTACTTTCTCTGTTCAAAGCTCTAAATCTCATTCAACAATGCCTTTGAATAAAGTGATAATTCTGCATTGTTGCACATTATCTTAAGCTGGAGAAGTCTTTTATTTCCTCAGACTCTTCTCCACAACGAGACTCACTGGATGAAATTAAATATTATGCATTGTATAGTGGGAGACATTTTAAGCTACACTAGTATTCTATGCTTTATTTTATTGTTCATACACTTTGGACAGATCTGAAGCATATTAGCTTTCCTGAAATCATATTTCTTGTAGTAATGGAATTTAACATAAAGGAAAGAAAGAAGCCCCCAAATTCTAATCATTTAAAAAATGACAGAACACTGGAACATATTAAGTATATATTATTTTCATTCACTTGTACAGTATGTCAGTAATAAAACACAATATATAACATTCCATGTTGAGATGGAGCATTTCACACATACACACACACAAGAAATGTAGACCCAGATTTTGAACAGTCAGTAGGTACATCTCTTTATTGAACAACTGGCAACTTTTTTTTGGGGGGGGGGCAATGACTAATGTCTACAAAACGAAAATGAAAACAACAAAACCAAGATAATTTGTTTAAGAGAATAAAATGGCAGCTAGACTCAATGTTAGTATAATAACAATAAATCTCTCTCAAGTTTTTTTGCCCTGCAAGCAACCACATTGCCCTTTTCAAAAGAGATCATTTTTCTTCAACTTGTTCAAAAAAAGTGTCAGTCTAATAAATTCCTTTTTGTGTCTTGGCCACCAGAACAACTATTGCTCCATAATAAAGAAATATCTGACAAAAAAAAAGATCAGTATTTGTAGGTTTTCAGACAGCAAAGATGTTTGGAAACTTGTTCTTAAACCTTTTTAAACCTGATTGCCTATCCAAATATATGATACGTTTTAGCTGTTATTCTGCTATTTATTCTAGTTTTATCTTAATAGCATTATACTTAATTGTTCGCGCTGGTACAGAAGAAATGAAATACTATTGATGGGCAGTGCGATTTGAGGAAATGAATGAAATTACTGTCATGGATTTCCTTTTGCTCAATTTGGTGATAGGTAGATCTCCATGAAACAGTGTCAACTCTAAGAAAAAAGCTAACATTTTACTATTTTCTAGAAAGATTTTGCTGAATAAGTTGCTGTGAAGCAAAATGCATATGGCTGCCAACCATCCTTTAATATATTCAGATCCAACTGGATTTTGACTTAGGATTTTTTTAGCTGGGAAATCTCACCACAAGGTAATTCTCAATGTTTTCATTATATAATCACCCTATAAATTTTGCCATGTCCTGAAAAAAATAATTTTCTTTTCTGCAACCTTATGCTGTCAGTTTCATAAATGTGCATATGCAAGAACACTTAGTGATGCTAAAGAGGGAAAAAATAATAATTTTGATGACTTTTTCCAAAAGTCATTTTACCTTTTGCAAAATACTATTTTTCCAGGCCATTTGTTTTTCCTTTTTCTCTTCTTCCCTACTGAAATCATGTTATAGTAGTCAGCAGCTTTTGACTACTATAAGCTGGCAGCTTTTGTTATAGTAGTTATTGTATAGGTGCTTATAGTTCACATACTGTAGTGATATGGCTAGCCACAGAATAAATCATTTGAAGTAGAGAGTTGGCTGTATGCTGAGGGAAGGATGCACGAGCACATGGTGGGCAAAGTATGTTGGGAGGAAAAATATAATGTCATCCCACAAAGGCATAGTGCCTACAGACCTATAATTTTATAAGAGGTCTTTGGTGCTCGCTGAGTTTGGCTGTTTTCTTGCAGACATTTCATTACCCAAGCTAGGTAACATCATCAGTGCTAGTAAGTTAGTTACTAGTAACTTACTAGCACTGATGATGGTACCTAGTTTCATTTCAACCCTGAGCTACAAAATATTCTCCTTTATTAGCTAATTGTTTTAGCCAATATTTTATTATTGGCTAATAATTTTATCCCTATAAACTTGGAGATGAGGTTCTTGTAGTATCTAGCAGTAAATTTGTGTTATTTCTTTTGATCCAACTCTGTGCTAGCTGTCAGGGATTGTTACCTGAGAGCCGAGTTTATTTTTATTCATAGTATTCCCTGAATGCTTAATGTTACAAAATTAAGCTCTCTTGTACATGTTGGCTGTTTGATAAAGCACATATTTAAAATACATAGACACACACAGAAACACACACACACACTATATGAAAATTCAGCACTGTGCTTTCAGAGTTTCTTTCTAGTTTATAACGAAGGTAAATAATGTCAAGTCAATGAATATCAGATATATTTTTTGACTGTACATTACAGTGAAGTGTAACCTTTTTTTTACAACTGCAAGTCCATCTTATTTATTCTTGTAAATGTTTCCCAGATAATGTTTGTAATATGAGATGTGTTGCAAAATCCATACAATAAACCTGTGATCCAAAATTAATGTTTTACTACAAAATTCTTGCACTAGTGTTTTTTGTTTTCTTGTTGTGAAATTCATTGTGGTCAGAAAAAAAATACAAAATATAATGCAGTGGCCAAGAGGCAAAATATGCATCACATCTAATAAATTTAAGGGTAATATTGTTAAAAAAGTTTGCAAAGAAACACACAAGAAATCATCATTATAAGCCTCCATTGCTTATAAAAATGCCATAATAATTTTAAGGCATGACTTATTTAATTAATTTAATACTGAATTCAGTTTGGTAAAAGTTGCTAAGATGAGGTAAATTAAAACATTCTGAAATTCAAAATTTATTTTTTATACTCTAATGTTATCCTCTGAATGTATTTGGTAACTAAGCAGTCTGGGAATTGGGTCTGTTAAGACAAATAGCCTTTCATTTAAGAAATTAGTGTACCAAGTCTACTCTCACCTTTTTGAGTAGGTAAACATAAGATCCACTGAATATTTATAATTGTGGCTAAAATCTTGAATCAAGGTTTCAAACTAAAGGAAGCCATTAAAATTTTAATTAAATTATGCTCAATATTTTGTTTGTATCTGACCTTGGGGCTGAAATAAATTTGAAATGAAATTAATAGCTTTAAAATATAAAATAAAAATAACACCTTATTTTTAAATTGTTGTCCAAGGCCAAGACCTGAAGTAGTATTTAATATAAATAATATACTGAATGAGGGAAAACAAATTATTGCTTAATGTCTCTTTTCATGGAAATCCACTGCAGTTTGCTGTTACATTCCTAAAAATAAGATTTTGGCCAGATCCACATTTTCTGCTTGCTCTGTTACCATTACAGGATTCTCACCATTTATTTAGGATGAGAATAAATAATAGTGACCTCCAGCACCATTCCCCCACCACACATACACTGTTGCACACTTTTGAAACTCTATTTC
Organism: Azemiops feae; assembly: GCA_023970755.1. Taxonomy (NCBI): domain Eukaryota; kingdom Metazoa; phylum Chordata; class Lepidosauria; order Squamata; family Viperidae; genus Azemiops; species Azemiops feae. The sequence continues at coordinate 4,105,826 of JALGBA010000036.1, forward strand.
CGTTATGTATTCAAGATGGACAGTGATTAATATTTATATGTTACTTATATGTAAGGGTGTAGGTCTATACATATGTCGTATATAGTATGTTTAAATGTGTGTTATGTATGTGTACACTTTGAAAGCAAGCAACTAAATTTCATTTTTAATGTGTGCCATTGTGCCCACAGTAAAAAAAAATGACAATAAAGTTTATCTATCTATCTATCTATCTATCTATCTATCTATCTATCTATCTATCTATCTATCTATCTATCTATCTATCTATCTATCTATCTATCTATCTATCTATCTATCTATCTATCTATCTATCTATCTATCTATTTCTAAAATACTATTTTCTATCCCAAATCAACTTAAGCTCTTCTAAGTCATCAGTCTCCTTGTTTTGCTCTTGTCTGGAAATACCCCCAGATCCAATTATCTACAGTGCCAGGAACACCCTTTCCCTTTCAATAAATGGTCACTGCCATTTATAGGCATTTCATCTTGGATGGCTTTGCTGTTATAATGTCTCCTCCTTTTGTTTCTCTGTTTCCTGCTTCCAGCCAGCCTAGCAACCCTCCATAAAAACCATGGAGATTTGTAACATCTTCTGGCCATCATGCACCCTTTTTCTGTAGCATCATTCAGTTCTACCCTTAAATCTGTCGATGGACTCTCTTTGAGGTTTTGCTCCAGGTTTTTTTATCTCCTCTGTGTGCTGCAATGGGTCCATCTCCCTTTTTTTTTTTTTTTTTTACAAAAAGTTAAAAATAAGCCTATAGAAATAAAACTATAAAGCTCCAATAAATGCTACTTTTTTTTTTTTGCTTTTGTGAATCTAAACCATTAGCTTTTTATTGCCACCAAAAGGTCTTTAGATGAACAAAGAAATGAAGGAATAATATCCTTCCTTTAATTATTGCAGCACTGGAACAATAAAAATACAATTAGGGGAAAAGAAAAGTGTCAAAGAAAAGAATGGGGTAAAGATGTAGGAAGCCAGCCATGATGGAAATATTCAGAAAAAGAAGGAAAAGAAGAGGGACTAATGGGGACAAAATGACCCCTAAAGGTAGAAGAGAGGCATTGATAAATCCACCCACTCAGGGCCAGCCAATGAGTAGCAGAGAAGACAAAACAGTTTAGGCTCTTCTGCAAAATTGGTCTTTGTGATAAAAATGCTTCAGGGAAAATGTACTTCATTTTACTATATGGTGGAGCAACAAATGGCAGGAATTGCTCTCATTATTGCTCAACCTTTTTCCAAACATAAAGCAAACAACACACAAGAAGCTTAGAAAACATTATCCAGGAGTCTGAAATGAAGGGAGGCCATTTCTAAATTACAGTTTGACTGGAAAACAAAAACAACATGGCTCTCCCTCTTATCACTGACCTTTTAAATCTGTGACAATCAGGAGAAAACTCAGTAGGGTTAAGGTTATCCATCAAGCAAACTCATGGGCTTATTTACAAATGTTTGACATAACCAAACAGAACTGTTTACCTTTTGTGGTATAAAGAACAAGCATTTTATATTTCTTCCTCAATTGCCCTCAGCTGCTGCCCCAGTAATAATTGTCATTATTACAGAACCAAACTGGGCTGGGCAGAGGTGTGGGAGGTTCTGCCTGATGCTATTTCTTACCTATCATGATACCATTAGAAAACCCAAGAACAACATACATTTCTGGAGATCAAAATAAGAAGGCATGAATAAATACAACAGACAACAACAGATATATGTTCATAACCAGGTTGCAAGCACAGATAGTCCTTGTTTAACAACTCTCCGCAGCAATGTTTAAAGTTTGGATGGTGGTGAATGAAATGATTATGACCGGTCCTCATGGTTGCATCAATTGCAATTTCCCCACAGTCACAGTATTGCAAGTTGAGCCTTGTCAGCCAATTCACAATTATGATTACAGTGTCCCGCAGTCATGTGATCATCATTTGCAACCTTCACTACCACCTTCCAACAAGTAAAGTCAATGAGGAAGTGAGCAGGAGGTTGCAAATGGAAATCACATGACATCACACATAATGATACCATGGGATTCTCTTAACAACAGCAATCAGAATTGTCATTGCACAGTCACATGAGATCCCTTTATACTGCATCCCATAGCATCCCATAGCAATGGCATTGCCGGTCCCAATTACCATTGTTAAGTGAAGATGGGAGTAAGAAGTCAGGATTACTTGTCAGTGATTTCAACTATACTGAAACTGTGTCGTGAAGGCATGATTTGAGTGGCAAATGATACCAAAGGTCACCTGCCCCATTAAATCAAGTATTCTAAGGGCTTGTAGACTTATTTTCTTACAGCTTTAATCTTTATAAACAACTATTCTAAAGTAAAGTCATTTAAAATCAATACTATTTTCTTCCAATTAATCAGCTTAAGACTAGGGTGCAGGTTCTATTGAGGCTTGACTGAATCCTGCCAGTTTTTATTTCCTTTTATTTTCTCAATTGCTAATTGACTTGTAGACTTAGAAATAGGGAAATGAAATAAACAAATCAAGCAGATGAACACATAACTACACAAATCCATTTATTAAAACATATTTTTTGTGCCTCAGATCTGAGTGTACAAGTATCTAGAGGAGGTGGAGGTAAAAATCAAGGTAAGAAATGACTCCTAGTTTTCTTTGCACAAAAAAGAACAGAGGATCAAGAACACAAAATAAATTCCTGTCCAAACATTACCTCAATGACTTCAAATAGAGAATAGTGCATACATATTTCCTTTGTATCACTGAGGAATTAAACAGTTTTGCTAAAGACCTGGCATCAACCTATACCATCACTGAACCTATACTATAATTTTCTTCTTTTAATTTTATTTTTATCTTTATTTTTAAGAATTAAATTTAACTAAAGTTTAATTCCCTAATTTTCTCTTGAATGTGAGAAAAAAGCTGGACCAATGGGCCTCTATCTCAACATAGAGTTTTTCTGCAAAACTATTTTGGGCTCTGTAGTATTTTGGAGAAATGAGAATGTTGATTACAGAATTGGTATTTCCAATGGTAAAAGGAAGAACATCTGTGCCTTACATCACTGCTCAGTTGACGGCCATTGTCTTCCTTCCTACACTAAAAACTCCCTTTTTATGACCCTGTAATCCCTTAATTCAGGGTACAGTCAGAGCAACCGAATGGAGCTGAGCATTTTCTGGCTGGATGCCCTTCATGACACCATGCAGAGTTCACAGCAGATATTTTTCTAGGAGAAAAACTTCTGCCATTACTTAGGATTGAACTCTCAACTGTCCAAGTGGGAAGTGAGTGCCTTCACCATTAGGCCACCATGCGTTTTAATGTTCCCCTTCCTAAGCTATCCACTTTTATTGCCCTCATCCAGTGGTGGGATTCAGCCAGTTTGCACCACTTCGACAGAACCGGTAGTTAATTTTTTGTTGCCCATGCCCAGAATGGACTTCTGGAAGTGGCATCCACACAGAGAACTGGTTGTTCACATATTTGAATCCCACCACTGCCCTCATCATAGGTATATTTGGCCAGATGCAGGACCCCAAACCAGTGTTAATGTAAACCCAGTATTTTGGATATTAAGGGTGATTATTTTGTCAACATTTCAAATGTTCACACAAGAAAGGACTGTTTGCAATGCATTGTTTTGTAACATTCTCTTTAACATTCTAACATTGTAATGATTATTATTTAAATTTAATATTATATGATAACTGACTCCCAGAAATTTGGGATGGTTTACAAATGATTTAAAACATGAAAATAAACATGACAATAAACATGACAATAAAGACAACAGGAAACAAACAAACAAAAAAGATAGAGATGGCAGAATAACAAATCAGGTAGAAACAATAGAAAAAGAAGCCTAAGTCAAAATATGCTTTAGGCATCCCCACCAAAGGGCTGGATAAAGAGCCAGGTCTTTATACCCCTTTGAAACACCAGCAAGAACGGGGGCCATTTATATTTTGGGGGGGAAAACATTCCAAGGGGAAGGCACTGTGACAAAGAAGATGTGCTTTGCTTAGATGTGATTTCTTAATTGAAAGAATTCAGACTGGGCCAACCCTAACAGACTGAATCAGCCAGGCAGATACTATGGAAATTGTAAACATTGGGGTCAAAGAAAGAATTTGACTCAGAAAAGGAGATTTTATTCAGAAGTTGCTTTTAATCACAATTCCTCCCTCTTCATCTGACTGTGTTTCTCATAAAGGAAAGTCATTTTCTATCTTCTACAGAGTCATAAAATTGTGAAATTAGAAAGGCTTTCTCTGCAGTTTGCAGGAAAGGCAAATCTTACCATCAGCAAATAAAATGTTGTTATATTCAAGGGAAATCTAATAGCTGCATCTTTTACCCATTATTCTGACCCCGGCTTTTGTAGCACCAACTTCCATATGACAACCTTTTACTGTATATACCTGAATACTAGATACAGAGATGTTTCCCCTTAGTTTTCTTTAATGCAGATTGAACATCTCAAATTTCTTCATCTTTTACTTATAAATTATGTCCTTAAATTCCTATATTATCTTTGTTCCTCCTCCCCTGAGCCTAACTCTCCAATATATTTCTAAAAGTGTATTGCTCAAAACTGTATAGAGTACTTCAGGTGTAATCTTTCCAATGCAAAACAAAGACAAATAAGGAATTCCATGCCTTTCATACAGCACCTTTTCTAATGCAGCCCATAAATGTGTTGACCTTTATATGAGATGTAGCATGCTGTCAATCGTGTTAAGCTTTCTATTAATAACCACACCCAACCTATGAATCCTTGATTGCATGGGTGTCCCACATTCTTTCTCCTTAAATATTTCTTGAATGAAGATATTGAAGGACATCTTGTTCCTTTTAGCCTAATTTTCCAATTGGACCAGATTCCTGATGTTATGTCATCCACAAGTTTAATAAGTAGCTCATTATCCTGTTATCCAGATCATTAATAAAAATGGTGAATAATACTGGTCCCAAAAGTGATCATTTTTGGAGCTCATTACTATTCTCTGATTCAATACAGAGTTATGAGTTGCTGATCTACTACTAGCCAGCCAATTTGGGCACTATTTTATGATACCATTCCAACCACATTTAACAACTTTAGCTTTAGACTAGACATTCTCTTAGAGATTTAGATTGGAAAATTGAAAAACATCTCAGAAGAAGATAATGGCAAACCACTTTGGAAAATGTAGCCAAGAAAACTGTGTAAAGCTATCTGTTTAGTCACCAAGTGTCCAGATTGTCAGCCCCTCTAGATAGATCAGAGGAATCAATTCCACAGTAAAACCAGAACTACACTTTATTTAGATTGGGTATAATTGCAAAATCTGACAAGTTTGATTGTATTGTATCTCTTCTCATAGATATACTTCAGTAAATCAGAGAGTTTTGCCTGAGTCACTTCTGAATAATATCTTGTTTTGTAGGACTTAAGGAATGTTTCCACTCCCTCCCCTTTTTCTAGATAATATTTCATTCATACTTTTGTCTGGTCAGCTCCCTTACTCTCTACAAGATTGACTTGAAGAACCAAAAAAACAATATATCCACAAGATTCTCTTTATTCAGTAACGTTGTTACCTTGCCAAAGAAATGATGAGATTTATCTAATATGACCTATTTTGACAAAACTAATGCTGAGTCCTAGTAATCATGATACTATTTTTAAGATGCTGCCAAATAACCTGCTTTATAATCTGCTCAAACATTTTCCCAGGTACTTGTATTATGTTATACTGAGATTATTTTCTTTGTTCTTTCCTGAAGAGAGTTCATTTGCTATTCTTCAGGTCTCCGGCCTCTCTTGGGTTTTCTAGGATTCCTAAAAAATAATTGATAGAAATCCTGAAAGCTGTTCATCCAGTTTCTTCAGTCCAAAATACATGTCCCAAAACCAGTGGTGGGATTCAGCCAGTTCGCACCAGTTCGGTAGAACTGGTAGCTATTTTTTTCTTGCCCAGGCCCAGAATGGACTTCCGGAAGTGGCATACCCACAGAGAACCGGTTGTTCATATATTTGAATCCCACCATTGCCCCAAACCCTAGGAGTTTGATGATATTCAAATAAACTAGAAATTCCCTTACCTGATCCTTTTTGCCCTGAAGCCTCCCTTTTGTTCCTAATCTCTGCTACTCAGATTACCATTTCCTTAAATATAGAGATAAGAGCAAAACAGGAATGGAGTTTCTCTGCTTTCACAAGATCATCTGTTAAGACTTTTTTTCTTAAGCAATATAAGCAGTGAGCTTATCACCCATCTTTACCTTTCTTCTGCCCTTGATATATTTGAAGAAATCTGCCTTCCTTGACTGTGGTTGTCTTGATAGCCTTAGATTATTTTCTGCTTTTGTCTTCTTGATCTCATTCCTTCATTCACCTGAAGCTTTATAAACTTCCTTACTATCCTTTCCTTCTGATTCCAGTTAATATTCTTCTTTAGTCTCAGCTTCTTTGCAAACAGTTCATTTAACCACATTGGCTTCTTTAGATATATCCTAGTTTTCTTCCTCACTGTTATTATTTGAAATTTCACTATTATTAATTTTCTCAATACCTTTTCTTTTAATGTCTTTTTCTCCTGCTATCCTTCTTACAATTTTCTTTAATTTATTGAAATTGGCTTTTTAAAAAATCCATTATTTGTATTTGATTGGAATGGGTATAAGAATTCATTTGCTCTTTACCACAACCTATTTATTAAAATCAAGAACTCTAACAATGCATGGTCCTCGTCATCTTAATTTTCAATCAGTTTCTCCTTTTTAGTAAGGCTTTTTAGCATCTTGTCATCCAGTTTGCCTTGCATTAGTGCAGATTAGTCTATGTTGGTGTAAAAGAATTTTAAATAATGTGTTATTTCCAATTTTCAGTCTCCCTTTTACTTTATTTTCTTTAAGTTAATAATTTCCAACAAAATTTGTTTTGCTGTTGTGTTTAATCCATTACTTGCCAATTTATAACTCACCAAAGGTATTAACATTCCTATCCCTCCCCTCTTGCATTCTGGTTTAAAGCACTCCTGCCAAAGTTAACCAACCATCATCAAATGTATCTTCTTTCTTTTAGTAAGATCAATTCCATCTCTGCAAAGCCGTTCCCTCTTCTCGTCCTTGAAATTTATACTGCTTCTGAAAAACTACTTGCACCAATTTTGCAAGCAGGAGTTCACTTGAAAATGTTTCATTTCTCTTTGCTGAAATATTCTGTTAGATGGGAAGCACTGATGAGATCACTACCTGAGCCAAAGCTCCTTTACCCTCCTCCTCAAAGCCATGAAAGCATCCTTGATATGTTGGAGGTCATGCCACATGGTATTATTTCTGCTCACAAGGATGAGGAGAAAAGGTCTGTGATAAACTCTGTCAATCTTCCTGTCACATCTCAAATTTCAGATCAGCATAAATGTCAAGATGAAAGGACTAGATGACAAAGGGAAGCTTCTGTGCTGTTCAAGAGGGAATCACCTACAATCATTATCTTTCTTTTCTTCTTCTTGATGAATAGTGATGCATAATTTTGACTGGGAACTAGTGACAGAGCTTCAGTTCTGGGGTTTTCATCCTGAGAGATGATACTCTGGCCTCCAGCTCACTAATCTTTGCTTTCATAGCTTCTACTGGGTGACACTTTATGTAGTCCACTTTAACTTCTGGTAGAAAAGCAAACATGCCCAACCTCATCTCTCACTGTGATATCTCCTCTATAAAACTAGGAAGAAAAAAAAGAGCAAGTATAATTGTTAGATATTGGATGTGATCAGAATGCACAAGAATTTGTGATTCAGAATATGCAGACCATCTCTTTGTGTATCTCATCCTTGTCTATTCCTTTTTCAGGTTTTCTTAGTATTTGGGTTCTGCCCTTTCTCACCTTCTGCTCTCCTTCTGAGCTTTGAATAATCTACAGAATGTATATGTATGCATTCATTTTGTTCCATGACAAATGAGATACATGAGCATCAAAAAGAGAATACAGATAGTCCTTGACTTATGACCATAACTGAGCCCAAAATTTATGTTGTTAAGTGAGACATCTATTAGTGAGTTTTGCACCATTTTAGGACCTTTCTTGCCACAGTTTTTAAGTGAATCATTGTAGTTGTTAAGTTAGCAATATGGCTGTTAAGTGAATCTGGCTTCCCCATTGAATTTGCTTGTCAGAAAGTTGCAAAAGCTGATCACATGACCCTGGGACATTGCAACCATCATAAATATGAATCAGTTGCCAAGTGTCCAAATTTTCATCATGTGACTGTTGGGATGCTGCAACGGTCATAAATGTGAAAAATAGACATAAGTCACTTTTTATAATGCTGTTGAACAGTCACTAAACAATTACCTGTAGTCCATATTTAACTTTCATTCTCTCTCTCTTCTTTAAAAGGAATATTAAAAACAAATATAAACTAATATAAACTAAGAACAAGAAAAAAAGAGAAAGAAATCAAAGAAATCTAAAAGTGCAAGATAGGAACAAAATAATAAAAAAATAGAAAAGAACAAAAAAGATACAAAGAAATGGCTTCTGATTTTCTTTACAGCAAATATAAGTACAATTATACATTTACCTCTTACTCTAAGTAATATGACTCTCTTCTTTCTTTCTTCCTATCAAGTAATGAAAACTATAAATCATAAGTTTATTTTTTCTGTTTTATGCAAAAAGTCCATAATGAGTTTCCAGTCAGCAATAAATATAAATATTATCCTTTCTCTGATGAAAGAAGTCAATTTGATCATGTTAACAAATTCCATCATCTTCACTAATCATTCCTCCTTTGTGCGTAATGCCAAATTTTTCCATCTTTGTGCTCTATCAAACAAAATTCTTCCTCGAGATAAATTATCAATTTTTTTCCAGCTCCCTGCCTATAATTTATGTCTTACTCTCCAGAATGTCCACTTTGACATTCATTTGTTTTAAATCTCCAGATATATGTTTTACAGAGCTTTCCATCTTCTTAATTTTTTCTTTCCTCTTTCAACTTTACAAATCTTTGATTTATTCTTTTTTTTATAAAAAAAACTATCAATTTAGTATTAAGTAATTTAGACTTATTGTCTCCTCCTGAAACATTTTCCAAAGTACATCTGAGATAATTTCTTTCTCTTTTGATTGTTCTAGTGAGTCTCTCCTCCCCTCTGCTGTTTTAGCTGCTTTCCTGAAGGTTGTCATTGTAATATTATAGCCCAAATTAAAAGTATTTCAGTTGCAAGAGAAGGTATATTCTCATTCTCTAGCTTGTCATTCTCTATTTTGTCTGCCAATGCCTTTAATACTTTTGTATTAATGGCACTCTGTAGTTACAGTCAGCATCAGAGTTTAGCTCATATTACATTTATTTTTTTTGTTTTGTATAGTTGACCAATTCTCTGTATTCTTATTAGTAAACAAAAAACATTCCCACGAAGGTCTGTTTCATTTGTCTATTTTAATTCCAATTTCTTCAAGACCACTTTCACAAAAATAATCTTTCAAAATAACTATCCCCTTTATCCATTTTAAAATATTATATCCACTCATTATTTTGCCCAAAGATCTTAAGTTTTGAACCCCTCCACCCCCTTTTTTTCTTTGTAATTCACAAAGAATGTCAACTCACCAAGTGAAGTTCTCTTATCTTGCCATTCAATCTCCATTTAACTATAAGTTAATTACACCTGAAAATGTTTAAGAAATAAGGTTTATGTGGCCATATAGTCTTCATTATGGCTATGAGCTTGATTGAAATTCATTGCTTAAAATTACTCAACTCACAAGCCATTAAAACCTCAGTTCCTCCTCACTCAGAAAGAGGAACTGTCCAGAAAGCAGGTAGGCAATCTCACAATTTCTCCTTTATCTAGAAAGACTGCTAATCAGAATTCACCATTTGGATACTGATCTCTGCTGCAATGCTGTCCCCAATCATTGAGGGACATTTCGTCCACCATAAATTCTCACTAGAAGCCACAATTTCTGAAGATCTTTTAGAAGCCCACTCAAATCTCTCTGCTTTGCAGATAAGAAGTGTGGTCGTGTGAATTGTCACTTCTGACATGAACATTTGGCAAAGCTTTGAAGCTATGAATGGTAAAAAATATCTTTCCCCACCAATCCATTTGAAATAGCAGTTGAAAGAATATGTTTCTTTTTATTTATTCCTTTTTCTCCCCAACTCTTGCAAACAGAAAACTCAAGATGTGATAAAAAGCAACAAGAAATCTAGGCAAATACTGATAACCATGTCTAAAGAAATGGTTATTATCAAATGTCATTATTTCTTGCTTTTCAAATCCCTCAGAGGGGTTGTGCGGTTTTTTGACAGCATTTCTTTGAGGGAATTCCAAGTTACATTGACCTTTCCATATCAACCTGAGGACAAAAATTTACATGAAAAGAAAAGCTTTTTTTAAAAAAAAAAAATTCAAAGCACATCCCTTCCCTGCTTGATGTGATAAAATGTCTGCCTGGAGCTTGAGGTTCTTACCAAATATTTATACATTCCACATTTCCAGATGTAATTAACAATGAACCCACCTAGCTACAAAAAGGGAAAGGGAAAGAAGATGGAAAGAAGATGTGCACATTCAATAGAAATCTTTACAACTGATTTATTGTCAAGGGGAAAGTTCTTCAAATCTGATAAAAATCAGCCACACATTTCTAACTTCAAATAGAAAGCCTATAAGTAATGAAAGAATAGATAATGGCTTCAAATGCTTCAAGCAGTTATTCTGTTTTAAATAATATTATAAAACAAAGGAAAATTCCTATCTTGGTTAAAATATATTTGATATAATACACACACACACACACACACACACAATATTGAGCAGTCCTGCATTCCTGATTTTTGTTTAGGATGCTTACAGTTTCCAAATTAAAACTCTGTTCATGTGTTCTGAAATTAAGGAGTTTTCATAATGTCTTCTGACAGCTAGTTGGTATTCATGTATACACTCTGCTAGTCTTCTGCGACTATTCGTGGCTGTTACAGTCCTTACACAGTATGTTGTATTTGACTCCTGTTTTTTCTTCTGGGAACACTGAGTCTTTGGGTTAACTTAGGCTGTTTTAGAGGATTTAGTTCATTTATGTGCTATGGTGATGCCATGTAATAGACTGTTGGTGGTTTCTGAGATGTCTTTGATACAGGGCAGTGTTGCTCTTTTCACAGCTTGTGTTGGTTGAGTGGTCAGGCACTTTTTAATAATGTTGTGTGGGTATCTATTGAGATACCCATAATTGAATACCTTTGGAAGAGGAAAAGTGAGCAACTTTGGAAATGGCAAAATTACTTTCACATCTATTTGAATCTATTTGTGTGGGCTTGAATGAGCGGGTGTCAGAACTGCCATCCTGAGCTTCAGCCTCGCTTTGCTAGATGCCAACCTTCCATAAACTATTGGGGGGGGGGGGAGGAAGCTGCTGCGAAGGGAAAAACTGAAACTACTCATTGTGCTTTCCTGAAACATCAGCTCATTGTCCCAAGGCCAGAGGCATGGGACGGGAAATGCAAAGGCTCACCATCTAGTCTGCTGATGTAGGGACCATTACCAAAACAATTCCCTTGAATGTAACTGGACAATAGGGAGATAAGGGGGGGAATGGGAAGGAGAAGGTTAACTGGGAAACCTTTGCATGCAAACTTTTAGTTCTGGCTTTACTGTATTGTAACCACTTGGTTTTTAGTAAAAGTATACCTTTCCCACAAATGGAATCGACAATCTTTCTTTCCTAAAAACCCAAATCAGGGCAGGTGTGACAGAGAGAGGTTCACAGCTGTCTTTCCCCAACTTCATTTTTGCCTGATCCATAAAATTGATCTCTAAATGAATATTTCATAGAATAATATTTGTGCAAATAAATTAGAAATTACATTTTTAAACCATGAATATTTGGATAGGAACAGACTTTCTTCTGATAGTAGGCCAATTTCCACTATGCTTTCATCGGTTTGATGCTGTCATACCACATTGAGAACTGTCCTATGAGTGATTTATACAATACAATCTTCTCTCATGCAATTGCTGAGCCTCTGGCAGATGTGGCCCAGCTGTTATTAACAGGCATCATCCACTGGCACTGTTAGAACAAGAAGCATGAATGGCAGTTATAGCCACTTTGCACAGAAAACAGTTCTTGCAAATGTTTCCAGAAGACATGTTTAATTTTCCACAGAAAGAAACAAAACTAGTTCTCTTTTGTAAGTTCAAAATAACATATTATGTTTGGTAAGTATTTAATGTGTCTGTTTTATTACAGGGAGGAATAAAAATCCTTCTATCTTCCTCAATAGGACACACAACATGAGATTATGGAAAAATCTACACTATATTATAAGAAAATCATGAGGAGCCAAAGTTTGAATAATCTGTTAGTTTTAATCAACAAAGAATTAAAAAAATATTCTGGTATGCAATGAGGATTCTAGTTCAAATCAAAGCAAACTGAACATGAACTAGTTTAGGAAAACACCTATAAGCATTTCCAGAAGATTGGTTCTTTCAGCTAGCTACAGTAGGTTTCATATTTTTTTTTTTTTTGAAAGACTGTCTGCCTCTCTACTATTATTGTTTTGAGTTTGTGTTTTTGTTTGGATGCATCATGGGATCCTTTTCTTTTTCTCCATCTGTTCCTGTCCAACTTTAAATTTATGAAAGTTTTGGATGTGCATGTGTGTGCGCATGTGCATGTATGTATGTATATGTATATGTTAATGTATATACATACATTCACACATACTATATGTGTTTCTATATATATTCTATATATGCTCATGGGTCATCATCTTTCTTTTTATCTGTATATTCCTTCTAACTCTTAACCCAATCACAAAATTGTGTATCCATAACTATTTCTTCTCTCTCTCTGTGTGTGTGTGTATACAACCAAACATTAGAATACTTTGTGCCCTTTAATATGAGGATTTTCGTATAATTTTCAAGGTTTTGAAATCTAATCTGCAAGTAAAATTAAGCTCTGATTTCTGTATCTCTAGTATCAAGAAATCCAAAAGAGATTTTTCTCTTCCTCCTAAGGTTTCTGTTGTTTTTATTTTTTTTCCCTTTGGCTCTTTCGTATTGACTAGGTTCAGGTTATGTGTTTGCTTAGTTTATTTATTAATTCAGTTGATGTGATGTTTGGCACTATCCAACTCCACCAACTCTGGGCAGCTCAAAATATAAGAAAAAAGATAAGAAAACAAGATTAAAAAAGTTCAGACACTCATGCTCTAATCATCTCTTGATTAGATTACTGCAATGCACTCTATATGGGGCTCCCCTAAAGAGTATTTAGAGGCTACAGATGGTACAGAATGCAGTGGCATGGATACTGTAGTTCTCGAGGTCCCCAGGGTGCCACATGTAAAATCTCTATTATATGAGCTGCATTGGTTGGCAGTTTGCTTACAGGTCCAATTCAAGGTGTTGGTTATCACCTTTAAAACCTTTATGGCACAGGACCAGATTTTCTGAGGCACCATCTTACCCAAATGGGACTGGCCCACCTCACTCATGCCAGTAGAAAGGTCTTCAGATTCCTTCTATCAAGGAATTTCAGTTGACAGTGTCAAGAAGAATTTTCTCAGTCAGGGCCCCTACCCTCTGGATTATCTTATCTCCTGAGGTAAAATCTGCCTTCATACTTCTGGCCTTCCAGAAGAGCCTTAAAACCTGGCTCTGCTGGTTGTCTTGGAGCCTCAATGGGGGTGTGCCCTGCTGGAGCTGATTGATTGAATGAGACACCAATTCCACCCCATACTGTTTGTGCTCTTAATTTTATTTAATTGTTACTGAACTTAATTTTAATGTTTTTAATGTTTCCAGTCTTAGCATTAGATTGCAACCATCTACCACTCACATTTAAATAAAGCTATAAATTGGTATTTTGCTTTATCACGTATTAACTCCCCTTATCCAATTTTTTTTAAGTAAAAATATATTTTAAACATTGAGGCTATATGGGCAAGTAGTCTGGTAGCTTATAAGTTGGAGCATTGTGGACACATTGTTATACATATACCCTACGTGGCCCACATTGAATTAGAAATTAAAAAGGGACATGTGGTCACTCTCCAATAGGTCTGTCAGCACATAAACTACAACAAGATGGAAAACTGAAGGCTGTAGTAAGACTACTGGGCTATCTTACATTGCTATAAACCTTATTGTTACTGATTGACTTACCCTTTCCCACTTACTGTGAATATTTTCATGTTCCTCACTGCTAGCTGTGATTAAACATTGTTTTATACAATCAAAATTGCTCTACAAGGCCATAAATTGAGATCTAATATTCATGATGGTGAGATCCATATTTTATAACTTCTGAGTATAATGGCCCAGAACCATAACTGTGCCCGGGGAAAGACAAGCATAAAACAGAGCTGGAGTGGATACTCTGTAAATGATAAGGGGCCAATAAATACAGATTCAGCTGGAGGTTTGCATAAATGTTGCTTGGGTACTGTGAAGAATGGCTGTCTCTCATAATGTAAATAATTAAATGGAAAATATATATCAACCAAACAGAAAAGAGCAGCAAGGCATTTGGCAGTGTGTTTCTTCCATAAAAATTTTTTAACCAGAATTCTTGAAAATGGATGAAAAATGCGAACATACCTAACCATAGAGCTTGGGACCAATACAGATAACAAAAGGAATCAACTAAACATGAATTACAACCTGCCAGGTGTTTAATAGTACTGTGTGAATGCTTACTGGCACAAACAGGACTGTAACTGTCAATAACTGCCTGCCATTTGTCAGTATTAGGCATAAGGAAAGCTCTATGCAGTCAACAAACAGTTGGCATTGCCTACTTTCTCATCCTTCAAAGTCACATAGCTTCCTGTCGTCAATTTCTAACATTTTTGCATTGGAGCTACCGCAGCTGCTTAATATCCATTGCCCCTTCTAATATCTATAATATTTGCATAACTAAAGTATAAACATCCAGGATAAAATCACAAGAAAGCACTTAACTGCAGAAGCAAATCATAATGCTATTAAGCCCTTCTTCATGTAAGAAAAGGCTTAAGATCAAACACTTGAGGGTGACATACTAAGGTTTTCATAAGCCACATTCTGATAGGGCAGAATATGCCCAAGGCTGATTTTTCATAAAGTGACTTTTTCCCCATCCTTTTTTCAGGGTTGACAATTATAACTCCCAGAATCCTCATTTGGCATGAACCAAAAAGTGTTGTAATAGTCCATCTCTGCACTGTTGTTATGTGGTATTATTATAGTTTGTTGCACAGTCAGCCAGATGTTCAGACTGAATTTGGCATTTTTATTCACCTATCAAGTCCTTCCCACAAATGTGGGATAGGCAATTGTGGATGTTTGATGGTGTTAAAGTTTTATTATTATCATTTGCCTGTTTTTTTAACCTACAAATTGGTGTCTCCCTCACGAATGAAGGCATGTCTCCCTCTTTATCTTTTTGTTTGTAAAGATGCAATTAAACTTTCTGCAAACCATCAGGCATATTTAGTAAACTGTACTCAGAAGATCATAAATTTGGCAGGCTTGAAACTTCCATTGGGTCAAAAGAATTTGCATGTTGTGCAGATCATGTTATGTTCTCAGTCGAGAGATGGAAGGTGATGAACAAAAGAAGCACTCTATCTTCTCCAGGAAGTGCTGCCCCTCTAGCATGGGATGTTCTCACTGGTAGTAATCTCTTACCATTTCTTTACCATCTAAGCTTTTAGCTGCATAAGTATATAATAGCAGATTTAAATTTTTGATCACAGGTTGAAAAATTGATTACATTTGAGAGAAATCTATGTTATAGAAAGGAATTTTGAAACAGCTGTTAAGGTCCCAGAGTAAAGCAAAACTTCTTTTCAGCATTGATTTCCCTACTTTCTTACTAGACAGACATATATTAATTCAGTCCATTTCCTAAAGTGCTAGTAGTAGTAGGAATTTGCACTGGAGACATATTGAAAATGGACAAAACATATTCTTATAGCATTTTAGCACTGCACACACACTTTCATTACAAAATACAATGTTTCTTTAAAAAAATGAAAGACATAAAATTCTTTGCAATTTTAATTATTATTTTGCAGAATTAATTTAGGTCAATATATTTCTCAAAACTAATAAACATTATAATTGTTTATTACTGCATATCCTATTGTATGGAAAACTGAAAATTCATTTTAAAAATTCATTTGCTGTTGTAGCAAAAATGCCATGATGCTAGCCCATTAATGCTTAGACTTTCTTAATGTTTACACAATGTAGCCTTCTATACCACAATAACATAAATATTGAAACATGTTAATCTACACAAATTTAAAAACTGGAGGAAGTACACATGTGCAATTTTCTGAATGCCTGCAGATATTCTGTTTAAAGATAAACCAAATATATCCAGCATAGGTCAATGCCAGCCAAGGAGTGAACTTGCTTTATGTTTCAAAAGGAAGGTAGGACTGCATTTCAATGGTCAAATACATTTTGTATGTAGAAGAGTGCAGAATCATTTTGAGATGTCTTTATAGGGCTTGGAAAAAAACTATCTGAAGTTTAGGACTCTGGTAGCAGTCTTGTCACATCTCTCTCTCTCTCTCTCTCTCTCTCTCTCTCACTCACTCATACTATTCTGATAGCTGAAAATTAAAATAATCTGCACACTCTAGGTACAGTTGAAAGTCAAGGAACACAGTGAAAAATGTATCTAGGATTAAATATAAAGAAAACCAGACTAAGGACAATAGATACAAGAACCAATTTTAGAACTGACAATGGAGATATTGAATATTTTTGACAGCCTCTGTCTTTTAGGATTGACCATCAATAATAAAGAAATATGACATAGGCTATCTCTTAGAAGATTGCAATGAAAGTAATGAAAAAGATATTCAGAAAAGATCAGAATTTTGAAGGCAGTTGTTTTTCTTATAGTAATCTATGGATATTGGTTGGACTGAAGAAGCAAGATAAAAATGTATTGACACTGGCATTGAAGAGAATTCCTGTGAATACACAGATAGCCAAGAAAATGAACAAATGGATCATTGATAAAATGAATCAAGAGTTTTCACTTGAGGCACAAATGAGCAGGCTCATCTCAAATCAACCTACTTTGGACATATTATGTGAAGACCCAACTCCTTGAAAATTCTATTATGCTAGGAAAAAGGGAAAGAAAATGAAGGAAAGGAAACTCGCAACAAGGTGGATGGTTTTGACTGCAGTAAATTGCAGAAGATTGGGTGCAAATTGGAAGATCTGAAGAGCCAGGTTGAAGACAATTTATTCTACAAAGATTCTGTGTATATGGTTGCTGAGAGTCAGTACAAACCTGGAGATACATAATCAAACAACCAATCAGTCCTGAAGTTACTGAAACATGAATCTTTGGGGGGAACTTTCCTGTGGTACTTTTAGCCATTGAATTTTGTATCAGCTGCAGTTTCCTCCTTTATTTTTAAAGGCATACAGAGGGAGTTCATGATTTAGAACAGGGGTGTCAAACTGGCAGCCTGTGGGCTGGATGCATTACATGCAGGCCATGCCCACCCCAGCTCCGCAAAGGCAAAAAAACATCATGATACATCACAATACCTCAGGTGACACGATCCAGTTTGACACCCGTGATTTAGAGCATATTGGTCATTTACTGCCAAGACCCATTATAACTGCCATCACCATCATCAAACCAGAAGATTAAAGCTTCTTCATAACCTTATAATAAATCAATAATAATCCTTAATGTGGGTTTAAACAAAAACTATATATATTAAGAGTTCTTTTTTTAAACAATCTGGTATATTCATCAAACCCTCGGTACTCTTCCTGATTTGATGTACTTGCTTTTTTTTTCTTACCAAGGTTTCCAAAACTATATATATGTATACTTTTTGATACTTTCATTCTCTTTTCTAAAAATCTGGATTGTTTCAGCTTCATTGCAGTGTCAATTTTTGTACTAAAACACCCCATTATTATGTTAATCCTTCTTTCTTCGGTTTGACACTTGGTTGACTTCCAGCATTCACCCATTGCCTTTTCATTGCCTGAGCTAAATTATGGCCAACTAGATTAATTTCAGCATTGCGTGTCAGGCTTTGTGGCACAGGAATCAATGACTAAGATAAAAATTTTATTCTTTGTCTATAATATGCTGGTGCCTGTTATATGTACGATGTCTGGATGAATCTGAGTCATTTGCCAACTATATCTATTAAACTAGTTGCCCATTTCTGTTTTCACTGCCCTACTATCTTTCCTGAGATTATTGGTTTAGGGCTCTTTCTTACAGCCACATTAATGTATTCTTCCAGTGTATAGAAAAGTAAGCTAGCACAAATTGCTTTGCCCTGATGGCCAAACACTATTCTGCCTCAGGGATGAAGGTGACAAGTGGTGCTGTCCTTAGAGATTTAATGCTGAACAAGATAAGGAAAGTTAATGAAAGTATGTAATTGGCGGATTTCCTGAACCTGGGAAAAACATCCGTCATTTTTTTCCTCTAATAGGGGTGGGGCCAGAGCTGGAAAGTAGAAGAGAATTCTCAGGGAACCTACAGTATCAATAGGGTTTCTCTTCCTACTTTAGAGGAAAGACACAAACTGCTTTACAAATTCTCCTATTAGTCTTCCCAGTAGGCTATTATGTCTGGGAGGGATGACTGAAGAAGTAGTCAGTTAGATTGCTAGCAGCCATCAGCCAGCCTGAGAAGCAGCAACTATCAAGTGTTGGGAGGTGGGTACTTTTAAACATATTGTATATTAAGAAGAGCACTACACATTGTAGAAATAGTTCTGCAAACGGTTAATGGGGTATAATTGCAAGAGGCAGTACAAAAGCTCTTTCCCACTTGAATTCGCTCTCAACACTACTTTATGCCTACCAATTCCTTTTAGAGATATTTTATTTTAAACACTGCATACTCTTCTTCCAGAGCAGCGATAAATCCATGTTTAAAAGTAGCCCCTCCAAATATTAAAGGCATGTTGTGGAAAGCAGAATCTCTCCTGTTTTACTATGCCACCCCAACAGTGTTTTTTGAATGGGTGACACACTTTGTGTGAGGGAACTGACCCTTTATCTACTAGTTCTGTAACTGCACAGCTCAGCTCTGTGGACTGGAGATTTGGGGGAATAAAGTTTTCTCCCTATGCTTTTCTGTCTCTAGGTTGGGATGTGCACCTGCCTGTTTTCTAATCCCAAAGAACATTTCCTTGTGATTAGAAATCTAGAGAGGAAAAAAAGCTAGTTCCCTCATTTGTTTCTCTTGCCTTCCTTCATAGCCTTGGCAGCCTGAAAATCACGTGCCAGGTCACGGAGGGGTGGCTGGAAAACCATAAAGGCCTTAGTGTGTACAAGAAAAAAGTTTGGCTTCAATGAATCAGCCACTGATATCAGAAGGGAGGAAGTTTGACTGCTGCAGCTTGAGCTGGTCAATAGGAACTGGGCAGCATTGCTTCTTCATCAGCACTGTTAAAGAAGCATTGTCAATCATGTGCAAGGCAAAAATTGCATTGGAGGAAGAGGGGAAATGTTCCTTTAAAACTGGAGGATGAGATGGAGGCAGCATCTTGAGGATGTGTCTCTTAAGAACAGTTAGCAAGGTAGTAATATGAGGCTGAGACTTCATCAAAGAAATCTGTTTTATATTTCCTTGTCAAATTTATTTTATGCCACTAGTAAAATCATATAAGTGGTGATTGCTCCTGCAATTTCACAAAAATGGAAATTTTAGACTGAAGTCTTTGATTTTGGCGTACGTATCTTGGTATGTATGGACCTAATTACCAGAAATATAAATTGATGGGAATTACAGTATCAGTATTAACAGCTATAGTGATTAGATTAAGAATTATAGTATTTGCCTTATTCTGCTATTTGACTGGATTCATTCAGGAGTTTCTGGTTTTGGCTATTTTGTTCAGTTCAAATTGTTGGGATAATTGCCCAAAGCTATGTTGGTCACTGATTGAAATAAAGAACTCATATGTCTTTATCCATTTTACACTTTGTTAATTTTTTTTATATTTCATTACAAGATTATTCATAAATTAAGTCAATTCCTGATTGCAAAAATGGAATAAACTATACTTCATTTGTTTTATTTATTCATTCATTCAATTTATATGGTGCCCATCTCACTATCAAGCAACTCTGAGCAGCTTACAATACTATAAATAGCAATATAAAACAATTAGAAGGTTAAAAACATTAAAACATTGAGCATTAAGAGTAGAAACATTAAAATTATGTTTATACTTAATCCTAATATTTATTTATTTCATAATATTTATTATAATCATGCAGTGACTCCGACATTATTTTTACAGTTATTAATATTTGGCCTGTGATCCACCTTTATTTTAATTAACACCAGGAAGAGAGCTGCTTAGACAAGCAAGTTCTTTCTATTAGCTTTGCAAACTGGCACACTGCTTTGCTTTGTGCAAACTGTGAGATAACAAACTCCTTATTCTGACACTTGTTACATAATTATTTCCTGCTTTTGCCTTAAGTTGACCCTAAATATTAGCTAGAAACTTCACTATGTACCTAATATGTAATCTTCCCTTGCTAATACCCATACTAAGCAACTTGGGGGCAGCAGGGAAAAAGAGAGATTGAAGAAACCTGATAAAAGAAAACAGCTCTTTTCATGATAATAAATTATGACATTAATTTTTTTGTCTATGGAGGTTTTCAGTCATCCAGGTCATAGTTGTCCCAAAGGTGCTTTTTCATGAGGCAACTGGACTTTCTTGTTTTTGCTTTGAAGATGTTTCGCTTCTCATCCAAGAAGCTATTTCAGCTCTGACTGAAGAAGCTTCTTGGATGAGAAGCGAAACATCTTCAAAACAAAGCAGTCCAGTTGCCTCATGAAAAAGTATCTTTGGGACATTAATTTTTTGCTGCTGCTCATATTTACCATGGCTGATTGGGGATGGGGAAAATCTCTCTAAAGCAGTAAGTATCTAGGATTAATATTTATTAATTGCAAATGTCCTGGCACAGAACATAGACCCATAGGGCTGTAAAGCACCTCTGAAGTCTTCTAGTCCAACCCTCTGCTCAAAACAGGAGACCTTATATCATCCCGGTCAAATGGTCTTGCAGTTTATTCTTGAAAACTTTCAGTGATGGAGCACCCACAAATCTGATCTTCTGCTGTATATTCCTTTTTTCGGTATCCAACCCACATAGGTTTAAAACTGGGCAATATTTTTATTGATATATTTTCTTTTTCAGTACTGTTATCCTTGTGACTACTGACTGTACTTCTATATTGCTTACACCAGTGTTCTTCAAACTTGGCAATTTTAAGAGGTGTAGTCTCCTAGAATTTATAGCTGGAAGTTTAAATCCTATTCACTTCATATCATTTGGAAAAGAATCTGTGATCTTTTAAAAATGTTTATTATTACTTTATCATTTCAACTATACAGACCAAAGTTGCCCTGATCAAAGGGAGGACAAGTTGGTTTAGAGAAAGATTTGCAAATGTGATCTATAATGATAGTGTTTGTATTAGAAGCATGCAACATATAATAATAAGATCCAAAATTACAAGCAAGGTTTCACCTGGTCATCTTAGCTTATTTTTTCCAAAGCACTTTTTCCTTCAAATGATCTGAAGTCGGGAATAAGGGTTTCCCTAAATGATATTGCTTTGACTCTTCTACTGTGGAAAAGTTGAACATCAATTAAATTCTTCCTTAATGTTGCCATAGTTATTCTGACTTTCATTTTATTTATGGGATAAGTAGAAAATCTTTTTAATGTTTTTCTTTCTTATGAAATTTCTTTTCATCACGTGGAAGAAGCTGTTTTGTAACCCTTCCAAATGTTATGTGTTTAATTATAAACAGATAAAGGAGTCTGTATAAAAAAAAATCTCTTGGTATTTCAATAAAAAAGTTCCTCAGAAAAAAATACATATAAAATCATTATGGCAAAGTAATGAGAAGTGTGTCTAGAAGCAGAAACTAGTTGCACTTACTGATTCATATGCTTTATAGTGGGCTGAGGCATATCTTGTTTTGTCTATATCAACTTCCATCAGAAATTATGTCTTGCTAATTACAGACTCCTTTTGTTAAACTTGTAATTGAAGTTGTTTGTAATGATGAAAAGACAAGACAGAAACATTATAAATAATACGCAAATGAGCATCTGTGATTTCCAGTTTATAAAATCTTTGCACTTTGTAATTCAGTGCACTTTAAATATTGGAAACTCTACTTCAGAATGGAAGTATCAGAAAACCATATATGTAGACCTCATTTAATAGCATTAATCGGGATTGGAAATTCCATCATAAAGAGATGTGGTTACTTAGAGCAGCGGTCCCCAACCTTTATGGCTTGGCAGCCCAGTGGGGGGGAACTGGCCCATGCAAGTGGTGGGCCAGTGCGTGCATGCCCACACGCTGGGCCGCCATAGTGCAAATTGATGTGCGCGCACATGTGCTCGCCCGCCGCTCATGCAAGTTGAGCTGTGTGTGTGTGAGCACATGTGCTGGCCAGCAACTCACATGGTCCACTTCCAAACCAGCCACAGCCTTGTAGTGGTCTGCTGCCTGGGGGATGGGGACCCCTGACTTAGAACAGTTCTGGCATCCTGTTTGCTATCATTAAGTGGGAAATGCATGGATCATGGGTCATTAAGCAAGGACCTCGTGTGTCTGTGACTTGCAACTTCCTGCCAGCTTCCCCACTCACTTTGCTTGTTGGAAGCTGGTAGGGAAAGTCACAAGTTATGATGTGACCATGGAAACACTACAATAAATACAAGGACTTGTGATATGTACCACTTTTTCAGTCTTTGTCATAAGTTTTTCAGTGTTGTCATAAGTTCAAATAATTACTGAATGTGTGCTCATTAAACACAGACCACCTACATAACTGAGAAGTACTTCTGGGACAGAATCTATTTGAATCCTTCATCCACTGCATTTCACTGGATAATGTCAAGGAATCAGCTTAATAGGTCCTGCTCCCTTACATCAACCACTTCTCCATAAAAGTATGTATAAAAAGAACAATCTTTTCTCTTATTGCCTTCACTGAGAAAAAAAAGTCATCCTGTATAGGATGAACTGGGAGTAAGATTCACAGTCTTGTCTTACATTAAGGACTTTTTCCAAAGTATGATGTTTGTTCAGGTAAGAGACCCCCCCAAAAAAATTACCAAAGCCCACTGCGATGGTTCTGCCTGCAATCTGTCTTTGTCCCTCAAAGAGAAGCACTTGGAACCAGGTTTTTTTCCCCTACACCATCTTTCCCTAAAAGGGGAAGACACATCTGTAGCAAAGAGAAAGAAAACAATGCAGCAAATTAAGTGCAAGATGTGAGGTCTCCAGGGAAGACTATGCTGCAGTAGATCTGTGAGTTGGTGCTTCTTTTTCTATACTGTAGAGGGGGACTAGTACTATTTTTGCACTCTTCAACAACATATCAATGAGAAAATTTGGGAAAAGTTTTATTCCATAAAATGTATTGGTTCTGATATTTGTCTATGATGCTCTCACCATAACAAAGATCTAAGATTAACATGTTTAGGTGTCCAGAGAGCAGATAAGAGACAGGGGGTTGGACTACATGACCTCCAAGGTCCCTTCCATCTTTTTATTATTATTATTATTATTATTATTATTATTATTATTATTATTATTATTATTATTATTATTATTATTATTATTATTATTATTATTATTATTATTATTATTATTATTATTATTATTAAATATATCCAGATCATCTGAATTAATCACTGGGTGAATTTGAATAGTTTAGGTCTGAACTGTGCATTGTTAGCATTAAAATGCAGTCTTGAAAAGTTGAGGGTTTTTTTTAAAAAAAGAAGAATTAAACATAATGAAAGATAATGGGGGGAGGCACTGGTTTTTTAAAATATATATATATAACTGCATAATTTTAAATTGCAAACTTGGCTGAGAGATATAAATTAATTTCCCATTAAGAAACTAAACTAACATGATAAACAAATTTATTCCATAAAATGGCTGTACAGATAGTCCTCAAATTATAATCATAATTGAGGCTAGAATTATGATCATAAGTCACTGCGATAATTAAGCAGGTCACCATGTGACTGGACCCAATTTTACAACATTTTTGTGGCAGTTGTTAATTGAATGTCATGGTCATTAAACAAATCCATTTTACCCAATGGACAGTTTTTGCTGGAAACAGGAAATAAGTGTTGGAAACAGACAAAAGAAGTCAATAATCATGGTCATGTGACAACAGTATACCACAAACAGCCATAAAGTTTAGCTGGTTGTCAAGCACCCCAGATAGAAGGTAACAAGCAACAGAGAGAAAGCAGAACTATTTAACTTGTTTTTTGCATCCATCTTTACACAAAGGGAAAAAATAGTCCAACCTATCAAAAACAGTACCATAAAAAGCAGATTAGAAACACAAGTTAAGATAGGCAAGAAAATGGTAAGTGAGCACCTGTCCACCCTAGATGAGTTCAAATCACCAGGACCAGATGGATTACACCCCAAAGTTCTAAAGGAACTGGCAAATGTGATCTCAAAACAACTGAACTATATCTTTCAATGATCCTGGAGCACTGGGGAACTACCAGAGGACTGGAAAAGAGCTGATGTAGTTCCCCTCTTCAAAAAAGGGAAAAACATGGATCCAGTAAACTACAGACCTATCAGCCTGACCTCAATACCTGAGAAGATTCTGGAAAAGATAATCAAGCAACGAATCAGTGAACACCTAGAGGCAAACAAAGTCATTACCAAAAGCCAACATGGGTTTGTCAAAAACAGATCATGCCAGACAAATCTTATTACATTCTTTGACCAAGTGACAAAATTAGTGGACCAGAGGAGTGCTGTGGATATAATTTGCTTGGATTCAGTAAGGCATTTGATAAAGTAGACCACAAACTACTACTTGATAAGATAGAAAAATGTGGGTTAGACAGCATCACCATCAGATGGATTCGTAGCTGGCTGACCGGCCGTACTCAGCATGTGGTCCTCAATGGAACTGCATCTACATGGAGGGAAGTGTGTAGTGGGGTGCCCCAGGGCTCTGTTCCAGGCCCAGTGCTCTTCAACATCTTCATCAATGATTTCGATGAGGCGATAGATGGGGAAATCATCAAATTTGCAGATAACACCAAGCTAGCAGGAATAGCCAACACTCCAGAAGATAGGCTTAGGATACAGAAGACAGACTTGAACATTGGGACTATCTAACAAAATGAAATTCAATAGTGAAAAAAGTAAGGTTCTACATTTAGGCAAGAAAAAACAAATGCACAGGTATAATATAGGTGGTACCTTGCTCAATAGTAGTAACTGTGAGAGGGATCTCAGAGTCCTAGTGGACAATCACTTAAATATGAGCCAGCAGTGTACTGCAGCTGCCAAAAAAGCCAACACAGTGCTAGGCTGCATTAACAGAGGGATAGAATCAAGATCAGGTGAACTGTTAATACCACTTTACAATGCCTTGGTAAGGCCACACTTGGAATACTGCATCCAGTTTTGGTCACCACGATGTAAAAAAGTTGTTGAGACTCTAGAAAGAGTGCAGAGAAGGGCAACAAAGATGATTAGGGGACTGGAGGCTAAAACATATAAGGAACGGTTGCTGGAATTGGGTATGTCTAGTTTAATGAAGAGAAGGACGAGGGGTGACATGATAGCAGTGTTCCAATATCTCAGGGGTTGCACAAAGAAGAGGCAGTCAAGCTATTCTCCAAAGCATCTGAAGGTGGGACAAGAAGCAATGGGTGGAAACTAACCAAACAGAGAAGCAACCTAGAACTAAGGAGAAATTTCCTGACAGTTAGAACAATCAATCAGTGGAACAACCTGCCTTCAGAAGCTGTGAATGTTCCAACACTGGAAATTTTAAAGAAGAGATTAGACAGCCATTTGTCTGAAATGGTTTAGGGTTTCCTTCCTGAGCAGGGAATTGGACTAGATGACCTCCAAGGTATCTTCCAACTTTATTATTATTAGATACAATCACATAACCACCTGGGGTGTAGACATTGTAATTTTGAGATCAAGTCAAAGTAGCTTTGGGGATGGGGAAGAAATGGAGGTAGTGACAGATTTTATCTTCCTGGGCTGAAGATAACCACAGATGGGGACTGCAGCCAAGAAATTAAAAGACGCTTGCTCCTCAGTGAGGAAAGCTATGGCAAATCTGTGACAGCATACTAAAAAGCAGAGGGGTCACCCTGCCAACAAAAGTACGTATAGTCAAGGCCATGGTTTTCCCAGCAGCAATGTATGGCTGTGAAAGTTGGACCATAAGAAAGGCTGCCTGTTTTTAATTGAGGCCTTTGAACTATGGTGCTGGAGCTTTCTCCTGCGAGTCCCTTGGACTGCAAGGCGATCAAATGGTCAGTCCTAGAGCAGATCAATCCTGAATGAGATACCTTCTCAGGTCACAAATTGAATGAAATCAAGTACTTATGTTTTCCAATGAGCTTTTAAGGACTTGCTGGAGAAGAGCCTAATGCTGGGAAAGATTGAGGGCAGTAGAAGAAGGCTGGACAGAGAATGAGGTGGCTGGATGGAGTCACTGAAGCAGTAGGATGAGCTTAAATGGACTCCAGAAGATGGTAGAGGACAGGAAGGCCTGGAGGAACGTTGTCCATGGGGTCGCGATGGGTCGGACACGACTTCGCAACTAACAACAACAACAACTGTAAGTCTCCATTCAATTATGGAGTTTACTATCTCAGTCTGATTTACCCCACAGATTTATTATTAGGAGGACTACCAGAGATTCCATGTTTACCAACTTCTGGAAAATATCAACAACAGCCATAGCTAAAGCTCTGGAGCATAACTTGCTAACAAAATATCCTACTTTTAATATCACCCCGGAAAGACTTACGAGTTCTTCTTTCTGGGACAAAAAAGGACAAGAAACTAAGGCAGACAACTCCCCAAGTACTCCTGAAGCTTCAAATTCTCTCTCACCTCTTCAAATTCTTGCATATAGATTTTTTTATTTAATGAATTTATATGCTGCTTTACTATACTGATCTGGGTCCCAAGTGTCACAGGAAATATTAGTGGGTCAAAATACTTAATAGTTTTTTAATATATATATATATATGTGTGTGTGTTTGTGTGCATGTGTTTGTGTGTGTTCCAAAGGTATATTTTCCAAAAGGCAATTTGGTTTTCTTGTTTTTTTTCTTTGAAAATGTTTCCCTTCACATCCAAGAAGCTTCTTCAGTTCAGAACTGAAGAACTTTTCAGAAGTTTGAAGAAATGAACTAAAGGAGCTTCTTGGATGAGAAGCAAAATGTTTTCAAAGAAAAAAAAAACCCAAAGCCTGGTTGCCTTTTGGAAAAAGCACTTTTGGGACAATCATGACCTGGATGATTGAGAATCTCCATAGACCCTGTTTTTTCATGTTTGAGGGTAAAATAATTCAAATTAAAATTTTATTGGAAAAAATTGTCCTACTTTAGAAAAATTAAGAGAATAGGTATGTACAGGTAATCCTCAATTTAGCAACTATTCAGTTACAACAGATACCCCCAAAGGTTGCTTAAGTTCTGCTTCTAAAGTTCTGACAGCTGCCTCTTCCCATCCATCCCTCGGTGGTCATTTACGGCTATTTGCAGCATCCTGCAGCCACATGACTACAATTTACAATATTTTTGCAGAAACTCAGCATTTATTTCTGTTTTTTGGCAAAAATGCCCCACAGCAAAGAATGGGTTTATTTAATGACCTCAGTGTTTGCTTAATGACCATGGATCCACATAATGATTGTGGTTATTCATTTAATAATCAAAAGCAAAAAAAGGTTATAAAATTGATGACCCCACTTTGCAACTGTCACAAATTATAACTGTAATGGGTACACTCTATTATTGTTATAAGTAGAGGATTACCTGTACTATTTATAACAAACTTCACCAACTCTGTGAGGCCACTGTGCCTGCCAAAGCTGCACAAATCCTCTCCATGAGTTTTTGCCACAACTCACATCCTTCAACTATATTGCCACCTGGCCACCAGTATCTCATCTGGAAATTGTTAAATTAATTAATTGGTTAAAAAGGAAAGCCCCTGGTAGCAATGTAATTTTCCACAAACCTCTGAAAAGTAAATTTAATTGGTGGCTTTCCCTCTGGCGTCCCTATTTAAATGCATTAATAATACATTCCAAATGCCTAAAGACTAGAATTGCTCTAGTATTGTCCCTCTTTTTAAGAAAGGCAACAACACATTCACTTCCAATTATCACCCAATTAGTCTCCTAAGCATTACTAGCTAAGTAGATCTAATTTTTTTCTGTACATGTTCTTCTGGACTGGCTAGAGCAGGATAAATTTAAGTAGATTTTAGGCAGGATTATATACAGTACCAATACTTTACCTTATGGTTCTTAGTAGAAAAATACATTGACACAAATATACTGCTCGTTATGTGTTACCTTTAAAGATTTATAATGAACTTTTGATTTCATCTCTAGAGAAAACTATGTATAAAAGTTGTTTCATTCAACCACTGATATGAAATTATTTCAATTAATTAAGATGTTGCAGTAAAAAAAAACCACATTACACAGGATAGAAGTGATAGGGTATAGCTATCTCTTGCTGACATTTGAACTCTGAAAAGGAATGAACCAGGGCTGTATTCTGCCCCCCTTCATCTTTAATATTGATATGAACTCGATTGTCACTATCTTGGTCATCTACTATATAATATCACCCTTCTAACTCCAAAACAGCTGTGCTTCTTTGTTATGGTAAGGTTGATATTTTTTAACTCAAGTCAGCCCTAGAAAAACTTTGTACCCTAGTAGACAACCTGAGAGAAGCTAGGCTTATAATAAACCAAAATTGTTTGTTTGTGTGTGTGTGTTTCTGATGAGGCCAATCAAGAAACCATACTGAGGTTTTCTTCCACACTGAAGGAACTAAGTACCTACCTGCTGCCATAAAATGTTTTAAAACCAAATCCATCTCTCAGATATTATACAACTTCTAAGTATGTGCATAAGGCCTATGATAGGATGATTATAAAGGAAAAAAAATGCCCTGACATTTCCTCCCACTTCTGTTCACTTGAAAGCTTAAGAACCATTTACTGTGAAAGGAATGCAGCTGCTTAAAATAAGAGGGTTGCTTGCTGGTCTCAAGGGCTAGATTTCAAAGTTTCAGAAGTCAGGAAAAAGAAAAGTTAAAAAGCTGAAGGAAGGGAACTGCTTGAAAGAGGAAGAAAGTGGGAAGAAGAAAAGAAAGAAGCCCAAAGTGCTACGGGAGAGGGTACCAGCAGTTAGCAATGTGTTAGTATGAGTTTTGTGTACTGTATAGGGCTTCTTGAAGTACTCTTTAGTACCTGGGGGAGGGAGAAATAAGAGATCCTGGACCGAGCTATACCTGGGATTAAATGCTTATGATGGAGCCTGAACAAGCTCAAGTTTGGAAAAATGTTCTGGCAATTGCAGAGCAGTAGAAAGCCTGGAAGTGAAGGACTGTGTCCCTAAAGAAGTGACAAAATAAGAAGGAAAGGAGAATTGTGGACTACCAATTAACTAGTGTAAGAAATCTCTAGGTCAGGGGTGTCAAACTGCTGGCCCGTGGGCCGGACGCGTCACGTGGAAGCTGTGCCCACCCCATTGCCGGCAATGGCAAAACTGGCCCGATACATTGTGCGATGTCACGTGACGTCGCGAGTTTGACACCCCTGCTCAAGGTGATTTATCAGAAGAGTCTGAAAGGCTGCACTGATGGTATTACAATCACAATAACTCAGAGCCTATAATCAACTATGCTAACCAAAATCAACTGCATCAACTCAAGAGACAAGGAGACAGTATTGCTCAACAGAATGCAGAGAAAGACAAGTGGGAGAGAGAAGCAGCAGGGCCAAAAAGACACAGTGAGACAGGCTTTATAAGACCTGAAAAAGTTGGGTAGTAGCAATGGAGCTACTGGTGGCACAGTGGTTAGAATGCAGTATTGCAGGCTAACTCTGCCCATAGTCTGGAGTTCAATGGAGGTATTTTAGTCCAACATCCTGCCTAAGGCAGGGGTAATATAGGGATGAGCTTGTGCGATTAAGTATATACAATATGCTGGCTCTGCTTCAGGTTTAAGCTTAGGCTTTCCAGTGATTTTATTTTCCTGGCTGCCATGGCCTTTGTTGACATTTTTTCCTCTTTCTGGAAAATTAGAATCCATAATGATCTATATAGCTGCTCTTGTCTTCTTTTCTCTTGTTCTGCTGACCATGAAAACATTAAGAGTTAGAGCTACAGTTCATCAGCTGGCATTTGATATGGCTCTCCAGGTAGATCAGAGTGGCAGGATATATACAAGGAAATATATGTTTTCTGAGGTTTTCACGGGTGTTTGTATGTAGGTCTTTGGTAATTCAGGTTTTCTCCCGCGTAAAATTGGAAGTGTCTTGGCGACGTTTCGACGAAGTCTCATTCGTCATCTTCAGGCTGGTGTCTCTTCGGCCTCGTGCTCCTAGGAGCACGAGGCCGAAGAGACACCAGCCTGAAGATGACGAATGAGACTTCGTCGAAACGTCGCCAAGACACTTCCAATTTTACGCGGGAGAAAACCCGAATTACCGAAGACCTACAAGGAAATATATATTCCAACAAATTATATATTCAGTAATACCTGTCCAACACGCCTTGGCCTTACTTTAATGATTGCCCTTCATCATACTGGAGGGAGGGTGTAACAATAATCCTTTTACAAAGCAAATTTGCCTTTGTGATTTGGAGGAATCTGAGACTAGCCAGCATATTTCTTCAACTGTCTTTTTGTAGTACCTTCATAACTCTGTTGCTAAGAAAAATTCCACCTGTTCAGAGGATAGCTTTATTTGCTTTATATCATCAGACTGGAACCTTAACATCTGTGGAAAAGTCACAAAATTTCTTGCAAGTGCCATTGGGTTACTCAGCAAAATAATGTCTTAATTCTGAGATTTTATAACCTTGTTAAAAACTATAGCTAGTGAGAAAAGAGACAGAGAGACACACAGAAAGAGATGATAGAGAGATATAGAATTAATTTTGTCTCATCTGACTGGTCACTGACTGCAATAAAGGTATGCTATTGTGTCTACCAAATGCAGAGTTTGAATAGGTATATCTGACCTTAACACTTCGGTGTCTTTGGACTTCAAATTTTAAACCTGTTAGCAAAAGAAGACAAGTCAGAAGAAATAAAATACTCTGATGTGGCTTTTAGGTATGAACCTCCTGAACCTCTGATACTTTTTATTCTTATTTTAACATTAAAAAAATATTTTAAAAAATAGAGTAAAAAAGGAAATAATGTCATTAAACCTAGAACACTCAGAATAATATTTATCAGCCTTTTTTATTACATCAGCCAAAAGTCTGTTCATTAATAATAAATCTTTTTAAACAATATTGTTTATCTGGGATCACACTGCCTATCAACTTTGAACAGTAATCATTTTGCTGCTCCCAAACTCCAAACTAATAAGTCCATAATTTTCTTGATACAGTGATTTGATACAGCGAGTGCCACACAAAGTGCACTAACCAAATAGGTGGTAAGACAATAGGGGAACTCAGGCACCACACAGGTTATGTAGACAGTAAACACAGGGTCAGTCATAAAAGACTCAAATGTCTATACACCAATGCACAGAGTATGAACAGCAAACAGGGTAAACTAGAAATTCAGGTTAATGAGGGCAGATATGATATTGTTGCCATTATGGAAACATGGTGGGATGAAACCCACACATGGAACACACAGCTAGAGGGATTTAAATTATTTAAAAGAAACAGACCAAATAAAAGAGGAGGTGGAGTTGCTCTCTATATAAGAAATAACTACATCTCTACAGAAATAGAGCACAACAATGATGAAAACTGTCTTGAATGCATTTGGGTCAATATAAAAGGGAGAAAAAATGGCATTGCCATAGGTGTATACTATAGGCCACCCAACCAAACAGAGGAAATAGATGAACTTTTTGCTATTCAGCTAACTAAGGTATGTAGGAAGCACATCACAATAGTAATGGGGGACTTTAATTACCCTGACATCAACTGGGAGACAAACTCTGCACCAAATGGAAGATCAAACAGATTCCTGACAAACCTAGCAGACAACTTTGTCTCCGAAAAAGTAGAGAATGGAACTAGGGGATTAGCCATTCTGGATCTAATTCTCACTAACAGAGATGAAATGATAGAAGGTGTTGAAGCCACAGGAACCTTGGGAGGTAGTGATCATGCAATATTGGAATTCAACATTATGGAAGCACAAGCAATAGAACACAGTCAAACTAGAGTCTTGGACTTCAAGAGAGCTAATTTCATTAAACTTAGAGAGGGCTTGGGAAGGATTCCATGGATGAGAATCCTCAAGGGGAAAACAACTCAAGAAGCTTGGGAAATTTTGAAAAGCGAGATAATAAAAGCTCAGTCTAGCACAATACCAACAAAGAGGAAAAATAACAGCTCTCAAAAGAGACCAGCATGGCTGCATAAAGAACTCTCTGATAAATTGAAAGATAAAAAGGACAAGTATAGAAAATGGAAAGAGGGGCACATAACAAAGTCAGAATATCAGCAAATAGCCCGAGCCTGCAAAGATGAAGTGAGGAAAGCTAAGGCTCATAATGAACTAAGGCTTGCAGCCAAAGTCAAAAATAACAAAAAAAAGCTTCTTTCAACATGTAAAAAACAAGAAAAAAGTGAAGGAAATGATTGGTCCATTAGTGGGTGAAAGTGGCAAGAAGGTGACAAGCAATAGGGAGAAAGCAGAACTATTTAACTCGTTTTTTGCATTTGGCTTTACACAGAGGGAAAAAACAGACCAACCTATCAAAAATAGTGCCATAAAAAACAGAATAGAAACACAAGTTAAGATAGGCAAGAAAACGGTAAGTGAGCACCTGTCCAGCCTAGACGAGTTCAAATCACCAGGACCAGATGGATTACACCCCAAGGTTCTCAAGGAACTGGCAGATGTGATCTCAGAACCACTGAACTATATTTTTCAAAGATCCTAGAGCACTGGGGAACTACCAGAGGACTGGAAAAGAGCTGATGTAGTTCCCATCTTCAAAAAAGGGAAAAAAATGGATCCAGTAAACTACAGACCTATCAGCCTGACCTCAATACCTGGGAAGATTCTGGAAAAGATAATCTAGCAATGAATCAGTGAACACCTAGAGGCAAACAAAGTCATTATCAAAAGCCAACATGGGTTTGTCAAAAACAGATCATGCCAGACAAACCTTATTGCATTCTTTGACCAAGTGACAAAATTAGTGGATGAGAGGAATGCTGTGGATATAATTTACTTGAACTTCAGTAAGGCATTTGATAAAGTAGATCACAACCTACGACTCGATAAGATAGAAAAATGTGGGTTAGACAGCATCACCACCCGATGGATTCGTAGCTGGCTGACCGGCCGTGCTCAGCGTGTGGTCCTCAATGGAACCGCATCTACATGGAGGGAAGTGTGTAGTGGGGTGCCCCAAGGCTCTGTTCTGGGCCCAGTGCTCTTCAACATCTTCATCAACGATTTGGATGAGGGGATAGATGGGGAACTCATCAAATTTGCGGATGACATCAAGCTGGCAGGAATAGCCAACACTCCAGAAGACAGGCTTAAGATACAGGACCTGGACAGGCTTGAACACTGGGCACTATCTAACAAAATGAAATTCAATGGTGAAAAAAGTAAGGTTCTACATTTAGGCAAGAAAAACCAAATGTACAGGTATAGTATAGGGGGTACCTTGCTCAATAGTAGTAACTGTGAGAGGGATCTCGGAGTCCTAGTGGACAATCACTTAAATATGAGCCAGCAGTGTGCTGCAGCTGTCAAAAAAGCCAACACAGTGCTGGGCTGCATTAACAGAGGGATAGAATCAAGATCACGTGAAGTATTAATACCACTTTACAATGCCTTGGTAAGGCCACACTTGGAATACTGCATCCAGTTTTTGGTCACCACGATGTAAAAAAGATGTTGAGACTCTAGAAAGAGTGCAGAGAAGGGCAACAAGATGATTAGGGGACTGGAGGCTAAAACATATAAGGAACAGTTGCTGGAATTGGGTATGTCTAGTTTAATGAAAAGAAGGACTAGGGGTGACATGATAGCAGTATTCCAATATCTCAGGGTTTGCCACAAAGAAGAGGGAGTCAAGCTATTCTCCAAGGCGCCTGAGGGCAGGACAAGAAGCAATGGATGGAAACTAGTCAAGGAGAGAAGCAACCTGGAACTAAGGAGAAACTTCCTGACAGTTAGAACAATTAACCAGTGGAACAACCTGCCTCCAGAAGCGGTGAATGCTCCAACACTGGAAGTTTTTAAGAAGAGACTGGACAGCCATTTGTCCGAAGTGGTGTAGGGTTTCCTGCCTGAGCAGGGGGTTGTACTCAATGACCTCCAAGGTCCCTTCCAACTTTATTATTATTATTATTATTATTATTATTATTATTATTATTATTATTATTATTATTATTATTATTATTATTATTATTATTATTATTATTATTATTATTATTATTATTATTATTATTATTATTATTATTATTATTATTATTATTATTATTTGTTCCAAGGTTGTGATGTGTAACTTAAGACTACATTCATATCTTTAAACTGGCCCTTACTTGAACTTGAGATACCATATCAGTCTAATCAGATAACCCGAGCGGAGGCTTCCTAGACAACTCTTTATTTGATCAAATAAGATGGCTGGGTGGCAGACAATCTGGAACGCTGGGAGAATTATGTCCAGAAATGCCACACCTTAGAAAGTTAGTAGCATTGCTTTATAAACTTTGTTAACCAATGAAAATCAGACAACAGAGCCATTACATCATAAGGAAGATATCAATCATTCCTGTACACTCCCTTATTCCCTCCTCCAGTATATTCCATCCATGTACATGTTTCCCACGCTTGCATGAAATTTGTCCTTGACGCAAATGCTGATTACAAAAGCAAGATAGCAATAGTTAGGCTAAACAATTTATTTTTGTTCCAGTTACAGAACCCTTCAATATTAACAAACCTATGGATATTAAACCAAACATGAGTAATAGTAGGGAATGCCCATATCGTAAGAATAAGTGTCCTCTCAGCATTTTATATGTGGGGGCCGTGGGGGCTCATGTGATTAGAACACTGAGTCAGAAGACGATTGAGAGGTTGACAGCTCAGCAGTTCAAAACCAAGAGTGAGCCAAGTAATGGAAGATGCTCCTGTCAATTTGTCCCATCTCCTGCCCACCTAGCAATTCCAAAGCATGCAAATGCAAGTAGATAAATAGGTACCACTTTGGTGGAAAAATACCAGGGACATGAAAGAAACCTCCTTAGGTGGGCAATGGTGATGTCCAACACGAATGTAGTAGTAGCATTTTATATTGCAACATAGAAAGGTTCACAATACCTTTAAATATTTTCTCCAGTAAATGTGAAACATTTTTGCTAAATTAGTTTTATCTTATAATGATATCAAACATAATATTTTAAAGATTGATTTGTTAATAACAGATTGTAGTGAATGGGTAGGAAACCCCTACTTCACATTCATTGGCAACCAACGGTTGGAGATCACATACACAGAGGGATTGCCCAACTCCCCTTCCATTCTGCTGGAGTAAAAAACTATACATTAAAATAGAGAAGTTGGAAACAGAGTTCTCTTTATTTCCCTATCAGCCACAAAACTGTCATTAATCCTTAGAGATTTGGCAGAGAAGTTCAGGTTTATTTGAGACAGAAGGAAATCTGTTTTCTGAAAACAGTTAGGGTCAATAAAAGAATTTTAGTTTGAACTATTCCATTACTTTAATTTTTTATTTTGCCTTCCTGTCTTTAAATTCTATTATTTTGTCTCTGTAGAAGTGTTTTATATCACTTGGAACCACTTTATGGCAGAATTACCTTAGGACAAACCAGGATAATCTTGTGGCTACCCAGACCTTGCTTTATTTATTTCCATGGCTTATAGACTTTGCCAATCTACCAATTGTGAGCAGAACATACTGGAACTCCCTAAAATATAATTGGGATTAAAGTCTTCCAATAAGTGTAAAGGAGGACAGATCCTTCATAGTTTTGGGGAACCAGAAATCTTGGCTTGATGGAACCCCCAGATTTTCACCAGTTTTCTAAAAGGAGAGAGTAATGGTGCTTACTGAGAAGATACACCTGTGGTCTCTGAAGGTGGCAAAATCTAATCAAGGGAACACATGGTGAGCTGCCATATTGGTGGGCAGAAGTTATATGACAAGGTAGTTCTCATAGTTCAGAGCTTCCCAGATGACAACTGCCACTACAACTATTGTATGTTTGCAGCTGACTCAAAACCCAGAAAGGCTAATTCCCCCCCCCAAAAAAAATCACCCTTCCTTTGTCCCAACTAGGCTTTAGTAATACATGGTAAATCTGTCCTCTTACCCACAATAAGACTGTGAATGAGCAATATTTATTACAAACAGATTTGGCAATTAGCAATTATAGCCCAAAGTCACAGATTCAGAATTGGATAAGGAGGTCTTTGGTTTCTGGTAGGAGACCAGAAATTGGATTTGGCCTTAAACTGCCTACTCTATCAAAGCTGATACTGTTATACCCTCCCACAGTGAGGAATTGTCTACCTCTCTCCAGCTATATTGTAAACAATGATGGTTGCCACATTATCTAATAGCCATACAGTTACAGATGATATAGCACAGCCAGGCAGTTCATTAAAATCAGCTGCTGTTCAGTTTTCCACTGTCTCACTCCCAAGGCTGACTTGCCACACAAGAAATCAGGCTCCATTGGCTCTGGATAAGACTGCATCTCTGTCTTGGCAAACTACAAAAATCAGCTTCTCAACCATATTTCTTTCTCTTTCTTCTCCAAGTTTCCAAACCCTTCTAAGTTAGGAAGACTTCTCACAAGCATCACCTTGATTCCTTTATATCAGCATTCCAACACTTTCAAAAGATACTATCCAAAAACCCAAGCAACTCACAATCCAAAGCTTATGTTCTTCCATTTTTTCACTCCAACTGCATCTACATTCCAGCACTTTTGTGAGAATAACCATCATTCAACACAGTTCCAAGGAAGTAGCCATATTGCAGTGAATTTACTATTCTCTGTATGATACTAGCTTTTTATAAAACAGATTATTGTACTGAACAATACATTCCCCATCTGTTCAAAACCTGACTCTCCATAAGACCATTTGTAAAATTGTTTGTGACAATTTACTTTGATAGAATTTATATTTAATCTCCCACTCTTTCTCTTACAATCCTTTTCTATCAGCATTTCAACTCATCTTCCACCTTGACCCTCCCAAATTCACCTTGATATGTATCTGCTGATTCAATCTATTACTGAAGGCCTTTTTCTGATGACATAAAGTAGTCTGCTGTAGTCTGTCTTTTTGTCTATATGTTTTTTAAAATGTTGTTTAGAAGTCTGTGTTGGGGATATTGAAAATCTGTGTAAAAAGATGGCTTTCAACAAACCTTTCCTCCTTATTTAAATTATGAGGAAGACAGGATAATCAATTCTCTCTCTCTTTTCTCTAGGTAATTGATTTTATTATGCCTTTAATCACCATTTACATCAAAACATAATGATTACCATAAAAATAAACAAAATTGGGTAAATATTGGTCAAACCATGGCTTCAAAGTTCCAAAATGGGTCATAGTGAGTCATTCTGCATATAAATATCACTGCCAAGACACAGAGAGCAGATTTACTTCAGTCATTAACCAGCATGGCAGCAAAAGAGGCTCAGTTTTCCAGATTTGTTCCAAATGAGATATTGTCAGCTTGACATGCATCCTCTGATGTTAGTTATTTACTTTCAGAATATCTAATGGTGAAACTTAACTTGGTACTTTATGTTTTAAGATCCCCAGGGATACTTCCATTTTAAAGAAACTGTTTTCTCAAGTCAAAAGAACAATATGCAACACTGCAGTTTAGTTCTGAAATTCATTTTTAAACTTCCCAAACTAGCCTATAATCTTGAAATTTGCAAGAATTATTCAGGTGTAACCCTTCTCAGCTTTTTCAAGATCAGTCAAAGTTGGCTGGGTGGTGCTTATTCTTCTTCTGAACCCCTAAAAAGGCTGAAAGTAAAATAAATATAAAACAGGTGCTCTATAATGGACTTGTCCCCTACAAATATAAAAAGAGATCTTTGCCCCAAATGAAAGAGTCATCCTCATAATTTTGCCTCAACCTTTGATAGAGATTCCTATTGTTATGCTTGTTTTTCCTTAAAAAAATGAGACTGAACATGAGATGATTTGTAATGAATTAGGGACAAGTAGTATTCTAATACTCCTTACTTCCCACCATATCCTCATATATA
Organism: Azemiops feae; assembly: GCA_023970755.1. Lineage (NCBI taxonomy): Eukaryota > Metazoa > Chordata > Lepidosauria > Squamata > Viperidae > Azemiops > Azemiops feae. The sequence continues at coordinate 4,144,195 of JALGBA010000036.1, forward strand.
GCTGAAAAATGCATCGGGAAAGAATGGTATATTCTCTCCAAGTAGAAGTAATGCCCCTTTAACATCCTGTAAATAATCTATGCACTTTTTTAAAAAAAAAGGAATTGATGTTCATACTTTCAAATAATTGCTTCAGAAAGCAAACTTTATGCTCAAAACATATTTATTTGTGCATTTTCCCAAAAAAATAAAGCTGAGCTGCTTCTACGACTTAGAACTAAGAATTTTCTAACTGTATTTATTAGATTTTAATCCTGCTTTTATTATTTTACTTAAGGCAGTGAACATACATTATTGTTTTTATTGTATTAAAATGTTTTTAGTATTTTAAGTGTAATATACTTTTGAATTGTAAGAGTCATTGACTGAGATGGGCAGCTATAGAAAATGGATGGATGGATGGATGGATGGATGGATGGATGGATGGATGGATGGATGGATGGATGGATGGATGGATGGATGGATGGGTGAGTGAGTGAGTGAGTGAGTGAGTGAGTGAGTGAGTGAGTGAGTGAGTGAGTGAGTGAGTGAGTGAGTGAGTGAGTGAATGAATGATACTCTTTGTCTTCCTATGTTGCCCATGACAACACTCAGGTTGAGGAGGGTTGGACTGAGAGAGAATTACTGGTCCAAATTCACCCAGCTAGCTTTCATGCCTGAATAGGGACTAGTTGGCTGAGTTCTTTGTTTCCTGAATTTCTTACTAAGGCAACTTTCTTAATTTCTAAATCTTCAGGAAAACAAGCTAAAATAAAATTTCAGCCACCTTCTATTCAACTTTATTCAGCATGAGTACATCCTTCATGAATTTATCTTGTGGCATATTTCTGCTTTTAACATACTTTTACAAATGTGATTCACAAAATAAAAATGCAAATTACACTCCCTGTGTCAACTCTACAAATGAGCATGGCTGCAGCCATTTTCCTTCTCATTCTAGGTTGCCACATAGAATGGAGGGAGGGGAGTTGCCCAAGTGCTTTGTTAATTAAAATAATCTTTTGTCCAATGGGAACCAAGGTCATCAGATGCTCCCCAGACTAGGGACTGGATGTTGCATAAAAAGTCCACCAAATAATCATATTGGGGAACGTAGTTGCTTGCATAGTTTTATGGGTGGGACATTTAAATTTGTATTGGGAAATTGTTACGTGTATCCAGACTTGGTTTCAGTTATGACCGTGTGGATACTTATAACTAATTAACAAGTTCTTTGAGCAATTTGCAACCCTCAGAGTTCTGCTTTATTCGTCTCTATCTGTCGGAACCATGACACCCTGATTTCTTGTTTTATAATATGAGGAAATAGTTCAACGTCTCAGTGTAAGAAATGAGTGTTAGATAGCATTTCTTTTTTATTTGAAAAAAGGATCAAAATTTGGAAATTTCATGTTTTCCAGCTGTACCTTGAGAACATGTTTTTGAGATAAACAAAAAGTTGCAGGAGCTAGCCATTTAAACCCAGAAACCTCAGTTTCAAGAAATAAGCTCTACTGAGAGATTTGAGTGAATGAATTGTGCAATTCAATCTGTAGTTGCTCCGTACCTGCACCTAGCTATCACAAAGCTTCATTTACCATTTCAAACCTGGTCTGACTGAAAGAAAAGATTTCCACAAGTTCCTAAATATTCTCCAGGGAAGTCTGTTGCACAAATTCATCAGCTCTATTATTGCTTTCTGATCTATGTTTTATTTCTTGTACAGCACTCATTAAGGGAAAACAAGTTCTTTCAAAGCAATTGTTCTTATCATTTTTGTATTTTGATACAATTAACCAAAGATGAAAAAATATGTTCATCTGGAGGAAACTGATGCAAACTTTTTTGATAGAAAAGTCAAGGACATGACAAGATTGTATAACTATTCCTCATATCCACATACAAAAAGAGACAGTGTGGTGTAATGGTTAAGGAGCTTGACTAGTGCTCACTTAAGCAGAAAAGCCAGCTGACTGATTTTAGCCTAGTTATCTTTAGCCTGATTATCTCTCAGCCGTAGACTGAAGTCAAAAAACATCTGTCTACCAATCTGCACCAAACAGTGTGCTAAATTACAGTCCATAATCTTCAGAGAAGAGGCCTTCATCCTGCAATGAACTGATTCATGATTATAATGATGATAACAATAATATACACATACGCATAAGCGTATTTGTTTGACTTGCTTTTTACCTTATGCAAACTAATCAGACTCTTGGAGACCTACAAATAAGATAAAGCAATCCCTTGAAAGCAATAATATATAAAATAACACAAATATATAAACTCAAACAATTAGCATCAAACAATACCCTCCAGAAAAACTTTATCTTCAGCTTCATTCAGAAAATAGCCAGTGTAGGTGGTAATCTGATTTTAAGTAGGAGGCTATCACAGAGGGTCAGCACTGCCCCTGAAAAGCAATACATCTGGGCATCAGCCTCATTAATCTTTCAGAAATATAGAACAATTAGTTCCTTATCTTGACACAAGAATGTAGTTGGAAGATTCCAGGAGAGAAGATGTGATCCTGTAGGTAATTTGGAGCTAAACCATACAGGATTTTTAGGCAAATACTAGGCTTTAAGTTGCACCCAGAAGTTTTAATAGACAACCATTGTAGGGCCTGCAGTATAGATATCATATGCTCCCAACATCAGTTGCTAGTGAGGATCTGGGTGCTGTGTTTTATACCAATTGAAGTTGCTAGATGTGTCTTACATTATATACATTTCTTTTTAGGAAACACCAGTTAGAAAGAAAAACAATTTTACCTTTCCCATTTTACCCATCCCTTTCTTTTGAACTGCTGTGCTCCATTGTTGTAAAACTTAGTTTATCCTGAATAGGTTATTCCAATAAGTATAGTGCAAGAGTTTCAATCAGAGTCCTTATCTGCAATCTCCCTTCCCTAGGGATCAGATTTTCAATGAATATTTCATTTTTTAGTTTTTATTCAGGTTGCCATGCCTGAGTTCATGATACTCCAAACTGAACACTTGAAGAATCAAGAAAAGGATTACTATTTGAATAAATGCAAGTAGGAATTTGAGAGATTAGTTCAACTGCAACTACATTGAATTTAGATCTGCATTCCAGAAGCAGCTCTTAGTCATTCTAAATAATCTGAGGGCTGTTCTGCGTGGCAAACCGAAGTGCTACTATTCATTATCGTTGCTATGAGAAAACTGAGGTAGCTAAGAGTGAAGACCTCTTTTTCAATACCTAGAAAAGGAAAGAAAATAGGGAGTCTTCCACACAAGAAGTGAAGAGGAGAGGGGTGGACTGAAGAATGTCTTCTTTGGTGTCAGTTACTGGCAACAGCAGACCTGCCAATGTTCTCATATAAGTTCTACAATCCTCTGGAATGAACACTCTTGGGAGCAGAGAACCAGCAATGAAAGCTTAGCTTTTGTTAAAATCACTAGCAATAAAAATATCCAAGTCTTCAATACTTTATGAAAGGCTAGCAATGCCAAGGGCAATCTAATCTCAGAGGTATGGTGTTTCAGAATCCAGACATTGACTAGTGTGAATTTCTCTTATTGGACTTAATGGGACGAGAAAAACAATTGAGAACGGTCAGTCCCACCAAAAACCTGGTCTGATGCCTTGAAACCAGTACCTCCAATTTCATCTAGAAGCAGACTTGGAGCCTCAGCAGTTCGTATTATGCAGATTCTGGGTGGTACAGTATTCAAGGGCAAGCCTATGCAGATGCATTATGGTAATCCAGTTGAGAGGTATTTAAGATATAAATCATCGTGAACACTCCAGGAAGGACACAAAGTTGTGAAAAGTTGTTTTGCCATGACTGGCACCTGCTCTTTGAACAGGAGTCATGAGTTCATAAAAATGCCCAAATTGGGCACTGGTTCTGTCTGGAACAGTGCATCTTCATTCAGAACCAAATATGGAAAAGGACTAGATCCAGGGAACTCTAAAACTCTCAGCCACTCAGTCTTGCCTGGATTGATGTGAAGCCAATTGTTCTCCATCTAGACTCTGAAACAGAACCTCCATGGCAGCTCTTGGTTGGCTGGAGGGGGGGAGGGAGATGTAGAATAGCATTATCAGCATATTGATGATATCTCAATCCATTCCGTCAGCCTCTTCTAGGAGGAAAATAGGAGTGGGAAGAACATCAAACCCTGGGATGGATGGTGGGGGGGTACAATGAAGAAAGAATTGTAGGCTTGGTCCCTTTCCCCATCAGCACTAATTGGAGCAACCATTTTGGAGAGATGGACATCTCTGTCTGTGCAGAGGTAGGTCTTAGCGATACATGCTAAATCAGCCCTTTTATCTATGATTAAATCGAATGAGAAAGTTTTATTTCAGGCCAACCTGGTGTTCAGCAGCAGCATTCAGAAGCCTGGGCTTCTGAAGGTCCAGTGGTTGGTAAATGGGTGACTGGTCCAGAATGCAATGTTGGTACCAAAGACTGAGGGTATATTCTCTGAGTGTTGCCTGCCTCCTGCATCCCACCACAGATCCCCCTGTTTATCATCACAGCAATGTTCCTGCCCCCCTTCAACCATCCAAAAACCTCAGCCTTCCTAATCCCATGACAAACTACTTCCAAACTTCAGGATCCTATCCATATTCAACTGGAGTATAATATCATCTAAAAAAAGAGGGAGTTGACAGGTGTATTTTTGAGCCAAGTATTCAGAGCTTCCAGGTCAGCAAACTCTCATCCATCCCACTTCCACATTCACATCTATAAAACTATCCCAAATTCCACCTGTTCTTACTAGGCTATTTGGGATGTACATTCCCTTAACCTCTTAAAAAGCGTTACAAGTTACTGCTCCCTGCTCCCCAGCTCCTACCTAGAGAAAGGCTCAAGTGACATCACAACTGGAATAAACTCTTTCCACAATGTAAACAAATCCACTTCCCAGTGGAAGGGCCAAATCCAAAAATATCACAAAGTACAGTTCAGGGAAAGATGTAAAATCAGTGAAAGCAGATCAACAACCCAGCACTATTACTTGCTATGTTATCCTCCATGAGTCAAGTAGCAAGATGGCTACCAGATTACTGCAACCTACCAGAAGGATCAGCTGCAGTTGGAGTCTATACCAAGTTAACAACACCATTGCCAGCATGCTGTCAATCCACCACCATCAAATGCTGGTATGTTGCTGCCATCTATTCCTTGGCAGTCATATCTTCCATGAAAGACATGCTGCCAAGTTCTATCAAAGTCTTCAGACTTCATTGCTTCTGCCAACTCCATTTTCACTGCCACACTGACCACCAAACAGTTGATTGGTGTATCAACAGCAGCAACTCAGTTCCATTCTTACCACTGATTTTCCATAGTTATGTAATAGAAGTGTCAGACAGACAGAAATGCAAATACCAAGTACTCTTGTTCTCTGCCTAAAAGCCCCAAAGGAGCTTTACTAATCAGGTCGGAATTTTATCCTATGCTCCTGTGGACAATCAGAAGTTCTCAGATCCTCTCCAATATATTCAGAAAGGTAATCTGCAGAGTCTAATCACCCGACACAACAGACATCAAGGTCATATATTTTATAAATTTGCCTGGATAATCTATCTATCTAGATATGATACTAGTTTTTAATCACACATCCACAATATGGGACACCTGAACAAATTTCAGAATAATTTTCTCCATTTCCAAACTTTCTTCTGTTTTTTTTTTCTACTGGTTTTTAAAAAAGAATAATTCTCTCTGTGGCATTGGGCTTTCCTATCTTCAATGATGTATATGGGCAGCTTCTTCTTGTTCATCATTTTTCAAATGCAGAATTGTGCACTCACTCATTCCATTGCTCCATAGACTATTTAAGATTTACTTCTGGATTTTTTTACACAGCTGATCCCAGGAATACAGATTCTTTGAAATGAAGAATATGGCATGAGAGATCAAATGCCAGTGCTATTGTATAATGGAACAGGAATATCAAGTTATCCCTCTCCCTTTGAATTATCTGTATCCTTTCTGCTTGAGCATTCTGAACACAAAACGTCAAGTGGTGAAAAGAAGGATCATGAGGTGTACTAATCAAGCATACATTTGGCTTTGAAGTACAATGAAGAGGCAGGGGTTGCTTTGTTTATATGCTTCTTTCATAACTGTGCTGAATTTGTTTTCTCCCTCTGAACTGAATATTATATACACCCATTGATTCTGAATTCTCCAAAATGTCCAATTCAATGAGCACTAGTTCAATTCAGCAAATTTGAGAAATTATTAATTTAATTATATAGGATTAGATTAGACATTTTGATATCCTTTATCAGCATAATTAATCTGTGTGCTGAGAACAATATATTTCTCAAGTGTGTGTTGGATATGATCTTGAAGATCTGGCAATTGCACAACTTATTAAGGTACTATGATGCGATGAGAAGAAAGAATCACATGCTAAAATGCTGGACTTGGGTAACAGCAATAGAAAGATGTTTGTTATGCTTAAGATTAAAACAAAAAACTTCCCATTGGTGCACTGCAATTGCTTTCATCACAAGAACTGGGGGGGGAGGGTAACTTCAGATGGCATGTGTGGAACTATCATTGAAGATGATAAAAACTATAAGCCTATTCAAACCTTCCATCAATCTTAGAAGCATTAGATATATGCCAACTGTTATTCAATTGTAGTAGAGTTCAGGGGACTCTGATAGATGTTTTTTTTTTCCCCAGACTGGTGATATTTTATGAGCAGACCATAATTGTCTCCTAGACCTGTCTGTTTTTTGGGGGTAGAGATAATGCAAATGTACATAATATTATGCAAATTGTTCTAAAAGCACAGTCAGGTTGCCTTTTCAAATGGAATAGCAATGGCAGCAGCAAAAGGTGCTGACAAATATAATTAACTAATTGAACAGCAACCAAATTTTGCTTTCAAAGCTAGAATTTAAAGTTGAAGCAATTATAGAACATTAAAAAAAAACCCAGTGAACAGTAGAAAAGAACTACTGAGATCACTATTACCAACATTATTCAAGAAAGTCCTTGTAGGTAAAACCTGCAATTTTTGTGAAAGTTATCATAAGATCATATGATATAGACCTCCTTCATAAATAAAAATGCTTTTGAAAAATCTCTGTTACTTGCCATATCCAGGATTATTCCTCATTGTGCATTCTTCAGTCCTTGAGGTAGCAGAAATCTGTGCCTGCATAAAGTGTGCTGCCCAGTGGCCAAGCTGCAATCTTTCTCAGTAGTGATACTTGTGAGTGAGCTTTATTGTGGAACAATTTAAGGGTAGCTATTAATGGATTCCCCTAATTTCATTTCCCCTCTCATCCAGTCTCACTAGAGCAGGGGTGTCAAACTCAATTTCATTGAGGGCCGCATCAGCATTGCGGTTGCCCTCGGGGGGCCGGATGGGTGTGGCCAGGGTGGGTGTGGCCTACTGGGTGGGCATGGCCAGCTCTACATCGTTTGTGTCAAGGGGGCCTGGGCAGGAGTGGGACAGATCTGAGGGTCTCTGGCAGAAGGGGGTGGGACCAGGGCAAGTGCCAAGGCATGGTCCACTGGAGGAGCCTCCCCAGCATGCACCCAGGGGGCAGGGGCAATGCGGCAGGGGCTGGTTCTTCGCTGTTTCCAGACAGCCTTGTGGAGCTAAGACTGAATGCGTTTCAGCATAGATGACCACCACAAAATTGTACATTGGCTCCTGGCCGGCCTGGGCCAGGGCCAAGGCAGCGGGGGCCGTTCCCTCACTGTTTCCAGGATGGCTTCATGGGCCACATGAAACCACTTCGCGGGCCGCATCCGGCCCCCGGGCCTTGTGTTTGACATGTCTGCACTAGAGAAAAGGAGATGCCACTTTTGATCTTTCTATGGAGTGTAGTGGCCTTGAAGGAGTGTGAGGAAGTGTTCTATATTAATAACCTATCATTTGAGTCATCAGTCAACTCATATTTATGAATATGGGTTGACTGATCTTCTGGAAGTCCAGCATCCTGCGTCCAAGAATAGATTAGCTGATAGGGAGAAGTAGGAGGATCTTCACAAGGCACATCAAGAAAACTTCCTCCTGCTTTATCCTGGGTCTATGCATTATGATAGATCTATCAACCATGGTTCATGTTAGTAACCTGCCACAAAACCTCTTGTTGGCAGAAATAGCAGAAAAGTTATAATGCACTCATTTGGAACAGAGCCAGTGACATATTTCTTTTCCAGTTTACAGGTTGGTTAAACGCCATAGTAAAGGTTTATCTACTACCTCCCTTTCCCAGTTTAAATTGGTTGGCACGATGAGTGTGTTCAGGCCAGGTCTAATGAGAGATGTAATGAAATTCAATTAGAATGAAGTTTTACTTGAGAAATGTATTTATTTAAGTTTATTGCTGGGTTTTGTGTCATCTGCAGAAGGCACAAAGTAGAAAAATGGTAACAAATTATCTTATCTGATAATTTGCTGAAAGCCTTTGAAAATCATGCACATGTTTACTTAGAATCCACATTTAGTGATGTCTCATTATGTATGTAGGCAGTATTTTTTGCTTTTATAATTTCACCTTCTGTTTTCTACTGTCTCATTTCCTTTAAGATGCTAAAAATGAATATTTCACTATAAGAAAAAATGATCAGTTGCTGATTTGTAATATCATTTCTAACAAGGAGGGGGCCATAGAATTCCAGATGCTTCCAAAGAGTAATCTATTTACATGTGCATTGCATTAATAGTGATATTTTAATTTATTGAGAGAGAGGTGACAATTCTTTGACTGAGTAGACTTGCCTCTGCCAGGAAGATTGAGAAAACAGCGGTTCTTGCAAGTATGAGTTGTATGGCATGCATAGAGCAGAATGACATTTTGTTAAATAACTACATACGACTATGTCTTGGAGAGCAAAAGGTTAGGTAACAACATGACCAGCATAGAAGAACATTGTGCATTATATAAATATGCAAGGCTATGCCTTTGTTGCTAAACACTGGCCAATTTGGGAGGCTATTAAGTTTTCTCCAAGCTCTTTCAATGTAGCTATTAATTAAATATCTGTTTTTAAAAAAAGAAGTGAAAACACAGGTGTCAATCACATAAAGGACCCATGGCATATACTTTTCTGTGGCATAATTCCATGCAGCTGTAGTTTACATCTGGGTGATGCTATCAACATTGTTCAAAGAAGCTTTCACTGCACTAAAAGCAGACAAAACAGAATTGTGCTTGGTACTAACAAAAGAGTATAAGAATAAACTTAACAATAAGAACAATTGGAAATAGCAATAGTACTTAGACTTATATACCACTTCATAGTGCTTTCCAGCCCTCTCTAAGTGGTTTACAAATGCCAGTATATTGTCCCCAACAATCTGGGTCCTCATTTTATGATCTCAGAAGGTTAGAAAGCTAAGTCAATCTTGAGCCGGTCAGGATCGAACTCCTGGCAGTGGGCAGAGTTAGCCTGCAATACTGAATTCTAACCACTGCACCACTACAACTCCTTTTCTAGTCCGAATTCTTAAATAATATTATAATTGGCCAACTATAGATATATAAGTAACTTCTTTAGCCCATTGCATAACTGATACAAAATTAATATTCTTCCAGGCTTATATTATCAGTTTTTTAATTTTATTTTTTGGCAATACTCATTTTCTTTGTCATCTAATTAGTATATAATTCACTGGAACATAACTGAAAAGAACATGAACATCTACAGAAAACAGTGAATCTTCCAATACAAAATTAATATGTGAAAGAAGTCACTATAGAATATGTCATCATATAAATCAACTCTAGTGGTTGCTTGCATAGAGCTGAAATCCTGCTTGCAAATCCTTAAAGCCAGCCCCCAGAGATGAGAGGGAGCTGATACCCAAACAGGATTTTCAGCCCCTGAATCAGAACACACTTACATGTGGTCTGCACTGGGCATCCCAGGGCCTTCCCCACTTTCCCAAGGCATCCCACACTCTTTACCACACTGTCTCTCCACTCAGGGACTGAAAATCCTGCTTACATTTCAGAAGGGACGTTCTCAGCTCCTGAGTGAAGAGGCAGTGCAGTAAGGTAAGAAGTGCAGGGTGCCTTGGGGGGGAAGGCCCTGGGAGGCCCAGTGCAGACCACATGTGAATGTCTTCCCCATCAGATGCTGAAAATCTTCCTTATATTTCAGCAGGGAAGATTTTCAACTCCTGAGCAAGAGACATTCATGCATCATCTGCGCCCTGCCTCCCAACTTTCAGATTTTTCCAAGAAAAAAGATACCTTGAATCCTTTCCAAGGAATACATGATTTAAAAAAAAAAAATTACATATGATCTTAGCATGAAAATGGGATATGGATACGTGTATATGTATTCATACACAGAAGAAAGGATCTGTATTTGTGTGTGTTCATGTCTGCGCAAAGATTTCATTTTAATCATTTTTTCATGGAATAGGAAAGAGGAGATTTGTATAAATTCAGGGCCTATGACACCTTGGGGTAGAGTGGTTCTTTCTTGTTTTTGCAATTACAATTTCATGATCTGGCTGGGTTTTTTTGGCAGTAGGGGAAACAGAGGCTATAATGTCAAAGGCTGGAGTTTCATAATCTGCTTTCTCATATACCTTCTGAGTCTTTATATCTTGGTCCTACCTTCCCACTATCTCTTCCTATCTTCCAGGAGGCATTTTCCTTGGCATCTTTCCCCTACCTTGGTTTATGTGAGAGATAAAGTTTTCATACCTATGCTGCATTTTCAATGTCTAAAGAATAAAACCACAGAGAAAGAGAAAAAAAGTAAAGGAAATAGAATAAAAGAAATAATTTCAGTATTGTCACTTCTTGGCTATGTGTCATAAATATGTAGTTGCTAAAGAATTCAGTCCTTCCTTCCCCTCTTGAGAGATAAATCCATCCCATAGAGAAAAATAAAATCAATCTTTATTAAAGAATTATAAAAACATTAAAAAATAATTTTAAATGTGAAGATGCAAACATTCAGTATTGAAGAAGATCAATTACAAAACTGTTCCATGTGAGAGACTGTGAAAAAGCAGAAGCTGAGATATTTAAATATGGATCTCAAGAAAGCAACTCAAAGTCTAGATCTGAGAAATGTGAAAAATATTTCAGAGATTCTATTTTAAGTTAACTTATGATCATTCAAATTGGGAAAATACTGTTACACCTTCAAGATTGTGTATTTATCTCAGACTAGCATAAAAGATATATTCCTAATATCCATGCCATTCAGCATCTGAAAATGAACCAATCAAGAATAATTCCCCTCAAAATGTAATGCTTTGGATAGAGCATGATATGCCACCATGTTACAACTGGAACTCTTCTCCTCATATTTCAGAAAATAATAGGCAGATCTCAAATTAATATTTGAGGAAGATTCTACAGGAAGATTCTACAGAAGTATTATAACTTAATGAATATAGCCTGAAGGATGGGTGAAGAGTGAAACACCTAGTTTTATAACTTGTGCAGAGATAAAGAAAATAAACTTGTGCAAATTCCTGACAGAGTGGCAAACCTAATTCTACAGAAATAGCAATTGTCTAAAGTAGAAGTTCCTTCGCTTCACTAATCTGAACTTTCTTTTTCCTGGGATTCCAATTTTTATTCAGAGGCTGTGGGAACAAAGGTTGTCTTTACTTTTTCCTGCCTTCTCCACAGACATCAGTTTTGCTCTTTCCCAGAGTTCAATCCTTTGCTTTAAAACAAACAAAACATTTCTATCTCCAGAAGATCAAGTGAGGAACTCCTTGTTTGATACAGGACCCACAGCCTCTCTCCTTCAAGGGGAGGCTGGCCTGAAAGACTGGCCTGAGAATCTGGCAGAAGGATCGGGGAGTGGTGTTGAAAAAGTCCCCACTGACTTTTATGCTAGTACTTTTTTATGTTTTGTTTATCCACTTTATCTTTATCTGGATTCTTTGTAATTGAGAATGGAAGCCTATTAAAATGCTTTCTACTATTCATTAAGAAGATCCTTTTTTTTTACAAACTTCCATATGACCCTGAAAAGCTGTTGCTTATATGTAGTAATAATAACAACAACAACAACAACAACAACAATACTTAATAACTCAGGACATGGCTATCAAACATCAAAAACATCTGCCAGGCTATCCCACCTCCTTTACATGGATGATCTGAAGCTGTATGGAAAAACATCATCTGAAATAGAATCGCTGCTCAACACTGTCCATATATATAGCCAAGATATTGCAATGGAGTTTGGCTTGGACGAATGTGCCACACTTACTATCAAACAAGGAAAAATAGTGAAAACTGAAGGAATCAAGATGCCCCACGAAAATAACATTAAGAGTCTGGATGAGGAAGATTACTACAAATACTTGGGTATCCTTCAAGCTGACAACATCAAGCACACTGAAGTCAAGAAAAAGATTAGAGGTGAATACATCAAGAGAGTGAAGAAGATCTTAAAGTCCAAACTCAATGGAGGAAATACCATGAAGGCAATCAACACCTGGGCAATTCCAGTCATTAGATACACAGCTGGAATAGTGGACTGGACTCAAGCAGAACTAAAAGCAATGGATAGGAAGACCAGAAAAATAATGACAATGAATCATGCCCTTCATCCACGCAGTGACATTGACAGACTCTATCTACCAAGGCAAATAGGTGGGCATGGAATGCTACAAGTACATCAGATAGTTGAAGAAGAAAACATGGAAGAATATCTGAAGGACAATGATGAAGATGCACTGAAATTAGTATATCAGGAAGGCTTACTAACTACTGGAGAGACCAAACTGGCCTACAAGAAAGACCAAATGAAGAACAGAATAGAGGCATGGGAAGACAAAGCACTACATGGCCAGCACATTAAAAAATAGCTGGGAAAGCAGATAATAGCAAGACCTGGCAATGGCTAAGAGCAGGAAAATTGAAGAAAGAGACCGAGGGACTAATTCTGGCTGCACAAGACCAAGCTTTAAGGACAAATGCATACAAAGTCAAAATTGAGAAGACAGCAACAGACAGTAAAGACAGCCGCCTATGCAAAGAAGCTGAAGAAACAGTGGACCACCTGGTAAGCTGCTGCAAGAAGATCGCACAGACCAACTACAAGCAGCGGCATGACAAAGTAGCAACAATGGTGCATTGCAAAAGGCGGCCTTACTAGGAACTGCTTCCATCCTGCAACGATATCTGTAATAACATCAAGCATCCACATCTGCCTATCCCAGGTCCTTGGTAAGGACTTGATAGGTAGACAAAAATGCAAAATCCAGTCTGAACATCTGGTTGGCTGTGCGATGATTAATAACAACAACAACAACAACAACAACAACAACAACAACAACAACAACAACAATAATAATAATAATAATAATAATAATAATAATAATAATAATAATAATAATAATAATAATAATAATAATAATAATAATAATAATAATAATAATAATAATAATAATAATAATAATAATAATAATAATAATAATAATAATAATAATAAGTTGGAAGGTACCTTGGAGGTCATCTAGTCCAATCTCCTACTCAGGCAAGAAACCCTATACCATTTCAGACAAATGGCTGTCCAGTCTCTTCTTAAAAACTTCCAGTGTTGGAGCATTCACAGCTTCTGGAGGCAGGTTGTTCCACTGATTAAGTGTTCTAACTGTCAGAAAATTTCTCCTTAGTTCTAGGTTGCTTCTCTCTTTGGTTAGTTTCCATCCGTTGCTTCTTGTTCTGCCTTCAGGTGCTTTAGAGAATAGCTTGACTCCCTCTTCTTTGTGGCAGCCCCTGAGGTATTGGAACACTGCTATCATGTCACCCCTCATCCTTCTCTTCATTAAACTAGACATACCCAATTCCAGAAACCATTCCTTATATGTTTTAGCCTCCAGTCCCCTGATCATCTTTGTTGCTCTTCTCTGTACTCTTTCTAGACTCTCAACATCATTTTACATCGTGGTGACCAAAATTGGATGCAGTATTCCAAGTGTGGCCTTACCAAGGCATTGTAAAGTAGTATTAACACTTCACGTGATCTTGATTCTATTCATTATGTTCATTATTATGGAGGTGTATCTGATAGAAATCTGGTCTATTGCATCTGAAGTCTACTAAATGGAGCACCATTAAATCAAGGGTTCAATGTAATTGGAAATATAAACCACATTTTTTTAGCCGTTCTTCAAAAATATGTCATGGAATAGTAGATTACTGCACCTTCTGCATATAAGTTATCTATACTGCATATAAGTTATCTATTGTGAAATTCCAATAATTAGTAGATTTTTTATAAAATGTATCATCTTTCTGATACTTATTTATAATTATGAATGCAAACTTTTGGCTAGAAGTCAGTTTCTGGAAGGCCAGCTTTTGTTTCAAAATTTATTGTATTTCCTGCAGGTGTCAGGCTTAGAAATAATATTGAAATCACTACAGTGTAATGTGACAGCATTCCCGCTGTGATATATATCATAGTTGTCTTGGTAGTACAAAATAATTGATTTGCAAATAAAACCACAGAGTTCAGCATTCTGCTGTGATTCACTGATTTACTATATAAAAGTAGCAGAGCAATAGAAAATCTATTCACATCAACATGGTTTCAAAACTCAAACTTTCATGGTTTTCAACATGAATTAATTTAATCCCAAAACACCTCAAGCTCAGAAATGTGATTTTTATTTATTTCATTTTATTTTTTTTAGAATAGTTATATGTGCGAAATACATGTTGAATTCTTGACATAGACTTAAATAGGATTTAAGCAATTAAAAACAGAGTATAGTGTCTAAAAGCAAACAGCCAGCAGTTCTCTTTGAATGAAGCAGTTATGACTGTGTCTTACAGAGCACCAGTAATGAGAAAGGTCAATAGAACAAATAAGCAACTAATGAAAGAATGCTGCAGGGAAAAGAAAAGTTACTTCTTAGCAAAACGGGCAATCACAAAGAGCCAAGAGATGCTAATTTCCTATCAGTTAAATTATGAGTGGTATTTGTAGCACAGCTAGCTATAAAGATATTTATAGGGATTTTTCAGATGATAAATGCAGGGCTTAGTGTAGGCTTATTCAGTGTAGGCTTATTCAGATCTGTGTTTTTGTTATCACGTTATCAAAACTCTCCTCTTCATCAATTTACACCACATGAATATGAATTGTAGTTCTGAGTTTATTTCAGGGATATCAGTTAAGTCTACGATAGAATTATTGACTGATTGTATACTGTACAGGTAGTCCTCAATTTACAACCATTCAATCTACAACCATTCAAGCAGATGGCATGTATTTATGACAGTTATAGCATCCTGGGGTCACGTGATTGCTATTTGTGACCTTCCCAGCCAGCTTCTGACAAGAGAATTCAATGAGGGAAGCCAGATTCACTTAATGACCATGTGATTCACTTAACAAGTACAGTGATTCACTTAACAAAGATGGCAAAGAAGGTCATAAAATCAGGTATGGCTCACTTAACAACAGACTTGCTTAGCAATGGAGATTCTGGTCCCATTTGTGGTCATAAGTCAAGGGCTACCTAGATGTATTATTCTTCAAAACCAGTTTCCCAAGGTAGAAATACTGGAATCATGCAATATTCCAGAACAATAAAATGATACGATAAGAACCGATAAGGTTGGTGCGAAACTACCTTACTAGGACGGACATTCCAGAGAAATAGAATGCCACTTGAAAGTCCTGTTACCCTGCATAGGGAGATACTCTGAGCAGAATTTCTGAAGACAATCTAAAGAAATGTACGAACATATGGGGAAAAGCTTCCATTCAAGTATAGTGGCCTCAAGGGCTTAATAGGTCAATACTAGAAACTCTAGAAGCTAATAAATATTATGCAACTCTAGCATAATCTGTTTCAGATACTTAGGTCTAATCAGCATCCTTGCTGCAGTATTTTGTACTAATCAAAGTTTTGCAATTGTCAGGCATGGGGAAACCAAGAATGAATGATGAATTGCTCAAAGTAGTTTCTTTATTGCTGTTCACTTATTGACAGGAATCTTGTCAGACAAAAGCACACTCTGCATAACTATCAGATAAATACTGTGAAGACTTAGGGAGGATCTTTCCTGGATCTCTTCCTGCATATCAATGACCCAATGCTAATTTGCTGATTTGTTGATTCTTCACTCCTCCCTCCTGCAACTCATTGCCAGATTCCACTACAACAATTGTCTTCATAGGTAGCTCCACATTCAATGTATAACACAGTGTTGCACTTCTAAATATCTTCATTATAGCATTGGAAAGATCTTCAAAAGTTATCAATTCCTGCATATTAAATGCTAAAGGTGCCAAATTACCAAATACCAAATTATGATCTTTCAAGGTGAATTATTAAGAATCCATCTCTACTTGGAAGCAATCTTTTAAAAAATGTGCTGAAAATCATTAAAAATATAATACCATCAGTAAAAGAAGTCTCATGTATGAAAAGATAAAATTTGGGACAGCCATGCAAATTAACGCTTGTCAACCCTCCTTTTTTGTTTGGAATTGGATTAATGTTTATGAGTTGTCTTAGCTCAGAAAAAAATAATTAATTTACCCCCCAGGAATTCTTGCCTAAGTTGAAATGTTGGCATAACATATGGTTATAACTATAGTTAAAGCAGGCCTACTAAAATTAATAAACATTAATACTTTAAACCAGTGGTGGGATTCAGCCAATTCACACTACTTCGTCAGAACCGGTAGCTAATTTTGTGTTGCCCAAGCCCAGAATGGACTTCCAGAAGCAGCATCCACACAGAGAACCGGTTGTTCACATATTTGAATCCCACCACTGCTTTAAACACTATTAATTTCATGAAGTCCATAGAAGGAGTTACCTAATATGGATCCAAAGCATATCACATGCCTATGCCATGTTTCATATACCATACTGATTCTTATACCATTTGGATTCCTAAATATTATGTCTTGGTTCCAATGTACCTTTTTATGGTGGAATACTTTCAAGATTCTACTCCTCCTTAAAGAAATCCATTTTGATGTGAGATAAAATATTTGATTTTGATAAAAGCATAGAAATCGCTTAAAATATTGGTGAGGAACATTAGAGAAGACATGATTCAAAGACTATCTGATCAAATGATATAATCACATAGGGCAAAAAAACACCTTAGAGTAAGCAATTATCACTAAATAATTTTTACCTGGGTATATGTATGTGTGTATTAAGCTGGTTATGTTATACTTTATGTAGCATCATAGTAATCAATGAAAAGTTAATGAAGAGAAAGAGCTTGCCATTAAATGACTTCTGTTCATACATCTATAAAGTTGCTGACTTTGTCCACCTGCTCTTTTAATGCTATGTGTGGTCAGCATCTTAATTAATATTACACGCAAGAGGAGAACATTCAGTGAGAAAGACACTTGATTTTCAATAAGGCTGAACATTATGAGGTGTACTAATATTTGTATACTGAAGCATGCAATTATGAATTCTGGAATTATTAATAATGAGTCAATAGTGCAAATCACCTTGACAAGGTATAAAGTTAAGTAACAGCAGCAAGCTTTCAAAAGAAATAACAGTGTTATGACCCAGGTGGTCACGGTTAGGCAGGCCTCCAGTTCTTTATTTCTCTTGGGAATGGTTAAAAAAATGGCCCTCCATCGACCAGTAAGGCTCCACCCTCAGTCTCCCAAACAACAGCCCATAGATTACCCAGCAAATCTACAAGGCAAAAGTCCAGGCATAAGACAAGGGCAGTTTCAAAGGTAAAGTCTTCAGGGCTAGGGCAAGACAAACAGCAGGCCATAAAACAAGGTGGGGTCCAAGGCAAAAGTAGTTCCAAAGGCAAAGTCTTCAAGGCTAGGGCAAGACAAGAACAGTCCTCAACGCAAGGCAAAAGAAGTCCTCGAAGCAAGCAAAAGGTCTGAGTCAAAGCCGGAGGAGTGTAATCCGAAAACAAACACTTGTTCCTGGCAAAAGCCTCTCCTACTCTCCAGGTGAACTTTGTGAGGAGTGATGGGGTGCCCTCCTCCCGAGTAGTTGGTTCACCCTGCACTGACTCTGCCTCCTCTCCATTCTCCGCACTCAGGGATCAGGAGGGAGAGGCATTTGCTCATCTCTGGAGCTCCGCCGCTCCTCTGCTCTGCTGCCTGCCCTTTCCATCTCCTTCCCTGCCTACTCTTCGGAGGCCTGAGGGACCAGGGACTGCCTCATCCTCATCCCCAGGTTGTTCCTCATGGGCCATAGGGAATGCGCCATTCCCCTCCATCAGTCCCGGCTCCAACTCCTCCTCAGCCCCGGGCTCTGACAGGGCCATGACAAACAGGTTTGGTATTGCTGTATAACATTTTAGCATTATATCAGGAAAAGCCTTAAGAATGCTGAAAAAAAGTATCTTGGTTATTCTACCATAGAAAAAATAAAGAATTGAAGCTAATATTACCTTTGTGAGACTGATGGCTAAAAACAGAAAAAGCAATATTGCATTGATGTTTTTAGAATCAAGACAAATGGTTAG
Source organism: Azemiops feae (assembly GCA_023970755.1). Classification (NCBI taxonomy): domain Eukaryota; kingdom Metazoa; phylum Chordata; class Lepidosauria; order Squamata; family Viperidae; genus Azemiops; species Azemiops feae. The sequence goes on from JALGBA010000036.1 coordinate 4,162,612, forward strand.
TAGACATAAGAGTGTGAATGCAATTTTATGGAATACTAGACAACCTGTGACCCACTGTGTCATCCTTTCAGAGATATATCTCCTTACTGGGTTCCTTAATCCCTTTAACAATGATAGAACTTCTAATGAAGTGTGTTTACTGGAAAAGCTGGGATACATTCAGAGTCATATCTCTCTTGAAAAAGCCCATGTTGAACCGTATAGCACAAATACCAGCACAGAAAATGTTTTATGACATTTTGTATTATGTCATAAACTGTTTTGTGATCATTTTTATATCATGAAATGTTTTATAAAATTTGCCAAATTTCAGTTCCAGGGGTGTCAAGGGTCCAAAATTTTGGACACATTCTGTAAGTTAGCCCATTTGAAGTACCTTTATTCAAAAAACTTTGCCCTATGAGGTACCATTTCACCCAGTGAAAAGTTATGGGAATTAGCGTCATGGTCAGGGTTTGGGCTCAGATACTGAGTCTAAAGCTAAGGCAGCTATTCCAACTGAGCCTATGGAAGGTCAGCTTCAGGAAGGACAAAGCCAGATATCACTTGAGGCTGATCAATCATAAATACTACCAGAGCAGCTGGATCTGTCAGAGGAAGATAATCTAAGACAATCAAGTCCCTGCATCGGCTGAATAGAAAGGAGGAAGTCTATTAGGTTACTTAACAAGCAACAGAGTAAACATTCTGATAAGTAGTAGTTGGCTGCAGCCTACATAAGAGACTTGGTTAGCTCTGTTCTCTTTGCTGGAAAAAAAACTGCTTGGCTCCTATATGATCTCCATGTATGAATGTCACTCTTGAACCTTACACTCTTGATCTGGCTGATGTGCTTGACCCAGCTCTTGACCTTGAGCCATCTTTGGACAACTCTTTTGCACACTCCTCTTTGAAAATACACTTCACAGCCAAGACTTTGCTTTGTTTGACATTCTTGCTATCTCTGTTGCCTGAAAACAAAACTGATAATCTCTCAAACCATGTGTGAGTCTGAAGCCTGAAGCAGGATAATGAGAGTTTTAGTAGTGCATAGATTGTACATCTTCACAGAGAAAACCATAGAGTCATTCCAGTTTGTGAAAATGTATTCTTATTAAGTGGAACTAGAAACAAGCAACCATCATTTTTGTGATTCCCATAATAAAGCTTCACAAATGGCGTAGATCATTTCTTGTAATTTAATCTCCAAGCTACCTAACAACTTCAGTTCATTTCCAATAAATCTCAGGAGAGCCTCATCATTTCAACTCTACTTCCTTTCTCACAAGCCCCATCCTATAATTCAGGCAATTAGGTGTTCGTCATCATCTAGTCTAGAAACCCAGACAGAAGAAAAAGCAATGGCAGCAACATTGTGCTGTGTGATTATATCAAGGAGCAGCAGAAAAGGAGTCATTAGTGAACTGAGTTACTAGTTACTCTCTGGTAAATCTCTTAAATTTGCATTTATTGGTTTTATTACTTTAAAAAAGGCTTTTATCTCCTTTTCAGTGTTTCATCACGAACTTTACAGTGTGAACTGAAAATGGGTAGGCTTTTCGGTAGCAAAAATAGATCCTATTCAATTTTAACTATTTCCAAAGTGTGTTTAAATTTTCTTTGCATTTTAAATATAAGAAAAATTCAATTTCAACCGATTTTTCATTTTTTCCAGTCCAAACTGTGTATATATCACAAATATCAGTTCTTTTTTAAGGCCTGTATAAACAGTTGCACATAATGTTGTGTACATGTTCCAATGACTGTCCAATATATGAATGCTCTTTTTAGAATACACACATTTTTCAATATATTTCCATGATATGCACAACTTCCTCAAATATATTGAATGTATTTTAATTCTGAACTGGTTACAAATTAAAATTTCATCAAGAATAAGAAATAAAAATGTTTTACTTTCTTTGCTATTGTAAGAATATGTACTGAATCATACTCTTTATGAAAAAGGAAGAAGCTGCCCACCAAGACTAAGTCAGCCACCAATCTCTTTAACAGGTCAACACAAACCATTGACGGAGTAGTTCACGGTTGTGAAACTTCAATACACATAGCATCACTTTGACTTATACTTGCTGGCAAATATATGTGTGGGAGAAACAATATTCAGTTAAAAAATAAAATCTTATCACTGTACACATTAAAAGTATTCTGGTTATTAACTACTACAATATATGTCATAGTATAACAATAGTTCAATCAATCAGAATAGAGCTGGAAGGGACCTTGGAGGTCATCTAGTCCAAGCTCCTGCTTAGGCAGGAAACCGTATACCATTTCAGACAGGTGGTTGTCCAATCTTTTCTTAAATATCTCCAGTGAGGAAGCACCCACAACTTCTGGTGGCAAGCTGTTCCAGTGGTTAATTGTCCTCACTGTTAGGAAGTTTCTCCTTAATTCTTGCATAGGTCTGGCTGATATGTCTCCTTCTTGGGATAAATCAGAATAACAGAATTGGAAGGGACCTTGGAGGTCTTCTAGTCCACCCCCCACCCCCGTTCAGACAAGAAACCCTTTACCGTTGGAGAGTAAACCAATGGTTGTCTAATCTCTTCTTTAAAATCTCCAGTGATGAAATTCTAAAGTTGAATCATGGCAACAGACCTGCTCATCTAAGCAACTTCATTATTCAGAGTAAAATTAGTTAGGCAGAGAGTACAGATAGTCCTCGATTTACAACAGTTCATTTAGTGACTGTTCAAAATTACAATGGCACTGAAAAATTGACTCATGATCATTTTTCACACTTAAGACTATTGCAGCATCCCCATGGTCACCTGATTTACATTCGGATGCTTGACAACTGGTTCATACTTATGATAGTTGCAGTGTCCTGGGGTTATGTGATCCTCTTTTGCGATCTTCTGACAGGCAAAGTCAACAGGGAAGCCTGATTCATTTAACAAGCATGTGACTAATTTAACAGCAGCAGTGATTCACTTAACAACTTTTGCAAGAAAAGTCGTAAAATGGGGCAAAACTCAAATGTTTCACTTAGCAACATAAATTCTGGGCTCAGAATTGTGGTCAGAAGTTGAGGACTACCTGTATTAATCAACTGAGTATTCATACTCCAGTGTTGGAGCACCCACAACTTCTGAAGGCAAACCATTCCACAATTAAGTAACAGAATAGCAGAGTTGGGAGGGACCTTGGAGGTCTTCTAGTCCAACCCACCCCACCCAGTAAGGAAACCCTATACCATTTCAGACAAATGGCTGTCCAGTCTCTTCTAAAAAGTTTCCAGTGTTGTTACCACTGATAGTAGGAGACTCTATTTCTGAAAGCTTCTGACTAAAGTTTAATAAACTTGCCTATCTTCACATTTTGGGTGTTTGTATGTGCATATGTATGTATGATTATTTCTAACTTGTTTTCCAAAAAAATCCCCTTAAAGAGAACTTAATGAAACATAGGATTCATTCCTTTAATAAACAGAACCCCAAACAAGTTGTTGTTTTAAATAAAACTTCTTATATTTTTATAGGATGTCATTTAATCTAAGATGTGGACTATTCTGATGACAATATCAAATCAAAATGGCAATTGTTTAAAATTTCTTGTGATTGGCTATTATTCTGGCTTATTATTAGTTCTTTTGAAGTTTCCTTGACCAATGTGTCCTTTAATATATTATTCCAATTCTCCCTGGGGCTATCTGATATCTAATATAATTTTATTGTCATTTCTGAAGGTTTTATACATTCTGTTCCCTCATACATATAACTTTCAAGCAAAATAGGATTCAATTTAACTGAAAGAGACATCATTACTGAAGTTACCATCAAAACATTTTGAGAGGCTGGATGGGATCATTGACTAGAACAATTCCTGGCTACTTTAAGCTACATAGAAGAAATTTCTTGCAGCATCTGATCATCAGTTAGTAAATGGGGAAGATAAAATAACAAGCAGAACATGCAACTATTCTGTAGATTGTGGATATATTTCTCTGTCAACACAAAGCATCATTTTCTGATTTAATGCAGCAGAGAATGGCATGCTAGGGAAACATAGGAATAACAGAAGACTGTCAGCTGCAAAAGACAGTATCACTCCTCAGTAGTTTCAATTAATACCTCTTCCTGGAAACATCTGCCTAGATCATGTTTCTTAACCTCAGCAAACTTTAAGTGGTGTGGATTTCAACTTCCAGAATTCCCCAGCCAGCCTGACTGAGTGACTGGGGAATTCTGAGAGTTGAAGTTCCTACATCTTAACATTGCTGAAGTGAAGAAACACTGACCTAGATTACACTGATTATTCTTATAGTGAATAATCAATATAGTAATTGTGGTTATGGTTAATATAGTGTATTAAAATATACTATATAGATCCTGTTTTAGATATTCCTGGAAAGCATGTCTTTGAAGGATTAATCCTTAGCAATTGCGGCTATGAAACAAAGGTCCACATAAAAGTAAATACAATAGTAGCTCAATTTTGGTTTCAGAAAACTAACATAAACAAGTACAATGAGCAAAGTGATGTTTGTTCCCACTTCCTCCCCATAGGTTAAAAAGTAGAGAAAAGTAACATTTAACCTAACAGAAACATGAAACATGAACCCATGTTTGCAGGTTTCATTTCACTGCATAAAATATTTTGTTTGCTTACTGTTCAAAAGAAATAGTATTACATATTGGATTATGTTTCCAATGGTACCTTGCCTTTGTGTGGTACTGGTTCTGTACAACCCAGTTGTCTGCAGTTAAACTAAATTGTAGAGCTGGATTGCCCTTGTTGTTAGATCTCCTGGTGCACAGGTCTAAAGGTTCACCAGCACCTCAGATCAGATGCAAGTGTGGCCAGGGTTAGAATGAAGAGGGAAAGCTAAGATTGGAAAAGGGAAGAGAATAGCCGGAATAATATAAAATTCCTTTATGTTGGGTATGGCAAGTCAAGAAGGACAGGAGGCAGGTAGATAATTAGGAAGACTTTTTGGTGCTTTTTAGTCAATCCTAGACTCTTTGAGCCTACTTTGGACAAATTCCCTGAAGTTTTCTTGGCATGATTTTGAGAGTGGATTACCATTGTCTGCTTCTTAGGGCTGACAGAGAATGACTGGCCCAAGTTTAACCAGCTGGCTAAGTCCCTAAAATAGGACTAGAACTCACAATCTCCCAGTTTCTAGCCTGGTGTCTTAGCCACTACACCAACCTGGCTCTCAATTACAAAGTAGCAGAATGGAAATCACCATAGAAGAGAGACCACTGATCAATAAATAAAAGGGGGAAAGCATGACTTTTCTCTCTTGAGCACATTCCCCAGCTGGGATTCCTGTCCCTGAATCTAAGAAGAGGAGAAGGGAGCTTGTGAATTGCAAAGGATTCCAGAAACCATTGAGACTCCCAGTTGGCATAAAGGAGGCACAGAGGCTGGCAGTTTCATCAGCGAGGAAATTGCCAGTGAAATGGTGGGGATATAAGGAACATTTGGAGAAATGAGAGGAGAAAAAGAAGGTTGAAGTCCTGTCCCTGAAGGAGAAGCCAAGCAACAAGAAAACTGTCTGCATAAAACTTTTTTGCAGAAACCAATGTGGCAATGAACATTATTATATAAAAAGGAGTTTGATAGTTGGTTTAATTTTTCACTGTGTTTTTTAAATGTATTGCACCCGAAATGAAATTGCTCTCTTGGGTACATGACGGGGGAGGGGGGGGAGAAGAAGAGAAAGAGGTAGCAATAGATCTGAGTTAACTTCTCAGGGTATAGAAAGAATCATCCTATTGAGTTCAATAGCTTAGTGTTGATTAAAATCATTTCTTTATCCATGTGGTACTGTTTGTATGTATGGTAGTTATTTGTGTAACACAAATAATAAAGCTCAAATCTGTTCCTAATTGGAGGATTATTATGGCTGGTCACCCAGTCATCCAGATGTTTAGACTGGATTTGGCATTTTTATCCAACCACCTGGGACAGGCAGATGTTGCTGTTTAATAATATCAAAGTTATGATCACAAGATATAAGTTGTTCTACTAGTGGTGCTTCAGATGTTTTGGGATTGCACCCAAGGTGTCTATAACTATTGGTGTTATCATTGCTTACTTTTGCCCTAATCATTCTATTTCTATTTTCTTTGAACATCTAATTGACCATTTAATATACACCAAGCACTTGTAATCACAACTTGAACTACTGGATTATATTCTTTGCTCCCATTGGAACGAAAGCCCTTGTGTAGCTCAACTGCCAAGACTTACTTCAAAAGCATGTTCATTTTTCTTCCTCATCATTCCTATATCTCAAAAGATGATGGATTTTTGTTTTCTATATCATAAGAAACCATATAGCATATTCCCATTGCTTTCTTTGACATCTGATTGTACACAATACACACATAAAAGATAGAGTAGATTTATTAAATAGGAAGCCTGGAGTCTTCTGATAAGTAATCAAATAATAATGTGAAAAATACATGGACAATTGTTTGCCTGTTTATTTTTCTGGAATCCTACAACGTAAATAGTGTTGTTTTTGCAGTTAGGGCATGTCAGATACCTTGTTATCAGATAGTTTTTCACATACCATTGCAGTACTATATACCATTAATCTCCTGTTTGTTCTATATTTTTCAAAGTTTAGTAGTGACATTGAAATAATAACATAAGAGTTGCTGTATCAGGCCAATAGGCCATCTTGCATTCTGTCAGACCTGCCTCAATTTAGGCTTCTAGGTAAAAATGATCCTTAACACCATCGGGTTGAGAAAGCTGTGGTTTACTGGAAGCCAAGTGAAATACAAAGGTGCAAAGACAGAACTGAAAGTTGTGTGCCAAAACACCAAGTGAAAACTTTTCCCTGCTTGAGCAATTTCCATTCTGGTCCCCCGCTGTCCCAATCAATTTCGAGAAAGAAGTTTTGAAAGCAGCCACTCTGAATGTAGGCTGGCTTGCAGTTGAATTCTTCTCCTTGCAGACCAAATTTGAAGCTCCATCTTGGGCAGGCACTATCAGTTTATTAACTTTCACTTTTCCCCCAATTACCCCCTGTCCATCTCCCTCTCCCCCCTCCCCTCAGGGTTCATAGCAGACTGGTTTAGAAACAATTGCAGAGCGCAGGCATGAGGTGGCAGTTCTGACATATAGAGGTCAACCAGATGTACTGAAGGAATCTCAAACATGGATAGGAAGCTACAGTAGCTTTTTCCACTTTTCCTTCCTAGAAACTGGTCTTTAGATATTCTATCTGTGCAATACTATCTGACAGCAGCATTAAGGGAATCAAAAGAATAGTTAACCCTTATTTTCCTTATTTGTTTTGGTTTCCTATAGACATACAGATAGAGCTATTTAAATGTTTTTATTTTGTGAGCAATTTGTATCAGCATCCTGGAGTGTAATGTGCCATTCTTTGATGACCCAGTTCGAGTAAATTGAAATAAATTTAATTTCCTACCTTTCTAGGAGTGACCTGTAAACTTTTTCCCATCTTTTATGTTGTTTGATTGTGATTTACATTTATCTATGAAACCACATGAAAAGTAAAAACAAAAAAATAATTTATCTTCCACTCATCATGTTCTGCACCTCTTCAGGATAAGCCATAAATTAAACTGTACTTTTTTGTAGTTTGCAAATAGGATTTCTTTCTGGAAAAAAAATGTGATTGGCTGCCTTTGTCTTACTTTAAGCCTATTGTTGTGTTGATGCATAGGGAAAGAAGCAAATAAAATTGGTACATAGGAAACAAGTGAAAGTAGAATAAATGAAAACAAGCAAATGAGGAGGTAATTACCACAATCAAATTACTATATGTCATAATAATAGAAAGGAGAGCTGTACTTTGGGAGGGAAATATTATGCTTCCCAGTGTAAGAAAGGTGATTAAAAGATGGGCGAGGGTCTAAAAACCATGCAGTCTTATTCATTTCTATGTGGAATGATCACAAGCTGCCTGTTTTGATCATCCCCTGAGAGTTCCCACCTACATCTTTTCAAACAGATGAGTGTTATCAAATACTATTACAGGAGAAATGGATGCTGACTGGTAAAACATATACCATGTGGGCAAGATGCTCCCAAAGCACTCTTCAGAATTTCTTATTAAAAGGATCAGGCAGAGAAAGTAGATTATTGCTGCTATTTGCAGCAAACAGTAGTAAACCAAAATGGATAAATAATCTGTGGTAGAGTACAAAACAGCTTTCTATGTACTGCTTGTTTCCACTTTGGGATTGAAAGTAGAATACCATGACTTCCATTAGTGCATCAGCATTTCAAGTCCCCTCCCCCCCTTCTTTCAGTCTCTCTCAGTCTCTCTGTCTCTATCTCTTGAATTTGGAAATACAAAACTATTTGACATTTAGGAGAGCTTCTAGTGTACCATAAGAATGAAAACAGTAGTTACAATGGCATCTATAATACTTGGACTTTTTAGAACCTGACACATTCCCAAATGCCACGGTACCTTTGATCCATGCCTTGGCAGACCACAAAAGTTAAATCTCTTAACAAAATGGAGTCATGGCTTTCTCCTGTCCTTAAATCAAATTCTGTCATCCCTTCAACTCTTTCAAATTTCAAACAGGAATGTCTAATGCTAAATTTTCCTGCATGGGAAGGATCAAATGCTGTCAGGTAACATCATGAGAAATAAAATATTGAAATCAAGCACACTGAATATCAGCTATTGAGCAAGGCTTTCAGAATGGTTCTTTTGAGAATTTTTATATCCAATATATTGGATATAAATTTTCCCAGGGGATAATTTTGAAAAGTTCAAAAGTTAATTGGAATTCCATGCAATGTAATAATGACTCTTCAGTCTGTTTTCATATCCATTGCATGGGCTTTCAATATACCAATAAAGTTTTAAAAATGTGTGTACTATGGAAGCACCAAATAAAAAGCTAATATGTTCTGCATCCCTAGACTACAGCTTCATTTGCCCATTGATCTTTTGATAAAGGAAGCCTTGACAGATAACAGAAAGATATTTGCCTTCTTATTTATACACATAATCTAGACAAGCTCTCATTTCTGAATCATAAATTCTTCTTGTTCACATAAATAAAGAGTAATTTGGCACTGGGAGACACAAACAGTCAGAGCGGGTATAACTGAGTAATGGGCTCTCAGTTTTTCTGTAAATTAGGAACGCCTGGTTTGTCATCCAACAAGTTGTCTCCATCAATTTCCTTTTTTAATGCCACACTAGTGCTCCCTAATAAAGCTTCCTATCTGTTTCAGATCTAATCATGTATAACATAAATCCCACATAAGAGAGTCTGCTTGCTAAGCTCAGAAGATCACCAAAGTGGTTTTCATGAAGATGTGAAACTGGCAAAGTAAATTCTTTTTCCTCCCTTTTTTAATCTTCTTAGTTCACATAGACACATTACAGATATCCAGATAGCCTGGGGAAAGAGTGGCTTAAATCTAATGTTCTACAATTAGTATTCTACTTATTTAACAAGATTTTCACATCTTCTCCTTTCCCATATATCTCCCTACCTCCCTATTTGTCCCTGGCAGTTTCCTGGAATTTTTGAGGCTGCAGGATGAGGTAGAAACTGTATCTTTACTCTTGGCAGGATGCCATTGGGGGGAAAAACTCAGCATTGTAATCAGCTGGGGGGGTTTTTGTCCCAAAATGCTCAGAGTGTAAAACTGTGGCTTAGAAATCAAAATAGACTTTTATTTGTACAAGCCCATTCATTCAGAAATAGGCTGTTTTGATCATCACAAGTGTTTATTTGTTTACACAAGGCTTTTCTTGAGGCTTTTCAGAAACTCACTAAAAGTTATATGCTATCTTCTTCAACTGTGTTTCTTATATATCTATGGAAATAAGCCCTGGATACCTGAGGGACTACCTATCTTCAACCGTTTCTGCCCACCTGCTATGTTCTGGTAGTGTAAGATGCCTTTTGATTAAATGGCATCTTATGGGATAGACAAAGCACATCTCCTCTGACATGGCCCCTGCCCTCTGAAACTGCATTCTTCCTGAGATATGAACTGCACTGAAGACTTGGCATTAGTCTCAGGCCTGGAGGTGATGTGTTTGTGGGAACATCAGGTTTGGTTTGATTTGTTTCTGTTTGATTGTTTCTGTATGGTCTCTGTGGAAATGCAAGTTTTTAGCTTCCTTTATTGTTTTTTAGTTGTGTTTATAAGCTTTTCAAAGTCTATGGGAGTGGAAAGCTAATGTATAATAAATAAATGTTCTATATTGTACATCCCATATTGTGATATAATGCAATGTGAACATTGTGCAAGGAGGAATATATATGCGATTTCACAACTGAATGTCCAGCTCTTTCCAGATGTATCTATGTGATTATAGTTATACATCTGGCTAGTAGGCAAAGGGAAAAAAACAAATTTTAACCTGGAAACTTAAAGAAAAAAAAATACAGTTTCAGCTATGGCAGTTTATTAGCCACACCATCTCTGAAATCATTTATAAATATTCTGAATAGTACAGAGGCTAGAATAGAGAACTGTTGTATAGCATTTCACTATTCCCTCCAGCTTCATGCAAAGCCACTGACTGTTATGCAAAGTTTTTGCTTTACAGGAGGTACCTAAAACTGAATCCAAAGCATTTATTTTGCTATTCTAGGGAAAGCCTTGTCTGACGAGTTTTACTTGCTGTCCAACTGTTAAATGAACAGACTGTAATTTATAAAAAGGAAACCTGCCTGTCTTTTATGACCATTCCAACTGCATAATTAGTGAGCTAGGGATAGTTTGTTAAAAGACAATTTACTTTTCCAAATCTCTAAGTAGCATCGCCCCTGGATGAAAAAAATGTTTACTTTTCAGAAGTCCATATTTTTATTTGCGTTTAGGTTTACTTTTTAAAACACTTTCTCATTTGAGCCTTACTTCCTCTGCTTAATCCCTTACTACTGTAATCTCAACAGGGGTTACAAATAAGAAATGTTCCTGGTTTTCCACAAAGTGAACACAACCCTTGATGCTTAACTATAGTTGTTCAAGTGGAACCATGGAAGTCTAAATGAAACTTCACCTGGGGAACTAAATGAAATCAGACCAATTTCCCCAGGCAGATGGTAAATGTTTTGTGGCTGACAAGTTTAGAAAATTGATTGGTTCTTTAATCCCATTGAGTCCAACATTAACTGCAGAACACATGGTTAGCAAAGAGATGGGAACAGCTATAAGTATCTTTTAATGCTTGTGGATGAAGGGAACAGAGAGACAAATAGAAATCAAACAGAATATATTCAGCAAATTAGACTTCATAGTCTATTGACTAAAGATTGCTTGTTTCAATTTACAGTATGTGGTTTAAATTATTGGGTGGTTACCTTAGTTTTCATCACCAAATACAAGGTACCATATCTGGTCAAACTCCAGACAATTCCTAGTTTGCAGCATTGAATTTTAGCTTTCTATGTCTGTTTGCTCACATCCTAGTACTTTTCAGGGGGTTTTTTTGTCACTCAGACATAATAACTCTAGATATCACTATAGGGATTGCTTGTGTTGGGAGTTTAAAGCCAAACCACTTTTTTTAAAATACTTGTCAGTTGACCAAGGAAAAACTTGCTGGCTTGCTTATGTGGATTTTAAAACATACTGATGTGTAGAAATGAAAAGGAGAAATTGGATATTCATCCCTGGAAATGATTCAAACAGGTGTCCTACCCATGTTCTTTTTTGTATAACGATTCAAATGGAAGTAATGCCAGACTTCTTTGCATCTTACCAGCATGCCCACACATTCTGACCAGTATTTTAAAAACTTAAAGTAACTCATGTTACTCAATGGGTTAGGAAAGGAAAAGTAATTGTACTGCAAAAATATTCACCCCAATCAATATGCTGGTATGCATAGTGCCATTATGTAAATTGTTGAAATACATAAATGTGGAATTTTTTTTTTGCTTTTGGATAAAGCAAAATGTTTCTAACTGGATTATGGATTGTTTTTAGTTATTTCTTTAAAGAGAGTAACTTCAATTACATCTTCCTAGTGTATTCAATACAATTATTGTGTGTACATGAAAGTGTGTGCTGTTTTCTTATTTTTATACTTTTTATATAGTGAAAACTAATAAAGATAAATTAGAAAAAGTAAATTTATGCGGTTGATGAAGTCAAAAAGGTTTTTTTTAAAAAAAAATGTTTAGAATAAAAGAATGAGAAAAGAATCGCTACATCTCTGGTCAGTGAAGAGGTCTGAACATTAATGGGCAACAAAGAAAAGACAATGCTACTTAGAAATTTTGGTTCAGTCTTTTTCAAAAATAAAACATGTCTTACATTAAAAAAATCCAGTAGGATGAGTAGACATCACTGAAGCTTTATGAAAGCATGTTGATGATACAGTATACTTAACTTCCTTTGAATGAGTTGAAGTATTCCCATAATGTAGACCATGGTTCTTAAACTGTGGTCTAAGAAACTCTGAGTTTCTTAGTCAAATAAATGTCAAAGTCAAATAAATATTTTAACATTTCTCAGTTTAAATTTCTAATATAATCAATATTGGTAGACCCACAAAAACTAAAATTTTGGGGGGTCTTCAATCATTTTTAAGAATGAAATGGATCTTGAGAACAAAAGTTTTGAGAATCCCTGCTATAGACTCATAGAAACTATCTATAATCTGACTGAATCTTTCTATGTTTTGGAGAAATCCTAGAGAACAGTCAAAGTGTGTAATGACTGAAGAAGACTAAATGTTGCCTCTATTTTCAAAAATGGTGTAACAAAGTTAACAAAGCCAGTTTTGTCTGGTGGTTCAGAGCCTCAGGCTGGATGACTTTTGGCCAACTTACCTTAGAGGGTTGTTGTTTTGGAGAAAATAGGAGGGGGAAGAAGTATGAGGTATTTATTATTTATAAACATAATAAAGGTGAGATTTAAAAAAAAACAGTTTTCAGACTTCTACAGAGTATATAATCTGACATTGATACCGAGAAGTTTCTACCATTGAGCTTCCTAGAACAATTAATCAGTGGAACAACCTGCCTCCAGAAGCAGTGAATGCTCCAACACTGGAAGTTTTTAAGAAGAGACTGGACAGCCATTTGTCTGAAATGGTATAGGGTTTCTTGCCTGAGCAGGCGGTTGGACTAGACAACCTCCAAGGTCCCTTTCAACTTTTTTTTATTAATTTTTTATTATTATTATTATTATTATTATTATTATTATTATTATTATTATTATTATTATTATTATTATTATTATTATTATTATTATTATTATTATTATTATTATTATTATTATTATTATTATTATTATTAATATCTTTTATTCATTAAACATGAACCTCAGTCAACTGAACATTCAAATTGGCTGGCGCTGATGGTTGACACGGGTTGCTACCAGCATCCTAGGTGTCAACCAGGTACCTTCTTAAAATATAAGATGTTCCGAGTAGCGCAGTTTTTTGTAACATTGCTGGAGTTATTGCAGGAAGCTGCAATTTCTTGATGTATTTTGCAAAGTTTTTGGACATAGTTATTATTATTATTATTATTATTATTATTATTATTATTATTATTATTATTATTATTATTATTATTATTATTATTATTATTATTATTATTATTATTATTATTATTATTATTATTATTATTATTATTATTATTATTATTATTATTATTATTTGTGGATTCTAGTCCTTCCTTAGATCTAAAGGCAACTGGGTGACCTTGGATTACTCACTTTTTCTCAGCCCTGGGAAAAAGACAATAGCAAACTATCACTCACATATCTTGCCAAGAAAACTGCAGGGCTTGTCCAGGCAATCTCTGACAATCAAACATGATTGAATGGATCAAAAGAAAGGAAGACTGAGAAAAGATATGGTAGCCCTTTTTCAAATACATGAAAGAGAATATCACACAGAAGGCCAAGGTACAGGACATGCATGAATAAATTTAAATTACAGGAAGACAGATTCTAATTGAATGTTAGAAAAAAAATACTTCCCAACAATAAGAGCATTTTAACAAGTTATAGAGGGTGGTGATGGATTTCAGTTTACTGGATGTGCTCAGACAGTGGCTGAAAAGCTGTTTGCTGGTAAATCTTTAATTTGATTTTTGTACTGAATAGAGAATTGGACACGATAACCTCAACAGTCCTGCTCAATTCTATAATATGAATTCCATAATAATTCTATTGGTGAAATATATTTAGTTAAATGTGCATATTTAGGTTACTTAATGTACAGTAAAACTATGTATTTTAAAGCTATAATGCATTTTTGGCTCCTATAAAAGTTTACAGTGTGTTTAATTTCCGGTGTTATTCTGCCAGGAGAGAATGAAACCAGGTAGCAACACAAATAAAATCAATCACCCAATAAATTTTCAGAGGATATATAACTTTTGCTTCCCTTCTCAGGTATCTGGTGGGTGTGAATTTGTGGTGTGGGTAATGACAAGGAGCCAGTCTCTGTTCTTCTATATCTGCACTTTTGGGGAGACATATTTCACAGAAAAGGCTGTTTGTTGCAGAATTTGATGTCTCTGCCAGAGAGCACTAAAAGAAAATGAGTGATGAGAAAAGTCCAAAAAGGCTGCTTCAAGAAAAAGAAATGAGAAGGAAGCATTACTATTTTTACTCTAGTACAGGCTATCTATGGCAGCAAGATTACTTTATGCACAAAATGGGAAGGACACTGTGATTCCCACAATGGACGGATGGCTGCAAAAGCTGATGGAATTAGCAGAGATGGCTAAATTGACTGCTTTGATTAAAGAAAATAACACAATTAATTTTGTTTCCACTTGGAAACCACCTTTGGACTTTGGACTTAAAATAGAAAAAAAATGAAACTTTGATTGTGGCTTTTGCTGATTAGATAGGTTTGGTGTTATAAAAATGGCTAGTACAGTGATGGCGAACCTTTTAGAGACCGAGTGCCCAAACTGCAACCCAAAACCCACTTATTTATCACCAGGTGCCAGGTGGGCGTGGCCCACTGGGTGGGCGTGGATGTGCTGGTCATGGTAGATTGGGTGGGTGTGGTCAAGGTGGGCGTGATCACCTTAATGTTACTCATGGGGAGGGACGCCTGTGGGGGGTGGGCAGGGTTGGAGATCCAGGGGTCTCTGGCAGGTGGGGCGGTAGGCAGGAGGCTCGTCCTGTGAGGTGAGGCGAGGCAGGCAGGGGTGCCATTGCCATGGGGCAAGGCAAGGGCTGGGGCGGATGCTGCCTGACACCATCGGCCCCCGCACACAGAGGCCAGTGAGCACATGGGGGCCGATGGTGTCTGTCAGCAACCATAGCCTGCCGGCCCCTCAACCGGCGCATTCTGGGGCTCCGCAGCCCGCCACCAGCAGTTCAAAGTAGCCGCCTCTGAGCTGGATGGATGGCCGACAGCTGAGGAGGCGATGCAGTGGGTCGTGCCCGGGAAAAGGAGAACATGCGAGGCCAGGAGGGACGGGATCGGGGGGAGGGAAACCAGCCATGCCGGGATGCATCCGGCCACGTGGGACCTCGGCGAGTTAGCAGGCGGCTGAAGAGGGACAGTTTCCATCTCCGGGGCATGGCGCGCATGCCCACAGAGAGGGCTCTGAGTGCCGCCTCTGGCACGCGTGACAGAGGTTCGCCACCACTGGGCTAGTATATACTGCTACATAAAAGTAAAAAGTAGAGGTTTCATGTTATTATTTATTCTACTGCAGCAAAATGAGTCAGAAGTATTTTTTTTCTTTCCCCCCCTCTACCCTGCATTTTTATCCCTTCTCCTTTTTACCTTCACTTTTCTTTATATCTTCGTATTTTATACTTTATTAAATTAATAAAAATTTGAACTAGTGGCTCAGTTCAAAGTAAGGTTTATTGCTCATTTTAATCTTTAAATATCTAAATGTTTAAATCCTAACAATCAGAGAGACCACCTATCTTGTGGAAAGTGAAAACTTCTGCCTTTTAATAAAATTTGTCAATCAGAAAAGGTGCTATTAGACTCCTAATTTTTTTGCCACCAAACACAGGTCTCCTACAACATTTTTTTCTGTTATGCATTGCTCAAATTTTAAAATCTGCAAGACAGCATCTTCTGAATTTGTTGTCCCTATTCTTAGAGGGACATACAGATGAAATACTCACGCATTACTAGCATACCTACTACATGACCTATGCCATGCTTTTAACAGTTATGATTTTATTATTCATATTTTATATTTGCATTCTTTATGTTAAAATTTATTTCCATTTTTTTCTCTTTTGTCCTCCATATATACAGTATGTATTTAAATATATATGTATATATATTTAACATGTACAATATGTATTTAAAACTGTAGTCACCTTGAACATTCAATTTAAACAGAACAGCAAAATATAAATCAAGTGAATAAATGAAGTAAGTCTCTAACTTAGAAACTCTTAGATCCAAAATATCCTGGCTAATTCAAATGAACCTAAAGACATTAGTTAACCTTGATTCCATCTGACCACATCCAGAGCTTTTATGATGTCCTTGAGTACAACAATATATCTACATATTAAATATAGATTTTTAAAAATGTCTGTGATGCTATCTTATGAGATTTCAAATTAGTTATTGGGCTATCATATGCAATAGTGTCCCCAAGAAAATATTGCTGGCCGCTTATATATTTGATGAATAACATGATATTTCACCTACTTTGAGTAGGTAGTTGAGAAAGAGTTGAGAAAGAATTACAACTCCAGCTTCCCCTTCCCTTACTGATGGACATGTGAGCTGAAGATTTGTCATAATAATAGTGATAATAATTCTGCAACCAAATCCAGTTATGAATGCATATTGCACATAATCTCAATAATCCCTTTTCTTTAACAAATCATGGAGATGCAGTATCACTGCTTTCTCCATTGCTTAACTGACAATACTGAATCATAGTCTAGAATTATTTTCAATCATGGATCTCACCATTGCTTCTTTCAAAGCAGCCGAAAATTCTGCCTCTTGCAGTAAAGAATTAATAATGTCATTGGTACAATACAGTTTATGGGTAAATTTATAAGCCAAACTGGAAAGAGTCTCATCTCATGTTATCATTGCTTGGAGACCCATAATCCTAAAGCCAGGCAGCTGAGCCTATACAGATGAATAAACACAGTCTGCTGATTTGCTGAAATTGCAAGCCAAAAATTCAGTCCCAAACCTGCTTTCCAATTAATATTTAAAACAAGAGAAATTGAACTTTCCCCCTACAACAAATAGGACATGGATTCTGTGGCAAGATGAGATGTCAGTGATTAGATTAGATGGTCAGACAATTAAATACTGTGAACAAAAAGCTGTTATACTGCAGTGACTTTTTCTTAATTCATTCAAATATAATTGAATAGAAATTGGTTTTATATAAGCCACAGATGAAAGAGCAGAGAGTCTCTGTTAATTATTAGCCTAGATTTCTATATCCTTCAACATTTCACAGATAGGAATAAAGACATAGTTGTAATATTCTTATTTTAAAACCCAAAATAAAGTATATTATACATTGTAGAGAACACTAACTAGCTGCTGCATGCTGTATTTGTTTACTTTGCCATAAACTATCCTTTTAAAAGAGACAAATGATATAATTGGAAAAATATGTCCCATCCTATGTTGTTCAAGCTCAAAATATATGTTAGAAACTGCACTGTGTCAATTGGTGCTCTGTAAGTTTATTGATATTTATGCATGATTATGCTATGAATGGATACAGCATCTATTTTCCAGTCAGATTCAACTCCTACAATATTTGTGTTGAAAACCTGTTTACTACACCCTTTTTTATAAGTGGTTTTACATAACTTTTAATATGTGGTTTAAGAAATGTAAGCTCCTATCAGAAATTCATCCCGATTTTAAGGTTTTGCTAGAACAGGGGTGTCAAACTGCCGGCCCACAGGCCGGATGCATCATAGCGAAACTGTGCCCACCCCATTGCCAGCAATGCGAAAAAAGTCACGATATGTCACGACACGTCACGTGATGTTGCAAGTTTGACACTCCTGTGCTAGAAATTACAATTTATTGCACCAAAAGACAAAGTATCCAAATTTATTACATTTCTGTAGATATTTTGAAAAGTTCTGCAAACTGAACAAAGAAAGATTCTTGATTTGTTTTTTACAATAAAACTCAAAAAAAATAAGTATAATACTGAATTTCATTTCCAAAATTCACTTTAAACATACTTGCAGTCTCAGAAATTAATTCTTAAAAAATAATATATGTTAGAACTAAGCATTAAAAAGCAAAAAAAAAAAAATCTTGTCTGACATGTAGGTTAAAATGCATTCCAAAATTCCAATTGTACTCATGATAAGTAGCCATTCAGCCTTTTCTTTAAAACTTTCAGAAATGGCAAATTCACTTCTATATCTAAAGTTTTTCACTGTTGTATATGAAAGTTTTCCTTTATTTAAATGAAGTCTGGGTAGTAGCATACTGTTTCCATTACTTCTGGTCCTTCTTTTCACAGCAAAGGGAAATTGTCCTTGACCTTCTTCTCTGTAGCTTTCCTTTATATACCTAAATCTGATTATTATGTCTTCCATGCTTCTTTTCTTCAGACTGAACATTCCAATTTTTTTCAGCACTTCTTCATGGGGTATTATCAATCCCTATATCATCTTGTTACTCCTCTCTGAGGTCATTTTGATATTCTAATATCTTTCTGGAAATATGTGGCACAGAACTGTGTACCAGTGTTGAATAGAGAGGTATAGCTCAGAGTTTTGATCACAGATATGTTTTAAAATGATGCTAAATGCTCACAGTTACTTCAAAATTAATTCACTGAAATATCTGAAAAACAACTGTAAATGTCTAAAAAGATATTCTTGCATTGCATTTGAAGGAAAATCTTTAGAGTTATTACATTAGATTGGATAATTTGTTTTGTCCCAAGACAAAAATTTTAGTCATATATAAGATTAAAATATAATCTGATACAGCAATTTGATACAAATGTGCACTGAATTTGCATGTGCAATGCAGAAATGAAGTGCTGGAAAATACCTCAGCAGCTTAATTCCCAATGATGTAATTAAAATTTCATTCTATGTCCCAAGGGTCATAATATAAAGAATAAGAGAATATAAATATAATATAAAGAATATAAAGAATAAGTGTAAGTCTAAGAAAAATACAGGGATAACCTTGATAAAGCTATTCAGAAACAGTTAAGGGAAAATAAAGACATTTCAATCCTGGAGAAGGTGTAAGAAACCAACTGAAGATAACCCCATCTTGATTGGATTTGGAAAGAAAAGAGCCAGAAGAAAAGTTTGGTAGGCTTTCAAGATTTTGTCACTGTATCCTACAACACTGAAATTGTACTTTGGTAATCCTTGCACTGTTTCATGACACAGATTAGTTTGAATTGTTGAGATAAAGCAAAAACAGAACCCTAATATCAGAAAGGAAAATAACAAGTTTTCGTGAAGTTCCACATTCTATTCTGGCCATTTTGGAGAGAATTCTACCTTGACTTGGAATTCCACTGAAATATCTTTATTAGATTCGTGAGTCAAGATACAGCCAAATCTGGTATGCATGTCTTCTTTCTATTATTTTATAACATGTTCATTTGTTGCAATATAACTGAGATATTTTAGGGTATGAGAAATAAAGAGTAAAGTTCACTCCGACTGTCTTTGAAGTTAGTGAGCTCTGTCTGCTAGGTCTAACTTCACTGGAGTATAATACCCCAAGCACAAGAAATATTATAGTTCCTGTGATCCTTGCCTCCTCAACAGACTTCAAGGAAAAAGTCTTTGGGTGCTTTTCAAAAATTAGTGACACTAGTACTAGAAAAAAAAATCTGCAGTTAACAACTAAAAGTGAGTGGTCAAATTTCATGCTACAGCTTAGTGAGAAATGTATTTTAAAGGTAGAATGGTAAAATGAGAAAAGATGGATTGCCCTAGTTTTTAAAATTCATGTTCATGTAGAATAAGAATGTTAATACAAGAAAAGGTTGCTTCTCACAGACATTATTGTGACAATATATGAACTCATGGAAACTCATTCAGTGTATTTTTGTATCATTGTAATTCTACAACAAAATCTTCATATTTTGTATATATCATTGCAGAGCAGAACCAGGTTGGGTCAGCATTAGCTAGTAATATTTAAGATATCCCCAATACATAAACAATTGTAGATACATAGGGATAGAGAAGATTTTTCCCCTATTCATATCTCCCAATTTGGATTTGGGAAGAATTTATGTTACACAGTAAATGCTATCTTTCAAGTGAATTTATGAAGAGGTCATCTGCAATGATCAAAAGGAAATAAATTCAGTTTAGATGACACTTATACATAAATGAATTCTGAGTCTGCATCTGTGGTGAGATTCAGCCGGTTCGCATCACTTCAGCAGAACCGGTAGCTAATTTTTTGTTGCCCAGGCCCAGAATGGACTTCCGGAAGTGGCATCCACACAGAAAACTGGTTGTTCACATATTTGAATCCCACCACTGGTCTGCATGTACACATCAATTCCATTGTTTTAGAAAAGATCTTTAGTATATCCAAAGGTGCTTTTTCAACAGTCAAACTGGACTTTCTTTGTATTTTCTTGAAGACATTTCACTTCTCATCTAAGAAGCTTCTTCAGTTCTGACTGAATGGTGGAGAATGGTTTATATTCCTTGCAGTCCTTCCATTCTCCATCATTCAGTCAGAACTGAAAAAGCTTCTTGGATAAGAAGTAAAACATCTTCAAGAAAAAATAAAGTCCAGTTGCCACTTGAGAAAAGCACTTTTGGGACAACCATTACCTGGATGACTAAGAATCTCCATAGATCTTTAGTATATATATATATATATATATATATGTCTTTGATAACTGCAAAAATACGAATCCCGGGCATATCTGTTCAATAACACAGTCCTCGATCTCCGGGAGAAATATAAACCAGCTGTTTATTGTTAAAAAGTTTAAAACAATAAAAACAACTATTTACAATATTAAAACAACTTAGCTTTCGCTGGTCCTCTGCCAGCGTCCTCAGAGTAAAGTTTTGGGGTGGAAATTACTTTTATAAACCTTGCTAGCCTAACTGCTTACTCATTGACCGTGTGATAGGGCCATCCGTCCTGGCTGACCGTAATTGTACGGGGGAGCAGCTGGAAAGCAAGCCAACGGCGGCAACGCCAGGAAGGAGGGGATTGACAAGGATGGGAGGGAGGAAGGTTGGAGAACTGGAGTGCAAAAAAGAGGAGGCGGGACAATTAAGGCAATTACGGTCAGCCAGGACGGATGGCCCTATCACACGGTCAATGAGTAAGCAGTTAGGCTAGCAAGGTTTATAAAAGTAATTTCCACCCCAAAACTTTACTCTGAGGACGCTGGCAGAGGACCAGCGAAAGCTAAGTTGTTTTAATATTGTAAATAGTTGTTTTTATTGTTTTAAACTTTTTAACAATAAACAGCTGGTTTATATTTCTCCCGGAGATCGAGGACTGTGTTATTGAATATATATATATATATATATTATTAGTTCAGAAGTAGTTACCTATTTAGAAAATCCTGCTTAAGCCACAGGGTTCTATTATTTGCTAATTATACTGACAATTTTTGCTGCTTTTAGTTCCTTCAACATCTGAGGATAAATAGTATATTTAAACATTTAGTTTTGTCAACATCAGAAAAGTGGGGTGGGGTGGGGAATGATGGATGGCAGCAATTAAAGAAGACAGAATTGCATTACTATGCCATTTTGTCCAGGTATGAAAGTATGAAAGCTTTCTCTTTGAGGACTCTCTTAATAACAAGATTTCAGAAGGAATATTAAGGACCAGTTTACAATGATTATGCTTAGTCACTTCTTTGCATTTAGATATAAATATAATTGGAAATTATAGTTGAGATGTTGAGAAAGTCTAATGTTGCAATCACAAATATAGTACCAACACTGTGTGTGAACTTCACTTTTCTGTTTAAGGGTTTTATTTTACCATATAAAATAGGTTATTACTTGCTGAAGTTGAATACGTCCATGATTTTTTAAAATTCTTTGTTGCCTGCTGTGAAGAAAGAGTTTCTATCAGGCACTTTTCCAGTCCAGGATGAAACATATTAATGGTGCAACATGGCTGCTCTTTTTCCTCCAAACAACATTATTTTGGGAGTCACAGTCTGAACCGATTCAAACATTTCCACTATTAGGTGGAGGCCTTTGCAAAAAAAGAAGAATACTGACATGTCAGTATTCCTTGCTTGGATGTGCAGAGAAGGAGGTATAATTTTGGAAATCTATCAATATCTCCTACAACCACCTTAATTTGAATTTATCTTCACATTGTGAGTTTCAAGTTTTCTTGAAATAAATTCTTGTATTACTGACTATTGTATGTATATAGATAGCTTATTGCATCTTTAATTAGTTCATTTCAATCAGAAATTTTCCCTGGAAGCAGCTGATGCACAGTCACAATACTTGAAAAATAGCTATGTTATACTGATTTCCATTAGTGCTGCATTCTGCTAATTTTTGTTTGCAGTCTTATTGTTCTAGATTAGTGATACTCCACAGTATCACTGCCATAACATGGTCTGGTAGCCATATAAATTGTATAACTAAATAAATGATTGCCCATGTATATTTTATATCACTCTTGGTCTGAGCAAGGCAATGTGTTGCCGATTTGTTACAGGGCATCTGCAATTCAGTCTCTCTTGATCTAGTTATCATAGCGAATCAAACGATGAGCCATTTTGGTTCAGGGTATTTTTATAGAGTCAATTCAAGTCCTAAACTAGGTGAAGTGTTCTCTCTATAGCCATAGCATCAACTTTGGAATTGTTTGAAAATTTATGGAGTCTAGCAAGTTTACAAAGCTCCATTAACACTCATTTCAATTTTTTAATGCAATTATTTAAGAAGTCTCTTTGAACTTAATGAATCAAATCCAATTTAGCCTCGCTAAGAGTAGACTCACTGAAATCAATGAACAAATTAGTCATGGTTAATCCTAAATGTTATATCGATCTCAATGGATTTGCTCTAAATATATTAAAATCTAGATTCAGCCCAAAGAGACTAAAATCTAAATAGACATTATAGCATCCTGCTGAAGCTTTTGATTCATTTTTAATTTCTACACATTTTTGTTGGTGAAATAATAATTGCTTTTTGATACATAAGCTTATTAAGATATTGTTTCCAGAAATACTGCAGAATGCAGAAAACATAACAAAATAGGACGATATATTTTATATTTAATAGGGCCACTGGTATCATCAAGCATTGCAAACTTTCAAAACATTAAAAAAGAAGAGACCTAATTTGCAATAAGCAGAAATACAAAATAATGTTTCCAAATTATTACTTTGGATATATGTCAGTTCTTCTACTGGCAAACAAAGGTTGCTGTGGGCAATTTTAATCAGTTGGTGCAGCTTTCTAACACAATTCTGTATTTCATCTGCTGCAACAATGAAACATACAGTAGCCTCCTTAAAAAGTAATTAAAGCCAGACCACACAATATATCTGCCCAGCATTACCAGCTATTAACGGGAATGATGAATGCTCCACATTAATCTTGCCACAGTTATAGTTCTATTTCCAACGTGAGAGAAGCAAGGTGATTGTAAATTGTATTTCACAGAATAGCAGAAATCATGTCTGGATGAACTAATCCTCATTTAACTGAGCTGAGCTAGTCTAATGGTATCAAGAATTGAGATACCATAACAGTCTTGCCAATAGCAATACTTCTGATAAGCATTAACTTATAGTCTACTTTTGACACAAAGTTAGCACACATGACTTTGGCATTGAGCTCAAATGATCAAAGAACAATATGAGCTAAATGAATAAATGTTATTCCCCTCTGATGTCCCTCAACTTTAGCCAAGTTGTTTGAAATCTTATTTCATTTCAAAACACAGTGGGGAGGCACTCCACCAACCCCTGGTCCATCTCTTTATTCTGATTATGGGTTGTTGTTCTTTTTGCTGAAATAGTAAAAATGCATTTTCTAATTTCTTGAAAGCTTTCTTCTTCTACAAGGAAGGCTTCAGTTTCCATCACTCATTCTAAGAATGCTTTAGCACGTCTTTTCACAGTATTTATCAGCGTACTTACTATTTGTGACAGTGCAGAGAGGTTTTTTTTTTTCCTCTAGTACATCTCTTTCCATCATTTCCAGTTTACAAAGGAAATGAAAAGAATTACATTTTATTGTTGCCAGAGGGAGAAAAACAACTTAGAAAGAGGAATTTTGAGCAGAGAAATGTGGGCAGTTGATGGCAGTCCATCAGTTAGAACGATCCTAATTCTGCATTTTCCCAATGAGGTCAACAGTTTTATAAAATTGGTATTTTATCATGTATATTGCAATTGATTACTATTATTTAAGTGAATAAAATGCATGGCATCATGATCCAGTGTGAAAAACTGTGATCCAGTGATCTGAGCGCCTTTTTCTCAGTTGCTCTCCAAAGTGCTAACTGTGAATAGATAGTTTTAAGAGTCTTGCTCTCACTTATTATCATTTTTCATCTTTAACACTGAAATGTACTGAGACCAGGCAGGCAAGAATTCATTTATTAGGTTTTCAGATTCCTTTGTTCTTTTTGCTAGAAAAGATTAACATGGTTTTCATGATATATATTCCTAGACGGTAGTATATTGTTGCTGGTATGACACATGCTTTGCATAGAAAAGGCCCCAATCTTCTTATCTTTAGGTATGGCTGAAAAAACTCCTCCATAAAACCAGAGAGGGAGAGAGACTGCCAGTCAGTGATAATCCAAAGGAAAAACATGCATTAATATTCTGACTGTGTGCAGGGCACTTTCTATGTTATAATGATGCAATAAATGCTTCAAGTCAAAGTCTACAGCAAAACTCAAAGGATGGAAGTAGATGCAGAGGTAGGGGATTTTCATTCCACATCCTGAGAATCAGCAGGATTTACCTGCCAGGTGTATGCAGGTATGTTATATTAGAGGTAACCTGATAAGAACAACATGGTTTAGTTTGACATGAAAATCCTTTTTTTCATTCCTGACCTTCTGGCCAAGTTAAATTTATTTTCCCTTTCTAATACCTCTATGATCTCTATGATCAAGACTGATGGTGCATCCTTAATAAGTACTTCATTGATTACAAGATAGAATTATCATCTTCCTAGGAAGGCAATCAAAGAATGGAAAGAGGAAACTTGCTAGTATTTGTCAACGGTCCTTGATTAAAAGGGGAAGCACTTAACTCTCCTATGCAGGAGGAAGAATTGAGCTAGCATGGTGATAAAATAGGTATTAATCCTGTCGTCTCAGTATTGATGGCAGTCCTGTTTTTAGGTTTGATTCATCATACAATAGCTGCATACATATTATCTTCATTCAGCTTCATATTAATGATGCAATAGGAAAATTTTTATCAGTGTTGCAGGAAAAATACATTTTAACTTTATGATAACAGAGTACTAAACTTATTTTATTTAATAAATAGAGCCCTTCTTGCAATTTGATAATATGTTCTAACTCTCAAGTTTGAAATTGTTTGTCTGGCTTGCTGATTTACTTTGAACTTGAAATATGACCATAGCAATCACTCTGGCCACTACAATGAGGCTCTGTATTTGGGAAGAGTTTCAATTGGACCCAGGCCTTCTCTTTTCATTCTTTCCATATCATGAGCCAGAAGTGTTATCTTCTGGGGGTATTTTTTGACAACACGAGAGCTACAGCTTTTTTCAGTTTATTATTTTATTAATATCATATTAATTATTCTTTTTCATTTACACAAGAGTTGAGACATAACAAAACCATTCTCTTGCATGTTTCCAAAATGAGTTACAGGTAGTCCTCAGTTTACAACCATTCATGTAGTGTCCATTCAAAGTTACAATGACACTGAAAAAAGTGACTTACACTCTGTGCTCACACTTACAGCTGTTGCAGCATTCCCCCAGCCATATGATCAAAATTCAGGTGCTTGGCATGTATCTACGACAATCACAGCATCTCAGGATCATGTGATGGCACTCCCCGACAAGCAAAGTCAATGGAGTAAACTGGTCTCACTTAATCATTGCATGATTCGCTTAACAACCACAAGAAAAAATATTGTAAAGTTAGTTATCAAAATTTGCTAAAGGGCGTCACTTAAGTGTTATATGGCAGGAAGAACTGATGTTTGTGATTTAGCCACTACAGAATCCTTCGGAGAATTTTTCTACTGAGAATTCAACTCTTTGGAATTCTAACTCTGCCTCCCTTTCATTGCTGGAAAGAAAGCCTGATATAATACAAAAAATGATTTAAAATGGGCCACTATTTTTGCCTCAGCTATTTTACAGCAATTCAAGAAAAGAAGAGAAAGAAAGAAAGTGCTTTTGAAAACTGTGGTGGGACAGGGAAAAATATGGGAACTTTTCCCAAAGAGGAGAATTTATCCAGCTGGAACAGCACTGAAATTATATGTATTGGTGTGTGGATGGGTAACTCCTGGCAGCTATATGGACAAGCTGTTGTAGTATTCTAGGCAAACACTTTGGAAATGGTTTGCCATTGCTTTCTTCCTAGGGTTAAGAAGTCACTTAGTTGGCATTGATGCATAAGGTAGAACTAGAACTTGGGTTCTCTTACTCCTAGTCCAGGACATTAATCACTAGTCCAAAGTGCCTCTTTATGTATGTTGTATGTAGGATGATTTTTGCAAAAACCTTGTATAGCTCTTTACAAAAAGCATGTTGGAATAGAGCTATTTCAATAAAGGCTTGAGTGAATACCCTGTGAAACAATGCAGGCTCTTTTTTTCTACAAGGCAATTTAAGCAGGGACATCACTTCACTTCACCTGCCTCAACCAGTACTAGTTGAAAAGAATTTTAAGCATGTCTAGTGCCTGCAGATAAGCTTTTAGAAATGCATGGTCAAGTGTGAGTTCATGCAAGAATTCTCATCAAGACAAATACTTCCTTCTGTGAAAAGAATAATGTCCCTTTTGCAGCACAGAACTTTTCATCAAGGCAAATCTAAGCTGCTTGGCATAGATCTGGTTGAAAATGCTGCTACATTTTCTTGAAGGTGAAGGATAGGAAATTCTGATGCAGATTAGCTTTTTCACATAATTAAAATTAAGCTAATCTCTTCTCCCCGTTTGAAAAAGTTCATAACATTTGTTCCATTTCACCTGGGGGAAGCAGAATTCCCTCTTTCGGGGGTCAAATATACTTTATCTTGCCAATATTTCAGAATTAGATGAGAATAGCTTATACCAATGGCCTCTATACCACCACTGTGGTGGCACAGTGGTTAAAATGCAGTATTGCTGGCTAACTTACTGCTCACTGCTAGGAGTTTGATTCTGACCAGCTCAAGATTCAGCCTTCAGACCTCCTTCTGAGGTCGGTAAAATGAGGACCCAGTTCATTGGAGCAATATGCTGACTCTGTAAGCCACTGAGAGAGTGCCGTAAAGCACTATGAAGTGGTATATAAGTCTATGTACTATTGCTATTGCTATAGTCTGGTATTCTATTGCTACAACCCAATCAAATGCCAATAAGAAGAGCAGAGGTAGAAGTATAACAACAACAATGAAAACTTTCATCTTCTATTTTTAAGTAACTTTATAGAATGCCACTAGAAATAAATTAAGGGGGATCTGTTCTACTTATTTTTATAAATCCTACCAATACATTAAATGGATTAAACTCCTTATTTTCCATCTGCCTGATCTGGATTATTTTACACAGGGGTGTCACTGCATCCAGCCCTAAATGAAAGTAAGACACATGGTTTCTGCGTACATGTTTATAGCAACTATTAATAATGGAACACAGCCTGGAAGAGCCAATGGTACCTAAGCAATTTCCATCTTTTAATCTCTCATTGGTTGCCCATCTACTCACCTATGGCATCATAATAGATAAGATGACATCTACAAAGAAAGAACAGTTATCTTTGTTACTAATCTAGAGGAAATATATGGATTTCTGGCATTTGTGAAGAAGTATAATTCAGGCAGCTGTTCATCAATACTTAAAAATAGTGTCATAAAGAAATAAGATAGCCAAATAATTTTGTTACAGGTTACAACAATGTAAAAACATAATAAATTCATGGCCCCAGTAAATTCAGTATAATGTGTTAATTCTAAAACTTGAAGAGCATTTTCATTTATTAATTAGATGGAATTGTCCATTATTTTAGGAGTGAAGTCCAAATGAAAACTTAATCCCTTATATCTGAATAATCCCATTAATTGGGTGTCTACACATTGAGGTTTCAGTATATTCACTTCCTTTGCTAAAGTCTTTCATTCAGATATGTACCTACTAAATACCTCAGTATTCTCAAGATCTGTCATTTGCTCAGCTCAGATTTTAATTGAAGTCAGACTTAAACTTAAACTAGATTGATTGATTTGA
The DNA here is from genome assembly GCA_023970755.1 of Azemiops feae. Classification (NCBI taxonomy): domain Eukaryota; kingdom Metazoa; phylum Chordata; class Lepidosauria; order Squamata; family Viperidae; genus Azemiops; species Azemiops feae. The sequence goes on from JALGBA010000036.1 coordinate 4,190,930, forward strand.
CTAGACTGTTTAAAACTGAAGTAATTGAACTCAAAAGAATATTGTCATTAAGATTAAAAGTATATATAGACAGACACTTGTCTGAGTGATTCTTCCAGCTATACAATAAAAGTCAATGATTTTACTGAAGTTTCCACTTCTTCCTTAACTTTTCTGGGCACATTGACAGAGAGCATAATAATTTTGTGATTGAAATTAAGTAAAAAAATTACAGCTGAGTGAAATAAGTGACACATAAAAATAAATTTAATATAAACATTCTGAATGTGATGAAAAAAAAACCTGCATTTCTCCAGTATATTTTCACAAGGTTGAATATAATATGCACATTAAACTGTACATATGAAGGAAAATAATTCCAGAATTGATTCAAAGTATGGTAAAGGTTTGCAATTAATTGATATACTATGAAACAAAGTGCATACCAGACAGTATAGAAGAAGAAATACTCATGGAAATTGTATACAAACATTTGTGGATTTTGTTTCTAATCTCCAATGCAGACAATCTTTAAGAAAATGGGAGTCCCCTAATTCTTACTGTCCAGATACAAAATCTATATATAGGGTAGGAAGCCACAGTTCAGATGAAACACGGCAAAGCAGGTTGGTTTCAGAGTGGCAAGGAAGTGAGACAAGGCTACATTTACACAACCCATACACATGGAGAGAAGAGACCATGTATGTGAGTGGACAACATTCATCTCTATAGTTAATAAAAGTAATATTATTAAAACATAATAAATTATTAATAATATTTTATTATTTTGAGGCAGCACCATTCTCCCATAACATCTACCTGTTTGATTTGATCTTGCAGAATTGATGCATTTCAGATTCCTTCAATTAAACTATGTCATCTTTTGGGATCCTGGAAGTATATTTTTTGCTGTCATAGTGCCTACCCTTTAGAATAAGGTCCTCCCCAAGATTGGGATGGCTCCCACTTTGATGTTGTTTAGTTTAGAATGACAATGAAGACCTGTTTCTTTTCCCAGGCCTTTGGCAAAGGAGACTGAGACCCCTTTATTCATCACTCATGCCATCTTTTATGTTTCATTGATTTCATCGCAATTTCTTTGATTGTTGAAAGACATCCAGAATTACTGAGAATCAGGCATATAAGTTTAATATTATGGTTGGTTGCACAATGTGCCAGATGTTTAGACTGGATTTAGCATTTTTCTCCACCTATTAAGCCCTTCCCAAGGACCAGGGATAGGCAGATGTTGCTGTTGATGGTGTTAAATGTCACTGGATGAAAGAAGGTCATAATTCATTGTTATTGTTTACCTGGTCTTCCTATGCAAGGATTTTAGTTCTGCTTGAGTTCAGTACATGAGTCTGGTTTCATATCATCCAAAGGAGGCCGATAGCCTGGCAGATACTTTTGATGTTTGAAAGGCATGGTCTGCCCTGTTCAGTACTGTTGACAGAGGAATTAGTGCAATGACAAACCATAGTAGTGATAATTAGTCTCCTTCAAATATTTCTCTCTTAATATTAATCTCTCCCAGTATACTACCATTGATCAGCAACTGTGTTTTCCATTATGCCATTGATCTTTACACCAAGTTTCTGATGTTTCTACTGTTACTTCTAGGTACTTGATTATCCAATCATGTGGCAAAATGTGGAATGTTTTCTTGTAATCAATCCAAACTATATTCAAGTAGACCTTCCTTCTCTTGTAGTTTTTCAAGATCATCTTGTCAATTAGAAGCTGATTGAATCCCTCTGCTTTTTGAGCAGTTTCCTTTCTGCTCAGGTGGAAATAGTTTGTTTTCAATAGTTGCTATTGGACTGCATCAGCTACCACACCAATTAGCAATACAGTATTGTTTGTAAGCAGGTAATTAGTCTGTAGTTGCTGGATGCTACTCCTTTTTGTTGGATCAAATAGGTTTTACTGATGTTAACCAGTCTTCATTTTCCTTGTAGTGCAGGTAGTCCTTTCTTGTGAAAGACTTCCCTAGGACTACTTGCAACCAAGTTCCAGAGTTCACACACACCTCATGGTCATGTGATTGCATCTTAGGTGCTTGGCAACTGGCTTGCATTTACAGTCATTTACAATGCCACCAAGATATGCTGCTTACCATAGCTTGTGCTCCTGGTAATTTATAGCCTGTAATAGCTACAAATTTCCAGATGTCACTTTCAGCTTCCTTGACCACTGACTTTTCCTATTTCCTTTTCAGCTATACACCCATCCACAATCTATCTGAGTGTTTTCTTTTGTAAGGGTGAGGAGAGGTTGCCTCTGGATGTCAGCATATTCGTAAAACCACAGGATGTGGTTCAATTAGTCTAGCAGCTGGAAGACTGGTGTGGATGCTTGTAAGTAAACTGTGAATTGAATTCATTAATTAAATAATTAACTGATATCTCAGGTTTCTGGGATTGTAAACTTTTAAAGCCCTTTGGGAAAAAAACATGAACGGTGTTAAAATGGAGAAATAGGGTGGATAGCATTTCTACCTCCCTGTAGCTGCTTTTGCCAACAGCAATCTCAGCTGCACTTTCTCTCACATTACAACTCTTTCCATCCCAGTCTCTGTCACAAATGGATAGCTTCTCTTTCCTTCTCTTCCTTGGATAGACTGGATTATTTTTGGGACCATAGGCCACAAGATTTCAGATGGCAGACCCTATCTAATCTGCAGGCAGTAGGTTGCCTTTGATCTTCACTAGTCTACAAGGACAGATTATTTATCTAGGGTCTCTAATCTCTGCTCTTCAGGCAGAAAGTAGGTGTCCAGTTCAATCCCACTACTCTACTGATCCTCCGCGCTATCAGCCCCCTCTACCACAAAGATCCTGCAGGAGAAGGGCAGTGTGGACAACCGTGGGATCTGGCAGGGTGAGAGCTGTGAACCATAAACGCAAAGCTTTCGCTGTGTCCCTGCACAACAGATACAGTGCCCTTGCTGACCTTAATAGGGAAATTAAGGAGGCAGGTAAAAGTAATTGTGATGATAACTCAAATAAGCAGGGGATCGTGGTCCGAGATGAAGAACTTGTTTTTGACAGGGAGAAGTGTGAATCAGGTATTACACATCAGTCATGCAAGAACAGAAAGGCATCCAAAAAGAGAAGCCACCTTCTGGTAGGTGATTCAATTATAAGGGATGTAAATTTAGGAAAGGACACAGAGGTTTCAAAAGAGGTCAGGTGTCTTCCAGGTGCTACTGCCAGTAGGGACAAGAAGCGTATTTCTAAAATAATCAAGAATGCCAGCAAGGACTGTGATGTGGAGGCTATTGTACATCTTGGCACTAACGATCTGTCCCAAAAAGATGTACTCTCTGTACAGAATGATTTCCAGAGCTTGGGGCAGGAACTTAGCAGAATAGGCTGTAGGCTTACTTTTTCAGAGGTTTTACCAGTGTATAAGGAGCAAAATGGAAAAGGCCAGCGTATAGCAGAATTCAATATGTGGCTAAAGGAGTGGTGTAAAGGGGAAGGCTTTGGATATATTAGTCACGATGTCTGTAGCTGGTCTAATGAAAAAATGTACAAAAGAGATGGTTTGCATCCATCAAAGAAAGGGACTGAGTTACTCGGCTATAAATTCACAGATTTTCTGGAGGAATATTTAAACTAAACAGCGGGGACAGTGAGTTAATTGATACAGAACATCCCTGTCCCCGGCAATCTAACAATTATAGGGTTATCAGTGCATGTAACATAGATGTGTGTGTGGACAAGAATATCAACCTTGCTGTCAAGCAAAATCAAGCTTCTAATAGTAAGTGCCACACAAAGTGCACTAACCAAATAGGTGGTAAGACAATAGGGGAACTCAGGCACCACACAGGTTACGTAGAAAGTAAACACAGGGTCAGTCATAAAGGACTCAAATGTCTATATACCAATGCACAGAGTATGAACAGCAAACAGGGTGAATTAGAAATTCAGGCTAATGAGGGCAGATATGATATTGTTGCCATTACAGAAACATGGTGGGATGAAACCCACAAATGGAACACAAGGCTAGAGGGATTTAAATTATTTAAAAGAAACAGACCAAATAAAAGAGGAGGTGGAATTGCTCTATATGTAAGAAATAACTACATCTCTACAGAACTAGAGCACAACAATGATGAAAACTGTCTTGAATGCATTTGGGTCAATATAAAGGGGGGGGGGGAAATGACATTGCCATAGGTGTATACTACAGGCCACCCAACCAAACAGAGGAAATAGATGAACTTTTTGCTAGTCAGCTAACTAAGGTATGTAGGAAGCACATCACAATAGTAATGGGGGACTTTAACTACCCTGACATCAACTGGGAGACAAACTCTGCACCAAGTGGAAGATCAAACCGATTCCTTGCAAACCTAGCAGACAACTTTGTCTCCCAAAAAGTAGAGAAGGGAACTAGGGGATTAGCCATTTTGGATCTAATTCTCACTAACAGGGATGAAATGATAGAAGGTGTTGAAGCCACAGGAACCTTGGGAGGAAGTGATCATGCAATATTGGAATTCAACATTATGGAAGCACAAGCAATAGAACACAGTCAAACTAGAGTCTTGGACTTTAAGAGAGCTAATTTCAATAAACTTAGAGAGGGTTTGGGAAGGATTCCATGGATGAGAATCCTCAAGGGGAAAACAACTCAAGAAGCTTGGGAAACTTTGAAAAGTGAGATAATAAAAGCCCAGTCTAGCACAATACCAACAAAGAGGAAAAATTACAGCTCTCAAAAGAAACCAGCATGGCTGCATAAAGAACTCGCTGATAAATTGAAAGATAAAAGGGACAAATATAGAAAGTGGAAAGAGGGGCACATAACTAAGACAGAATATCAGCAAATAGCCCGAGCCTGCAAAGATGAAGTGAGGAAAGCTAAGGCTCATAATGAACTAAGGCTTGCGACCAAAGTCAAAAATAACAAAAAAAGCTTCTTTCAACATGTAAAAAACAAGAAAAA